>OU862920.1:47934777-49196907 GCA_917880885.1 Limnephilus marmoratus | reverse complement strand
CTCTCTAACACCCATTTTCACTCCTTCCTCTCCTCAAAAAGATCCTCTACACAGCATCAGCAAAGAAGACACTCAGGGAATTTATTTTCTTCAGGGCCTCCTGTGTGGAATTAATGTAAAAAAAGGCCAAGTGAGCAAAGTTCAACAATCTCGGAATAAAACTGTAGATTTAGATAAAAACAAACATCACATCAACTACGCTTGGTCCAATACTCATTTCTTCTTTATAATAATATAAGAACTAATTATAATAAGAACTCTTATAAAAACCTAAAACAAACAGAACATTTGGTAAAACAAATTTCAAATACATTGCGCCTAAAATTTTTTTTTGTTATTTTTTGTTGTGATACATAAAATAATTGTATGTTATTTTTAAGTTTAAAACTACTATTATGTAATGATATTATTTTTCTTACTTTTGTACTTTTTTTATTTATTTATTTATTTATCTATAAAAGGTATGTTTACATAACATTATTCAATGCCTGTCTCACTAGGGAATACCTGTGTTGAGACAGGCGTAGAGGTACATAAATGAGTATCATACATAAGAATATTTAATTACAACATGAGAATATTTAAGGTAAGATACATACTGATTTATACAATTCAAACAGAAAGATGATTAAGATTGAGGGTTAATATCATAAAGAGAGCATTATATAGGTGAAGGAAGAGATGAATAAAGTAGTAAATCCTTTCGAGTCTATATAGGAAGTTATATTATACATATAGGATTTTACTATTTTAAGTTCTTTAATAAGTGTAAGGACATACGTGAGATGGTAATTCTGTCTATTTGTACTCTATTTTACAGATGTTAGCAGTAGTGTGGCGTCCAATACTTATAATCCATTTCTCTAAATCTTGTTTGTATTTGGTCTTTGATTCGGTTTGTCTAATCGTGGCTGGAAGTGTATTGTATAGTTTGCAAGCTATGTATTTAAAGTGTTTTTGTCCAAAGGTAGTTTTAGAAAAGGGAGTTTGGAGAAGTTCTTTATTTTTGGCTCGCGTATTGTGTATCATTTGTGTTGGTTTGTATAGGATTTTGTTGTTTTTTATGTAAATAAAGTAAGATGGATTTTGCGTAGAGCTGTTTAATGTCCATAACGTTGAAAGTATTGAAGATCGTATCAGTGCTGGTAGTGAGAGGAAGTTTAAGAATTATTTTTATTATTAGTTTTTGTGCTTTAATGATGGGTTCGAGGGCATTATAATAAGTGTTACCCCAAGCTAAAATTCCGTATTCGATGTGAGATTGGCATAGTGAGTAATACACTGTTTTTAAAAGTTGTAGGTTAAGGTAATTGCGCGTTTGTTTGACAAAGTAAATAGATTTGCGGATTTTGTTTGTAGTGTTAAGTATATGTTGCTTCCAATTTAGATGTGTATCAAAGGTTAATCCTAAATATTTGATAGTTGCTACTTGTTCTAGGCATGGGCAGTTGCAATTCCTGTTCTGAGATGAGTTATTACATTCGTGTATTTTTAATTTTGGGTGTAGGTTTGGTTTTGTGATATTGGTAAGACTAGACAGTAAGTATTTTGTTTTCTGTATGTTAAGAGTTAATGTGTTCGAGTCAAGCCAATATTTAACCTTTTGAATTCCTACCTCCGCTTTAGAATATACGGTAGGCCAATCTTTTGCTTGAAATAGTAGTACAGTGTCGTCGGCGAAACTGACAATAGTGGCATCGATATCTAGGTTACACAACTCGTTAATGTATATTAGGAAGAGCGTTGGACCTATAACACTGCCTTGTGGGACACCGTAACTAATAGGTAAATTCTGACTCTTTGTAGGTCTGAGTTTAACGCATTGGGATCTGTCAGATAGAAAACTGGAGAGGAGGCTTAATTCATTATTCCTAATACCTATGTTGAA
Source organism: Limnephilus marmoratus (assembly GCA_917880885.1). Lineage (NCBI taxonomy): Eukaryota > Metazoa > Arthropoda > Insecta > Trichoptera > Limnephilidae > Limnephilus > Limnephilus marmoratus. The sequence continues at coordinate 49,195,019 of OU862920.1, read as the reverse complement.
CAATTTGCGTTCTAATTTGATGTGTGATATTGTATCAAACGCTTTACACAGGTCGAGAAATACCGATAGACATTTCGAGCCCTTATCAAGGTGGCCAGAGATGTGGTCAGTGACGGTGGCTATGGCATCGTTTGTACTTTTCTGGTTTCTGAAACCAAATTGCCGCGGCGATAGTAGGTTGTTGGTTTCCAGATATTCCATAAGACTATTATTAACGATCTTTTCAAATACTTTAGACAGGGAATTAAGTAATGTAATAGGACGATAATTACTAATATCAAGTTTGGAGCCTGTTTTGAAAATAGGGATAATAAGACCTTGTTTTAGAATGGTGGGAAATAATCCTTGGCGAATGCTAATATTCAGCAGATGAGTTAATGGTTGTATTATAACCGGGGCAATTTTTTTAAGAACACTGTTGGGTATTTCGTCAATGCCGGTGGATGAAGAGTTTTTTAAAGAGTTTATTACCGTAGAAACTTCTTTCTCTGTAACCGTTTTGAGAACAAATCGGGTTGGGAATTCATCATTGGAAGGGTGAACGCTAGGACCCAGCATATGGTTGCTTGATTGGATTTTTGTTGCTAGTTCTGGACCTATATTTGCAAAATAATTGTTTATATGATTGACAATTGTGTTGGGGTTCGATGTAAAGTCTACGGTGATATCATTGATATTGAGAGAGTTTAAGGCGTCGGTGGCTTTATTTGAATTGGTAGCTTCCTTGAGGACTTTCCATATTTTTTTAGGATCGTTGTTGCATTCGGATATTTTTTTATTGTAGTATAGATTTTTGGCTTTCCTAATGACTTGTGTGCAAATATTTCGGTATCTTTTGTAGAAATTATGAAGTGTAATATCATATGGATTCGTGGCACATTTTTTATGTATGGAATTGCGTTTCCGAATGCAGTTGATGATAGTGTGATTAATCCATGGTTTGAGAGGTTTGATAGCTCTAGGAATGGTTTTTGTGGTGGTTTTGGTGTTTTGAACAAGGGTTTCTTGTATGTAGGTAGAGAAGTAGTTCTATGCCTCATCTATGTTAGCTATCTTATAGAGTCTGTCCCAGGATTTGGAACTAATCGTTTTGTTGAGGTGGTCATAGTTAATTATTTTCGTTGTTATTTCAGTTGATGTTTTGCTTTGTAGGTTGTTTTTGGAACTCATTGTGAAGGAGGTGGCGTAGTGATCAGTAATTGATGACATGTGGATTTCTGAAGTGTATTGGTTTGATGTTTTAACCATAATATGGTCGATGCAGGAGGAAGAATGTGGTGTACATCGTGTAGGTGAGTTTATTGTACTTTCCATTCCGTGAAACATAATAGTATTTAAGTAATCTTGGCACTGGGGATGTTCGTTGGTTTTTAGAATATTAATGTTGAGGTCTCCAATTAAGATTAGGTGTTTTGTTTTTTTTAGCTCGGTAAGATAACAGTTTAAGTCTCGCAAGAAGGGGGAGATGTTAGGTTTGGAAGGTGAGCGGTAAAGTGCAATAATACATGTGTTTATGCTGTATGTTATTTGAAGACAGTTGGAGTTAGTAATGGAGATTTCTTTGACGTTATATGTATTGGGAGTGTTGTTTAATGTATATACTACTACGCCGTCGTTTTGTCTGTAGTGATTCGAGGTGTGATGGTGGGTATAATTGGGGATGTTTTTGGGAGTATAGTAAGGTGTTAGCCAACATATATAGTACTCTATTATATGTTTATTTATAAAAGGCAGTATAGCCGTTTATGTATTTAAAATAAAATAAAATATACAATAACCTACCTGACAAAACAAGACAATCAAATAATATAAACAAATACAAAATCCTGATCAAACAATGGATCATCGAAAAAGGTCGTGCAATAATTAGTCACCTCACCAAAAATATAATCTCATTATTGTTACCACTACCTACTAACCTGAAAATTTTTGTCAAATATTTTTGCTTTATTAAAAAATGTACTTTATTTAACATTTATAAACTTTTTGTAAACTAGTCTTTCTCGACACAGGATTTCCTAGTGAGACATGCAACATAATAAATAAATAAAAATGTAGAACATAGATATAAAAGCAGATTAAAATATTTTAATCGCTCAGACGTGTTTCACCTTAAATGTAGTGTTTGTATTTCGTAAGCACCATGACACGGAAACCTTTCTGCGATGTTCCCCGCAGATAAGAAAATGGCAGTCGACGGCGGAACCAGAGAGGAGAGAGCTGAGAGCAGCTACTTGAGCGGAATGTACACAGGCTGTGAACTGTAAAATACGTTTGGTAATTACTAAATGGGTCCTTTGCCCCCATTAGCTTAGAAGCCGGCACTACGACACAGGCTGCTGGCTGCTGGTTGCTGGTTGCCGGGTCCGACCGACGTTACGCTTCTTTTATCGTTTGCTACATTATGTATATGTAACGTTGGGTTAGTCAAAAGGTTTGTAATTGTAACAACCGATCCAAAGAGCCGATTCAGCGATCTTTAAACTTATTTACACGGTTAAATTAATGCTTAGGTTTCTGCGTGCCTAACTGCCAAGGTGTGCTAAAGGCGGAAGGGTGCTCTCGGTTTGAGAATTACAACTTAGTTTGACATTAAGCAAATGATTTTACAGGTTTTAGGGAAATTGCTAATGGTGGTAATAAATTAATTACTGACTTATCTGTTTAATCCTTGTTTTCTCAAATAATCGTCTGTTTTGCACATTTTAATAATGTATTTATAAATCTTTAGTTTGCTCACATCGTCGTGTGTGCTAATAAATTAGAAAAAAATTTAAAATTAAAGTAATTTTGTACTTTCTTTCACTTATTTATTTTCACCAGGACCGGTTTCATCCTACTACGGACATTTTCAGAAAGTACAAACGTGTTTTAATTTGAATTCTAATATAATAGAATTCCACCTTGAATTAACAGTCCAAAAACTAGACTCATCAATATTTGTTTTAGGCATAAATTCTTAGTAATGATATTTTCAATAATGCATGTATTATTAAACGAAATTATTAAACTAAATAAACACCATCATACTTACTAATAAAAGCATTTCTCAGCCGTTAAACGGTGTTTTAATTGCACATTAAATAAATAGCGAAAATTATCTATTTTCGATTATTACCTACTAATAAAAATCAGAGTGTGTAATTCACAGTCTAATTAAACTTTAATCACAAACCAGTCTTTCTTTTCTTTTACTCCTTTTTTAAAGTGGTTTGAAGATTGGATATTGATTTCACAAAATAAAAATGTTTTTTTTATATATCGTAGGAGTCGAACCCCTGTTCGCTTGATGTCTCTCTGGCCTTGTCAGGCACCTTGCCTACTACCTACGGAAGGCACGCGCCGAGCTGCGAATTTCCGCATTATATTAGAACCGAGTATTTGTGTAGAACTGAAATTTCAAGTCACTAATTGCGCTAAAGAAGTTTCACTTCAAAAATATTTTAATTCTTTAGTGAAATGGGAACATTGCATTTTAGTACACTTGCGCATGCACCATACGCGTTAGATTCCCGGAAAAATTACAGTTTTTGCATATTGTGATTTGTGCTTCAAATCAAATTATTGTTTCTATTCTAATGACCAATAATTTCCATTCTAATGACCAATTCACTATTAAATTGATATAATTCAGTATATTGAACATTATTTGTTTAGTCAGTATTAATACATTAATAATGTGAATTTAGTATCATATTTGTGAGGAAAAAGTGATATTATTTGTGTAATTTAATTTTTAAATTGACTTTTACGCATGAATTTCCACTTTCACTTCCACGAAAGTGATGCTTTTGTAAATGCCTTAGGAGTGTGTAGGTAAATACAAAATTCAAGAAATCGATGTTTACATTGCGCCACAATGAATTCTTTTTTCGTGTTTCACGAACCTCTTGGTTGATCTTCAGGTGAGTGTACGTTAAAGGTATTTAATAAAAAAAGTACCGTTTTTTATTCTGATGGAATAAATGGAACTTAAAATTATTAAATCGTAAAAACTTTCACTGAATTCATTGGACATTTTTTTATGTGAATTTTATATTGAGGCGACCTAACAATGGAATTTTACTCTAACAGCTTTACTAATAAACTCGGCGACAATTGATAAACAACTGTTTATGTGAAAACCTTTCTATACGTCTTACCTTACTAAATGTTTTTGTCTGACGAGTTCTTTAAATTAAAGATCTTAATAGAAAATAAAATAAAACAGATCTACAATTTAGAAAATGATATAAACTATCTATTATAGAAAATGAAATAAAACAGATCTATAATATTGGAAATGATATAAACTATCTATCTAATATAGAAAATCAAATAAAACAGTTCATGAAAAGATAAATAAATTGCTTATGAAGGTGTTTTAAATGTCCCATACATTTCTTATTTTTGAAGATGTCATAAAAACAAAAATGATACATTTTAGAAACTAGATAAAATTATCTGGTAGATGTTTTATTTCAAAAATACTTTAATAAAGATTGCAAATATAAAAAAAGTTGAATACCATAAACATAAAAGATAAAAAATTTTCATAAAATTTAAGATTCACATAGCACAGTGCTTTGCTTTTTAAGAAATTTTATCATTTTTTATCTCGATCATAGAATAGAAAAATGTGAGATTTCTTCGAGAATAACCCAAAATCTGACATTTTGAATTCATTGTTGCGCAATATTAATGTTTATTTCTTGATTTGGGTTATTAAAAAAAAACATCACTTTAATTTAAATGTTATTAAATTCACGCAGTAAAAAGCCAATTAAAAAATAATATGTTTGAAATAACCTCGCTTTTTCCGATAAAATGGTACTAAATTCACAAAACAACATTATTATTAACCCCTAAGGCTAATTTGTTCGGATTTCGGAATAACGGGACTCATAGTAATCGTTGTGTCGCACTTAAAAATATCATCTAAACGGTATTAAAAACAGAAAACATGATGCTTTACGTTTAAGTTAACCGCAAAATAATTAAAATCTACCCCTTTTTGAATCCAAAATTTCCGACCGCAATATGGAAAAAAATTATGAAATTTTGATATCAATTATTTTTACGTGTAATTACAAAAGTGAGGTGACAATAACGTTCGTAAACACATTTGCCTAACAAAATATGTGTGTGTGTTTTTTTTCGTTATCAGCAATTTTGCTTTGAAAAAACGAAAGGAGAGTCATTTTTAAAAGTTTTTTATCTAAGAAGGCTACGAATTATTGAGACGAAGTTTTCATAACAGGAAGTGAATTGTTGTTTTTGGTGGTTCTAAGCAAAAATCCAAATGTTTTCTTACTATCGTTCGTACATGATACAAAAATTCTGGTTTTTCATTAAATAACTCTCAGGTGTATAATTTTAGTTAATATACATCGCATAGGTAATTGAGAAGTAATGGAGATTTGTTTTGACAGAAAGTTATTGATTTAGATTTCTTAATACTTAAAAATAAATTATTCGTGTAGGTATTACACCAATTACACAATTCGTTTAAATTTAAATGTAACTCTTGGCAATCGTCAATATACGCAATACCTATGTAAACTGTTACCATGCGGTGGAGGCGTAGAATTCTTAAGATTATGTCATTTTCAAAGTTTACGAAAACAATTTTAACCAATACTTGAAAAGTGAGGTCATGATCAAAGCGACCAATAAACTAATAGGAGCCATTAAAAGTGACATCATAATCAAAGCGGTCAATGAGCGTAGTCGATGCGTCGCAGGTGCAGTAATCGTCGTTTCATCCAAAATCCTAATCATAGCGGGACTATAGATGTTTCATTTCAAAAAATCTTTTACTTAGATAGTTGGCGAACCAAATAAGCAATTTCCGAATAAGTAATTTATAAAATCAAATTACTTCATGAAATCTGTATATACGAGCATATGTATGGCTGACTTTATTTTTTTTTAAATATTAATCCATTGTTATTATGAGTTTAACTTCCTAGTTAACATGTTTGCGAAGACAAAACTGTAATTGTTCTATTTTAATTCAGGTTTTGTCATTTGATTGGGGAATGAAACACAGCTAAATAATTGGAAGGGATGCAAATATAACATATTTAACGAATGAATCGGATAGCGGAGGGTGTAGGTGCGTAGGTAAATGGTGGCAGATTGCTCCGCATTATACAACAGACACATGCACTTAGTAGTTGTTTTGGGACATCAAACAGGCGGCTTGTACCTGTAGCTCACTGTGTTCAGTATCCTGTTTGTAGCGCCAGATAACTAAACTATCACTCCCTTACACGGAGGCGTAGCCAGGTGTTGGTTTTTGGGGGGAGTTGGCTACCTTTTTCAAATACGGAGAGGCAACAAAAGAATAGATATTGCTTTTTCAAACTTTGCAAATACCCTTTGTTGCGTCATTTTAATTAATTAATATTAATCTTACCCTGACGAAAAAAACATTGTTTTCAAAATATATTATATTGGTGTTTTCACAAAGTGATTTGGTTTATTTAATGATTAGATTTTGATTTACTGTGTCGTTATGATCGGTAATAATGTTGAAATCAGTCTAGACCAGATGTTCCCAAACTTTTTTCTCGTAGACACTTTCAAAATTTGACTGGTTTCGGTGGACCCCCCGCTGCTACATTTCTACCATATTCGCAAAACTCGTCAAAAATGGGAAGATTAGTTCTGCACCTGAGTGGTAAAATAAAAATAAAAATAGTATATATTCTTGTATTCTATTTATTAAAATAATATGATTACAGACTTACTAGAATTAAAATTAAACTTTAATGTCATACCGTAACTTCAACAATGCATATCTACAATAAAAGAAAAAACGAGTGGGCTTTAGACCACTACTTAGTGAAGTAAAACTTCATCACACTTTTCATAACGCTATCGTCACATTCGGCATTCACCAGCTTACTCCCCGAGTCAAGCGTGCGTAAAGGCCCGACCGTTCGCCTCGCCCGATCACACCTTTCGTAACGCTCTCGTCACGCATTCACCAGCTTACTCCGCAAGCCAAGCATGCGTAAAGAAGTTTTACTTCGCATTCTAATGAAACTGATAATAATTTTGTCACTATTTGAAAAGAAGTGAAAGAATGATCTCCCTCAGTCAAGTGGCGACCGATTACAAGCGCGGTCCGGCACGAATCAGCACGAAAACATATTACGACGGTTACATTTTTCGGAGGGGGCGGGTGTTGAACTCCCAAAATCCCGCCTCCTGGTCATGCCCGTGCTACCGACTCCCCCCAAACGCCACCCATCACGTTACATACATACTCCGCACCGAAAACACGTTATTGTGGTAAGTTATCTAAGTACATTCTATATCCTTATGAGCGCTAAAAGAAACGGAATGATTATTGCCAGCAATTTTACGCATTATCTTGAAGTGGTCTTACTAACGTAGGTACTTACACAAATTTAGGACAATGGGGCTTTTTCCAAAACTATAAATACCGATAAAAATATGCACCGCACATTCGTAAAGATTCCAACTAGCTGACAGGTCGTTATGACGCAGAAAATGCTACTGGTGGCCGGTGTGACATTAACAACGTCATATCCACGAACACAATGGAATTTTTAATGTGGTTAGAAAATGTATTCGTCAAAAAAACAATTTTAAAAAATTCGAGTACAGTTTACACGCGGTAGAAGCGAAACTTTCATAAATATTATTTTCTTTTTATATAAATCTTCTCTTTTAAAATTCCCGTACCTTACGAGTACCTCATATCTTTATTTCATTGTGTGTAGCACTCATAAATAATTGAAACGTATACGTACATTCTAGCTTTACATTTTTCTTTGTTTTATGTCTTATTATGTAAATTGTATTAGTTTTTTTGACGAAGTGCGTTATTAAAATGTATTATCTGACCGAACCTCGGTTCTAATATAATGCGGTAAATTCACGACTCCGCGCGAGTCTCCGGTGGCGCAGCGGCGCAAAGCGCCTGACTCCAGACATCCAGCGAACGGAGGTTCAAATCCTGCCAAATCCAAAAAAATAACATTTTTATTTTTGTAAAATCAATATACAATCTTCAAACCACCTTAAAATAAACAGGCAAAAGAAAAGAAAGCTACATCTAGCGACTTTCTTGTTTCACGTCCACCGCGTGTGAATTGCGTACTATGATTTTTTTTCATATGCTATATTATTTATCAAGTAATAATACCTACTTAAAAATTGTAATTTGTTGTAAATCTTTTTTTTTTGTAAAATCTCGAAAGGGGGTTTATAAACAAATAATTCTGTTCGGGCGTGAAGAGAGCCGACTGCCGATTAGGCTTTCGTGGAAATGAGGAAATCACGTTAACCGTTCTGTACAATAGCAGTACTAAAGCTACCTAATTTTTGAAAAATAAAATGCCTGTCCGATCTTTTATCATATGCCAACAGTATAGGGTCTAATAGTCTAACGTGAACACTGGCGCAACAGAGAATGTATTGTTTGTTTGGATGTCTGCGGAGAACGCGGCGTTCTTCAGACAAAGAATGCCCATTGTGCTCAGGCCGCCGTCCATTGTGCGCGATGCTCTAGAGCTAATTTCCGATTTCACTACCTTCGTCTTTTCCAGCTGCGGGTGGACTCGGCCCCTGTCCGATAGCGGGAGCAGGTAGCGGCCACTCAATCATCCTTTTCAGTTCAGCCCGCCATATATTCGCAGGAATGTGTCAAACGTGATTACTTTCCCGATAAACTGAGAAAACTTATTGCCCAAGGGGTCGAGCGCAGAGAAATCGATAGCTTTACAATATTCGATCGATGGGTAACATCCGACTATTTTATATCGATATACCGAGCACGATATCACTGTTTACAGCCGAACTGATATTGATATTGACTGGCAACACTGGCGGATCTTCCGAAATTCGAATTCACATTCCGAGACATCATACGCAAATCAATTATTTTATAATATTACTAAATGGGCAATGTTGAATTGAAAACTAATCTAAATATGCATTGGCAGTCCACATTTAATTAATTAAATTAAATTACACTAAACTTAAATTAATTTGTCAATGAGGACTTAACTTGACTTTAACCATATTCGTTTCTCGAAGATCGAACGGAATAAATTGATTGCGTCTTAGATGCATTATTTAAGTCTATGGATCGCGTTTTCAATTCTAAGAACTTCGTTAGCGCAACCGTTCATTAAATAAGCCAGTAATTTTGCATAACTATCGACATTATTGAAAAATATGTGTATATTGACAGTTAACCTAAACTTATCTGATACCATGGAGGCCGCGCTAAAGTTAATAACATATTAACAATCGTTGACCGTGCTTCATAAATATTCAAAACTGACCATAGATGACGGATTTGGTGAATATCTTATTTGTATAGGGTTTTATCGATCGTCCATGCTAGACCACCAGGTAGGCAGCTACGCTTACTTTAACGTTGCTTTATGTTTATTATTTAAAAATGATTATCTAAAAACAGTTTGTGTTAGAAATGGGAAGAAAATAAAGAAAACGGCTCCAGAAAATATGAAGGCGCAGCTCGCAGCTGGTCCCGGGACGTCTTGTCTCGAGACCTGTACCGCCCCCACCACACAGCGCCCCCTCACCCGGGGCGGTGGACGGGACTGTGTGCGGTATTGCGCCTACTTTATGGAAGAGAATCCTGTGCCGGAAAAATCGAGTTCCAATTTCAAAAGGAATCCAAGATACATTATTATCTATTTAAATTACACGGCGAGGCTTAGGGCTTTGTTGAAATTCCGCCTCTTGTTTTTCAAGGAATGTTTTGTTTCATTCGCGTAACGGGAACTCCAGCAAGTATAAACATCTTGTTTTGTTTTCGGTTTTGAAGAAACGGCTTTATTTTTTCCCCTCCTCAAATCCTAACCAATTATTACCAACTTTCTTTGTTTCCAATTTTTGTATCAAAATAAAATACAATATTTTAATAGGTACCTAAGTGCTTCGGGTAGGAAGACGTCCTCGTCAATCGTGTTTTGTGATTACTGTACAGAAGTCCCATCTGGCTGAAACTACCCGGGCTTTGGTGTCCCAAATTTAGGGTGTAAGGGAGAAGGAAGAGTGAAGTGAGATAAGAAAGAGGAAGGAATCTGGTCACTTAATCTAATCCAAAGGCTAATCACGCTATTCCAAACACTGTTCTTAAATAATATAGTCATTCACTACAACGATCCTAAGAAACCCGAGAAAATCTTCTCATTGATTGATCTCAAATCAACAGATTGATTGATTGACAACATTACGATATTTTATCAAATTGATTTTGTTTGCAGAGTTTTTTCATCATTTTATTTAGAAATATACTTTTTTTAAATTTTATTGGGTGCATTGAACAGAGGTCACAACAACACTTAAATGCTATCTAGATAGTGTCTTGGATAAATGTATTAATATTTATTTTAAGCCCCGCAGAGCCTCGTCCTGGGTTCAATTCCTAGATGCGACAGTATCATTTTCTGATTGTTCTGTTTCAAATTATCGTTAGAAAGTTACTAATATTTTCTTCAAACATTTATTAATCGATCGTGGTGAGTGTATAAGTTACGTAATAAGAAATACATGATATTATTTGATGAGTTGGGAAGTTAATATTTAACGACGAGCACTATTTCGTTAATAATATTAACGATGTGATAAACATAAACACGCCACAATATTGGATGGATGGAAGCAGAGATGATTTAATTAAAAGCAAACAATTAGATCCTTAATTACTCGTACGAGTACAATCATGTTCCTGTTTTGAGTTTAATTTTCTAAGATCTTTGAGTAAAAATATGCATTAAACAATGGAGAAAATTTTGGCAGTTCTTAGTCCAAGAATTATACAGTTAAATATGTCTGAAGGGATAAAGGCGAATTAGTTCAGTGGTTAGAACAGGTCCCCGGCTAGGCTAAGATCCTGAGTTCAATTTTCAGATGAGACCCCAGGAGCCAAAGAGCCAAGATGCTGATAATAATGTTAAACAAGATTTCAATTTGGGAGGCGGGTATAGGTACCGCCGCCCCGGGAACTATTCATTGGATAACCAACACCTCTGCCATGGGTCACCCCAAGTGGTTCGCTAGTGGGGTCAGGTTTGTTCGGATCTTGGCGAAGGATGCGTCTTCTCACCAAATGCGTGGAAAGCCGGATCGAGAGAGTCTGGTTGAGGGAGATCTTTTGACCTCTTCAGCAGGACTCTCAGCGGGATTTGGACAGTAGTGGAAGGGATGAATTCATTCGTCCGTCACTTCTGGACACACTGACCCCACGATTCCTACCCACCCCTCATACCTTTTTCCTTCCCAGAACTTCCTCTCCTTCCTTTCCCCAAAAAGACCATCCACACAGCATCCCTAAAGATGACACAGGCTCTGAGTGGAATTGTTTTCCCCGGGGCCTCCAGTGTGGAACTAATGTTAAAATAAAAAAAAGTGTGCTTTAGACCACACGACTGAAGTAAAACTTCTTTAGCTCCATCTATATGATAGTAAGAGAGAAAGAAAATGTGCCCGCGCACTGCTCTCTCTTGTTCCTACAGTGTGAAACAGACAATAGGCCAGCACTGTATCTTAGATGTACGAAACGTAAATGGCTATGAGAGAAATAGAGAAAGAAAATGTGTGCTCGCACCTCTCTCTCTTGCCCCTACAGTAATATACGAAACGTAACTCTCTCTCTTTCTGTCTTCACTAACTTATATCTCTCTCTCAACTACCGTTCCGCTTTTCGTAACGCTCTCGTCAGGCATTCACCAGCTTACCACCAAGTCAAGCGTGCGTAAAGAAGTTTTACTTTAAAAAAAAGTTATTTCACGTCGTTGATTAGTGACATTAACACCCTTTTGAAAGCAGTATAAAATCAATCTCTTAAAATTTAATGGGTTATTTGATATTTAATGTGGAGTTCATTTATTTAATAAAGCAGCGAAGGTAAATGTCGTCTCTCTCCCTCTAGCACTTAGAGATAATGTATAAAAGAATGAGCCTTAATATCCTAATAACTCTGAAGAATACGAACCATCAAAACTCCAACAAGACGGATGATCGCATCGAAGGAAATGGCGCCATGACATATCACTTATACAAATTGGGTGATTTACCTAATGGCACAATTACCGATCGACAGATGTTAACAATGGCGAATACTTTTGTTGTGGGCACGGCACAAAGCAACAATCTGTGTAATAGCGACCGCAGCTTCTACTAAATCAAATGTTTGCCTATAACAGTCGGGTCGGCGCTCTCCCGACTCGCGGATTGGTCGTTATCCGTTAGCCGTTCGCCGTTATCCCTGTGATTCCCAAAGTGATGGGCGGTGAAGATGTGGTGAAGAGTGCGCGAGGTCAATAAAGAAGTGCCGCATTTACGAAATAAATAAGAACACAAAAAATGCCTTGTGGATTTGTTCCGTGATCCAAATATGTGCCCAACGGGGCTTGAACATACAACTTTGAAGTTTGTGTCATTTCCGCTTCGCAATTAAAGCTCTGTAAATGAAATATTTCTGATCGTAGCCGAATACTACAAACTGTATTTGAAAGGTCATAAAATAAGCGTTCAAATTGTATTATCTTCTTATATATAAAAATGAATCGCTGAATGTGTTGCTAAGCGCAAATCTCGAGAGCAGCTGAACCGATTTCGCTAATTCTTTTTTTAGAATATTCCTTGAAGTACGAGGATGGTTCTTACCGAGAGAAAAATTAAGAAAATTGCGCAGAAAATTGGATAATTTCAGAAAACCTAACGACTATCGCACGTTTGACAGTTCGCATGTTTGAAAATGACATTTTGTAAAACAATGATTGTTAAATCAGAATTCTATTTTTGAAAATCTTTTAAGTTGATAAATTTATTTAAGTAGGTACTTCCCTAATAGTTTGAATCGAATCAAGAATTTTAGATATTTTAAATATGTACCTATGTTATGTACCAAATTTAATATACACGAAAAATGGAAATTTGAATAAAAAGTAAAAGGTGGCACGCGGGCTGTTTAAAAACTGGATGTACTGGGATTGAATATATTAAAAGCGGGTGAGAGGGAGAGATGCGGGAGGGGTGGAGGAGGGGAGGTGGTGGAGGCGGAGTGGGAACCCCCCTTACACCATGCGAGCGAAGCCGCGGGAAAAGCTAGTTACAAATAAAAATAACATTTAAAAAAATTAAAATTTGGAATGCAAACATAAAAAAAATTTCTAAAAATGACTCACATGATGTTTTTTTATGTGAAAGCGGTACTAAAATCATGGATTATGTAAAAAAAAAACACTATTTCTGTCGTATAAATTGAAAATACAGAAACATCATTTTATTCATTGTAACCGTTCGTTTTTAGACACGAAAGACGATAGATGATACTCTTCTAAGGTACTACTTAAGATACACCACAAAACTACTAAAATAACTAACTAAACTAACGACATCTGTAAAGGGATGATGTAGATATATGAAAAGGGGGCGATGAGCCAACACAGTTTGGGATGCACTGCGTTAGCCATTGACCGCAGGAGTCAGGCGTATGGGGATAAGAGCGCTACATTTAGGTTCAATCTATCGCCCCTACTTACTATTATTACCAACCTATAAAAGGTTAAACGCAGAATTTAGACCAACACGTGATCTGTACTAAAACTAAACATTCCACCGAGAATTGATAGTAATTATAGAAACGTTCCCAGATTCACGCCCGGCGAAGCAACTACCAATATTATATTTTTAGAAATTAAAAACCATCATTCTGAATCTAAAGGTTACGACTTTGGCTCTATTCGTAACCTTCGTGTCCACCCTCCTTACTCCCGGCGGCCTCGCCACTCGCCACATACATTACACATGCGCCGAAATACTGAATAAATCCCATACCTCTCGGTAATGTACTACAACCTACCCTATATATATTATAATGCTACACAACATTTCTATTGAATCGGCCTGGGAGTTATATTTAATCTAGCTCCAATTAATGCGGTATACCCTTCTGTCAAGGAGGTTTCTCGGAATATTCACTCCTTTGAATGTTAGCATTTCGGTACTCAATTTAGTAATTAGAGTTTTTATTAATTATTATTGTTTACTCAAAGCTAATGTTTATCTAGATGTGTATAATGTTCTTCAATCTCGGTGATTGAGATTATTTGAAATGTTTTCGGAAACTCCAATATAGATCGAAAGATTACAAGTTCCTTTATTTAAAAGGATTACCATGAATATTAATATAACTGGTCCACAACACGTCCGTCGTATTAGATCCTGTAATGTTGGGTATTATTTACCATCAACACTATTAGTTCTGTGGGGGACTTCTCAATAGCTTTAGGTTCTTGATAACTAATGGTTTATTATTAGTTTACGTATTATTATATTATAATAAAACGAATATAAAACTTTATTCCACTTAATTTTATTCGACCGTAACCGGTTTCAGCTCGTCAGAGCCATCTTCAGACTGGAGTATTTGTAGTTTACGTATTTATAATATTACTGGAGTTTACGTATTTATAATAATAATGCTGCAAGTCACACGGCCTGCCTATTCTAGTGGCTAATTGAATCTGGTCCGTAGGCTGGTCAGAGCCAGTCCCGGCGGCACCCGCCTACTCGGGTACCCTTCCTATCTGTATCTGACCTATCGGTCACCGATAGAAGCACTATCCCTGCTGGCATCTGACGGCATCACTTAAAAAGCTTTTTCAATACGCGACGAAACAGCTCTACTGTTGACTGGCCAAACCACTATCTCAGGTTTTTCAGCCATGAGGTTTTCCTTCTTCCAGGGCCCCGTCTTCCGGCAATCTTTCCCTGAATTATGAGATGCAAGTTCTCATACTTCTCTGGATGTCTCATTACATGTCCAAGATATTGAAGTTTTTGGATTTTTATAGTTTTATAAAACTTTATAAGTAATTATGAAACCAGAGAACCCAACACTAACCCAGCTGTCTATCGTGTATCATCGGCTATTTCCGTAACCGTTCGCGAGGATAGTTGCCACACTTCTAAGGTATTACTTAACTGACATCTTCTGAGACATCTCAAAACAACGCGTATTGTATAAAACTACGTGGATAAGTATACACCACAGTATGTATAATTGTACAGTATAATTGTACAGTATGATAAGTGTATGATAATGATAAGTATACACCACAGTATGTATAATTGTACAGTATAATTGTACAGTATGATAAGTGTATGATAATGATAAGTATACACCACAGTACGTGTATAATAGTAATTCTCAACGAAGACGGTGAAAATGTTGGGATTGTAACCAGTGGCGGCTCGTGACTTTTGGTGAGCTAGGGTGCTAATATTAAAAAAAATGGCATCATGGATGTTGTCGTATGCGAAAAAATTTTTTTCTTTTTTTTTTCAAAAATCGGTGTTTTGTATGAAGATTTTTCAGGAAATTGGTGCGGCGCACCGCCAAACTGAAATTTTCTGAAATTTTTCATACAAAAAACCGATTTTCAAAAAAAAAAAAAAATTTTTTTTCGGCTACAACAACATCAATAATGCCATTTTTTTAATATCAGCACTCTAGCACACCCAAAAGTCACGAGCCGCCACTGATTGTAACTAAATATTCCAGGGAGCAGCGGCTTAGGGCGGAGTTAAATCACAAATAGTTTATCTCTCCGAGTGGAGGTATTGGCACGTTGTAGAGTGTGGAGCCAATCACCGAAGTGCTCGGTTTCTGCGGCAGCTCTCACTCTGGGGTAGGATTGTTATGCACCTTGTTACCGGCTCTTCGATATCTACATATCCCGAGCTCCGAGAGATCGCCTTGCTTATTATTACATTCACTTCGAATTAATTCACAACTTTTGACCGTTGAAGATTTGAAACCCTTGACTCTGTGCTGAAACGGGTGGTCCGTTTGGTAGATTTACCTATCTTAACAAACAGATTGCAATCTTTGTAGCATACATATCATGTGGAAATGCTGTCCTTAGTTCTAACGGTACTTTAATCGGAGATGCTCCGAGAAACTGGCATAATTGATCCTTGGGCAACGGCGCACGTTTGGGAAACACGTCAAACGCGATCCACGAAAATTTTCTTAAGAGAACGGGTCGCTTTTATGACTCGTGAAGTTATCGATTTTCTTTTGTTTGTATAATTTAATTTAATAATGTTGATATTAAGTTCTGCGAGTATTGTAGTTTTTATTTTGTGACAGCTGTTTCGGATAAGACCTTAAGCCTAAAAAAAGCAAATTTGTTTGAACTTGAAGAAATCAATAATCGAAGGAGTGACCCTAATGAAACGCTAATTAATAAAGTAAAGAAAATTATCTGTTCCGCATTTCTTAGTATGTTTACGAAACTTGAACAATATAACGAATTTAAATAAGTCAGAGCAGTTACGTCATTATTAAACAATTAAGAACACATTAACATTTAGTATTTATTAGGGGGAAAAGATGTCGAAGTACCCCACATAATAGAGTATCTACTGTCTCAATAATTTTATCAGCAAATTGGCTTAACCGGTTATAAATCAATTCAGACATATTAAAAATTGTAAATTAGATTCACATATAAGTCGTCCCAAAGTGGTTTAACCACAGTTTGAAAATAGCCTTGAAAGTCGAAACGGCTGTCACAAAATAATAAAAAAATTATATACTAGCAAAACCTAATGATAAATTAAATTTTTATTTAAATTTATTTACAGTTAAAT
Organism: Limnephilus marmoratus; assembly: GCA_917880885.1. Taxonomy (NCBI): domain Eukaryota; kingdom Metazoa; phylum Arthropoda; class Insecta; order Trichoptera; family Limnephilidae; genus Limnephilus; species Limnephilus marmoratus. Next base: position 49,178,363 of record OU862920.1, on the reverse strand, counting down.
TAAATTTAATAACATTATTAAATTTAAATTAATTTGTAAATAAAATTAAATAATATTTAAAAAAATAAATAAATGGAGTTCTTTAAATAAAACACAAAACAATTAATAAGTATCGATTTCCCTGTGCTAGAGCCCCCCTGGTCTCTGCACTGTGTAGTAGTTAATGATATATTTATTCTTAGAATATCTTCTTCTTCAACACTTGCACGGATTTCATAACGACTTGGAAAAAATCGTGTTGATAAATTTTTTAACTAAGATTAAGAAAATGCTAGTAAAAGTTTTTAGAAATGTACAGTTTAAATGTTATTTGGGCTCGTGACGTCACCACATGAAAATGTCCCATCTCCGAAAATGTTCCTATTAATTTTATAAAATTCCACACTGATTTTTTTTTATATGGCATCACTTTGATTTCAGGCGAATTTTTGAATTTGACATTTAACATTCACTAGATTTATAGTTTGTTCTCTGCGACCGTATCATTTAGTTTAATTTATGACAGATGTTATGAAGAACCCCGTACATTTTACATTGTCCGTACGTGTTTTAGAGGTATAATGATAATGGTGCGGATTTTAACAAAATCAAATTTTATAATATTCTTATTATTATTATAATTTATAAGTACAAGTATATTACATTTGATTTAGTAATATAGACGTTGAACATTATAATGATATATGATCAATAAGATGGATCAAGGAAAAAAATATTTATGAGATTTAATATTTTTGGTATGCCTCGTTATTCGCCTATGCCATTCGTGTGGAAAACGTTCTTTTTTTAAATGATTTTCGGCTAAGTAATTATCGTTTTTCGCACCTATAAAATTATGTCCCGTCTTTCCGGTTTATAAAAAATGGTGTGATTTTTCGGATTGAAATTTTCAAAAAATCGCCTGGTTTCAAAAATACGATTAAAAAAAAATACGAAATGTCTTAGAATATTTGCCTAAACCGGAATTTTTTTTTTTAAATATGATGCAAGTGGTCTATTGAAATTGATTGAAAATGTGAATAATCTGCGAGAGCTGTCAGGAAGCGCATACATTTGAAATAAAATCCCATAATGTGTGATTGGCTTAGCCTCGATTTGAAATTGGAAAGTGGTGCCAATCCTGGCAGTGAGAAATGAAAATGAAATGCCAATCAAGGCGAACTCGGTCCGAGAGGTTTCCTAACTCCTCGGAGACTGCATTATTAAAAAGGCTTAGTTTTTTTTAATTTACGGATAAGAACCGGCGGAGGGACATAATGCTGTGGGATTGGTGATAAACTTTAATGCGCCTCGGGCTTATTAGTGGAGGTTTTATAATTTCACTGCCTCACTTTCTTTATTATAAAGGCACAGTAGTACGAAATCGGTATTTAAAAATGATTATCATTTTCAATAATAATTACAAATTTTGTGAATCAAAAAAAAATTCAGCTTTATTTTTTTAAGAGCCGCTAAAATAATATTTAATTATTTTTAAATTGACTTCGGACAGCTAGGCCGCAAAAATCAAAAATTTATATTTAATAATAATAATAATAATTTATAATCTTTATTCAATGAAATTGGCAACATTACAACTAAAAAAGTACATGTTCAATGTAGATTACAAATAGATTACATCCGTACAAAAAATTAACAAGTAGAAAGTAATGTAAGATCGGTTAGATACACAGAAGTAGCATAATTATACAATATTTTTAGTTGTGCATAGTCTGCCTCACTAGGTGAACCTGTATTGAGGCAGAATTTTTTAATTTACGACTTGAGAGTGGTCTCATTCGATTCAGCACAAATTAATATAGGTAGATATCAACGATACCTCATTTGACTTAGTTTGTGAACATGTAGTAGTAGTCCAGTGGGTAAGACTCTTGACTCACAATCCGGAGGTCGCGGGTTCGAACCCGGCATGCGCAAATAAATTTTATTTGATTAATTTGTGTTATTTCACAATTAGTTCATTTAAAATAATATATAGAATATTTGCGGCATGTTCCAGAGTGGAAGATACTATCAGTATCGCCCTGGTGTAAGACCACCATTCAGAATTGAAACGTTGCTTGAAAATGGCTTTAGCCGTGTTTGGTGACCAGATCTGAATAGCCAGGTACTTCCCAACCTTCCTCTTCCCCACCTCCTTCCCCTCCCCACTACCTTCAGCCTCACAACATACCCCAATTGGGGATGCCATAGTCTCACTGGCTCCAGACGGGAGCAGTTGAGATTATTGTGCGGTATTCACTGTAAAAAAAAAAATGTATTTAACAAAAATTACGCCTTCCCCCAGAAGGGTGTCCAACATATTTTTGTGCGGAATCATCAGATTTTCATTTGTAGTTGGCACCTGTGTGTTTCTTTTTCTATTTTTCATTCAAGCCTACTAAACTACCATTGTAGTTTGTCAGCAGATACATGATTAAATTAATAGAATAGTACAATTATAAATATTTAATTAGCAGAATGGTGTAAGTGGTATATAACAAACAGTCACATCAATAGTAAAGATGTAAGTAAATACATGAGGTATTATAATTTTTTTAAGTCCGAAGGTGAATCTGCAATAAGAGGGCTCCGGATTTATTATAATATGCGAACATGGGGTGTGTAAATAGCGTCAGACTCTCTGAGCTTAATACTCAAAAATATATTATGGATTATGAATTTAACTTGCGCGAACAAAATATCTCAAGGAATGGCGATCCGACAAATCTCAAGCGATAAACCGCTTCACTAACCTTTTATGTAGTTCTCTGAAACTTGCGAAGCTTTCCGGTAATTTCATTCACTTAAAATTATGATCAGTCAAATTTTATGTAACTTTGAAACATGCACGAGTCAGTTGCCAACTATACACATCTTGAGTAGAATTCACAATGAATTGCGAGATTTTCAAAACCACCAGAATGAGATAGTTATTCACTGGGCACAATATTTTTTTTAATAAATAGACGAGTATTTTAACTGTAATATTCTTCCAAACCGACAATTGGGCGACATCTCTGGTTGATTTGATCAAGCGTGATGATTTAGTAGTTTTTCAAACAATACATTTTAGTATCTCTGAAAAATCCAAAGAGTTTGCCAGAATCACCATCTTTTTTTCAATTTAAACAAACAAAAAACATATTATAATCCCTAACCATGCATCAATATAAATCATCTGTGACTAATAGCAAATTTCTTGACTTTAGCAGTATAAATTAATATTCTAATTGGTAGTTTATTAAATATTTTGGGAAAAATTTTTAGTAATAGAACAATACTAGTTTAGGGTTCAATCGCCGTATTTATTGGTACATTTCGGAACCGGCAATACTTCTTTGACGTGATTGTTGTATTGTTTTTATGGTAAATTCTTTCCCTATACAATTTTTTTTTATTCCATTAAAAACATAGTATACATAAATATATAATTTAAACAGTTTATCGGTAGTCCCGCGAAGCTGCCACATGGCTGCTTATCTGCAGGTTCTACCTCAATATACACTCGTTATGGTAAAAAAATAATATGTGTAATTTCAAAAGTGTTGAGGAAATTGAAGACCTCTGTAAACAGATTTACGATTACAAATATTAAAAGGAAATTTTATTTTAAAAAAAAAATAACAACCAATGGGATAATACAATAACATAACAACATAACAACCAATACATAAAATAACAACTAATACATAACATAACAACCAATACAATGAGAAACAATATTTTAATAATCTTCCCGAAGAATTTCATAAAATAGCAGATTTGGTATCATTTAATATAAAGGTAAAAATATTTAAAAAAAAAAAAATAACTGCCATAACATCAGATACATGGATTTTTCATTTATAGCCACATTTTTACAGTTTTAAAATTAAATTCTCATTTTCCTCAAAAAAAGAATTATTTTTGAGCTTATTAAAAATCACTGGTACACAGTACTCCAGCGTTTGGCTTCCATACTTACTGGATATTTTAGGTATTTTCACGCCTTTTTTTCTGTGAAACGTGTGCTGTGACTATGCACCAGTGGTCTTTTATAAGTATTATCTCCCCAGTTAACCTTAATGGTAAGGAACCAAAATATACCTTTTATTGAGAGCAGGCCCTCAGCACAATATAAGAGTTGCACATTGTGTCTTTGTCTATATATATTTGGTGATACAATTTGTTTTATGATAGAGGTTTGCAAATTTTGTACGTACTTAATATAAGTCATGCTTGTATTTCCCCAGCTTCGAATTCCATATCTGAGAATAGATTCCACCAATGAAAAATACACTAGTTTGAGTGTGCTGGCAAGACAAATTTTAATATATAGAAATTGTTCGTTAGAGCTCTTAACTGGTTTGGATCTGACAATAAATCATGTTGACCTAAATTATTATTCAATTTAAAAAGGTTAGCGAGACTAGTTACTTATTAGAGTCTTGCATATTAAAATAATGTTACTTCTTTGTGCATTGGTATTTTTATGGGTTAACAATTTTATAATGGAGTTTTGTGTTGTTTGTATTCTTATGAACAGAGTTTCGTGAAAGCACGAATTTTATCATTTATTACCTCTAGTACCTACTTACTTATTACGCTAGGGTAGTGGCCGGCAAACTCAGTAGTCAAAAGAGTCAAATATCAGCCGTGCAACATAACGACTTAGATTTATTTTGAGAGCCAAATTCTTTACCTTGTTTTTAGAAGTTGGTTAAAAATAGCTACACTGAATAAAAACATAAAAGTATCATACTTTATAATAATCTTCCATGATACTTTTATTATTAAAAATTCAATTATTATTAAAATAACGAATCGTTCTTTATAATATTATTGAAATGAAACTTCTATAGCCGCGTTGTGATTTGGAATTCGGATGAAACGGAAATCACCTGCGAAGCACCAAACTCCTATTAAGGCGCCTATTGTTTGAGATATAAAACGGAAATGATGCTAGGTCCGCACTCATTGGCCGCGTTGATTATGAACTCACTTTTCAAGGCTCCTTGGTTCTTCATTTGTTGAGATTGTTTTGGTTAAGTTTCGCTTCTACCGCGTGTTAACTGCACTCTATTTTTTTTTAAATTAACTAATATTTTTGAAGAAAAATTTAAGTACTTTACTTGCTTAATTAACCGTTTTCCGAATAACTTTCCAATTATTTTGAGAATTGTAGAATTTTTTTTTTAAGAAATTTGTTGATTTATTGCCATGTTTTCTGAGAAAGAGCTTTCCTTTTTCATCAAAAGATACAAAAGTTTTTTTTAAACATATTTGAACTTTTTTCTACATATTTGGATTGTAATATTGTAAACCAAGTTTCTGCTTTCAATTTTTCATCTAAAAAGGCAATATTTAAGATTTTTGAATGTTAATGCAATATTTATTTTCGATTCCATTTCGTTATCGTATAAAAATAAGCAAGTATGTTAGTCAGTAATATTCGGTTGCCAAACAATTGCTTTGATTTCGTGAATGTTTTATGAATTTATGTTTTCCCAAATTTATGCCCAATAATGTCCCAAGTATTTTTGTTTATAAAATATTTAAAATTTAATTAAGTCATATAATGGACGTATTTATTTTTGAAAATATTTTCGGAATTTTCGTTAATACTCGTATTAAAATTTCGGTAATATAAAATCGCCGGCAATGAAAGAGTGTTATTTTTAAGCGTTAATAAAATATTTCATCAAATGGTTTATAATAAATAATGAAATATTGGATTTTTTTATTTTGTAAAAGGCATTTATGTAATAAAGTTTTATTGGATTTGAATTACAGGTATTCAGAAATATTGGTGGTTCTAAAATCTTAATATTTAATATTCGTAATCTTACAATACTGAATTTGGTGAAATGAATATTGCAATTCCACTTTCTTATTTCTGTTTGTTGTTGTTGGACTGTATATAAATATTTTTATGCAATAAGTTGGTGGCTCATTATTTGTAAATGTCTCGGTTAATACTGTGCAGTATGGGTAATTTTAAATTATCGATTTTCTTAATAAATTTATGAAAATTTCGGAAGGTACATACTTGGAATTTTTTTAATGAAAGTTCCGAGTTACAAATTACCTGACAATATTTTAAAATCTACTACCTTTACAGTAAGCGGGAAATGTTGCTTCTGTCGAGATGGAGGACTTAGCCAGCCGAGGAATAATAAACGGAAATTATCAATGGTTGACACATTTTTTTTAACATAAGTACTTTTAACGGTGACCGGACAACTCAGAATCATGCAACTTCAATACCTCTTTGTAATTAAAATTGATGAAAAATTAAATGAAAAATCGGTTAAAAAGTTTACTTAGGTTAGGTTTTGGGCTATTTTTCTATTTTTTCGTAAGTTTTCATGACTTTCAAAGGGTGTTTAAATTGGGTGTAAGTCGGTCATTCGTAATTAGTGAAATATGCCCGACGAATATTTTTTTTTCATTTAGCCGTTCATCTTGGCGGTGAATATTCAAATAATATTTATTTATTTCTATTCTTGAACATTCACTTTACAAATTATTACATTGGATTACGTAGATAATAGGTTTAGTAATAAGAAAAAAAATTAATGATCCGTAACTGTATGTAAATAGTTTAGTAGTAGTATTTTGTAAACACCTCACTAGGCGAACCTGTGCTGAGGTGTTCCCATGTTTGGGATTAAGTGCTATTCTGTCAACATAAGTAGAAACACCATATCCTCCTTGATATTGTCAAGAGGGGCGCAGTGGGTCGACCATTGGCGCCAGTATCGTATAAATAAATTAAAGATTTGTTACAATTTGCATCTATATACAGTTATTCTTAGCATCTAGATTGCATGTACGACTAAGAAAAATTGTCTTGATAAACATGTAGGTATATTTTTCTATGGACCACACGCCACAGGCATAAATAATAGTTTGGTTATATTTTCCGTCCCGAAAAAAAGTTATTATTATTATTTTTTTAATGTTTGGGTTGGGTTATGTTTGGTTGGATGTTATAATGTTTTGAGTAAATTGAATACCTTGTTGTTTGAACCAGTCTTTGATGTGTTTTTAGTGAAGAATTGTAGATGTATTTGTAGTTAGTAGTTGCTTCAGTGTGGTGGGCATGCAGTTACATAGTTTTGTTGGGTACACTTAATAACTAACTTAACTTTGCCCGTGTGAAGTATGATGTATATTATCTTCATCTTCTTCGTTGGCGCTACAGCCCATATTGAGCTTTGGCCTCCTGCAACATTCGCCTCCAACTCCTCCTGTCCTCAGTGGCTGACTTCCAGTTTGGTACCTGGAGAAGCTGTGCTGCATCCCCTCTTACCTCGTCTTCCCACCTCAATCAGGCTCTTCCCTCTTTTCTCTTTCCACCTGAGTGTCCAGTCATAATTCTTTTTTGAAACGCGTGTGTCCGGCATTCTCTGTACATGCCCAGCCCATCTCAACCTGAGGAGTCTCATGTGGGCTGAGATGTTAGGGGCCTGATGTATATCATTATTCTCCTGATATACATATACATCAGTTCTTTGTTGCATATTATTCTCATATTGTGAGTATGAGTTATCGGTATATTAAAGTTTTTTTTGTAGATGCCCTGGTTTTAATTGCTAATTAAGGTTACATTGGAATGTGGAGTTCATGTTGGAAGAAGTATAGTAGTACAGATTTGACATAGAGTTTACTTATTGTCATGACGTCTAGTTTTTTGTAAATTACATTAGAGCTTGTGTAGAAAGGAACTTGGAGGATGAATTTAATTGTTGCTCTTCGAATTCTTCGTATTATAATGTATCTCCATGTGATGTTAGCGAAACGGAAAAACACCATATTTGTCAGTGTTCATGGTTCATAGCCCGCCAGCGAGATTATAGATTAGTCAGCCGCGCCAAAACCAGAAGGGCGTAGCTTAGGGTTTGCCACTATTTCATAATTCGTTTTAATTTTTTATGACGCACGGCCGCCGAGCGCCGAGCCGGGGCGAGTAGCGCGAAGGGTGGGATAAGGGGGGACACGTACGCGAATAATATTAATGCAATTTGTTATACTTTGATGGGGCTCCGTGTTATTTATTTATTGCATCTGTTCGCGGTGTTAGATGGTGATACACGGTAATGGAATCTACAGACGTGCCGCCGGCGCGGGCGCTGCGGAATGTGCTGACGGGATTGGCACAGCAATGTTCGATGTTATTTATTATAAAAGCTCGCGGCGTTTATGTGCGAATAAAGCTTTCCTTATTTTTATATAAACACACAATTTAATATCAGTGAGTACCAAACGTATACTAATATTCCTGTATTTAGTAATGTTGGTAGGTACGTAGTTTAAAAAAATACTCCAAATAATCTAGAATAGAGCGGTGTGACAAATTTTGAAGTGTAATAAAAAAAATTCATGGTGTGTAATTCACACGCGGTAGAAGTGAAACTAGAAAGTCGCTAGATATCATCGCTTTCTTTTCTTTAGCTTGTTTTTTAAAAGTGGTTTGAAGATTGGATATTGATTTCACAAAATATATTTTTTTTGGATTTCATGGGATTCGACCCCCGTTCGCTTGATGTCTGTCTCTCTGTCTGCTGAGACTTGTCAGGCGTCTTCCCAACTACGCTACGGAAGGCACGCGCCGAGGTGCCAATTTACCGCATTATATTAGAACCGAGTATTTGTGTAGAACTGAGTTGTGACGCATTTCCGTTTCATCCGAATGTCAACTAACGGCGCTAAAGTCATTTCACTTCAAAAATATAAATCAAAGCAGAAAATACACAAGAAATTAGATATAATTAACGTTAAACTAATTATTTTAAAAGAAAATATTTAAAAGCATGAACAAATCAAAAACAAAATTATTAATAATACAAAATTTCTTGAAGGAAACTCAAGTTTAATAAATAAATAACGCTTTTAATATTATTATAAACATGACCTGCTGAGATAATAAGTGTTTTTTCCTTTTGACCGTAAACACCAGTGTACTAGTAGGCAGTAGATACGCTAGCCTAGTGGGGATAAGTAACTTGATACGCGAATCGCGTGGATTTGTATTAAGGAGCTTAATGTAGGTTAAACGAAACCATAGTGAATCAAATTGGAGTCAATCCCGCATCGTATCTCGATCGGACCGGTATTTCTTTCAGGTTAGCGGTTAGTGCCTACTTAGTACTTACTACCAACCGAACCGACCGACTTTATTCAAGTGGTTTCTTGCCGGAGCAAAATTTCCAGTAATTGAAGTGTATCATTATTCGTCCTGGGTAAAATTGCGCATTCCTAATGCGCCTATTAGTTTGGAATGGCTTGATACAGATTGTGACTGAATTTTCTCCGTAACAACCTCAGATACGAAAACATTATTCCTAACAGATCTTTATTATAGCTCGTATACAACAACGGCTCGGGTACCTATTCCGTTTCTTATTATTTTCTCACGGTCGTTAGAGTGAATCAAAGAAGACTACGAGAGCAACAATATTGTTATTTTGTATTTAAAACGTCTAATGATACCCGGAGGAGCGGTAAAAAGGGAAAAGTATCGTCTGTAGACGTAATAAGTGCGCGCAAACCTGGATTTAAGAGCGCGCAGTACTAATGGCGATTATGATATTCTCCGGGGCCGACTGAATGACAATAACCAACTACGAGAATGTTATTTTTTGCATTAGCACCAAACAGGAGGCCCTGAGTACAATAATTCTGTTAAGGGCTGTTTCATCTTTGGCGATGCTGTGTGGAGGGTATTTTTAGTTAAGGCAAAGAGAGGAAGTGGAAGGAAAAGGGTATGAGGGGTGTGTAGGAATCCGGGTGTCTATGTGTCCAAGAGTGAGAGACTTTTTGAAGGAAAACTTTAGCGCCGTTAGTGATTTGAAATTCGGATGAAACGAAAGTGCCTCACAAATTTATTATAGCGCAGTGGGAAAGGCACCTGACAAGTCTCAGCGGCCAGAGAGACAGACATCAAGCGAACGAAGGTTCGAATTCTATGAAATCCAAAAAAAAACATTTTTATTTTTGTGAAACAATACCCAATCTTCAAACCACTTTAAGGTAAACAGGCAAAATAAAAAAGCGACATCTAGTGACTTTCTTGTTTCACTTCTACCGCGTGTGAATAACAAACAATTTTTTTTACAGTAGACCCTATGGAAAATAATTTCCATCAGGGCCTATATCATCTTTGAAGATGCTGTGTGGAAGGTCCTACAAGACCCATGTTTACTCCGTATGAATCCAACTCTGCCACTGCGGTGCAAGGCGATTTTCCGAGTACGAGAGATCAAAAAGTTTCCCACAATCAGTCTTTTCCAATTAGACAGTTGGTGGGCCGACGCATCCGCTTCCAATACCCGAAAAAACCTCACCTCGTGAACCCGGTAAGCCCTGCTAAGTCTGAGTGTGGTGTGGCAGAGGTTTTGGTTATCCAATAAATTGTTCCCGAGGCGGTAGTGCCCATACCCGCCTCCTAAATTGTTATATACGTAACCTAGCTCTTTATTGGCTTTTGGTAGACAGCAATAGTGTTTGTTACGCGCTATTAAACTACAGTCATTTTGGCGACAGACCCCCAAAACTAATTTGGGGGATTTGTTTGGATTAGTTGAATTGTATTGTATTCCGAAGCGTATGTTTACATACAATCTCCTATCACACATGCCACTATAATGGCTGTATTACCCGGCGCGGCGCGAGGGGAGGCAAAGACTAATGTTGTTTTTTATTAATAAAATTTGCATTACATTGGAGGCCCCTACTTGACTGCTACCGGCGGCGCGGAGGGTAGAACGGTACGTTTATTTGTTTGCCTTTGATTAGGGGATGTCATAAATAAATCGGTTCATTTCTACGCCGGGCTGCTCCGCAGTATTCCCTCGGAGTACATTCTTTATAATGTGAAGATATACGTCCGGAGCCGAGGCCAGTAATCCCAATGCAGGGGGAATTACGAATAACTCGCGTTGTGTTGAAATAGTGACCGAAGATTGGCTCGGCGAAGGGTACCTACATCTGACTAATGTAATCGTAAACTATGAATCCACGTGCAAGAGATTAACAAGGTTAAGGGAATAATAACAATGATAATAGTAGATTATATTTAAAAGTCACAATCACGCAGAACAGACTTCGTGAATTATGGAAATGAGAAATAGATGAGTAACTGCAATGGTTATTGAGATATTTGTATAAATATAAATTGAAAAATACCGATTCGTTCGTACACTTCAGGTAAATATCCTATAAGTTTTGATTGGTAAACTTGCTATTAGTCAAATAATGTTTTGAAAGTTGATCGCGACATTTTGGTAGGCATCACAGATATTGGGGCATTGCCTACCGGTGAAAGAAAAATTTAGATTTTTTTTAAGTGTAAGGTACCTATCTGCAAATATAACAATGTTATTAATAAAATAAATAAATAAATATATATTAGTAACAGAATTTAAAAAAAAAAAAAATTAAATAGAAAATATTTAGAAGATCCAAATGTAAATAGTTTAATCAGTAGAGGGTTTTAGCCACAAATGTGGCTGATTTGCAGAGATATTTTGCTAATATATATCTATAATTAATGCTGTGTGGAGGGTCTTTTTAAGGAAAGGAAGTTCTGGGAAGGAAAAAGTTATGAGGGGTGAAGAGAAATCTGGGGGTCACTGTGTCCAGGAGTGACGGACGTATGAATCCATACCTCCAACTGCGGTCGAGAGAGTCCGGCTGGAAAGGTCAAAAGGCCTCCCTCAACTAGTCTCTCTCGATCCGGCTGGACATGCAGTAGGTGGGCAGACGCATCCGCCGCCAAGGCTCACTCCATAAACCCGGGCTCCCCTGCTATTTGAATTACTTCAAATGGCTCTGCGCATTGTATATGTCGTATATGCGTGAATTCTATTCTATTTACTATAAAGTTGACGAAAATAGAGCCTTTATGGAGGATATGAAATATTACGACTTCTGTATTTATTATATAGCCTAGATAATATTGACAGATATTTTTTTTAAATGTAAACACAAGATTAATGATTGATATTTGAATATTTTACTTTGCAAAATATCAAAAACAAATAATTCAGGAGAGATGCGAGACATCTCTTGTTAAAAAGTAAAACTACAGAGTTATCTAAGTAACCAACGCGCGGGGACTTTTAATATAATTCCAATAAATGTATTAAAATATCTCTTCAAATTTTTAAATAGTTAAACTAATTATAGTTGGGTCTTCTAAATATTACTCTTTCTATTTCACTATTTTCTTTAATTCGGTTATTACTCACTACGTTAGGTGATTTAGCAGGGGTGCTCGAGTTTAAGGGGTGAGATTTGTCTGGACCTTGGCGGCGGATGCCTCTGCCCATTTACTGCATGGCAGGTCGGATCAGGAGAGACTGTTTGATGGAGATATTTTGACTTCTCCAGCCGTACTCTCTCGGAACATTGCCTTATACAGTAGTGGTGGGGATAGATTTTAACGTCCGTCACTCCTGGATACGATCCCTCATATCTTTTTTCCTTCTCAGAACTTCCTCTCCTTTCTTTCCCTAAAAATACCCTCTACACAGCATCCCAAAAGATGACATAGGCCCTGAAGGGAATTATTTTCTTCAGGGCCTCTTGTGTGGAGCTAGTGTAAAAAAATCATAACTTTATAAAAAAATCATAATGCATTATATTTGTAGATACATTAAAAAAATCTATTTTTCTCTTTTATCATAGGTAAGCAATGCCCCTAACATCTGTGATGCCTACCAAAATGTTGTTACTAGTGGGCAATGCCCTAACATTATTTATCTGGTTAAGGCGATCCGTATTTAACTATAATTTTACCCACGCACAGGCTGCGCCTTAGTGGGTTCCCATTATTTTTATTATATCCAAAAAATGTAACTATAAAATGGAAAATTGGGAAAAATAAAGAATTTAAAAAAAAAATTAAATAAAAATACACCAGGAAAAAATCGAAATAGGAATTCACGCCCCTTTTTGAGAGGAGTTTAAAAATACTTGAGAAAAAGCTTTCGGAAAGATTGAAAAAGGTATTTTTGAGTTTTTTTACAGGTTGACTTCGTAAAGGCCTGTAAAAACATTAAAACCTCTTTTACGCATTGTTTATTGTAATAACAACGAAATTTAAAATTGATTTCACGGAACCAAGCGACGCGGAGTCTAAGACATCTATTTCCTATCGCGCCTGGGGAGGAAGTGTGGCAAGTCTATAGTACTTAGGTGGACGGCATAGGGTTCACTTTGAAAATCCAAATTCGTCGACAGCCGGCCGTATTGTAAAATAACAACGCGAAAATGCATATTTTATTTTATTTTGTGAAGTTCGGGCGTAAATATAATTTTTTAGCGATTATTATAAAAGAAACTGAATTTTCCACATTAAACAACAAAACCATATCCGAAAAAGGATTTATAAGTATTTATAGACCTAATACTTTATTTTTTTCTAGGCTTATTAAAAGACGATATTTTTAAGGGCCATTATTATAAAACTTCTAAGCCAGGGTTTCCCAAACTGTGTTCCGCGGAACCCTAGGGTTCCGCCGAACCTGTACAGGGGTTCCGCGACAATTTGTCGGAAGAATTTAATTTAATATATTATACACACATTCTTATTTCAACACTGCTGATATTATTCTCATTTAAATGATTTCTGGGCGAGTTTGTCAGAAGAGTACCCCAATTTATCAAAACAAGCTATTATTGTTATACTTCCGTTTTCTACGAACTATTTTTTATTCGAAGCGGGATTTTCTAATTATGCTGCAACCAAAGATATTCAAATACAGAAGAGATATGCTATGGTGTCCGCGCAATTGTCGCCGGACTACGCGCTAATTAGCGTAGTTTTCATACAAAAAGAATTTGTTAATTTCGTTGATTTTTTGAAAATGTGCATTAATATTGGTTAACAATATATTTTGATTAAGGAAAGAATTCGTTCATTTAGTTTAACGTTCGTTTGGTTTATTCGTTAATTATTTGTTCTCTTAGTTTATTTGTTAATTGGTAAACAATATCAGTGACACCCCGAAGCGCAGACCCACATAGTAAAAACAGCAAATAGCACATCTACTTATATTTCAATATCTTTGGCTGCAACCAAGTCAAAGTGCAGGAACAGGCTCGAGACGCCACACCAGATATTAGAATACAACTTACCAATATAATGCCTGATATCAAGAAGATATGCAATTCAAGGACTCAAAATCATCAAATTCAATTATTAGGTGTTTTATTTATTCCATTTTTTGTTGTTGTTTATAATATTTTTTTGTTTATGTTCCAATTTTTTGTTGCTTATATTCAATTTTTTGTTATTTATATTCCATTTATTATTTTTTATATTCCATTTTTGTTTTTGTTTATTTTCCATTTTTTGTCGTTTATATTCCATTTTTTGTTTATATTCCATTTCTGTTATATGTTTATATATTGTTGGTATACTTAATAAATAATGTGTAATAATATTTTTTTAAACTTTATTATTAGGAATTACCCAATCTAATAAATGAGCCAAGTGTTCCGTTAAAATTTACGGGTTTGCAAAGTGTTCCATTGCAGAAAAAGTTTGGGAAACCCTGTTCTAAGCGATCAAATTTTCAAAACCAAAATACACGATTTTGTATTAAATTGCATTATTTCGCGTGGCTTCATCTTAACTTTTCAATATCATTTCCTCTTTTTATACTAATGTTTTCACTGTTAGTTCACAGCGAGTAAGCAAATACTCAATTATTTTGTAAAAGTTTAACAGGTGAATTTCCCCGTAGTCTACATGGTCCTTATGCTGTTTTGGCCAGCTGAATTTCCGCTATTGTAGCAAGTGTTAGTAAGTAGCGAGCTATGAGCTGCTGCTGTTAGCGGTGGCGGGTCTCCTGATCGTGAGATCACACGACTAGTTTGTTGAATAAGATCCTCGAGTGAAGGTAAACAGAGCTGCAGGGGATGTGGTGTGGTGGGGACTGCGTGCCCGGGAACTCGATGGGGGGATTAGACACCCCCCCCCCAACCCTCCCCCCCCCCCCCCCCCACCCCCCCCGCCCGCCCGCCGCGGCCAACCGATGGCCACGGACGGCAAACAGTCTCGGCGGATTCCCATCCGGGATACGGACGACAATATTTGCAAGGTAAACTCGGAAGTTTTTAATCGAATGGAAATAAGCAAGATTACGGCATGAATATTTAAATTTTAAACACATGTTTCAGTCACTAGCTATATACTTACCAACAAAATAAACAAAGAAAAAAAAGAAAGATTGGTGATGTTATGGTAGTTAATTTTTTTTTTAAATATCCTTATACCTTTTTCTTAAATGATACTAAATCTGTTATTTTATTAAATTCTTCGGGAAGATTATTAAAATATTAGATCCCATTGTAAATATAATTATTGGGTAAATGTTATCTAGAAAATATAGAAATTTGGTTGTTATGATATATTTTTATTACATTTTCTTAAAATATTTGTAATATCAAATCTTTTTACAAGGGTCTTCAATTTCCCTTACATTTTGAAATTACACATATTATTTTTTTAACTTCTAATCTTAACGAGTGTATATTGAGGTAGAACCTGCAGACAAGCAGCCATGTGGCAGCTTCGCGGGAATACCGATAAGTTTAAATTATATATAATTTTAGGTAAAAAAAAAAAAAAAAAACATACTTCCAGTTATTGACGTGAAACGTATTTTGGTGCGCATTGAAGGGTAAAACCGGCTCTAGCGTGACAAGACGGGACGACACTCTTGTCACGAAAGGGCGCTTCACTCGACCAGCCTGTGAAATTTTCCTGACTTTCACTAATGTACGCAGCTCTCTATCTGCTCTAGCCCGCTTGAGAATTTCTGTGTTGGTGATCATGTAGGTCCATGGGACCCTGAGCATTCTCCGGTGAAGCCACATTTTAAAATCCTCTAACCTGTTCGTGGTATTTACCTTCAAGGTCCGTGTCTCACATTCATACAGCAAGACCGACCACACATGACATTTTAACATTCTCTGCCTTACTAATGTTGGCAATTGAAGTGCATATTCCAAATATATGATGAATTTTTATTTTATAATATATTTATTCGTGCATATATAAAAATAATATTTGTTCTAATGTCAAAAATATGACGATTTTTTTCTTTTATTTTCACTTCCTTCAATTAAAAATCAATTTCGATGTTTCACATCTGCCAAGAGTCCTATTAATTATTATTAAAAGGTTGATGTATTTGTTCAACATACTTAATATTGTTTTCCTAAATGCCTTGTATTTTTTATTATTTGCACAATTTACACGAATGATTTATATGTAACATTTTAATACGACATTATTGCATTATTCGACCCATTGTAGTCCCCCTCAAATGTACATAGTGGTTTCTCTTGTAGTATTCCCCCTTTCCCCTGTTGCCACGAGCCTCGTATAATAAAAGTGACATTTACTTTTGAAAATATATTGGTATCTAGAAATGCCTCGCTGCAACTAATCGACGCGGTGCGGTGAATGCTCAAGAGTGAAAGCAGGAGATCCACTCAACCTTTAATAATAATAATATAATATTACATCTTTGGTGACCCGACAAGTAGATATACCGTATTTCCTAAACGACTGCAGACGTAAGTATTTTTTTTATTTTTTTTTATTGAGGAAACACAGTCATGTAGTAAAATAATTTTATAACAATAAAATTAATATGTTGTGGACCAATTATGTTCCATTATGTTAAATATTGGTTTAGTATTTTTACCTACTCAACTTATTAAATGACAAAAAGAAAAAACAATGAACATAATAAAGAAAAACATAAAAAGAAGAACATAAAACATAGTAAAGAAAAACGTAAAATTATTAGCAGACATGGTTATACTATTTACTATGGTTGATAATAATATAATTTTCACAAAAAAGAGAAAAAAAAAGTATTTTAAATTATTAATTTATTAAGCTGCATTTTATATAATTTCAAGTCATGGTTGAAAATGTCCACATCTCGTAAGGCATTGTAAGTTTCACAGAAACGTACTATTATAGAGTTTTGCGCGTATTTAGATTTACTGTGTGGTATTCTAAATAAATCTTTCGATCTGGTGTTTTGTTAGGGGCAACGAAATGCAATATTTTCTAATAGATATGACGAATCAACATGGCAGTTCACGATTTTGTGTAAGAATAATGCATCAGAGAAATAATGCATCAGAGATAAAGCGATAGGGTCAAATCGATGATTACTAAAACGATAAGATAGGTGTTTTATAAATTTGTTCTGGATATTTTCAACACGATGAATATATGTTTGATATTGAGGATTCCAAATTACTGAGGCGAACTCGAGTTGTGACCGTACATATGACATATATAACAGAATTAGGGTGTGTGCTATAACAAAAGGCTTTGTAATGCGATTAATGAAACCCAATTGCTTATAAGCTTTTTCTAGAATATTTTCAATATGATCCCTAAATAACATTTTAGAGTCTAGTATTACTCCAAGATCTCTTACTGTTTCTACTCGTTGTAGAGGTACATGGTTTAATTTGTAAATATAATTAATTGGATTTTTTTTCGTGTAAAAGTAATGACATTACATTTATCTATATTTAGATATAATTGATTGTTTTCGCAATATTCCACAATTTTGCTTGTGGTTAATATCGTTTATATATAAAATAAACAATAGAGGCCCTAGATGGGACCCTTGCGGTACCCCCGAGGGAATAGTTATAATTTGTGACGTGTAACCTTTTAAAGCAACAGCTTAACTTCTATTTTTAACATATGAAGAGAACCATCTCAGAAGATCTCCACATATCCCAATCTTCGAGAGCTTGTTCAACAGTATGTCGTGATTGACTTTGTCGAAAGCCTTAGAAAAATCTGTGAAAATGGAATCAACCTGTTTCCTATTATCCATAGAGTTAAGAACAAAATCAGTAAACTGTCCTAGGTTCGATTCAACAGATCTGCCTTGAAAAAAACCATGTTGATGGGGGCTAATAATAGTATTTTTGAATATGTTAAAAAGTTGGTTATACACGATTTTTTCCAAGATTTTACTAAAGATAGTAAGTATGTCGTGTTTTGTTATTCGGTCGTATAGCATCACCGCATGCTCCTTCGGGCACTCTGAATTATTTTTAGTGTTTTGTATCTGAGTTCCCCTCCCACCTCCCAGGTTCCCCTCCCCCTCCCGGGAGCCCACCCCCCTCTCCCGCGACTCCCGAATACCATACATTCAGTCCCAGTACATTTAGTTTTCAAACAGCTCGCGTGCCTACTGCATTTTTCTCATACAAATTTCATAATGCCAGAGCTCACCAGTAGTTTTATACAAACCTTATCCAAACAATAACAAACACAAAAAAAAGAATTATCCAATTTGGTGCAGTGATCCGGAAGTTATGCGCGAACATAAGTTTCGGCGAATCATTTTTATATTTTGTATGCGGATGCGGATTATGTGAATATTAACTACGACGCCTGAAATATAATTTCTCGCAAATATATTAACATCGTTTCCACTACAACAATTTGTTTTGCTTTTCGTCTGATGGTTGCAATAACTCGCTTTTGTTAGGAAATATATTTGACAGTTCACATATTAAGATATATAATTTCATAATGCCAGAGCTTACCATTATATTTAGCTTATTTTTTATTCTGATGTATGAGCTACATTATTTTAAAGTTTCAATAAAATCCATCCAGTATGTTTTGCGTGAAAGAGTAACAAACACACACGCATACATCCATACAAGCATTTATAATATTAGTTAAATTACAATTTGAGGTTTTACTTATTAAGCTCTAATTGACTTGTACAATATTTTTTGTTATAATAAAACCGAACATAGATCACGAAAATATTTCACTAAAAATTGTGTTTACCTAAACTCAGATTTACCGATATACTTCGGTAGGTAAATAAAATATGATGTGAATATTTAAAAATGTTCACAAATGCTGTGAGACTGAAAGTGGCAAGAGAAGCATTGGCCACGACGGCGTACACATATAATATAATCTCCTCCCAATTCTAAAAATTGAGAAGAATATAAATACCTTTAAAAACACTATTTAAACTTAAATTGTTAGAAAGAAAAAAATATTACTACTAAACTATACACCACATTATTTATATACTACTATACTCTGTACTTATGTTAATAAAGCAAAATATTATATTGCTTTTATCTTAATAATAAAAAAAAAATTAAATAAAACATAATTCTATAGTATAATATGCTCTAGTGTAGTATAATAGAGAACAATTACTCTCGAGAGTGCTCCTCGGACCATTCTTTCTACTTTGAGAAAGTTGTTAGCATTGCTAATTAATTGTTGTTTCAGCTTCCAAACACTCGCTACAGGCGCTCAGCAGCCGGTATATGCGGCAATTCCTTTATGAGTTCATGGATAAAGCAGTATTTTGAATACTTCAATGTAAACAAAATGCTTGTTTATGTTTATACGCCAGTGCAATTAGCGCAAAAAAGGGGGTCGCGATCGGAATTATTCCGGTAGTCCCAATTTTTTTATATGTTTTATATACTCATCTCTTGATGTAAAATCTGAGTTTTCGACCTTGGGTCACTTGAGCTTTCGCCGCCATTTTGAAAAAACTAGCCGAAATCGCGCCAAAATCTAGTTTTTCTCAAATATCTCGTTACCAATAAAAATTTCGGATAAAGTTGCTTTACAAGTTTAGTAGAACATAAAATTACCTACAATTATCTGAAAAGAATTTTCTTCTATCTCTAATGAATATTGAGATAAGTAGGCGTAAAAACGTGAAAAAGTTTATAAAAACAGGTGAATTGCCCGACTTGGTTTGGGTTTTTGTGCATATCTCTTTTCCAGTACAATTTTGTGAAAAAATTACTGATATGAATTTTGTAGAGAATAAAATTTCATAAAAGACGTAGGTAGGTATATGTTTAATGTTTTTATCGCAATTAAGTATCCAGTATCTAATACAAAATTTTCATAAAAATTACGTCAAAAACTGAATCAGAAGAATAGTGTTGGCATAACTTGATTATTATTATTTTAAACAATTACTGTTGAAATAACATGTCAAATACATATTAGCAACATTAACCATTAATGTAATCAAAACGTATAAATAAAATTAATTATTAAGTTAAATAGATGTGCTAAAAATAAAACAAAAATGTGTTTTCTTAAAAAATATGACTATTGACTTTAGTTTCTTACTACCACTTACGGGCCCAGAACAGCTTCAATATATCTAGTCTTCCTATGGCTCATCAGCTGAATTTGTGGCGACTGGGTCACAAATTCCTCGTCATCATCATGAACAAAGGGTTCCACAGCATTCTCGCACGAGCTACCATTACAGTGAATACAGATTAGGGAGCATTTCAAACTCGACTTTCTACATGTGCACTTTCCAGCGCAACCTTTTTTGCATTGGCATGATATAAAATTCAGCAACGCCTGAGGTGCAGTCTCCTTCATCATTGGTACTGGAATTAGTAAACCAACAGCGTCCTTCTTCCACCCCCAATCAGTTGGATCTTTATGGTGACCAAGCCAAGTCTGCACTTGAAAGTATGTTCTTTAAGCATGTTTGCTGGGCTGCATGATGGGTGGTAGCCTGGATAAATTGAATTTATTCTTTTCACTCCTTTGACAAAAAGAATGTACCTTAAATTTTCCAAATATGATTTCTCATTGCCGCCATACAAAAGTGCAAAGAATTGTTCGGAAGCCAAAGTGATTGTTTCTGGGATTGCTTTTGGATCTTGAAATACATTTGAATAAGTTTTATTCGCTGAGTGGTTCTTGAGAAGAATATTACAAAATTTGTCTATACCTTGACCAAATGGAGCACCAGTTGTATCGCAGCCACTTATGGCATGAATGAGTAAAATGTTTTCAACTATTTCAATGTGTTTAAAACATTCGTTGGGAGTACAACGCGTTAGGTGATTTTCCTTTACCAACTTTTTGGTAATATACGTTTGGAGGTGAGAGAGTTGTGAGGAGTATCAACAGGTCGATATCCTGACCCATGATTATAACTGCATCATGTTGAGATGATAACGACTTTGCTGTGTTTATTATGAGAACATCAGCATCCTCTTCAGCTTGTGCTGTCGTTATTTGCGATCGTTCAAATGAGGCTCTGAGTAGGGAAATAAAACGTTCTTCTCATTTCCCAGAAACTTTTTCGTAGTGCTTTTCTTTTCAACCAAATTCGGGTATCCATCGAATACCACTACTGAATTGGCTCCATTATGATTTTTTGCATACCTGACATATTTCTGAAAAATGATTGAAAAAGGTTGAGTACGACCCCGTACAACATTGTGCAGTAAATATCCTCCATCAACTACGTGTATTTTACTGCTTTCCAGTTCTGTGTTATTTGATAGAGGGTTAAACAATAAGTAAAATATGAAGTTGGTTACCTTGGCGCATGCCTTCCTTTGAGAAAAGAGACAATGAGACAGGAGATAGTTCATATTGGAAATATTCTTCATGTTGAATTTCACACTTTTTGGCAATATACATACGATGGAATAGCATGAGGGATCTATTGTCACAGTCACACCCTGATTTTGTATTCTGCTAGTCACCGCCGCAAGAGAAACTATTGCATCCTTACGTTTTAAGTGTAGGTTTCCAAAGTTCTGGTTGATAACTTTAGACACAGCAAATTTCCCCATCTTTTCAGCCATGTGACAAGTTACCTTGCTATCCCCGATCGTGCCTCTGCTTATAGACATAATCACGTTTGTTTGAGGAAATGGTTCAAGGCAAGTAAACCAATCAATGAGAGTTTGGACATCTTTATCATCCCTCTTAATTCGTGTAGGCCTCATCTCTATATGTTACTCGGACGTTCCTGGTGTAACACCCCACTCTCGTTAATTTATAGTTTTTTTTACCACTTCTATGTACCTTAATTATTAATTTTATTTATATGTTTTGATTACATTAATGGTTAATGTTGCTAATATGTATTTGACATGTTATTTCAACAGTAATTGTTTAAAATAATAATAATCAAGTTATGCCAACACTATTCTTCTGATTCAGTTTTTGACCTAATTTTTATGAAAATTTTGTATTAGATACTGGATACTTAATTGCGATAAAAACATTAAACATATACCTACCTACGTCTTTTATGAAATTTTATTCTCTACAAAATTCATATCAGTAATTTTTTCACAAAATTGTACTGGAAAAGAGATATGCACAAAAACCCAAACCAAGTCGGGCAATTCACCTGTTTTTATAAACTTTTTCACGTTTTTACGCCTACTTATCTCGATATTCATTAGAGATAGAAGAAAATTCTTTTCAGATAATTGTAGGTAATTTTATGTCCTACTAAACTTGTAAAGCAACTTTATCCGAAATTTTTATTGGAAACGAGATATTTGAGAAAAACTAGATTTTGGCGCGATTTGGGCTGGTTTTTTCAAAATGGCGGTGAAAGCTCAAGTGACCCAAGGTCGAAAACTCAGATTTTACCTCAGGAGATGAGTATATAAAACATATAAAAAAATTGGGACTACCGGAATAATTCCGATCGCGGATCGCTAATTGCACTGGCCTATTAGCAAAGATTCCAATTCGTATTAACTCAATAACTATAGTCAAACAAAATTTCAAACAAGTCATAAAAGTGATGAAAAAAATCGTATGACAACCTGACGGAGCGCCATGAAGTTATATTTCGTTGTTTTTTTTTTTTAAATGCTTTTACACATCAGTCGTTTTTACATCAGCTCCACATGAGCCCATAAGGAAAGTAATTCGCCAAAGGGCCTAGTCATCTTTGGGGATGCTGTGTTTTTTTTTACATTAGCTCCATACAGGAGGCTCTGGGGAAAACAATTCCCCTCAGGGCTTATGTCATCTTTGGGGGTGCTATGTGGAGGATATTTTTAGGGAAAGGTAGGAGAGAAAGTTCTGGGAAAGAAAAAGGTATGAAGGAGAGGGAAGGAATCTGGGGGTCAGTGTGTCCAGAAGTGACGCACGAATGAATTCTTCCCTTCCATTGCGATTTAAATCCAGCTGAGAGTCCTGCTGGAGAGGTCAAAAGATCTCCCCAAACTAGACTCTCCCTATCCGGCCTGCCACACAGCAGATGGGCAGACGTATCCGCCACCCACACCCGGACAACTCTCACCCATGAACCCGGGCACCCCTGCTTATTCACCAAACTTAGCGAACCACTTGATGTGACCTGTGGCAGAGGTGTTGTTTATGCAATAAATGTTTCCTGGAGCGGCGCTCCCATATCCACCTGCAAAATTAAACCTGTTCTTGGTAAAGCAACTAGTCATTCCGAAAAGTAAACAAAACACTTGCATTTTTAGAACAAGTCATAGGCAACACTAAAAATCAGAAAGTGGCGGTAATTTTCCACATTCTGAGTTAATCGTCGACCCAGTTGGAAAGAAAAGTTCTCTAACGTTGCAACTGGTAACAGTAACCGAGACGCATTCTTGAAAAATTGTTGGCATTCTTTCTTGAATTCTTGTGGTCACTCCCGTTTCCTTGAATTCTTTTAGCGAAATTGAAAACGAAACCTTCGCTTGTTCAAAATTGTTGGATTTATATTTCCTGCCCTTTGTCATGTCATCTCTAACTTGACATTGTGATTAAATGTATGTATTGCAACAATATTTTTCTCTCTGTTACAATGCAAAAAGTGTATTGTACCTCTTCTCAGTTGTAAAACCAATTATATAAAATAAGAGTTTATTTTTGTTTAAAACCATCAAAAATGCAATATATTTTTTAATTTTGTCACCTTTCTCAGGAAAACAAAATTTATTGAATAACAACATCTCTGCCTTAGATCACACCAAGTGGTTCGCTTCGTTTGGTGATTTAGCAGGGGCGCTCGGATTCATAGAGTTAATGTTTGTCCGGGTCTTTGCGGCGGATGTTTGCCCACCATCTGAGTAGCAGGTCGGATCATCGCCTCGCAATGGAAGGGTTGATTCATATTTCCGTCACTCCTGAACAAACTGCTTATCTCATACCTTTTTCCTTCCTAGCACTTTCTTTCTCTCCTTTTCTAAAGACCCTCCACACAGCATCACCAAAGATGACGTAGGTCTTGAAGGAAATTATTTTCCTGCGAGCCGACATTGTAGAGCTAATATAAATGAAAAAAAAACGAGTGTCCAAGTGACCACACGACTGAAGTAAAACTTCACTAACTTATATCTCTTTTCATAACACTCCCATCACACCAGTTTACTTCCCAAGTCAAGCGTGCGTAAAGGCCCGACCGTTCGCCTCGCCCGATCACACTTTTCATAACGCTCTCGTTACGCATTCGCCAGCTTACTCCCCAAGTCAAGCATGCGTAAAGGCCCGACCGTTCGCCTCGCCCGATCACACGTTTCGTAACGCTCTCGTCACGCATTCACCAGCTTACTCCCAAGACAAGTTTGCGTAAAGAAGTTTTACTTAAAAAAAAAATCGATTATCCTACCTCTTTGTAATATGCTGAAACAATGAGACACTATTCGTTTTTCTCTATGGTGGCTCACTTTATAGTGACGTTAGGCTAATGTAAAGGCAAAGAGAGCGGAGCGAGTCGATCGTTCGCTGCATCTCCTGCTTTTTTACCAAGTTTATTCTCTTCTCAGTCCTCTTCTATGGACTGCATTGCATTGAAGGCAATTTACATATTTTTAACATTTAAGACGTATTGAAGTTTCATAACAGTGAAAAACACAATACCGTCGGCACGACAAAGGCTGTCTTTATGTCTGTGAACTGAGCAGGTATGACTAGTTTTCAATTTTCCCAAATGCGTTTTTCTCAGTTTCATATTCCCATAAAGTAACCTGCCCCGGGCTACAAGCTTAAGGCGGCGTAGGGCGGGCCGGGCAGGTTCACTCGCATTAGGTACTCCACCTTTTAGTTTGACTGTTGGCTGCTGGTTGCTGGCTCTCAGACCATTGAGCGTTTTTATTATTACCGTGACGATTTATGATTACGGTTCCGTGACGGCACAAAAAAGGCAATACACATTCCTTATCACAATAATCTTCAGCTCTTTCAAAACATGAGTTACATAATGTACGTAGGTCTGTTTCTTCCAAAGAAAAAATGTAATCATTTTCTTGCATCTCTCTAACACACCGCACCGTGACGTCTACGTAGATACTGCTAGCCGTGACGATAATTTTGAAAGTATGAAATATTGTTACAAGGATAAATAGTTAGATATAGTTATAAGGATATATATATATTGAAGTGTGAGGGTGGGTTTCTTCATTTACCGAGAATGCTAAATGCAATGCTAATTGTAAAAGTAAACGATCGAAATTTAAAAATTTCTATGCATTTGACCGTTTACTTTTACAATTAGCATTCTCGGTAGGTAAATGAAGAAACCCACCATGAGTGAATTCTAAAAATTCTAAAATGACAAATGGCTGATGGTTTTGCTTTTGTTCTTAAATATGAAAGAAGGATTAAAGACCATATTTATGAAGTTTAAACAAAAACAGTTTCTCGGAGTTTGCCAAAAATTTGGTGGAAATCAGTCATACCTTTAACTTCAATAGTGGATTAGAATAAATACATTGTAATGTCATTGGCATTCAGTTGGATAAACTAGAAATTTTAGAAATCCGAAAGAGTGTTAATGCGAATTTGAATATTATTAATAATTAAAAATGGTTCTTAAATGACCCAATATTAAACCTGTTCCCTTTGTAAATTGTCCCCCATTGCCCCTCTCTCCTCTACCCAATCTCATATTTCCATTGTGATACCATTGTCTATGTCTTTTCTTTTTCAATTGACACCATTGTCTATGTCTATTATTCATAATTAGTATCAATAAAAACCCCGAAGATGTGAGCGTTGCTCACGAAATATGTTGGTTTTTGTAAACAATAAAAGTGGTAAAAACTAAGTATTTTATTAATTTGAATACAATCATTATCATACGTCTCAAAATCGAGTGCAGTTTACATGCGGTAGAAGGGACACCTTTACGCATATAATCTCAACCAATAGGAGCCTTGAAAAGTGAGCTCGTAATCAAAGCGGCCAATGAGGTAAGGTTTCATTTTATCACATTCTCTCGCAGGCTTAAGTATGTATGTGTTTGTCTCTTTTTATTGTCGTTTCCGTTTCATCGAGTTTTAAATCACAACGGTGCTAAAGAAGTTTCACTTCAAAAAAATGAAATGCAATTCCCGTCGCCGTGGCTGAGGCATAATAAGATATATCTGTTTCCTCCAAAGGAAAAAAGTAGTACTTTGAAGGAAACAGTCACACGTATTTTGTCTCACCATTATTTCTGTAAAGAAATAGCTTCAGCATTATAACGATAAGGAAGGTATGTTTACTGGCTTTTTTACCGTTACGGTCCCGTAAACGTGGGTCATCACGGTAATAATTGACACTTATAGTGTATATTGGACAGGTCAGTAATTGTATTATACTGAACTCACAGAAAGGGGTGTTTCGATGAGGGTTAATTTCGCAGTAGATTTTAATATAACAATATGTTCTATTTCCTCAGTCATATCACGAGATCCTCTTACAAAACGTTTTAAAGTAACTTTTTGAAATAACAAGAAAACTTCAGTGTGTAACTCCCGTCTTCCCGGAAACATCGAAAAGTTTTACGTTAAAAACCTTGTCGGCGTTTTACGACGTCAGTTTTTGAGGTGGAAAGAAATTAACGGAAAATTTTAAGGATAAAAAAGAAAGCTTTCCTCGTTTGCCCGAAAAGGATGAAGCATCGCGAGTAGTGCATCCACAAATCGGCCTCCTCTGGTCAATAGCGCTCGCTGAAACAATGCGAAAGTCAACTTGACGACACTCGCCAAGAGACCAATAAATCTGACAAAGTCAGGTGGTAAGGACAAGGTAGAACTTTATTTATTACTAGCTGACGTGTACCCGGCATTGCTCGTGGAGTTATGAATGGTTGGGAGTACCCAAAGTTTTGAGGTTGTAAGTTCTAGTGTACCCGAAACTGGGTAAATTTTTAAGTGGGAAAAAACATTATTGTAAAGAATTGAAAGAGAATTTGTTTCACTTGATCGTGCCATGTCTTCCTCGGGCGTTCCTTTATCTTTGTTAAGTATTTAAATAATTCATTTAAACTTTTCCTCTTAATTTTCAAAAAAAAACTTTAATTTTTCTGTTTAGCTTAGTTTTTGTCCGTGATTCAAGATTTCCTTACCATTCGTAGAATAGAAATGAAAATAAGATGCGTTATATCTTATCTACGTCATGTTTTATTTATTACACGAAATTATTAATTTCAATTGTTTACTAATTAAGTTTCTAGCATTCTCCGATCAATCAATCTTTCCTGGTTAACGCACACTTGTGCCCAGTCAGCGAGTGAACGATGGATGAAACGAATGTGATGATAATTAAATCACGGCACACTGCACATCGTATTCGCCTGTAGGTTCTGTAATATGTCTTGCTCGGCAAGCACCAATTTTTGTGTTGGGGATTTTCAGCAATAAATAGGTCCTTGTTAGAATCTGGTTTATTATTGTATTAATGTGTTTACGATATATTATACTACTGGGTCACACGACCGACCTTGACTGTTTATGAATTGTGTATGGGCTGGCTGGCGAGCGTTGGCCGTCACCAGAGGCTGTGGCCGTTCGGTCAACCTCGGCAGCGTTCGTGTCTTCAGCAATTCCACACGAACACATCTGTCAGAACTTAATAGAAGCTCTAACAGCCTCCATCGACATCAACAAAAACTGGGTATTTTCAAAACACTGCAGAATCACTATATTTTAATACTTGCTTTACTTGATATACTCAGCCTAATTGCCTTCCATACCAACTCCACTCGATCCAAAATTAATTTTAATTGTAACAATAATATCAGGGCTGAGACATTTAAAGTGAAAAGAGGTCGCGAGAGGGGAAGAGGAGGCGGAAGAAGGACGAATGGGAAAGGACACGCAGGGAGAAACAATTTGTTTATTTAAGTGGCATTGCAATGCACGCCAGGTACTCGCTAGCATTATTAATAAATAATAATACAATCCTTTACTTTCTATTACTCATTTTACACGAGAGGCTAAAAATATCATCAAAATTTAGAAATGAATAACTGATTTATATTTTCGGGGTGCTTTATAACCCTAGATAGGTTTTTACACGTCTGATACATAAATCAGTCCCTCCCCCCACCCCCTCTCTCCGATATCCAAACCAGTTGCCCTGACAGGGAGAAGTGAACACTACAATATACACGTGTCCGTATGTCCAATGTCCAATGTCCAGTATCCAATGTTCAATGTCCAATGTCCATACGCCGCGCATTGTTCCATGGAGAAGTAATGGTCATTGATCGTGACTTACGTTATCCACCCTTCGTTCCACATGTTATGATTTTTATGGACGTGACATGAATCATATCTACATAATTATGATATACGCAGGCACTTACATCCTACACTGAACAATTGAAGTATGTGTAGTATTACGTGATGTATGTTCCGTTGAGGGGATATGTTATGAAATGTTATGCAGGAATTTTCACCTGTTTTGTGTTGCCATTGCAGAATAATAAAACCGGTTCTAGGTATTTCAACTTGCGAATGTTATTAAATTGTTTTTATCGCTGGAAATCATAGAATTTGAAGGATTTGCGAAGATTTTTTTACGTGAATACCTCACAAAAGTCTCAACTGAGACTATGGCATCCCCAGTTGGAATATATTGTGAGGCTGAAGGTAGTGGGGATGGAAAGGAGATGGGGAAGACGAAGTTGGGGAAATACCTGGCTTTTCAAATTTGCAAGCAACGTTTCAGTTCGTTTGGGAGGCTTGGTCGTGTATTGTGCGTGTAAATCAAATAGGTATTGCTTTATACTTACAAGTTTATTAAACAATAATTCAGCACCATAATTTATATTTTATAGAAGATTATTTACCGGAAAGCGGGTAGCGAACACGAAGCAACTTGCGAGCTGTTTGATCAGCGGCAATCAGGAACAGAATGAATTCTCTTTTAGGTCGGCACTCGTCTTTGGTAAACTTCGGTGGTAAAAAAGCCCTTTTCCGCTATTGGCGTACGTTTAGCTAATAGGAGGTAATCGCGTATCGAATTTGCTGCGTTATTCGTTAGGCACAGTGGTCTCACACCGGGTCGATAGTAATAGTATCATCCGCCCTGGAACCTGCCTAGAATTAGCTATATAATTTGATTTTTTAATTAATGTATTTTTGAAATGACACAAATTAATCAAAAAAAAATGCCTACGCCAGGATTTAAACCCGCGTACTCCGGATTGCTAGTCGAGAGCCTTGCTCCTCGACCAGGGAAACTGAAAGTATTTATAAAATATTTGACTCAGGAACATTGCATACTCAAAAAAATAATTAAGGAGATGATCAGAACAACAAAAAAAACCTTTGAAAAACGTCAGATATTCACATTTAGAATTGTCAAAATTAAAAAAAAATACATAATGGAGTTATTATTATTTATAATCTAATTTGATACCTACTTTATCACGTAGTTAACTCAATCAGTTCCAATTTCGAAAATTATAGGTTCAATGTGAATAATTCAGCGCATTGCATTACACAGGGATATTTCAGATCGCGGACATCATCACAGAAAACCGAAATTGGTATACCAAGGAAGAAGTAGATAATACTAATAAATCTAAATGAAAATATGAAAAAAAAACAAGACCAAAAAAAAATTAAAAAGGTAACGGTCGCAACTGCTAACCCAGGATTTCTCCCCTTACCGGGTCAAGCGCCTTAACCCGGCCATTGAGACCGCTATTTTTTAATTTTGTCGGTTCAGAATTATAATTATAATTCAATGTAATATACTTGAACTTGTAAATTATAATAATAATAAGAATATTATAAAATTTTATTTTGTTAAAATCAGCACCATAATCATTATACCTCTAAAACACGTACCGACATCATCTCCACGTTCTGAAGAGAACCCCGTACATCATTAAATGTACGGGGTTCTCTTCAGAACATCTGTCAAAAAGTCGAACCAAATGATAAGTTCGCAGAGAACAAACAATAAATCTAGTGAACTAATTTAAAAATTCGCCTGAAATCAAAGTGATATCATATAAATAAAAAATAATCAGTGTGGAATTTTACAATAGGAACATTTTCGGAGACGGGACATTTTCATGTAGTGACGTCACGAGCCCAAATAATGGATTTATTTATTTAAAAAAAAAAAAAAAAACTCTGCATATCTGACAATTTTTGCTAACATTTTCGTAATCTTAGTAAAAATATCTATCCACATGATTTTTTCCAAGTCGTTATGAAATCCATGCAAGTGGCCTATTATCTCGGTTTGTTTTACCGTAGAATGAAGAAGAACACTTCAATGTCATCTGCACCTATCATATTGCGTTATTAATTGTCTATAGAATCAAATGATGATGAAGAGGCCATCCTTTTTTATTATTACCAACAAAGACAGAATCGCTTATAAATAAGATCGTGGGGTTGTTAGTAATCCCCAATAATTTCAGTATCATATGCGTGTTAATGCAAAAATCACGATTTTAAATAGCAATAAAAATATATACTAAGTATAGTAGGTATTTAGAATTACAAATTAGGTTTACAAATTACATAAATTATAATATGTGTTATATCTCTCGTGCATAATTAGGGAGCCTAAAGTCAAAAATTCAATGTAATTTATCAACCTCTTGAACAAATTCGGTGTTTTCCTGGTCGGACATCGCGAATTTCTCGAAAACTGAGACGCGCTGGCGACTAGCATGGCGAGTTGCGAGAATGTGGTTTCGTCACCGTTGACAATTGGTATTTGAGAAGTTGCGCGGTACGCGAATCATTATTGACATACACAGGAAAGCGACTTGAGTTGCAAACTGGTTTCTTTATTTGTCCTGTAAGAGGATGCACTAAGAAATAGACAATAACGTTGCGATGGGAACAATGAACACCCTCAAGTGACTGACGGCGGCCGTCAGCGGGCGGCTATCGGCCAGTCTAGGTACCCAATATTCAAATTCATTCGTTACAAATCATGATGAAATATAAAATAAAAATTTTAAATAATTCCGATTGGCGAAAACACAAATTACGTGCGACCGATTTATATTGAAACACAAATTTGTCGTACGTTGATTAAAATTTCTTCCAAAAGAAATGCCTTATTTTCGAAGTTATTGTTTTTATTTATTTTTCATTATATTACCACAGTTTGTAGAGTTAGATGATTTTTTTAATAATTACTTGTAATTAAACTCGCAAAAAAATGTGCAAATTTACCTCTGAAGTCATGCAAAATTAAATTCTTTATTGGCCTATGTATAATTATTTGAACCACAAATAATACCATAAATCCGTACTAGATATTTGCTATCCCCTTTGATTAAAAAAATATATTCAGTTTCGTTGGGTACTTTAGCCTCAAATCTTAAATTAAGTTTTATTTATTTATTTTCTTTATTGGGAACATTTACAGGTTTATAACATTACATGCATTAGAAAATCACAAATTACAATAATTAGGTTATAAACCCAATAACATAATTCACATCATGCACCAATAATAATGAAAAAATCCATAGATATTAAGTTTTTTTTTTTACTTAATATTATATAGTAAGGAGCTAGATAAGCTGTCTAGGGATAACCTAGCTATACTGCCTAATAAATAAAGATACAGACAAGATAAGATAAGATTAAAAAAAAACAGAGAATAGTCATTCCTTCAACCTTTCTATGTTTTTCTATATTATCTATAACAATAATGAAAATTGAAAAACACCAGATGTGATGTCGAAAACGTTATATGTAAACATATATAAAAAAAAACAAGTAAAAGCAAAATAAAAGTGAAATGAAAGTAAAATAAAAGTAAAATAGTAAAATAAAGAAAAAGACTGCGCAGCCGTTCCTCTTAACTACTACAGATCGGTTATTATATTTAGATACTTTTCACAAGTAATTGAATTTTTATTATAGTTCAAAAACCATTCTCAGGAATCAGCAATGGCGCCAAACATTTATACCGTTTTATTAAAATGGTCAAAGTTTCCGAATGAGCACTGATACCAAAGTATCGATCCTTTTGTATTTGAATATCTTTGATCAATCCTCACAAAGTTTTAGTGTTAAAGTCCTCCCTAAAGTTAGACCAAACCCGACTGTAAAACTTTTAAAACGAAGAAAAAAATCAGCCTACATTTAATTAGGAGTCATTGAATCGAATACGTTAACGCACAAATGAGCGAGGCCGGACTTCCGCCTTGGGCCTAGGCCGACAAGATCGCTGCCAATAGAGCCCACTTCGAAGAGGGGTTAGGAGACAAAATGCGGAAAAATTGCGGACACTAACTTACCTATTTCCTATTACCGTCCTTAAATATTACTTACATCAATTTACGAAATAGAAAAAATTATGTCAAGCTAGTGGGAACACTATTTATTTAGTGTTTCTTCAGAGGAGAACGGCTGCGCGGTTTTTGATGTAAAAACTTCTTTGGCACTGTTGTGATTTGACACTCGGTGAAATGAAAAATAGCGACACTAAAAAGAGACAAACAAATACATCTGTAGGATTTAGCCTGAGAGAATGAGATAGTATAATCTATTTAAGTATAATAATGTAAGTTCAAAAACTGCTTAAAGTTTTCTTTGAGTTTTCTTTTCTCTACTTTCTTTTTTTTTATTCATTTTTTTATTCTCAATCAAAATCAATACTTAGATTTCTTGGATTGGTTGAAAAGCATACATATTTATAAAAAAAACTTTTTTTTCTTTTAAAATTTTATTTTTATTTTTCTTTTATTTCTCTTTCCTACATTTATTTTATTGTTAAATGTATAATTTACACTCATAAGTAACTTCTTGTATTTACCATCAAAACGTAAAAGGCAATATTAACACATTCATTAATTGCATGTAAAAAACTTGCTCATTTTGACTGCTCTAAAACGCGCAAATTGCCTAGTTGAACAGCCAAAGATCAATATATACGTAATGTTTTCAAAATAAATGAAAATCGTCCACTTTTTTGGGCGGTGCTTCGTAGCCTATAGGTCTCCTCTTTGTGTTTTGTAGTCTCTGCACTCTTGTCTTCTTTAGTTTTCTAAAGGTTTAACTTCCACCGCGTGCACACTCTGATGGCGCACTCTGATTTTTTTTCATACAAAACTCGATTTTGAATTTGAGACCAACATTCTGAACCAAACCGTACTATTATTTTTCTAATCAAAAATTTAGCAAATATCTAATGAGGACGTTTACTTTATTTAGTTATATTTTAAATTATAAGCCATTCAAAAACCATTTTTTACGATTATAAAGGCAACTTTGACAATTTTTTCTGAGTTAGTAATGGTAGTTGTTGAAAAAATAATCTTATGCAATCTACATTTAAATATAATGATATTAAAAAAATCAAAAATACTTGCAATTAATCCGGCGATTGTAATGTCCCGTGATTCTTCACGAGTCTACGCTTGTATAGGTAATATATTTAATTTGCAAGTTTCCACAAAAAAACTCTTCACATAAACACGCTACAAGGTTTACATAAAATTTGTTAATACCAAAAGCAAACAAAACATTTTTCCAAAAAGGACCCTTTTGCATGGCCATTAAAATATACAACAACCTTCCACATGATATTAAACAAATACAAGGATTCACTCAGATTTAAGTCATCACTAAAAACATTCCTTCTGAACAGGTCTCATTACACATTAAGTGAATACCTCACATAGGTACAACTGTTTTTATATTTATGTTTATATAATAAATTAAAACAAATTCACTTTGTATTACACCACTTTTATATTTATATTTCATTTGTGTTCATATCTGTATAACATGTTAGGTTAACTGGAAGAAATAGGATATAGGTACCTACCTATAAAGTTATACCTTTTGTACTAAATGAAAATTTTGTACAATAAATGATTTTGATTTTGATTTTGATTTTATAATGTAAATGTCTGTACTTTGGTTAGTTTATAATAATACTATCCTGAATGATACAAATGAAACCGCCTAGGGAAATAGAAGTTCCACCATTGGTATAAATCCTCCAAAAGGCGAATCTGTATATTTTCGTGACTCTGTTTCCCAACCCGAGAACGGTAGCTCACGCCTTGCTATGGCTATTGCATATCGTGTTTCCACTCCTGATCAAATACACACTCGATCTCAACACCCCTAAGCTACAAATTCAAAGATGAATTGGCAAACAAAAAAAAATATAGTGTGTAATTCACATGCGATAGAAGTGAAACTAGAAAGTCGCTAGATGTCGCTTTCTTTTGCCTGTTTATTTTAAAGGGGTTTGAAGATTGGATATTGATTTACAAAAAGAAATTTTTTTTTTTTCGATTTCGTAGGATTCGAACCTCCGTCCGCTGGATTTATCTGGCCGCTGAGATTTGCGACGCACTATACCGCTGCGCTATGGGACGCGCTCGAAGAGGCGTGAATTTACGCATTATATTCCGACGACCCGTAAAACGGCCAATGAGCGCAGACCTATCGTCGCTTCCGTTTTATATCTCAACCAATGGGAGCCTTGAGCGCAGTTTGATGCTTCGCAGGTGCCGTAGTGCGTCATTTTCGTTTCATCAGAATTTCAAATCACTCTAACGGGGTTAAGAAAGTTTCATTTCAAAAACATATGTAGTATGTTTTTTTGCTAAATTACAAACAAGTGGGATCGGTTTTGTAACAGCATAGTGGCCATT
Organism: Limnephilus marmoratus; assembly: GCA_917880885.1. NCBI lineage: Eukaryota > Metazoa > Arthropoda > Insecta > Trichoptera > Limnephilidae > Limnephilus > Limnephilus marmoratus. The sequence goes on along the minus strand of OU862920.1, from coordinate 49,143,678 downwards.
TTCTCCAAGGCTGCCGTTTAGGTAGTATTCTTAGGTTAGTTTCGTCAATCGCTTTAATGTTCTTTGCCTACTTGTAATAAATGCAATAAATTTGTTTGCAAGTTTGTGTTACTTTTCTCAGGCACTAATAACAACTTTCGAACGAAGGCATGAAGCAGTTAATGGGCAAATGGGACCACAATGGACCACGGTCTCGCGTTACGTTCACACAAAAGGCCACACGACTATTAAAGATTACGAGCCCGCATCGGGAGGCAACCAGCGCCCCCTCTCGAATCTTCACCCCAAGGAATCGATGTAAAGAACTCATTTTTTACATGTTGCCCTACCGCCCCCTCTGGTAATAGCACCCTTTCAGTCGAGTGCTCGGACACGCGGCTCGTGCGCGGACATCTCGCTCGGTAAGGGGCTGCAACCAGATTATACCCTATACTCTATACTCTATATAATATTTTGTTTTTTTATAAGTGATAACTTATAGAAGCTTATAAACCTCATTGTAATATGTAATCTTTGAAGATAATATCAACAGCTCTCGATGAAAACAAAGATACAGAAAATATTTTTAGAAATATGGCAGGCAAAAAATGTGGAATTATTTAATTTTGAAGAGTTTTTTTTTCAGGTACATTTGTAATTTTTTTTTATTATTTATCTGCTACCGGTTTCGATACATCCGTTTCATTCAATCACAAACTTAAAACAAACTAGAAATTAATTCAATTATTTTTTTAAAAATAAACAAATCGGTTAACATATGAATCAGTTAACATTATAACAACCAATGAATTTGCTTTGGATAAAATAAATCTTTTCCTATACTTTTGCTTAACTAGAATTAAATTACAATTACTTTATTTCTTAAAAATATGTACCTACTTTTCATTAGAAATGTTTGAACACTTGTGAGAAAAAACTTTAAAAATGCGAAGTTATTTCTTGATCATATTTTTTTCTTTTATTATAATATCATTCACAAAATAAATGAAAACCACTTCTATTTATTTTGTGACGCCCAAATTCGAGCATTTCTAGAATACTTTTGCTTGCCAAGAGATTTTTAATCCTATTTGCCGTATTATTAGCGTTATAAGGCACACCAAAAATATGCACGTTCATTGCTTGTGACTTCTTCTAAATCAATTTAATAAATCCTCTGGTTTTAAATAACTGTGGCATAAGGCTTCAACGTCGATGTGCGATTTTTTGGCGCGTGTTCTTATTTTTCCACGGCGATATGTGCTTCCATGCTAATCGAACTAAAGCGCGATACAACCGCCCTCCCTCCGTCGTAAATTGAGAGCACTCGCAGTTTATAACATAAGTGGCTTCATTCATAGAATTACCTTTGACTTTAAACACATAAGTTCACTTAAAACTCATTACTGTTCGCTGATTCGTCCTCACCTTGAATATGATGGTGTCATTTGGTCTCCTTTCTATGCTGTCCACATTTGTCACATCGAATCCGTACAACGCTCCCTACGAGGAATTGCTTGGAGTTTAGGACTTGAAAGAGATGAGTATTGGTATGATGAAATTGAACAAAATTTAAATATTTCTTATTTAGAAAAATGTAGAAAGGACTCTGATCTAATTTGCATATTCAAAATTGTCAACCGTATTACTGACACACCTGCTTTGTTACAACTCATTCAGTTAAACATCCCTTCCTGTAAACTCCGAAATAATAAATTTGCTGTTCCTCAATCAACATTCTGCTAATTATGGATATCATTCTCCTTCATCCAGAATATCGAGACTTTTCAACGCAAATCACAGCATTGAATTTGTTGGTGTAAGACTTTCGATAGTCGATACGCAATGTGTAATTTTAAAGCCTTAATCCATCTTCAAGCTACTTGTAGTAATCTTCTATATGTATATACAACAAAATACATACAACAAAAGTCAGTGACAGATGTCAAGTAAAATTTTGCTCCGTATAAAAAAGTGAAATAAAGTGCAAAAAGTATATTTTTATCAATAAACACTAGTGTAACAGTGGCATAACAGTGCTGCGGTAATTCTGGAGCGAATATTATGTACGTACTGAACCGTATTTTATAAGAAAAAGTCATTTTAAAAAGTTGAACAATTGCGATTTTTAACAATTCTGAATACTCTACCTACATGTGGTATACTTTTGCTACTTCTCCATAGATGGCAGTAAATACCTACGAGCAATAATAAATTATTAATGAATGGTTTCGCTATTGAACAACAGATGGCAATGCGTGCATAAATTGTGAAAGAAAATTTAATTTGATTACAACTATTGCTCAATACATAATAATAATTTTTTATAAATTACAAAACATATTTTTCTTTTATAAATAAAAGCAAATAATATAAAATGACTTCTTTAACACCAGAAGAGAGGCTTAAAAATGCAAAAGTTCTTGTGAAAAATTTTAACAAAACATTGACTTCGAATATCTTGTCAAAGGATCAAAAGACCTCCCTAACGGAAGCAATGTGCGAAATGATGAGTCATATTGAGGCCATGGTGCAAGAATGCAAGGCACCAATAAACAATGAGAATGAGGGACTCAACAGATTGTTTCAATCCTTATCTAATATAGATAAGAACATTGAAAATCTCAAATCAAGTATTGTTTCTAAATCGTATGCTGAAGCAACGAAAAATGTTAAAATTATTGAAGAACCAACAAAATGTAAAAAACATGAACCTATCATCATCATAAAGCCAAAAGATAAGGATCAAAAAAATACAGTTACAAAAGATGAAATAAAACAAAATATAGATCCTGCAAATTTTGGTGTGACCGGAATTAGAAATTTCAAACAAGGGGCGGTAATAGTAGAATGCAAAAATTTAGCCTCAACGAAAAAAATGGAAGAACAAATTATTTCTAAGATGGGAAAAAAATATGATGTTAATACCCCAAAACCTAAGTATCCAAAACTAAAAATTATTGGTTTATCTGATAAATATACTCCAGATGAAATTGTTTCAAAAATTAAGATGCAAAATGATTACCTTGAAACAGTTGAATCTAAAATTGAGGTAAAATTTATAAAAGAAGTGAAAACCAAACGAGGCGATGTTAGTTACACCATTTTCACGGAAGTTGATGGAATAACATACGAGAAAATGCTACACGAAGGTAAAGTTAATATTGGATGGGATAGATGTAGAGTTTTCGACAACATCTCTCTTCTAAAATGTTACAAGTGCAATGGCTATATGCACAAAGCACAAGACTGCAGAAGTGAAAAAGCATGCACTCGATGTTCCGAAGCACATGACAATGAAAACTGTAAAAATGATGTTCAGTGCATTAACTGCAAAAAAATTAATGAAAAACTAAAATTAAAATTGCCAACTGACCATTTTGCTTGGAGTGATGAATGTTCAGTACATTTGAGAAAAATTGAAGCAGAAAAAAAGAAAATCGATTTTTTATGCCATTAATAAGTTCCACCAATAAACATTCACACTCCCCTACTTTCTCACACAACGTCATCAAATCAGTAAAGCAGAGGTCAAATCAGAAAAACAGAAGTAATAGGATAAAACTAAACAAAATGAAAATATACTACCAGAATGTCAGAGGCCTTAAAACAAAATTGAATTTGCTTCAGTCTACAATACCAATGTTAGAGCATGACTTTGTACTACTCTCTGAAACGTGGTTAGAGCCAAATATTCATTCTAGTGAGTTAGGCTTCATAAATCATAATGTACACAGATTAGATAGAAATACATTGACAAGTGCTAAAAGCAGAGGTGGTGGTGTTTTAATCGCTATCAGCAAGAAATATAAAGCAAACTTAATTTCAACTAAACACAAACAACTTGAGCAAATCTTCCTTCAAGTGAATGTTGCCAGGAATAAAAAGATTATTGTGGGCTGTATTTATATCCCACCAAATTCAAGCAATGAAGTATACAGGTGTCATAGTGAGGAAGTGGAAACTATTTTAAAAAGGAATCCTAGTGCAATTTTTGCTTGCTGGTGATTATAACCTTCCAAAAGTGAACTGGGTGAACAGTGACAATAATATCTGTGTTAGTGAGTCGGAACGCATTATTCTAGACATGGCGTTATTCTTAGGTCTGAATCAGGCAAATACTATACCAAATGAAAATAATCGTACTCTAGACTTATGTTTTTCTAATTTAGAGTCACTAGTAATTGAAGAATGTAGTGAGCCGCTGGTGCCAATTGACACTTATCATCCTCCACTGGAAGTTATTATTTCTAATGTACATGTTAATACTTGTAAACTGTCTTTCTGTTACAAATTTTTTTTCAAAACTGATTATGAGCAAATTTGTAATTATCTTGTCTCTTTTGATTGGTCATCTGTGCAATATGATGATATCAACACAGCTACCAATAAATTTTATTCTGTTTTGGAAAATGCTATTAGCATGTATATACCAACCATGAAATGTAAGCCAAATACCTATCCAAAATGGTACTCCAAAGAACTTATAAATCTACTTGTCACCAAAAAACTTAAACATAAAGAATATAAATTATTTCAAAAATATTCTGATTACATTGAATTTAAAGATTTAAGAACTTCGTGTAAAAAAATGTCTATGACCTGCTACCGTAACTATATAAATGAAATTCAAAATTCCATAATAAATAATGTTAGTTATTTTTGGAAATACTCGAAATCTCTTAAAGAAGATGATTCTGATTTCCCGAGCATTATGCACCTAAATGGCAGCCATAGCAATAATACTAATGGTATTGTTAACTTATTTGCAAAATTTTTTAAAAGTGTTTATACAACAGACTCAAATAATGCTCCTAATCCAACAACAACTCTAGATGAAACTCTTGATATTTCACAGTGTACCATAAGTATCTCTGATGTAATTACTAAAGTTAAATCCTTAGATATCCACAAATCTGCTGGGCCAGATAATATCCCAACAATATTTATCAAAGAATGTATCAAAGTAATTGCTCTTCCATTAACCAAACTTTTTAACCTATCTTTATCCAGTGGAATTTTTCCCGATAGGTGGAAAATTAGTTATATAACTCCAATTTTCAAAAAAGGTGATAAAAGTGATGTTTGTAATTACAGACCAATATGCATTCAATCCACCATACCGAAACTCTTTGAAAGTCTGATACTTGACAAACTTTTATCACAAATAAAACCTATAATATCACCTCACCAGTTTGGATTTATGCCAGGTAGAAGTACTTTGTCCAACTTAATTATTTATGAAAATTTTATAACCAATGCTTTCAAAGAAAAAAAACAAGTAGACTCTATTTATACTGATTTTAGTAAAGCCTTTGACACAGTTTCTCATAAAATTCTCATTTGGAAATTAGAAAAACTTGGTATACGTGGCAATATATTAGCCTGGTTTGAAAGCTATCTTACTGGAAGACAACAAATTGTTAGAATAAAATCCTCTCTGTCGGAAATAATTTATGCAACAAGTGGAGTTCCACAGGGTTCACACCTTGGTCCAATCTTATTTATCTTGTTTATAAATGATCTTACAAAAATATTTTATGATGTAATCATTTTACTTTTTGCTGATGACCTTAAAATTTTTAGAATTATTCAAAATATTCACCATTGCAACATTCTTCAAGATAATATCAATAAATTATTAATTTGGTGTAATGAAAATAGACTTTACCTACATATCTCAAAATGTCAAATAGTTAGATTTTTTCGAATAAAAAATCCAGTGATTTACAATTACAACATTGATAACAATGCCCTTCAGACATTAACACAAATTAAAGACTTAGGCATCACTTTTCAATCAAATCTTTCATTTGTTAACCACATAACAGAAATCTCTAATAAGGGCTTAAAAATGTTGGGATTTATAACTAGGCTTACTAGAAATTTTAACAATATAAAGTGTATTAAACTGTTATATTTTGCCTATGTTAGAAGTCAACTTGAGTACAATTCTCCCGTCTGGAATCCACATTATAGTATACATGTTCAAGCTATTGAAAGAATTCAAAACAAATTCTTACGTTTTCTAAATTTTAAAATGGGTATTCCAGCTAATATGTTGAACTACAACACTATTTTAAATGATTTGAATATGCTCAAATTGTCCGACAGAAGAATTTTCTCTGACTTGGTATTTCTATATAAAATTCTAAATGATTTAGTTGATAGTCCGGTATTGCTAGAATTGATAAGCTTTTGGATTCCACAACGTAATACTAGAAGTCAAGATTTATTTCAGTGTAGAAATTCTGGAACTAACTACCATATGTATTCTTCTTTGCCCAGAATACTAATGGAGGGAAACAATTATACCAAGTCAGTGGACATCTTCAATTTATGTTTAAACAAATATAAAATATTGTTACTGAGACAGTTCAGTTATGTACATTGAATGCTTTGTATTTTCTTATTATTCATATGTAATGTAAAAGCCCCGAAAAAGGGCGTTAATCAATAAATAAATAAATAAATGTACTTTTATCTTATATGTAAATTGACAATGCTATTCATTTATACGTACTCTCCTTTCATTGTCATCTCTTTTTTAATTCGTGTCATTGTTATTTGTCCGTAAATAAATAAATAACCAAAATACACATAATAACACAATAAATATTACGTATAAAATAAAATACATTGAGAATAGTACCATTGGAAATGCATACTTAGAAGTGGAGGCGCAATTTATAATAAAATCAGTTTAAAACCAAAATACAAATAATAACACAATGTTTAAAACAAAAGACGACCAGCATCGTTACATTGGATATGCAAACTTATAAAATGGTTTTTATAAAATCTGATCTGATCTGTCTTGGCTATTGATCCAAAGTGCTAAGTGAGTGCATTGTATAGCTTTGCTAAAAGTTAGTTCAGCGAAAGTGATAAGTCATAGCTCATGACCTTTCGTTCTAGTTTCTCGCAAAATGGAAACAGTTCTATAGAACCAGGTATTAAATAAGTTGGTGCAAGTTTGCTACATGAGTACTAAACTTGTTATTAGGTACCAAACAATGTGGACGGGATATTAAAAATTCGTTTGACACCTCTAGAATCCAGAGCAATGAATGGTTAATCACCACCAGCGGCAGCCAACATGGGCTTTGAACGGCCAAGGGACAGTGTCACTAATTCGATTTCTGACTAGAATGGTTGCACGCGCATTTCACCGGAACCGAAACTAAACTCAACTATATCCAATACGAACTAGTCGCTAACTATTGTGACCCATCAACAAACCGGTAGCACATTACAATTATTCTCAATTCTGGTTCGTCGCCTCCAAAATGTTCAATGCACTGAACACCGTCGTCAGTCAGATCACCAGTAGTTTGTCCCAATTTGCTCTTGGTGTTCAGAGTTCGGAGTTGGATGTGTGAAGGGGGACAAAACTCATTTAAAGAGTACTGGCTCCTCAAAACTTAATACTTTTCACTTATTTCTTTCATTTGTGTTATTCCGTATTTTATTTTTTAAGTTTTTGATACCGATGTATCAAATTTTTATATTTCATTTTTTAGGTGAAAATGTCTTTAGTATCTACCATTGTGATTTGAAGCTCGATGAAACAGAAACGAGCGACACTAAAAAGAAAAAGAGACAAACACAAATATCTATTGGATTTAGCCTGCGAGATAATGAGAGAACGATAAAATATTTATTTATTTCACGGATACTCGGTTTCAATATAAAATGATAAATCCACGGCCCAACGCAAGTCTCCTTTGGTCTCGCAGTATAAAGCGCCTGACAGACCCCAGTGACCAGACATTCAGCGGACTAAGGATCAAATCCTACGAAATCCGGATATAAATAAAAAAAAATTAAATAATATTCAATCTTCAAACCACTCCAAAATGAGCAGGCAAAATAAAACACAAAAGAAAGTGACGTCTAGCAACTCCGATGAAGAAAACACAAATACTAATAAGATGACCAAATGTAGTACAGGAAAAAAGGTTCTCTGATATTCTAACAAAAACATGGAATAAATATCATCCTTCACATTGATAAAAAAAGAACTTCGTAGTCACCCCGCTCTTGTCTACTTTAGTTTTCTGAATGTTTCACTTCTACCGCGTGGGAATTGGTCACTCTAATTTTTTTTCATGCGATAATTACTCTATTAACGATATAAGTTGATTTATATTTTCTTCACCTAAGAACCAATCACTATATTCATACCTCTGACATCGTATTACGGGCTATGCCTTAAACTAGAATATTTTATGTAAGTATAAATATTCTATATTTCTCTAGTGAACAATACAACCCTGATGATCGGGAGTTTCAATGATACTTCTATTTGTCAGATAGCGAGTCGTGTTTATTATAGTCTTATTTTTGGAAATTAAAAGGTCACTGAAGATGCCCACCTGCCGATCGGATACCATCGGCTATCTTCGTAACAGCGACAACTGTCACCGGTTCGGGGCTAACACCCGAACGGGCCACGTACGAGAGAGACAACTCAATGACCTCTGTTGAGACACATTAAAACTAAATATATATAATAACCTATATTAACAAAACATGTTGAGAGACATTAAAATAACATACATATTTGTGTACACTATCTACATATGTATATAAAAATCTCGTGTCATGGTGTTTGTGGTCGCACTCCTCCGAAACGGCTCTAACGATTTTTATGATTTTTTTTTATGTAAATTTGGTAGATTTGAGAATAGGTCGTAAAGTATATTTCATACCGCTGGGTGATTAGGGTGTCGCTATCAAGAATAATTTTTCTTTTTTTTGACAATTTTTTGCCCCACACAATTACAATACATTCGTTATTTTTTATTTAACAACCAAAATATTCACTAGAAATAATTTATTTATATGGCAGAACCACATTTAGTAATTACATAATAATCTTTTTATTCTAGGGCTACTCAGACACTAAAACATAGATCTCCAGAAGGTAGAGCCAATCCCCATTACTTCTGTATTCAATAGACTAAGGTTTATCGCAGGGCGAGGGACGTTTTGATGGCCGTGTCCCCTTCGGCCTTTATAAAAGTGGAGAAGTATTAAATAACACTTGTTTCCGCTAAACGATCTGGACAAGTCCGGCTGCCAGAAGTAATACCATCACTAAACAGTCGGTTAACAGCGAACCGCTAACAGTTAGGTATCGGTAAATTTAGGAGCTCCTGTAGCGGGATGGTCAAATACGAAACAGATATCCCCCGGCTTGACCGGGACATGAACGTCTAATTGACTAACAAATTTACCTCAATAAGGTACTTGTGAATGTTGCAATTCATTATGTTAATGATAAACAGGAGGACGACATCTTTCCACCACGATACTGCTTTAAGTCGAATTTTGTACGTTATTTATTTTATTTTTGCAGTAAAACTTCTTTACGCACGCTTGATTTAATAATAATAATAATATAAGTTTATTCCAGAATGTATGCAGGGGAAGTGCATACATTCTGGATTACGATTATGCATACAATTCCATAATGTAAAATAACAAAAAAAGATAAATAATAAGTTAAGGTAAAAATTAAATAACAACACATAAATTAAATTAAATAAACGAAAAAGCAATTTGAGGAGTAAGTTAGTGAATGCGTGACGAGAGCGTTACGAAAAGTGTGATCGGGCGAGGCGAACGGTCGGGCCTTTACGCACGCTTGACTTGGGGAGTAAGCTGGAAAATGCGTGACGAGAGCTTTATGAAAAGTCGGGCGAGGCGAACGGAAGCTGAGAGGGAGATTTAAGTTAGTGAAGTTTTACTTCAGTTTTGTGGTCTAAAACACACTCGTTTTTTTATTTATCTATAAAAAGTATATTTACATTGGATTTTTCGATGTCTGTCTCACTAGGATTATATTGATATTGATGATATTTTGAATATTAATTTGAATTTGAATAGAATATTAACTACTGCTCAACGATTATTTTCTTGTGCAATGACAGAAAACCAAATGAGGTACACATTCTCCAAAACAGAGCAATGATAATAATATCAAGGCGTAATACATCTCCAAAAGCAGCTGAAATGTTAAAGGAACTAAATTGGCTAATTGTAAAACAAATTAAATTAATACAATGATTTTTCCGAATACATACTTGTTTGCACTGCGGGCGGACGGCAAGGTTTGATTTTTATATGAATTTTATTTTATTCCGAGATTAATGAAGTTCACATTCTCCCAAATGGAGCAATGATAATAATATCAAGGCGAAATTCATCTCCAAAAAGAGCTGAAATGTTAAAGGAACTAAATTGGTTGATTGTAAAAGAGATGCAATTAATACAATGATTTTTCCAAATACATACTTGTTTGCACTGCGGGCGGACGGCAAGTATTTGATTTTTATATAAATTTAATTTTGTTCCGAGGTTAATGAAATTTTTCCATCCCAACCTTCAAAACAAAAGAAAGACATATTTCTAAAAACGACCCCATCCCCATTTCCCAACTCTTACAGCAGAATTTTGATTCTTCTTGATGAAATTTTGCTCGTTTGGTGATCAAACTAAGAGGAAAATTATTGTCTACATCTGATTTTGAATAACTCTGCGTAAAACCCGGTGGCGCCGGGGACTTCAGCTTGTAAATAAATAAACTGATACGATGAATTAACGATTATCAGAGTGCGTAAGAATAACATGCATCTTAAAATTTAGAAGATATTGCAAGAACCAAAAGGGAATATTGAAGTGAAAATTTCTTTAGCAACGTTGTGATTTGAAACTCGATGAAACGAAAAAGCGACATTAAAAATAAACACATACATCTACAGGATTTAGCCTGCGAGAGAATGAGCTTGCAATAAAATATTTATTTAATTCACAGGTATTTGGTTCCAATATAATACAATAAATCCACGGTCACACGCAAGTCTCCTTTAGTCTAGTGGTATAAAGCGCCTGACGGACCTCTGCAGACATTTAGCGGATCAAGTATCAAATCCTACGAAATCCAAAAAAAATAAAAAATAAATTTTAAATCATCATCCGAACTTCAAACCACTCCAAAATAAACATGTAAAAGAAAAGTCAAAAGAAAGCGACATCTAGCGATTCGGAAGAAGAAAACACAAATACTAATGAGATAACAGTTAATAGTACCCGTAGGTAAATGTTTTAAGTAAATTTAAATAACTTTACATAAATATAATCTGATTGGATATCAGGACATTACTAGTAGATGTTTTTATAGCTTACAATTTTTACATAGCTCTACACAAGAGGCCCTGAGGAAAATAATTTCCCTCAGGGCCTAGTCATCTTAGGGGATGCTGTGTGGAGGATCTTTTTATGGAAGGGAAGGACAGGAAGTTCTAGGAAGGAAAAAAAGGTAAGAGGGGTGGGTGGGAATCGGGGGTCAGAGTGGGAATGACGGACGTATGAATCCATCCCTCCAACTGCGGTACAAGGCAGCGGGTCGAGAGAGTCCTGCTGGAAATGTCCAAAGGCTTCCCTCAACCGGTCTCTCTCGATCCGGCCCACCACGCAGCAGGTAGGCAGACGCATCCGCCGCCAAGACCTGGACAAACCTCACCCCATGAACCCTAGCATCCCTGCTAAGTCACCAAACGTAGTGAACCACTTGGAGTGATTTTGGCAATCCAAGAAATGGTTCCCGGGGCGGCAGTACCCACATCCGCCTCTCAAATTAGTGCTATTATAAAAATACTCGTTATTCCGTAAACTTGGAGGATCTAATTAACTTCAAGGCTGTAGGTACAAGAAGGCTCTACTATCATATCTTTTCAAGTTTATTTATATTTGTACTAGCTGACCCGGCCACGATTTGCTGTGGCTAACGAAACACAACGCAATCTAGTGGATGGTTACCCAACCTTTATAACCACCGCCATCTGTTAATTTGCACACAAATCAAATCCACACTGCCCGCTTGCCAGCCCGCTCTTTCACACATACAGACATTCTCCTTTATATATTATATATTTCAACCAATTTCCACAAAACCTTGACGACAAACATATACCCAAACCTTCCTCATAAATCACTCTATCTACTGGTGAAAACCGCATGAAAATCCGTTAAGTAGTTTTTGAATTTATCGCGAACAGAAAGACAGACGCGTCGAAGGATTTTAATTTATAATATGTAGACATGTACGCGTATCTCTTACTTTTGTTTCCTTGAAGAGCTTGTAATCTTTGTGAACCTTCTGATGTCATTGTTGATAATTAATAAATAAATAAACCGTAGCGGTGTTGCGGCCTAGACACTAGACAGTCTGGAATTAGACACCTGCTAGAATTAGATACACCTCTTACACAGCGAGGGGATTCCAAAGATATACTATCTGAATTCTCAACTTCTACCAACATAATATGTTTTCTGTACTACAGTAAGTGAACCGTTAATATAATGAACCTACTTGAACGATGAATACAAAATCAAACGTGTACTAATAGTAAAAAAACCGTCTCGACCAATCGTCAAGTGTCGGGAATTGTGACCGTTGAAATTCAAACCACTTCTAACGCAGACTCTTGACCAATCATAGGACTCATAAATAAATGTACGGCTATAAAACCGATTTGACATTTTTGGTCCGAATGGCGGTCGCCTGTCCAACTGTCAATTTATGGTACTTTATTCCAATTTACGGATCGACCATAATGGAAGGCTGCCCGTTATTTGACAGTCTGGGGGCCACTGACGATTACAAATGACCTCCTGCTCCTGCGGTCCCCACTAAAAAATCTTAATGTTCCTAAACTTAGGGCGAGGGTCGAGGGCACACCTGTTTGAGGCAGAATGTTTTTGCAGCAAATAGCAGCGCCCCCAATCTTGGAGTTCTCTCTCTCTTTATTCTATTATAATATTACAGACTGATTAGGTATGACCGCTGCTTCGCAACTCACAAAAATCGAACGTCCGTTTTGTTAGTATTCATTATTTTAAGTACAAATACTGTCTCTATCCATGTTTATGATAAGTTCGTTTAGCAACTTTGGCAACTTTTGACAACTTAGAATCAACTCAACTCAACACATCTGTGAAAATTCATTAAAAGCTTTAAAGTCATGAAAAGTCATTAAAAGCATTTTATTGCTCAGAAAGATTACACTTTTGCAGTAATTCAGCTACGGTGGTGTTGTAGACCAAATTCCTTCTAATTTTCCTATTATCGTTTCTTATAATAAACATCACATCACATTATCTCTTATCATCACTGTACCTGTCACGCTAGTTACTTACCATGATTCTGTATTTGGATGTGTTCGACGTGATTATTTCATAATTGAATTGTGTCGGGCAGAAGATAAGTAAAGGTTCTGAATCCAATATTCCAAATTATATACGGACATATTGGGGATGCTTATATCTTGTTTTTGACAGGTGTTGAAAATGTCGATCAATTCAAATATTAAACAGTAATAATTATTGTTTAATAATTGAATTATTATTTCTGACGACTTATTATTATTTAATTAATTATTATTTCCAATTATTATTGACGTCCTCCGTAGTCCAGTGGGTAAGACTCTTGACTCACGATCCGGAGGTCGCGGGTTCGAACCCGGCATGCGCAAATAAATTTTATTTGATTAATTTGTGTTATTTCACAATTAATTAATTAAAAATAATATATAGTATATTTGCGGCATGTTCCAGAGTGGAAGATACTATCAGTATCGCCCTGGTGTAAGACCACCATTCAGAATTTAAACGTTGCTTGAAAATGGCTTTAGCTGTGTTTAGTGACCAGATCTGAATAACCAGGTACTTCCCAACCTTCCTCTTCCCCACCTCCTTCCCCTCCCCACTACCTTCAGCCTCACAACATACCCCAATTGGGGATGCCATAGTCTCACTGTCTCCAGACGGGAGCAGTTGAGATTCTTGTGCGGTATTCACAGTAAAAAAAAAAAAAAAAATTCCGATTCCCAAAAAAAAAGTGATTTGAAAAAAAAAATTTCTACATTAAAACTTCCAACAAAATTCACTTTACGTTAGGATATTAGCTGCGTAAGATTGACGGAGTAGAAAGCGAAGTTTAACAAAATCCTCTCTAATATACAGGGTGTTATGGAATATACTTAACTTACTTTAATCAGTGATTTCCGATATAATTTCGAATAAAAAATATAAACGAAATTTTGGTCTCCGGTGACATTTTTGGTGTTTTTTTTTCAATTGAAACATAAACAATAAGTAGATTTGGACAATTGGAGGCGGAGCTAGAGGTTGATCGGTTATTCGGCTGAGTGACCAGACATGTTGAAGAATTTTTTTATTTGGAAGAAAACCAGAGCCCAAAATTACGTTTACATTTTTTACTGCAAATAATGACAGGAATCACAGGTTAAAGTAAGTCACAGACGTTCCTTAAACCCTCTTATAAAACTGATAGCTTATTTTGTGACTTTGTGGCATTGTGGCGGGCGGGCGGCGTTAATTTGATTTATATGTAAATCTTCAGTTTTTCACTTGACTTTTAAAACGAGAGAAACGTAACTGCCAATGTATGATTTTGAAAAACAAAAAAGGGAATGGGATCGTTTTCATCCCATCACCTGTAAACAGTGACCTTCCTCTTATTTTGAAGGTCAATTCTACAAATATTCATCAATCTCCAAATAAAATTGTAGATTAGCATAAAAAACAAAGCCTCACCGGTAAAAGCCACTACTCAAAACATTCACAGGTCTCTCGATGGCGCTACAGGCTACAGCCCATATCGAGCCTTGGCCTCCCGCAACATTCAACTCCTCCTGTCCTCAGCGGCTGACTTCCAGTTTATTACCTGGAGAAACTGTGCTACGTCCCCTCTTACCTCGTCTGCCCGCCTCAGTCTGGGTCTTCCCACTTTTCTCTTTCCACCTGGGTGACCAGTCAAAATTCTTTTTGGGACACGTGTATCCGGTATTCTCTGTACATGCCCAGCCCATCTCAACCTGAGGAGTCTCATATAATATGAGAAGCTAGGGGCCTGATATATATCATACAGTTCTTTGTTGTGCTGGATGAACCACTGTTCGCCCTCTTTCACAAGTCCACAAATTAGCACTTTTCTTTCAAAAGTATCCAGCATTTCAGCCATCTTTACCGTCATTGTCAGCGCCTCTAATCCATAGGTCAATACAGTTCTAGCTATGGTCTTATACATGGTTATTATGGTTTTTCTGTGGACGCTACGTGACTTAAACACTGGCAGCAAAGAGAAGTATGTTTTGTTGGCTCCTGTGATTCTCCTTCTAATTTCTGCTGGATCCTCGTTGTTCTCAGTCAGACTGGAGCCCAGGTTGGTGTATTGACCGACCTCTTCGTATGAGTAGTTGTCTTTAAATTGTGCACTACTTCTTGTTCTGTGGGAAGGATTCCTGCTCTGTACCATCATTTTTCTTTTGTCAACATTAACCCGCAGTCCTACTTCCCGTGCCGCTGTTTCTAAAGGGTTGAAGACCTCCTTAAGGCTGAAATTGATCTTCCGACAATGTTAATGTCATCCGCATATCCGACAACTTAACTGCTCTCGAAATAAATATTGGAGCCAATGTCTATTAGCGTTTTTCTTATTACATGTTCGAGCACAATGTTGAAGAGAGTGGGAGCCAGGCCATCCCCCTGCGATACTGTGAATTCTTCCGACAATTCTCCGTCTATTTTGATCTGACATATTGAGTCTGACATTGTGGCTTTGACAAGTCTAACCAGTTTAGGTGGAATCTGGAATTGTAGTAGTATGTCATCTAGACACTCTCGATCTATGCAATCATATGCTTGTTTAAAATCTATGAATAGTTTAGTTGGTGTAAATATTCGCAGGTATCAATAGATAATATATCGCTGATGTCCGGGTGCGCGTGTTGCCCGGTTTGACTTTATGCACAGTTTTTCATAATCAGATGTTGACAGTAATTTTCCACTAATTTTGATAATCAAGTGTGCAAAATTTCATTAAAAAATATCAACATACTGTTTTAAGGGGTAGGAGAACAGGCCGGGGGTATTGTTTTCGAAATCTTAAATCACGTAAACCTTTCCAGGTCAAAATTGCAAAATTTTATCACCTTCGGAATAGAATTGTAAGTTTGTACACTTACTATCTGAACCTGATGTTTGGTAAACATAAATACCTTTCTCCAAGAAGAATGTTTTCTCTATAAATCCGTGAGTATCTTCGTTTTTCTAGATACTTTAAAAACTAAACATTCCAGTAAGAGTAAATCCTTTAAACATACCTGCCTAAATATCGGGAAAATACATCTGAACGTAAGTATTATAAATTACCTGCCATGCCCATTTTGCCTGTTATCCAGTTTCATACACTTAAGAGCCTCTAATTCCAAGAGCCTTCAACTCCAGCGAAGGTTGAGGGAGACATGTTAGAAAATTTATAATCATAATAACTTAGCTTATAATTTCTAAGTACCAAAGCTCTCGCGCCTGCGGATATGCACAATCATCGGAGGGCACGAGATATAAACACATCTAAAGTGTTAATACCATCTTCCTTAACTACGGGGTTATTTATGCAACTCGGGATGTAAATGCGGCGGGGATTTTCTCAATCCCCTCCCCCCCCCCTTCCCCGCGTGTTGGTACCCGCAACCAGATTGTCGTCGTCGCAATCTCAAGAAACCGGTCACTGAATTTCACAGCATATGTAACATCACTTTTGCAAACTTGGATCTTGGCGAGAACTGATGATTTTCTGCAGAAGTACACTTGTTGGAAACAACAACGTATGTTTAAAAGTTCATTGCGAAAAAAGTATCAACTTTATATTTTACAACTAAAATCCGCGCCACGTATTCCCGAGGAAACTTCATATGAGATTTGAAACATATTATTAAAAAAGAAAAAAGCTTAAAGAAATCGCGGTGCTGAAAAGTTTGGAAATAACAAGTCGTAAAACCCCCGCGGGCGCGAAGTGCGGGGCGGCCAGGGGTAACAACAAATGGCCACCGAATCATGGGCTGAAGAGGAAAAAGATAACTTATTTTATTTTCCTCTTCATCGAATCGTATTAATTGTAACGAAGTTTATCGGCTCTGCTCGGAAGCGGATGGTCTCGCCCCCTCCCCCTCCCCCCCCTCCCCACGTCTTCCTTCCTGCGATTGTTCTCCACCCCTTCTTCAGGGTGAGCTTAGCCTTTGTTCGAGGGATGGGAGTTTAGGAGACGCCGCAAACTGATTTGAATTCGGAGACTTTGAAAATGTTGCCAACTTTAGGGTAGATAAGATTGAATAGCGCTTGAGGAACACAAGCTCTGTTTTAAAAGATACCCCGGCGAGGAGTTTCTTTATTTCATGCCGCGAATCTTCAAGAACATTCGAGTAAGGTCACGCGTTCAGCGTGCAGGCTCGTGAGTGTACTACGCGCGTTGCACGACGCGCACAGCAAGTATACTGAGTATACATACTTGTAATTCATTGACGAAAATAAAACGTCAACAACCGAAATTTTTAAACAGTTCAAAAAAGACCCTGAGGCAAACACCTCACACAATCATATAAGCACAGCCAAGCAAATAGATATACTAAATTTACCTACGTGTTATTCTATTTATAGACAGAGAAGCTCTAAATTTTTAGAAGAAAAATTATTACAAAAAAACTCCCACACAGTATCAAACAACTTAAAACAATAAATAACTACATTAAGGACGTCAATTCTTGGCTTAAGGAACTATCGGAAAACGAATTTACAAACATCGTTATAGAAGCTTTCAAAATAGATTATTTTGTTTGAAATTTTAACAAACCAGCCAACGACCTTTGACATAACCCGTTAAATTAAAAATACTTAAACATATTTTTTTTTAATCAATTTTTTGTGTAGAAAAGAGTCGTCTAGAATTTTATTTAAAAATTAAATATTTCCTCCTATGTCTGGTTATTACCTCAATCACTCGGATTAACCAGTGAATTAAAAAAAATATAGAGTGCGGTTCACATGCGATAGAAGCGAAACTTTACCAAAAACAATTTCAACCAATAGGTGCCTTTAAAAGTGTGGTCATAATCAAGCTGCCAATGAGTGCTGTATGCAATGTTCTACTAACAGGTTTAAATATTAATAAATTTAAAAAAAAAATAAACATATAGGTAGGTATACCTTTTTTCTACTAAGATTACTGGTTAAGGAAAAAAACACACATATTTTATCAGGAAAATATTTTATAAACGTTAGTAACTTTTTTGTCCTTTTATGTAAAAACATTTAATAAATATTTCCCATACATATACATATATTATATTATAATTGTGGTCGGAAACTTTGACTTCATTAAGTTGTATATTTTAATTATTTTACTGTTTACTTTTGAAAGCGTGTTATTTTCTCTTCCAAACTGTAGTATAGATGCAGGATGTAATCAAAATCTTCCAACACAGCAATTTTTTGAAAATTCATCATTTTTACGGTCGTTTTGTAAAGCTTGGGGTCGAACACCTATGGCACCGAAACGAATGAAATTTTGGATTTTTACTAAAAACCATGGTCAGTACACGAATCAATCAAAAAATCTTCGATAAACTATTTATTAAAAATTCATCATTTTTACGGTCCTTTTACGAACCGACTGAAATTTGGGATTCTTACTAAAATCCATAATCTTTATACAAATTGAAAATTAATCATTTTTACATTTATATAGGGCGTGTTATTTTCTCTTCCAAACACCGTTTAGATCATATTTCTAACCATGATAGTTAAGGAGATAAAACGATTTCGAGACCTGAAACCAAACAAATTAGCCTGCGGGGTAAAGTATCGTAAACACAGATTAAAGACAGCTTTGAAAGAAAGAAAACAGCTACAAAATAAGATGTTGGAATCGGTGGGTGTTGAGTTGGTCCAATTGAAGGGTAATTTGACGTGTGTAGGTATATATTTATCCACCCACCAGATTAATCAACTTCCCGGTCAATGTAAGCATAATTCATCAGTACCTACAGCACGCTCCCTGGAAATGTGAAATGTAGCTACATTAGCCGATGAACTCGGACTGGTCTGTGTTATAATTCACACAGGTAAAGTAATGGATGTTAAATAATGTATGGTATATTAGTCCGGTGTGTATTGAAGTCACTTCTGCACAACACATTACTATATCTTTAGTGCGACCACCAAATGTTACAACCGAATCATAATTCCTGCACTCGCAATTATTAAGGTTTAAATAATATATTATTCTTGTATATGGCTTTGTCTTCTCTCTTATCTCCGGGAGTAATAAAATCATACGCCGGCTCCGGCTCCTCGGATTACAGTCCCAGCCGTGTTTATATCACCTGCTACACGGGGCACTGTAAAACATTAAACATGCAGTAAAACACCGAGTAGCCCGGGATTGTACTGCTGCTGTGTTACGACTGCTGAAGTCGGAGTTCATTTGGTTGAATATGATTGCTAAGAGACTGTTACTTTTATTGCTCACTGGATTCAAAACACTTTGATTACATTCTTCTTCTTATTATACTTTCGTAATTTTACAACGCCGGTGTTATGTTTTCAGATCACTTCGGTGGAAAAAAGCACTCCGGATGATAAATGTTTTGATTTTATTCACAATAAAATGTATACGCGATGACTTGCATTTATTTAATTCTACCCTAGCTGGAGACCGACTCGGTTCTAGTTCTAAGGTTTGAAGGAACTGCTTGTCCCGCTTGCGAATTAGAAAGAAAGTAGTTGGATAGTAGGGCCTTGTAGCTGAGACGTGGTGGTGGACCTCGGGAAGCTGCCCTGGATGTGTGTAGATGCCATGCAGGAGCGCGATTGATGAAATTTTGCTCACTTGATCTTTAAAACAATTTGGGAGGCGGGGACGTGTACCGCCGCCTCAGAAACCACGTATTGGATAACCAATGCATCTCCCGAACGTCACCCCAAGTGGTTCGCTCCGTTTGGTGACGTAGCAGGGGTGCCCGGATTAATGGGGAGAGGTTTGTCTAGGTCTTGGCGGCAGATGCTTCTGCTCACCCTTTGCTCTCAGAGCCTATGTATTCTTTGGGGATGTTGTGAGGAGGATCTTATGAGGAAAGGAAGGAGTTGTAGTTCTGGGAAGGAAAAGGTATGACGGGTGGGTAGAAATCTGGGGGTCAGTGTCTCCAGGAGTGACAAGGATGAATCCATCCCACCCACTACGAGGCAAAGGCAACGGTTCGATAAAATCCTTATTAAGAAGTCGAAAGATCTACCTCAACCAGTTTCTCCTGCACGCAGCTGGTGGGCAGATTCATCCACCAATTATTCCATGAATCCGGGAACCTCTGCTAAGTTGCCAAATGTAGCAAACCACTTGCGTTGTCCAATGGCAGAGGTGTTGGTTACGTGAAACATGGTTCCCAGTGTGGCGGTACCCATACCGCCTCTCAAATTGAAACTCTTTGGACTATAGCTCATGCCTCGTTGGTCTGTCGGTGTTTTAATATTCGTAGGCAACTAACTAGGCAGAATCTACCTATTATTATTAACTATACGGGAGAGATTAGTTAGCGGTACATAAGGTACCTAGGTATGTAGTCCATAATGGGCAGGTGTGTTATGTGCTTCTGATTCCTAATGCAGCCGACACCAAAAGCCGATTTCATCCCATGGATATTGGACATGTTCCGGCCGCGTTTGATGCCTGGTCTATTGGTTGTCCCAATCGAGTTGCGGATGCTCTACGCGTGTTCTAAACAGCAAATATTTCCAAACGCGCTGTTTCGGATAACTAAATGGTCAAATAAAACGTGTCCTTTGCCTTTATTTCGTGGGACAAAGTTTCACTTTCTAGTGTGTGTACGTGACAAAGAAAGGGTGCCGCGCCGGTCTGAGCGCTTCCTCTCGGTGGGGCGTGCGTTTTCTACCACGTGGCGTGTTTTCCTATGGAAAATAGGTTAAACTAAACAAGCCGGACTGCCTTTATTCCTTTATTGAAAATAAAACATTTGACGGTGGGAGCGTGGAAGTGTAAACCGAACCTGCCGCGGGTTGGTGTGTTTCGATGAGCTGGCAGCCCACAGTCTGATCAGTGATCGCGACCTGCCACTAACTAACTTCTCTATGTATCAAATTACAGTGAGCCACTGGCGCTGACGAGGTGTTTTTTAAGTTCGAAAAGAATTTCTAAGGCTTTCAAGTAACAAAGATTAAGTTCAGTTTTAAAATTTTTAAAGGGATTTAAACAGCTTTCACAAAAAAATAGTCGAATCGTTAATTCTGGAATGTGAAATATGAAATTTAGTTTTTTTTTTATTTTAGTTTATTAAGGAAACAAACAGTTATACATATTTTCAGGTAAGTATGTTTCTGTATCCATTTGTAAATAGTAAAATCAGTTAGAACCTAAGCATTCCTAATAAATTGTACAGCGCCCTTGAGGTGATTTTTCACAAAAACGGCGCTTTATAAATTATCCAATTATTATTATTATTATTATTATTCATAATAGAGTAACATATTACATGGTTGCATTAACCAGCGAAGTTTCCGCTAAAATTTATAATATATATAAACATAGATTAAAACATAAAAGAAAACATAAAGTGGTAGAAAAAAGAAAAAATATATATATGTACAACAGAAATGAAAAAAAAAATACACAAATTAAAGCATGTGGGATATGTAAATCATGGAAATTGACAAATATATCGTTTAAATACGAGTTGGCAGGGGCCTAGGATAAGGCATTAGTCCCGGTAAGACGAGAGGCACAGGGTTCGTGTTCAAGTTGCGACCGATTATTATTAGTGTTACGAGTAGAATTAATTATCGAGAGAACGATAGAATTAATTATCGTCGAAATAAAAGAAGAAAATAGATGATTAGTCTAAGTTTTCGTAAAACGAAATGCGCTAGCTAAAATTTAATCATTAAATTATTATTATTTTCTTCTAAAGTGTATCAAACCAACCATTTTCAAATAGTTAAAAACAGGTATATATTGATGGATTTCTTAAAAAAAATATATTTTAGTTTCTTCAAGCATTTCCGCATTCTTAGATATAATTTGCAGTCCGTTTAGGGAAAATACGATTTTCCTACTTATGCAAAGTCACCAAACATAGAGAACTTCTACTAAATATGAGTTCGACAAAAATTACTCAATAACAAGAGGTCTCGATGGCCGAGCGTTTAACCAGCCAGCGGACGAAAATCCACATTTCGTCGAAAGTTGTTCTTACGATCGTGCAGGGCGGTTACAATGAGAAAGATTAATTATTTTCCGTACCAGCTTTTTAAAATTATAACTCAATATCGAATTTATTTCAATCCAAATTAGCTTTAATTTATACCTTCATCCAAAAATGCTGAAAGGCGTGATGATAAAACTATTAATATAGTGTACTTTTTGTAGTTATTTTTTGATTATAAATATTTATCATTTTTTAATAATGTCTAAATTTAATAAGAATGTTAAAAAATTCTGAAATATATTAGTTTGTAAGTGCGCAAATAAATGCATATTTTTTAATGATTTTATTGAAACTAAAATTAAAATTCTAATACATGCGTTTGCCAGATAATGTATTGATTTATTTTACTGCATTATTTGAAATGGGTGTGGTATAATACAAAATCTTTTTTGAAAAATTAACAAATCTGCCAACGACCTTATTATACTAAAAATTAAATAAAAATTCTCAAAATTTATTACATTCGAATGCTAGATAAAAGAACAATCTTTCGAAATCCATTTATAATTTTTTGTGGAAAAGAGTCAATACGTCTAAAATCTGATTTAAAAATGACATATTTCTGGTTTTCTCTGGTAATGCCCTCTTAAGGCGTTTGTACTGGTTATGGTACCGATGGTAAGACAAAGTTCCTGGGTTCGAGTCCCAGTTGCTACAGTCACCTTTTATTTTTTTTCGTCTTGTTGAAGTGAAACTTCTTTAGCGCCGTTTTGATTTGAAACTCGATGAAACGAAAAATAGCGACACTAAAAAGAGAAAAACACATGCATTGCAATGTTTAAATGTATTGTGTTTAATTGGATATTACACGAAGAGCGTTAAACGCAGTGCTTGTTTATGCAATTACTATTACAGTGATTGGAAAATGTAATGTAATATTTGTAAGGCGCTAAATGTAATAAAATTTCACGGTGGGATATTTCACGAGAACAACTCAGGAAACAGTGAAAAACAGTGTTGCTAATCAATTAATTATACAGGGTGTTAAGGGACGTACTTGACTTACTTTAACCATTTATTCCTGAAATTATTTGGAGTAAAAAATGTAAATAAAATTTTGGTCTCCGGTGACATTTAAATTTTTTTTTCTACAAAAACGTAAAAAATGGTAGTTGTTGAACAGTTGGAGGCGGGGTAAGGGGTTCGTCAGACACCCGGCCGAGTGACCAGTGACGACATGCGGAAGAAATTTTTTTTGTTTAATTTTGAAGAAAAAAATTTAGAAAAAAAAAAAAAATCGTCAAAAAAAGTCACCGGAGACCAAAATTTCATTTACATTTTTTACTCCAAATAATGTCAGGAATAAATGTTTAAAGTAAGTCAAGTACGTCCCTTAACTCCCTGTATACAATTAATTGATTGATTTTCAACACTGGTTAACTGGTCAGGTAAACAGTAAGTTAAATAGAGCTTATTAATTAAAAATATTTATTGAAAGTTTTTTGGTTAGGAAAATAATTATTTCAGATAGGAATAATTATTTTTGTGACAACATCTATAGGATTTAGCCTGCAAAAGAATGAGATATTATAATCTGTCTCCTCTTTGTGCGGTGCTTCGTAGGTAGCCTCCCCACTCTTATCTACTTTAGTTTTCTGAAGGTTTCACTTTTACTCTGAATTTTAAAAAAATATTTTTTAGTATTTATGTATTTATTTATTTCTAAAAGTCAAACAGCTTACATATAAAATATAGAAATAAATATATATTTCTATATATAAAATAAAATAATATTAGTCTTTATTGCTGTTAAAATGATAAAGCGTTTTTCTAATCTAATTATTTTTTTTTTTATTATTCTAAGTTATCAGAGTTCGGGTCATTATTTTTAGAAACAGCTTGTCTTTCGACATATGCCTCCTCTAAAGATTTCCACTTTTCACTATCATTCTGAACCAGCCACCTTTTTTAGATCATCTTCCCATCTTTTCGTTTGTCCACCTTTGTTTCTAATATTTCTATATATACTTATAGATAAATATATTTTATCTTCTTCTTCATCTTCAATGATATATTACGTTGATGGGTATAACCTTCAAAAGTTATTATAACAAAAAAAATCCATAGAAGTTGTATTAAATTACCGCGATATTGAATTCACACCTTTCTTAAAATGGTTAGAATTACTCTCTCCGCCTTCTGTAAATCAACTTCCCCTAAATGAATTTTATTAAAATAAATGAAATATTTCAAATGGGGTTAGTGTTGGAGAGCATATTAATAGTGTGGCGGGTGGCTCCTGTATGGGTGGTAGATCTAATATCCATACGCCTGCTGACAGGTTAGGTTAGATTGTAGGCACTAGCACTAGGCGGGGACACCTCCATCCTGCGTCCTCCGTACATCAGTCAGTGTCCCGCCAGGAGGACTTATCCGAAGGTTGTGGTTCAGAAAAAGTGTTCGGGCGGACGTAGAGAAAGTCGGATATTATTCATGATTCACAGACACAATTTTTCTCCGGAACCCTCCAGAAAGTTTTTCCACCTTTGTTAAGGAGGATAATCATTTATAATATTAGAATATGAGCATATTGTAGCGGCCCTGAAAATGAGAAAACATTGGTTTAAATCATAGATTATTCTCAACCTTTTTTTGCCCACCGCCCACTTTGAGAATATTTTTATTTCTAGCGCCCCCTAACTCGTGAATCCGAAACAGCAAACGGAGGGGGCGTAATGGGATACCACGATAAGGTTGCATTTGCCACAACGGAGGGGGTATCATTGGAAACCACGATGGGTTTACATTTGCCACAAATGAGGGGGCGTAATGGGATAGGGAAAATATTTTAAGGTGTGACGTAATATGAGGTGGGATGGGTTTCTCTGGGTCTCCTACCGCCCCCAAAAAGTCTGAAATGCCTTCAATTTTCTCTTAGTCTTCTACCGCCCCCCTGAACGTCTGAAACGCCCCCAAGGGGACGTTATCGACAACGTTGAGAACCTATGGTTTAAACCAACCCTACAGGCCACTTGCGTAATTTTTTTCACAATCCGAAAAACGGTACCATTTTTTTATGAAAGACCGGACATAATTTATGGGCGCGACTAAAATAAATGCCAAAAAATATTTTAAAAAAAGGCAGGATCTTCGGAAAAGGAAAATTCCAAAAATTACGAGGTATTCCGAAGAGTGTAAGCCGATAGATTTTGTGTGGAGAACCTTGAACTTAGGAAAATGCGTGGATTCTGTAATATGAGAACTAACGTAACCACTACCGATTAAAAGAGCTTTCTTGATCATCCAACCATGTTGAAAAATAATAAACTACCATTAAACTACAATTTAACTAAGACCACAATATAGTTTCCTTTAGCAGCTAATTTTCAAAAAAAACTTCTATGTTTTAAGCCTACAAAAATCCGGAAATGACTAAATAACAAAAACTTACCCTAATTTCTATAATATTTGGTGTCATTTTGGAGGAAAAGGAACTTTCAGGGAATTTGAATTACGAGGGTCAGTCAAAAAATAATGCCTCCTATTTTATCTCCTTCAATTTTCAAGAATTAGAAAATACAATTACGTAGGTCGAAAACCACACTACTGACGATTAATTTGCAAGTTTTCAATATAATCTCCGTCCATTTCCAAATTTTAATAATGGCATGTATCCCAGAGTGGTAAACAGTGCGGTCCTGCATCCTAAGGCCATCCGCCATAGCTTTCGTTGGGCGAAAGACGTGCTTTAAGCTTTTTATGGGTTGTGACGTATTGGACAGAATTAATTGTGCATTCCTGCTCCAAAAAATCAACCATAATCAAACCCTCTGCATCTCTGAATACTGTCGCCGTAACTTTCCCTACTGATCGCAGTTTTAATTTTTTTCATCCTCGGTGAGTTTGTGTGATGCCATCCCATTAACTGCCTCTTTGATTCAGATTCCATGAAACCCGTGTTTCGTCTCCGGTCACAATTTTTGTGCATTTCCATCACCATAGTCATTTTTCAGTCTTTCATGAATGCAAGTAGGCGTTTCACCTTCTGCATTCAAGAATTCAATCATGATATCGGCCTTTTTGCAAGCCAGTGCTGCCATCTGTTGACACCGGAAGTTTCTAATGCAGTAGATTGTAGATGAAGGATAGAGGAATAGCGCCAAATTCAATTTTCTCATTTAACCAATTTGATTTAATTAGAAAATAATAGCAGGCATTAGTGATCCTGGTATATTGTGGGTATATTACAACGGAGGCGTCTACTAATATCTACAGGAATTCAAAAAAAAACTGAACAAATCGGACTAATATCTATGAGAACCAAAGTGAGGACGAATATCCACAGCCCAAACTGCTGACTAATATCTATGAGAACCAAAGTGAGGACGAATATCTACAGCTCAAACTGCTGACTAATATCTATGGGAACCAAAGCGAGGACGAATATCTACAGCTCAAACTGCTGACTAATATCTATGAGAACCAAAGTGTGGACGAATGGTTAGGTTAGTTATTACGTAATTGAAGTAATTTATGGTTTTCCGTACAACCTCTTGCTTTTTTTTTTTTTTTACAGTGGATACCGCACAAGAATCTCAACTGCTCCCGTCTGGAGCCAGTGAGACTATGGCATCCCCAATTGGGGTATGTTGTGAGGCTGAAGGTAGTGGGGAGGGGAAGGAGGTGGGGAGAGGAAGGTTGGGAAGTACCTGGCTATTCAGATCTGGTCACTAAACACGGCTAAAGCCATTTTCAAGCAACGTTTCAATTCTGAATGGTGGTCTTACACCAGGGCGATACTGATAGTATCTTCCACTTTGGAACATGCCGCAAATATACTATATATTATTTTAAATGAATTAATTGTGAAATAACACAAATTAATCAAATAAAATTTATTTGCGCATGCCGGGTTCGAACCCGCGACCTCCGGATTGTGAGTCAAGAGTCTTACCCATTGGACTACGGAGGTCGTCGTTGCTCAGCTGCCCTCTGTAGATATTAGTCCAACCTACGCTCCATAGATATTAGTCACCACTGGGACCGTCATAGATATTCGTCCGACCTTTGCTCTGTAGATTTTAGTCCTCACTCTGAAGTTCATAGATATTAGTCCAATATATGAGCTGTAGATATTCGTCCGACATACGGGATGTAGATATTAGTACCTGCAGTCTATTACAATAACCCAGACATGTCTGCCCTACTTCACGGGCCTGTGCGATATGTCAAAATTCAAATAGGCCACTTGCATGGACTTCATAACGACTTGGAAAAAATCGTGTGGATAGAGTTTTTTACTAAGATTACGAAAATGTTAGTAAAAAGTTATAGAAATGTACAGTTTTTTTTATTTTTAAATAAATAAATCCATTATTTGGGCTCGTGACGTCACTACATTAAAATGTCCCGTCGCCGAAAATGTTCCTATTAATTTTATAAAATTCCACACAGATTTATTTTTTTATATGGCATCACTTTAAACTGACACACCTATTGTTAAAATTAATATCGAAGACCAAACAATACATGTAAATTCTGACCCTGAAAAAATATCTAATCATTTCAATCAATTTTTCTCCAACATTGGACCCAACTTAGCAAAAAAAATTTTAGACAGAAACAGCATCTCAGAGAAAGATCTTGCAAATAATATACCTATCAATAGTCTGAGCTATAACCAGTTTCACTTCACTCCCACCACTGAACTTGAAATTATAGGATTAATAACATCTCTTAAAAACAGTAACTCCACAGGAATTGATCATATCTCGACAAAAATAATCAAACACATTCAAAATTACATCGCATCCCCTCTTAAACACATAATCAACTTAAGCTTCAAAACTGGCATTTTTCCTAACTCCCTAAAACAGGCCACATTAATTCCAATCTTTAAAGCGGGAGACAAATTATTTGTAAATAACTACCGACCGATATCCTTACTAAGCATAATATCTAAAGTTGTAGAAAAAGCGGCGAAAAATAGACTCTGTAAGTTTCTTGAAGATAACAAAATATTATCTGACAATCAATATGGCTTTCGCAAAGGTAGAAGTACTTCAGATGCAATAGCCGCCCTCACAAAGATCGTTTCCTATAATCTTGACATTGGTCGCAAACCACTTGCTGTTTTTCTCGATCTCGCAAAAGCATTTGATACGGTCTCACATTCATTACTGCTAAAAAAACTGCAGCAAATTGGAATAACTGAAGTAGCCTACACATGGTTTGAAAACTATCTATCAAACCGAACACAACAAACTCTCATCCAATCTGACAAAATACATATAAGCAATAAACTATCTGTGTCCTGTGGTGTACCCCAAGGTAGCATACTAGGACCAATTCTATTTCTTATATACATCAACTCACTATGTGCCATGAATATTGGTGGAAAAATATTATCATTTGCTGATGACACGGTCTTAATATTCGAAGATGAAACATGGCAATCAGTTATTAACAAAACTAATAATGCTCTAATAAAAGTAAAGCATTGGCTTGACACAAACCTCCTCACACTTAACATCGACAAAACACAATATATGACATTTTCCATACGCAAATACGATATACCCAACAACTGCCCTAAACCAATCATCCACTCGTGTCCACTCAATTTAGACAATCCGGAAACCACATCTAATATTAATTGTACGTGTTCGACCCTCAAATCATCAAAAATAGTTAAATATTTGGGAATAATCATAGACAACCAACTACGTTGGGAAGCTCACATCGGTGACACAGTAAAAAAACTTCGTAAACTCTGCCATATATTCTGCTCCCTTAGGTCTATCTTAGATTTACAGACTCTAAGAAGCGTATACTTTGCCCTTTTCCAATCCATAGCAATATACGGTATAGTGGGATGGGGTGGTTGTGCTGAATCCATTATTAGACCAATTATTTTAGTTCAAAAACTAATTCTGAGAATTATATTTAAATGTCAACCTATCCATCCGTCAAATGAACTCTTTGCAAAAATCAGGGTCTTAGATATTCGACAGCTATTTACTAAAACAAGCATTTGTTATATACGAAAAAATAATCTATTAATTGCTCCACAACATCAAGCACACACCCGCTTTTCATCAAACCTGGGTTGCGTGGTCCCAAAAACTAATACCTCATTCGCTCAACGACAATTCTGGTTCATCGCTCCTAAAATATATAATGCTCTGAGTACTGACATAAAGTCAAGTAATTCTAATTTTCTTTTTATAACACGTGTACAACATTGGATTTTTGAAAGGGGACGAACGCACTTTAAAGAATTCATGAGTTCTAACACTACATTTTAATTATTAATTTTTGCATTTCAAAATTTTAATTTCCATTTGTATTTCTATTTTACTTTAAAATGTTGTTATTTTTTTCTCTTAGTTTTTCACTAAATTTATATATGTTTTTAATTTTGATTTATATAATTATATGTTTTAATTTATACAGAACACTTGAGTTCTTAACATTTAATTTTCATTATTAATTTTTGTATTTCAAAATTTGAATTTGAATTTTCATTTTTACTTTTCTTTAAAATATGGTCTTTTTTTTTTCTCTTTAGTTTTAAGTATTTCTTAATATTTTTTGAAATGTTAAAATATTAAATGTACGACTACCACAACACGGGCTTAGCCTAGTGTGGTAGCCAAAAAAACCCAAATATCTGTTACTAATAAAAAATATATGAAATAAAAAAAAAAAAATAAAAAAAAAAAAAATAAAAAAAACTTTGATTTCAGGCGAATTTTTGAATTCGTTCACTAGATTTATTGTTTGTTCTCTGCGAACTTATCATTTGGTTTGATTTTTTGACAGATGTTCTGAAGAGAACCCCGTACAATTAATGGCTACGGGGTTCTCTTCAGAACGTGAAGAGGATGTCGGTACATGTTTTAGAGGTATAATGATTATGGTGCTGATTTTAACAAAATAATATTTTATAATATTCTTATTATTATTACAATTTACAAGTTCAAGTATATTACATTGAATTTAGTAATATAGACGCTGTACATTATAATGATTTATGATCAATAAGATCGATCAAGGAAAAAAATATTTATGAGATGTAATATTTTTGGTATGCCTCGTTATTCTCCTGTGCCATTCGTATGGAAAACATTCTTTTTTTTTTAAATGATTTTCGGCTATGTAATTATCGTTTTTTCACACCTATAAAATTATGTCCCGTCTTTCCGGTTTATAAAAAATGGTCTGATTTTTCGTATTGAAATTTTCAAAAAATCCCCAGAGTTTCAAAAATACGATTAAAAAAAAAAAAAAATACTGAATGTCTTAGAATATTTGCCTAAACCGGAAAAAATTTTTAAAAAATGTGATGCAAGTGGCCTATTGTGGGAAGCGTAAAAACCATCTATAATTATTTATCTAACCGCCTCTATATTAGGCGCATTTTATGGAAATTATACTTCTTTTCTTAAATTACTATAAGAAAACTAATTACTTGTACAAAATATTGAAACAAAATTTTGGAAAAACGTCAAACCATACAAAAAAATCCGAAATGGAGGCAAATGAATCGTTTTATAAGCGAAATTTTGAACTATGACCGAATGAAAATGGTAATTTATTGCATCTTTTACCATCTGTTCCGGCGTAAATAGTTGTTTCTTGTAGTAGAAAACGAAATAAGTAAGTTTGGTAAATATTTACCAAATGATCATAGATATTGCGTAATTCGAAATATTGCTTTGTAATTTCGCTGAACAATCTTTGCTAGTTGCAAACACAAATAACTGTTAAATGTCAACTTCAAAAACATTACATGCACATATTTTTAGAAAAATTTAATGTACAATTTTATAAAAAATAAAATAAAGATAATCGGAGACCGGTCATTTTTGTTTAGTGACATCACGAGCTAAAAAACTAATTTATTTATTTTATTATTTGTAATGTTCTTTGATTCGTTTTGTGGCTCTCTAGCCCACAATGTAAGGATTACAATGTAAGTTCTTTTGATTGTTTTATTGTGAATTATAATGGGAAAGAAATATTGTTAGTAGTGTCTGTTTACAGGCGATCTCTAATTAGGTCTGACGATGGTTCGCCAAACGGCTGACTACTCCGCACGTTCGGAAACGCTCGGCGCCGCCTGACCATCTCCGAACGAACGCGGTCTTTCATGTACTACATTCATATACTACATTATTTAAAAAAAATCAGAGTGCGCAATTCACATGCGGTAGAAGTGAAACGGAGACCGATAGGCTATGAAGCATCGCACAAAGAGGAGATCGATTATACTATCTCTTTCTCAAGCGGGCTAAATCCACTCCAGATACTAATATCTACAGCCTGTATGTCTGACGAATATCTACAGCTCATATGTTGAACTAATATCTACGAACTTCAGAGTGTTGATTAATATCTACAGAGCTTAGGTTGAACTGATATCTACAGAGCATAGGTTGGACTAATCAGCTAAATGTGTCCAATAGTCCGATATTAGGGATTTTTACATACATACTTACATAAATTACAGTTTTTTAAACTGCATACGCAATATTACGTTATTCCAATATGCTATACACAATTGCAAATCCAACCTCTGCCAGTGCTGTAGATATTCGTCAACACTTTGGTTCTCATAGATATTAATCAACAGTTTGAGCTGTAGATATTCGTCAACACTTTGATTCTCATAGATATTAGTTCGATTTTTTTCAGTTTTTGGAATTCCTGTAGATATTAGTAGACGCCTTCGCTAAATCCTATCGACGTATGTGTTTGTCTCTTTTTAGTACCGCTATTTTTCGTTTCACAACGTTCCTAAAATTTTCACTTCACAAAAAATTGTAGGTTCCAAAAACAGGTGTATATAATATATACATATTTTATATCTTTTTTATCTTAGAGAACCATATAACCACGCGATTTTTTCTAAATCATTATAAAATATATGTAAGGAACTTCTTGTATATGTACAGTGTTCGTGTATGGTAATGGAATATAATATTTGAACATGGGATAGTTTGCGGAGGATGCGGCGTGTGGGTGGGGGTGGGGGAGGGGAAGGGAAAAGGTTTTAAACATTCATAAGAACAAGGAGGAGGTCGGTGCGCTGCCGGGGAAATAATATTCCGCCCCAAAAACAGTACTCTGTATGATCTACTGTTTAGAAACTAGTCATACAAATCTTGTTTCAATGAAGTATTCAGAAAGAGTGCTTTTGAGTCGGCATCAACTCGAGAAGAGAGAAATGCTAGCTAGGTACTTCATACAGGTCACAGCAGTAACATGGCCAACAAGTATTGTACATGTACAACTTACCTGCTCGTACATGTTTACGTGTTGGTGCTCCTGGTTGTGTATTCTTTTCCTTTATTATTCAACATTTCTAGAACAGTTCTACTTTATCTCTGTCTTTTCTTTGAATTTTTATTCCACTCTAATATATTAATGGTAGTTGCTTCTTTTAGATAGCTTTAGTCTTTGGAGACACATTAAGTGAGGTACCTGTGCAAATTATTTATCTACAGCGTGTTTTCCTTGATGAAACCTCCCCTCGGGTACCGAGAGGGTTTTGTGTGGACACTTTATGGGCGTTGTGTACGTAGGTATTGCGTCGGTAGCTGTGTGGGTATTGTGTGGGTACTGTGCCCACACCGTGTGGGTACTGTGTCCGCACCGTGTGGGTACTGTGTTGGTACCGTTTGGGTACTGTGTCCGTACTGTGCCGGCATTATGTGAGTACCGTGTTTATATTGTGCAGGTAATGTAATAATAAAACGTTTATTCATCAATAAATTTTTTTTACAATGTCTACGTATTATAAATTAAAGTCCTCCTCGTCGTCTGTCTGTCTGTTCGCGATAAACTCAAAAACTTCTGAACGGATTTTCATTCGGTTTTCACCAGTAGATAGAGTGTACGTGAGGAAGGTTTAGGTATATAATTTGTTAAGGATTTGTTTAAATTGGTTGAAACATAACGATAATTGTTAGAAGTGTCGGAAAATGTCAAATCGCCTGGCTTACATCGAAAACACTGCCTAATTCCTTTCAGATATAACAAAACAATGCATGGTGGGATATTCCTCTTTTATAGATCTATAAAAAAATCCTGGGTGGCATATGTCTATCTTTTACGGATAGCTTACTACACCCATTCTATCTTCTAAAAAATGGTCACGTACAATGCGGTAATTGGAAAGTTATTTAGATGGATACAGTATTAATCCTTATTAACTTAAATACATTAGTTATCTCAAGCATTTCATGCACATTATTATAATTTTTCGCACCATTTCTACGTATTATAAATTAAAGTCCTCCGTGGCGTCTGTCTGTCTGTCTCTTCGAGATAAACTCAAAGATGGCTGTGGTTATAAAGGTTGAATAACCTTCCAGTAGATGGCGTTGTGTTTAGTTAGCCATAGCAACGCGTGGCCGGGTCAGCTAATATTACATATTTTGTTCTTTTTTCATTGATTCTTTTGACGACTATTGATTCCTGCTAAATTCACAATCATCAAACGCGCGAGCTGTCAAATGTGCGAAGTTAAAATAGTCGTTAAGTTTTCTGAAATTATCCAATTATCTGCGCAATTTTCTTAATTTTTCTTTCCGTAAGAACCTTCTACAAAGTATTAGAAAATTTAAAAAAAAAGATGAATGAAACATGTAAAGTCGTCATGAAGTTATGGCATGACCAAGGGAAGCAGGGATTCATTTATGTATATATAGATAATCAAAAATATAATCAAAATCGAAATAAATAATGTATTCAAATCAAATCAAAAACATAATGTGTGTGGAATGTGGATACTGTGTCGGTGATGTGTACCCCCGCAGGCACAGGCGGCCAGAAGGTTTTGCCTCACCTCGCCCCGTTCCGCCCCGTCTGCGCCTGTCCTGATGTATATTTTGATGTGTTTCAGATTGTTCGCATCCATCATCTTCTAATCGAAGGAAGTTTCATGAGCCCGGTAAGTTATATCCATATTATATTTTGTTAAAGTGTTTTTAATCCCTCTTGGGACTTAACTTTATTTAATGCTCCGCACCGACCATACTTTATTCATTTACAAAAGTTCCTCCGATATTCCTACGATCTTTTTATGTTCATAAAACAAATTGACATTATTATTATTATAATGGAATTAAGCTGCACAAGGTAGGTTCCAGCACAGTTAGTATAAATAATACTATCCACATGTTATTAATTAAAGGAAGGTCGGTACTTATACATACGTCAGTTCTTAGGTACTTAACAACACAATTGAAATTTTAAACTTTTCGTAAAACCAAAGTTTCGTAAAATAAAAAAATATGGATTCTTTATCCTATCCTACTAATATTATAAAGGCGAAAGTTTGTATGGATGTATGGATGTATGCATGTTTGTTACTCTTTCACGTAAAAACTACTGAATGGATTTTAATGAAACTTTAAAATAATGTAGCTCATACATCAAAATAACTATAGCTCAGAACTCTGGCATTATGAAATTTGTATTAAAAAAATTGCAATAAGTGGCACGCGAACTGTTTGAAAAATAAATGTAACAGGGGAAGGGGTGGGGGGGGGGGGGGGGGGGAGAGAGGTGGGGATAGGGAAGGTGGAGGAGGCGGTATGGAAAGAAACCCCCCTGATACTAAAAGCTAGTATTAAATACTATCTGGTTCTTGGCATGCGTTGCAATGCCTGGAACCAGCGGGTATTCAAAGAAATACATTATTTCTCCCTGAATCACCTTTCACCTCCCGTGTTCCCTTCCTACCTAGCTTTATAAATTATAGCCTATATATTATTCTGATATAAGAGCTATATTATTGTAAAGTTTCATTAAAATCCATTTAGTAGTTTTTGCGTGAAAGAGTACAACCATGCAAACTTTCGCTTTTATAATATTAGTCCGATGGGTACATAAAAAACTAAACAAACGATATTATTAGCATAACTAACTTTATTGATGGAACGATTCTTTTAGAGACACGAAGCATTTATGTGAACAGGGAAGTTAAAATCCAACTCGCAAGAATACATTTTTATTTCCGGCTTAGGTAGGCAACAAATACCCCTAGTGGTTCGCTACGTTTGGCGACTTAGCAGGGGTAACCGGGTTCACGGGAACTTGAATATTATCTTTATGACTTGATGAATTGTTCAAATTCTGCGAAACAACCCGATGTAAGTGTAACTAGCTCCGAATTGTATGTATTCCACTGTCCCAACCTTTTATGAGTACTTTATCTTTACCGTCCATTCTTAAGGCGCCGCAACCGGGCTCAAATAGAAAAAGATTGAGAGATATGAAATTACGAATGTTAGAGGAGCGCGCTAGAATTAAGAGCGACAAAATCGATGAGAAAATTGTGAAAATGTTTAATAAAACACAAATCGTTAAAAATAGAGCAAAAATCACATGGAAGGTATCTTAAGTATCATTTAAAGAAACACTGTGAATTTTTTCACAACTATAACTTGTAAAATAACTGAAACCAACGTGTTTATACGATTCGGAGCATACTTTGCGATTTTTTTCTATCGAGGGGGTTTTATATAATTTGCGTTTATGCGTGGAACGTATCTAGATATTATCTTTAAAAAAACAAACATTTTTTTAAGAGCTTAAAAACTTCAAATGTTTACGGGAGATATGTAAGAAATCGGTGGAAATTCGGGTAGCGGCCCCTTAAGCTGCGCATACATTTAGGCAAATAAACGCTAGCCTAGCCTCGAATTATTTGAAAGGAATGAACCTCTGTACCTTCTCCATAATTCTTGGTTCGGCTCTTAGGTTCGACTCTTGTGTGTGTACACTATCTGAAAGTGACTTGCCATGCTTAAAAGCTCACTGCCCACCCCTGAGAAAAGTTAAATCTCTTTCCTATCGTTTCAACATGACTGTCTTATATGAATGCCAAAAGGGTACTGAAGTTGGATAAAGAGCTCCCTATCTCCTCTCTCAGAAGTTTGGTCTGTGATCCAAATATTTCATTCCTTCTTCAGTTCAATGTCTCCTCATTCTGAGTGAATCTCCCTCTTCAGTAGTACTCAATTTAGATTAAATTTTAGTACTCTACAATACTCATCTCTAATCGCTTGATAGACACCAAATGTTATAATAAGGCGAACAAAAAAATTAGAGTAAGTAATTCACACGCGATAGAAGTGAAACCAGAAAGTCGCTAGATGTCGCTTTCTTTGGCCTGTTTATTTTAAAGTGGTTGGAAGATTGGATATTGATTTACAAAAACAAAAATGTTAATTTTTTTGGATTTCGTTGGATTCAAATTCCGTCCGCTGGATTTCTCTGGCCGCTGAGATTTGCGACGCACTATACCGTTGCACTATGGGTTGCGCTCGGCGAGGCGCAAATTTAAACATTATATTCCGACGACCCGTAAAAAAATAAAGCGGCCAATGAGCGCAGACCTATCGTCGTTTGTAGTACGTCATTTCCGTTTCATCTGAATTTCAAATCACTCCAACGGGGTTAAGGAAGTTTCACTTTAAAAATTCAAGTGTGCAGTTCATACGCGGTAGAAGTGAATCGTTCAGAAAGCTAAATTATGCAAGAGTTGGGGGGGGGGCTACGAAGCACCGCACAAAGAGACCGATTAGTCTATCTCATTCTTGCACATGCTAAATCCCATAGATGTATGTGTTTGTCTTTTTTAATGTCGCTATTTTTCGTTTCACCGAGTCTCAAATTACAACGCTGCTAAAGAAGTTATCACTTTAAAAAAAGTTTTCTCCCTTATCTATTTCCCCACTACCAGTATTTTTGCGAAGGTTCATTATTTGTTTTACAATGAAAGAACGCGGAGAGTAAGTTTTTGGGGGTACGATTACCTATTTTATCGGATCCCCATTTCTAGCTGTGTACATTGTTAGATTTTCAATAACAGGACACAATTCTCATTTCAGTGATACTTGTCTAGTTTTCAGTAAAATTCTATAATTTTCGTAAATGTGTTTTCATGTACCGAGTAGATCAGTTCATCACAAATTACCTTACCATTGTAACAATACAGGATCTAATGTATTCCATTATATATTACACAATAAATCGCCTGCATGTACTTGGTAATAAATATGTTATTGACGATGTGATAAATATTTAAGATTATCAACATACAAACATTATTTAATTAAAGCTGTTTGTCAGCGCATCTCAGTTGGTTCATAATCAAATAAACTATGAATATTTATATTCTTCATCAATGTTTACTAATGGAATTTTTAAATTTATTTTTATTACGTACCTTACGTAGTTATTTTTTTAATTCAAAATATCTCGTACGAGGTTTTCTTTTTCTTCGTATTTGTATTTTTAATAGCTAACTATGAGTTGTTTGTGCTGTCACTTTAATATGTACTTTTCAATTTTTGTCGTGTAATTTTTTTTTCTTAACTATGTTATATTCTGTATCTATTTCAAATTATTGTAATTCCTATGTAAAAGCCGTTAATCGGCGTTATTCATAATAAATAAATTCAAATATTTATTTAACTAACAAATGCATTCGCTGTCAAGACTCGAATAAACCTTATCCCGTGAACCTGGGCCCCCTACTAAGTCAACAAACGTAGCGAACCACTTGGTGTGACCTACAGCTAAGATGTTGGTTATGCAATAAATGGTTACCGGGGCGGCGGTACCCATACCCCTTCCAAATAAAGCAACGATAGCTTCCATTAATAAAGCAATAATTTGTTTAATATCTAGTAGCATTAGTCGTTTAGTATTAAATAAAAATAGATTAATGTCGAGAATGAATTGTGTAACACCTTTTACTCAGAACGCCATAAAATTCTGTTGAAATTAATTTACAACTAGATTTTGGTGGAATTTCACCAACCTGTGTGTAGAGGGCGAGTGGTGTTGAGTAGTGACGAGTTGCGGCGAGTGGTCGCGAATGATGGCGAATGGTGGCGAGTGGTGTCGAGTGTGCTGCCGATCTTTATTTGTCCCTCGTTTATGTTTTATTCGTTTCCCTTGTCCCCCTTGACTCTGGTGCGGGCGGAGAAGATTACGGAGGTAAAGTTCGCTCCCCGATCCCTGCCACCCGCCCTCCCTCCGCGGTCTGGGCTCCATCCATCCACTACTTGCTTTGCTAATGCCTTCAGTTGTTCTTCTTCCCTGTTTTGTTCGTAAATTCTTACTCATGCAATTCTCGGTGTTTTAACGACCTCAAACAATATTATAATGTTTGTGAAAATAGTTATTATTTTTTTTGCATGTAGCAAACACTTTTTTGGCATACATAATTATAATAATTACAATAAATAATTTTGTTTGAATACCACTTTATTATATATCATTAACCAACCGGTTTCGGAGAAACCTGAACCTTCATCTGGAGTGAATAAAACATATTAAATACATTACAGACTAGGTATTTAAAGGTAGGAAGAGGGAGAGAGGACATCCACTTTGGTGGGGAGCGAGGGGGAGTTAGATATATAAATAGGTATGGGGAAGGGAAATAAATTTAAAATTGTGCTTTTCGAAAAATCCAATTGTTTATTTAGTAAATTGGTTGCATTGATTTTTTATGTTTTTTTATATTTATTTCAAGAGTTTCTAGATTATTAAGGCATAGATAGACTATCCCATTTCTATGAAGTACCTACATCAATCCCCAAAGATTTATTAAACAAGTGATCTTTATCTATTATGTGTGATTCTGAAAAGTCTACACTGCTTAGGTACCTCAATCCATTGGGATTAAGGTGCCAATTCAATTTGGGAGGCGGGAATGGGTACCGCCGCCCCGGGAACCTTTATTGGATAACCAACATCTCTGCCATAGGTCACCAAAAGTGGTTCGCTACGTTTGGTGATTTAGCAGGGGTACCCAGGTTCATGGGGCGAGGTTTGTCTAGGTCTTGGAGGCGGATGACCAGGACATACTAAACCCCAGATTCCTACCCAACGCTCAAACCCCTTTCCTTCCCAGAACTCTCATCTCTTTCCTTTCCTTAAAAAACCCTCCACACAGCATCCCCAAAGATGACAGAGGCCCCGAGGGAAATTATTTTCCTCAGGGCCTCCTGTGTGGAGCTCATGGAAAAAAAATCAACCTTCCC
The DNA here is from genome assembly GCA_917880885.1 of Limnephilus marmoratus. Classification (NCBI taxonomy): domain Eukaryota; kingdom Metazoa; phylum Arthropoda; class Insecta; order Trichoptera; family Limnephilidae; genus Limnephilus; species Limnephilus marmoratus. The sequence continues at coordinate 49,104,545 of OU862920.1, read as the reverse complement.
TGTTTAAACATTTCTAGCCGTTTTACCTAAGTAAAATGCTGGGCAATCATTAAGCTTAAGCTTTCTATATTCTTAGAAATTTGTTTTAAGTTTTCCTAGGTTATTATTATGCTTTAATTTCTGTGGGAAATTTTGAAACACATGAGTATTTCAAATTATTTATGAATAAAATTTTCCTACAATTTTATTTTCTCTGAAGTACTAGTAGGTACTAGTGTAGTATTGTATAGGAATTTATTAGTAGCTATGAAAGTTTGCGAGGATCCCATCAATGGAAGCATTACAAATTAATAAAACCAATTTACTGAATAAATAATTAGATTTGGCAGTTAGCTCCATTTTAAACATTTTTCCCTTTTCCTTACCTACTTTAACCCCCTCTCTCTTAGGTATCTACCAGTGGCGGTCCGTGAGTTTTCAGTGAGTTAGAGTGCTAAGATTGAAAAATACGACATTACTGATGTTGTTGTAGCTGAAAATGATTTTTTTTTTCCAAAATTTCAACTTTTTGAAAGAAGATCTCTCAGTATGTGGATGCGGCGCATCCCTTGACTGAAAGAATCCTGAAGATCTTCATACAAAAAATTGAAATTTTGAAAAAAAATAAAATTAATTTTCAACTACAACAATGTCAATAACGTCATATTTTTCAATCTTAGTTCTAGATCACTGAAAACTCACGGACCGCCACTGGTACCTACCCTTCGCGCCCCACTAGAGTTAAGGTTCTCTCTCCCTGTTCTATTTTACCTTCAAATACTCTGTAACTGTGTAAATTTTATGTTTTATTCACCCCTATTGATGGTTCTGGTTGAATCGAAACCGCAGTTAAAGATACATAATAATGTGGTATTCAAACAAAGTTATTTATTGTAATTATTACAAATAATTAGTAAGTAATAATTATGGAAGGAGTTAAATTTTCAGTTACCCTATGAAATATACTCGTCAAGTTAATAAATACCGTGTTGTTTTATCACAGTATCCACCAATTAGAATAGTAATATTTTTTTTAGGAAGACCACGTACATAAGTAATACCAAAAATAACTGAGCGCAGTACAATGCACAAACAGGGGATCTGTATCGGCTCCCGTTGGGCACTTCCTGATGACCACGACTATCCCATCACAAATAAAGAGATAAAAAGGAATAATAAAAAAGAATAAACGAACAACAGCTAAAATATTCAAGAACTCTGACAGCCTAATAATTATTTTCATTTCCTCAATCCGTAGTATTCTCGAGTCCGGGTCAACAGTCTGGAATCCATAAATTACTCGTATTAGACATATATTTAGACTGGAATCCGTTCGAAGAAAATTTACGCAATTTAGTCTGACAGGATCAGATGTCTACATTTTCTGGGCGCTTACGAACAAACCTTTACCTTTTCTACCTTTTTTCAAATTAAAAGCAAAACATAAATGACATCTTAAAGATTTATAAAATTGTGAATAATCAAGTAGTTGGTAATTCCGTCATTAACACGTTATACGCTAGGTCTACGAAAACCTTGCATATTTTGGACCGAAATTTTTACAGATAACTATGATACTTTTAGCACAAGATCCCGACTAAGACAGACCTTCTCCCATTTTTTTTTTTTTTTTTACTGTGAATACCGCACAAGAATCTCAACTGCTCCCGTCTGGAGCCAGTGAGACTATGGCATCCCCAATTGGGGTATGTTGTGAGGCTGAAGGTAGTGGGGAGGGGAAGGAGGTGGGGAAGAGGAAGGTTGGGAAGTATCTGGCTATTCAGATCTGGTCACCAAACACGGCTAAAGCCATTCTCAAGCAACGTTTCAATTCTGAATGGTGGTCCTACACCAGGGCGATACTAATAGTATCTTCCACTCTGGAACATGCCGAAAATATACTATATATTATTTTTTAGTGAATTAATTAATTGTGAAATAACACAAATTAATCAAATAAAATTTATTTGCGCATGCAGGGTTCGATCCCGCGACCTCCGGATTGTGAGTCAAGAGTCTTACCCACTGGACTACGGAGGTCGTCCAGTGGGTAAGGGTCGTCGTCTACGGAGACCGAATGAAAAATATTTTTTATCAAAATAATTTTCATGTACACGAACAAACATATTGCGAATAGATTGCTTGATGAAATATAATGAACGTTTTTTTAAAGTTTTTTACTTATTTGTTAACCAAACGAAATCAATATTGATTAAGAGTACGAAGCATAAGGAATATGAAACGTTGTCAATCTTTTCGAGTTGATACTATTATATATTGACACTCTTCTTTTTTATATATTAAAACACAGATAATTTTATAACCAACTGGTATTTTAGTTTAGATCGATTTAAACACGAATTCCTGCAAGTGAGCATGATTATTTATTCTTTTGATATACGTTGGACGTAGAAAAGGCAAATAACAGCCATAAAAATCACACAAATCTGACTGGAGATTACATCCGCTATCTAATAACGAACCCACAAAAGATACGGAATAGCTTTGCGGATTGTTCAAGAAAAATTGGTCAAGATTCGATATCGCAATTTAAAACAATGCGCCACAGAGAAGCATTGCTTGTATTATTCAGTGCAATAGAGGAGACAATATCCTCTTCGTATAATATAACTTCATCAATCATGGAATAAAATTGTTTTGGATTTGCCTAAAAATCAAAGCCCGCCCTCCCGCCAAAGCAATTGCATCATATAAAAATGGATTAGCGAGTTCCCGGCAGCGTATTTACAAAACCTATACCGATTCAGTCGCGGTAACGACAATTTACATTTTAAATATACCTCTATATTGGTTATTTTTTATCACATTGCAAAAACAAAAATTGTTCTAAAATCTAGATAAAATAATCTTTCTGATGTGTATATTAGAAATTAATAATTTTATTTCTAAATATTTTAATTTTAATATTATTCCCATGTTTTGTAAATACACCTCTATATTGATAATTTTTTATCACTCTGCAAAAACAAACATTGTTCTAAAATCTAGATAAAATAATCTTTAGAATGTGTATATTAGAAATTAATAATTTTATTTCTAAATATTTCAATTTTGATATTGAAAATTTAAAGCGACTGAAACGCGGTAGGGATTGTAAATACGCTTCCCGGCAGCGTATTTCCTTTTTCGTGTTCAATAGAAGGTAGTACTACCTCGAAACCCACACGGGTTTGTAACGCTAATTCTCTTTCGAAACCCGTGTTCAATACAAGGCGTGCGTCCTCCAGTCGTGCACGGGTTTATTCATAATTACCATATGCATTGATTGAGCACCACGGATCCGTATTTGTTTCGATGCATTTTTTATGTGGTATGGATGGGCAATAAAACACAAGGTTTATTGAATAGCCCCGTTGTGATTCGGATGGAATTCGGATGAAACGGAAATGACGCATACAGCACCTGCGTAGCATCAAACTCTTATCAAGGATCATATTAGTTGAGACATAAAACGGAAATGACGCTACGTCTGCGCTCATTGACCGCTTTGATTATGACCTCACATTTCAAGACCCATTGGTTGAGATTGTTTAGGTAAAGTTTCACTTCTACCGCGTGTTACGCGCCTTCAATTTTTTTTATTATTTTTTTATTATTTATTATTTATTAACGCCCTTGTGGGCCTTTACATAAAAATTTTGTAATTGTAAGAAAACGCTGCGTATTGCAGGTATTTAATAAAATTTTGTGCAAATTAGCAAAATACCAATACGATGATTCAATATATAATAATACTTTAAGCTTGAAAAAAGTAAGTAAAAGAAAGTATAACATAAAAAAGTAATAGGTAACATAAAAATAATAGTTGCCTATAATGAGGAAAAAAATAGTTGAAGACAATATTTACACTAAAAAACACATATAAATTTGTTGTAGACCACTTTTATTTTATACACACTCCTCGTCAGGAGAATATTATAACTCCTCTAGTTATAATATTTTCCTGACGAAGGAAGGGTGCTTCCGAAACCGGTAGAGTGTGTATTAAATAAAAGTGGTCTACAACAAATTTATATGTGTTTTTTAGTGTAAATTATGGCGAGCCACAAAGTTAATGCTTTTTACAAACATGAAGACAATATTGTTAATTCTAAAAATTTGGTTGTTAAATAAAAAATAACGAATGTATTGTAAGTGTGTGGGGATGGGATCTATGAATATAAAGAGGAATGAAGCGCTGTAGACGATGACCGCCGATAAAAACAAAAAACACTAACTAATGTAGGAAAATGAAATAAAGAAAATCAATTTGAATTTCGAAGAGCATTAAATGTACGATATTTTTTGTCAGTCCGTCTTCAGCCAACACAAATAAGCTCGACGATTTGCCCACGCGAGAACATGACGCCGAATGAAATATCAAAATGACGCGACGCTGCTCGTGAATGTCTTGCGCATGTGAAGGACGTAGCGTAGCGTAACGTAACGACGTAGCGCATTCAACAATATAAATATTTTCGTTCTGTTTGAAATACAAAAGACGGTTAAATTTGTTCATACAAAAATACTAAAATCGCGATTAAAAAATGGGAAGGTGGGGGTAGGAGAATTAAAATTTAGGGTTATAAGTACTTTTTAATGCCTAAAAAAAAAAATTGTAAAAAATAGATTTTTTTTCTGGATAGGGACACCCTAATCACCTAGCGATATGAAATATACTTTAAAACCTATTCTCATACGTACCAAATATACATAAAAAATTTCATCAAAATCGGTCAAGCCGTTTCGGAGGAGTGCAAACACAAACACCGTGACACGAGATTTTTTATATATATGATGGATGTATTAATAGTAAACTAATAATAGATTTTTTTATAATGTAAGATCCATACTTACCATTTAACACAAAGTTTATAAGTGAGTTTATAGTAAATCCTAAGGTAAAGCAAGAAGGGAAGAGGCAGTTAGTTCCGCAGTTGCGAAATAAAAAGCGAGTCGCATTGCTGCGATGAAAATTCCAGATGATTTATTCTAATTAATTATTTTTTAACTCCATTTCTACAACACGGAAAGCTTTTTAGTTTAATTGCGTTTTTGGTGGAATTATTTCTGTTTTTTTTTTTTAATTTATTACAAGTCACTTCAGACTTCAGACAGGGCGAGTTTTATGAATTGAGAAATATTACTGAAATTATTCAAGTTGTTGATCTTTCGCTCTTTTAAATGCCACAAATTAACCGAATGAAATTATTCCACAGTTCCGTCTTCGTTAGCGCCGCGACCTCCATTACTACACTACACTGCTGAATTATGTTATTTTACCTCAAGCATATTATTTATTTATGACTATTCCACACTCTCATTATGGTTACATTTTTTTATTAGTGTTAGTAATTGGTTTACAAAAAAAAATTACCTAAAATTTTCGAAAAAATATTTTTTAACGAAATGTTTGTTTAGGATTGTTTTTAATATCGAATTTGTTATTAAATATTTATTTAACAAAGTGATTAAACTATTTTTAAAGTGGACTTTACTTAAGGCTGGTCCAGACGGAGGCGTCTACTAATATCTACAGGAATTCCAAAAACTGAAAAAATCGAACTAATATCTATGAGAATCAAAGTGTTGACGAATATCTACAGCTCAAACTGTTGATTAATATCTATGAGAACCAAAGTGTTGATGAATATCTACAGCACTGGCAGAGGTTGGATTTGCAATTGTGTATAGCATATTGGAATAACGTAATATTGCGTATGCAGTTTAAAAAACTTAATTTATGTAAGTATGTATGTAAAAATCCCTAATATCGGACTATTGGACACATTTAGCTGATTAGTCCAACCTATGCTCTGTAGATATTAGTTCAACCTAAGCTCTGTAGATATTAATCAACACTCTGAAGTTCGTAGATATTAGTTCAACATATGAGCTGTAGATATTCGTCAGACATACAGGCTGTAGATATTAGTATCTGGAGTCGGTCCAGACTAGGCTAGTAATTTAGTTGAGTGGCTTGTAACTCACCACTCGACTGCCTAAAAAGTGTTTACATTACGAAAGAGTGTAATAGTACATTAATAAGTGACGTTTTGAAAGATGAAGGAATGAAGTAAATATGGGAATTAAGATAATTGTAATGGATATTTTTGAAGAGATTGAAGAAGAAATGAGTGAGATGAAAGCAAAGAAACTGTGAATACATAATAGGACTAATATATTAAAAAAATGTACATAGAGTAGCATCGTCATTCCAAAAGACGACACTTCTGCGGCTACTGATGAACTACAAAAACAACGGGTTCGGGCGTGTTTAATGGTTGACCCAGTGAGCAGTGATACATGGTCACTACCTACCTGCCCGAAAAAATAAAATAGAAATAATTGTCTCGACTAAACCACTGATTAAACTACTCCACTAAATTAATAGTATTCGGACACGTTTAGCTACTATATTACTCGCCACTCGACTAAATTACTAGCATAGTCCTAATCAGCATTTTCTTTCCCGGTGTACAGGATGCTGGTATTTCAAGCCAGGATATCAAGCTATTACTGGTAGCCTAGTAAGCAAGTAACACGCACTGCGGGTAACCAGAACTAGCTTTATTTTTAATCTAGAAAGCTAGTAAACTAGCGTGTCAAGACAGGATAGTTTAATATGACGTGGTTGTATTATTAAAAGCTAGTAGCTCCTCTTACCACCGAAGTTTCTATGCAGGCTTTGTTTTTAGCTTTGTGTTGCTGCCCGTAGCCAGCACATGGTCGGCTAGTGCGTGATGACGGTGCGCTGTATTTTTCTGACACACGATACCATCTTAAAAATGCCAAATTTCAGTAACGATGCTAGTTATTTTAAGGTTTGTACAATTGTATCGCGATAAAGAATGTATTCAGTGTTATGAAGACAAGTCAATTCGTAATTCAACAAAATGAGTGAGCCGAATCAATGAAAGTCGGCATAATAATGAGTTTAATGTTTCTTCTACATAGTGAGCTGTTCATTTGTGTGGTTACCGTAGTCACTGCAATGACACTAGCTTAAAATTTCATAGCCTCGTGTAAACCGCTTTAGTTTGTGTCAAACTAAAGCGATCCAAGGGTTGCGGGTTCAAATCCCGGATTGCGCAGATAAATCTTATTTTATTGATTTGTGTTTTCAAAATTAAGTCATTTAAAATGATAAAAGGAATATGTGCGGAAGTGAAGTGGAAGTGAAAGATGGAGAAAAAGTGGAATGAAAGTGGAAGATACTCTCAGGATCGCCCTGGTGTAAGAACATCATTCGGAATTGAAACGTTTTAGCGAATGAAATGGCTTTTGCCGTGTCTGGTGACAACATCTGAACAGCCGTATAAAATACTTTTTATCTGCACCTTCCTCTCCTCCATTTCCTTCGCCTCCCCACTTGCCTTCAGCTTCACAACGTACCCCAATTGGGCATGCCATAGTCTCACTGACCCCAGACGGGAGCAGTTAGGAATCTAATGAGGTATTCACAAAACAAAAAAAACAGAAATAAAATACCAGCCTCGTGTGCACCGGCCGCGTATCCAGGCCTGTACTGCAGTCGGCCTTAAATGAAATAATGTGACGTCACCCGATTCAACTGTATAGGCCCTAAACCTACTATAGTAACCTGTCTTCTTTGTTTGGTAGGGATTTTTGGAAGCAAAACTTCTTTACGCACGCTTGACTTGGGGAGTAAGCTAGTGAATGCGTGTCGAGAGCGTTTTGAAAAGTGTGATCGGGCACACTAAAGCACACTCGGTTTTTTTTTTAAATTAGCTCCACACATGAGACCCGTGAGAAAAATATTTGCCCTCAAGGTCTATGTCATCTTAGAGGATGTTGTGTGGGGGTTTATTTTTAGGAAATGAAGAAGTTGAAATTCTGGGAAGGAGGGGTGGGTAGGAATCTGGGGTTCAGTGTGTATGTGACAATATGAATCCATCCCTTCAACTAAAGGCCCGATTCCAAATGATACACGTGGTGCATCGCCTTAAATACTATCACATGTAAATCTGGTGTTCAGCGGAGGAACAAAATTCTAAAATTTGCAATTTGCTGGAGTTTGGCGACGTGTGTATTCCAGTTTAGTTTGTGCATTTATTTATTGCACACGAATACAGTGAATTACAAATATCGGGAAGAAAGGTTATAAAGACTGAAGTTTATCATTCGACTTCTGTACCTTTTTCCGGAACACTCAAAATTTTAAAAGCTCTCATATTGTATCGGACAGAAAAGAACCAACAAGGTTTTTAATTTATACTTTCATAGTAAGTAAGTTCTGTAAGTTAATAAGTTGACATGCCCGCCGGGAGCCGGCACACAGCGAGCTGTCTCCCAGGCTCGTGAACAAGGTAAAAGAAATTATACGCTTTCAGGCAACACAGACCGCATGCGAGAAAAGTAATTTTAAAATGTCACTTGCACTTATCCCGCAAGTAATTTTCCTTTGTGGATACTCAAGCCTTGTTTTAGATTGAAATTATTCGCTCAGATGTTTACCTTCTGTCACGTGGTCCAGATAAGCCTACACTAATAAAGCACACACCGCTAGTGCGGCGCTCTGGTTGTCAATCAAGCTCTACACAAAATATAGCACATGCACGCTGAATAAGCTTACCAATTACAACCAAATGGATACTGTGCAAATTGCACTACTAAAACGACCACAAAGAAAATATGAAACCTTTGAATTATAATCATTCAATAGCAATGTAACATATTCGATAGGAACTCGAGAGCAAGTATTCAATAGCAGACAACTTACTGAGAAATGTTAGGTATTCAGCTTGCCAGCAATGCTATGCTTCATTGAATGATCCAAAGTATTTGACTGTATAGTGGAACCTGCATACGGTTCTCAGGGTGTGGTCTCCCGATAATCAGCCGTCAGGTGTAAAGTGAGCAGCCTTTGAACATCTTCGTTTCCATACCAAGGAAACGTACAGTGTGATTGATGATGTTTTGATGTTGGGTGTATTCCTTTCTAAGTAAAACACCTTGGTTTACTGGGAATATTGTTGTAAAACTTTTTTATTCTGATGAATAAATTTATAGCGAGATATTGATTCGATTCTGAGCACTTGAGATGCAATTTGTAGATAGAATTGAGAAAGGAAATCGAAAAAAGAATTTGGAAAAGAATGACTGACTAAAACGACAACAACGATTTTTATAGACAAAAAGAGAAAGTTAGCGCGGTCACAGACAAAAGAAATTTTAGATGATTGCAATGTTATCAGTTATGAAAGTTATCAGTAAAGGAGTCTATACATCGAGATTAAGTAGAATGATAAATTAGAAGTGCTCAGTGCTAAAATAAAGTTAAATATTTAAAATAGGACAATCACAACACACAACATACAACAGAACTATCTCTGGGAAGTACTAAGGAGGTGGGAATTCTTAAACACTAGAAACATTAATCATTAGAAACCTTTTCAATGAAGTTTATTTATTTATTTATTTATTTATATATACATGCATATATATTACAAAACATTACACAATGAAACTTTGCCTGTCCAACTGGGAAGGATACCCGTTTCAGGACAGCCAAATTGTATATTTAGTTCATAATATTACAAAGGAATGGAAATAGAAGTATATAAATGAAATAAAAATATAACCAACAAGAATTTAGTATAAAAATACAACCAACGAAAATTTAAAAGTAAGTGGTCATAGGTTTGCAAAATTGCAACATTAACCATATTATTGTCTTTAACACCTAAGTACATTGACGTTAAGTATGTTTCGCTAGTGTCAAACCGATGTATCGATGGTACCTACCTCCTGTACCTCGCTCTGCCAGTTGCAGGAGTACGGAACCATCCAATTTTGAATTAAATATTTTAGGTAAAAAAAAATTAAATTTTTTTTTTAATGAAATTGCAAAGGCCTTAAATTTAATTACATTAATAGTTTTCCAGGTTATTTTGGGGAACATTTGCAATTGCATAATTAGAATTAACACTTTTATACACCAACATATGACATAAGAATTTGAAATGCATTTATGACTATTTAATTTTTAATCAATGTACTATAATTTTTTAGAATTTCCTAAGTAATAGAAATTACCCATTTATAAACCAGAATATATGAACATAAATTTCCAATCTATTAAATTTCAAAACTTATTTTTAATATGTCTAGTCGTTATTTTTCAAGAATCAAAAAACCGTCGTTATTTTACACGGATCAAAAAACAGAGCAAAAGGATATATTTTTTTTTGTGCAATAACATAAACTTTTTAGTACATATTAGGTATGTGAGATTGTGTTAACATATGTTCGCTCTCGACTCTCCCCATGTCCAGAAGCCAATTGCTAACCCATTTCCGTAAAGTGCTTGCACTTTTCAGTTTCCATGCATCAGGTATGATGTTGAACAATTTGGGCCCTAAGTAGGAGTATTGTCTTTGGGCATGTGATGTGTTTGTAGTAGGTGGAACTGCTGGATTCCTCCCTGCATGGCGGGTGTTGTGGAGATGATCAATGGATGAATAGTGGTGTTGGTGTTTTTGTGTATGTAAAATAATTTTTCTTATGTATAGTTGCCGTACATCAAGAACTCATATCTCTTCAAATAATAGATCGCTAGGATACCTGAAAGGTTTCTTGAGGATGACCCTTAGAAGTGATTTTTGTGCTTTTGCTAAGGGATCCATTATTGTTTTGGAACAGCCTCCCCAACCCAGGGATGCATATTCTAGCAACGAGTTACACAAGGCATGGTACATTTGTTTCATATCTTTTACGCAAAGAATATTTCTAACACATGAATAGATGAGTAAGTTTTCTGATCTTTGTGGAAGTTGAAACAATATTTTCGTCCCATCTCAGAGATTTATCTATTATGATTCCCAGATATTTTATACTATCGACACATTCTAAGTTTAAGCATTTACAATTGGTTTGGTCATTACAATGGTGTATAAGGATGTTGTGTATTTCTTTTGGTTTTCCTGCTTGAGTTGCGCTGAAACGGATGAATTTGGTTTTATCTAAGTTAAGAGTGAGGAGATTGTTGTCTAACCATTGTTTAACCTTGTTTAAACCTACTTCCGCTTTACTGTGAACAACATTCCAGCTTTTGTCTTCAAATAATAGAACTGTGTCATCGGCAAAGGTGATAATGTGATCAGCAAAGGAACTGTTACATCGATCATTTATATATATATTGAATAAAAGAGGTCCTAAAGTGCTTCCTTGGGGTACACCGAATTTAATATTAGCTGAATCGCTTATAGTGTCGTTGATAAGCACTCTTTGACTTCTATTATCTAAATAGCTACACAACAGCTTGAAGAGCTGACCTTGTATACCAATGCGCTGTAGTTTGTTCAACAGAATTTTGTGAGAGATAGTGTCGAATGCTTTGGACAGATCCAGGAACAGCGCAATGCATTTTGTACCTCTATCTATGTTATTAGAGATAATTTTTGTCAATTTAGCAATGGCATTTTCAGTGCCTATACCTGGACGGAAACCGTATTGACAATTGGAAAGGATGTTATTGTTTTCTAGGTAGAGGCTGAGCCGATTCTTAACAATTTTCTCAATAATTTTAGATACAGAGTTGATCAAAGAAATCGGTCGGTAGTTATTGATCTGTGATTTATCCCCATTTTTGTGATTTAGAATAACAATTGATTGTTTTAAATGATTGGGGAATTTTCCGGAGTTAAAACTTAGATTACAAATGAACGTTATGGGTGATGCTATGGCGGATTTTATAATTTTTAACAGATTTGTAGAGATCTTATCTGGGCCACACGCATTGGATGACTTAAGTTCGTCAATTGTTTTCCTCACTTCGTGTGACGTAGTTCGAATGTTATCTATTTTATGCTCGAGATTACAGCCAGTTTTCTTAGCGAGATCAGCTTCAGTTGTGTTATTTTTATCTAGAATTTTTTTTAGCTAGAGTAGTTCCTACTGACGTGAAATAGTTATTTGCAAAATTCACAATCTTTTTTAAATCTGTCGTGATAGTGTTATCAATGTGCAGTGATTTAATTTCCGATGATTTATTGATTTGGTTTTTGTTATATTGCGAAATGCTTCCCATAGCCTTTTTGGTTTATAGTTATTTTCGTAAATAATGTTTTTAAAATAGTTTTCTGTAGTTGAGATGATTAAATTTTTACACAAGTTTCTATACTTTTAATATTGAGTTTGTAATATATTATTCTCAGGGCTCCTTTTCGCCTTTTTGTGGAGTTGGTTCCTTCTATGGATTGATTTAACAAGGCCAGGGGTGATCCATGGCGTTAGTTTTAATTGTTTATTAGGTATGAGTTTGTTACTAGTGTTTTGGGATATTTATTTATTTATTTATTATAGATATTTTTTTATTTATATATAATCATTTAACTTGTTGATGAATTCCAACATTGCTGAGTCAGTATCCCTTTGGTCTAGAGCGTTTTCCCATTTTTCTGAATTTAAGTCCTCAAGAAGATTGGAGTAGTTTATTCGAGGTATGTATTTAATTTTGTTTGCGGTGGGAGGCTTATTTTTAAAGCAGAGGGCTGTAGTGTAGTGGTCAGAAATTGTGGTGTGGATAACAAATGAGTCGATATGTTTAATTTTTTTTACGTTAATATGGTCTAGACAAGATTTACTCGTACCCTGTTCTCGAGTAGGGCTGTGAATTGTCTGCGTGAACCCATTTTCCGTAAGCAGACATAGATAGTCTTCGGATTGACGGTGGTACTCCGGAATCGTATTAATATTTAAATCGCCTACAATTATTTGCCGATCTAATTGTTTTGAACTGTTGATGATTGATTGTAGAGAATTCAAAAAAGTGTCAATATTTTGGAAAGAGGGTGATCTATAGATTGCGAAAATACATAAACTATTGTTCAATACAATTTTCATGCAGTTTGCTTGTGGTAGTAAAATTTCGTCGACTTGTGCTTGTATACCGTCTCTGATGTAAATTACAATTCCACTGGATTTATTTAAATATATGTTTGTATGATGTTCTGAATAATTGGGAATTACTTTTGAGGTGTACTCTTTATTTATCCAGCATTCTGATAAAATTATGACATCGAATGCGTAATTAAATTGCTCTAGGAAAATTAGGAAATCGTCAAGTTTGGATATGCTTCTTATGTTCTGATGTATAATTTTTAGACTGTATGAGCCCCACTTATAGTTTTTTATTTTATTCAGATCATCAATAATATTCATGTTACAGAAAATACCTGAATGGTTACCAATATCACAAGTTAAATCAAACATAATTAAAAGTTATATGTATGTGAAATAGCGAACAGTGTTCCACTAATATATTGTTACATATATAAACTATTCCCAATGTAATTGCATATATAGAAATAAATGTATGGAAATAAATTGACCGTAATTTGATAATATAATGCAGAATGTTTAAAGTAACTGAAAGTAGTGATAACAAATTATTATATATATAAGGTAACAAAATAATAAGTGTAAATGAGCGAAACTGGGTGTGCTCGTACCTCCTTTGTGAAGTAAAATATTTAATTATCGCTAATCGATTTAAAAGTTGGTTAATAGTATAATGAAGATTGGTGAATTCGCTATCTCGCCGAGTTAACGATTTATTGCATATACCTGGAAACGCGTGAGCCGGTACATACCTTGGTAGTTTGATTCTTTCAGTTGAATCACATAGCTGCGAGTTTGCGTTCATCGGATATGCAGATTGCATTAGACCCCGTATCTCGTCTAACGTACACCTGACCCGCCTTCGTCCAAATGAATCGGTAACCTTTCGTTTTCGCTTCTTGTCTAGCCTTCCAAAATAGTTGCTTGCCTCGAAATGTCAGCTGTTCGGAGACGTAGACCCTGGTACTCGGTCCCGCAATTCCAATGTTCGAGGTATTCAATTTGTCTTCCTAATTCGGGTTGTTTTTATTGTATGATTTCACATCCGCTAACAGCTGTTCTTTGGCTATGTTCGATTTTAGTTTGATTATAATTTCTCTCGGATGAATATTATTTATTTTTTTTGCTGCACGATGAATAGCGTCTATGTCTTTGATTTGGATGTTGGATTTAGTTTTTTGGCAAATGTTAAATACGACGTCTTGTAGTATTTCTCCTTTATTTTCTGGGATACCTCTGATTTCTAGGTTGTTGGCCTTTTGGGCCCGCTCCTGGAATTCAAGACAGTTCTCCAGTACAGTAATCCTGGCTTCCAAATCGATGTTTTTTTTTGTGAGCTCCTCATTCCTTGACTCAATTTCACGGATCCTGCCTAGGAAGTCTTCGTATTGTGCACTTATGAATTGAATGCTTTCTAGAATTTTATTGTTTTGTTCCATGATGTCATTTTGTTTTCTTTCGAGATTAGACGTCTTATCCAAGACTAACCCTTGCAGTTCTTCCAAGTTTGTCTGGGCCTGAGCGGTGGTCGTCGGTCCTTTATTGTTCAATTTTTTACCCGGCTCCAAAGGTTCGTTACCGCTGACTGATTCAGTTACACTTGTAGCGCTCGCCGTAGTTGTCTTCGTATTTTTGCACAGTTTACATTTCAGTTGGGCACGCCGTTCCTGAGTGAGTCTACGGAAACTGTTCTCAGTTATTCCCCCGCAGGCTAGATGAAATGTTCCTTTGCATGCAGAGCACACAAAAATTGACTCCTCTGTTATTACTGGCTCCGGACAGATATTGCAGTGCATTTTGTGAGTAAAAGTATGTGCTACCCGCGGTACACTTCAGTAATATTAAATTATTATTTTTTTTGCTTTTACTGATTATCCTCAGTAGGTACGGTAAATCGATTATATTAGGTTTATAGATTTCAGATATTGGTGTCACGAATAGCGATCACTGCCGTTAACTTTCCGATTTTTGTGTTTTACCACTTAGTAATCACTTTAAAGAAGAGCAAAAATATTATGAACTAGCTACGATGACAATAAGATTTGTTTTTTTGAAGTACACGCATATTTCAAGATTGCCAACCAAGAATCGGACACATTTAAAGTGAAAAAAGGGGTACGTCAAGGGTGCATCCAATCACCGAGGTATTGTGTTAGATAGCTGGAATAAATATCGGTGGCCAAAAATCTCCGATACGCAGATGACACTACCCTTACTGCCTCCTATGAAGAAAAGTGAACCACCTCCTTGATAAAATAGAAGAAAAAACCGTGATCTAAGCCTACTAGTCAACAATGCAAAAACAAAACTAATGGTGATCGACAGGTAAAACAGTTTTGTAAGAATAAGTAATGTTCTAATATTTTTATCTAGATTTTTCTATAAGTGACGAGTGTGAAACAGAAGTTAAAAGCAGAATTGGCATGACAAAAGATGCCATGATTAAAATGCAAAAGATACGGAGTTTAAGAGGCGCAACGAAGACTATTACGGTGTAGAAACATGGACACTTAGAGCCAGCGAAAGAGAGCAGATGGACGGCCTCGAAATGTGGTGTTGGAGAAAAATGTCCTAGTATCACTGACGTCCAGTACGTCAGTGTGTACAGCTCTCCACGCAGCGCAAAACCGTGAAAAGTCAAGAAGCTTTATCCACCATAGAAGTTGGAGTAGGGATCACGATCCTCAGTAATGAGGAAGTGCCTTAAGAGAAGTTTAGTGATTGGTGATGCTGATTAATGACTGCGCCGCTGTCTACAGGTGATTACTGGAATCGAAATGATGAGTCAGAATGGTAATCTGTCCGATTGTCCCCGCTATTAGAAAATAGTACGTTGGTGATGTTTTGTAATGACTGCGCCCGGCACGCCACTGTCTGTGGTGATAAAAATCTTTATTAGTTTCGCAACCCGAGTTTATTAGCTTTTTTACCGCCCTCATCTTATGTTCGCCGTATAAACAACTTGAATTCCGCTGTGGCCCAGTTTTCGAATGGAGCAATCAATATTTTTTTTTTACATTTTCTTTTATATCTACATATTAATCTGCGTCTCAGTTTTAAGAATTTTCAAATTAAAGTATTTACCAATCATTGAAATTGAAAAAGGATATCTACATTCTTTAAAAACAACATTGAACTGGTTACATGTGGTGGTATGTGGGCAGATGAACACATTTATCGCTTGATGCAGCGGGTGGCGTTCAGCGCATCCAGTCCAGTCCAAGTATAAAAGGTAAAGGGCAGACAGAAGGCAGATAGAAGGAAGGTGTGACAAACCTGGCTGGGGGAATACGAAGCGCGGGTTAAGATTAGGGCGGGCCGCACTTCTCTTCTTTACTTCTTAATAAGGCACATTTTATGGCGCCCCTTCTTTATCCCCGTAATACCCCAGTTTTATAGGGGGAATTATCCCAACATTATTATGTTCATTGTAACGAAAGTATTTAGCTGAAAGCAAAACAGCGCCCCAGTACAATACACCCAAATACGTGGTATGTGGCGTCATTTCAGCTCTCGTGCTTGCACTGTCTGATAACGTCCGTGAAAGTGAATGAATCATTACAAGTAGTAGTAGGTAGGAGAGAAAAAGAGAAGAGAATTAAGGCTACTCCTAGATTCCTACTAGTAGCCTGTAGCATGTTGTAAGGCAGAAGGTAAGTGGGGAGAAAAGGGAGATGGGAAAGAGGAAGGTGGGGAAGTACCTGGATTTTCAAATATTTTTTTTACATTAGCTCCTGTGGGATGCTGTGTAGGGACTTTTTAAGAAAGGGAAGGATAGGAAATTTTGAGAAGGAAAAAAGTATGAAGGCTGGGTAGGAATCGGGGGGTCAGTGTGTCCAGGAGTGACGGACGTATTAATCCATCTCTCCACCTGCGGTGCAAAGCCATAGGTCATAGCCATAGAGTCCGGCTGGAAAGGTCAAAAGGCCTCCCTCAACTAGTCTCTCTCAATCCGGCCCGCCACGCAGCAGGTGGGCAGATGATTACGCTGCCAAGACTTGGACAAACCTCACTCCATGAACCCGGGCACCCCTGCTAAGTCACCAAACGTAGCGAACCTCTTGTGGTAACCTATGTATGGCAAAGGTGTTGGTTATCCAATAAATGGTTTCCGGGGTGGCGGTGCCCATACCCGCCTCTCAAATTGAATAAGTAAAGATCTAGTCACCAAACACGACTAAAGTCCATTCCGAGAGTGTCTTCCACTCTGGAACATGCTGCAAATAAACTGTTTAATTGTTCTTAAAGAATAATTTTTTAAGATTTGAATCCATGACCTTTGGTTTGCTAGTCGAGAGCCTTACTCCTCGACCATGAAGGCCATCAAAGTAATTTGCTTTGTATCTTTGTTAACAAGTAATAGATCAACAATTCGCCTTTGTTATCAATCCACCTGCACCCGTAACGCTGCAAGTGCAGAAGCACCATCTCAATAATGAAGATAAAATAACTTTTTTTAATTCCACTTTATTACATTTTTTAAGTGAAACTTGTTTAGCCCCGTTAGTGATTTGAAATTTGAATGAAACGGAAATGCGTTACAAAAATTTATTATATGACGGTCCTCCTAATATAATGCGGTAAATTCACAACTCCGCGCGAGCTCCCGGTGGCACAGCGGTATAGCGCGTCGCAAATCTCGGCGGCCAAAGAAATCTAAAAAAATACATTTTTATTTTTGTAAATCAATATCCAATCTTCAAACCACTTTAAAATAAACAGACAAAAGAAAATAAAGCGACATCTAGCGACTTTCTGTTTCATTTTAATTGCGTGCGAATTACACACTCTGATTATTTTTTAAACAAATCCGTTTCGGTTCGACCTGAACCTACCTCAGGGTGAATAAAATATCATTATCATTACATAGTATCTATTAAATGAAGTCGCTCAAAATGTATGTGCGCGTTAATCTTTTAAACTACGCAACGGATTTTCATACGGTTTTCACCAATAGATAGAGTGATTGAAGAGGAATGTTTATATGTATAATACATGCTTATTATAGTAGAGAAAAGCCGATAAATTTGAATATTCAATTCAGGCAGCGGGCAGCTGGCAAGCGGGTGGTGTGGATTTTCTAAAGGTTGGGTAATGGCGTTGTGTTTCGTTAGCCACAGCAACGTGTGGCCGGGTCTGCTAGTATTAAATAAAATGCTTCAATTCAAATCCAATTTCATAAGGAAAAAAATCTACTACTTTCGTATATCAAAACGCCGCGCCTCTCTCGTAGCATTGTTATTGTGTAGTACAAAGAGGTACGTTTTGCACACGGCAAACCCCGCAGAAGGGGGTCCTTATATTATTTAAGTAACAAATTATTACGAAATCTGTCTAGCTACCTGTACAATATAGGATTCACGTGACACTCGCAGTGTCCCGGAATAATTAAACTTGAGCGAAAGAAAGTTACTTCTTCCATCCGCCGCCTGCGTCTTTTGAATGTTTTTCATATATTATTCTGTTCTCGGAAACACTTTTGAGCTTAGGCAAGTCAAACTTTGTACCTATATCATAAACAAATCTGAGAAAGGAGTTTTCCAAAATGGCGAGTGCACGTACCCCGCTACCAGATAGTGAGAGGAAACGGGGAAAGGTGAGTCAAGCATTGACTGGAATCAACTCTATCTTGCCTTAACCTCTCCGGCCTTGACCGTATTTTGTCAGAGGGTCAAAATATTTCCGTTTTACAATATAATCCAAATAAATGGAATGTTTGCTTTAAAATTTTATAATTAGAAATGAACAATACATATAATTTATGAAATATAAAATTTTTTCACGCAAACATAAAAAAGCTTTATTTTCTGAGTTAAATTACTTCATCATTACATCAACATCATCATTTCATTATCATTACATAATATAAAATGAAGTCGCTCAAAATGTATGTGCGCGTTAATCTTTTAAACTACGCAACGGATTTTCATGCGGTTTTCACCAATAGATAGAGTGATTCAAGGGGAATGTTGATATATATAATACATGTAAATTATATTACAGAGGAGCCGAGAAATTCAAAGAAAACATATTTTTGTGCGATTTAAAACGTCTGGCGGGCCGTACTATAGTCACTTTTGAAATTCGTTCTACGGAAGAAATTGGAAAGTAGATGTCCTAGAGTAAGTAGGTATTTAATTTTCCCCTTTCAAATATCCAGTGTTGCATTGCGAGCATTGTATAATTAGTGGCGATCGCTCGAATTGCATTACATAGTATAAAATGAAGTCGCTCAAAATGTATGTGCGCTTAGATCTTTTAAACTACGAAACAGATTTTCATGCGGTTTTCACCAATATATAGAGTGATTCAAGGGGGAGGTTTATATGTATAATACATGCTTATTATAGGAGAGAAAAGCCGAGAAATTCAAATATTCAATTCTGATTTTATCAGGGTTGGGTAATGGCATTGTGTTTCGTTAGCCACAGCAACGTGTGGCCGGGTCTGCTAGAATTTAATAAATTCACAAATATATTTTATTTCATTCCCGTTATAACACAAACAGACACGTATGTATACATAGCCGTCGGCTGCTGGTCTTGATGATGAAGATTGATGTTGATGCTAGGCAAAACATGCAATTTTAGTAGGGTTTTTAGATGACAATTTTTCCCTACCGATGAAATACAAGACCTCTAAGTTTTTAATAGCCAGGTAATATTTTAAATACTCACAAGAGGTAAAAATTGCGAGGTGCAAATGACGCCGTTCTATTTGTACAAAGAACAGTAGTTTTAAATGCAGTAAATTTAAACGATTCACCTCTTCAAGGCAACTAAGAATCTAGAAAATGAAAATATATACATATAGGTAGCATATGCCTAATGCCCTCTAGCTGATACTAATCCCTTACGATTTTGATCAAAATGATCATTGTTCACTTGGACACTTGTTCGAGTAACGCAAGTGATGTCTTCTCAATTTCATTCCGACGCACATCCAGCGTCCTGATATTATTACAATGTGGTAACTCCCGGTTCATTAGATACAGTTTCCGTTTCAAGTTAAATCATTACACCTGTTTATCTTCCTTCGAGGAGTGTGCCGGACCGACTCATCCTGCGGGAGTTTAGTGTTTGTTAGCGGGGAGCGGAGTGCAGAGTGCCGGGTGCGGAGGGCGGAGTGCCGGTAGCGGAGAGCGGAGTGCCGGGAGCGGAGGCAGAAAACACAGAGCGGATGGTTCGCGTAATTAGAAGGGGCAACGCTGAAACTGCGAATGCGCCATTAAAACCAGAATTACACATAAACAGCGTGTTTGTTATTCACGCCATATTAAGCTCGCCGCCACCGTTCTCAATGTGTTTTTTACTCGCCGCATCCAAAGTGTGCTCGATTAAACAATTTTTACTGGAACTATACCCACACTAGAGGCAAGTCGGGAAATAAAAATACTAGAGTTTGTTGTTCTTGTTCTCTGCATTACAGTAACACCTTGACCTTCATTTGGGGTGTGCATCTATACTAACTGCTTTAAGTCACTTTTTTATCTTCAAAAATGTTCTACTAATCTCAGACAAAATGCTTTTATATTCAGAACATGTAATGTATTTGATAAGAATTTTAATGATATAGACATATTCTCATGTAATTTAAGTACCTTAAAAAAGTATGTCAGAGCCAACATTAAATAATTTTTTGACCGTATTGCAAGTTACCCTGTTATTGCTTTGAATGCTTTCCAGTTGCATACTTGTCATTCGACTTACTACTATTGTATTCACTCTTGAGTTGTAGGTATGTACAATGTACATATTATTATTATTGGTGTTATGAAGTAAGAACAGATTTCTGACTCCTACTTCATGTTTGAAATTTTGTAAGCAGATTATTACAATTTATATTGTGTTTTTATATCTTTTTTTAATCATTTTCAGGGTTATATTTTTGTTAAGTTCTTATGGGTACAGAACCCTTACTTTTTTGTTTTACTTTTTAATTATAATTTTAATTATGTGAAAATCTGTCATTGTATGTTATGTATATTATTAATGTTATTATTACCAGTGTAAAATATCTGTTGATTTTCCATAATAAATAAAATAAAAAAATAAAGACGAACGACCGCACGGCCTTTTTCACACAACGTCACGTCAACATAACTAACCAAGTTATTTTTTTAATGTATTAAGTGTAATTGAGTATTGAGTTTTAAAATATAGGCCATTAAAGAATCCATTGAAGAAGAAGATAAATAAAGATGACGTCTTTGCTGTCGTAGCAGCAAACAACTCGTACAAACAGAATTAATCATTACTCATTACATACTATAAAATGAAGTCGCTCAAAATGTAAGTGCGTATAGATCTTTTAAACCACGCAATGGATTTTCAGGCGGTTTTCACCAATAGATAGAGTGATTCAAGAGGAAGGTTTATTTGTAAAACACATGCTTATTACAGTAGAGAAGAGCCGAAAAATTGAAATATTCAATTCAGGCAGCGGGCAGCGGGCAGCTGGCAAGCGGGTGGTGTGGATTTTATAAAGATTGGGTAATGGCGTTGTGTTTCGTTAGCCCTAGCAACGTGTGGCCGGGTCTGCTAGTACTGAATAAAAGAATAAGTTTAAATTAAAACTGTTTTTCGTTTTCCCTTGGAAATGTGTGCTTCGATTTTAGAAATAAAACAGATACTGTCTTGTTATTATATACACGAATTTTGTAAAAAAAAATCAGAGTGTGCAATTCACACACGGTAGAAGTGTAAGCTTCAGAAAACTAAAGTATGCAAGAGTGTGGAGGCTACGAAGCACCGCACAAAAAGGAGACCGATTATATTATCTCATTATCTGGCAGCCAAATCCTACAGATGTAGGTATTTATCCCTTGTTAGTGTGTAGTTTAGAAGTTTTCACTTCAAAAAGATTTTCTCCAAATCAATCAGTATCTTTATTAAAATTATTTGTTGGATTGAAAATTATAATTGGGTAAAAAAATATAACATATATATGATGTACATAATATTCAAGAACAAGATCAAGAACTAAAAAGGCAATTTTACAAAAAGTTTACAACCTAAATGAATTACGATTTCCATAATATTATTTCACTACTTGCTATGCTACGCTGAACCCCTGTGATAAAATGCTTAGTTAACGCTTAATGCTTTGAGAAAAACTAAAATAATAAGAAATTAAAGAAGAAACAGAGAAATAAATTATATTTACATGATGAAATTTTCAGTAACCGAGAGATCTTTCAATATAAGGTTTTTCTTAAATCTTGGATCAAATACCTTTCGCGTACAAGATGTTTTGGATCAAGTTATTGGGGGTCTAGCCTATTGTTTATGAAGGGACCAAGAAAAGTATGCGATCTAAAATAAAATAAAATAAAAATAAAAAATAAAATCTTTGTCTGAAGGCAGTTCCAGCAAAGGGTACTTGCAGATGACTCGCTGTCGTGCTTCTAGTACCGCGATCGTAAGACGCAGATTTGTTTAGATCGGGACCAGTCCCAGTAAAGTAGTTGCAAGTATGACACGGTTCAATAACAGCGAGACAGAATTATAAACAATATCATTACGGGTTCATTCGCAAAGGAAACTTCCTTCCTTCCTTCTTTAACGAGATCGCAGGTATAACTAATCAATATACGCTAGGAAATATGCTTAACAACTAGATGGTTTGTTACTGTTATAAATAAATTAGAGTGTGTAATTCACACGCGATAGAAGTGAAACTAGAAAGTCGCTGGATGTCGCTTTCTTTTGCCTGTTTATTTTAAAGTGGTTTAAAGATTGGATATTGAATTACAAAAAAAAATGTAAAAAAATGTTTGGATTTCGTAGGATTAGAACCTCCGTCCGCTGGATTTCTCTAGCCGCTGGATTTCCCTGGCCGTTGAAATTTGCGACGCGCTGTACCGCTGCGCTATGGGACGCGCTCGGCGAGGCGCGAATTTACGCATTATATTCCGACGACCCGTAAAAAAACAAAGCGGCCAATGAGCGCAGACCTATCGTCGTTTCCGTTTTATATCTCAGCCAATAGGAGCCTTGAGCGCAGTTTGATGCTTCGCAGATGCGGTAGTGCATCATTTCCGTTTCATCCGAATTTCAAATCACTCTAACAGGGCTAAGGAAACTTCACTTCAATAAATAATTGTTGGACCGAAAGGAGTTGGCATTCTTTTTATAGTGCAACCTTCGACCAAAGTGCAACAATGGGATATATGTAAGAAACGATGCATCAAATCCTTGCCCCGCTGGAGTTTTCTCCAGAGATCAGTGTTCCGTCGTCTAGTGCTCACAGCGCTCAGTGGTGCAAAGCACAGCGCAAACCGAGCACAATGTGCGACTTGCGGCTCATGTGAGCCTCGGTATCAGTGACAGCGTCAACACTAACAAGGAATGTAATACAAATATTTCCGGTGAAGTATTTTCATATTTCATTCAGAGACGTTCTTCTAGCGTATATTTTCCTACGTCTGAGAAACGTATTTCACCAGGTAACAAAACGCCAATTTTTTCCCGTTTTTAACCATTGTCATAATGATTAAACAAAAAAACATTATTAGATATCTATAAATAATAAGGTACCACATATTTATGTTAAGTTGCCACAAACATTATTTATATGATGCGCAAATCCGACCGGTTTCGGAACAAACGTTCCTTCGTCAGGGAAAGCGTATACTAATTTGACAGTTTCAAACAATGTTTTATTATGGTAAAATTAAAATTAAAATTTTAATTTTAATTTTATTAAAATTAAAATTAAAAAATTAAAATTAAAAAATCAAATTAAAATTTTCAAATTAGTATAAGCTTTC
This sequence comes from Limnephilus marmoratus, assembly GCA_917880885.1. NCBI lineage: Eukaryota > Metazoa > Arthropoda > Insecta > Trichoptera > Limnephilidae > Limnephilus > Limnephilus marmoratus. The sequence goes on along the minus strand of OU862920.1, from coordinate 49,080,931 downwards.
CCTGACGAACGTTTGTTCCGAAACCGGTCGGATTTGCGCATCATATAAGTGGTTTATACAAAGTTGAATTATTTCATTTTTCTATAATGGATAACCACAAAGTAATAGCTACATTCAAAAATGTAAAAAAATTATACATATATATAAATATATTATTTATATATTTCTATCATCGCAATATTGTATTATTTACAGGATCTCGTTGTTTGCTCGCACACGTACTTTAACTATTACCTTTTCTTTGTTGTTTTACACGCTCATCAGAGCTGCCTTTTCATAGATAAATATTATTTCGACATCTTTCCGACTTGAAACATATTATATTCAATATACGAGTATATCTAATAATTTACTCTATGTACGAGTAAAATAAAATCTTATTTGTAAGCGTTTTTAAAGGTTATTTCAGCAACATTCTCCATCCCTAAAGTGTCCTAAATTCTCCTTTTTAAGTCTTTCAAACTAAATATCAACTCTGCTTTTGTCACAAATCTTTTAATAAATGTAATACTAAGAGTGATGGTGGTAGCAAATGTAAAATAATGCAATGTCCAGTGTTTTAAATGGTGACCGGCCAACTCAGAATGAAACCAACTCGAAACCACCTCAGATAGATTGATGATAAAAAATATATAAAAAAATTGTTAAATAGGTTACCGCCTATTTTAAAATTATTTTTTTCATAATTTTCATTTTCAAAGAGGCGTTGAGTTGGCATGGAACCATTTTAAATATAATGTCCTCCGCGTGCAAAGCCGTATCTTCTCCAAGCATAAACTTTCCAATTAAAGTGTGTTTATCGGAAATTACTTGTAAAAAATTATGGTTAAGGATGTTTCTGTATCTATTTGTAAATAGTAAAATTAGATGGAACTTAAGAATTCTTAATAAATTGTACAGCGCCCTTGAGGTGATTTTTCACAAAGACGGCGCTCTACAAATTATCCAATTATTTTTATTATTATTATTATATCTACCCTTATGCATTTACTATGTACCTCATCTTCATCTAAAGTTAATTAAATATGTTTTTTATAAAAAAAACGAGTGTGCTTTAGACCACACGACTGAAGTAAAACTTCACTAACTTATATCTCCCTCTCGAGTCTCGACTTCCGTTCGCCCGATCACACTTTTCATAACGCTCTCGTCACGAATTCACCAGCTTACTCCCCAAGTCAAGCGTGCGTAAAGAAGTTTTACTTCAATAAGTTTTAATTACATATACTTCTAAGGCATTCCAACAGAGTTAATGTGTCCCTATCCGATTCGGTCATATTTAATTGTATCATACTTCGACTAAGAACTACCAACATTAGTTGTTAGTTTCTTGGTAATTCTTAGTGAAATTATAATAAGTTAAATATGACCGAATCGGATAGGAACACATTAGTTCAGTTTGTAGAGTTGCGCCCCGAAAGGCGAAGGTCCTGAATTCGAGTCCTGACACACTTTTCATATGACATTGACCTGTCTTTTTCCGATTTTTCTGTTTTCAGATTTTCGGTTTAGTTTCACTAATATTGTCTTCATTTAGTTAAATATTACAATTTGAGGATATACTCAGTAAGTTAAATATAAAAAATAAAAAATTATTAATAATAATTGTTCATTAATAAATGAATATAAACAGAAGAGAGATGAAAAATGTTAGGTACCAAAAATATACGCAAAAAGCCGATAAGATATCGTCTCCCGTCTCCATAGGGCCATCCGGGGGTACATTATCTAGGCAACAATGGCAGTGATGGTCGTGTTCTTCGATTGGCTTAGTCTGCGCCATAAGCTTCCGATGAAGTGGCGGAGAAGTTCTCTGAAAGAGTGCATTCGTCCCTCCACAAACATTTCCGTTGCGCTGCAGTATCTTGGTACGCGTAATAGTTTACTGTAAACATTATTGTAAGCAACTTTTAGCTTATGCCATTAGGATGCAGAGTAATTAACCCGCAGGGTAAATATGCAGTTAGTACACCTCACGGACGATATGGGACGTTCGTGTTGTCGAGGATAATACGGAATATTCGTTTTTTAACTAATAGACAATCAAATATGACATTTGTCGGAAGTACCAATCTTATAAAATAAATTCTCTAAAATAAACTCGCATGTCATCATAATTTTAAAAAACATCCCAGGTTTTGAATGGTTTTGGCAAAGCAAGGTTTGTCTAGCGGGTTTGTATAATTATTCTAATGCATTTCTTTCCATGTTCTACAGTTATAAATACAGGTACAAACTTGTTAATAATGCATTCACTTTTTTTTACATGGCAATAATATTTTTTCTATGATTGGCAGCATTGATTGATTTGTCTTTGAAATGTCAAATAAAAACGATACATATTAAAATGGCGTTACCGCGTAAGTGAATTAATTTTAGCAAAATTGAAATGTTGAATGCATATTTTTTTGCTTCTTTTTTTGTCTCCCCCGACATAAATACTCACTTTTCGTGATAATAAAGCTAAATCTAACTGTTTGAATCAGAAATATTGCGTATTAACCGGTAAGCGGAGTAATGCACAAATAATATTAATTATAAGTAAATAATATTTTGACATATGTATACAGCGATGTGCAGCATGGGTTAAAAAGTATTACATTGACGTCTGTACTGCAAAAGTGAAAATGCCTTGACAGCGTACCTGTTCCTGCTCTAAACGATATCGCTCTTCTTCGTCTTTCTATAATTATTATCGATGTCTTTCAGGTCATCTGTGATAATATGTCGAGGTGTTTAACGCTATGATTAACATCAACTTTCCTTTGATCTAGCCGTATTGAGGGTAACTGCATGAGTTCATTTTTTACAATTAAAAACGATAATTTGAACTATAACGAATGATTTGAACGTATTATAATAGAAGGTTAAATAAGTTCTTCACATTTTTGTAGTTGTTTGTTTAGTGCACTAAGTAATGGTGCTGCAATCATATCATCTGCAAAATTAATATTATTTACACACACTCCTTGAATAACCTATTAAGGATCTCATTAAATCGGACCTAAACAGGATCTTATTTTGCTTTGTTATTTACACCATGTTCTTAACTTCTATATACTACCCTCATGGGCTACGCAATACTAATATCGCAAGTAATGATTTTTGCTTCGTACTTTACGTTGTATTATGTAAAAGCCATATGTGTTCATGATTTTTTTCTTACATTAGCTCCACACAGGGGGGCCTGGAATAAATCTCATAATCATTCATCTTTGGGGATTCTGTGTGGAGTGTATTTTTAGGGGGAGAAATAAGAGGATAATTTGGGAAGAAAAAGTCATTGCGGGTGGGTAGAAACCTGGGAGTTACGAAATCATTCCTCCCACTGTGTCGCAAGGCGATGGATCGAAAGATAACTGCTGGTCTGCCTCAACCGGCCAGCTGATGGACAGACGCATTCGCCGTCAATACCTGGACAAACCTCACTCCTCGGAATCGGGCAGCCCTGCTAAGTCACCAAACGTAGCGAACCATTTATATGGCCTACGACAGGGGTGTTGTTTATCCAATAAAGCAGCGATATTCATACCAACCTCTCAAATTATCTTATATAATATATTTACGACGTAAATAAAAATTCTGAACTTTTTGACGATAGTAATTAACTAAGTAGTTGCCATGTATTGAAAAAAGGATATTAAAAATATGTGAATTTCACAGTCCATAATTTTTCTAACATCCATACATAACAAAATAATTTATTGAAGAAACCCTTAACTGCGGAACAGCAGAATCGATAAAATAGTATATTGTTGTTAAAAAGGAACGAACGCGTTCTCTCGTCGATGGTTGGCGGACCCGGTAACTCTCTAGGGCAGGATGGGTGGAGGGGGTGGTGGGATGTAGGGAGGGGGGGGGGTGAGGTCCACTTATCAGCGCATGTTCTCTTATTCCCAGCGTACCTCGGGCTTAATGATGCGCGTCATTAAAATGTTTGTGTACCGCAACCGACCAACCGTACCACTTCAGCACTGGCGCAGCCTGCTCTGCAGTATCGTCCTAGCCGAGCCGGTCTCGTAGGGACTCTCCTCATTCGCAAACAATGTTGTTCACCTCGTTACTATTAACTGCACTATCGATACGTCATCACTAACTAAACATCGTCTCGATATATTATACGTCAAGCATTCTGTCTAAATGCAATCTACACGCAGTGCTCTTACCTTTCCGAAGACCTAAGAACTTGTTAAGAGGAATATAAACGCTAGAAATATTTCGAATCTCATGCCTGCAAAATTTTAAAATCGAGCGTCTTTTTGCACGAGGCTAGTAGGCGAAAAAGTGGTTTTTATTTATTTTGTGCATAATTTTATAAGAACGAAAAAAAGTTAGAACATGGGAAACCTCAAAAATAGTCTTAGCCATAAAGGGGTATTTTTTTAAAATTGTTTCTTGTATTACTTCATAGTTAAGTCATGAAAAAACATTTTTTTTGGTGGTTTACACTTATATTTTTTGTTACGTAAATAATAATTTTATTGTAATTCCAATACACAGAAATGCTAGTAAAAGCTTCAATTTATCCGTAGCTTATTTTTTGATGTTCATACTGTAAGCCGATTCGTCGTAAAGATTAATCAAAATTGTATCTAAATAGGATTTCACGTATATATTCATCTTAGGGTCCACAGCGGCTGAAACTTTAAAATGCAAAACCCTTGCAATAATCGAGTTAATTGGTATTGTGGATTAAAGATAATTAATGTACCTGTCAGACGTGTTGCAGTTATTTTTGGTGAGTACGTTAAAAGTTCTATTTTAGTGTAATGAAATATTGGCATTTCTCAACTAAAATTTGTGTCAAAAGTACATGGCGTTTCCAATGAGAAAGATGGATTATTCTCCGAACCAGTATTTTTAACTAATAACTCTACATCGTTATTTCATCCAATATTGGCTTTAATTTATATCTACATTCAAGTAAGCATTACAAATTCTCAAGCGCGTGAGAATTTGTTTATTTTTGTTATTATTTTTTTATCATAATCATTTATAATTTTTTAATAATGTCTTAGCAAAATAAGTGAATAAAAAAATCTGTAATACATTGGTTTGTAAGACCATAAATAAATACACAAACTGAGTATTTTCGTCACAAAACACGTGCAAACATCAAGCTCTTCTTTTTTACATTAGTACCACGCAGGAGGCTCCGAGGAAAATATTTTTCATCAGGCCCTATGTCATCTTAGTATTTTTAAGGAAAGGAAGGAGAGGGAGTTTTGGGAAGGATAAAGGTGTGGGGGATGGGCAGGAATTTGGGGATCAGTGTGTCCAGGAGTGATGGACGTGTGATTCCGTATCTCCAACAGCGGTGCAAGGCGATGGATCGGGGGAGTCCGACTGGAGAAATCAAAATCCTCCCTCTCAACCAGTCTCTCTCTCTCTCCATCTAGAGGCGGGCAGACGCAAAACGTTTAACATATATAACTCCACCTCGGGGTGGGTTATCACACTGCAGGCCAGGGACCGAAGGGACACTGAAGGGAATCAGTTACTTGAGGCATAATATGCCATCTTTGGGGATGCTGTAAAAATAATAAACATTGAAGACACGAGACTCGGAAAATAACATTAAATTTTCCACTGGGCCCCACGTCCGAGAGAGTCCCGGCTTGGTGCCAAATTAATACACATTGAGGACACAGGCCTCGGGAAAACATATTTCAAATTTTTATTTTAGCGGAAAATGTTGTTGAAAATGATGTAGGACTTAGCTAGCAGTGGTTTGAACTCGCAACGCCTGTATGGAAACCCGACGCATTTATCCACTTGGCTACCAGCCGAATAAACTGATATGTTTTAGACGTTTCCGTTTTTAAACAATACCAAAATATTTAGTTTAAGGTGATTATTTGTAAAAGATTATATTAGGTCCTTACATATGAAATTGGCGTTTTGCCGTACTGGCAACTTTGATTTCAAATATCTTCTCTTTGGTTAGGAATTCCAAATTCAAATTTATACAGCTCTTTACTCATGTATTTGTGTTTCGAAAATTATTATTCATTTGTTTTTTCCTTAATTGTTTTTTTTCTTTGCGTCACTTAGTTTACAAAATGGAAAACTTGAAATATCGCGTTATTTACGAGTACGAGTTCCACCGTGGCACCAGTGCTGCAGATACGGCTCGAAGGATTAATGATGTGTATGGCGACGGTGCCGCAAAAGAAAACGCAGTGCGTTTTTGGTTCCAACGTTTTCGTTCTGGAAATTTAGACCTGCAGAACAAGCCCCGTGGACGGCCGGAGACCAAAGTTGATAAATGTTGTTATATTATATTTAAAAAGTCGACTTTATGTTCCTCCCATACAAAACGCCAATTTCATATGTAAGGACCCATATTTTGAATTATTTTAAGTATTGAGTTGAAAAATTAATAATCGATTTTTGTTTAAATATTAATGAGTATTGACTCGGAGAAATAAACATCGTTTTTCCGTGTCTTTCTGAATCTAATAATTCATATTCCACTCCCTTAACCCACACCACAAACCCCAGTTGAGGATCCCATGTCTTTTTTTTGCATTTGCTCCACGCAAAAAACCCTCAGGAAAATAATTCCCCTCAGGGCCAATGTCTTGTTTGGGGATGCTGTGTGAAGAAACTTTTTAGGAAAGGAAGGAGAGAAAATTCCGGGAAAGAAAAGGTTATTAGGTGTTGGTAGGAATCTGGGGGTCAGTGTGTCCAGGAGTGACGGACGTATGAATCCATCACTCCGACTGCGATGCAAGGCAATGTTCCTAGAGAGTACGGCTGGAGAAGTCAAAGGGAAATCCCCAACCATTCTCTCCCCAACCGGCCTGCCAAGTGGTGGGCAAACTCATCTGCCGCCAAGACCGGGAAAAACCTCACACCATGAACCTATCCGCAAGTCCGCAAATCGCGTCACAAGCCTCTCTACCTATTTTTGGTAAGAATAATAAATTATCTAGAGACGATAAATTACTCCTCCGTCAGAACCATCTTTTCAAGCGTTTCAACCATTTGGAGAAACTCCTCAAAAACCAACATGAACCCTGCAAAACAAGGTCACTCGACCAATATTGAATGCTCCATCTTGAATCAGGGTTAAACTCTACACAAATACACAAACATTCCCCTGATAAAGGAACTAATCAAATCACTTTCCGAACCATTTTTTACCACGGATTATCCGGCCATGAAAATCCAACAATTAATTCGCTGTCTAGCTGTGATGCAAATATTACATTTAAATAAAAAAAGACCGAAAAGGGTCCTCCGAACCGAGTAATCCTGCAGCACCTCTGCACTTAGTGTTTTTTTTTGTTTTTTTTCTCTTATTCACTGTGATTTTTTTCCCCATCTCCACAATTTCAATAAAATTCAAAGCGTTAAGTAAAGTAAAAAATTCTAAAAATTTGTTCAGCTTCACACTAGAAGCCCGGAGGAAAAAAAACGTTAGGACCTGAGTCATCATTTTTTTTTTTTTTTTTTTTTTTTTTTTTTTTTTTTTTTTTTTTTTTTTTTTTTTCATATATTTTTTATTAGTAACAGATATTTGGTTTTTTTTTTGGCTACCACACTAGGCTAAGCCCGTGTTGTGGTAGTCGTACATTTAATATTTTAACATTTCAAAAAATATTAAGAAATACTTAAAACTAAAGAGAAAAAAAAAGACCATATTTTAAAGAAAAGTAAAAATGAAAATTCAAATTCAAATTTTGAAATACAAAAATTAATAATAAAAATTAAATGTTAAGAACTCAAGTGTTCTGTATAAATTAAAACATATAATTATATAAATCAAAATTAAAAACATATATAAATTTAGTGAAAAACTAAGAGAAAAAAATAACATTTTAAAGTAAAATAGAAATACAAATGGAAATACATTGGAGATGATATATGAAGGGTCTTTGTTGGGAAAGGAAGAATACGAAGTTCTGGGAAGGAAAAAGGTATGAGAGATGGTAGGAATCTGGGGGTCAATGTGTCAAGGAGTGACAGACAATTCCTCCCACTGCGGTGCAAAAGAGAGTTCAAAAGGTCTCCATCAAATTGAAAATAAATTTATTTTCATCGAATCAAGATTGTTTTTATGACGAAGTCATTCTGAATTTAAATTAGACCAAAGACCACAGACTTTCTATGTGAATTCGTTTTAACATCAATTTCCAATTGATTTAGGGTGTTTAGACTTTGAGGCGTCTATTTGTATTTATCTAAATTTATGTCTCTCTCTATCCCATACAGCAAGTATCTTTTATTGCCTGTGTACCTCATCGCTTTTGAATACATCGCAGTCAAATTTCGCTGGAATATTGCTTGTATTTATAGGTTAAATCTTCGTCTTAAATATAATGTAATAAAATATAATTAACTATAAACATTGATATCAAAGTATTACGTTGCATTACCCTCCAGTTTCTAGAATACCGACACATTCCTCCCCCCCATTCCAATCTATTCTTCCTTTATATCGATGCCTTCAAAAGAGACTTTTACTTTTTTATTCAGTTTAAATATTTAAGGCATTTGGAACATTCAAAGAACATTTCGATTTCTGGTGGACGGTTCTGGATTTCTAGAGAGTTTAGTTTCTGTTGGTGAGGGTGGTTGGGGGGGGAGGGTGTGGGTGCCCTTTGTGGGCTCGCTCAGTCAGACGGGCGTCACTCCGTCGTGCAACAGATGTCTCCCCCCCCCCCACCACCGACGCCGCTGCCGTTTGATCCCGACCCATTGTTACTAGCTCTTGCTATAACCCGTGGACTGTCATCACACAATTACGCTCTAAGAATTATTAATGCCTTCAGCTTACTTATTCGCTAATTCCCGTACAGAGCAAGGCGCTTACTTTGCGTTTCGCACTTTTTATTCTCGCTTTCTACTATTTTTTCATATCTCTCGCTTGTATTTTTCAACAATTAAATGAAACTCGCTAAGGACAGGGAAAAATATATCACCTTTATTGTTTAATACGGGCACACCTCATTGTAGCAAATTTCCGGAATACTTGGACTGCTGCGATTTCTTTAGAGTTTTGAAGTGTAAACTTCTTTATCATCGTTGTGATTTAAAACTTGATGAAACGGAAGCGACCGACACTAAAAAGAGACAAACACATACATCTATATGCCTGGGAGAGAATTATAAATATTTACTTACTTCACGGGTACTCGGTTCCAATATATTACGATAAATCCACGGTCCCACGAAAATCTCCTTTGGTCTAGTGGTATAAAGCGCCTGACGAACCTTCGCGGCCAGACATTCAGCAGACCAAAGATTGCATCCTGCGAAATCCAAAAATTATATATATATATTTGAATTTTTTGTAAAATCAATATCCAATATTCAAACAACTCCAAAATGAACAGACAAAGAAAACACGAAAGAAAGCGACATCTGGTGACTCGGAAGAAAAAAACACAAATACTAATAAGATGACCAAGTATAGGAAAATTCAACGACAAAAATATGGAATAAATCATCCTTCAATTGATAAAAAAGTGCTTCGTAGTCTACTTTAGTTTTCTGAATGTATCACAATTCTGTTTTTTTTAATATACTTTCCGTATATTATTTTGTTTAATTATTTTTTCAGTCATGTGAAAGAAAAAATTACGATAGGAAATTTTTTTCTTGATTATTAAGCGCATTAAAAAAATATTTTTTTCTCATTCAATCCAGCCTGCGGCAGTGGGGAAAGCATAAGTTTTATTTATGTTGTTTTTAAAGGAAAATGTCACAGGAAACCATGTTGATAACAAATTTTTACTTGTTTTTTTTTAATGTTTTATGTGATAAAAAAATCGTCGCAGATTAAAATATCTTTTTATTCCAAATAAGTTCAGGAATTGCTGCTTTAAATCTGTCGGGTATATACCTCTTATTACACCCTGTATCTCTAAGATGTATGTTGTATAATCTGAAAGGGATTCACATGAGATGATTAATTGATGGTGAACAGAGAATTGAGCCGACTCCCGTCAAGCATTTATTTCTATTTACGTTTCTCCGTCACCCTATTATAAAATATTATTTATTTGATTACGCCCGCTTAAAGACTTTTGCATTTATATGTACATAGTTTACAGTATACTTTTTTTTATTTTTTTTTTATTGAAATAATAGTTAATTCATTTCAACAAACAAGTCCTACTAAGCCAATTGAATTGGCTCGTCAACAGGTGCTTATAGTTTAGTTAGATACATATATATTTACATCTTATATCTACAGATTCAACATTTTTTCATGCATATCAATATATTTTTTCCCATAGCCAATTTTTCACAGTATATTTAACCTTATTCATAGAATTACTTTGCTTTATAGAGTCAGGTAATAAATTAAATATCTTCGGTATGTTGTATTTAAACGTTCTCTGTCCGAACTTATTATTAAAATTCGGAACTATTAACCCGTCGTTGCGCGTGAATCAAAACCGATATACAATGCAGTTAATTAGAAGGTAAATACGGTATACCTAATCATATTGAAAAATTGAGCAAGTTTGAAGTGCAAACTTTCTGGTACCATTATGATTGAAACTCGATGAAACGAAAAAGCGACACTAAAAAGAGATAAACACATAGGTTCATCCATAGGATTTGCCCTTTTAGAGAATGAGATAGAATAATCGGTCACCTCTTTGTGCGGTGCTTCGTAACCTCCCCACTCTTGTCTACTTTAGTTTTGTGAAGGTTTCACTTCTACCGTGGGAGAATTGCACATTCTGTTCTTTTTTTAATTTGCATAAAGAAGTTACGAAACGAGACCCGCTGTAATCAATTAAAAATAACTGCGTTAACTATTATTGTGTAGATTCCGAAGAATGAAAAGTTTACATAACATTTCCTTACATTACTTAAAGGTGAGTACACAGAAGAGAGTACAAATTAACTCCGCATCTGTTCCGTCTTCCCGTAATTCCGTCTATTTGAATTGAAATCTAGCAGGAAAAATAGTTTCGGTGGTTTTTCATCTCGTCTTATTGCGGTTTCTCTCAATCTATGTTAGAGTGCAAAATATTATTTTTTGAAAATTTATTGTGTACCAGCTGGGCAGTTTGATATGAGATTGAATTGACGTTCGAACCTACGACATATTTTGATTAATATATCTCTACCAATGCAAAAGATTTATATAACCCCAACTATACCAAAAAGCCTTCGAATGATCCCCAATTTTCCAGAAAATTTCACAACATTCGAAAGTGTTTTGGAATCTCCAAAATGATCAGGGATGTTCCGGGATGATCCCGGTCGTTCCCGAACATTCCACAACATCCCAGATTGCTCCGGGATGTTCTGGAATGTTTTCGAATACTCTCTGACGTTCTGGACTGTTCTAGAAATTTCTAAAAGGCGAAACTTCCAGCCCTTATATCTTCAAAAGCGCGCCTTTCAGATAAAAACGGGTACCTTCTTCATGGAAGGAGGATAGAGGGCTACCACACCATATGACTCCCTTGATCGTACCGGGACTCGTTTTTTATTTTTAGCGGGACGCACACTTTGGTATACTTTCTTTTATAATATAAGAATATTTAGATAATTAAATAAGTCTTGTTTCGGTGTGTCAGTTATTAAAATTTATAAATTCGACTGGAATTTTCGTTTTAAAATTGATGAACCTAAGGAATTACTACTTTAATCGGTAGGTTTTACACTACTTTTATGTTAATTTGTAACGTGTGTTATTGCGGGGCCTGGTCAGTCTGTGGGTGGTCAGTTGGTCAGTTGATCCCACAGAAGAGTCGCTCTCGGCTGTGCTCCGGGTGTACACTGTACACTTGCACACCGGGCGGTGGGTGACTACTGAAGCGAGATAACTTATTGCAACCGGTCTTTCAGGCGTGGTAACAAATGCTTCCATGTCCATCAACAATCAACATGTTTATTTCATCAAATTAGGCAAAAGTGTAAAGGAATTTAATTGAAATAATCATGCTCGGGTTAAAAACGTAACTCGTTCAGTTGAAGTAGACTGGGGGGTTGGTTGCCGTCACCGTCACGCTTGCATAATCTCAAATGACCTGAATAGATGTCGGCGAGTGTCTCCTCGTATCCAAAGCATGTTTTTAATTAAAACGCCTCCCCTTCGACTTTCGCCCGGAACATAATAACTTTAAAACGCTGAAAGCGAGAGAGTTAGAGTTGAGGATCCGAAGGGACTACGCTACTTGGATACGTTATAAGTTAAAACAACACATTTCTTTTGATATTTAGACAGTACCTACCTACCAGTGAATGAACACAAATTTGTGAGGTGAAAAGTTATTTAGCACAGTTATGATTTGAAACTCGATGAAACGAAAAAGCGACACTAAAAAGAGACGAACTCATATATCTATACAGCCTATAGAATAACTCTCTTTTATAATATCTTTTGAAGATTATTCCCGTCAATGTAATATATCACTGATGAATAAGTTCATTCATTCCTCCTGGTAAGACGAGAGTTCCTGGGTTCGAGTCCCAGTTGCGACGGTCAGCTTTTTATTTTTCTGTGAATTGTTTTGAAGTTTTATTTTTTTATTATTCTTTATTCATAAACATAATATAAACGTAATTTTTTTCAGGTTCACAGTTTTCAAGTTTTTCGACTGTCACACTAGACACATGCCCTGCCCGTATTATGGTAGTCGAACTTGTAAAACTTCTATAGCCCCGTTGTGATTAGGAATTCGGATGAAACGGAAATGACGCACAAAGCATCTGCGAAGCATAATACTCCTATCAAGGCTCCTAAAGGTTGAGATATAAATCGTAAACGCCCCCAGGTCTGCGCTCATTGGCTGCTTTGATTATGACCTCACTTTTCAAGACTCCTTGGTTCTTCATTGGTTGAGATTGTTTTGGTAAAGTTTCGCTTCTACGGTGTGTTAACTGCACTCGATTTTTTTTTCACAATTTCGTTCAGATTTATTAGTATTATCTTCTTCTTCAATCATATATATAATTATTTGTTTTATGTAATTATGTATTTTAACATTTTTAACAAGTTTTTTGAAAGATACGAAATACATTTATTCCGTCAAAATAGATTTAGTACCATTTGATCGGTTGATCTGCTGCACTGGAACACCTTTCGGAGATGAGTTCCTTCGGTTAGACATTTTCCTGTCAAGTCGGTGTTAGTTTTAGCGTGAGGGTTTGGGTAAAGCGCCGAGTTGTCACTTAATTTACGAAAATAAGTTGTAACGTTATCTAGGAACTCTGGCTTTTGGTAAACGTTCATAATAATAACACAAAGAGTCGTATTCAAGTTCCAGTCTATTCTTTGAAGTGTATAGGCTTTCGACAAAGTTGTGTCAATAACATAATGTAGATTATAAATGTAGCTACTGACTGTTTAGTACCTGGCATTGTTCGAAGATGGTTTAGAGTTTAGAGTTTAGAGTAAAGTTTCGAGGTTGTATTTTAGCGCAAAGTAGTGGGTGGAAGTGGATGGTGGTAAAACAAAGTTATTTTATTGAAATTTTCTTCTGTCACGAGTGTAATCCAATTTCAACACAGTTGGTCCCCCGACAGTTGCCCCCCCAACATACAATTATATATAATATTCATTCGGATTAGGAAAAACATGCTACATACGTAACATACATAAAATATAATTAAATATCACCGAAAGAATGTGCAGAGCGAATGTACCGCCGAATAACAAAAATATTTTCAATCAAATGCATCATCATTACATAGTATAAAATGAAGTCGCTCAAAATGTATGTGCGCGTTAATCTTTTAAACTACGCAACGGATTTTTATACGGTTTTCACCAATAGATAGAGTGATTGAAGAGGAATGTTAAAATGTACAATACATGTAAATTATATTAGAGAAAAGCCGAGAAATTCAAAGAAAACATATTTTTGTGCGATTTAAAACGGCTGGCGGGCCGTACTATAGTCACTTTTGAAATTCGTTCTACGGAAGAAATTGGAAAATAGATGTCCTAGAGTAAGTAGGTATTTGATTTTCCCTTTTCAAATATCCAGTGTTGCATTGCAAGCATTGTATAATTAGTGGCGATCGCTCGTGTCTATCGGTGTTCGGTATAATATGAAGTCGCTTAAAATGTATGTGCGCATAGATCTTTTAAACTACCCAACGGATTTTCATGCAGTTTTCACCAATAGATAGAGTGATTCAAGAGGAAGGTTTATATATAATACATTCTTATTATAGAGAAAAGCCGAGAAATTCAAATATTCAATTCAGGCAGCGGGCAACGGGCAGCTGGCAAGCGGGTGTTGTGGATTTTATAAAGGTTGGTTAATAGCGTTGTGTTTCGTTAGCCACAGCAACTTGTGGCCAAGTCTGCTAGTTAAATATAAAACAACATATTTAAGTACAAAAAATCGATATTTTAAATAAAATAATTTGATATCCATACCAACTTGTTATTAAAAGTATTTTTGAAGCAGATTTAAGGTTTTAAATTGGTGAATAATGCACAAACAATAAAATTTTATAATAATTTTAATTTCGGGGAGTCAAATGTCGGGGGATCAACTGTCGGGTTACCGCGTAATCTTCTATTCCGTCTCTTACGATTCTTTATCCACTGGAGCGACAGCGCAAATAAAAAAATTATTATAAAATCGTAAACTTTTACTTAATTACTTGCAGATAAGAGAAAATTTGCCAAAATTGGCAGCAAAGCAATCCGAGTGAACAGTTTAAATAGTGCCATATTGTGGCAAAAAGCGCCCCAGTGGTTAGGTTTTTCAGAAGAGTTAAGTTGTATTTTAAACAAAACCGCACCAGACTTGCAAAACCAGACTGGCCCAAAGGCACATTAACTGTATTGCCCCAAAACTGTTCAATTCCCTACCCAATTCAATCAATACGTGTCAAAATCTGAACGTATATAAAAAAATATTAAAAGCTGGGTAAAAAATAATTTGTAAGTGAGAAATTTTTTTCTTTAAATTGTATTACATGTTTTCTAAATTCCTAAAATATTCCATGTCTTTCTGTATTTTAGATTAATAAAAGGAAATATATGTGTATTATATGTACACATATTTATGAACGTGTGTATGTACTTATTGGGTGTATACATACGTTATTATATATATAATAATAATAAGCCTTTTTAAGCTGAACTTCTGTTAGGTATGAATACTAGACATGTTCTTGTTTGTTATAGTATATCCCGAAGCTCAGTTTGCCTCTTGGCACAGGCCTCCTCTAACATTTTCCACTGGGACCTGTCACGCGCTACTCTTCTCCAATGATGACCAGCCGTGAGTTTTAGGTCGTCTTCCCATCTTACTTGTTGACGTCCTCTACTTCTCTTGCCATCTCTGGGATACCATTCCGTGACATTCTTGCACCATTTTTCTTGTGGATCGCCGATCATGTGACCTGACCATCTCCACTTCTGTTGGTCTATTCGGGTGACTATATTTGTGATTTTAGTTTTTTCTCTTATTATGCTACATCTCACTCTGTCCTGTTTCCTTATTCCTATCAAACTTCTCTCCATGGCTCTCTGGCAGCGTTCCAACTTTTCTCTGTGGCGTTTGGTGAGTGCCCAAGTTTCACATCCATAGGTGATAACTGGAAGTATACATGTGTTGAAAACTTTTCTTTTTATTTGCATACTTAGCTTCTTGGATTTCAAGACTTCTTTCAAAGACCAGTATTTCTTCCATCCATTTGCTATTCTTCGGTCTATTTCTTTAGTGGTTTGATCTTTGTGAGATATTATCTGTCCTAAATAGATGTAATCTGACACATATTCGAGTGGTTGGTTGTCAATTTTTATAATTACTGGTTCAGAGTTTGTAAGCAATTTTGTTTTGTCTTTGTTCATGCATAGCCCGACTTTCACGCTTTCGTCATTTAGTGATTCTATCATTTTCTTTAGATGCGTTGGGTTTTCCTCGAATAGTACTATATCGTCTGCAAATCTTAGGTGGTTCAGTTTTACACCTTGCACGTTGATACCATATTTTTTCCATTCGAGTTTGCGGAAGATACTTTCTAGAGCAGCCGAGAACAATTTTGGTGATAGAGGGTCTCCCTGTCTAACTCCTCTCTCGATTTTGAACTTTTTTCCCAAGGTTTCTAGTTGGATCCTCGCTTCGCAATTCGAGTATATGTTCTTTATAATATTGATGTAGTTTAAAGGTATCCCCTGCTGTTTGAGGCTATCCCATATAGCTGTATGTCTTATGCTGTCGAAAGCTTTAGAGTAATCGATGAATGCCATGTATAGTTACTTATTATACTCTTTATATTTTTCTACTATTTGTTTCACTGTGTGTATGTGGTCCAGGGTAGAGTATTTTTGTCTAAAGCCGGCTTGCTCCCGTGGCTAGTTTTCGTCTAACTTTTTACTTATTCTTTCCAGGATAACTTTGGAAAATACTTTGTAGATATTTGACATCAAACTTATAGGTCTGTAGTTTCCTATATCTTACTTTTGTCCTTTCTTAAATATAAGAATAATGTTTGATGTTTTCCACTGTGTAGGGATAAGACCAGTTATTAATATTTCATTGAAAATTGATGTGAGTATTGGTAGTAGTTCTTCCAAGGTGCCTTTAAGAAGTTCGTTTGTCACTTTGTCTATTATAGTTATTATATATACATATCCTTAATTTTAAGAAATCTCACAGTAACTCCTGTAAAATCGATCATATATATATTTAATCTCATATATATATATATATACATTTTTAAATTCTATTTTAACCACCTTCTTCTTTTTCTTTGCCACTTCCCACTTTAAGTGGGGTCGGCTCTCCTAATCAATCTGCGCCAAGACGACCGGTCTTGGGTTGTTGGATTGGGGAAATTTTGAGCTATTTTTGCCATGCTGGTCCACCATGTCAGAGGGGGGCGTCCTCTTCCTCTTTTTATTTCAGGTATAGCTAGCGCTTTATGGCACACGTGTTCTTTGTCTCTTCTCATTACATGACCATACCACCGTAAGCGACTTTCTGTTAGTTTTTCAGGAAGGGGGGCTACCTTGAAACTACCTCTTATATGTTCGTTTCGTATTTTGTCCAGTTTCGTAACCCCACCTGACCATCTAAGCATTTTCATTTCTGCAACGTGCAGTTTTTGGACGTGATTTTCATTCACTGTCCAACACTCAGCCCCATACAGCATTGCTGGTCTCACTGCAGTTTTGTATATTTTGCCTTTTGTGCGAATGGGCGTGCTTGAATCGCACAGTACTCCAGTGAGTGATCGCCACTTCTGCCACGCAACATTTGCTCTGTGAGATACATCGGCCTCTACATTTGCATCTTTTGTTATTACTGAGCCAAGGTATTTGAAGGACTCTACTTTTGGCACCGGCATTCTGTCTGGATAGTAAACGGTGGTGTTGCTCGCTGTACTGCTGAAATTACATTCCAAGTGCTCCGTTTTTGACCTGCTGACACCAAGTCCTGATGTTTCAAGTGCTGTTATCCATTCTGTCAAGGTATTTTGCAGATCTTCCGCAGTTTTGGCAATCAGTACGATATCGTCTGCATACAGAAGGTTCCAGGGTAGTTTCTTTTGAATATTTTTGGTGATGTAATCCATTACTAAGTTGAACAGTAATGGGCTCAGCGCCGAACCTTGGTGAAATCCCACCTCAACCTCGAATTCTTGGCTCAGACCGACCGGGCTTCTGACCCTTGTGCGGGTATTGTTATACATGTCTTCTATGAGGTTCACATAATGTTCTGGTAGTTCCTGAGCTCTCATAGCTTGCCACACAAGTCTTCTTGGCACTCGGTCGAAAGCTTTTTCTAAGTCGATAAAGATGAAGTGTAAGTTTTCCCTATTGAGACGGTATTTTTCCATTACTATTCTCACCGCCTGTAATGCGTCTGTCGTAGATTTTGATGGGGTGAAACCGAATTGATTTGGTGTGATTTTGGCAAGATCATATATTCGTTTATTCAGTATGCGTTCCCAGATTTTAAGAGTGTGTGAGGTTAACTTTATGCCCCTGTAATTACCACACTGTGTAACGTCACCTTTATTTTTATAGAATGGTACAAGGAAGCTTTGCCGCCACGCCTCAGGAATTTTACTTCTGCCTATTTTATTAAATAGGTTTGTGAGCCATTCTATTGCTACCATTCCTAATGACTTCCATAGATCTTCCATAGATTCTATTTTAACCACCACTGTTTAATATCCACACTTTATAATACCCACGCACAGGCTTCGCCTTTGTGGGATCTTTTTTATTACTCTCTTATATTTTATGTTATTATGTTTGTACCTATTCCCATGTATCAAAAAATTTTGCTAATAAAAAAATAAAATAAAAAAAAACTGATTCACAATATAAATAAAAAAGATATTACAAAACCATCAGGGATAACGTCCAAAGTTGTCATGTGGTGGAGCACGGGGTGCGAACTTTGGACGTGTTGCTTCTTCAAACAACTGAAGCCGAATCAACCGAATGACGGTTGTTAAATGAACACCACTGCACTCTGGCGATTTCAGTTTAATTTGTTCCCAGTGCATTTCGTTGCTATTTTATGTAAATTTTACTTTTTTAGCCTTTAGTGACCAGGATGTTTAATTTACCATATTATCTAATATATAAAGCGGAATGTCTGTTTGTGGCAGAGTTTTGATATCACGCGAAGAAATTATGCTCACTTATCGTTTATTTAGAGAAAAATTATTGTACATATACTTTGCGCAAGGCCTGGGCAACACCGGGGATTTTGGCTATCTATACAGGATGTTAAGGGATGTACTAGAGTTATTTTAACTAGTGATTCCTGACATTATTTGGAGTAAAACATTTAAATGATAATTCAGTCTACAGTGACATTTTTCAAGTTTTTTGAAGTGAAACTTCTATAGTACCGCTGTGATTTGGATTTCGGATGAAACGGAACTGACGATTACTGCACCTACAACGCATCAACTGCGCTCATTGACCGCTTTGATTATGATGTCACTTTTAAAAGCTCCTATTGGTTGAGATATGAAACGTAAATTATGGTAGGTCTGAGCTCATCGATCGTTTTGATTATGACCTCACTTTTCTAGTATTGGTTGAGAATGTTTTGGTAAAGTATCGCTTCTACCGCGTGTAAACTGCACTCTAATTTTTTTTGAACTGTAAACATGAAAACGCTAGGTTTTGGAGGGTAGGGGCGGGGTGAGATGTTGTATTGTTACTCGGCTGAGTCACCGGTGGCCAACGAGGAAGAATTTTTTTGTTCGATTTTGAAGAAAAAAGACCTAAATTTAATAATATATGCAACCAACACCTGCGCCGTAGGTCACCATTTTTTACATTTTTCTTTAGGAAGTGAATGGTAGATGAAGTCGGGGATGCCCGAGGAAGACATGGCACGATCAAGTGAAACGAATAGTTACCTCCTCCCCCCTACCGGACTTACCCAGCTTGAATGTGCACTAGAACTTACAACTTCAAAACTGACTTTAATTATTATTCAATACCTTATTAATACTTAATCATTTGTCTTGCGGATTTTACAATATTAGAGAACTGCCCGTTGCGCGTCACCACCATTGTGCATAATATACCTGTGAGGGAAGATGGGTACTGAACACTGAACTACTGCTACGTGGAAGGGAAGTAGGTAGAGCAGAGGGAATTATTAGTTCGCCTTGTTTTGTGTACCTGAACACCGTCACCTGAAATGTACGAGAGAAATGCGAGGGGAGCTGTAGGAAGTTTTATAAGCCACTCTCGCAAAGTGACAAGACAAAATGTTTATCTTTGTTGCTGCGTGGAATATTAGAGGATCTTGGGAAATTCATTCGTAATATTCCAAAGGCGCAATTCGCGAAAAAACAACTCCGCAAAATAAAACGAAATTTAAACTAGCCATATCTCTACAAGTAAGTTATTATTACAATCATCTATGTTCATTAGTTTACTTTATGTAACCGACTGACTTGCAGAAGTATCTTGAGCCAATAATACTTTTTTACTAAGTGGATAATTGCTCACGTTCCGAGTTACAAAACGTATCACGAGACTTTCAAAGTTGTTTCATGTTGAAAATAAACTATTTTCTTTATTCTCCAGCCCAATCGCTACGTTGTCATAAATGGCGTAATTAAATAAATTTTCCCTAGCATCGTAAATAAATTGATAGTTTATGATTGAAGTAAAACTTCGTTACGCACGCTTGACTTGAGGAGTAAGCTGGTGAATGCGTGACGAAAGCGTTACGAAAAGTGTGATCGGGCGAGGCGAACGGTCGGGCCTTTACGCACGCTTGACTTGGGGAGTAAGCTGGTGAATGCGTGACCAGAGCGTTATGAAAAGTGTGATCGGGCAAGGCGAACGGAAGTTGAGAGGGAGATATAAGTTAGTGAAGTTTTACTTCAGTCGTGTGGTCTAAAGCACGCTCGTTTTTTTATTTATTCGATTCCCAGAGGGCTTTTACATGTTGGTAGCACAATTTTAACATGACCGATAATTTTGAAACTTAAGAAAGAAATAATAAAAATAAAATTACATTAGATAAAAAATACCCATAAGTCACAAAAATACAAGTATCAAAAACTGTATATACAGCGATTAGATAGGACCACAAAAATACGATATGTGGTTTAGGAAGGAGGCGTCTACTAATATCTACAGGAATTCCAAAAACTGAAAAAATCGAACTAATATCTATGAGAAGGAAAGTGTTGACGAATATCTACAGCTCAAACTGTTGACGAATATCTATGAGAACCAAAGTGTTGACGAATATCTACAGCACTGGCAGAGGTTGGATTTGCAATTATATATAGCATATTAAAATAACGTAGTATTGCGTATGCAGTTTAAAAAACTTAATTTATTTAAGTATGTATTTAAAAATTCCTAATATCGGACTATTGGACACATTTACCTGATTAATCCAACCTACGCTCTGTAGATATTAGTTCAACCTACGCTCTGTAGATATTAGTCAACACTCTGAAGTTCGTAGATATTAGTTCAACATATAAGCTGTAGATATTCGTCCGACATACAGGCTGTAGATATTAGTATCTGGAGTCGTTTAGGAATAGCGTTGGAATAAATATTTTACACGATTAAAAATCGCAAATTTCGTATGTCCATACCATGTGTGTCCATGTGTGGGCAATTGTGTGTAATTATTCATATGAATGCTGCAGTAGAATAGGGTATTATTTCGTGTTGTTTCCGTGGGTATTCGGAAGTTTATGAGTTGCAGAAGTTCGCAACAGTGTTGAAATTATATCATTTTCTTTATTCTTCAGATCAATGGCTACGTGGTAATAAGTGGCATAGTTAAATACATTTTCCCCAGCACTATAAAAAATTTATAATGTTTAATAAGATTTGACGTCTATCTTCTGCCCGCCATAATGTCACGTGCAAGGTACGATGGCAGCGAGACGAGCCCGCCAGAAGCGATACGTCCTTCAAAGGGCTGTGACGTCTGCAGTTTTAAGAGTTTGGTGGGTGATTCAATAAGAAGTGAGACAGTTCTGAGAGGATGTAGAGCGAGGTTCGGGTTCGGGGAGGGAGTGGGAACTGCTGCTCAATGCGCGGTGACCTGCCACCCGCCACCCACCACCCACTCCTCCTTCCTGTCACTGTCCTTGTTGTCAGCTTTCTTCTGCTTTTCTATAAAATCCACGTCCCGCCTGAAAGCGCCCGCAGTAAGCCGGCGTAATTCGATAACATGGCCCCGGCGGTGGTAACAATTTCTTTGAAATAGACATATTAGCTCATAAAAAAGAGTTCAGCGCGGCTCATGTTCATGCTTGAGCAAGCCCGAGAGTGTGATCAATAAATAAATAAAAAAGTTAATAAATATTTAAGTTCGACCTCTGTCGTCCTGGGAAAGACTCTCGACCAGCAATCCGAAGGTCGCGGGTTCAAATCCCAACGTGCGCAAATAAATTTTATTCGATTAAGTTGTGTTATTTCACAATTATATATATAATTGGTACAAACTATTTAGACAAATTTTAATAATTTTTTTTCTTAGTACGCTCACTGTTTTTGTTTTTCCTAAGTACAACAAAATATATTTAACTAGAATGAAACAAGTACTTTGTTTAAAAACCACTTTATTTTTATTTATATTTGTCGACCGGTTTCGGTTGAACTAAACCTTCTTCAGGACAATAAACATATAAACGACCGGTTTCGGTTGAACTCAACCTTCTTCAGGACAATAAACACATAAGAAGTTTCGGTTGAACTCAACCTTCTTCAGGACAATAAACACATAAGAAACACTTCTTATGTGTTTATTGTCCTGAAGAAGGTTGAGTTCAACCGAAACCGGTCGACAAATATAAATAAAAATAAAGTGGTTTTTAAACAAAGTACTTGTTTCATTCTATATAATGTCAAGCCACAAAGGCTTTCTACGATAATATATTTAACTACCTGTATTACCCACGCACAACCTTCGCCTTAGTGGGTCCCATTACTTTTATGATTTTCATAATATGTATATATATAAAATATAAAATTGGGCAAAATAAAGGATTTAAAAAATAATAATAATTAAAAAAATGTTTTCCAGGTGGTGGACGACCAAATTAACTTAAACACGTTGTAGGCAGACAGTTGAAAGCCTATTGTAGCTCTTCTTTTCCTGATTATTGAAAGTGTACAATGGGTGCAATATTATACAATGTACGCATTAGAGGTTATCCAGAACTCTTGTGAACAATGCAGTGCGTATTTAAATATGATTTGGCCATCAGCACTGAAGTGACCAGACAACGGGGAAACAGATTTGAGGTAATTACGGGGATTGCACCGGTCGGCCCGCATGCAGGCAGATGGGCTGACTTTGTTTGGTGTAGGTCTCGGTGGCCTCCGAGAGGTTCCGGTGCATGGGAGGGGATGGAGGCTTTCAACCGCCACAATGGGAGGCTGATGCGTTTTGGCATTAGTCCCGAGCGACACGTCAAAGCTTGATTAAATTAAATTGCTTTTAGCAATCTATTGATCCGTCTATTCTCTCTAATATTGTAGGTCGGTATTCTGTTCAAGAGTATTACGGGCATCAGCCGCGCTACATTTCCCCATACAATATATTATAAGTTATACAACCTGCCGAAATTGGTAACTGTACCTGATTTTGAATAATGACCCTACGATTCTTCGAATACGCTATCCATGATTTGTAGAACCACGTTTTATTATTTATTCATTTTATTTATTCAATAATATTATTATTTAATTTTTAAAAACAGTTTATTCAAAAACCAGTTCTCCAATACAGTTCCGGTAAAGCTCAAACATGTATTATCATATTTATAAAAGTATTTAATAATTTTATTCATTTATTATTCGTTTAGATTTCTATTTACTTATTGTTTTTAATTAATTATAGAACTGCGTTATAAATTTTATTTTATAACTGCATTCTACTTTTTTATAAATTTATCAATATTATCATTTAATTTATAAAAACAGTTTTTTCGTCAACAAGTTCTGCAATATAATTATTAAAAAAATAAGTTTTTTTTTAAAAGGGAATACCGCACAAAAGTCAATACTGCTCATAATAAACATGTGAACTTAAATAAATGAAAAAAATCGATTGCAGTTTACACGCGGTAGAAGCGAAACTTTACCAAAACAATCTCAACCAATGATTTTTTTTTATTTTTTTTTTAGTGAAAGAATAGATAATACATATTAAAATCAAGAAACAAGTTCTGCTAAGCCAATTGAATTGGCTTGTCAACAGGTGCTTATATTTTAGTTACATATAGATTTTTACATTTAAAATTTACATCTTATATCTACAGATTCAACATTTTTTCATACATTTCAATATCAATATAAATATTTTTTTCCGATAGCCAATTTTTACCATATATTTAACCTTATTCATAGAATTACATTGCTTTATAGTGTCAGGTAATAAATTAAATATCTTCGTTATGATGTATTCAAACGTTCTCTGTCCGTACTTATTGTTAAATTTCCGAACTCATATTTCGGAACGGAGGTCATAATCAAAGCGACCAATGAACGCAGACCTCGCGTAATTTTCGTTTCATATCTCAACCATCAGGAGCCTTTAAAAGTGACATCTTTATCAAAGCGGCCGATGAGCTCAGTTGATGCGTCGCAGGTGCACTAATCGTCATTTCCGTTTCATCCGAAATCCATATCACAGCCGTGCTTTAGAAGTTTCACTTCAAAAACTATGATTATTTCACTCGCGATATCACGCAACCGATCCAACTAGAACCGATATGAATAAGACACGCTGTTAGTTTTCTAACAATATTATTTTTCACCATAATATAAACTTGCTGTCCCTCTTCCGCTAGTGACAAAAAGTAGGCGTAAACAAGTCAAAGCGTTGCTCCTCACCAATGGAAGTATATACCGAGGCGCAAATACATACCATATGAAGGTTTTTCACTGCAGCCAACTCTGGCAGCGCTACCTATACGCACATCGCCTAGTGACCGGCTTATGGCGCGAGTGTTCTGTCGGCGATTGGCTATTGGCGTTGCATTATAGATTAATGCGATTTCGCAGTGTGTGAAAATCGATCAAAATGTAATTTAGTGACACGTGGACACGTCGTCGCCTCGTATGGGTAGTATTATACGTTGTTCATTTACTCTGTGCTTCTGTTTTCGCTGCGGACCCGACAGGACAAACACCCGGCCGCGGCGGGGACTAATTTGATTATTTATTATTTATATAAGGGGCAGAATGGCCAAGCGGTGGGATGCTGCGCAGAGAACGGCGTCCAGCGAGTATTTTAAAAGCCGCCACTGTAGGTGTACAGCCCCACGGCACAGCGGCTCTGAAGTCTACGTCTACACACCAAACTTGTAGGTAGCCTGGACTTGGAAATGCAAACGAATGTTTGTATATAGAGTGTTGACACGACCTCACAAATTACAGTGGAGAATTAAGAACTTAAGTAGGCTGCAGCGCTTGCCCGGTGCAGTGCGGGGACCGTGACTGGTGACATGTAACTAACTCACAAACCTCCAAACAACTCAGTCTTGGCATACACTCCTTGCCTCAGTACGCAGCTTGTTAGAATACAATTCAATAATGTGGTCCCCGTACTATCAAATAAATACATGAAATATTGAACGCGTGTTTTTTTACGATGTATTAACTTCTAATTACACATACCTCTTCAACACATAAACTATACATTCTTAGTAAATTCACAAAATGCTTTCCCTGGAAAATAGAAGAAAATTAACTTTTTTTATTTAAAATTATTCTCTCGGAATTATACTGTTGTGAACTCTGAATGTAATCAACTTCAAAGTACCAAATCGAGCAACTAGGCAAAATATATTATTCTGCAACAAAAATTTCGTTACCAACTTACCTAATTCTCGCTTTCACGCACTTGGAAACGAATTCACCTCTCAAATATCGACGTATTTAATAAAAGTTTATCAGTATTTAAGAGGGTTTCATGTAAACTCATCAAAGTGGCATGTAAACTTCCCTTTGAAAAATCATTAAACGTGATAGAAAAAAATTCCCATTACCTAACCTAACGTAACCTATTTAACCAAGTTTTTTTTCTTCGCTTTTAATGACTTTTCAAAGGAGAAATGAATTTGTACATTGTTGAGTTGTCCGGTCACCATATAAGAAAATTATATTTTAATGTATTTACCAAAATATTATTATTTAATATATTTTATATAATATTCAATATATTTTATATAATAGGAGCATTGCGTAGGAATTGCGCGTATATATTAGTGCTTACTTGTAAATTATATATTATTTAATTAAATGAAAACAATATAAACGAAACTCAATCGAAAATCTGGAAACAGAAAAATCAAAAAAACATACACTTCTGGGACACGAAGTCCCAGAGTTGTCAATATCTTTTTCTGATTTTTCTGTTTCCAGATTTTCGATTTAGTTACGCTTATATTGTCTTCATTTAATTAAATATTACAATTTGAGGTTTTACTCATAAAGTTAAAAAAAGGAAAAAGTATTATTTAATTCTTCTCTTCCGATAATTTGTTAAAGAAACTTTTTCCATGGTTTTGGGCAATAAAGTGTTTAGTTTTTAGTTACGAGTAGATTTTCGGTTCCGAATGAGTATTTATCTTTTTCTTGTGTAATTTGTATAATTGATTTTTTTATAAATAAGATTTTAAATGCAGCAATATTGAATTCTTCAAATACGAATATTACATATTCGTAAAGCTATTTTGTTTCTTCGTTGTAATAACATCTACCTACATTATTATTATTTCCTACATTGGTAACTTACTAATCATCACACCGTTTCCCCGCAGGGGTAGGCAGAGAAGACGGACCACCAAAGAACTCGATCTTGGCACATACTCCTTGTCTCGTTCACATTCATACATATATTTTGCTCATGCTCTTATATTTTCGGACTCGTTTATGTGATTCACGTTTTTCACACTATCGTGCATGGTTTTACAACACATACGCCTCAGGGATCTCATATCTACAGCATTCAATATACTTTCATCCTTTCTCTGCCAGTTCCATGCCTCACTGCCATACATCAGGGTAGGTACCAGCACACAGGGCCGTAGCTAGGGGGGGGGCATTAGGGGGCAATGCCCTACCTTAAAATACCTGTGCCCTACCTTAAGAAATACCATCGACTATGATAATATACTAGTAAACTGTTTGTTCATTGTTTGACATGATTGAAAAAAAAATACTTCCTATTAGGGTAGCGTAGCGACATCTAACTAAACAGCTTCGAATTAACCAAAGAATCATATTATATCAATTCTTTATTCTACCCATAGATGGAATTGAAGTAAGTGGTGAGAGGCTGTGCGCGTATTGCAATCACTGCTTAGGGGGATTCCCAAACAGTTTGGGGATGTTATTCAACGGTTGAGTCATAAATAAACCAATCCCTAGATCGATATCTTCGGGCCTTCTCCATACTAAACAGTTTGTCATCAGATCAAGCACTTGCATACTGCTCGCTAACAACGTATGCAGGGACAATAGGGGTCTAGTTTTAGTTAATTATAATTGGAGGGTCTTCTATAAAAAAAAATAAGAGTCCTTGTTAAATAGTAACCTTCTCTTACTTACACCGGGCGGGTATGTGGTGGATAACCTCCAATTCACTTCGAATAAGAGAATGTTTCCTTCAAAATATGTCAGCAGATGAATCCATAACTGGAAATTTACATTCTGATCACAAAACTGGTTTTAAATTAAGGGTGAATCCGCTTGCGTATCCACAGATTTAATTAGTATTACTCTCATATAATGCGTAGTATGGTTTTCCTACGAATTACGAATTTTGTGGAATGGTTTGAAATACAAATTTTAACTCCACTCGAAATATTAGAACGATTTTCTTCGAAATGTGTCAGCAGATTAATCCGCCACTGGAATTTTGACAGATCATTCGGAACATGAAACTGGTTTTAACCCAGGATTTAATCTGCTAAGTCCTCAGCTTAAGCTCAGACACTACACCCAGAACAAGAAAATGGTTTTGTACTTGGAACACATGGATGGTTTGCTGATCCATTGGATTTGACGATCCATGAAACTTTCTTAGAATTGTCGCGCATCGCTCACGGACTCAATCATTCTCACCGAATATTAGTAAAAAAAAATCCAAGCGCAAAACAAAATTTGACTCAGACGGTCTTGCCAGTCGCTGCAGTTATCAAGATGACATTATTATACATTCATTTGAGGAAAGGGGATTCCCCAGGTTTGTCACAGAATAAGTAATGAAAAATTCCGTGCCCATTTCAATCGGTCTGAATCATATATGCAACAAAAATATGAAAGAAATGATTAAAATTTTAACAAGATATTATTATTATTTATTGTGAAATTTTGCCGGCCCTTAAAAGAGCCGCCCGGAGCGCCCCCCCCCCCCCCCCCCCGACCCAGAGCAGATCATTTTACTTGCGCCCTACCTGTAATTACCGCTGCCCTATCTTACATTCAATTCTAGCTACGGCCCTGCCAGCACACCATTATGGACGGCTAGCTTCGCTTCTTTTGACAGTTTTTTTGTTAGCGCCAACGGCGTTCAGTCCTCCATTAATGGAGTTATCTGCATTTACCCTTCTTTCAACATCTCTATCAGCCTTCCCATCTCTCGTTAACATTCTTCACAGATACACAAACTCATGCACCTGCTGCAAGTATTCATCTTTCACAACTATGTTGCACATTGTTTTGGTTTTCCCTCTTTCAAATACCATCACTTTAGTTTTACTTACATACATCATTTACTCATTCTTCGTACATTCTTCGTTCATTCTAGACACGAGAGATTGTAAATCTTCCATACTGTTTGAAATCAGCACCGCATCATCAGCATACAACAGGCAACATACTTTCAGATTACCCATTGTAATCATGTCATCTTCCAAGTACACTAAGTATTTATGGTTTCAAGTGTCACTTTTATGTAAAAGCCTTTTTAGGCGTGTAAATAAAAAAAATCGAGTGCAGTTCACAGTTGCGGGAAAAGTGAAACTTCAGGAAAACAATCTCAACCAATATTCGTAGGTACTGTAATGCTATAATGTAATAGAAGCCTTGAAAAGTGATATCATCATCAAGCGGCCAATGAGAGTAGTTTGACGCTTCGTAGGTACCGTAATGCGTCATTTCCGTTTCATCCGAATTTAAAATCACAACGGGGCTAAAGAAGTTTCACTTCAAAAATAAATGCATATACAAATTTTACACATGTAGATATTAATTTCTATACTATTTTTGTGTGAATTATCCGTATTACATCGTACTTGTACAAGCAGCGGATCGTGGGCTGCGGGGCTCCGCTGTGTAGAGTTTTTTGAAGTGAAACTTCTATAGCACGGCTGTGATTTGGATTTCGGATGAAACGAAAATGACGAATAGTGCGCCTGCGACGCATCAACTGCGCACTTCGGCCGCTTCCATAATGATGTCACTATTAAGGGGCCGCAACTGGGCTCAAAAATAAGAAGATGTAAAAAATATAAAATTACCAAAGTTAAAGTAGCGCGCCAGTATTTAAAGCGACAAAATCGATGTGAAAATTGTGAAAATGTTTAATAAAACACGACTCGTTTAAAATAATGCAAAAATCTCGCGGGGGTTCTCTTAAACAGCATTTAAGGAAACACTGCGAAATTTTTTTTAGATATAACTTGTAAAATAAGTGAAACAAATGTGTTTATAGTAATTTTTGGTGCATACTTTGCGATTTTTTTCTATGGAGGGAATTTTATATAATTTGCGTTTCGGCGCGGGAAATGTCTAAATATTATCTTCAAGAATAACGCATATTTTTAAGAGCTTTAAAACCTAATGTGTTTAAGGGAGATATGTAAGAAATCGGTAGAAATTGGTTGAGATATGAAACGGAAATTACGCGAGGTCTTCGCTCATTGGTCGCTTTGATTATGATCTCACTTTTCAATTATTGGTTCAGATTGTTTTGGTAAAGTTTCGCTTCTACCGCATGTAAACTGCTCTCGAATTTTTATTTGCTTCTGAATTTACATCACTCCTGTTATGTAGTACTTACACATCCAAAAACAGAGGAATTATTTAAATCAACCTACGTTATTTAGAGAAATAGGGTTTCGCAATTTTGAAACTTTATATCCCAACTATAAAATCGAAATTGCTCCTAGGCGTTGCTCGTTGTTTTCTTTTCAATCCGCACCGGCTCCAATACCAGCAGCCTCAGCCAGAGCCGTGGATAGTGTGGAATTCTCGTCTAACTTTCGAGCTTTCTTTTGCCGGAAACAATTTAGTATTAGGGGCGGAAAATCGCACGGAGCCGCCGAACAGTGAGTAAAGTTTCCCCTCCCTCCACAAACACATGCTCAATGCTCGAACAGGACCATCTCGATATTATGAACAGGTAGCTTTGGCAAACAAATATCCGAATGCAATATTTTATCATGTTCATGACTGAATTCGAGAAAACCACTGAGACACATACAAAATAGTTTCTCCAAAATAATTTTCTCTTCGAAATAATCTCCCATTTTGGAAACAATTGTCGAAAAAACATATTCATACAAATTTAAACTAATTTTAATATTTCTACACAAACTGAGTAGATACCCTTCATGAAAAAAGCACAATTCAAAGAAATTATAACATTGATACTCTTTTGAAAATGTACAATCTTTTTATTTCTCTGAGTGACAACTGCAAAAAGCGACGCTCATGTCATAGAACATTCATTTGAAAGTATTCATTTATACATTGATCAAATTTTATTATGTTCTGAAATTTACACGTTACAATGATTTTTTTTATATTTTCGTTATTTGTTTTTGTTATTTGTTTTTTCACATCTACGTTTAATTAAAATTACACAATTTTTTTTTTGTTGTTGTTATAGTGTGTAAAAAAAAAATTACACATCTACCGGATCTGCCCTGATGATGGACACTGCAACGATTTCCGAAACGTTGGCTAAAGAAGGAGGTAGCGCAACACGGCATAACACCCCAAAAACAAATAACGAAAATGCTTTTAGCCGTGAAATACTTAAAATATTTTTTTATAGTTTTCTCTAATATAGAACTACACAAATAGTAGTTCTTAACGAGTTGCTTCTGTTAATTGTGTTGTGTTTATCGTTCGTGTATATGTTATTAATATTTTTTTTTTATTTTTTATTATTTCATAAATGATTAAATGTTACATTTTTCGCCATTTTTGACTACCATACTAGGCTATTGCCCGTGTTGTGGTAGTCATACAGATATAAACAGATAATAAAATACAAGAAGAGAAAAGAAAAAAAAACATATTTAGGGATAAATAAAACTAAAAACAGATAAAAATATAAGAATTGCAAGTTATCTAAGAAATAAAGAAAATTTAAAGAAGATGAAATAAACATTGGTGAGCATTATTCTTCTTGACATAAAAATAGAAATAAAATTTGGAAAGTAATCTTCTGCACAAGAGTACATGTTTGTAGTCATTTTTGATATTCGTTCTATGAAAGAAATTGGAAAGAGTGTTGGAGAAAGTAATTTTTTGTTTGATTTTTTTTAAATGCAATATTAAGTTAAAGTAATTGATTAATTAAATTTGTAATATTTTTTTAATTAATATTAATATTATTTGTTTTTTTATTGTAATATAATTATATTGCAGCTAGTGTATTTCGATAGCTCATCAATGCAAACAACGCAAGCAATGCTCCATTCCAAACTATATCATCGTACGGCATTATAGGATGGGGGAGTTGTGCCGCATCCATTCTCTTCTCTCTAGTGACCGACCAAAATCTTTTGCTAAGGATCTTCTTCAAATGTTCCCCCTCTCATCCATCAGAGCCACTTTTCAAGAAACTCGCAGTACTAGACATTCGCCAAGTGTGTATTAAAATAGCTCTCTTCCATATACGCAAAAAATGTTCTGATAAATACAAATATAAAGATACATACACGCTACTCAACGCATGGAAAAAGTATTATCCCTAAAACAAAAACCACCTCTTCGCAGAGACAATATTCATACATCACATCTAAAATATTCGACGCACTAAATAACGACATCAAAAGATCAAGCACAATTACTCACCTTGCATTCGGTGTCCAAAAATGGACATCCGGAAAGGGGCGAAATTTCTTTACAGAATTCCTTCGAAGAACCGCCATTAAAATTTTTGTATGTAAATAACATTTTAACAGCCGATAAATTAAATATTTTTTACAATATTTTTTTTCGTTCTATGCTGTTCGGCACCATGTACTCTAGTGCCCTACTGGTATCTATCTGCTGAGAAAATTATTGTTACAGTAAAAATTTTATAACTGCAGAATTAATAGTTTAAATATGAATCTATCTGTCCAAAAATTGCCGAAGCATTGTATACCTACGTAGTTAATATGCACAAATAAATGTATCACAAAAATAACTTTTTTTGTTGCTTACTCTGTAGTAGGTACTTGCATTGATTTTAGATATTTTTAAATTCCTTACTTTTTATATTCCTTCAACTCTCTCATGCTCTTTTATACACATTTTCTTTCTTTATATTCTTTAATTTAAATACATCTTTTATATTCCTTTATATGATTGCTTATTTAAAATGTTAATGCACTTTTTTAAATTTTCTTTATTCGTTTTGTTTTTTACGGGTTTGTTTTACATGATTTATTGACTACCAAGCTAGGCAAATGCCCGTATTATGGTAGTCGAATCGCTTTATGTAAAATCGACCATCATAACACGGGCATGTGCCTAACATGGTTGTCGAAAGATCGACAAATTATGTAACCATCAAAGCAATGAATAAAGAAAAAATTAAAAACATAAAAAAACTATTCTGGACATGCATAATTTAGAATCTTAGACAGAAATACCAACTCAGTGAAAATCTAGTGTCCGACAATAAGCATATTGTTGTTCAACAAAATGGCTGGAATACCCATTTTAAAACTTATGTTATTATTCACAAAGGAGTATACCTTGTTCTGAAAGCTTGCAAATGTGAAATGGAATTATTGTACTTAAAACTGTGACCTTATTTCGTGGAAGAAGAGAAATTCATCGAGAATTTGCTAAATGATGGCGACTTCAAAGAGGCTGAATATTATTTATTTATTTGTTGTCCGATAGTCTTTTAAGGCACTGCAACCGCGCTCAAAAAGAAGACGAAGGAGAGATACGTCATTACAAATGTTATATATTATAATTATATTTAAATTTAAAGCGGTAAAATCGATGCGAAAATTGTGAAAATGTTTAATGAAACAGGACTCCATCAAAATAGAGCAAAAATCTCTTGGGGGCTGTCTAATACGTCATTTAAAGAAATATTGTGAATTTTTTCGTACATATAACTTGTAAAATAACGGAAACAGACTTGAAAATAAAATTTTCCGAGCATACTTTGCGATTTTTTTTTCTATCGAGGGTATTTCATATAAGTTGTGTTTCGGCGTGAGGAATGTATAGATATTATCTTCAAAAATAACATATATTTTTTTAAGAGCTTAAAAACTTCAAATGTTTAAGGGAGATATGCAAGAAATCGGTAGAAATTCGGGTAGCGGCGGCTTAAGTTATGGAGTTCAACTGTAACATGACCCATGATAAGTTTGAACGTGAGGTTATTATTAGGACAATAAAAAATAAAACTGATAAATTAAAAACACAAGAAAAATAAAGTGGTCCGGTATCAGGAGCTCTAGCACAGTTAAATCTATAACTTTACAATATCGGATCGATAGGCGTAACTTTGCATCGATGTCCCGAGCACGGTTTCACCGTTGACAGCCGAACCGGTATTGACAGAGAATAAATTGTATATATATATATATATATTGATATAAGCTGTCAACACTATTAAAATAAGTATTTTCAATAGGAAAGTATTTTCTATCAATTGACACTCTGAAATGTCAAACGCCAAACGATTACGTAAAAATCTTCATAAATTGCAATGTTGAATTGAAAAACTAACTTATATCATTGGCAGTCCGCATTTACTTTTTGACACTAAACGTGAGTTAATTAGAATAGTTAACGAGGTATTTATTCACATTTCAACCCTTTTCGTTTCTCAAAGATCAAACGAAAGAAATTGATTGCGTTTTAAATGCTTTATATAATTGTATGGATCGCTTACATGAGTTCACTCGCTTCTAAGAGCTTCGTCAGTTCAACTCCGTCAATCAATAAGCCAAAAATTTTGCACAAAGAACAACATCATCAACATTTACGCGTACATTGATAGTTCAGATGAAGCCATACTAAATAATGCAAAATCATATGTATTTGTTTTTAAAATTTGATCGCTTACAAGTGTTGTAGATGCTTCAATTAAATACTGCGTGTACATTGTACAGCATACCTTGGCCCTTAAAAATATCGGTCATTTTTTTATAAGTCTTTTAATAAGCCTAGAAAAAAATGAAGCATCAGGTCTATAAAAAACTTTCAATTGCAAACTCTCCTACTTATATGGTTTTATTGTTTAATGTAGGAAATTCAGTTTCTTTTATAATAACCGCAAAAAATTGATATTTACGCCCGAACTTCACAAAATAAATAAAATATGCATTTTCGCGTTGTTATTTTACAATACGGCCGGCCGTCGATGAATTTGGATTTTCAAAGTGAACCCCATGCCGTCCACCTAAGGACTAAAGACTCGCCACACCCATTTTCTGTCAGTACGGCCCCGGACGGAGCAGGGAATCGCTTGGTTTCCTTGAAATCAATTTTAAATTTCAGTTTTATTACAATAAACAATGCGTAAAAAAGGAGATAATATTTTTTACAGGCCTTTACGAAATCAACCTGTAAAAAAATCTGTAATATCTTTTCCAACCTTTCCAAACACTTTTTCGCAAGTATTTTTAAGCTCCTCCCATGAAGGGGCATGAATTCCTATTCCAATTTTTTCCTGGACTAGTGGATCGCCTTAAGTACTGAAACTTATCTGATGTAGGTATATTATATACCTACTTATGAAGA
Source organism: Limnephilus marmoratus (assembly GCA_917880885.1). Lineage (NCBI taxonomy): Eukaryota > Metazoa > Arthropoda > Insecta > Trichoptera > Limnephilidae > Limnephilus > Limnephilus marmoratus. The sequence continues at coordinate 49,046,523 of OU862920.1, read as the reverse complement.
TCGGACTAAATTTATTAATCGCCGGTCGGAAAAAGTCTTAACAATTGTTGATTGCGATTATAAATATTGATAACTGAATGTAGATGACCGATTTAGTCAAAATCATATTAATGTAGGGTTTTATAGATCTTCCATGCTAGATCTCCAGATAGGTTTTCAGAAACATCACTTATCTAAGAGAAAATTATCCACACATACTAGAAATGTGAGTTTAATTGAACTGTGAATAAGATTTCAGTAAGTTTGTTGTTGATCCTACTGTGCCGGTAGGTATCCTTTCCCGTGCGTGTGGCAACACTAACATAAATAGGTAATGTGGAGGCCGAACAAAAACGAATCGCCGGGAAATGATGTAGTACAGTTTTATTCAAATGAGTGGTCCACGCGAGGGGCGGAGGGGTGGAGAGCGGGTTGCTACGGAAATTAAGTGCACGGTCCAGGAAATAGAGCTCCGAGATCGAGAAATATATTTGGAGCGAGTTTAGCCGCGCTCTAATTCTTTCTCCCCCCGGACTGCACCTAATCCCCGGGGAATGTTCGTGTTAATTCTCTAATTCATTGCGGAGAGATTTATGAGACGATCGCGATCAGCGGGAGCAGCGGGAGAAGCCTCGGAGCGCCCGATTTCACCTTTTCTGTTTCTCTACCCGCATTGTCTCGGACACAATTATAGCGTGCCCATACAACTCTGTAATCGAATACTCCAAGACATCGCGTTGTGATAAATAAATTCAAAAATCTATAGTACGAGTAGCTGCGGCACACAAATCTCTCAAATTGAAAAACGTGTGGATTTATTAGAAAATAAAAAGTATTTGAGGGACTCTTTTCAAAACCACGATTATCCGCGGCATCTACTTAGAATGAGTAAAAGGGCGTGTTCCTCAAATAACAGATCTAATGGCCGTTGTTTCCAACTTTTCGATCGATCAATCTGAGTATCCGATCAGCTAAGTGATTTATTTTGTAACGATCGATTCGCCTATTGATCGGAGAGTTGCGTTGAGAAAAGCATGTTTGTTCATTTGAGGAGTGTTGAGCCAAAATTTCGGCTCAACAGATGATCAACAGGATTGGAAACAACGGCAGTAAGTCAACTCTGCTCTTGGCGAACATGCGCCCTACATATCGACTCCTATTTTCTAATTATTTATTAAATATACAACGTATGAATATATCATAAACAATGATTGAAGTTAAAAGCATAAGAAAATATTAAAGCAATTTTTTTTTAAATAATAACGCCTAATTGTAGCATTTTATCACAAAATTTATAAAATAAATAAAAGCTCAGATGGATATAAAAGTGAATAAAAAGAGACCATGGCATTGGGCAAGGTTATGAGGCTGAAGGTAGCGGAGAGGAGAAGGAGACAGGAAGAGGAAGGTGGGGAAGTGGCTATTCAGATCTGGTCACCGGTGACCAGACAACTCAGAATGAAACCAACTCAGAAGCACCTCAGAAAGGTCATTAAAAGTGATGATAAAAAAATTGGTTAAATAGGTTAAGTTAGGTTAGGGTTTCCGGCTATTTTAAAATTATTTTTTCGTAGCTTTTAATGGCCTTTCTGAGGTGTTTCTGAGTTGGTTTCATTCTGAGTTGCCATGAAACCCTGGTCACCAAACACGGCTAAAGCCATTTCAAGCAACGTTTACAAATGGTTCTCTTTCACCAGGGCGATACTGAGAGCATTTCCACTTTGGAACGTGACGCAAACATACTATATATTATTTTAAAAGAATTAATTGTGAAATAACACAATTAATCAAATAAAATTTATTTGCCATTACCGGGATTCGATCTCGCGATTTTCGGATTGCGAATCAAGATGCTTACCCTTCGACCACGCCGGTCGTGCTTTATATGAAACCAAAAAACCTAAGTAAATAATTCTTCGGTCTGAGAGTTTAATAAAATCAATTATATCAAGTAATACCTATTATCTGCACTATCTCTATTGTATAAGATGTCTATGGGTAGATACTAGGTACTGCCGCCGCCCGGTCTGCTCGGGACCAATGCGCCACTGTTTATTCGCTAAAAAAGCACGGCTTCTCACCGTATACTTGCACATCTTCGAAGATTCAACTAGATATAAAACGTTTCAAATCAAATATTATAATCATCTTTTTCTTTTCGAATGACGACTATCAAAGGCTCGTAGTAGAAAAATGGGAAGGAAATAATACAGCACAAAGCGGAATGAATGAATGAGAATATCTGAAGAAAATCTTCAAATACTCTGATTATTGAGTCTTATTTTGTATATTTGATATTATGATGTCACTTTTCTTGCCTTATTCTGCTGTAGATATTTCTGTCAGTTTGTGCGGTTCCTTAGTGGTCTCTGGAGGCCAGAAGTCGGTCGTAAATCGATTTTGCATGACATATTTTGTTTTCCAAAACAAGGAGGTTGATCGCACAGTAATTTCGAAGGTTATACTCGAAATAAAACGCTTGTGTTAAATTACTGCTATATTGGTTAATTGCGTATAAGAACTTTTTGCAGGAAACCAACATGGAAAAGTGTTTATAAGTTAGAATGTTCTTACAACCGCTGATTTACGAGTTCATCTATGAACTTAATTTGATCCCAGCCTGAAATTGCCGGCGGTCATTGGTAAATCATGGTAATCTGAAGCTAGACCGAGGCTTTATGTCTTACCAATTCACAGAGAATATCATCTAATGCTAATGAGCTTATTATGTCAGTTACAGTCGCTTTGCAGCCACTGAACCATAGTACACTGTACGCAGTACAAGGTCTCATCAATAATTGCTGTTGAAGAAGGCAGGACTGTATCCGCCCGATGTGTAGTTCGAATGCTGTGAAGGGGCGCAAGTGGGCGGGACGGAGACTTCTGTATACAAGCCCCCTGCGCCTGTAAGTCACGTGCTACCCACGTCACAAGGCTCTTCAAATGAAGCACATGATGATGTGCGTATGCACCCAGCGGTCATAATAATGTATTAATGATGTTTGAGCCCGTCCATGGCCGAGCGGTTAGGTTTCTCTGTTCGGTATTCAGTGGACGCGGGTTCCAGAGTGGTAGACAGGTAACTAGCAAGTAATTTTGGCGTTATTTAATAATCAAGATCCAAAAACTCAAACTTTTCTACCTGCCACTTTCCCATGGATTCTCTTTTTTAAAAGGCTTTTGTTACTTTCTTTCTAACTTCAAAGTAATACATATTGAAGAATAATATAAAACTGATATATCTAAACCAAAATATGAAAAAGAAAAGACAGAAAAATAAAAAGGTAGCTGCAAAATATATGTTCAAAATTGTAAATGGTAGTATAGACAGACGGATTTAACCAACCATTCACATATAAATTACCTACATGATCGAAATCTGGGGAAACGCATATGAAAAATATTTCACTACAGATCCAAAACATCCGCAAAAAAAAAATATATATATATATGTATATGTATATATATATATTTTTTTTTTTTATTTATTTTTTTTTTTTTATATATATATACATATGGAAACAAAACTAATATTCACATTAAAAAATATGTGAATACAGTACATATTTTCTTGTATAAAAAAAAATAGAAATGATAATATACAAATACAGAATTCCTTAAAACGTCCCACGTACACTCGTACAACGGTAAATGGGACGTGAACCCGGGATATCGAGTCTTGGAAAATTAATTTGGACTTTTAGAAAAAGGTCAAAGGTGTCCCAAATGACTAGAATCGGATATATTTATCCTAGATACCGTCTAGGTTACAAACTAAATTCTTTTTGTGATAATCTAAAAAAGATTGCTGCCAAAAATATAGGAAAAAAAGTAGTTGAAGATAATATTGTTAATTAATAATTTGAATATGAGATTGACAAAAATGACTTAAAAATGGAGGTTTCAATAGCCGAGTTGGTTGAGACGCTTGTCACAGTTAGAATAGAGATCCTGGGTTCGAGTCCTAGTTGTGACCGTTAATTTTTCATTTTCCCTGTCTTGTTATTTTTCATAACATCCTTTCAGATTTATTAGTATTATCTTCTTCAATTATTTCTTTCAATTGTTTTTATGTGTGACCGTTCGGTTTCATCTTATAATGAGCATCTTCAGACTGGTTCGTGTCGTATGGTAGTTTTATAAATATAGCATCAGCGTCTGAGGTATTTTTCACAATTCGCCGCTAGTCAAATAATCCAAACATTATTATTGTGTCAGGAATGCGCTTTATTATCCGTTTGCAATATCGTACATTTATGACCTATTTTGTATGCTTTACTACATATGAATATTTCTTCGGAAGAGTTTATCGCCTTCTAGAAAAATATATTTGGTTTACGATAAATGGATCTCTTTAGGCAACTTGCCAGTGCTCATTGGTTATTATGGGTTGTTGGTTGCTGGTTACTGTTTGCTTGCAAATCTGTCGAAGAACTAGGTGTTACAGGGACCATACCATAAAAATACTTGGTTTGATACTTATAGCTATTATGTTTAATATTAAAAGTGTCGAAACGCCCTTATTACTGACTAGCTTTCAGAATTTAAGCGTCACTTGAAATGTCCTAAGTCGTGTTTAATTATTAGATCTGGGTTCCGAAATCTCTTCTCCATCTCCTTGTCCTCTCTATTCCCTTTAACCGTTCCGTATGCCACACCTCACATGTCAACCACATACAATTTAGTGATAAGATCTGGGTTCCGAAATCTCTTCTCCATCTTCTTGCCCTCCCTATTCCCTTTAACTATTTCGTAAGCCATACCACACATATCGACCACACACAGTTTAGTGATAAGATCTGGGTTCCAAAATCTCTTCTCCATCTTCTTATCCTTTCTATTCCCGTTAACCATTCCGTATGCCATACCACACATGTCAACCACATTCAGTTTAGTGATAAGATCTGGGTTGCGAAATCACTTCTCAATCTCCTTGCCCTCTCTATTCCCTTTAAACATTCCGTATGCCATACCATACATGTCAACCACACACAGTTTAGGGATCAGATCTGAGTTCCGAAATCTCTTCTCAATCTCCTTGCTCTTCCTATTCTCTGGAACTATTCCGTATGCATACCACACATGCCGACCACACACAGTTTAGTGATAAGATCTGGGTTCCGAAATCTCTTCTCCATCTCCTTGCTATTCCGGATTCCATATCACACATATTGACCACGGACAATTTAATGATCAGATATGGGTTCCAAAATCTCTTTACATCTTCTTTGCTTCCCTATTCCACACACATGCCAACCACCAACAGTTTAGTGAGTTAAAATTATAATGAAAAATACCTTGTAAATATGTGGAATGGCTTTTGTACGAGGTGCCCCATCAAGCAACTGAGTGGAAGAACAATTTAACAATTGGACTACGATAGAAAAACAAGACTTTATTTGAAAGAAAAGTGAGCATCCGTCGCACGGAGGGTCCCATTAGGAGTAGCACAGTTACCGGCCGGGGCCGCTTCTGTGTTATGTATGCCGTGTGCCGTGTACCAGGTACCAGGTACCTGCCTCTCCGAGTGTGTTAATAATAAATGATGTATTTTCACAGGCGAGTGGTTACCTACGCGAGATGTGAGCCGGGTAATCAACCTGATTAATAATGGATTTACCTTACTGCCTTGTAGTCTTACTGTCTGTAAATATGTCGGCTTCTCGTGTATGTGGGTATTAATTCGCCGTGCGGCAACTGGGGTGATTTCTTATTTAAAATGTACCCTCTTGGCTTGCAGGCTGTGTGTAGTGTACCGTGTGGCTCCTGCCCACCGTACAGTGTGAATGTTACTGTGTGTATGTAAGTGTGTGTGTCGTCCTTCCGCCGCACTTCATAATGCCTCTCCCTCGGAGCGCTGGAATAATTGATGAGATCAGAAAACAAAGACTGAGCGTGTTGAACTAAGGGGATTTAGCTGGACATTATTTGTTCATGAGAATTATTTCTCAAGAGCATTTGTTATGCATTGTGCAAGTATGGACTTATAACTACCAACTTAATTCATGTTCAAGTCTCTTCGACATCGTCAAGTACTATTTTCATGTACACTACCCCGCCCCATCCCTCCCTTTACAATAAATGTGTTTTTAATTTTGCACATAATTAATTGAGTAAATAAAGAACCATTTTTTTTAACACAGCTGGTAAACTATTATTTATCAGCTGTGTTTAATTTAAAACACATTTCAATTATCACTTATTTAAATGATATACAAAGTAGTGTATCAGTATTTATAGACACCGCGCTACGTTGCGAAATAAAAAAAGACAGCAATTCTTACGTGTCGCTTACGTCTCTAAGACGTAGATTATATTTCTAGGGTTAAATAAGTGGTGAATTAAAATGAAGCCATTAAGTGCTTGTGTTGATATTGAGGTAGTAAAAATAACTTACCCAGGTTCCACAACATCAGTTTATCACGGTGATTAGGTAGGGTAGGCTGGGGGCGGTTGAAACGCGTCATGATTGAAACATTTCAATTTTCTTGACAACTACGGTACCTACCAACAAGTGTGACGCACATCCATCAGACAGATCGGGACCTGTCGTCACGTGGTCAGCTTTCAAGCGGCACAGTCGTATTTAGGAGACATTATTGAATATCGTGCTCACTGGTAAGTTGGCATTTCTAGGACATTTTAGTTTATTTTATAACTTCTTATAGATACTCTTGTGGCTCGACAAAAATTTAATTTTATGCGATTATTTATCTATTTCGGAATATTTTTAATGCATTGAGTGGTCAATGTCTATAAACACTTATTTTTTACTATTTTTTGCCCCCGGCTTCGCTCGGCTACTCGCCCCCTCGCCCCCCCCCCCCCTCCCCTCAACACTCTTTTTCTTATGCACTCCTTACCACCACCCCTCTCCACCCCCCTCCCCCTCCTCCCCCTTCCCTGCATCCCTGCCCCCACCCCCCACCATATCCGTTACTTTCATTTTTCGAACAGCTCGCGTGCCACCTATTAAAACGTAACAATCAAACACGGGCAGTTTCGCATTTATAATATTAGTACAGCTATAGTCAAAGTGTAGATAACTAACTAACTAACCATCACGCCGTTTCCCCGCAGGGGTAGGCAGAGAGGGGGCAGACCGCCAAACATCCCGGTCTTGGCACACATTCCTTGCCTCGTTTACATTCATACAACGTCTCATACATTCTCTTATATTATTCTGACTCTTGACATGGCCCGACTCAAGTATTTGATTCACTTGGTCGTGCCATGTCTTTCTTGGGCGTCCTCAACTTCTTCTACCATTCACATTTGCGTCATATATTCTCCTTACACTCCTTTCCTCGTTCATTCGCTCTACATGCCCAAACCACCGGAGCGTTCCTTTCTTGATCTTTCTCATAAGCGTAATGAGTAAAGTGTAGATTAGAACCTATTTTATATATATTTGAATTTTTACTATCAAAGGAATCTCCATAGTAACCTAAACAAATAACAAAATGACATCGCACGTCAAACAATTACTTACCAACGCTTTGTTTTTCGTCCGGGCAATAAACGCAGTATAAATAATTTCATAACGCCAGAGCTTATTCGTAACGCCAGAACTTACCAGTATATACAGCCTATATTACTCGCAAATAATGTAGCTTTCTATTAATGAAATGATTTTTAAAATCCATTCCGTATGTTTTGCGTGAAAGTGTAACAAACATCCAAACATCCATACAATCTTCAATATCTAATTAATTAATTAATTAATAGGATATTGAAGTAAAAAAACTGGTGATCACGTTTGAATCACGCTTTGGTCACGTTTGGTCTCGGTCACCTTGTCATGGGACGATTGCAATGCTTTATGGGTCGATTTGGTCCCGGTGTTTCAGCCGCCCCCAGCATTTGAAACTTATTCACGTTGAAAAAAAATTTCAAATCATTTACGAAAATAAATTTATCACCCTGTGGCTTATGAAAATGATATTGCTCCTCACACAAATGAAGAAGTAATTTAAAATATAAAATGTGCAGGGGTACTGAATAATAAATGAAACTGTGTAAAACTAAATCTTAAACTACCCTTTTTATATACCTGGAATATACGTACACTTGGGGATCGACACAGGATATGCGACTTTTTGTGGGTTTCTTCATTTACCGAGAGTGCTAAATGCAATGCTAATTGTAAAAGTAAACGTTCATGTTCGGGCAAATCTATAACTACTCCCATGTGTCCCTCCCGTCTTACCTACCTATCCTGATACATCCATCTTGCTATTGTCACCGGTTCAAGATTGATTCCTAACCGCGAAATTAGTGCAATTTCAACACCGCGCGGTACTGGCAGCCCAAATACTTTGGTCTCGTCGTTTTATAGTCGAAACCCGGATCCGCGCAAGATACGTGCTTTCAACCGTGGAGTTATCTTGAGTGCATGAGTGTGGGACCCCAGGACGTCATCAGCAAGGTAGGGTCATCTTGTTTTCGGTGGACATCCCATTTTTCCCCTTCATCCCTTTTTTCATTCCAACAGTGATAGGTAGAGATTCCGAACTCCGCGGAAGAAAGTGTCAGCTTCCAACAGCTATCGAAACAGTTCAAATGCATAGAAATTTTTAAATTTCGGTCGTTTACTTTTACAACTAGCATTGCATTTAGCATTCTCGGTAAATGAAGAAACCCACCCATATGCTTCTTTTTTTTAATTGTAAATTCGGAGCTCGACTATTGCAAATTCCTGAGTTTAGTTAATACAAGGGTACCTACTCGACACACTAGTCACAAGGACCTACTTCGTTGTCATTGTTCAAGAACAAATTATTCGTCAATTCCTCGTCTGTATAGTTTAGAAAATGAATATTCAAATGGTATAGACATTTTTAATGAATTAATAATAAAATGAAGACAATATAAGCGAAACTCAATCGAAAATCTGGAAACAGAAAAATCAAAAAAAGATATTGACACCTTTGGGACTCGAACCCAGGACCTCTTGCTTTCCGGGCAATCGAGCAAACCACTGCGCCACGGTGTCGATATCAAATTCGGTCATTTTTAACTTTATCGTACTTCGACCAAGAACCACCCATATTATCTTCATTTTCTTAAGGCATATATTATTACAGTTTGAGGTTTCACTCATAAAGTTAAAATAAAAATAAAAAATAATAATAAACTCAATGATTAAAACACTCTTAAATGAATCTTTGGTGCCGAAATATTATTAGTGAAAATGTTTCGATTTTTTTAAAAGTGAAAACTTCTTTAGCACCGTTGAGATTTGAAACTCGATGAAACGAAAAATAGCGACACTAAAAAGAGACAAACACATATATCAGTAGGATTTGGCCTGCGAGAGAGTGAGATAGAATAATCGGTTACCTCTTTGTGCAGTGCTTTGTAGCCTCTCCACTGTTGTCTACTTTAGTTTACTTTCACTCCTACCGGGTGTGAATAGCACACTCGGTTTTTTTTTATCCAATTGTAAACTTTATGCAACCATTGTTTATTACGTTCTACGGGGGTATAAAAGAGTAATAAATAAATAATTAATAAATAATAACTAAATAATAAAATAAGAATTATTATAAAAACAGAACGTAACAATACTTTAATCCCTTTATCTTGGATACATATTTGTCAACATGCAGAAGATTGGATTTGTTTTAACCGTAACTGATATTAAAATTAGATACAATCAGATGGCATGAAAACTCTTGATAGAGTTAAATTGCTTTAGCCAAGAAAAGAGGAAAGAGAGCGGTTTTTGGTGGTGATCACTAAAGCCGTGATATGATTTCTCTATAAAAACCTAAAAAATTAGCAGAATACTAGACTAGGTACAATATGACTTCTAGAAAAAATAATAAATATTTTTGAATAGTCGCTTTTTCTGACCAGCTTGCATTTTTCAACTCGTGATGTCACTACGTGAAAATGTCGCGTCTCCGAAAATGTTCTATTAATTTTGTAAAATTCCACATTGATTTATTTTTTATATGGCAACAATTTGATTACAGGCGAATTTTTGAATTTGACGTTAATCGTTCACTAGATTTATTGTTTGTTCTCTTCGAACTTATCATTTGGTTTGACGTTTTGACAGATGTTATGAAGAGAACCCCGTACATTTTATGCCTTCTGCAACTGTTTTAGAAGTGTAATGGTGATGGTGTTGATTTTAAGCAAATCAAATTTTATAATATTCTTATTATTATTATTATTTACAAGTACAAGTACATTTCATTGGATTAAGTCATACATAGTCGTTGAACATTATAATGATTTATGATCAATAAGATGGATCAAGGAAAAAAATATTTATGAGATGTAATATTTTTGGAGTGCCTCGTTATTCGCCTGTGCCATTCGTGTGGAAAACGTTATTTTTTTAAATGATTTTCGGCTATGTAATTATCGTTTTTTCGCACCCATAAAATTATGTCCCGTCTTTCCGGTTTATAAAAAATGGTCGGATTTTTCGGATTGAAATTTTCAAAAAATCGCCAGGGTTTCAAAAATACGACAAAAAAATACAGAGTGTCTTAGAATATTTGTCTAAACCGGATTTTTTTTTAAATGTGATGCAAGTGGCCTATTGAGCCTGATTTGAAATCAGCAAAAGGTTTTCAAACTGTGATTTAAGGAGCTTTTTTAAATTCTATCGACTGTCCAGTTTTTCAATTCTTGGTCATCGACGTAGCTAGGGTTGAGAGGTAAATTATTGCATATCAGATTATGGGAGGGCAGAAACAGAAGGACCTGTAGTGGACATTGTGGCATGCGATAGTATACGCGTAGGCGCGGCGATGTGCTGGTACGAATAGCTGCGGTAGCGGTTGCGACCTGCGAGCGGCGCGCGGCAGAACGTGCTCAACACAAACGCTTTTTAAAGTCGTGGATGGCAAACAAAGCGGGGGTTACAATGGCCGCTGTGTGGATATAGATAAACTGCGGGAAACTGGATAATTATCCATTTTAATGCAGGGACATGAAGCGCTGATGAAAAATGGCGCGCATGCGCCTCAATCCGTTACGCAAATATGCGACGTGGGTAGTGTACACTGTACACCGCCTACACAGAATAGACTTTGATTCGGAAACTGTGAGAAATTAAAACATTTTAAAAAATGTACGTGAATACCGCACAAGAGTACCCAACCGTTCCCAACCGCCTGGAGACATTGAGACTATGGCATCCCCAAATAGGGAATGGAGGGGGGAAGTACCTGGCTAATCTGGTCGCCAAACACGGCTAAAGCTATTTCAAGCAACATTTCAATTCTGAATGATGGTCTCACACTAGGTCGATACTGAGAGTATCTTCCACCCTGGAAAGTTCTTTAAATGATTAAATTGTGAATAAACACAAAACAATAATATAAAAATTTCTTGCTCAATCCGGTGTATGAACCTACATTCTCCGGATCGCTAGTCGAGAGCCTTACACTTCGACCACGGAGTACCGTCATATATATCGTTGACCTCTGTGACAGGTGGTTAAGATCATCAGCTCGGACGGAGAGTTCACGGGGTCGAGATATATATACCTACAAATTAATTCGTACATCTACCTTGTGTTACAAGTCTTCTTGAGAAAATAATGCAAACAAGGGCCTCGACGGTCTCCGTAGTCCAGAGCTAAGGCTCTCGAGCGGGTCCAAATTCAAATAATTTGATTGATTTGTGTTATTTCACACTTCAATCATTTTAAATAATATATGGTATTATGGCAAGTTCCAGAATGGAAGATATTCTCATATAATATCGCCCTAATCTAAGACCACCATTCGGAATTTCTTAAAGTTGCTTGAAATGGCTTTAGCCGTGTTTGATGACCAGATCTGAATAGTCAGGTACTTCTCCACCTTCCTTTCCCATCTCCTCCCCCTTTCCATAACCTTCAGCCTCACAACATACCCCAATTGGGGATGCCATAGTGTTGCCGGCTCAAGGCCGTTGGGAGCAGATGGGATGGAAATTCTCATATTATTCGTAACCCTGAAATGTTTTGTATTTCTTTATACGACATCACGAAATAAGTGGCAGAAGCGAGAAATCTACGTCATATGTCACAAATCAGTTACTCATTTATCAGCTATTTATTATCTTTTAAAATGAGTCGAAGCGTTGCGTGCTCAGCCCTTTCCAAAAGTTTTTTAACTCCACGGATATTTTGAGATTTTTTCATAAAGTCACCTTAGATAATATGTCAGATTCTTGATTTATTTACAAATATTTCTGGTTGATATTAGTTTTCAAATAAATTATTTTGACCGTATCCCGAAATGACATAAGATGAAAGACTTGTCAAATTTTAATATAACAAGCGGATATTTAATGCAATTAAAAACAAGAAAACTTGATTTCAAATGGTAATATTTTCACGATCATGATATCGCTTACGCATTTTTTTCTTGGTAAATATCCAATTTTTTATAAGAACAACTCTCTTTTTATAAGTTTTGGATGTTTTTCTTATCAATGTAATATATCATTGAAGAAGAAGATAACACTAATAATCTAAACGAAAATGTGAAATAGAACACGACACAGAAAAATATATAAAGATAATCGTCGCAATCGCGACGAGACCGGTTAAACGAAAGGTTCTGGGTTCGTGTCCCAGTTGCGACCATTATCTTTTTCTATTTTTCTGTATCTTGTTCTATTTCATATTTTCGTTTAGATTTTTAGTGTTATCTTCTTCTCCAATGACGTAAAAATACCAAATAACTAAAAAACATATTTAATTACTCAAACGTATTTCCTAAGTTATTGTCTTCTCAATTTTTTTTTCGATCCATAGGAAACGTTTCATTTTTCAAATCTTTCTCAAACATGCAAGGAATGGCTGTCGATGACGTTTTGGATTAAATTCATTGACGTATGATATTTAATTTGCACTTATTTGAAAGTCTCCATCGTAATTTAAAAAATATGAATACTAGCGTCGTGTTGCCTCTTTCGAACACTGTTAAAATTATATATCTCACCATATTACAAAATGAGACAGAATGAGTCCGTGTCAGTTTAAAAGACTCTATTGCTATCTGTGTACCGTGTACTAAAAGTTAAAAAAAAACAATATTCTAGCGTAATTTCCGTTTCATATCTCAACCAATAGGAGCCTTTAAAAGTGACGCCATAATGAAAGCGGCCAATGAGCGCAGTTGATGCATCGCAGGTGTAGTAATCGTTCCGTTTCATACGAAATCCAATCACAACGGGGTTATAGAAGTTTCACTTCAAAAATTTTTTTGGGTATCTATGTAGGTAGATTCACCATTTTACCGCTCCTTTCAATTCCGTAAACCGTGTATAATTTATTTTGTATTTATTATTTGAATTTTTAAAAAATCAGACCAGGACCTTTGTCCATGACCCCTTCTCGACAGAACTGGAGATAACTAAACTAGACTGCTACCAGGTAAAACTGAACCCCCTCTTGAATGATCTTAACCCCTTCGAATGAACTGAGTCCCGTCTCGATTGAACTGGACCTCCACACGACTAAACTGGACCGCCACACGATAAAACTGGACCCCCACTTGAATTAACTGAACCCCCTCGAATGAACTGAGTCTCCAATCGTTTAAACTGGACCTCCACACGACTAAACTAGACCGCCGTACGAAAAACTTGAACGAACTGGACCTCCACTCGACTATCCTCCTCGAACATCAAGGGCCGAGTTTTTCTCAATCATGTTTTAAATCTAATAGGATGGTTTATTTTTTTATTTTTACTGAACTTCTTAACTATTATAACTTCTTAATCTATTTAAATAAAAATGAATCGCCGAAATGTATGTACGCGCATAACTTCCGAACGACTGCACCAAATTGGATAATTCTTTTTTTTTGGTGTTTTTTTATTGTCAGGACAAGGTTTGTATAAAACTACAATTGAGCTCTGGCATTGTGAAATTTGTATAAAAAATTGCAGAAGGTGCCACGGGAGTTCTTTGAGAAATGAATGTACCGGGACTGAATGTGTGGGAACTCGGGAAGGGGGGAACTGGGAGGGGGACGGGAACCCGGGAGCGGGACGGGAGAAAGGGGAGTGGAGTTGGGAGAGGGAAGGTGGAGGAATCGGAGTGGGAACGCGAGAGGGGGACGGGACGAATGGGAAAGGACAAGCAGGAAGAAACAATTTCTTTATTAAATGGCATAGCAACGCATGGCGGGAACCAGCTAGTATTAAAATATAATACACATTTTATTCGTTGTCTAATTTTATAATTGAATGAAAATTACTGCCCTCTCCACCTGTCTTAATCTGTTTTTTTTACCGACAGGCTATATGTCGATAATGCAGGTTGCTATTGGACGTCAGATGTCGCTTTGTTGAAACTGTCAGATTTTCTAGAAGCGCTTTGTTGATAAAAAGGCTGGTTCTATAGATTCATTCTTTTTTATTGCTAATAACCAAACAATAAACAAAGGCTTCTTTCACCTTCAGTTATATTGAACGGGGAACCGGCCCAGGTGTAGTAGTTTGTAGGCTATACAGAATAATTGTCGTATGTTGAAGTGTCCAGTTCAAATTCTTGGAGTGTTAAATGAAGATTACCTACCCTACCAGATTCTAACATTATAGTATCATTCGTATACATATATAAGAAAAAACCACCCGAAGAGCACGCAGGTACTTTCAAGTTATATTATATTAGTGTATTCGGCGAAGCAAGTAACACCCCACAAAGCGTATCGGGTAGTTCCCCTCCCCCGGCATTAACCCCTGTAATTAATTTCATTTTCACAAAATTTGATTTCTCCCCCTTCAGCGGCGGCCGGGGGCTTTCCCCCGCCCCCACCTCATCCTCTGAGCGCTAAGTGCCGTCGGAGAGAGTAAAGACGAAACGGCGACAAATCAGATTTCTCATTCAATAAAACGGTGCGATTCCCCCTGGGTATTGAAAAAAACTTTAACACTTTAAGCCCAATTTCAATGGGCTGGTAAACTGAAATGGAAACTTGTACGAAAACGGTTGCTGGGAATTTACATGTAAGTTTTCTAACAACATTTTTTTTTCATGGAAATTAAATGTAAATATTAATCAAGAGACTATTTCTCCCGTGCAAATAATAAACACCAAATAATAATTAATTTGATTCCGCGCTATCAATGTTCCTATTATATTATTAGGGAAAATGTGGCTCAATTGAAAAAAAAACGTGTGTGCTTTAGACCACACGACTGAATTAAAACTTCTCTAGCTCCATCTATATGATAGGAAGAAAGAAAAAAAAGTGCGCGCGCACTGCTCTCTCTTGCTCCTACAGTGCGATACAGACAATAGGCCTGCACTGTGTAACGTAACTGGCTATGAGAGAAAGAGAGAAAGAAAATGTGAGCTCGCACCTCTCTCTCTTGCCCCTACAGTAATATACGAAAACTCTCTCTCTTTCCATCTTCACTAACTTATATCTCCCTCTCAACTATGTTTCGCCTCGCTTTTTGTAACGCTCTCGTCTCGCATACCAGCTTACTCTCCAAGTCAAGCTTTTTTCAAGTTTTACTTCAAAAACACAACTTTTTATGAGATGCTAGAGTAAGTCATTTCTAATTCAATTTAGGAGGCGGGTATGGGTACCGCCGCCCTGCGAACCATTTATTGGACAATCAACACCCCTACCATAGGACAGCCCAAGTGGTCAGCTAGGTTTGGTAACTTAACAGGGGTGCCCAGGTTCATGGGAGTGAGGTTTGTCCGGATCTTGGCTTGCCCACCTACTTCGTGGCAAGCCAGATCGGGAGAGACTGGTTGAGGGAGACTTTTTGAACTCTCGTCCCATCGCCTCGTACCACAGTGGGATGGATGGATTCATACGTCCGTCACTCCTTAACACCCAGATTTGTAACCACCACTCTTACCTTTTTCCTTCCAAGAACTTCCTCTCCTTCCTTTCCCTGTAATGACCCTTGACACGGCATCTTATGATGAATAGGCCCTGAGGGTATTGTTTTTCCTTGGGGTCTTTAGTATGGAGCAAATCTAAAAACAAATGTAGGATTGCGATAACACCGACTGCAAAGGTGAAAAAATAGAAGAAAGAGGCCTACATACCTATTCTAGATAGCGAAAAAATACCTGGCCTCAGAATGTATTGATAAACATTTGACATTTAAACAACACTTAGATTCTAAAAGCAAAAACCATCCCATTAATTGGTGTGTTTGGTAGAATTGTTCATCTTCTACCAACAGAGGTAAAGAGGGGCTTACACTTTAGCTTAATCCAGTCCCACCTAAATTATTTAATAGAAATATGGGGAAACACACGCATGACGTACTCAAATGACTTACAAATAATACAGAACAAAATTATTAAAAAAAAACTCTTCAACTATAACCCATACACTCCCACAAAAAAACTATACCAGGAAATGAACCTTCTGAAAATAAGAATATTGTACGAATATACCATATGCCTTTTAATCTACAAAATACAAAATGGAATTATACACACGAATACAACATTTATAAAAAACGTCACGAACATTATACAAGTCACCATAATAAATTGTACACAAATACTGTGAAGACTGAAAGTGGCAAGAGAAGCATTGTCCGCGAGGAGCACACGTATATAATCTCCTCCCAGATAACCTAAAAATGGAGAAGAATATAATTAGGTACGTTAAAAAAAAATTTAACTTAAATAGTTAAAACAAAATTAAAAATATTACTACCACACTACACACTACTTTATATATATACAGGTATCTGTACTTAAGTTGCGAAAGCGAAATATTATATTTCTTTTAACTTAAAAAAAATGTGATAACGTCAAGCTAACGTACCCTTCCCTACCCCCTGGATAAATTGGCCATCCGGTTAAAACGGTTGCTTGATCATTATTATAATAGACTATCAATAATAATTACAAAGCATAGGTCGGCAGATAACACGGATGGTCGATGATACAGTATTTATTGATAATGTCGATAACTTGTCATCGTTCCTCAGAACTACTGCAAGTTGCCAACATATAATCAATAGTTGACGACGTCGATTAAATTAAGAACACTTAGTCGTTGCGAACTGTTGTTTGGTCGTTGGCGACCTGCAGTCATGCTCGGGAACGATGACAAGTTACCGACATTATCGATAATTATCACGTGCTATCACCCAGGCTGGCAATATTTTCTTTGGAGTCACACTTGGAGGGAAAACGTGACCAATCACCTGCTTGTCACATTTCGGAACGTTCCTTCCACTAATATTGAAACAATCTTCCGAAATATTTCCATCAAATTTACTTCACATTGTCACTAAGTTCATTAAAGATTCGACGGGGTTGCCGATCTAATGATAGGCTGATAAATCAATCAAACAGTGGCGTAGATAGCATGGGTGGCCACCCGGGGTGGAAAAAGTTTTGTCACCCACCCCCCCCCCCCCCTACTTTGAGAAATTCAAAACTATCTAGTCAAATGTATAAAAAATTGGTCCGTCCTGGGGAGGGCCCTAGGACGGACCAAAAAAAACAAAAACAAAAAACAAGACTTAAAATATTAAAATTAAGTAATAAAATCAACAAAAGAAAGAAACATTTTACAAAAAACTATTAATTAATACATTTGTGACAAATTTCAAGTTTGTGTTCGCCACACAAGAATTTGTTGCACTTGGGCATACAGAACACACAGGGCCCCTACACAAAAAAACACACACGTGCGCTGTGCGAGCTGCAGGTCGTCTGAGATTAGCCGGAATCTGGAATGCGTACGACGACGCACTCAAAATTTATACCACTTTTTTCGAGTCCGCGTCGTCGTTTTGACGAAGGTTAGTGATCTAGGGTTAAAGGTCTTTTACAGAATCACATTATTATTGATACATAACTTATTCACGAATATAATTATAAGCATGTATAACATTATAAAGTGAACATCGAGGATATAAGCAGGTTCAATATGTAAGTATGTAGTTTCATTATTATGAATATTGTACAAAGGAGTTAATAAGTTTGCTATAATAATGTATGAAAGTTTATTTATTTTAATTTTTTACTTTATGAGTGAAACCTCAAATATTGTAATATTTAATTAAATTAAGACAATATTAGCGGAACTCAATCGAAAATTGAACATTTGATTTACATTAAACTTTTAAAGACCCCTTCGTTGGGTAGACGACGAATCAATATAGAAACATTTCACGTCAATTCATTATGTGCACTTGCTAAGAGAGAACACTTTTACTGTATATTGTGAAAAGTTTTATGATCCGTTGTTTTTTAAGGAAACTAAAAAGCCAGCGAGAAAAAGTAACATCCGCGCCCGTTCCCCGCCCGCTGCGCCCGTAACAACTCGCCTGCTAGTAAATAATGAAGAAACTGTTGGAGTTTCTTAGACAATGCTTTTTGCTGTGAGCGAATACTTTCTGAATTCTTCGAACTTAATAAAAGTAGCTCGCAATAAACACGGAATAGTAAGAGGCTCCAGCTTCCACAGAGTCTTTTTACTTCAGACTGTCACTTCCACTCCGTTCTAATCAAATACCAACAACTGAACTGCATACTATAACGCCACACTAATCACAAATAGAATATGGGATTTTTGGAGGTGTCTCAAATATCCACGTGAAGTAGCTCTTTAAAACACTAAAAGAATTAACAAATTAATCCTGAAAATACCCATAAGAACTCCACCAAAAGATTTTTGAAGTGAAACTTCTTTAACCCCGCTGTGACTTGGATTTCGGATTAAACGAAAATGACGATTACTGCACCTGCTATGCATCAACTGCGCTCATTAGCCGCTTTGATTATGATGACACTTTTAAAGGCTCCTATTGGTTGAGATATGAAACAGAAATGACCTAAGGTCTGCCCTCATTGGTCGCTTTGGTTATGACCTCACTTTTCAAGTCATTTTCGAGATTGTTTTGATAAAGTTTTGCTTCTACCGCGTGTAAATTGCACTCGAATTTTTGAAGTAAAGCTTCTTTAGCCAAGTTAGAGTGATTTGAAATTCGGATGAAATGGAAATGACGCACCCGCGAAGCATCAAACTGCGCTCATGGCTCCTATTGGTTGAGATGTAAAACGGAAACGATGATAGGTCTACGCTCATTGGTCGCTTTATTTATTTTTTTTAAGGGTTATCGGAATGTAACACTTTGTTGTGAGAGTCCATTTTTATATATATTATAAAAATGGACTCAAAACATGTTCCACTCAATATTTAAAGGAAAGAAAAGAGTATCTCACTAACCAACACACCTAAACTTTAAGGACGAAAATTCATATCTCCTGAACATCCCAAACTTAAATACACCTTCTGACTCTAAAACCAATCATGTTCACGCTACAAAATTTAACAATGCCCTTCCAAATGAAATTAAAAACACCACAGGTTAAATACTAAATAAAAGTATGACTAACTAAACATGAAGCTGGGGAAATCATTAAAGTTATAAATTAACACCAACACAACCTACAGTCGATAGTATAAAGTTTTATTTTTATTTTATTTACTCTTTATTTTGCGGAAATCAATGTACACAAAGAAGGAAAATTCCCATACAACATCCTACAGCCCGTCTCGGAATCCCTAGTGAGGAGGACTATATAAGTTACTTTAAAAATATCTGGGCTTATATTTTGATAAACATTTGACATTTAAACAACACGTACAAAAACTAAAAGCAAAAATCATCCCAATAATTGGTGTATTTGGTAGAATTGCTCATCTTCTACCAACATAGGTAAAGAGGGGCTTATACTTTAGCTTAATCCGGTCCCACCTAAATTATTTAATAGAAATATGGGGAAACACGACGAAGAAGAAGAAGATTGTATCATAGACCGGCACTTTTACTAAGCTCGACATTCTTTACACTTATTTTCCTTACTCGTTATTATGCATTATTGCTGAGATTAGTAAGTTTAGTGATGCCGAGCTAAACTAATCCGCCTCTTATAACTGCGCTCACAAGAAATCAAAAGAACTTTCTCCGCGGTTCACACAGGTGCTCACATGAATAAGTTAGTTTAACAAAAAGTTAGAACTCACCGCCCAACAAAGGTGCGAAATTTTAAATTCTCAGATCATCGGAGTAATCCATCTTAGTATGGTGTTTAGTATCGCCGACGGTTTCATAATGGATTTTCTTGGGAAAATATAAAAAGGTGACGTGAGGGGGAGAATGAGTTATCTGAAATCCTGTGCGGTGAGAAGCGGACGAGGACTAAAGGTGGGGATCTAACTATGGTGGTTGCGGTACTTGTGTACTGTGGAATATTTAACAATTATCATTAATTATTTTGTCAACTCCAAGAAATTATGTTCACAGCTGACCAGAAAGATGTAGACCATCCAGAGTAAAGAGAAGTGGGTTGAGAACTGGTTAGAAAACCAGCGAAAGACTTTTAAAATTGTCACTGTGTGCGCGTCCTCTAAGTATTTTTGCACCTCAAAACCGACCAACTACTCCCTAAACAGGCAAGATGTTCTGGTAAAAGGTAGATCATCCGACAAACGTTGTTGATGCTTCAATTATATCACTCGGACCATCACAATAAGAAGATTGACGATTTTTTTGTTTTTATGAATTAAAATTTTAATAAATCAGAGTGTGCAATTCACACGCAGTAGAAACGAAACTGGAAAGTCGATAGATGTCGCTTTTTTTTCTTTTGACTGTTTATTTTAAAGTGGTTTGATGATTGGATATTGATTTTACAAAAACAAAAATGTTTATTTTTTTGAATTTGGTAGGTTTCGAACAAGTGGTTTGAAGATTGGATATTGATTTTCCAAAAATAAAAATGTTTATTTTTTTGGATTTGGTAGGTTTCGAACCTCCGTTTGCTAGATGTCTTTCTCTGGGCGCTGAGAGTCAGGCTCTTCATACCGCGGCGCTATTGGAGACCCGTGCGTAGTCCCGAATTTACCGAATTATATTAGAACCGAGGACTGTCAAATAATAAATTTTTGCGGCGCATTTCCGTTTCATCCGAATTTCAATACGCTAACGGGGCTAAAGAAGTTTCACTTCAAAAAAACCCACAATAACAAGTTAAATCACAAAATAGAGAAAATAAGATTATTCGACAATATAACGTTTGGTTTGGTTCGTCCAATTAATCCTTAGAAAGTTTTCGCATAATTCACAGGGATTTAGTTGCGTCAGAGGCACACCTCCTGCACTAGGTACTCCCACTGATGCAGCACTGATAAGGATGACATTGTTTCAGATAGCAGTGGCAGTCAGAGAGAAGATGTTGAGGAAAGAGGGGCTCCCGGACTAGGGCCGGGGCTAGCACAGGACAGGGCAGGACAGGACCGGAGGAGATGGGGGGGAGGGCGGGCCGTGTCGGCGTGCTGCTGTCTCTGCTGCTCTACGCTCTGACCTCTTCCCGCACAGCCGATGCCTTTGTTAATGGTGAGTTCCTGACCTGACCTTAATCGCCATGTTCGATATAAACCTGTTTGACGAGTGCTTACGTTGGCTGTGTGTGTCTCAGGCGAGTGCGCGGCGCCGCTGGGTATGGAGGAGGGGCGCATCCCGGACCACGCCATCACCGCCAGCTCCTCCTACGAGATCAAGTCCGTGGGGCCGCAGAATGGAAGGTACGTCTAGGACCACTCTTTCGGTTACACTTTTAAATACTCACTGCTATCTAAATTTATTTATTTATTTATTTTGTTACAATAATTTACAGTTAATAATATAATTTAATAAAGTTGACCTCACTGGGTGCTTAAGCCCCATTTTATAATACAAAATTTAAAAAATTGTGAAAATCGGCACACATTTTGAGTTGTGTGTGTGTGTAAATGAAGTTGTTTTGTTTATTTCTCATTTTAAGCACCCGCTAAACTGCCAAAGCAAATTTGTCAGCAGATCAATTTAATAATATTAATATAGGTAAGACTAATTCATTTATAGAAAATGAATTTTATAAAATATATTATGATAAAACTATACTAACAGACAGAACAATTAGTCATAATAGACCTGATATAGTTTTACATGACAAAATTAAAAAAATAACTTATATCATTGATGTAGCTATTCCAAATTCCTGTAATATTCAAAAAACTGTTTCTGAAAAAATTAGAAAATACACAGATTTAGGAAATGAGATTAAAAGAATTTGGCATTCTCGGACTATAAAAATATTACCATTTGTTATTTCGGCCACTGGCATAATACCTAGGAATCTGATTCAAAATTTAAGCATATTAGATTTATCAAAGAATTTGTATATAAAAATGCAAAAATCAGTCATTTTAAATGCATGTAGGAATACAAAAGATTTTTTAAATATTTATATTGAGGGATCAGTAGGATTTATAGGTTCAATTAGAAATGCCACAGAGCCGAACCCTCTGATATGAAAATATCTGGAGTCGGTGAATTATATTCCCATTTGGTCTCTAGTAGGTTGACATGTTGTTCTTGTATTATTTTGTATTTATAATACTTATATAGTGCAATTGCATAGCGTGGGTTGACTAGATGATCATTTGGGGAAGTGTGTGAAAGGGTTTAGTTTTTCCTGAGGGGGAAATTTAACCCGGACATTTAAATCTGGTGCAGAAAATCGTTTCAGAAGAATAACTTTAAAGTAACTACGCACAATACGAAGACATAAAACACACAGACAGACAGACATTCAACAGGCAAATTATTCATAGTCATATTTATACATAAAATTACCAACAATTTTTTTTATATCGGTGGAACCTACAATTTGATTGATCTTATTAAATATGGTAGGCACAACAACAAGTGTTTTTTGTCCGTATTTATTTGTCATGGTATTGTGTGTTACTTGTATTCTTTAATGTTATAAATTTTTGGTAATAGTGTTTCTTTGTCTTTAATTGATTTTTCTAAATTTTGTGTCTGAATTTATTTTGGTTTTCCTCATTGTTTGAGGAAAATAAAATATAATAAAACTCTTCTTCTGCTTCTTTCGTATCACTATATTTCATCATTTTTTAAATGGTGTACAGTTTTAGAGTAATAATAAATCATTTATCTACAATATGTATTTGGTAAAATAGGTCTTTAATATTTAAAAAAAATAGCCCTCATAGTAAAGTAACCCTGTCATAACACTTTTATATCGGTTATCTCTTTTCCAGACCGCCGAATATTTCATTTTGAATCGTGAAGTTCATTATTCAGTCTACTTGTATTTCTAATATCTTCTTCTTTATTATTTGTTCCATTATTTTCAAATGCATATCATTAAATCTGATCTTCAGTGGGTGTAGATTCTATATAGAAGCAGGGGTTTTTTAAAAATAAAACTGTACTCATTGAAGTCCCCGTTAATCGAATTTTCAATTTGGGAGGGGGTATGGTATTAGGGGGTATGGGAATGGTACCACCGCCTCATTTATTGGTTAACCAACACTCATGCCATAAGTCACCCCAGGTGGGTTGCTACGTTTGGTGACTTAGTAGGAGTGCCCGAGTTTATGGGGTGAGATTTCTATACGTCTCGGTGGCGAATGCGTTTGTCCACTTACTGTGTGGCGTCCAAACCGGGAGAAACAGGCTGAGGGAGGCCTAAAAACCTAGAACTCTCGAGCCAGACTCCCTCTACCCATCGCCTTGCACCTCAGTGGTAGGAATGGATTTATATATCCTTCACTTCTCACATTGATCCCCAGATTCCTACGCACCCCTCATTCCTTTTTCCTTTCCAGAACTTCCTCTCTTTCCTTTCCCTAAAAATAACCCCCACACAGCATCCCTAGAGATGACACAGGACCCGAAGGGAATTGCTTTTCCCAGGGCCTACTGTGTAGAGCTAATTTAAAAAAATAATATAAGTAATAAAAAGTAAATTATTATTGTAGGTTTTTTTAAATATGTTTTATATATTCCACAATAATATTATTCTATTATTTAATCAATAAAATTAGTTTACTATAAAAAAAAGTTCTGCTTTGTAATTATTATTACGCGTGACAGCTGTTTCGCTCTCTGTAGGCATTATCAAACTGTGGTTATAGCACTTGCAGTCGGTGTATTTATATCATTCTAGACAGGTACTTATGATGGTTCCATGCCAACTCAGAATGAAAGAATGAAACCAACTCAGAAATACCTCAGAAAGGTCATTAAAAGCTATTTATAATTTTAAATAAAAAGAAAAAATAATTTTAAAATAGCCGGAAAACCTAACCTAACTTAACCTATTTGATCAATGTTTTTATATTTTTTATCAACACTCTTAATGACCTTTCTGAGGTGCTTCTGAGTTGATTTCATTCTGACTTGGCCAGTCACCACTTGTGATAGAAATGATATAAATACACCGTCTGTAAGTGGTACAACCACAGTTAGATAATGCCTTCAGAGAGCGAAACAGCGTAATAATAATTACAAAGTAGAACTTGTTGGTAATAAACTGTTTTTATAGATAAGTAATAATATTATTAAATATATAAAAGAAATTAAAATTAAAATTGAGTTCTACAAATTAAACTTGATAACAATAAATTATTGTACGCGTCCGGTTAGTATTACCCAGTGCAGAATTTTCAATGTAAACAAGAAATGCAGAAGAAAACCCAATTAAGCTGATCTCAGATGTGTTGAGGAGATGGCAGGCTACTTGAGTTCAACAAGTATTCTTATCAAGCGCAAGCAAGCATGCTGTAGCCAGACCCGTGCAGAATCGGGTGCCGCTGCCCCCCAACAGGCAATGCACCGCAATGGGCTTCCGCCGGACGCGGCAGTCATAATTCGCGCGAAATGGACGATATATCTTATCAGCGTCACACCTCTCGCAGTACCTTCCTCTGGGTAGGTGTACGATTGACTGTTTATTGAAAAAGATATCAAAATCTACATTATTAAATCCTTCAAAACTTTCTAATGTCATTACGTACATGAACTTGGTAGAGGTCGAAAATATCATTTGAATTGTGTCGGTTAATCGAAAATCTTTTCATAATCAAGTGGCATTTCGTTGATCCAATTTTGTGAAATAGAGGCATTTCAACATTAACTTTAAGGCTAAAAAAATGTTATTAGTGGAAATTTAAGAAACGGCACAGCCTGAATGAATAAGACTTTTTACCTTCTCAAAAGCATTGGCTACATTCACTTCAAACATACATCATGGTGTCTTGAACTCCGCTATATGAACATAGCGATTTAGAAGTACCAATGTAACTTTGAAATATAATTTACTTTGGAGGTGTTTAAATTGATTTATTTTACATACGTTTTTAGATTTTCACGGCCAAAAGTATTTTCGTAATTTGTTTTTGGCGTGTTGCGCTACCTCCTTCTTTAGCCAACGTTTCGGACAGCGTTGTAGTGTCCATCATCAGGGCAGAACCGGCAGATAGACACATCTACCGGATCTGCCCTGATGAAGCATGGAATTTAATATTTCAATTTTCAGAGAAAATAATTGAGACAGTAGATACATAATCTAATATGTGGGGTACTTTTAAATCTGTTTTCCCCGCACTAAATGTTAATAATGTTTTTAATTGTTTTATAATGACGTTGCTGCTATGCCTTATTTAAGTGCGTTACATTGTTTAGGTTTTGTAAACATATTAAGAAGTGGGGAATATATCATTTTCCTTACTTTACTAAATAAGGTTACATTCGGGTAATTGGTTCAACAAGCAAATTTAACCTAAGACCCTTTATATGTATTGGTTTAGGCTTGTAGTTTTTAAGTGTAACTTGATTATTCACTAAGAGGTGTTCTGCGAATTTTGAAGAAATGTTTTTTATTATTATTATAACATCGTACCTATTCTTTGAATCTAGTTGATAATGCTCTACCTGTTTGTCCGATGTAAGTGGCATAACAGTCGGCTTGGTCATATTTTAATTCATATACTCCACTATTATTAAATTTAGGATTTCTGTATTTGAAGTAAAACTTCTTTACGCACGCTTGACTTGGGGAGTAAGCTGGTGAATGCGTGACGAGAGCGTTACAAAAAGTGTGATCGGGCGAGGCGAACGGTTGGGCCTTTATGCACGCTTGACTTGGGGAGTAAGCTGGTGAATGCGTGGCGAGAGCGTTATGAAAAGTGTGATCGGGCGAGGCGAACGGTTGGGCGAGGCGAACGGAAGTTGAGAGGGAGATATAAGTTAGTGAAGTTTTACTTCAGTCGTGTGGTCTAAAGCTCACTCGTTTTTTTTTGTTTTTGTTTATTTAGGTAATTCGTAGAATTCCGGGATAATAAAGGGAGTTCATAAAGAGGAGATATTCCCTGGTTGGCATCTGACAAAGGTTTTATATAATTCGATAAATATGCAAATATTGAAGTCCTTTAAAATGAAAGCACTCAAAACTAAGCCGCTCAATGACCTTTAGTTTTCTATAGAATATAAATACCCAGGTCAATAATTAAACTAACCCATTTTTATCACATAAGAAAATTGAAAAAAATATTGCCACCGACAGATAACGGCTCCATGTACTCTGAACAAATCCAGTGCCTTCCAAATCCCACTGATGGATTACGGAGAATCATGGAAAGCAGTGCGAACAGCAGTGTAGTTCTGCCATGGCTCCATGCACTCTGAAAAAATCTTCAGTGGAAAAATCGGAAGGCACTGGTCTTCCGTTTCGTGGTTGATGGATTACGGAGGACCTATATTTCAAGGATTATGGAAAGTAGTGCGAACAGCATTGTAGTTCTGCCACGGCTTCATGCACCCTAAACACACCCTCACTCTCCCAAGGTCTTCCAGTGCCTTCCCTTCCAAAGCCTGCTGATGGATTACGGTGAATGTAAATAATAAATGTTTTAATCAATATTATAAGAGTCTCTCACTAATACATTCCCTGTTAGGAAGGGATTAGTCCTGATTCCGGTAAATTTGGCCCTTCTCCTTCGCATCTCAAATTTGACAGAGAGAATGCCATAAATACCTTAATTATTATTAAGGCCGGGGAGTTTCAAATATAGTAAAGCAATGTTATTATTTATTCTGAGCACCCACAGAGTTACAATTCATAATCTATGAACTACCTATGAGTAGTTTGGGCGCGCACCCAACTCTGGGTAGGCGGTTATTGTCGATTGCTCGCAGTAAATGAGAGCACGCAAACAGTTTACTGACCACGAACTAGAAAGACACCGTTACAAAACTTAAAGCTGCAGAACGCCAGAACCACGCAGTATCTTCAACTCCGGTAAGTATAGCTGGAAATAAGGTGAATTACTCGCCAGTTTTCATATTTCATCGACTGAAAGGGTGCAAAAAATTAATTTCGTTTATATTATTGGCGTATCATTATGTATTATGGTGGTAATAGCTCAGTTGGTAGAGTTTAGATTGTTATTTAGTAGAGTTGGCAGAGTTTTTGTAGGTTTCGTATTTACATTAAGAGTAGTTGAAATTATTTTGATTAAATAAAATGAAGACTGATGAAATATTACAACGAGGTTTATAAGCTTCAACAAATAGTACCTAATAAAACTGAATAATAAATTAATAGTCACTCGTAAACTGAAAAATTAATACGGCATTAACAACTCTACACTACAACAGTGGATAACCTCTTATTTTTTTAAGAGATATCAGACAGTAACCTTCGGGAGTAAGAGATCTTTCAATTTTCTTTAAGTTGTGGAGTGTCACAGGGGTCCGTACAGGGTCCTCTTATATTTAAATTATAAATTTTATTTTTGGAACCATTTAACACATTTATTTACATGAACAAATTTTTCTCAGCTAGGCCGATGACTATTTTCTTGTTAATGCGAGATCCTATTACTTTTTCTTTTGACACTTTTTATTTATTTTTTCATTTTGGTACAATAACGTATATTTTACAAAACTATTTGATAGTTTAGGCCTCACTGGGTGTCTTACCCATGCTGAGGCACCCCGTGGTAAGTGGAAGTAGGTCATCCCTACCGCTCTGCTTGTGTACATAATGTACCCAAATAAAAAATGAAGCTAAATGCATACAAAACTGGATCAAGTGGATCGCAACACTTAAAAAACAGCATTTAATTGATAATCCCCTGGAATATAATTCCTTAAAAATAGATGCGTTTATGTAAAAAAAAAGTCACATACAGTCAAATGATCTATAGCGTATCATCGGATAAGTGTGGAAAGTGTGAAAAGCAGTTGCGTTACAAAGTGAAAAGTTGACAGTTGATCCCAGATGGATTAGCGGTGTGTATTTTCAGTGGGAAAGAGTTCTTAAACCCAAGCCCATTGTAGGAAGCTTATCCCATTCCTACTCCTTATTAAAATCAACTTGGGAGGTGGGTATGAGTACCACCACCCCGGTAACCATTTACTGGATAACCAACACCCATGCTACCTCAACTGGTTCGCTTAGCATTGGTTAATTTGTTTTATTTATTATTTATTTCGTTATTTTAATATTACATTAGATTATAGTAATGACTTATTGCCCATCTCACTAGGTGTGAAACGCCTGTGTTGAGATGGTAATTTACAGAGTGGTTGTTAGCTAGGTTTTAGTTTACTTTTTTTTACATTAACTCCACACAGAGGCGACGTTTACTTTTTTTTACATTAACTCCACACTAAGGAGACGTAGAGATGCTGTGTGGAGGGTCTCTTTGAGGAGAGGAAGGAATGAACATTGGTCTTGAAGAGACTCATGTTGTAGGAAGGAGGAAACACAGAGGCCGGTAAATCGTTCCACAGCCGAGCTGTTGAACACAAGAACGAGTCGAAGAAGCGACCCATTCTCATGTGACAAAGTGTTTCCCGACTATGAACCGGTGCTGAAGGGATCAATGACGCTAGTTCCTCGGAGCATATTCCATTGTAATACCGGTAGAACAAGGATAGCATTCCCACCTGACGCCTGTGCTCTAAAGATTGCAATCCGTCTGTTAAGATGGGAGAATCTATCAAACGGACCGCCCGTTTTTGCACAGAGTCGAGGGTATTTTTCAGGTATTTATATATATAAATATTTTTTAATAATTTTTATTTTTATTTTTAATAATATGTTTTACATAGTATTTACATGACAATTTTACATCTCAGTTTTTTTGCTACCCTTCCATTGAAAGCCTTAGCTTGTGTATGGAAGGGGAGTGTACATTAATGTTATTAGTTAGTACTTAAATAATTCATTGTACATAAATATAAGTGAGCTGCAGTATTTATTTTGATAATAGTGTGTATTTAAAAAAAAGTAAGAGTTATGGAAAACTAAGGATTTATGTAAGATTAATTAAGTGACAGAAGTTTTTTTCTTAAGAAATTTTTAAAATGTCTCCATGAATATGTATGTTAATAAATATGTTCGACACTCCTGTAGACTACCCACCCCTGTTATCTTTTCCTTCCCAGAACTTACTTTCCTTCCCTAAAAAGACCATACTAACCCAGAATTCAATACAACAAATTATTTGAGTTATGGTAAAAAAAAACGATTTTAGTGTCAGTTAATATTTGATTAATTTAAATGAATTTCTTAACATTTGGGAATATAGTGCATGTAGCTATGTTTTGCCCTGTTTTCTTTCTTTAATTAAAATTACCTGCATAAGGTCCGGAACCATACACCCCGGCACCCACCACAGCACCCATTGCCCAGTTCGTACCAAAGAACTCGGAACCCGGAAGAATCACTTCTAGGAAGAACTCAAGTTCTTTTAAAAAAACCTTCCTCATGAAACTACTCATCTCTAGTGTCGATAAGACATCCCTCGTCATCCCCTCCCCCCGCCCGCCCGCCTCCTGTCACCGGGCCCTCGCTCGAATGACAGAGAAAAACGCTCAGCGGGCGTGTGAGCGGAAATGAAAAATTGCTTAATTCGTCAGTGATTTTTTAACCGGATCCCTCCAGCGCTAAAGCCACACATGCACGAGAACAAAATGGTAGATATTCTCCCCTTTTCTAGCTTGTGTTTTTTCTTCGCTGCCTAATAACATATTTGCAATAAAGTGAATAGATTAACCTATTTGTCGGATCGCCAATCCACTGCTCCCTAAGTACCCGTTGGTACCTACCGTACAACTATTAATTCGTGGTATGGTGGCCCACGTGTGCACGTGTGCTGAGGGTGTGGGGTAGGACCACCCCCGCCTGGAGCGTAATCCCGACATTCACATTTCCCTCGGAACTCCCCGAACTCGGAACAGCCCGAAGCTCTACATCTCCAGATTCTGTGCGCCAGACAATTCCAACTTAGTAAAATAATGTTCCAGACGGTTACACGATACTCCCGAGTATTACATATTTCAGTTTTGCATTTTTTCGCAGAACTTTTAGCGGATAAACCATCGTCGATGTTTTTGTTGTCGCCTTCGTTGTTTTCATTCATTTCGCCTCAAAAAGAGAACATATCTTGTCCAGATTTTTTCAATTCAACTGCGAGTGTGTTTTGCATTTAAACCCATCCGAGGTGTATAACAAACATGATTAGAGATCGATCTTTGTAAAATAGGCCCATCAGTTTAGATTTCCGTCTCATGCTGCAGCAAATGCAGAGGTTCATACGAATTAAAATTGAAATGACTTCAATTCGTATAATGCATCCTACACTAAAGTAAACATACATTACAAAGTTGTCGACGAAAAAATGTTTTCAATTTAATGTTGGTTTTTCCATTGGAACGGTGATTTATTTACCTTGACCGCCCCTGCGACGGTCGTTACCTCAAGAATTGACAGTTTTTGAGTAGGGAAACTTACACCAAAAACTTAAAAGGGAATCTTAGTTCTTGAATATGGTGGTCGTGTTCTTTTCGAGTGTGCACTTACGCTGAGGAATTTCCTGCAAACACTTCAAACATCGTGGCAGCGGAGTTTCTCAAATTGTTAGCGGAGCGTGTCTTTAACCCCTACTTACTAGCTCTGCCTGGCTAATCTTTTAACCTGAGTATAAAGCGTGGCGTGATCTGTATCGCTGTTCTGTCGTGTTCTGTGTTCTATCGCGTGATCTGTGTTGCTGTTGTTCATCTCAATACTACCACCAATATTTTGTATCCATCCCCGCACCTGATTTAACTTTTAATAGAAGATTTAAATTTCCACACAGATATTTTATATATTCATAAAGTTGTAATTAAAACCGATAGTTCTTAGAGCGAAAACGTCTAAACAAAACGAAAACAAAAAACGAAAACGAAAACTTTAAACAGGTGCTGCAGTGGGGAGGCAACACGCTCAATAATTTTTTTACTGAGAGATAACCCTCTCCGCCTTCAATTTCATCGTTCGCCATTGCTGTTGAATGTGGTTCAATTCCATCGCTTTTGTTTTCAAGTCATTGAATCTGTAGTAAAAAAAATATTAAGTGTACACGAGATGGGGATAGATTAATCTAAAATTTTCACAAAGCACAGTACCGTTTTTGAATCTCTAGCGAAGCCTTCATCTTTTTTAAATTTATATTGATGTCCGTCGATTTATTTTCAATTACTCCAATGCATTGGGTCACCAATTCTCGTAGCATTTCTTGTTGAAAATAACAGTAAGTTACTAATATAATTTTGTTTAAAATAATAATTGAATATGATGTAGACTTGTTATTTACGAATTTTATTTACCTTTTTCAATTGCTCACAATTAGTTAAACGACTTCTTTTCGAGTTTATTATGTTTATAAGAAACCGCCGAAGTATTGCAAGGGACAGTTTCACAAAGAACCAAATTTAAAAAAAAAGGCGAAAAATGGACTGTCAAAAGCAAGCGCGCATGCTCCGCCCGCCTTTCTGTCGTCATTGTCAGCTCTAAAAATATACATTTGTAGCGCGCCGTTTTTACGCTTGCCACTACACCATCTCTTTCCCCCGTACAGCGCCATCCTGCTCACCCACCCCTAAGCAAACCAGGATGCGCCGACGCCTTCTGCGCATCTCCCACCCTCGAGCCGCTACATAAACCACACCCCGCAACAAGGAATGGGCTATATAACAGGCTGCGCGCCCTAAATCAGTCAGTTCGTCTGCAGCTCGCTCTTGACTAGTACGCTCTCTTAGTTGCGCTTCGTCCTCTGGCACGACCCTCTAAGGAGTATTCTACTACCATAAGTAAAGCACCAACCAGACCCCCGACTGCTGCCTTAGTTGCGCTTCGTCCTATGGTACGACCCTCTAAGCAGAACCACAGTCAGCTTTTGTTATTCCCAAAGCCTAACGGCAAGGTTCCCTCCGATCCCTTGCTCAGTTAATTAGTGAATTGATACATTGTGACTATTTTTACCATATTATGTGATCTGTGAACTTACTTTCTTAAATAAATAACCTTTTACCAACAATTGTGTTATAAAACTGGCGCCCAACTTAGTGGCCAGACACATAAAGTAAAATTAAAATCAGTGCATCTACAAAATTTCGTCGCTACCACGTCGAAGTCCTCGTTTCACAATGCAGGCCAAGGAAAGTGCTGGCATCTGCTTCACGCAGGAGCAGTTCGCGGAACTAATGAACTCCATGAAGCGGATGCAGTCGGAACCAACACGTACGGGTACATTCACCACCTGTACGGCACGCTTCGATGGTACCAGAGACAGGAGTGCGGTCGAGAGTTTTATTGCCGCCGCATCCATCTTCAAGTGCGCCGAGAACATCGAAGACGCAAGCGCTCTGGAAGGATTACCACTGCTGCTTACGAAAGACGCCGCCGCTTGGTGGCTCGGCATAAAAGGAGAAGTACGAGACTGGGAGAGCGCAACGAACCTCCTCAGGCATGCTTTCGCCCCTAAGAAGCCAGCGTACAAAGTGTACACAGAGATATTTTTATGCAAGCAAGACGCATTAACGTCAACCGATGTGTTCATTGCTAAGCAGCGGATGTTACTCGCGGAGCTACCACCGCCCAGCCATCCAGAGAAGGTCCAGATAGACCTAATATTCGGACAACTGAATATCCGGATACGAGACAGAGTGCCGCGCGAAGCGATCAATACCTTCGCCGAACTACTACAAAAAGCCCGTGCAGCGGAAGAAAGCCTGTACGAGAGCACGAAGACCGTCCCACTACGCGCGATGGAAAACCGAACAGACGGCCGCCTACGCTGCACTAACTGCCGCAGATTTGGGCACCGTTCCGAGGAGTGCCGTTCCCGCTACGATACAGGAGCGCACGTAAAGTACACTCCTCCAGTCAAGAAGCTGGAGACACCCAGTGATGCGAAGTTCGCATGCTACGGTTGCGGTAAACCAGGCGTGGTAAGAAGCAAGTGCCCGCAATGCAGCCAAGGGAGAATAGACACCCCTCACCCACGAGCCGATTTTTGCTCGATACATGAAATAGGCCTTCCCCGAGCGAGACCTATACTACACATCGGGATTGGAAACTTCCTGGGCACTGCTCACATAGACACCGGAGCAAAATTGAGCGTAGCGTCAGCTGAGCTACACCGGCGGCTAATCGCTCAAAATTTCAAAACCCAGCGAACCATCATGGACATCGTATTGGCAGATGGTGTCCCTAAACGTCAGGAGGTCGAGACAATAGCCGCCACCTTGACACTAAGAGGCCGACAGATACCCACCAGCTTCATCGTGCTCCCAGGAGGACACGAGAATCGAACACTCCTAGGCGTCGATTTTATCGAAGACGCGGGGATCGATATAAACATTCCCCAGCGCGCATGGGCATTCATGGACAGCCCCGAAGTACGGTATATGCTGCATATGGAAAATGACGCCATACCACCAAACCGAGGTATTCGACAACGTCAAAAGACTGGCGAGATAGGAGAAGTGAGAGCACACAAACTCCCTAAGGTTTGCCTACCCGCCCCACCAGTATAGGACAATGAATGCGAGATCTACGTACCGCCGTTCATGAGTCGCGCGCCGAGATTAACAGTATGTTAACCCAAGGGATTATAGAAGAAGCAGATTCACCGTGGGCCGCACCTGTGGTTATGGTGCCCAAAAAAGACGGAAACAAGCGCATCTGTATTGATTTTCGCCTTCTCGATGATAACGGTACCAGACGTGTACCCCCTGCCCAGAATGGATGACCTGCTACACTCGGCAAAGCAGTCAAACTTTATATCTACAGTAGACCTACGATCTGGCTACTGGCAGATCAAGATACTGGAGAAAGACCGTGACAAGACGGCCTTTATAACCCCATTCGGACTCTACCGTTTCTTGAAGATGCCATTTGGACTTCGCAATGCGCCCGGGACGTTCCAGCGCATGATTGACCGACTTAAGATCGAGCTAGATGAAGTCAATATCCTAGCATACCTGGACGATGTAATCATACTTTCGCCCACCTTCCATAAACACCTCGCCGATCTACAACAGGTGTTCACCAAGCTACGAGAATTTAATTTCACTGCAAATCGAGTTAAATGCCACTTCTGCTGTCCAAGCATAAAATATCTAGGACACGTAATAACCCCCGGAGGAATCAGCACCAATCCGGAGAAGATAGAGGCGATCTCTAAAATGAAGGAGCCAAACAATGTCAAACAGCTACAGACATTTCTTCAGACATGCTCCTGGTATAGGCGATTTGTACCCGAGTTCGCCAAAACCGCCAAGCCACTCAGCGACTTGATAAAGAAAGACGCCACCTGGGAATGGAAATCCCCACAGCAGAATGCTTTCGACACCCTGAAAGCACTACTCACTAGCGCCCCCATACTACGACAAGCCGATGGAAGCAAGGAATTCATCATAAAGTCGGACGCAAGCAGCTACGCAATAGGAGCAGTTTTGGTCCAGGGGGAGGGACTAGAAGAACATCCGGTAGAATACGCGAGCCGCCTGCTACTACCAGCGGAGAGGAACTATTCTACCACAGAACGAGAAGCCCTAGCAGTCGTATGGGCAGTTGCAAAGTTCCGAGGATACATTGAAGGAACAGCAATCACCGTGGTTACCGACCACCAATCGTTGAAGTGGTTAATGACGTTAAAGTCTCCCACAGGTCGCCTTGCAAGACGGGCCCTGCAGCTTCAACCCTACAACCTGAAAATCCAATACACACCTGGACGCTCAAACCTGGTGGCGGACACACTATCACGACCACCATTACTTGAAGACCCACCCTCTATTTGCGCACTATGCACGATAACCCTCGACGTTCCAGTACGCAACGCGGCTGACATCCGCAGAGAACAATTGAAAGACACTGCATTGAAGAAAATTATCGAGTGTTTTGAAGCCAACAATCCAAACGAAGACCTTAGTTACTGGACAACTAAGGGCTACCTGATGCAAAACGGTGTATTGTACCGATATGCACCCGATATCGAAGAAGAGGACGCTCAACTAGTCGTCCCCGAGCATGAGCAACACCAAATACTCATGGCCTATCACGATGCCCCTACCGCTGGGCATTACGGAGTAGAACGCACGATTCGACGAATTGCCAGACGATACTTTTGGAAGAATATGCGGAACTACATACAGAAATACGTCAAGAACTGTCTGGAGTGCCAGAGATACAAGCCATCAAACCTAAAACCCGCCGGCCTCCTACAGACTTCAGTAATGAACCAGAGGTTTGAAACAGTAGCCTTCGACCTCTTCGGACCACTCCCAACTTCCGAGGATGGGAAGAATTGGATCTTCATCATCGAAGATGTGGCCACACGCTGGATAGAACTATTTCCCCTCAAAGACGCGACTGCCTAGACCTGCGCCCGCGTCCTGATTGATGAAGTATGCCTACGCTACGGGACCCCACGCCGACTGATAAGCGACAACGGTACCCAGTTCGTGAGTGCCGTGATGCAGCAGATGACTTACTGCCTGGACATCAAGCACACCTTCACACCAGCCTACCACCCAGAGGCCAATCCTGTCGAGAGGAAAAATCGAGACCTCAAACCCCAACTAGCCATCCTGGTTGGCACAGAACACCGAAAATGGGCCGAAAGCCTTCCATCAATACGCTTCGCCATGAATACCGCGTTCTGTCAGAGCACCGGATACTCCGCTGCCTATCTCACATTTGGACGTGAGCTAAGGTCAGCCGATGACGTCGGAAGAGACTTGAGAAGCATTATCTTATCGGAAAACTTCATCCCCGAGATAACGCCGCATCTGCTACAACTAGCCGATACCCTACGTCTTGTCAGGACCCACAATGATGAGAAACAAGACAAACAAAAGAATTACGTGGATAACAAGAGGCGAGAAGACCCCCATTACCAGCCCGGAGATCACGTCTTTGTCCACTCCCACGCTCTTAGCAAAGCCGCAAGAGGCTTCAGCGCAAAATTAGGACCACGACGCGATGGCCCCTACCTGATCCTGAAGCAACATGGACCAACGAGCTACGAGATAGCTCCAATGGAAGCACCAGATGTCTCGCTAGGCACCAACCACACCTCAGCACTGACTCCATACCACGGGCGCTTGACACCGCTGCCCGCTCCGGTTATTCCTCTGCGCAAACGAGGTCGACCAAAGAAGAATAAGTAGCCGCCACGCTACTACAGACCTGGATCTTCGACGGGACGTTCCTCGATCCAGAGGGGGAGGATGTAGCGCGCCGTTTTTACGCTTGCCACTACACCATCTCTTTTCCCCGTCTCCCCATCCCCGTTTCCCCCATCCTGCTCACCCACCCCTAAGCAAACCAGGATGCGCCGACGCCTTCTGCGCATCTCCCACCCTCGAGCCGCTACATAAACCACACCCCGCAACAACGAATGGGCTATATAACAGGCTGCGCGCCCTAAATCAGTCAGTTCGTCTGCAGCTCGCTCTTGGCTAGTACGCTCTCTTAGTTGCGCTTCGTCCTCTGGCACGACCCTCTAAGGAGTATTCTACTACCATAAGTAAAGCACCAACCAGACCCCCGACTGCTGCCTTAGTTGCGCTTCGTCCTATGGTACGACCCTCTAAGCAGAACCACAGTCAGCTTTTGTTGTTCCCAAAGCCTAACGGCAAGGTTCCCTCCGATCCCTTGCTCAGTTAATTAGTGAATTGCTACATTGTGACTATTTTTACCATATTATGTGATCTGTGAACTTACTTTCTTAAATAAATAACCTTTTACCAACAATTGTGTTATACATTGCGTTTTTACTGCACGGCCGCAGAAGTCAGCTTATTAGTATCAGATCGAGTTCGAGTGAATACGGGCTCTATTTATGTTGTTGCAACAACACAGTTTAACGACCGAGAAAGTTTTTTTTAGTAAGGCTGTAGTGTTTTAACCGATTAGTTGCCTGGAATGTGCAAAAAGCTAGTTCAGGAATAAAGATTATTATTTTTATAATAACTAATATCGATCTCATTTGAATAAGTTCAAGTTGCTTTTTTTATTTTTAATGTAATGACTGGTAACTTTTTCTAGTGACTGGTTGTCACAAAAACAAATGGTAACTAAATCCCCCCCCCCCCCAAAAAAACTTCCCCCCCCCCCTCCCGGGGTGCAATAAACACGACCCCCTCTCGAGCCAGAAGCCAAATTCAAGACAGCCTCGCCGTGTTTTGCTACGACATTCTATTCTTTTTCGCCATTGAAACGAATGGCGTGTAAAAGAAAGCTTAATTAAAGCACGGTGATAAATGGCACCTGATGTTTTATGGGACGTGGCGCGGGCGGAGTGGGCGGGGGAGCGGGGGAGGGGAGCTCCAGTGGCCACCCCCGGAGACGAATTTAACGCAGTTCAAATTTAAATAGCGGATCTGGAATACGGGAATCGCCCATTTAAATCATGAGTACCTAGGTACTCAACGTCACCTTATTCAATTTTACGCCTTTGAAATTTTCCTGGACATCCCTATGTTATGATAATATTAAGTTATTTGTTTATTTACTTGTAAATGTACCGGTTAAGTCTAGAGTCGTGACGTTTGCAAGAGAGAGAGTACGAAAACTCTGTGTAATATAATTATGAATACTTGAGGCAGGAGGATGAGTTTTTGTAATTGGGAAGATTGTTTACGAGAGTTGGGAAGGCTGACAGAGATATTGAAAGAAGGGTAAATGCAAGTAACTCCATTGGTACAGGACTGAATGCCGTTGGCGCAAACAAAAAGCAGTCCACAGTAGAGTGATGTATGGCAGTATCCACTAACATTTAGTTTATATAACGCATTTGTACAAATATCCGGTTAAGTGGTGATCAGTGGCGAGCAATGATCTCTGTTCGGAAGTTGAAGTTTTCAAGTTCGGTTGTGAATTTGCACAGAATATTTGAAAATAGATTTTTACAAATCATCATCTGATTGTTGTGGCCAACTGAAGAAATTGGTATACGGTACATTTTCCCTTCTTTTTTTATTTTAACTAACTTGACGGTCTCCATGGTTGAAGGGGAATGCTCTCGACTAGAGATCCAGAGGTCGCAGGTTCAAATCCCGGAGTGCGCATGTAAATTTTATTTGATTGATTTTATTAATTAAAACACGATGGATTCAGGAGACAGTGAGTTTTTGATCATACACACAGATGGCATTAGAAGTACTTTGATATAACAAAATAACAGTTTTTTTTTAAAGGAAGACAAACATTTCCGGGTTACGAATAACCCAACAAAAATTGTTTGGAAATCTCCTACTACCACCACAGAAAGCCGAAAATGTTGCTTGTTTTGTGATGGAGGACTTAGCCAGCCGAGGAATCGAACACGCGACGCTCGGGTGGAACCCAAGCGCTATGTCCACTCAACCACTGAACAATTTAAAATAAGGTGTATTTACGGTAAAATTAGGAATATTAAGGAAGATACTCTCGTTATCGCCCTGATTTAAGACCACCATTCAGAATTAAAACGTTTGCTTGAAATGGCTTTAGCCATCTCATCTCATTTTGAGAGGCGGGAATGGGTACCGCCGCCCCGGGACTTTATTGGATAACCAACACCTCTGCCACAGGTCACCACAAGTGGTTCGCTACGTTTGGTGATTTAGCAGGGGTGCCCGGGTTCATGGGGTGAGTTTTGTCTAGGTCTTGGAGGCGGATGACCAGGACACACTGAACCCCAGATTCCTATCCATCCCTTAAACCCTTTTCATTCCCAGAACTCTCCTCTCCGTTCTTTCCTTAAAAAAACCCTCCACACAGCATCCCCAAAGAAGACATAGGCCCTGAGGGAAATTATTTTCCTCAGGGCCTCCTGTGTAGAGCTCAGGTAAAAAAAAAAATATGCGCAATTAGTTTGGATATATTCCACATTTCCAAGCTCGGTGAACTCATTTGTTTTTTTAACATCAAATTAGTCCCAAAATAAGATGAATTATTAATTTGGTGAGTTTTAACAGTATGTAAAGCGGGATAAAACATTTTATAATAAATTAAAACGCTTGAACGAGCATAAAAATCCCCTATGAAACTTTCCACAAAAACATAAAATACGCTTAGTCATGTTTAAAATGCTTTTATATTTTTTTCTAACGAGTTTCAAACATAATCTTTTATTTCAAAATACACGAACATTAATCACGAAGAGTATTAAAAATTCAAGAGACACCTGTGTATTGTGTACTGTGTACTGAGTGTGGGAGGCGTTACCCACACTACCCACTTTACCCGTTGGGAGGGACGCTACGTTGTCCTGTGTATACGCACTCCGGGCGCCGATGTTGGCAGTAGTGAATAGGAGAAGGAGATGAGGAAGAGTGGGTGGGGAAGTGTCTGGCTATTCCGATCTGATCACCGAACATGGCTAAAGCCTTTGAAGCAAAGTTTCGATACTGAATGGAGTCTTACACCAGGATTACTAGAGCATATTCCACTCTGGAACTTGCTGCAAAAATGTTTGATGTTATTTTTAAGGAATGAAATTTTTAAATACCACAAATGAATCAAATAAACTTTATTTACGCATGCCGGTTTTGGACCCGCGCCTCTCAGATTGCTAGTAGAAAGCCTCGCCCCTCAACCACGGGGTCGTCAAATATATAATAGGTATTGCTAGTTGAATTGTAGAGTAGATCCTCGGGTATAGGATGGTTCTCCAGTAGTTTTGATCAAAATGTGGCCGATTTGGCAAAATTTGAACACGTGCACTGCTGCCCGCTATCGTCCACCCAAAGATGTGCCTCGAACACTGTGGACACTCACACACTTGCTTGTGGGTGACACCACTTCCGTAAAAGTATTAAGAAAGGATCTTATAATGGTGAAACTACTTTACTACTAATGTGATGGGGAGATATTACAATGTAACGGAGACCATAGAAGTCTGCACGGCCTCTCGCTCTTTCTCTCTTAGAACTCGTCCTACGATATTTAGGAGATCGTTATATTATAGTACGGCAGTCTTATGCGACAGCTCTTTAATGAGTAAAAAATTATTTATTAAATTGATTTAACTTTTGTTAAACTAATAACATTATGTGTATTCCCGGATGAAGCTATCCCTGGCTTTTGATTCATTTTGCAAATTTTATTGATCTAAACCTTGTTTACATTTTTGGTGGCGTGTCTTGTACTGTGTTGAATATGTTTGCATTTGACACTTCATGCTTGCATGGTTAAATAGCACTGAATATCAAATAATATTTATTAATTTTGGTATGTTCTGTAAAATATCCAGTTGGACGTAATAAATGTTTGCTAATTACAAACTTGCTTTAAAACAAACTATTTAATTTAGAAGTGAGTATCACAACAATTTGAAACTTTTTCCGAGGACATCCGACACCGACGCGTGGGGAAGTTGCAATCATAACGTTGTTTTGTACCAATAGTGCACTTATTTAAATATTTTAATATACGTTAATAATTTTGATCAAATAGTGGTTTAAACAAAGTTTATTGTTCAAAATAACCCGTATGAAGTAAGCATTGTTTGCGAAACACGTCGGTTTTTGAACTTGGTATTCAACTTGCAGAACATCATTGTAGCCAAACCCATGGACCAAATGAAATACACCGGCCGCACTACTTACGAACAATCTTTTTTTTAATAATAAATTGTTTAAAAATAAACTTTTATTATTAAAACTTTTAAATAATAAATAGAAAGATAAGATGCTGTCTGCTATTAATCTAACCTAACCTTAGATAAATAAAAAAATAAACATAGTACATATTAAATTATTTCTTCTGCCTCATGCCCGTTATAATGATCTCCCTTTCATATTGAAATCAAAAGAAAAATCTGTGAAAGGAATTAATATTGAACAAAAAGAAAATACTTTACCGATTTCATTGCCTGAACGATCGCGGCCGAGTTCATTCACATTTTTAAATTACCTCTAATCAAATCATCAATCCGATTTTCCTGAATTTCTACAGTTATGTTAGATTTTTATAACAAAAATAAGGTAACACAAAAGTTAGTTAACACAGATAGATAAATTCTCTATATATGGACATAACTACTAGCACATAATAATTAATAATGTTAATTAATTTGGAAATCAGAAAAGCTTGGTATATATGGCAATATACCAGACTGGCTTAAGAGCTTTCTTACTAGTAAACACCAAATTGTTAAAATAAACAAACTGTCAGAAAAATTTAATTCAAGAAGTTGAGTTCCTCAGGGTTCACACCTTGGTCCAATCTTATTTATATAGTCCAATCTTGACTCTAAATTACTATTTAAAGATCATATTGAACACATCTTAGAAAAAGCCTACAAACAACTGGGCTTCGTTCTTTGCGTCACAAAATTCAATAAACATTTTACACTTGAACTATATGGCATATGTAAGATCTCATCTCGAATTTACATCTGTCATTTGGAATCCTCAATACCAAACTTATATTAACCGAATTGAAAACATTAAAATTTTTTTTTTTTGAAACACCTTTCGCATCGTTTTGAAAATCATCAGTATAACCCTATTGCTCTTTACAAACGGAGGAAAATTTTTGATGTACCTACTGCTTCTGTACAAAATTGTGAACTGCCTCATTGACTCGCCAGCCTTGTTAGAAAGGATTGCATTTCGTTGCCCTGAACCTTTCAATGCTCTGAACGCAATACCAGATAGAATACCTTATTAATTTAAAATACAGCATTTTAAATCAAGCACAAAACTCCTTGCTCGGGCGTATCTGCCAAACTTATAATGCCCTAAGAGATATTTACATTTTCCATTGTACCCTTAAATCGTTTAAAATGAAACTAACCGTA
This sequence comes from Limnephilus marmoratus, assembly GCA_917880885.1. Classification (NCBI taxonomy): domain Eukaryota; kingdom Metazoa; phylum Arthropoda; class Insecta; order Trichoptera; family Limnephilidae; genus Limnephilus; species Limnephilus marmoratus. The sequence continues at coordinate 49,004,599 of OU862920.1, read as the reverse complement.
CAATTTACATAAATGAAAACTATTATTTCTTTTTTATTATTTTATTTAACTTTTTACTTTTACTTAACACTATGTACTATTATGTTCTGACTACTGGAAACTTTTATTTCTGTATTGATTATATTATCACCTTTTTGATATATTTTTACAACGTGCTTATACCATATACCAACTACATATCTATAATTGTTTAATTACAACTTGATTCATAATCAGTATAATCACATAATCATTAACCATTAACAACTAATGAAACTTAATTGGTTTAAATTATATTCACTATTTTATGTACAATTACTTCATACACAACTATATGCTTCCTAAATAATCATAAATAAAAAATAAATTTATAATATTTAATGAAATATTTTTCTTACTTTTTGCTAATTGCTACCTAATCATAGACATATGAATATCGCATTATAATATCACCATTTAGTTTTTAAAAGTAAGCTCCGCATTTGAATGAATAGACCTTTTTACACGGGAGCGCGAATTGCTAGCCGCGTAATGACTAAACAGCGACGAGCACACGCCATGTATCTCGAGTGATAGTGTGTGTTACAAAAACGACCATATTATGTGATCTGAATAAGCTTAAAATAAAGTAAAATAATGCTTGCCTATGGAATGTAATACGACTATTGGGTTTATTCTCTTTTTCATTTCTATTTTTACACATTTTCAAAACACAAGCCACTATTTTTGCCGTGTTATTTCGTAAAATGCACCGATGAGTGCTTGACGCTGGCTCGCAGAAGAATGATGACGTCACATTTTTTAGATTCACGCGAAGCCATACTCGATCCCAGCCGGTTCCGATGGAACCGGTATGGGGAGGGGGAAATAATGCGCTTTTATCGCTTAGGGCAGGTCTATTAATATTCATATGTATATGTACCTAATTTTTTTTGAATAAGTGAAAATATTTACCATCGTAATATTCTTCAAGATAATATCAACAAATTGTTAATTTGGTTCAACGAAAATAGTCTTTAAATAAATAACTCAAAATGTCAATCCTCAGATTTTCTTGAAGGAATAAATCTGTGATCTTTAATAACTAAATTGATAACAATGCTCTTGAGATAATTACCACATGAGAGTTTTATTCAAGCTCTGTGATTATTTCAGTTTTATGGAGCAACTAACCTATAATAGAAGTACACAGAACGTGAAAATTAACATAAAATATTTGATGTTTTGTTAATTTTTTTTTAAATTAACCCCGTTCTTCGACATTACTTTTCAATCAAATGCTTACAAATATTGGGATTTATAGCTAGGTTAACTAAACATTTCAACAATATTAAGTTCATTATAATGTTATATTTTGCCTTTGTTAGACGTCAATCTGATTATAATTCTCTCGTCTGGAACAAGTAATATTATTTATTTATTTATTAATTTACGGACAACAGTCCATTAAAAACATAATAATGACACGAATAAAAAAACAGAGATGGCAGTGAAGGGAGAGCACATAAAAATTAATAGCAATGACAATATAAAATATAAAAAGTACATATGGAGACACTACAAGTCAAAGGATGAAGAAGCATTTAAATATTGCGTATCGACTGGCGAAAATCATTTAGTTTAGGTACACCAAAAAAATCAATGCTTTGACTTGCGTTGACAAGTCTCGACATTCTGGATAAGGGAGAATGGTATCCATAATTAGTAGAATGTTGATTGAGGAACAGCAATTCATCATTTCGAAGCCTACGGGAAGGGATGTTAAACTGGATGAGTTGTAACAACGCAGGTGTATCAGTAATACTGTTGATAATTTTAAATATACAAATTAGATCTGAGTCCTTTCTACGTTTTTCTAAAGAAGACATGTTTAAAATGTGTTCAATTTCTTCATATGAGTAGTATTATGTATTCTTCATGTTGAAGCTATTGAAATAATACAATATAAATACCTGTGTACAAAAATGCTGGGCGCGCGTTTGGCGGGTTATCTGGCTGTACACCGGCGCCGAAGAAATCAATGACGCTAGTTCCTCAGAGCATCTTCCATTGAAATACCGGTAGAACAAGTTGTTAACATAGAAGAACCTACCAAACCGACCCGAATTGCACAGAATCGAGGTTTTTTCAGGTATTTTGTGGCTCCTATCCAGAGATAGCCGCCAAATTCAACCGTGGGGCGCACTTGCGATTTGTACAGGGTTAGCAGTTGTGGGCTATCTGCAGTATCTGCGGGCCCTGTACAGTACGCCCGGTTTGATGGTAATGGTGCATGGTGTGTGTCAACATTAACATTTATTGGGTATAAACTGTAATGTATGATTGGCGTTTGTCCGTCATACGAGGCGCGACGCACGCGCACGTGGCACGGAGCGGTGTCGGTGCGGTGTCGGTGCGGTAGTGATGGAGGCCCACCGCACCCCCCGGCCGGGGAGCGAGCGCTCAGCTGCTCGCCGCAAGATAAATCATAATGTTCGGACTTTACGGCGGAGGTACCATAAACTAGAGTTTTACGACTGGAGGGTTGGAATTCCGAAGCGAATCCATTTTGCGCAACATGTGGGGTGGGGGCGTACGTCGTATATTGCATATTTACTACAAATATATTATATTATATTATACACGTTTTATCAATTTCGATACTGAGCAGGTCCCCTTCGATTTTGTGATTTAAATCTACATTGCGTTGAAGTGTTCGTCCGATCGTCTATTTTTTTTCCTTTATTTTTTCCCAAATGTTACATTTGGCATATACAATATTATAAAAAAACATAAGAATAATGGGAACCCACTAAGGCGCAGCCTGTGCGTGGGTAATATAGTTAAATACATTATATTATTGTACCTAGAAAGAAACAATACAGTGGCATATAAAGAAAAATCGTCATTACATTTTGTCTGAACAGATTGGGTAAAAAGTGCATACACTAATAATAAAGTACAATAGGTATATATAAATATACATTCTTAGGTATTAGATAGAAAGGCAAATTTTTGAATAATGTAATAAACATAATTTGAAAAACTAATTTATAAATAAAATAATACATATAAACTGAATTTCAACAGATTCAAGAGCTAGAAAACAGTTGTTAAAGTGATAACAAAAAAGGAGTAAAAAAAAGTATTACATCTTGGCTTATTGGCATAATGAGAATTCACATTTTTGTGCTATATATGTGCTGAGAACCGAGGGTTCAGAACAAGCCCAAAAACGTGGACGTAGAATAGGTCGTGTGAATATATTTTTTTAATTCTAAATATTCTGTCGCGGTCAACCTGACTGTGAAATAAATGGCAACCCGGCAGTTGATCCCCTGACTTTGCCCTCCAGAAATTACAATTATTATAATTTTTTGTGCATTATTTGCCAATTTTAAACCTAAAATCAACTTCAAAGATACCTTATAAGATAGATAAAATGAAGTCGCTCAAAATGTATGTGCGCCTTAATCTTTTAAACTACGCTACGGATTTTCCTACGGTTTTCACCAATAGATAAAGTGATTGAAGAGGAATGTTTATATGTTTAAATACATGTAAATTACATTAGAGAAAAGTCGAAAAATTCAAAGAAAACATATATTTGTGCGATTTAAAACGGCTGGCGGGCCGTACTATAGTCACTTTTGAAATTCGTTCTACTGAAGAAATTGGAAAATAGATGTCCTAGAGTAAGTAGGTATTTGATTTTCCCTTTTCAAATATCCAGTGTTGCATTGCAAGCATTGTATAATTAGTGGCGCGTTAATTAGTTTATATGTATAATACATGCTTATTGTAGTAGAGAAAAGCCGAGAAATTCAAATATTCAATTCAGGCAGCGGGCAGCGGGCAGCTGGCAAGCGGGTGGTGTGGAATTTATAAAGATTGGGTAATGTCGTTGTGTTTCGATAGCCAAAGCAAGGTGTGGCCGGGTCTGCTAGTTAATAATAAGTTGGTTTGATATTTGGTTATCAAACTAATTTACATACGGTGTCAATTTTTGTTCTTATTCGCTGGTATAAACATAGTGTAGAGATTAGTAGTTTTTCCTTGATGCATTTGAATGAAAATATGTTTTATGCTTTTGTTATTCCACCCTCTCTGCACACCCTTTCGCGGACACTTAGTTATGTTTTGTGTGAGTAAGTATACCGTATTTTCCCTAAAACGACTGCGTGGTGTATTTAAGTATGCCGGGGGCCATGTGGTGGTATGTCATATGCCGGTGGTGTATGTAAGTATGTCGGGGATCGAAATAAAGATACATAGGTTTGACGGACTTTCTTGAAAACCGTGAGGAGATGTTATTTTTTTGTTGTATTATTATTGTACAACAGAATTACCTTTTCCAATTACAGTACGATTTAGTTACCATATTATCATTTAGGCAGGTGACTCTTCAGTAATAGTTTAAGGCATATAGAGAACAGTCACTTACATCCAAATGGTTTGCAAGTTCGTTCAACAGCACCACTCCCCTTGTCATGCTATGCTATGCCAGGACGTCTGTTCTGCCGTTCGGTACTTTGAATAAATCATGATGTCGACTCCATCATAAAATCATAGCATCCCAAGAGAAACGGGCTATCGATGAAATTGTTCAAAATTTTAGAAGACAGAATAGCAAGACTTGCTTTCCGCCTAGTTTCTAGAATAGTCCACATAATTAGTTTCCTCAAGAAAGTCAATACGGTGCATGAACCTTAGAAGGGTTCCATGCTTCCGCGTATAAACATACCTGAGGAATTTCTTCTGCATTTGCTCCAACATGTCAATGTACATCTGGTGGTACGGTGCCGAAGCATCGTTTGCGTACTCCAAGTTGCTTCTCAGTACGCCATCGAATAATACTAGCATAGCCTCTTGGTTATCAAACTGCTTACAGGTCCTGGCGAAGAACCCAAGAAGTTTGTGGCAAGACTGAGTGAGCTGCGAAATTTGGAGGTCCTTCACGGATTTTACACGTGATAACGTTTCGCCCTTTATCTTATAATCTTCAAATATAGAATTTCGAGAACGAGTGGAGGACATTGCGACACATTTTTTGTATTGAAATCTAATTTGTTTGTCAACGACCTTTCATGAATGTACATCCAGATCAGCTTTCATTTTAAAGTAATCTTGTTGTGAGCTTATTTCCATAAGAATTTTAAGGTGATCTGCAAATAGAGATATTACTGTTCCTTACACAGTTTTTGATTATCTATCAGTATAAGAAACAATATAAGTCCGAAGTTAGACCCTTGAAGAATTCCAGATTGCGCTGGAAATTTTTTTAGGTATTTCCATTTACCGAAACAATTTGGCTTCTGGTTTTTAAATACGACAAGAAAAAGTTTAGTGTTGGTAGGTCGAAACCTAGTTTAAACATTTGCCTCAGAAGGATATCAAATGCTTTGGCAAAGTCGATGTAAACTACATCTGTTTGGTGCCTCGAGTCTAAACCGGTGGCTACCAACCGCGAAAAATTAAGCAGATTTGTGATTGTTGATTTCTTTGGAAGGAAATCGTGTTGATATTCTCCAATGAATGGCGCAATCTGGTGACTTAAATGTCACAAATCAATTTTTCAAAAAGTTTGGGCAGCATACGGCTAACGGCAGTAGCGTAGCGTGGGGGGGGGCGGCCCACCCCTGGCGGCACTTTTAAGAGGGGGTGGCAAATTTTCACAATAAATAATAATGTAATCTTGTAAAAATTTAAACCATTTCATTTCATATTTTTGACGCACCTACGATTCGGACCGATTGAAATGAGCACGGAACTTTTCATTACTTATTCTGTGACGAAACCGGGGAATCCCATTTCTTTGAATAAATGCGTAATAATGTCATTTTGATCACTGTAGTGTCTAGAGACTGGCAACACCGTATGTAGTGAATTGCAAGAATTCCCCGAATTTTGTTTAGCGCTTGGATTGTTTATGATTAATTTACAGTGAGAATGATTGAGAGAGGTCTGTGGACGATGTGATGTGATTGACAATTCTAAGAAAGTTTTCTTCATTGCTGGAACATGAGTGACTAGCGACGTGGGTAATAAATATTTTCTTCTAACACAGCAAACTTATTTTGTGTATAAAATACTTAGTTTTTTTTAAACGTAATAGCAATAAATATTTTTATTTTTTTTTATTTATGTAATTTGACTATCTGATTCGTCGTCCAAGCTTTAATTTATTAATAAAGAAAAATCTGAAAAATAAATTTCTTTAAAGTTAGTTATTTTTTTTAAACGTAAAATAATTATTTGAAATTGTTCTGCGATACTTTCGTTTACGAATCCAACTCTTTCTTTTAATATTATAAATGTCAATAATTATATATTTTAGAGTAATTCATAGGAAAACCGTATGCATATTATGAGATTACTAATAATTAAAACTTGGAACTCGCAAACAGATTCACTCTTGATTAAAACCAGAATTGTGTTCAGAATGTAACGATTGAATTTCAGTTGTGTTTTCATCTGCTGATACATTTCGAAGGAGACCATTATTTTATTCGAAATGCAGCTATAAAGTTTTAGCAGACTATGTACATGCTGCCAGAATCAAAGAGAAACAAGAGTGTAGTTTTAATTCGCCACATACCGACATATTTAATTTAACCCGTCTAATCACAGGAGACGCAAATTATCCCACACATTTCATTTTAAAATAAAATTGTATGAATGCGATAAAAAGTTAAGAGACAGTTTTATTACATTTTTTTTAAGAAAAGTAATCTGTATTTAAAATTTTAAGATTATTCTAAAAAGTACTTTAATTCGAATATTCGCATGTGTGTATTTTTAAGCCAATTTACATTTCCAATTACAAAAAATTTAATATTTAGAAACTAAAATGTTCTAATAAGCACGTGGGAAAAATATTTTTTTCTAGATTTAAGACCAAATGTCCCTGTAAAACAGGAGTTAGTCTGAAAATGGGGTGACGAGTTAGTGTAATGAATGTTGTACATAACACGAGATAAATACAAATAATATGATTAATATTATTTTGTAAAAGTTTGTTCAAAAATATAAGAAAAAACAATGGAAAAAATAATAACTGTAAACTAAGATTACAAGTAAAGTCACCTGAAAGATACAGGGACTTAGGTGGAGTTTATTCGAAGTGCAGGTATAAAATTCTAGTTGCAAACTCTATACGTGCTACCAGAATCAAAGAAAAAACATTTTCATGTTCTGAGTGTAGTTTTAAATCGCCGCATACAGACTTTATTTAAACCAGTTTTGTGTTCAGAATGTAAAATTCCAGTTGAATTCATCTGCTGGCACATTTCGAAGGAAAACATTCTTTTATTCGACGTGCAGTTATAAAATTCTAGTTGCAGACTATTTATTTAATGCCAGAATCAAAGAAAAACCATTTTCATGTCGTGAGTGTCGTTTTATTCACCGCATCCAAACTGGTTTCGTGTTCAGAATACAACGACAAATTAAATAATGAGTTGCAGACTCATCGTGTACTGAGTGAAGCTTTACATTTGAGTAGCTTACCAAATGGTGCAAAATTCTGAGAAATTGATTGTTCCGTATGTAACTATTATTTGGGGACTCTCTCTAACGCAGAATCAACCGTAAGTTAAAACCTGCCTAGCATTCTAAACATGGTGTAAAAGTTCGAGACGCAAAAGCATGTATGCCATTCTCTATTTCCGACATCAGTTATAAACTTTGTAGTATAATTTATAAAAATGATTTTCGTTGGAAGAATACTCGGCAAATGTGATTATTAAAAAAAATCGGCTCGTATATAAAAAAAAGGATTTCCATATACCCAAACATGTACCAACAACCGCGCTAAACCAAACATTTCCTCATGTTCACTCAATATACACACGCCTGAAACCTCGCCTAATATTCATTGCGCATATTCTACCCTTAGATCACCAAAGGAAGTTAAATGTTTGATAATAATCATAGACTACCAACTACATTTTAAAAGCTCATTTCATTGACACAGTAAAAAGACTCCCTAAACTCAGCCATATATTCTGCCCTCTTAGGTCCATCTTGGGTTTACAGACTCTAAGAAGCCTTTATTTTGCCCTTTTCCAATCCTCTCAAATGAACTCTTTGCTAAAATCAGGACCTTAGATATTTGACAGTTATTTACTACGGTAATAAAATGTTATGTTTGGAAAAAATAACCAACTGGTGGCTCCACAACATCAAGCACACTCCCACTTTTCATCAAACCTGGGTTGCGTGGTCCCTAAAACTAAAAGCTCAAACTTCGCTCAGCGACAATTCTGATTCATTGCTCCTAAAATATATAATGCATTAAGTACCTACATAAAGTCAAATAATTCTAAATCCCTTTTAACTATCCTACAACATTTGATATTTGAAAGGGGACGAGCTTTATTTAAAGAATACACGAGTTCGTAAATGTGTTAAAAGAAAAGAACAAAATCACAAAAACTTGGAACGTGTCCACTGATCATTGCGTTGTAACTTAAGTTTATGATTCTCTGGATAGCTTTATCCTTACGGACGATGAATACTGACTGTTTGGATGATCTCAAAGGAGATGTAATATTGTAGATTCTCCCGCAACTTATCCTCCAAGGGTTTGGAGATCAACACGCGAGGCAAATCAGAGTGGCTAATAATAATAAGACATTCCAGGATTCGCCAGGAGAAGAACGGTGGTGCATGGTGCCCAAAGGCGCAGATCAGCTCCGACGTGAAGGAATTCCTAGAAGTGGACCTGGTGAAGAACCACCTCATCACGTGGACCGAGACCCAGGGCAGGTTCGGCAACGGGCAGGGCCAGGAGTACGTGGAGCACTTCTTCATAGAGTACTGGAGGGAGTCGCTGGACCGCTGGACAATGTACAAGGATGCCGCCGGCGACAAGGTAAGTGTTTGCACGTGTGAGTGTGTGAATGCGAGAGGGTGAGTGCGAGTGTGTGAGTGCGTGTGATGAGTGTGTACTGACGAGCTAATGCATTGTGTGTGTGTTGCAGACGCTGAACGGCAATACCAACACGTACCTGGTGGCGCGCCAACAGTTGCAGCTGCCCTTCGTAGCCTCCAAGGTGCGCTTCATCCCATTCTCGCCCCACCCTCGGACCGTCTGCATGCGCGTCGAGGTCATCGGATGTCTCTGGGAGCGTTAGTATCACCCCTTCCTTACCTTGTTACCTGACATCCATTGTGTGCGCTCTTCTCATGTACGAGGAAATCAATGGGGATACGGGATATGGTGTCTGCCAACATACAAACCTAAAACAAAGCATTGATTCTTCATTTTTTTATGTTTTACATAAAAAAATAACATCTTTCAAATTCGGAAGGTACATTAGAACAATAACTATAATTTAATAAATAAAAATGATTTTGATAATTATTATTGCAACATTGTGAATTGGAAAAGTCTCGACTTCATCCGGGGAGGCTTATATAAATAAGTAATGAGATAATGTACAGGCGTTGTTCTACCAAAAACCATCACTTTCCATCATATTTATATATAACCAGGACAAATAGTGTTTGTTCAGTCGCGCTTGCGTAATGTTATATTTTATTTCTCGCTGATTTGGGTGCTTTTACAGCGTTCAATATCTTAGGACTTAATCAAATAAAGAAGAAAGAATTGTTATTGCTTTCAGGTTTCAGGCTTTCAGGTAGAAAGAACCGTTTTCTCGTTCTTTCACTTCTGTTCTCAGCACCTACTCGTATACCTATCGATTAGCCTGCAGTGACTATGTTAAAGGTTCCACAAGCCTATCTGCGTGTAGGTTTGCGGAATCTCTTGTTTTGCTGATCTATTTGCCGTGATATCTGCGAATGTATGTATTAGCCGTGATGTATTGCGGGCGAGTGCGGTGCGGCGATGCGAATAGCGGGCGGTGTGTCGGTCAGTTGAACGGCCAACTGCGTGCGGCAGTGTGTGTAGTGGCTAATCTGGTGTTGTCCTCAGAGAGCGTGGTGCGTTATGCGGGACCAGCGGGGGCGCACTGGGGGGAGGCGGACCTGACGGACGTCAGCTATGACGGGCTGGTGGCGGGTGGCATCATGAGCGCCGGCCTGGGCCAGCTGGTGGACCGCCTCTATGGCCTGGATGACTTCGACAGTGTCACGCACCGAGGACCCACTGGTCAGTACCACACCCACACCCACACACAATCACTTTCTTTTTCTCCGGGACATTAGTCCAGGCTCATTGCTGAACTACTTACTAGCTGATGACGAGAGAGATAACATATAATTTTTGTTGTTTATTTTTGGGGTGTTATGCCGTGTTGTGCTACCTCCTCCTTCATCCAACGTTCGTTCATCGTTACAGTGTCCATCACTGTAACGATGTCTGAAACGTTGACTAAAGGAGGACGTAGTGCAACACGGCATAACACTCCAAAAATAAACAACAAAAATACTTTTTTTTAATACTTTTGAATTTGCAGGGAGCCGATGGGTCGGATGGTGTAACGAAACCCTCGAAGAGCCTTTAGAGCTGGTATTCGAGTTTGATAATATAAAAGAATTCATCGGAATGAACGTTCACATTAATCACATCGTGTCCAGAGGAGTCGAGGTAAAATAAACTTTAGTTTCCACTCCCTTTCGAGGAATTCCAATAAAACACTTTATTTAGCTTACGGCAATATATGTAATAAATATTTATTTAGGAATGATGTTTTCTTTGTTCTAGGTTTACAAAAAGCTGCACGTGTACTTTTCCCTCAATGGCCAAGAATTTCAAGATCAACCGATAATCTCGATGCCAAATATTTACGATGAAACGGAAGCAGCGAAAAATCTCTCCGTTCCTCTGATGCACAAAGTGGCAAAGTTCATCAAGCTCAGATTCTACTTCTCCGCGGATTGGCTGATGATGAGTGAGATCGCTTTCGACACCCGTGAGTTAATTTAGTTCTGTTTAGTGCATGATACCCTAACAATTTAATACGGTAGTGCTAAAAGAACCCTCGCTCTGTTCTCAGTGCCCGTGTCCGGCAACCTGACAGACATGATGGAGCAGTACTACGTGTCGCACGTGCAGGCCACGGGGGCGAGCGCGGGCACAACAGCGCGCGTCACCACCGCCGTGCCTGCGCCGCGGCCCGCCGAGCTCCCTGTCGGCTTCCTGTCGCGCACGGCCTTGTCCTTGCTGGGCGTCGCACTGGCCTCGGCCGCCGTGTTGCTGGCGTGCGGCGCCGCGCTGCTGGTGCGCCGCGGCCGGAGGAAGGTGGCTCTGCTGCAGAAGCACTCGGCTCTGGCTTCCGCGCTGGCCATGCCACCGCCCGCCACCATCGGCCTGCGCGAGCTCAAGATGGGGCCCGCCGCGGGGCTGCCTCCACCTGCCGACTCCGACTCGGACTCCGAGCTGTACCACGAACCCTACAGGCTGCTGCCAAGACGGGAAAGGGACAGCGGGACGCGCTCCGAAGGATCTTTGGATTATGGTAAAACATGCAACATATTTTAATATATTTGAAATCTGTCCTCTTTTGCCTACGAGCAGCTCCCTAATAAATACCAGTACTAATTTACGTATACTCTCTTCATTTGCCGAATACTGCACAACAATAAGGCACTCAAGACGACACTTTACAACATTGAACAACCAAAAAAACTCTTCACTTTACTGACTGAGTTTTAAGGTAATTTGTGATTCTGAACATCGTAATTGCACCTTATTCTGTTTATTAATAATTCATTTATTAAATTGTTGAGTTAAACCCATTATTCGGTTCAGTTTTTTTATAATGTTTACCATAGTCACTTTATAAGCGTTGGAAATTTTTGGTCTTACAAGTTAAATTTAAAGACCCAATCATGTCTGATTAGGGAACGTACCCATACTACGTGACCCACTTTATGCAATTTTTAACCCCCCCCCCCCCCTACCTTCCTGGTGACTAAAAACCTAAGCCCCCGCCGCTCATTGTGACCAAGCGTGGTATTTTGAAGATCCCCCCCTGAACGGGTCACATAGTATGGGTACGTTCCCTTACGTCCAAAAAGGATCCAAATGAAAATCTATTGATGTGCTTGGTGAAAATCTAAGTGTAACCCCAGCTCTTGTTTGGGGGCTCCATCGAAACCTCTCAAGATCTGAGCGTACTATACAAGGCCCGCAGATACTTTAATAGTGCACAACTGCTAACCTTGTATAAATTGCAAGTGCACCCATTGATTGAATTTAGCAGCCGCCTCTGGTCTGGATATAAATACCTGAAAAAATACCCCAAAATTCCTGAACAAACCCTCGATTCGTCTTCACAAGAAAGGAGACCCTATGCTGCTCTAACTATAGGGGCATAACGCTGCTGAATATCTCATACAAGATCCTATCAAATGTACTGTGTGGTAGGCTTATGAAATATTCGGATGGCATAATTGGCCAATATCAAACTGGGTTCCGTAAGGGGAAATCTACAACTGATCAAATCTTTTCACTGAGACAGATACTGGAAAAAACAATAGAATTTAATGTTGATACATACCATCTCTTCATAGATTTTAAGGCTGCCTATGACACGGTAAATAGAGAAAGACTGTACAGAGCCCTGGATGAATTTAATATCCCAAGAAAACTGGTAAACTTAGTAAGGCTCACAATGTCTAATGTTGAGTGCCGAGTCAGAATACAACAGGATCTGTCAGACACCCTAAAGACCTTCAATGGACTAAGACAAGGAGATGCACTTGCCTGCATTTTATTCAATTTAGCGCTGGAAAAGGCCATCCGAAATGCAGGTATACAAACCACAGGCCATATTTTTAACAAGTCTGTTCAGCTCCTTGCTTATGCTGACGATATAGATATCATCGCACGCTCAGAATATGAACTAAAATCGGCGTTTAAAAGCTTAGCTACGTCGGCAAGGAACATGGGATTGGTCATCAACGAGGGGAAGACAAAATATATGCCCGTACATGGACGCCAGAAACCACCAAGTATACAGATAGATAATTATACATTTGAAACTGTCAACGAGTTTGTATATCTCGGTACTATGGTGACAAATGACAACAATGTATCCAGCGAAATCAAAAGAAGAATAGTAGCTGCAAATCGATACTACTTTGGGCTACAGAAGCATATGAAATCTCGCCACCTTACCAGAAGAACTAAAGTCCTGCTTTACAAGACCCTTATACGACCTGTTCTTATGTATGGTTCGGAATGCTGGACAATCAGTAAGGGTGATGAAGGAGCCCTAGAAAGTTTTGAAAGGAAGGTGCTGCGAAGGATTTACGGCCCAGTCTGTGATAATGGAGAATGGCGTATCAGATACAACCAGGAGCTATACGATCTTTACGAGGACCCTAATATCTCCAAGGAAATCAAAACTGGAAGACTCAGGTGGGCTGGACATATCCAGAGAATGAGCGAAGGAGATATTCCAAAGCGAATTATGGATGGTGCACCTGGGGGTCGGAGAAGAGTTGGAAGACCAAAGCTTCGATGGCTGGATGGAGTGGTGAAGGATGCAAGCACCATCGGCATCCGAAACTGGCGCAACGCAGCACAACACCGACAGTCATGGAGGCAGGCTCTGCTGGAGGCCAAGACCCGACCTGGGTTGTAGAGCCACAGATGATGATGATGATCGAAACCTCTCAAGATCTGAGCGTACTATACAAGGCCCGCAGATACTTTAATAGTGCACAACTGCTAACCTTGTATAAATTGCAAGTGCACCCATTGATTGAATTTAGCAGCCGCCTCTGGTCTGGATATAAATACCTGAAAAAATACCCCAAAATTCCTGAACAAACCCTCGACTCGTCTTGATGTAATCTCCTATCTTAACAAATGGATCGTAATCCTTAGAGCACAGACGTCGGATGGGAAAGTTGTCTTGGTTCTACCGATAACTCAATGGAAGATGCTCCGAGGAACTAGCATCATTGATCCCCTCGGCACCGTTGTATTATAGTCGAAAAACACGCCAAACATGCACCCAACATAAGTACACGGTTGATATTTGTCGCATGAGAACGGGTCGTTTCTATGATTCATTTTTTAGTTCAACAGCACAGCTGTGGAACGATTTGCCGGTCGCTGTATTTCCTCCCTCCTACTCCATGGGTCTCTTCAAGACCCTCCACATAACACAGTTAGATTTTGAGTGTGGGATTGGTCGTATGTTTTGTACCGGACATGGAAGTTAATGTTTTCTCATTGATCAAAAGTAGTAATCAAGGATTGATTTAAAAAAAATAATAACTCCAATATTGTAGTTTGAATCATTTACACAAATAAATATTTTGCAGTTTTTACCTGGCAGTAGAGATTTAAAAAATATATATATTAGAATAGTTTTAAAAATAATACGTAATATAAAAATTCATCAACCATTTCAATTACCCAGTTAGAAAACCAATAACTATCCCATTAACTAACACACATTTAGAATTAATAAAGTTATATCATTGAAAACAATAATAATTAAATTTGGCTAATTCATATAGCGCCGTTTTCGTGAAAAATCACTTCAAGGGCGTTAAAAGTAGTAGGCGTACTCACTGAGTAAAAATGCATAAGTACTTAATAGTAACAGAATATAACTGAACATTATGGTTAAAATCAATCAGACTGTTGGTAAAATGTAATGTTACATAATAATACATATTTAAAAATAACTTCTAACTTTTTATTAAACAAGTAAATCGTTAAACAGCTTAGACAACAGGTACTCATAATGGTTTTGCGCAGCTGTCATATTGCATCTAGGTGAATATTCTTGGGTCAGTCCAAAACTAATGCCTCCTATTTTTTTTCTCCTTTTAATTTTCAAGAAATAAAATTGCAATTACATAGTTAGAAAACCACACTATTGTCACTTTTCAATATAATCTCCGTCCATTTCCACAGTTTTGGTCCATCTTTTAACAAGGGCATATATCCTAGAGTGGTAAAAAAGCACGGTCCTGCTTTCTAAGCCTTCAACGCGCGGAAGTTTTCACGGCCGATCTTCAAAGTAATCTTCTTCTAGCAGACTGAATAGATGGAAATCTGATGCGCCCGGTCGGGCTACGTGGAAGAAGAGTTTTAAGTAGACGGTGTAGTGTGTAAGAAGTTTATAATAACATTTATTTATTTATTATTTAAACGCCCGTACATAGGGCTATTGCATACATAATACAAGTGTATCGAACATTTACAAACATTATATATATAGAATAACATACAGTACATACATACGATGCATATTAGTACAACAAATATTTATCATTTTACAAACATATCAGTTACATGAATAACTAGTTATTTTTGCTTTGATGCAAGACGGTGAGGTTTTGAAAATATCGAAAAGGTCTGTATACGTATTGGCAGTTCGGTGAAAACGCGCTAGCGGTGAATGATAGGAATAGTTAATGCTATGATTGTCACTGTGGAAAAGATGGTGGAGTCGAGTTGATTTAACAGGGACACGAATATTTATAGCACTTAACATTTGAGGACAGTCTATGAGATTGTTCAGTAATTTAAAAAGTATAAGAATGTCAATAATAGTACGCCGGGTAGAAAGTAGTGGTAGGTTTAGATCAGACATTAATGCATTGTAGCGGATTTCAATTACAGGCTGTCTCAATTTGAATTGAACGTATCGAAGAAATTTTCTTTGTGCTCTCTCCAAACGGTGTAAGTTACAGGTATAAATCGGAGACCATACAGGAGATGCATATTCCAGCTGGGATCTTACAAGAGAGCAGTAAAGTAGCTTAATTGACTCAATGTTTTGAAAACTCCTTGTGTTACGTATTACAAAACCTAGAATTTGCATGGCCTTATTGGAAATTGTTTCACAGTGACGATCAAATGTAAGTTTCCGTTCAAAAATAACACCAAGGTCTTTGATAAATGGTACTAATGCAATTTCATTATTGTTAATTACGATGTAGATATTGGAATCCGTGAACATTTTTTTACGTTTAGGAATAATTTATTTATTTCACACCAGCTAGCAAGTCTATCTAAATTTTGCTGAAGGATAAGTGCATCATTTAAACATGTTATAACCTTAAAAAGCTTTAGGTCATCTGCGAATAGAATGGATTTGACATTATCGAAACATAAAGATAGATCATTTATAAATAAAATGAAGAGAAGTGGGCCCAAATGAGAGCCTTGAGGAACTCCCGAAGTTACTTTAAATTTATATGAAAATTTATTATTTAATTTTACCATGAGTTCGCGGTAACAGAGGTAACTATTCAACCATTTTAGGAATGATCCATGTATACCAAGGGCTTGCAGTTTCGCGAGAAGGATATTAATATTTACTTTATCAAAGGCTTTTGAAAAGTCAGTATATATTGAATCTACTTGTGCACGAGACGTGAAAGCTTCACAGATATAGTGTTCATATAATAGAAGATTGGTTGTGGTTGACCGACCGGTTACAAAACCATGCTGTTCTGGAGTAATAATATGTCTAAACTTATCAGCAATCTTATATAAGACAATACTTTCAAACATTTTCGGGATGGTAGACAGTATGCAAATTGGTCTATAATTTAAAACACAATTTTTATCACCTGATTTAAATACAGGTGTCAAGTGATTAAGTTTCCAAGGACCAGGAAATATTCCAGTTCGGAGTGACAGATTAAATATGTGTTGAAGAGGAGCTGCTATAAACTGAGCGCATTCCTTTATGAATACCGGTGGAATTTTGTCAGAACCAGACCCCTTCTTACAATCTAGAGATCTGATCTTTTTATTAACATCATCCAGGGAAATGTGGCATGTTGATATATCAGAATTATAAATGCACATCTCAGAATTATAAATGCTTCCCCATGCGACTACACCGTACTGTAACATTAACTGCACAAGAGCAAAGTAATGTATGTTTTAGGGTTTTTCGGTATCGCATAAATATGTAAGTAAGTTTTCTAAATGTTTTGACACAGTTATCCACATGTTTCTTAAATTTCATACAGTGATTCCCAGTTATTTACATTTATCGTTACATACTAATCAACTATCATCAGAACTACTATTTGACCAGAGCTGAAAATCCAATCATAATGTTTGACAAGATGAGGTCATTGCAGGTTATCCACCGCTTACCCGCCCTAGTAACAGATGGTTGCTCTTTCAAGGCTCTCGCAAGGGCTCTAATTTTTAAAAGAACGAATCCACATTTAATTTTTAACGAATCTAGACTTCCAGTGTCCCTGCACGTGTTGTTAGTAAGCAGTATGGAAGTGCTTAGCGGGAAATCAAAGTAAAATAAATGTTAGTAGGACTTCTGTATTAGTGTTAGTGTGACTTATCACGTGTGCTCCACATGATGAGGACAGTTTGAACATAACAGTACACGGTATGTAAGAAGTATATAATAACATTTCAGGATTTTCTAACCTCAATGGATTCCAAGACACCGCCAAGTACTCCTCGCCTTCGTTCTGCAACCTGCCCATGCCGCCCCCGCCCCCCGCCGCCCGCCCGCTCTTGCCACCCTACGAGACCTGCGCGCCCACTGAGAACTTCTACGCCGCCACAGACATTATACAGGTATACTTATTTAGAATTTATTTCATTTTTCTGATCTCCATAATACATTACAATTACATTTTAAGTTTTTACGAAAAATAACCCCAATGATGCTGTAAAAATGTGACTTCCAAAGAACTTAAAAATACTGCACGGTTTACAAAAAACATTATTAAAAGTTTTTTTTGTTTTTATTGGTGTGTATAAATACTAAGCATGGTAGTTTATTCACATTCCATCTCTCTAGGGATTTATTTGTGTTGTAGTCGTGTTGGTGTTACATCATAATTTCATCGTCTTCATATTTGTTGATTTCTTCTTCTTCGTGTTCGTTGATTTTTCCAGCTCCACGTTTGTTGATTTCCATATCTTCATATTTTTTGACTGTTAGTGTTACTTTTTGATTTCTTCATCTTCATAGTTACTTAGCCGAATTTTGATGTAACTTTTTAAATTTGTTTATCCTCGTGGTATTTTTAAATATAGTTTGAAGGGTATTATATGAAAATGGTGGTTCTTAGTCGAAGTATGGTACAGTTAAACATGACCGAATTTCATATCGACACCGTGGCGCAGTGGTTAGCGCGTTTGCCCGGAAAGCAAGAGGTCCTGGGTTTGAGTCCCAGAGGTGTCAATATGTTTTTCTAATTATCTATCTATTTAAATATTACAATTTGAGGTTTTACTCATAAAGTTAAAATAAAAAATTAAAAAATAAGGTATTATATGACTTTGCAGCATGGAATTTGTGGTTTTTCTGGCCAAAATATATAATTAATTTTGGGATTTTTATTGATTTGAGGATTTGGTCCTACTCTTCATTGGCTACTTGTCTTTACCCGGCAACCTGTCGATTCATTATTAAAATAATTAATTTCGCCCGTAAAAGTCTTTTATTAGTCCCATAAGAGACGAAATGGTTTCCATTGTGCGATTGCTTTTTCATCACTATTTTTGCTTCTGCTAAGGCTTCCACCGAGAGTGAACCTGTGTGATTATTTGTATTAATAACTTACAGTTTAGTGATTTATGGTACAGATTTTTTATAATCGATAGATTAGGTACAATAAGTGTAAATTATTATATTATATTTTTAAAAATTGATTCAAGTTTCGGGGCCTCTACCAAAGTATATAATGATGCATTTATGAAATTTTTATACTAAAATAACCCATTGAGATGTTGGAAAAGACGTTTTCATAATGTTAAAACAAGAATGAAAAATAGAATAATGCTGGCAAACATGAGACTAATATGGGTTTAAACTAAAAGACTTCGTATCTCAGGTGTGGACTTTGTGTAGGCGGCTGTGAATAGTTTGTGTGAGCAGCACAGGGTTATTAAATCAAACAATAAGGTACTTTAACACGGATACATTGTTATATTTATTAATATAAATGGATGCTTAAATAAAATTATATTATAATTTTAATGAGGGGTAAACTATATAACTGGGAATTAAATAATGGAGCGGTATTACCACGAAGTTTTGTAGATCCAGTGAATTGACGCTCATGAGAGGGCGATCCAAGTTGCCTTCTAAGAAATGCTCCCTCCCAGTTTCCTCCGCTGCTGACGGATGCTGAAACGGCGGACTGGAGCAGCTGACAGGGCTCCAGCCCCGCGGTTCCTGTCCTAGGGCGTCGTCCAGTCCCAGGGCTGTCGTCAGCCAGCCAACAACATCGATTGCGGCCAAGGTCAACAGATCTCGCGCCGCTCCTCTGCAAGCTCCTCCAGCTCTAGGTGTAGTCGGAAGGTCTTGTGTGATGCTAATTTGCCGAAATATAAAGTAAACCCCTCTGCTCAGATGGTCAGCTTAACCAACTGAGCATAGAAAAAAAAGCAATGTTGCCAATATGACAAATTTAAAATGATAATGTTCAAACATAAAAGTTATCCATGCACTGAGACCTATATTCACTTTAATAACTTGTTACATTATATGTAACAAAATTACGATTTTCTTGGGTTAATAAAAAATGGGTTAAGAGGAAATGATTACAATTAAACTGCAGATTTGTAAAAAAACCAAGCCACACCGGGACACTTCTTTACATATACATAGATTTTAATAGATAATTTAAATGGCGATATAGACAGTAATTTTCCATTAACTTTGAACGTCAAGTGTGCAAACTTTCAACAATTTAAAGGGTAGAGAAATGGTGTGGTGGTGGTGTTTCATTTTTTGGTGGCAGTGACCTTTCCATTCTTTTGAAGGTTGAGTTTGCAAAATGTTTCGAAAAGTGTCAAAATAAAACTGTAGATTAGAGAATATTGCTTAGGTATGTTTCTGAAGAAATACATGAGCTTTGTGAATTTCGTCGTAATTTTTGGGAGTACCATCGCAGATTTTGGACAAATTCAGTACCGAGATACTTAATGCATCTGGAGTGTGTTGTTGTGTGACATTGGCATGAGTGTGTTAAGCTTTTCCCTTGATACCCCCGTACTTTGAGAACACAATGATGAGCTGGCTGTCCTCGGGGCATTAAAGGAAACGGTTAAATATTTTATTTTGTTAACGTTAAGTGAAGTTAGTTTTGCTGAAGCAATTTTTGCAGAAGAATAAGCCCGCGTTCAGCTTCTTTGTACATGGTTATTAAATTACTTCCATTAAATAAAATGACTGTGTCATCGGCAAAACTAATGATGTTGCCTTTGGTGTGTGAGTTGCAGACATCAAAATAATAAAGGTCCTTAGGCTCTTCCTTGCGGTATACCATATTTGATCGGGAGAGGTATAATTTTTCGCTTATCAATTTTAACACTTTGTGAACATTTTGATGTCTAACTTAATTAGGGGTTTAGTTTTTTATTTGTCATTCCAATTGTCATCAGTTGAAAACGATTGATAAAAATGATTTTCTGAATTGTGGAAAAGGCCTTTTGCAAGCCTAAAAGATTTATTTCCCCCGTCTAAGATTTATATAACCATATTTATAATATAGTCTATGGCATCAGCAGTACTTAAATTTTTTCGAAAACCATTCCGAGATTTCGATGTTAAGTTATAATTTACTAAATAATTTGCAATTTTCCAATATTTTTGGAAAGGCTTACCGGTCGATAGGTATTGATAAGTTTTTATATCCTTATTTATATGTACTTCCTCGGATATTAGTAGCTTCTTTAAGAAACCAGGGAAATACGCTTTTAGTTATGAACAGATTGATTAGGTGTGTCAGTGGTAAGGTATTTTTTTACAGCATTGGTTGTTTTATTACATTGGTTGAGATTACATCGTCCCTTGATGATACATTTGGTTTTCAGGAAGTAATTAGGTTTTTGATTTCATCATTGGTTATATTCGTATGTTTGAAATTAAGTTCCTTTTCAAGATTAAGAGCTTCATTTGGTTCAACTGTATGAGTATCACCTGCTAATTTTGGTCCTATATTTATTAAAAAAATCATTAACATGATTTAGAATTTCATCAGGGTTTTTGGTATATTGGGTGAGAACCATATTTATGACCAATTCACCAATTTGTAATGTAGGCATTAGACGTGGATTAAGAATTAGTTATTTTATTTATAATTTGCCATATTTTTCTGGGATTTTTGTTTCATGCTTCAATTTTATTTTTATAGTAGGGTTTTTTGCAAATGTTTAAGATTTTTTTCATGTAACTCTTCTCTTTTTCGCATACAATTGATAATATGCTTTGAGATACAGTTTACATTTTTAATTGAAATTTTCTTTTCAATATTTTTGGCACTTAACGCAATGTATTTTTCGTTGGGCAAGTTCAATTTCACCCGAGGTGTCGCGCCGTTGCCTGCTTCATCGTCGGCTTCTATTAATGCAACAATGTCGATACCCTGTATTGTAAATATTGCAATAACTGCCCATATCACAATGAACTAATTATTTTTGTCTTTGATTTTTAGGCAGAACGGCTGGAGCAGCACCTGCCCCCGGGCAAGTTCACATGCATGAAGCTGCCGCTGGGCCGCTCGCCCGGCGCGCTACCCGAGGTGTCGCGCCGCTGTCTGCGCATCATAGAGCGGCTTGGGGAGGGCTCTCACGGACCGGTAGGTTTCAGTTAACCATCATATCAAATTATAAAATTATTATCACATTTGCTCTCCTATCCTAGAAACTATCAATAAGAATGTCACGGCTGAATTGGCAAATTCTTCGTGTCCCCACTCTTGCGTCTGCTGGTTAATTCTTCCTTCATCGCATAGGCAATATCTTCCTCTTATAATTGTGGTAGCAGGAGATTTTCAACCGATGATTAAATCAAAATATATAATCGTAACCGAGGAATTTTTACCTTTCTTTAGAATTTTTTTTATGAAAAACTGGTACATAGACGGACGTATGTAGGTAATATTTAATAATAAATAATTGTAATATTAATATTTTTTTGTTCTTTTCATAAAATCTTCTCTCATCTAAAACCTTACCAGTAATTTATATCCTTATTTTATTTTATTTTTCTGTTTTATTTTTGTTTTTTATTTCTGTTCTGTTTTTTTTTTGTATATACACATACAATTGTTTGTTTATACTTACTAACTAGCTCTTACGCATTGCACTTTATCTTATTTAAGGTATTTTTATTGATTATATATGTATACGTATATACTTTAAGCTAAATTGTATTAGTTTTTTTATAAGTACAAATCATACTTTTTCATTTCTTTTTAATATCTGTTATGATATTTTATATCTTGCGATGATGATTGAATTCTTATTTATTCTGTTTTATTGGTTTAGTAACACACATAATTAATATTGTGAGTATAAATTTCCTTCTATTCATGTAAAAGCCCACTAGGGCGTAAATAAATAAATATATATATATATATAAGATCCCAATAGGAGTCCACTGTTTCATAAACCTACAAACCCAATTTAACGATTTGTTCTCGTATTACATTTTCGGCAGTCACATTTTCTGTTTTTCTATTACGTATTTAAGGATTTGATATTCCCGGCAAACAAATAGGAATTAAGTTAATTTTAAGTTATAATTTTAAGTTATAAAGTTAAATCATTCAATCCTCCCCGTTCAAAATTGGTTCAGACATCCTCAGGAATCTAAAATAAGTTAATAATTCCAGAAAAAATTAAATATATAATAAACAACCCAAACGCACGGTTCTAGGTACTACATAGTTTATTACTTACTTTAGAATCAATTCCCCGTTGTTTATAACCAATCAGAAAGCTGTAAAACGTACTTAAAATACCGGCAAATGCATCCTCGGTAAAATCCGGGAATCCGGGCAATTTGGATGTGCTGAATTTCTAAATAATATAATAACAATAGATTCTCCCACTGATACATAATTTCAATCAACTTTATCCCTCAAACCATATAATGTAGTTTGTTCCTGTATCGGCCAATCAACTTAATAATCCAAATTGATGTAAACTTGTCGTGTAGGCTACTAAAGTCGTACGTGAAATCAGCGAAGAGCGTTCATTTTGTGACAAAATTGTTATCATATTTCGAAAACATGACATCGTGATCAGTTGGTGAGATGACCTCAGAAACTTTGCTGTTTTTTACATTTGCTAAAACGCTGTCCTCAACCTATCTGTAAGGCATGCGTATATTTTTTTTTGTATGCTGGTATGCAATCATTTTTCAAAAACAAAGTCTGCCATAAGCACCCTCTAAAATATTTGCAACCGGGTTATTTTTGTGATTGAAAAGAATGCACTGGCTTAGCATGGCCGGGAGTCTAATCATCTCCATTGAAGATCCACAAAAGGTAAAACGCAAATCCACAAAAGGTAAAATTCAGAGATTTAATCTGCGTACTTTTCTTATACATTTGTGCACGTGAACTAAATTGAAAATGATTTAGGGGTCAATTTTCATGACGGTAAGCCGCTTCTATTCTTTATTCGGTCGATAGCTGAATAAGAATTCTATGCGATACATTCAAGTTCGAACATGTTTTTATAGATATATTAAGTCATATGGTCAATGATTCAGTACTGACCATGCTACTCTATTCTTTTACACCGTGATTGTCCTCTGCGTTCATCAAAAGACGGTGGATACATTTGCTATATTCATAATTTTTATTGATATTTCAAACAGGTCAATAACTCATTTCTTCCCATGGCTCACTCTTACACACGATCCTCTACTCTTTTACACAATGATTGTTCTCTGCGTATAACTATGAAGGCGGATGCAACTTGCTCTATTCATGTTTTTTTTTTTATAATTTAATAATATTTTACACATTAATTTTATTAACTTTGACCAATTAATAATTTAGGCTAATGCCTATGTTGCGGTAGTCATGGTATTTATTTTTTTTTAAATCGGCTATCAACTACATACATAAAAATGTATGTATGTTTGCTTGCTTGTTGTTTGTTTATTGTTTATGTATTGCTATATTAAACATAGAAAATGCTTTCAACTTTTAAAATATCTTCTTTCTACCCTTGCAAAGGTTATTACAACCATATGACAATACGTCTGAAAAGTTTTTTAATCATTACAAAAACTCTTACGAAACTGTCAACCATGTTACACTTTGAGAATGATATTTTGCAAACCGTCAATTGTTCACTCAAAATTCAATTTTCGAATGAACTCTTTGAATGAATGAATTTAATTGAAGTACTCACCCATGATACTCGCCTAAATCGAATACTTTGAATCTAATCATGAATTGTAGGAATTTTAAATAGGTGCCTATTATGTTAGGTATCAAATTTTAATTGATTGCAAATATATGAAAATGAATTTTTCTTTGTTTGTCCTTCATGCTTTCCTAAACTATTCATCTGATTGAAATGAAACTTTGGTGATTTGATGTGCGCATACTCGTGACAATTTCTATACATGATAGTGAATTCTGGCGTTTTGAAATAATTTTCTATACCATTCATTCGATTGCGATGAAATTCTGGTGAGTTGTTGTGCGCACGCCCAGGGAGAGACAGGAGGGAAAATGCGAGAGTGGAAGAGGACATGGGAGGGGAAGGGGAGACGGAGGGGGGACGGGGATATGCGAAACGACATGCAGGGAAAAACTATTTCTTCAATCAACTCTCTATTATTTATAAGATAGAGTCGTTTTTGCGAAAATGGCACCATTAAACTATTAATTTAATATGGCTAAATTATAAACAATTTGCATTACGTATTTTTTTTGTTGCAGATCCACCTATGCGAGTCCGAAGGGATCGACTTCAATGATGGCTGTTCCACTTTTCATAAGAAACAACTCGTTCTTGTGAAATCTTTGTGGCGGAGTAGTTCCGAAATCGTAAGGTGAGAAAACATTAACACCATTGTGGTATGTAATACAGCATGCACAACCCAGTAACACATAATACCCCAAAAATATATCAATATAATACTTTTGACCGTGAAAATCTCAAACCATTCCTTATTCACTATGTTTTCAGTACCATAGTTCAGTTTTGAGTCAAAGGGTTATATTTCGCGATTGATGGTTTAAATATTTCATTAACATAAACTTATAATCATTATGTATACGGCAAACTATTTACAACAAAGACAAATATGATGATTTTATAAGCATATTAATGAAAAAAGATTTAAAAATAAAAATTATCACACGGAAGATAAATAACAACCGGTTTAAAATGGATCCCTGTGGCACGCCACACATAAACTTGTGACTGGTTCTTATACAGAAGAATGTCCTCGTAATGATAGCTTGCTGTAGTTTTTGTTGATTTAAACAAATCCTATTTTCCCCTGGTTCAATTGTACCATTATAATGAAAACCAAAGTGGTCAAACCGGTCAACCTTATCGGAAGAAAGTATCATTAAAAAAAGGTTAGATAGGTAAGTCAACCTCATCAAGAGTTTGACGTAAAACGTGAACGACATATCCTTGAAGTTAAAAAAGTGTAGTTTCGAGTTCGAGTTCGAAATATTATTACCAAATTATTACCATGATATTTTAGAATTATAAAATTAACTTTGGAAAGAGCTTAAGTGTTAATAATCCACTTTAAAATGTTCACAAAATGAAGTTCACAATTTATTTTTCACTGACTAGAGATGCTAAACAACAATTAGGAATAACAGGAAATACTCAAAAATGTTTTTTTAAATTTAAAAAATAAAACATAAAGAAAAGTCATCATCATCATTCTTGGCTCTACAACCCCAACACTCATCTCGGTTTTGTGCCAGCCCCCTCCAGTTTACAATCATAAAGAAGAGTATGTAAGGGGCCATTCATTTATTAGGTAAGACGATTTAGGGGGGAGGGGGGTCGACCATGTCTTATTTTTTCTTACGAGGGGGTGGGAGGGAGTCTCGATAGTTCTTATGCAAGATCACAAAAACGTGTAAAGTTAAAATTATTAGTACCTTTGTAAGTACAAATAAACATTTCTAAAAATTGTTACTTTGAAAAATAAACATTAAAACAAACCAAACGTGTATTCATTTTTTCCTTTAGATTTTTATGTAATAAATTTAAACAGGGGGGTAGGGGGTCGGCCTATTCTTATTTTTTCTTATATTAGGGGGTATGGGTTGAAAACTAGCAAAATTCGTCTTACGTCATAAATGAATGGCCCCTAATTTAAGAAGAGGTTTAAAAATAAAGTGAATAACAGCAATTCACATTAACGTTAAAGCATAAAAATTCATATTGTATTAACACCACCATTCTCCAAGACATGTCATCTTAGAAGATTGCTAATTTGCCTTTTAAAATAAGTGAGACTGCTTGTAAACGTGCAGATGTCTACATAGTCACATTCAATAATATTGTTCAAGCGACACTTTCGAGACTATGGATTGAAGTTGGCAATACTGAAGATACAATAATACCATAACTACTGTGGACAGTATTATTAAAATCATAAATCTTGAACGTAATGTGTTTGCAGGAGAGAGTTCATGCGGGAGACGAGCTGGTCGTGCGCCCTGCGGGACCCCAACATGGCGCGAGCAGTGGGCGTGTGTTCTGAGGAGCCGGCCTGCTCCGTCACACCCTACTCCACCCTGGGCGACCTGCCCGCCTTCTTGCGCCGCCAGACTGACAACAAACAGGCCTCCACTCTCAGGTGAGCACCGCTGCACTGGCCACTAAGCGTCCATCATAGTACTCTCGCAACCTTAACACAAACCAACGTCATTCAACTACTGTCACTAAACTTTGTGATGCCGTTGTTAGCGCTCTAAGCACTTTAAAACTATTTAACAAAAAATCAAATTAAAAAAATTAAATTCATTTTTCCACGAACAATCCTTATGATCATATTTTTACAATTTGTCAGTCTACTATCACATATGTCATAGGCAGTGTTCGTAAGAGTCGAAAAGTAAATATTTTAGTTTTTGAAGCCTCTATGAAAATGTTATTGAATATGTGCTTAATTCAATACATATCTATACACAACAGACGTAAAAAAATCTGCAAGACCGTACAATGAAACAAGATATATGTATATTGTTACGGGCATCTTACGTAATTGATTTTAAAGTGTTGGGGCGCCATCCTGCCTATTTCAGCAAAAACAAAAAATAAACAATGAGAACTGCTTACCTCAGGTTGTGTATCCAATGTAAAGGCAATTTGGGAATGACGATGTTACAAATTCATGATTCAAAAGTAAAGTTTTCAATCAGCAATAAAAGGTTATATTGTAAAATTAAAATATGTTACACATGGAACACCCTAAATCCTAATCTGAATCGCTTTACCAAGGGGGTAAAGCAATTTTAAAGCGTTTCTCGTCACTTGTAGCAAACAGGATTGGTCCAACGATCCTTCGAGATCCAATTGAATCTTGAATAATGTGTTTTTCGGAACAATATATTTTGTTATTAACTAATATATTTCCTTTGTACATGCATAGTATCTTATTATTTTTCTAGATTTTCCCAAAACACAATTTCAGCTGTTAACAAAAAAAGTCAGAAACACCTCAGCACGGGTTCTTGTATAAGGTGTGCGCGATAAACTATATATAGCATTAATACTTTATATTACTTATTATACACAATTTATGTATGTGACGGCCGGCGTAGTCGCAATCCGAAAGTCGCGAGTTTTAATCCCGGCGTGAAAAATAAATTTTATTTGATTAATTTGTGACATTTCACAATTATTAATTCATTTAACCCTAGAATATTAAACTATCGTGAAAAATACGACGGCAAAAAGACGATTCCTCAAAGAAAAAAAACAATGTTCGCGTCGTTCCCGCTTCACAGTATCTTCCTAATTTGTTCCGTCAGTGTGTCACGCGTTGTCATTATGGTGTTGACTTCAAGTTTAGTGTTTACAGTAGTTTAGTATTCCAGGTTAATATGTATGAAATAAAGGAGCTCAACCAAATTCAAGAAAAATATGTGCCTTTTGTCCATCCAAGTCAAGAAAAATGACAACAAATTTTTGCATGAAATGCAAAAGAGCCAGATGTAGGTCCAATGACATGAGCACGTGTCCCAACTGTGTGTTTTTTTTCATTATTACGTGATCTCTTAAACCCAAAGAATATTACTATAACTTCTAAAATAATAAAGGTTTTCGATTATCTTATTTATTCCCGTTTTATTTCTATGCCGTATTTTTTACGAATGTTTAGTAACAACTTCACTCGTAGGATAGTTTAGTAGGGTTAAAATGGGTGGAAGATACTCTCAGTATCGTCCTGGTGGAAGACCACCATTCAGAATTGAAACGTTGCTTGAAATGGCTTTTAGCCGGGTTTGGTGATCAGATGTGAATAGCCAGGTACTTCCCCACCTTCCTCTTCCCCATCTCCTTCCTCTCCCCACTACCTTCAGCCTCACAAAATTCCTTAATTTTGGATGCCATAGTCTCACTGGCTCCAGACGGGAGCAGTTAGGACTCTTTTGCGATATACATAGAAAAAAAAAATGTATTGCAATATTAAATTTACTTGAAAGAAATTAATGAAATGCAAATGTCACACTAAACAAAACTGTTCTCCACAGCTACGGATGCCTGATCTACCTCGCTACGCAGATTGCCTCGGGAATGAAGTACTTGGAGTCTATGAACGTGGTTCACCGAGACTTGGCAGCCAGGTATACTTGATTTATGAAATATCATTTTAATGCCTTTTAAAGGTCGACATAAGCATTTGAATAACTTGTATGTTTTAAATAAAATGTTATTATTGCTGCATGATAACAAAATGTTAATGAATACCTATGTACCGAATATATTTTTAATTGAAAAAAGTTTAAAAGTATTTACATATTGTATAATATTATTATGTTAAAAGTTTTTCTATTTCATATATTATCTTCTAATCTTTTGTTTGGTGGAAACATGGCGATTTAAATGTGTTTAGTGAAGTGCGTTTTAAATCTCTAATGTCAAATGCATCACCATTAATTAAGTTTCTAATTGGATAATGTTAAATACAGACTCGAGTGTAGGCGAGGTTATTTATAAATAATGCGCGTATTGGCGATATGGATATTTATTATGAGTAATGGCTATAAATACGTCCTAACTAACGTGTTGGCGGTTGGAAAAAGAGAGTGAGGAGAGGCCTGCATCTCCTTTTATATGCGGGATCACCTGTCTCGCTCTTGTATGGCCGGAAACAGGTGTGCCACCCTAAAACCTCTCTCACATCCTCCCCTACTTAAACGGGAGAATCCTGGCTACATAAGTGATACCTATAGCTACATATTTCATACAATATATTTTATATTTCATATTTCACATTTAAAATTAACACATTACATTTAAAATTAACAAAACATTTGTTTTTGTTCTTTCTGTTTCCCTTCTGTCCATTTCTGTCCATTTCGACTGCGAAGTGCTGTCACCTGGGCCGAAGCCTTCCTTGCCATGGGTTAGACCTGAAACATGGAGAAACAGAATTAGAGACACTTCTATTACGTAACATACCGGAGAGATCTAATTCGTCCGTCGACAATTCCAACGTGTCAGACGCGAATTCCTGGTTATCTTCCTCCTGCCATGAAACATGTAATTCCTTTAGCTGGTCTAAATGTCTTTTCCACACCATATTAGACTTGTTAATTTTTATGAAATATATTTTACTACCTTTTTTATCCACAATAACCCCAGGGACCCATAACCTATTACCCTGAGATCTGAAATCTCTAGTCATTACTTTCTGACCTATATTAAAACCTGATTTAACTCTACCCTTATATTGTCTTTTCTGATTGTTTTGGCTCTGAGTAACCTTTTTTATTACTTTGTTTCGTCGAGTAGAACCTGAACTACCCGTTCTATCCTCAATTTTCCTTGGAATCAGAGAGTCAAATACTGTTCTAATTTTTCTACCCATTAATAATACAGATGGCTCACATCCTGTTGTTGCGTGAACTGTATTCCTATAGTCTGCTAAAAAGTTACCTAACTTTTCTTTATAATCTGAAGGAAATCCATTATGTTTACAAATTTTTTAAAGGAAATTTTTACAAATCTTTACTGTAGCTTCAGCTTGCCCGTTGCTACTAGGGTGATTGACTGGACTAGTGATATGTTCTATCCCATTTTTCTTACAAAAATTTCAAAATCCTCAGAACAAAAACACGTACCATTATCACTAACTAAAGTTGCAGGAAAACCAAATTGCGAAAATAATCTATGAAGTATTTCGATATTTTCTTTTGAAGACAGACTGTTTACTTCCAGACACTCAATCCACTTTGAAGAAGAGTCTACCACCACTAAAAAATTTTTGTTATACAAACTACCATGATCAATATGTACCCTGAACCATACTTCAGGTTCATATGGCCACACTGCTAAAGAACTCTTTTGTGATTCTGGTTTAATTTCTAAACAATCTCTACAATTTTCCGTTATTTTCTCCAAATCTTGATTAATTTTTGGCCACCAGACAAAGCTTTTTGCAATACCTTTAGTCTTAAAAACCCCTAAATGAGATCTATGTAACATCTTTAAAACCTCTTGTCTTAAAGACTCAGGTACAACAACCCTATGTTGATATAAAACACACCCATTTATCAAAGACAATTCTAACCTTTTTTCCCAAAAAATTCTAATAAAGTTACCACTTTGTGCCTTTTTTACTGATGCTGGCCAACCTTCGATAAGAAAATTTTTTACTTGACCTAACACATCATCCTTTTCGGTTTCGCTTTTTATCACGTCTAAAGACAAATTAAACCCATTATTCTCGAAATAATTAATGTAATCAGACTCTATCTCATCTTCACAGCTAACCTTTTCAATCGGACACCTGCTCAGAAAGTCTGAACAATTATTTTTCGATTTTACATATTCAATTTTAAAATTAAACGAACCTAACATAATAGCATATCTCTGTAACCTTGACGCGGCAATCTTAGGTACTTCTTTATTTTCACCTAAAATTCTCACTAACGGCTGATTATCCACAGCTAAAATAAATTCTCTGCCGTACAAATATTGATAAAACTTTTTAATTCCAAAAATAATTGCTGTTGCTTCAATATCTAGAATAGAATAATTCTTTTCCGCTTTAGTTAAAGTTCTGCTTGCGAACCCAATCGGTCTTTCTACGCCATTTTGAAACCTATGAAGTAATGTTGCTGCTACCCCATTAAAACTACCATCTGTGACAAGTTTCACAGGTATATTTTCGTCAAAATGCGTTAAAATCCTATCCGAAGTTAATATTCTTTTAATTATCGCAAAACTATTTTCTTGTTCCGTACCCCATTGAAACTTAACATCTTTTTTAAGTAATTCGTATAATGGTGACAATATATTTGCCATATTTGGAATAAAATTACGATAATAACTAATCATACCTAATAAACTTCTTAAATTATTTAAATCACTAGGTGCTGGTGCATTTAAAATGGCTTCTTTATTCCGTTCACACGGTTGAATCCCTTGTTCACTTATTTTATAACCTAAAAACTCAATAACTTTTAAATTGAATTCACACTTGTCACTATTCACTGTTAGATTACAATGTTTCAACCTTTCTAACACGACACATACGTTTTTCTCTAAATCGTCTTCGTCTTCCCCTATCACGATAATATCATCCAAATAAAACGTCATGTTCTGTAATCCTGACAAACAATTTGCCATTGCCTTTGCAAATATAGCTGGCGCGGGAGATAACCCGTACACTAACCGCTTATACTGAAACAATCCTAAATGGGTATTGATTGTTGTAAAACGCCTACACTCCTTTTTTAAAACAAATTGACTATACGCCGATTTAAGATCGATTTTTGCAAAAACTTTCCCACCATTTACTTTCGTTAATAGCTCCTCTATCCTAGGTAATGGATATTTGTCAACTAATAACTGATTATTCACTGTCGATTTATAATCACCACATAATCTAATACTACCGTTTTTCTTAATTACTGGAACAATTGGACTTGCAAACTCACTAAACTGGACTTGTTCTATAATACCGTCTGACAGTAAACTATCTAACTCCCTTTCGACTTTTTCTTTCAAAGCGAACGGCATAACTCTGTGATTACGAAATATCGGAATAGCGGTCTCTTTTAAAGTTAAATTCACTTCGTACTTATTAAATTTTCCTAGTTTATCCGTAAAAACTTCCGGGAATTTTTTTACTAATCGCTGCTTCAAAGTATTCTGTTTTATACTGTTTACGATTCCGTTAATCCCGACGTTAAAAAGATTCATAAAATCACGCCCCACTATCGATAACGAAGCACTTGTGACAACAACAAATTTCAAATTGTGACACTGACCGTTAAATTCCACTTGTGGCGTAATTGTACCTACCACTTTCACGAGCGTATTGTCAAAACCCCGTAGACTAATGTCTTCGTGCACTAGCTTGATTCTACTGAATTTACTGAAATAACACTCCTTGGAAATTACGCAACAAGATGCTCCAGAATCTACCATGAATTTACTCTTGATCCCGTCTAGTGAAACTTCAATAAAAAATGGTTCGACACTATTAACTTCACCCAACTTTGTGTCCGACAACAAAGTATTCACACTCTTACGTGTTGAGGAACGCTTGCACTGTTTTGCGAGATGACCCTTCGTACTGCAAATTTTACATAAATAATTTTTATATCTACATTCCGTCGCGATGTGATTATTGTGACCACAAACGGTACAATTTTGTTTCACAGCGTTCGCTGGCGACTGTGACCGTGCCCTGTTGCTATGCCCGAAACGCTTCACGTCTCTGTCTTTCACACGCGAATTATTAAAAGAGAGTCGACCGGCCTTGAGCTGTACATTAGCGTAAACCGTATTATCAACTCGGGACTGCGCTTGAGTTGAAGCTACGAGGTCAATGCACTCGGCGACTTGTAAACATTTTTCGAACGAGTGTAATTCACCCTCGAGAAATAATTTTTCCCTTACCTTTCCTGGTTTACAACCCAAAACAAAGAAATCCCTTAAATTTACTGATAAACTATTCCCAAATTTGCAATTAGTAGAAAGAGACTTTAACCGCACTGCAAACTCACGGATTGATTCGTCATTTCTTTGTTTAGCACTGTAAAACTTAGATCTCTCTTCAAAAAAACATTTCGTTGAACAACAATACTCATCAAGTTTAGATATCAAATCTTCTAACTTAATATCTGTTACCTTTTTAGGAATGCACAAATTAACCAATAAGGAAAAACAATCATCTTTCAATGCATTCAGGAAAATAGCCCTTTTTTTATCATCCGATGCAAACTTTTCATCATTCACGAGGAGAAATTGTCCGAGGCGGACCTTGAAGTTCTCCCAGTTCCCGTCACGCAAACTGAAGGACTCCAATCCTCGAGACTCCATGTTCCCAATGCCCAGAAGGTACCCAAATAGAGAGAAAGAAAACAGAAAAAACAAAAACTTCCCAATGAGGCTTCTTCTTCTGCCGTCTGCTCCCTGGACCCTGCTCCGGAAACTGCTCCTTGACCCTGTGAATTGATGGCTCCTTCCAGACCCGTCACACAGTAACACCGATGGCTACCCCAGATCACTCCTGCGACCTGGATCTCCGATCCTTGACCCTCAGAGATGTCGATTGACGCTGGACCTCCCGTGCTTCCCCCTTCCGAAAAGCTGGCTGGCTCCAGTGTCTTCTTGCACTTCACTCCTTGCAGTGAAGTGTTGGAATAATTTCGGTCCGGCCTTTCTTACCGACCCGAAATAATAATGTTACCGCGTATTTTTGCCAAATTTTTGTGCCAAATTTTTTTGCGCGTCGATTCTTTACGCGATCTGCCGTATTGTCAGAATCGTGTACCGTAGGCTGCGCCACTGTTAAATACAGACTCGAGTGTAGGCGAGGTTATTTATAAATAATGCGCGTATTGGCGATATGGATATTTATTATGAGTAATGGCTATAAATACGTCCTAACTAACGTGTTGGCGGTTGGAAAAAGAGAGTGAGGAGAGGCCTGCATCTCCTTTTATATGCGGGATCACCTGTCTCGCTCTTGTATGGCCGGAAACAGGTGTGCCACCCTAAAACCTCTCTCACAGATAATAAAATATAATATTGGTAACAACGTGTTTTCCTTCAAGGAATTGCATCCTGAGTAAGGATTTCACGGTGCGGATATCCGACCACGCCATGTACTGCGATCGCTACGAGGAAGACTACTACACTAGCGACACCAAGACGCGCTTGCCCATCCGCTGGATGGCCTGGGAGAGTTTGCTGCTGGTGAGTCTACTGTAGTATGGCGGACATAGTCAGAGAGACAGTCTGTAATGTACTTTAATTCCAGCGATTGACATTACTTGAAATGCGTTAGGTTTAAATCCAAATGAGATCTAGTCGTTTAATTTACTAAGGCCCTAAGTTGTTCTGAAGTTGGATGCGGAAACACAGCGCCGGATCTGCCATACGTTCAAAAACGTGCAAAAACCTGGCGCCAACTCCGAAGGGGCGCCGTGAGAAAATAAATATTGTATTAAAATTTTGTTATAATATTCCCTGCATCGTTTAAAAATTACCCATAGTACAAAATAATTATTACGCTCTAAACAACAACACTTTCCAAAGAAATAGAATGCGCACGCATCAGGTTGGTATCAACGGCTTACGAATTTATAGTCAGTTACAGAATTTTTTTACAAATTCCATATATTTAATTTAAACGTAAGATCTATTTTTCCATATATCTTTAACCGTCTTTTACGACGAATAGGTGCGATCCAAATTCAATAACCAATCACAACACGGTATTTTTGTTCGTAAGCCGTTGATACCATACGTCAGTGTTTAGTGTTTGTTCGCTCAACACAGGGGAAATGCAAGGTACAAATTTGAGGTCATATTCTTATTATCACTGCTCTCTGTCTCTCGTCGGGACTGCCTGTTGCTAGTCAGAAGCTGTAGATGCTATTCTTGTGTTGTACGTTGCCATGAGAACGAGTGTGAGAGCTACCGCCAGGTCACTTGGAAAAGTTACACCCTTTATATATATGTCTTGATTTTATTTGATAAATTAGTGTAAAAAAAAAAAAAAAATTGGGGTGAACGAATTTTTAATCAAAATAAAAATGTAGGGGGGGGGGGGGGCGCCATCAGTACCTACTGCACAGG
This sequence comes from Limnephilus marmoratus, assembly GCA_917880885.1. Taxonomy (NCBI): domain Eukaryota; kingdom Metazoa; phylum Arthropoda; class Insecta; order Trichoptera; family Limnephilidae; genus Limnephilus; species Limnephilus marmoratus. The sequence continues at coordinate 48,969,654 of OU862920.1, read as the reverse complement.
GCGCCAGATTTCGTAGATCCGGCCCTGCGGAAACACTGCCGGATTCTAGCTGTCTATCATAAGCCTTTATGATAAACGGCTGGAACCTGTTATGTACATATTACCTGATGTGGATGCGCCATAACATTGTTAACGATTGTAAGGTAGTCAAGTACTTTTTGGTAGTCACTTGCATTGGTAGTCAAGTACTTTTATGGGAGTTATTTATGGTTTATTCCGGATCCGGCTATTAATGACGATGGATGATACATGTGTTGAGATCATGTACATGTGGGGGTGTTTCATTAGAGGTTATCCACCACTACCCGCCCTGGTATAAGTAACATAAGGTTACTCCTTCAAGACTCTCGCAAGGACTCTAATTTTTTTGATGAAACGAATCTACATTTAATTTTGAACGAATCTAGACCACCAGTGACCCTGCATACGTTGTTAGTAAGCAGTATGCAAATGCTTAGCGGGAAATCAAGATACAATAAGTTTTAGTATGACTATTGACAATATGGGGGTGTTTCAGGGTAAACACACCTCGCAGAGCGACGTGTGGTCCTTCGGGGTGACCCTATGGGAGCTGCTGATGCTGTGCACGGTGCGGCCGTATGCCGAGCTGACAGCCGAGCAGGTGGTGGAGAATGCGGCGCGCTGGCACGCGGCCGCCACCAGCTGCCGCTCGCCGCCGCGCCCGCCCGCATGCCCGCGCGAGCTGCATGACCTCATGGGTCAGTGCTGGCAGCGGCGCGCCCAGGACCGCCCGCGCTTCCACGAGATACACCTCTTCCTGCAGGGCAACAACAGTGGCTACGCGCCCGGATTCCCCGACTCGTCCTTGTGACGTCCCTCCTGAGGGCCCATTACCCTGCCAAGGACCCACCTTCCGCTCTGCCACCGACCTCGTCATCTACGGAATTAATCGCTTTCGCAACATTTCTACATTTTTAGAAATGTGCTAAAATTATTTTATAAAAATGACCAGATGTTTACCATATTTACGAAAGATTTATAATGTATGTATTGAATGTATTTAAATGTCACTCCTCTGATCCTATTGACTCATCCTTAGAAAGCATACCGACATCTTTCACTTCACCTTTGTCACCGCTGTCCTTTAAGGAGTAAATTATCACAACAACTACCTTTAATTTGCGGTTCGCTATGAGCGATCTAAACCTGTGCAATGTTGATTCTGAATATTGTACAAATGCATTACTGTCCCAAGCACCATTCACTAGTGATAATGTCCCATACTTCAACCTGAATTTGATTAAATAACTAACGGTAAATAGATTTTTATTTTATTTAACAAAACAACTGAATTATTTGTCGAATATTGACGACAAGCTTGCTAATAATCACTTGGACAAAAATGGTTTAGCACAGTAATGTTTTTTGTGTGGAAATTAATGGTAAACCTCAAATTGTGATATTTAATCATAGAAGACGCCTTCCTGATTTTAGTGACTCTCAAATAAAAATTTGAAACAGAAAAAGATTCAGTCTAGAAATTGAACTCAAATTTTAGACATATTGACTCTTTTCTATAAAAAATTATAAATTTGTGTCGAAAGATTGTTTTTTGTTATCTAGTAAAGGCATGTTTTAAATTTTGAGAAAAAATGTTTATTTTAGTATAATAAGGTTTTACCGTAGATCATTGGCAAGTTTGTTAAATTTTCAAACAAAATTTTGTATTATACAACGCTACAAAAGAGATGTGCTATGATGTCCGCGCGACCGTTGGAGGACTACTACCTGATCGGAGTAGTTTGCATATGAAAAGAATTTGTTCATTTCGTTGATTTTTTTAAGGTGTGCATTAGTATTGGTTAACAACGTAGTTTGAAAACAGAAATAATTTGATCATTTAGTTTAACGTTCGTTTAGTTTATTCGTTAATTGGTAATTTGAAATCACCTAGTAAAAACTGGGGATAGCACATTTCTTATATTTCAATATCTTTGAGGAAAGCTTTGTTTCAGAATTTTGATTTTAGTTTAAATAAAGCCATTAAAAAAAGAACCACATGTGTTTTGTGAAAATACTTCAGTTTGTCTATTTATTTATGGTCTTACAAACTAATATATTTAAAAAAAAATTACATTCTTGTTATGCTTACGCGTTGTTGAAAAATTATAAAAACTTATGAGATCATAAAATACTTACAAAAAGTACATAATTTTAATAGTTTTACCATCACGCTTTTCAGAATTTTTGGATGTAGGTATAAATTAAAGCAAATTTTGAATGAAAAAAAATCTATATTGAGTTATAATTTTAAAAAATTATAACTCAATGTAGATTTTTCTGGTACGGAGAACAATGAATCTTTCTCATTGGAACCGCCCTGTACGATCGTAAGAACATCTTTCGACGAAATTTGGATTCTCGGCCGCTGGCTGGTTAAAGGCCCTTAAAAAGAAGAATCTGATTTTTCTGCTCTAAATTTTCATTTGAGAGTCTCAAATATTGTCTTCAATGATTAAACCACAATGTTTATTTTGTTGTAGTTTTGGTTGGTTTATTAACTATAAATATATATATTTTTAAATACCTACCTCAAGGATATTTTAACATGTATTTAGAGGAGCACTGAAATGTTTTGTGCTTGTTAAAAAACACAATAGAGCAATACATTCGTTTTTTTTTAAATTATAAATATGCTATTCGTGATGAATTTGGTTTTCCTCGGATTCAGTTGGGGTTTTGAATTTATTTTCAAAAAACATAAAAAATGAGTGTTCTTTAAACCACACGACTGAAGTAAAACTTCTTTAGCTCCATCTATATGATAGGAAGGGAGAAATAAAATGTGGGCGCGCACTGCTCTCTCTTGCACTTACAGTGTGATACAGACAATAGTCCTGCACTGTGTCTTAGATATACGAAACATAACTGGCTATGAGAGAAAGAAAATGTGTGCTCGCACCTCTCTCTCTTGCCCCTACAGCCTACAGTAATATACAAAACTTTCTCTTTCTATCTTCACTAACTTATATCTCCCTCTCAACTACCGTTCGCCTCGCTTTTCGTATTCACCGGCTTATTCCCCAAGTCAAGCGTGCGTAAAGAAGTTTTACTTCAATAATTATAAAAGGTATTCATTGCTCTGATGGAGTGATCTGCCAACTACATGGAAGTAGACGAGCTTTACTGTTTACAAGATGACAGCACATTCAGGTTAGTGCATCCTTCGATATATATTTAGGAAATTTTTCATCACAATCTTTGAGGTAGAAATTACTTTTACTATTTTAACGGTAGAAAACCCGTTTTGTTGGGACTATTTACATGCCCTAACATAAATAAAAATGAATAATTACGTTGTGAAATAATACGAGACGAATTTTCGTACTAATGTAGGAATGTTACTTATTTATAAAATCTTCCAAGAAAATATTATTAGCGGTGAAGTAAAGAGTTCAATCGAACACTCAACAATTATATCATAAAATGTATTATACAATTCACTTGAATTATTCCTCGAGGGTTTACAATAGTAGCGAGTGTGGAAGCTATAGGTGTATATCCTGTCGTCAGATCAACAGAGAGATGTGCGTTCGGCGATAAAGACTTGTATTACATTATAATAATATAATATAGGTTTTGCTTTAATTCTACACTTACTACTGAACCAAACTTCTAATAAACTTAATGAATAAGAATGTAAATCACTAATGCATGGTATAATAAGTATTATTTATTCAGTTCAGATCTCAGTGGATTGTTTTTAATTGAAGCCGATATGGGAGATAAACATGTCGCGCAACGTTCCGATGAAACTGAACTGACCAGGACATTTTTGCGCTGTTTTAAATTTGATATTAAATTTACTGTTCATTGAACAATGTTTCGTCAGAACTAATGGATTAAGGGTATCGATCAATTATTATTAAATGTGAATGTTTACTAAATACCTAGATTTTTTTTGTTGTAAATAATCTTCGATACACTAGTCAATACGAATTATACTATAATATTCTCATAAATTGATACACTTATTTGTTTTTTAATATACGATAAGTTTAGAAGGAGATATATACGTATATGTATATATTTATAGGGATTCTATCACAGATGATTGGAAAATTATTATTTTAGTGTTTTAGACTAAGAAAACACATATATAGAAAGTGCACCTTCTCCTCGTGTTCCATGTGTCCAGCTTAGTTGACCAAAGTACTCTTCTTCCAGATTCTCTGTTACTCACTCGGTCTATTTACTATTACTGCGAGAATTTGGAGATTTATCCGAGAATGCGAAAGAGCGTATCGACCCGAAATCCGCCAATGATAATGAAGTCACGGGCGGTGATTAGAGTTAAATCACCTATTTTTTCAAAACAATAAGAAAACATAAATAATTACTATTTATACCATTTGGACATGGTAGGCTTGAAGAAAGTGCATATTTACATTTTATCGCATCTTTTTAAGGCGTTCATTTCATTACGACTGCTAGACGACCGTGATGATGACGTTCCATGTTTTATCTTATATCTGTTGTTTAAAGTTACCTTTTTTAATTCATAGCGTAAGTACATCGTATATTAAAATATAATTATTACACAATAACAGTTTCTATCACCGCATTATCACTTAAATATAATATACAAGTAAATCAATCACTAATTAGGAATTCCATGGTTATTAATAAACAACGATTAAGTATTTTTAGGTAGGTACCTATTTATTTCTAAATCTGTAATGAGTAAATATATAAAAAAAATGAGACAATATGAGATATGTTTGCGCTAGTCGCAGTCAGTAGGCATTGTCGGGACACTGCCACTGTGGCAGTTGGTAGATTTCCGGCAATGTCGGGACACTGCCACTGTCGCAGTCGGTAGATTTCCGGAGTGCCGGGACAATGCCACTGTCGCAGTCGGTAGATTTCCGGCAATATCGGGACACTGCCACTGTTGCAGTCGGTAGTTTCCCGGCATTATCGGGACACTGCCACTGCCGCAGTTGGTAGGTTCCCGGCATTGTCGGGACACTGCCACTGTCGCAGTTGGTAGATTTCCGATAATGTCGGGACACTGCCACTGACGTAGTTGGTAGGTTACCAATATTGGCGTAAGAAAAACAATGTGGCACTATTTTTTCAATTCCGCCTTACATTATATTAAAAGCACGAATTAATATTTTTCTGTGCTGTAAATATTTAATAGTTAAGTGCGCGTGACAATCATCAAAAGCGCAGCTTCGTAACGAGTCTCCCACAACCATATCACCCCCTCCCGCTTACACTCCCACCCCCTCCCGCCCACTGCCTTCCATGGGACACTTGTATTACTCTCTAAGGTAGAGGCTAGTCTAGTCAACTTGATGTATATAAAATGTACAATACAGATAGTGAAAAACTAAGTCATTTTTTATTTTAAGCTTCATAAAGTTTTTGCATTTTTTTCCGAAAACTTGATTTCTACTGTTTTTCGGCTTCATAACTATTTATTAAATAAATTATAGGTATAGCGCTGCGTTGAGGCAACCTTTCTGGAAATATGTTTTTTAAATTTAGTTAGTTGACCAATACAACAAAGTGACTTTTTTTTAAATTTATCGTTGTTCTTGTGAATGAAAATGAAAAATTGTAATGAAATAAGATTTCACTCTTTTGAATTGAATTATAACTAACCTCACGCAACGGCAACTGTGAGAAATTGTATTAATTACTGTTTCTTCAGACTTCAACATAATGCTATATCACAGATACTCTTTCTTTTGCTTCAGCATGAGATGTAGACGAAGGATGAGTAGAGTGAGCGCCAACCACTTTTACTATTTATTAAAGGCACTGTTACGTGTTTAAGTATATCTAATATGTACATAATCATTAAGCTGATATTCAAATAAACTCTATTTTATATTTTAAAATATTACAAAACGTATAGGTATTGACTGTAAATAATAAATATATTATTACCTTTGTGTGTTGTAATAATACTTGTGAATATCTAGTTGTTGTTTTGGGTTAATTGGGGGGATGGGTGTCCAAACACTATAGCTGTAGATGATACTATAGCTATTACACCGTGTTTCCCGCATAACTTCTGAGCAACACTTAGGTCACGGTGAAACTTAAAACGGTTTATCCAAATATTTATCGAACAGCCGTCAAAGGGCGAAACAGTTGTCATACGTAATGTACAAAGCAAACTCTTGGTTCTATTTCATATTATTTTATGGAAACAATTTGCATGTTTGTTTACACAAAATAAACACACCTTAAAATGACAGACCTTGTGCAACCATTTATAATTAATTAATACGAAATTCAGATGACCTAGCATTATGATATTATTATATTTCTAAACATCTGTGAAAATTATTATTTATTTAAGATTTTTCAGTGATTTTCAATTTGAACAGTGAAAGTGCCAAAACACTTCAAGTTGTTCCCTCATTTTCTTTTCTTTATGTAGATTCTTCATTGCATTAATACTAACCGAAGGTGAAACACTTTATGTCATTAAATAATGTGTAAAATACATATTATAGAAAATTACTTTGATTTTTCTGGGCTGGCTTCCATTGAATAAGAATTAATGGTTTATTCAATATTATTTTAGTACGTTTTTTAAAAACTTACTATTTATTACTTTTTTGCAATTCTTGTAAGTTTGTGTCATCCTATGAATAACAATATAAAGGTATAATATTTATATATATTATAATATATATATATATGAATGTAATTATGATCAAATTGTCCGGCGACTCTTTCCCGGTAATCCCGTGTAATTTAGCAATAACAATATTCAAACATTGTTGTTTGGATATTTCTTAATGCAGTGGACTTCTCTGTTATGTAGAAAATATTAACATTCGTGTATTTTAATCAATTTACATTAAAAAATTTAATAATCTTAAATACGTTGAGGAATATTTATTTGAAATGTTAACAGAAATGCATCGGGATACGTTTGTTACGTCGCCAAAGAGTGTATTTATAGAGAAGTACTACCAGAACACAACACAGAACAGTCAGTAGAGTACGCACTCACACTGTGTACAATTACTATAGGCAAACTACACATAATAATATATCTGTAGTTTAGAATGGACATAATCGCGGGGCAAGCAAGAATTAGCTATTGTTGTGAGGGAACCATTACATTTTGCATGTGCGGTGCATTAAGACATTATTTTAAGTGTTTCACTTATGTAAACATATCATGTAAGTAACGAACTTTCAATTATTATATTATAATTATTATCATTTCAGGATAGTTAACTCATATTGAATTAAATTATGCAAACCTAGCTTTTTGTATCCTTTAAAATGAATGTCGATAATAAATGTGTTGACCAGATTATCCCTTGATTTAATTAACCTTTCCTTGGTGAGTTTCTCTGCTGGGCAGATTATATCAGGTATTTAAATCCAGCAAAGCGGCAAACAGTGGCAATCAGCGGCAAACAGCGGCAAACAGCGGCAAACAATGGCAAACGGCGGTAAGCAGCGATAAACAGCGGAAAGCAGTTGGTCCCGCTACCCTGGTATGGATTATAAATATGTACGACCAGACATAGAATTATTTAAATCCAGTCTGTCGCCACAGATCTAAATGAAACTTCTCTACCTACTTCTACATATTGACTAAAAATTGCTATATTTATGCAAATACCCGGGGTATTAAGGGACGTGTTTTACTTACTTGGAATAGGGATTCCTGACATTATTTGGATTATAAGATTAAAATGAAATTTTGGTCTTCGGTGCCATTTTTTATTTTTACTCGAAATAACGCCTGGTTACTGGTTAATAATATAAATACATTACTTAACACCCTGCATAAAATAATCCCTAAAATAAAATTACGTCTAACTATCGACTAATTGATCTTTTAACTAAAATACCAAAAATCTTGAAAGAAGCGATAATGAACAAATGGTTATACTTTTGGATTTGGGAAAACCTGGGTAAGTGCCGGTGATGTTAAAGAAGTATCTATATTATCACGCAATACGAGTTGCGGGAAAACCTGAGTAATTGCTGGTGATGCCTATATTATCACCATGTCACTGACATGTTCAGTATCCCTCTTAATGGAAGTGTCATCTCATATGCGGATGACACAGTCATCATAATCGAAATTTCTCGGTCAGAAGTGAATATAGCTGCGAATGCTGATATTGAAGGAATGGTTTGATGATAACTTACTTAGTCTTAATGTGGAAAAAACGTCATGTATACCTTTTTACCTTAATGATACTGCCACTGACTCCGATATTAAAGTGTACAGTCGTTCGTGTAAAGGGGGAGAATGTAACGATAAATGTAAAATCCTGAAGAAAACCCCAGATGTCAAATATCTAGGGATCACTATAGAAAGTAACATGAAATTTAAGAAACATGTCGAAAACTATGTCAAAGGAATTAGAAAACTTACTTAATTTTTATACTATTAAGAAATATTCTAAATCTTTCGAATATTAAAATGGTTTACTTTGCTCTTGTACGGTCAGTGTTGCAGTACGGCATACTAGCATGGGGAAGCATCTATAAGAATAAGCTGTATCCGATACAACTCAAAAAATGATCATCAAAGTTTGTTAAAAAGAGTGAAGACTACTGCCATCTAGCGGCATATTTTTTGTAGCATATTGTTAGTTGATATTGCATTTTACAGATTAGCGACGTAAGACTAAACTAAAATGTTAGTCGGTAAAGTAGATTTCTGGTTTTTATGGTGACACGAAAGTGTTGTTTATTTTGATTGTGTTGGAAAACATTATTATAAATAGTCTGCTTTTCTAGTTTAACTCTCTCTTAATTCGTGGATCTCCTATAAACAGCTAGCATTGTCTAGCAAGTGGTCAAGGTGACCAAATTTAGTGTTTTGTCGGGTCGGGACAAATTATTGTAACAAATGTGCTTGTGAATAAAACAAAGGAATTCCTCCATTGAAACCAGATGTTTTTCCTTGACGTCCTTCTGCTAAATACCAATTTATAACATGGTCCTCCAGCCGCATCTACCTTACGATCGGATTAAGGCATTAAAAGGAAACAATAAAATGAACCAGCGAGCTATCCAAAAATCCAGAAAGATGAAAAGATGAAAACATGAAGAAAAAGGAACGACTACAAATATAAGTATCCTGCCCATTATTTCCTTCTATTCTGTAAATTCCTGTTCAAACAAGTGCTATTTTTTGTGTGTCGATGTACTTATTTAAAAACAAAAAACTAACTACCCGCAGTGTAAAATGCAAGTCATGCAAATTATTTTAGGTTAATTGTTTTAGAAGATGATTATTGTTAGATTCTGTCATTGTTCATAGCTTGAATTGGTTACTACTGTTAGTTTTCTACGCGATTATTGCAAAGAAATTATTTTTTTAAGGAACATTTTTAGCATTTGTTGTGTTGAATTATTGTCAAACGTATAAAAAATGGATAATTTAAAATCGTTGATTAACAAACGCGGAGTGTTGAAAAAGGTAAACTCACGAGATTTGCGGATTCATTAAACGCATTATCAGTTAACGAAATTAAAATTCGCTATGCGAGAATTGAAAAAATAATTGATGATTTCGAAGAGGTCCAGAAACAAATCGAAAGTCTTCCGGATTCCAACGAAATTGATAATAATTTGCAAAGGGAGAATTTTGAAAATCAATATTATTCAACCTTGGCGACTGCTAAAGGAGCAATTCAGTCTGTAGAGACTCCCAAATTAGAAATCAAGTTACCCAACCTTCAGTTACGAGAATTCAACGGAGATCCTAAAAATTGGATTAATTTTCTAGAAACATTTAAGACATTAGTTCATAACAATACTGCCATAAGCAATGTACAGAAGTTTTATTATCTGCAATCCTGTTTAAAGGGGAATGCAGCAAAGATCATCGCCAATTTCGAGGTATCAGACCTGAATTATATATCGGCTTTTGAATTGTTGCAGCAGAGGTTTGCAAATTTGCAAACTACCGTACAAAGACACATCCAAGCTCTGTTTCAACTTAAAGAGATGAAACATGAGGATCCAGTAGCCATGCGTTATCTGATTGATGAAACTAATGTAAATTTGAAAGCGTTGCAAAATTTAGGCTTGAAAATCGAACAATGGGATGCTTTAATTATATACGTAATTTCTAATAAATTGGATGCAAGTTCTAGAAAGCATTGGGAACAAAACCCATTGCAGGATGAGCTACCTACATTACAGGAATTTCTTAAATGTTTGACCTCGCGTGCGCAAGTTTTGGAATTAATGTTAAATTCAGATTCGAAAAAAATTCCTACCTACCCGAAAGCAAGTGGTAGCAACAATAATCCCAAAAAGGAATCGGTATTTTTAGCTGCTACCCACAATAATTGTATTTGTTGTGTTTGTAATAATAATAATTACACGACCGTGCTGCCCTTCAGTGATCGGTCTACTTTCCACGCTGAGCAAGGTATTTGAACAGAACACCCTGCTCCCACACCACGAAGAAAACAACACTTTGCCAGACGAGCAGTTCGGATTCAGAAAGAGGCATTCCGCCACCCATCAACTCGCCAGAGTAGCGGAATTCATAACCAGAAGATTTAACAAACATCGCTATAACGCCGCTGCACTACTAGACTTGGAGAAGGCATTTGTCTGGATTAAAGGGCTACTGAACGAGTTGAACAGAACAAATACGCCCGTGTACCTAACGAGAGTGATACAAGAATATCTCAAGAACAGATCCTTCAAAGTTTTCCTCGGGATGAGCTTGTGCAGAGCGCCTTTGAGGTAATTTTATACAAAAATGGCGCTATACAAATCATCCAAATATTATTCTTATTATGATTGAATGAGAAATGTGGAGATCCGCAAAGAATGCAAGGCTGATGTAAGCGTAATGGGTAAGATTAAGAAAGGGACCCTCAGATGATTTGGGCATGGAGAGCGAATGAGTGAAGCTTGGAATGTAAGTAAAATATATTAAGTTGGGGACGCCGAAGAAAGATCAAGTGAATCAGATACTTGCGTCGGGCCACGGCAAATGTCAGAATAGTACAATGGTATGTACGAGTCAATGCGTGAATGTGAATGAGGCAAAGAGTGTGTGCCGAGACCGAGTTGTTTGGCTGTCCGTCCTATCTGCCTACCCCTGCGGAAAACGGCGTGATGGTTAGTTGGTTATTCTTGTATTTCCTGTTTATAATAAAATACTAAAACGTGTAATTGAGTTTTCATTTCTCTGTACCAGAGAAGTGTCAAAATTCGATCGTAGGAACGCTAATCTTATTTGAAATTGTTCTTCCCGTTTTAAAGGGATTGAAATTTCAAGTAATTTTAGGTTATTTTTACGACAGTTGGTTTCAAGCAATGGGTTTCCATCTGGCAAAAGCTCTGTCCAAAGAAAATGAGCTGTGAAGAAATGTAAGCTCATTTTCTCAGGGCAGCACTTTCAGGCGTAGCCCTGTTGCTCTGGAGAGTCTGGGGGAATATTTTGACATTTCATTTTATTCTTAAAATTATTTTAGGCTAATGAATTGGGTAGGTACCGAAAGAGTAATAAAGAAAATAATTATATTGTCTATGGTCGAGCCTTTTTTTATTCCTCTATCTTTGTCGATGGTATGTGTGACGTCATAATGCCACATTGACCAAATATATAGTTAAATAGCGTTGACACTTCGTCCATACAAAAAGCACGAAGTTATCAATCTAGTGATTGGTTTATTTATGCAATGCATGATGGCATAATAATAAAAAGAGATGATAACAGAATACTAAAGTCAAAGTCCGACATTTATTTGTGAAGCAGGTCTTGACGTCGGCTAATTGATAAGACTGACTACAGTAGCTGCTTTCTGCGAGAATTTTGTTCACATTTCATTCAGGTTTTAAAGTTCGAACTCTCCACAATGTTTAAGGTTAGTAAAGTAAACTTTCCGTTTACCCGATACTAAATTTTTATTATTCAGAAAATTAACTTTTTTTAGATTGTAGAAATTGATACGTAAACACTATTTATGTTGAAATCATTGTTACTTGATTTTGTTCTCTCAGTTTTGTCACGTCTCCAAAGCAATCGTAATAATAAAACATACATTTACAGCGCTATGCCGGTTTTCTTGCCAGTCCATTGTCACGCGACAATACGAGTCTACAACTTTCAAGTCTCCGATGACATAAGAAAGAATCCTGGTATAAAATTTTCTAGCTCCATAACCTTTTCCACAGTTCCGTGTCACTCCTGTGATGTTCTCATTGTAGTCACTGGTCCTTGCATATACTCGTCAGTCTTGACTCAGTCAATCCTGGTAGAAAAATTTCTAGCTCCATAGCCTCTTCCACGGTTCCTTGTCACTCCTGTGATGCTCTCCTGTTAGTCGCTGGTCCCTGCATATACTCTCGACAGTCTTGACTGCTCCGAGATCCTTCGGATTGGCTCCCTTCCGAATGGAATGAATTCTTGTCCTCTTTGGACTTTTGATGGTTCTCTTGACCTTGATCCACATGACCTTACTCTTGAGCAGACAAGAGGTTTTTCTCTGATTTCATGACTCTGTGAACCCTCGAAAATGACCTTGCCACTTCGTCGCCCGAGTTCTTAATTATCCAAACGACCATTAGTACATTTTACAGGAGGTTTTCTTTGATTATTTCAATGAAACATTATTATAGATGTTTAAGATTAAGCTATTTCCGTAAAGGTGAAGGTCTCATAAGTTTAAATAATTCTTAATAAAGTGACTAATAATCGTTTTTACACTACGGAGATTGAACAAAAATTCACAATCAAAATTATTCATAAGGGATTGGACACACTGGAATGGAGATAGGACAACTTACGCGTAAAGACCAGTCCTCAAGTCATATACAGGATGAGTTTATTTTCAATATTTCTATTTTTGATACTGACAATTCGTGGTGGAGTATATAGGTATATTAAAATGTATATTTCTTTGTCCCTCTCTCATTACGTCCTATACCATTTAACCGATTGTGATGAAACTTTGGTTAGTTATTGTGCGCATGCACGCTAAGGTTTCTATATAATATAATGGTGAGCTCTGGCTTTGTGAAATTCACTTATTATTTTCTGTACCATTCATCCGATTCCAATGAAACTTTGGTGAGATGTTGTACGCATGTTTCTATGTATAAAAAGGTGAGCTCTGGCTTTATGAAATTTGCACACAAATTCCCCTATTATTTTCTATACCATTCATCCGATTCTGACGAAATTTTGGTGAGATATTGTACGCCCGCCCGCGAAACTCTCGAAAAGGAGAGTCTGAGTAAAGACCGAAAAGTGAACACGTTGTATTACAAAGTTCCTTGCAACCTATTAAACTAAAAGAAAGGCATTGTTAAATGTACTTAAAACTAATACTTACCGCTCTTTTTCAGCACTGCTGCGTAGGTACAAACTTTTGTAATTTTTTTTGACATTTTACTGACGTAAATATTCAACATGGCGGCGAGCCGTCATGCATCAGCGCGCTGTGATTGGTCAATTGGTGGAGGTTGAACAAGCTATCCTGCAAATTTTATTTTGCTGTAAATGAGATTGGACTAACAAAGAGTTTGGCTAAGTAAGAACTCACTTTTAGAATATCGTTGTGGACATTGAAATTTTAAAAAGCTTATAATTTATTGTATAAGGCTCGTAAAACTATGTTTTTATCTAACGATGTGAAATTTTATCGGTAACATCATTGTGTTCAAAACTTATTTTCGATAAAATGGTCGTTTGGATAATTAAGAACTCAGGCGACGACTTGTTGCACCGATAGATCCTTGACAGTGTTATGTGTATCCTTGTAAACAGCGGCAGGCTACGTGGAATCCTCGCAAATTTTAAATGCGTATGATTATTGTTATGGCGTGGCTTCTCGAAATTAATTTCAGTTTGTTAAATGGCCACAGCTGCATAGAATCTCTCAAAAACAACTGCGCCAGTTTGTTGTGAATGAAATACTGTTGAAAATCTCCATTGCGATTGCTCGGGCCCTGGACGGCCCCTTCACAAACCACGGGCCCGGTCACCTGGTGATTTATTTCCTGTCTATAGGCATTGATTTCCGTTTTCTATATAGATATCTAGACCTAGACTAACCAATAATGATGATTGTGGAGGTCGTCCTGTGAGCTTGTTACGGACCCGTTGCATTTTTGAGGCGTAAATCACTGCACCAAGAAAGGAGAAATTTTAAAAACATTGTTAGCACCTCTAGCCTACGCCGATCATCTGAGATGCACCCGCCAAAAATTTTGCTGCCCGCTTCACCTTAGAGAGCCTAAGGGTTGATCGGACCCCGAATACATTGCGGTGTCCGTCATAGAAGTAAGCTCATTTGAAGCAGTAGTTACTGTTTTAAACTCTTGAACAAGAAATATTTTTTGGCAATTAGCTTTGTCACCGTCAATCCATTGCATATATGGTCAGTTAAGAGCGACAAGTGACTAACTAATGTTTTTTCCAAATTGAGTTTTTAATAATCAATTGTTCTTTACAATGTTCTTTATCATGAATCCATTAAAAAAAATGGCAAAATGATAAAGGACATTGCAAAGAACACTTTTTTATTAAAAATTCAATTTCGCAAAAATGTTGATTCTTTTTGAATTCAATTTGATTTCATTTGCATTCAATTTGCACTCGTTTGCATTCTATTTTCAAATGACGACATTTACGAATAAGTATATTTAAATCAGTTGGAGTAGTTTTTTTTTAAATTGAAAGCGGAGACGGTTTATTTATAGTTTCCGTGAGCACTTAGGCCATGAGCCCATTGTGCTATCTCCTATTTTACCTTATTCCTTTAACAGTAACCTTGTCCCTTTTATAAATTTCATCAGAGTTTTCATTGGATACGTAGCCATTGTCTTATGGTACTACAATGTGTCTCCCAGGTATCTGAGCCTTGTTTCATTTAGAGCAGGATATGACACCATAAGTGAATTGAAGCCTCTTCATCCTCTTCACATTTCCTGCGTTAATTGGTGTTTTCCACTCCTATGGAATAATAAGGTTCCAACTAGAAATTTGGGCTGATTTGAGTTAGTGATAGAATATTGTTTCTACTGCACTAGTATTTATTTCTTCTAAAGACACCAACATCAAATAATGCATATTAAACGAAATAGAATTTGTTAAAAGTTCCAACTGCATAGGTTATTTACTGTAATTTGGTGAACAAGGTTTCAACTGTTGTTGTACCCTTGTTAATCCAAGTTTAAAACATCACTTTGTACTTATCATAATACAGAGTCATATTTCCGCGTGTCGCTTTTTGAAGTTTTAAATAGATTGATTGAACGTAATTCTTGATTAACATATTTGAACACGAAGATTACAGTGATTCAGAAATATCTGGCAGTATTTGGACTTGAATCTTAAAAAAAACATTAGCTCCACATAGGAGGTCCTCAAGAAAATAAATTCAATCAAGACCTGTGACACGTCTGGGGATGCTGTGTGGAAGGTCAAGTTATTAACAGCCTCTATAATCTAGAGGTAAGGCTCTTGACTCACAATCTGAAGATCGCAGGAGAGACTACCGGCGTGCGCAAATAAATTTTATTTGATTAATTTGTGTTATTTAACAATTAATTTAGTAAAAATAATAATAGTGTATTTGTGGCATGTTCCAGAGTGGAAGATACTCTCAGTATCACCCTGGCGTAAGACCACCATTCAGAATTAAAACGTTGCTTAAAATGGCTTTAGCCGTGTTTGGTGACCAGATCTAAATAGCCAGGTCCTCCCCACCTTCCTCTCCCCATCTCCTTCCCCTCCCCACTCTCTTCAGCCTCACAACATACCCCAATTTGGGATGCCATAGTCTCACCAGCTCCAGATGGGAACAGCTGGGACTCTTGTGAGATATTCACATTAAAAAAAAGTTAATTTTTTGTAAGCTATCGACTTGCACACATGAAAAATTAAAAAAATATTAATGATGGTCGCCATTAATAATTGTGAGTCTTTTAAAGAAAATATTGAAGTTCAAAACATCAATGCACGAGCGTTA
The DNA here is from genome assembly GCA_917880885.1 of Limnephilus marmoratus. Lineage (NCBI taxonomy): Eukaryota > Metazoa > Arthropoda > Insecta > Trichoptera > Limnephilidae > Limnephilus > Limnephilus marmoratus. The sequence continues at coordinate 48,953,686 of OU862920.1, read as the reverse complement.
GGCGATATAGCCCAGGCAACGAAGGAAAAATAGGGGAAATAATTCATGTAGAAGCCAATTTTGGCACAGTTGTAGGGGAAGGTGTCCTTAACAAAATACTAAAAGTACTGGGGGGTGGGGGTGGAGCTAAGGGGGAGGGGGGGGTTTAAAGGTCCCTTTTTTCAGTTTTTCGTTAATAACTCAAAAACTACTGCCTCTAGCGAAAAAGTGTTCAGGTACTAAATTATCTCCATAAAATTCTCTACAAAAAAGGTTCTATAAACTTTTTTGTTAGGATCAATGCTTAAGCAGATAGGGAGGGGGGAAAATGTAAAATTTAAAAAAAACTGTTTTAATTTTTAAAAATGAAATGTTTGTCGGTAAAAATCAAATGCTTATTGTTAAAAAACCAAATAATTAATGCTTAGGGGTCGTCCATTAATCACGTGACTCTCGAAAGGGGGGGGGGGTTCGGAAAAAATTACCAAATATCACCGGGGGGGGGTGTAATGAGATATCACGTGTATTTATTTTTCGTGATAATATTCTGAAAAAATTCAAAATACTTTGTACTAAAAAAAATACACGTGATTTGGGGGGGGGGGGGTTAGTCTAAAACCTCACCACATATCACCACGGGGGGGGGGGGGGGGGTTAAAAAGTTGCTAAAAAAACATCACGTGATTAATGGACGACCCCTTAGGGATGTACCTTGAACATTAAATTTTGTCGAAATCTAAACATTCATCGTCATCAATGCTGTCTTCGACGGGGGCTCCGTTCATACATGAGCCGAGGCAGCCGCAGGCACCGGAGCAGGCAATCCCTGCTTTGCGGCAACCGCAGCGCATCCCACACCCAGTCGTGCATCGGCAAAAGATCGTGTTCAAAATGGAGATGGGTGCCACAGGATCGTTCGTGTTAACTGGGTTAAGGATCCCATCTTCTCCCTTGACCCAACTCCATTGGATGGGTAGTAGAGGGTTGCCTAGCCACTGTTGTATCTGTAAAAAAGTAATGAGACCAAGGTAAGCATTCATCACAAATTAATATTTGTAATAAGAAAGCAGTATTTAAAACTATATGCAACTGGATTTAATTACCTGTAGATATATTCTGAGCGAGTGTTGCTTTGAAGCTCCTCTGGTGGGAGGAAGAGTGGCCATGTCTGATTTGGGCTTCATTGACGCTTTCAAAAATGCCGAGTACCGATGTTTGTTTAGGTTGTCTTAATGAGCAGGCGCTTTGTATACAGCCAAAAAAAGTTTCTCGCCAGCCTGTTCAATATTCTCAGGTGATGCTGAGGGATCAGAGAATATTGGTGAAATATCTTGCGTGAGGCCAGGATTTTCTGTGGAGAGCTTAGCGATTCCCACTTTACTCTTTACATATATCGCCGAGGTGGTGTCGCATCCGGAGAAGCTATGGAGAAGGAGAATCGTTTTAGCGATTGGAAGCTGTTAGCAAGAAAATGTTCTTGTTGAATGGTGATGGTCGTTTTTTCGTGAAAGTTGATGTCAACAGAAGTTTTTGTGAGCCTCCTTTGCTTCTGCTCCGCTCGAAAGAAACAAAACAAGGTTGATTCACTTGCTCAGCGAGAAAATGACAGCAGCCGGGATTAAAACAACTGTTGCTACAGGGGATGCTGATAGCACTATTGTGAGGTGTGGGTTGGATGAAGCTGCTCTACATTCAAATGTAGCAATAGTTGCGGAGGATGTGGACTTGTTAGTTCTCCTCATTGGATTGGCACCACCATCAATCAATATATATTTCATGAAGCCGGGCCGTGGGAATGTGGAGACCAAATTGTTTTCGGTGCGACAACTTCAACAGCTTCCAATCGCCAAAACAATTCTCCTTCTCCATAGCTTCTCCGGATGCGACACCACCTCGGCGATATATGGAAAGTGTAAAGTGGGAATGTAAATGTAAAGCTCTTCGCAGAAAATCCTGGCCTCACCCAAGACATTTCACCAATATTCTCTGATCCCTCAGCATCACCTAAGAATATTGAACAGGCTGGCGAGAAACTTTTTTTGGCTGTATACAAAGCGCCTGCTCATTAAGACAACCTAAACAAACATCGGTACTCGGCATTTTTGAAAGCGTCAATGAAGACCAAATCAGACATGGCCACTCTTCCTCCCACCAGAGGAGCTTCAAAGCAACACTCGCTCAGAATATATCTACAGGTAATTAAATCCAGTTGCATATAGTTTTGAATACTGCTTTCTTATTACAAATATTAATTTGTGATGAATGCTTACCTTGGTCTCATTACTTTTTTACAGATACAACAGTGGCTAGGCAACTCCTACTACCCATCCAATGGAGTTGGGTCAAAGGAGAAGATGGGATCCTTAACCCAGTTAACACGAACGACCCTGTGGCACCCATCTCCATTTTGAACACGATCTTTTGCCGATGCACGACTGGGTGTGGGATGCGCTGCGGTTGCCGCAAAGCAGGGATTGCCTGCTCCGGTGCCTGCGGCTGCCTCGGCTCATGTATGAACGGAGCCCCCGTCGAAGACAGCATTGATGACGATGAATGTTTAAATTTCGACGAAATTTAATGTTCAAGGTACATCCCTAAGGGGTCGTCCATTAATCACGTGATGTTTTTTTAGCAACTTTTTAACCCTCCCCCTTCCCGTGGTGATATGTGGTGAGGTTTTAGACTAAACCCCCCCCCCAAATCACACGTTTTTTTTTTAGTACAAAGTATTTTGAAATTTTCAGAATATTATCACGAAAAATAAATACACGTGATATCTCATTACACCCCCCCCCGGTGATATTTGGTGATTTTTTCCGAACCCCCCCCCCCCCCTTTCGAGAGTCACGTGATTAATGGACGACCCCTAAGCATTAATTATTTGGTTTTTTAACAATAAGCATTTGATTTTTACCGACAAACATTTCATTTTTAAAAATTAAAACAGTTTTTTTTTAATTTTACATTTTCCCCCCTCCCTATCTGCTTAAGCATTGATCCTAACAAAAAAGTTTATACAACCTTTTTTGTAGAGAATTTTATGGAGATAATTTAGTACCTGAACACTTTTTCGCTAGAGGCAGTAGTTTTTGAGTTATTAACGAAAAACTGAAAAAAGGGACCTTTAAACCCCCCCCTCCCCCTTAGCTCCACCCCCACCCCCCAGTACTTTTAGTATTTTGTTAAGGACACCTTCCCCTACAACTGTGCCAAAATTGGCTTCTACATGAATTATTTCCCCTATTTGGTATTTTTTGGTCTTCGTTGCCTGGGCTAATAAAAGAACATACTCCGTAGAAAATAATTTTAGGAATGTTATTTGAGTGTAGCGATGACAAAAGTTTGAATTTTAACAACAAAAGGAAGGATCAAAACTCACTTGAACATAGAATGGTCTGTCTTTCCTTTAATTGAAATTGTGTATATCAGAATGTTCCTAATGATTGCAGGGAATGGTTGGATTGGTGACGGGGGGAGCTTCGGGGCTTGGCAAGGCCACTGTGGAACGGCTGATCAAGGAGGGGGGCAAAATCGTCATCTGCGACCTGCCTAACTCCAAGGGGCACGAACTCAGCAAGGAAATCGGCAGCAACGCCATCTTTGCTCCGGTCGATGTAAGTACCTACATATTTACAAATTACATCACCTACCTCGTCCTGAATTGACCCTATCTTATGGTACCATTTTCCATGGAAGGTTCTTCTTCTTCAATGGCGCTACAGCCCATTTCGAGCCTTGGCCTCCTTCAAAATAAGCCTCCACCGCCCTCTGTCCTCGGCCGTCGTCTTCCAATCTGTGACATGGAGTAATCCTCTTGCATCCTTCCTGACATCATCCTCCCATCTCAGTCTAGGTCTGCCCGCCTTTCGTTTACCCCCCGGGTGTCCTGTCAGAACCTTCTTCGGTACTCGTGTGCTTGGCATTCGGTGCACGTGTCCGGCCCATCTTAATCTTTGGAGTCTTAAATGGGTGGAGAGTCTGGGAGCTTGGTAAATATCATAGAGCTCATTATTGTGGCGGATTCTCCATGCCTCTCCCTCTCGCACCGCTCCTAAAATTCTTCGAAGTACCTTTCTTTCGAAGATGTCCAGCTGTTCCGCTGACTTTGCTGTCAGTGTTCCCGCCTCACATCCATAGGCCAAGACCGTTCTGATAATTGTTTTATATAAGGTTATTTTGGTTTTCCTATGGACGTTTCGGGATTTGAACACTGGCAGCAACGCGAAGTAAGTTTTGTTAGCGGCTGTAATGCGCTTTCTTACTTCTACTGGGTCTTCATTGTCCTGCGTTATGATGGAGCCCAGGTAGGTAAACTCTTCGACCACTTCGAAATTATAACTGTCTTTAAATTTCACTTTATCTTTTATTCTGCGGTGAGGGGTTCTGGTTTGCATCATGATTTTTGTTTTATCTTCATTGATTTGCAAACCCACCTCTCTTGCCGCAGTCTCCAAAGGGTCAAACACTTCTCTTACAGCCTGTAGGGATCTTCCGACAATGTTAAGGTCATCTGCGTAGCCAACTATTTGATTGCTTCTGTAGCAGATGTTTGAGTCGGTACTGATCATTGTCTTCCTCACGACGTGCTCCAGTACAATATTGAAAAGGGTGGGTGCTAAGCCATCACCTTGTTTCAGCCCCTGGGAGACGATAAAATCCTCCGTTGTTTCACCTCCTATCCTTACTCGACACCGTGAGCCGACCATTGTTGCTTTTACAAGCTTGACTATTTTGGGCGGTATTCCAAAATTTAGGAGTATTTCATATATTTTCTCCCTGTCTATACTGTCGTACGCCTGTTTGAAGTCAACAAATAGTTGATATATGTCTATATCGAATTCCCAGCATTTTGTCAGGATTTGTCGAGTAATGAAGAGTTGGTCAGTGGTGGATCTCCATGGAAGGTTAAATCAGTCTAAATGCCTTTTGTTTGAATAATTTTCAGTCTTCTGGGGCACGTATTCTCCCTGGTATAATTCTTCACCTGTTTGTCTTCTGTTAATAGTGACTGTTAACTGTTAACTTCAGTTAACATTTCACCTCACTTCTTTCACAATAAGTTTTCTTTCATACTGTATATGAAGTAAAGCCTAAATACCCAGTAATTTAAATTAAGTTAAAACAAATCACTTTGTATACACCACTTATTTAATCAAAATGTTTCGAAACAAAAAAATAAAAGATTTTCATTTTATCTTGTCGAAGAATTCATTGGCTTCCAGAGAGAAAATTGGGGGATACATTTGTATCGATAAAACGCCACCCGGTTTCCTCTTAATCTTAAAATTGTGGAGGCTCTGAGTATTGTTAACTAATCAAAAATACAAATGTCATTCAGATTAAAGCATAATATACAGAAGATTAGTATTAATCCATATTCCATTGTATAATGGCCTCATTAAACTTTGGACACCTTTTATGTGACCTTTAATTGAATACACTTGTTTACAGTGCATTATAATATTATGTAAGATGATAAGCAACTAATGTGATACACCTCGAGTCTATAAAAGATAGCAATGTTACAAGATGTGACATTTTCGCAAATGCTAATTTATAAAAAGAGATATAAACAAGAAATAAAATAATTGCTGCAGAACAGTCCAATTTTGCAGTTTTGAGTCATAGAAACAACCCATTCTCATGTGACAAATGTCAATTGTGTACAAAACTTTATGATTATGCACTGGTGGCGAAGGAATCAATAGTTCCTCAGAGCATCTTCCATTAAAATACCAGTAGAACAAGGACAGCATTCCCACCTGAAACCTGCGCTGTAAAGATTGCAATCCATTGGTTAAGATAGGAGAATCTATCAAACGGACTGCCCGTTTCTACACAGAGTCGAGGGTTTTTCGTCAGGTATTTTGGGGCTCCAGAGGTGGCTGCCAAATTCATCCGTGAGGCGCACTTGCGATCTGTATAGAGTTAGCAGTTGTTTACTATTAAATGATTGGAATTTTTACTTGGCCCAAACGTTATTGCCTCTTGTTTTTGTTGTTGTTGTACATGCTTACTCTCTCTCTTTCTCCGACTGCGCTACGGCCCATATCGAGCCTTGGCCTCCTTCAACATTCGCATCCAACTCCTCCTGTCCTCAGCGGCTGACTTCCAGTTTGTTACCTGGAGAAGTTGTGCTGCATCCCCTCCTACCTCATCTTCCCATACGTACTTACCACCTTTCTTATAAACGCAGTCTCTCCTGATCTGGCCCGCCACGCAGTAGTAAGCATCAGCTGCTAAGACCTAGACAAATCTCATCACACGAACCACACATGTAAAATTTTTATATAAAGAAGAGTGCGTGTGGCTGGTGGTGATGAAATTCTACTGAAGTCCTCGGCGATGCTCTGGCTTGGGAGCAACGCCGGGGACTTCAGCTGGTTGTAAATAATTTTTTTTTTTAAATAGTTAATCAGTAGGATCGGATGGATAGCCCAGAAAGTAACTCCTGGCAGAGCCTTGTCGAAGTGATGGGCTCCCAACCTAGAACAAGGGGAATAAAAATATAAAATGAAAACATGATACGTAGTCGAAATACGTGATATTAAAGACTAAGTTTGATAATTTCTAGGTTTGCTCCGAGGTTGACGTGCAGAATGCTGTGGCCCTCGCTAAGGAGAAGTTTGGCAAGTTGGACGTAGCGGTGAATTGCGCTGGTATTGGCGGCGCCGCCAGAACCTTTAACTTCAAGAAGAAGCAGCCATACCCTCTGGAAGAGTTCAGCAAAATTATTAAAGTAAGTATGGTTATTGTCGTACACCTATATATATAAGGATCTTCGCTTGTTGAGAACTGGTTGGCAACTTAGTTCACTGCACAACTCAATTTATCAACCTATTGAACAAAATCGATATTTTTCTGATCTGACATATCGCAAATTATTTGAAAATTTGACAGGTCGTGAGCTGCTACCATGTCAACATGGCAACTGAAACGCAACGGCTGCGGCGACCTGCAGCACTGCTAGTCAACGTGTCACCCTTGACAACTGGTTTTTAACAAGTTGCCTGTGTGTGGACCGCCAATGAAATTCACAAGTTCCTTTCCCGTGGATAGCAATTGAGTCGCCAAATGTTTTTTTTTAGTTTGAGCGGATGGTTTGCATTTCATAGAGACGAAGAAAACTGAGAAAAGAAGAAAGAAAGCAAATTTCCAGAAATTTATTTTCGTTCTCTTGGGATAGTTTATTTTCTTCTGTGGCGTCAACTGTAGTATAATAATTGGTTAATTTATATAGCGCCGTTTTCGTGGAAAATCACCTCAAGGGCGCTGTACAAATAAATATATAAAAGAATTAATATTACTGACTTATAACTAAGATTTACAATTACAACTAGTGACTTATGAATAAGACTTATAGCTAGTGACTTACGATTAAGACATATAGATTCTGACCTAAAACTGGTGACTTAATAACATACGTATTTACAATTAAGATTAGCGCCTGAAGAAGTAGGAAGTTTTTACATAATATTACAATTCGAGAACACAGGTGCAAAAATGATCTTAATTTGGGGAACGTATGCGCAGCCCATATCTGTCCGTTTCATACAAATCTTAGATTTTGATTTGAGATTAAAATACCCAACCAACCTGAAAAATTATTTTTGTAATCAAAAGGTACACCAAATATCTAGTTAGGATGTGAGCTACTTTATTTATTTTTGCTTTAAATTATACGATATAGGCCATTAAAGATTTTAGCGTTTCATGATTTTGGAGGCTACTTAGGCTATTATTCGTGAGTAAAAAAAAACATTAATGGCAGAAATGGGCCGCGCATACGTTCCGCATACGGATTTACGGGAAGATATAGATATTTTAAATAAATTAATAAAATTAATAGTCGATCTTTACCACATTAAGATGATTCAAAGTTCAACATTAAACAGATTAAGGTGTTACAATTATTAGACTATAAATAAAGAGAAAAAAAAAACTTTAAAAAATTGCAAAGTTTAAATAGAATGATGAATTTATGGAAATGAGTATGAAAAAGTGAGTTTTCAGTTTGGATCTAAATTCCGCTGAGTTGGTTATGCATCTCAATTCCATAGGAAGTTTATATCAAGCTTCAGGGCCGGATACTGCGAATGCACGATCACCAAACTTAGTGTTCGGATTTCGCTTGGGTTCTTTCAACCTTCCAATTGCAGATGATGTCGCTGATCTAAGAGTTGACTGCCTTAGACCAATATTTTCCGGAATTCATAGTTTAGATATACATGGTGGAGCCATTTCATTGATAGATTTATGTCAGAAATGCATGTTTACCAAAGATATTGAATGTAAGGAGATATGCTATGTGTCCGCCCGACTGCCGGTGGAACTATGGTCTAATGGTCCTAGTTTGAATACGGAATTTAGTTGATTTTTCAAAGGTGTGCAGTAGTATTGGTTAACAATGTAGTTTGAATATGGAAAGAATTCATTCATTTAGTTAATTTTTTGAAGGTGTGCAGTAGTTTGGTTAAAAATATCTGCGACACAGGAAGCACAGTCCCACCCAGTAAAAACTGCCGAAAGCGCATCTCCTTATATTTCAAAATCTTTTATCTGCTATATATATATATATTTTTTTTTTTTCATTTAGTTACTATATTTTAATTTTTACATTTACAGAAGATACACGTTAAATATAAACACAAAATAGAGGCAGATTATTTTCGTAGTACTCCTCACTAGGAGATCCTGGGTTGAGGGGACTATATTTTAAAAAAGCGTTTGTATGATACTTCATGGTTTGGGTAAGGTTTTTTTTTTCCGAAACTTCTGTGACGAAGTTTTTAACCTCTCCTTTAGTGAGTTTTAAAAAATAAAACAGTTCCGCGGAGTTTCTATTATATATTTGTATGTACAGCGCCCTAAAGGTGATTTTTCACAAAAAAGACACTACACAAATCAAATAAGTGATTTTATTGAAACTAATGGTGTTGTCGTCATCGTTGTTGTTGTTTTTTTTTTTTTTCAAGAATAATATTTTTTTTTATATTACAGTCAGTGCAAATGTTTTGTATTCTTTCTTTTTCGAGGTTAATGCATAGATTATTAAATTTATCGGTTGTCCTAGTGCTCACAAAATCTGTAAATTTTTTTGATTTTTTTTTTAATTTTTAAGTTTAGTATACAATTGATCCTGATGATGTGAACATCGTTCACGAAAGATGTTGATTGTGTATAAATAAAAGTGATGTAAACAAAGTTATTAGTCTTTTCATTAACCCGTCTGCTTGGTTCAATATATTCACACCTCACAATACGCAAGCCTCAGTTTTGCGCGTAAAATCTGAAACTGTCACTTTGGATCGAGATTGTAAAATATCTATACAAGATAGCTTTCTTATTTCAAAGACAATAAGAAGCATTATTTCGTTCTCTTTCTGGTTAAAAGAAAAAATACATATGTTTGCATGAGTGGAAGAGTGATAAATAGCTTTTAAAATGTAAGGTCGCTCGGGAGGTTTTGGTCGTATGAAAGTATAACGCGATTACGTGTTTTGGGATGTATTTGTTCCTAAACAAGCAGACGGGTTAAAATAAAAATCTGTTTATCAGAAATAAGACTTGGAAGAAAGGAGTTTCAATTATTTGTCCAGTATATCTTTAGCTTTTTTTCCATAAGAACCACTAGCATAATCGTGGCTAAAAACTTATATGTATTTCAGCCTCCTTATAAACATATTTCAGCCTCCGTGTTTTTTCTTAATTTTTCTGTGCCTTTCTTAATTTTAGAATTCAGAGAAACAATTAAAGAATTTTTTACAGCATACTTATTGGTTAGCGTTTCGCTAACAATTATGTTCATTACATCAAGCTAAAAAATAATTAAAAAAAACTCAAAACTCAATTTCCAACGAATTTTCACTAACAGGAATATTTGGAGTTGAACAACTAGGTACAGTTTCATCCGCATCTGATGTATCACCGTCGATCAACATATTGGCGATGTCTTGTTCATTCAAAGGGTTATACATATAAGTTGTCAGTACTACACACAAATCAAATCACCTAAAAATTACCTATAAAGAAAAATCTATTTTGTAATATCAATATTACAATACGCACTTCACAATTTGAACAACTCCTTTGAATTTTGCTCGAACTGTCAAAAACTGACTTCCAACGAAATAAAAAATCACTATCGGCACAATCACATAATAAGTGTACACATACAAATGTGTAAGATAATTTTTCAATGCGAAAAAATACGAAACGAATAAGTTACAATGTAAAACGCATAGAAATAACAACGGTTTAATCTTTCAAAGGAAACGTCGCGCGCTGCTCGCAATAAAAATGTTTGTCACTACGGAAGGCCGAATGGTGACATTACAGAATATTTAAATCGTGAATAACTCCGCTGGCATCATAGCTACAGTGCTTAAAACTTTGACAAGTTATGGTGAATTAACTAAAGATGTCGGTAACATTTGGTTTTCTTGAAGAAATCCAGTAATTATTAATTTCTAGGCGCTAACGTACATGTACTGACATACTCCTTTCGTCATATTTTTTATCACCGTACTTGTACGGTCATACTCCCTTAAGGTTAATACACTATTAAGTTATTTTTCCCATAGTTTCTTAAGCCAAGATTTGATGTCCTTAATGTAGTTTTTTTTTTTTTTTTAATTTGTTTAATATTGTATGGGAACTGTTATATAACTTTACAGCAAAAATTTTAGAGCTTATTTGTCCAAAGGTAGAATTACTTAGGTCTTAATAAATCTATATATTTGCTTGGCTCTGGTTTTGCGATTACATGAGTTGTTTTTTTTTAGTTGTTGAACAAGAATATTTCTGGCATAGATATTATGTACACTTGAAACATCAAACTGTTTAAAATTTTCTGTTTTTGACCTCCTTTTGGGGACCTTATTAGTTTGACTTCTCCCCTGAAGTTTCCTGTTTTATTAGTTAATAAAACCAGACTTGTAATATGATTTTCATTTCTGTAGGACCTCAAACAGTCAACTTCTGACCTAAGCGAAAGGTATGTGCCTGTACAACCGTAAGGATACACTGGCGTGCTTCTGTGTGCTTACATGCTTCACCTCTCTCTTAGTATCACTTTCTTGTAACAGTGTATGTAATGATGGCTGAGTAAAATAAACTGTGGTAAAGTGACTTTGTATCAAGTGTGATTACATAGTTGTTGTATTGCATTGCATAACATTTCCCAAGGGAGTGATAACCCAAATAGCCTCAATGACCAGCTTGCTAACTTTATAAATACATACTTACATTGATTCAAAGACGGCAGACAAAAACTTTTTTTTTTACACTATAATAGGAAAATGGAAATTTTGGGGTTTGTCCCTTCTGTTACCCCTTTCGTTACAAGCTTTTATTGTAACGAAGTTGGTATTCACAAGGATTACTTATTCAATTGTGCAGGAAGCTGTGACACAAAGAAAAGTTGTTCCAAGAAGAACTACGAGAATACGAAAGAATTAAAGAAAAAGAATACAAAATACTTGTACAAACCTTTGTGTATTTAATACAACCGTATTACATTGAAACAGGTCTCTTGTTTGTATTTTTTCCATCTGTTTGAAACTTATCCCGTGCCATGTCCACTTTTGTTAAATAAATATTTCATGAACAAATGTTTATTTCATATGTATATGTAATATTATGAATGTTTTCAACATTTTCACCCTTGTATTTTACGACCAAAACATGTTATTTATTTAAATGAAAACAGATCACCTTGCATCCCTACATCATTTACTGTTAATAAGTGGTACGTGTATACATATGCAAACTGATTTGTTATCATTTAATTAAAATGAAGCCACAAATTGAATTTCTGATTATCGAAGAAGTGTTATTTGTTTCTTTTCATTCCTATCTGGAACCTAATGGCAGGTCAGATGCGTGTAGTATTATGTGTGCGAAGCAAATAGTATGGATCACGCAATCTCAATGCGAATCCTGTTCTTGTTGTTTAAGTTGTTACATTATTATTTTAGTTTGCGGCTTTTATTTAGGACTTAGTAAGTGAATGGCAAAAACTGTTTGCGTGTCAATAGTGGCTAACCGAATAGTATAAGAAAATGAGATTTTTATTACAAGCGGATCTAAGTGACTGATACTTATTTTTAATTCACTCAAATGTCAATGCGGTATGTACAAGTCTAAACGAGCTATGTGGGAACCTTTGTGTTCATTATAGTAACCCGTGTAGGCGATGGATCTATCTGAATTCTATTTTAACCTGGCGAGATGGGAGCCAGGTAATTGTTACCTGAATAGACAATGTCACACATTTCAGTATCTATTTAAGGAAATTAATATTATTAGTTACAAGCATTATGTTACTGTTATCAATGTAATAAAACACCAAAAAAATCTTAGAAATAAACTTTTTTAAGGAACAAGGCTTTGAAACAATGTTTAAATAAATCAACAAATTTTGGCTTCTTCTAGCAAAATCAAAGTTAAATATAACAATTATCATTCTTCAATTGTTTAAATGTTCCTTTTATGAATCTACTAACAAACAATTACGGAAACAGTTAAACACACTAATTAACAACAAAAACAACAATAATTAACATAAACCACGCATAAGAATTTGTTGCAAAATTGTTACATCGAATATGTGCATGGGTAATAATTACCTTTTTCAAGTTTTGGCAAGTGCAGCTCACAACACGGCTGATGCTCAACTGATTTCGCACCAGAAACTTGTCGAGGCACTCGATAACTCCAGCTACTGAGAAAAGCGGCAACGTCGCATAAATAGTTTTAAAATTATAGGCAAACCTAAAAGGCGCGGGTAATCTTGACCCAGCCCCCATCTCCCGGATTAATATGACTTTTTTATGGATTAAACCACCTTTCTTCCACTATTTTATTTATTGGGCTCTTCAGATGGACTTTGTGGGTGAATTCTGTCCAATAAAAAAAGTTTAAGAAAGGTATAAATAAATTTTAATTGATAAAAAAATTATATTATATTCGCTTTTCATAAAATGATGCATCACCAGCATTTGTTAAGGGTATAATAATTCAATGATTTATAACAACATTGAATTATTATAAAATCATTGTGTGCTTAGATTCCAGAAAGATTTAAGTAAACTATAATTCAATGTATGATTGGTTTCAGATTGGCTGTATGCATGCAGTATAACATACAAACACTCCCAGACGCATAGCAATGAATAACTCACAAATATCATGCCATTATCACCTATCCTTGTAGCGAATTCTTTGAAAACCATTCTATAATATTTATAACCATACAGTTAATTATTTGCGTGTTTTCTACAACATATTGTGTTCATTCCAGGTGAACCTTATTGGATCCTTCAACGTGATTCGTCTGACAGGTGGTCTTATTGGAGAGAATCAGCCTAACGTGGACGGGCAACGCGGTGTGATCATCAACACGGCCAGTGTGGCGGCCTACGATGGACAGATCGGGCAGGCCGCCTACTCGGCTTCTAAGGCCGGAGTCGTCGGAATGACCCTACCCATTGCCAGAGACTTTTCCACACAAGGAATCAGAGTGGTTACAATTGCCCCAGGTAATCACACTATTAATTGAGTTGGAGACAGTGGGCATAGCTTCTGTTATTGACCTAGACCATGTCACATCTGATGAACAATTATCCATTGCTATTAAATGAAGGCAACATGACTTTACGTCCCTGATAAAATGGTCACACGATGCAGGCCTAATCATAAATACCAAAAAAAAACAAAAAGTTTACACATACAATCTCCACACGTTGCATTTCCATTTACGCCTGAAATAATATCTCATGACTTTAGATGTAAGTTAAATTTTAATATTTACAAATGTTAATATTTATTTGTAATATAACAATTTGAGAGCTTATTTCATAACCTTTCAAAAACAGTTTTTAGTATTCGGCTACGTTTAGAAATGTTTCATTTATAGAGCTTTAATTGCGAAGCGGAAATAACACAAAGTTTTTTTAAATCTGACACTTCATACCTTAGTGGTTAAAGTGCCAATGTAATAGAGTGAAGATATATAACTGAGACAACGCGCATGGTTTCACCAAACGAACTAAGTTCATTGGACTTTCTTTTACCGGCCGTTCATGTATGAAGTTATTTCATTTGCTGCACATGTACTTTGAATGGCTGTGTTTTTTATAAGCGGGATTTTTTTTTTCGTTAGATTAATATGAATATAATGGCTTTTGAGCACAATTGCCTTCTTGTTTCAGAATATTTGTTGATTTATCTTTAAAGGATACTGTTAAAAAAACATTTCTCTCAATACAACTGGCTACTCAGGAAAAACTACATATGATAGATTATATACTGTTTTTATAAATATGTAAACACATTATCTGATAAGAATTTAGAACAATTTACAAAAACATCATTCTGCAAATACAAGTAAGTTATTACAAAAATAGAGTCAGCTGGCGCGAGGTGAAAATTTATCCCGAGCATTCGCAAAATTTAAAAAAAAAAATTGTCCTTTTGAATTTCCCTATAATGTTTTACCCTGAGGAAGGATTGGTTTTTCCGAAACTGACTGGTTGACGCGTATAAAAAAAGACGGTGGTTCAAAAAAAGAAATATTATTTCACTTAAAAAACAGTGTGCAATTCACACGTGGTAGAAGTGAAACCTTCAGAAAACTAAAGTAGACATTGGGGAGGCTACAAAGCACCTCACAAAGGGGAGACCGATAGGCTTCGAAGCACCGCACAAATTGGAGACGATGATTCATTCTCTCGCAGGCTAAATTCTATAGATGTATGTGTTTGTCTCTTTTTAGTGTCACTACTTTTCGTTTCATCGACTTTCAAACACATTAGTCCTAAAGAAGTTCTCACTTCAAAAAAATTTGCTTTGATTCCTTTGCTTTCTATAAGGAGTAAGATCTTTTCCTTCTTATTTTTCCTCCTCATTATGTAAAAAGCATGGTTTTACGAATATATATTTAACCGTATATGTATATATTTTCAGGACTTTTCGACACCCCAATGCTCGCCCAGCTTCCTGAGAAGGCCAGAGCCCTGCTGGCCAGCACAGTGCCCTTCCCCCAGCGGCTGGGCAATCCCACGGAGTACGCCATGCTCGTGGTCAGCATCATCGAGAACCCCCTGCTCAATGCCGAGACCATCCGCCTTGATGGAGCCATTCGAATGCAGCCTTAATTTAACAACCAGCACAATTCACATGTAAATAGCAATCTAGTATATTATTTTTCAAATAAAATTTGTTATTTTTAAAACTCTTCTTTGATTGCATACCAAAAAAAATATAAAAAATTGTGTAGGTACCGCACAATAGTCCCAACGGTCCGGAGCCAGTGAGACCATGACATCCCCAATTGGGGTCAATTGTGAGGATAAAATTAGTGGGGAGGAGAAAGCGATGAGTGAGAGAAAGGTGGGAAATACCTAGCTTTCCAAATTTGGTCATAAAACATGGCTAAAGCCATCTCAAGCAATGTTTAATTTCTAAATGGTGGTCTTTCACCAGCGCGATACTACTATGGAATATGTAGTATGATGTATTATTTTTGAGGTGATACTTAAAATAATTCATAATCTACTCTTTCATAGATGGCGCAAGTGTAATTATTTAAGGGAAAAACATTTTTACAAGTTACGCTTTAAAATATTAAGACATGATTATGAATAAACAGTTTTATACATAAACAAACTCAAATCTTTCAGGAAAGTGCCTTTCCCTAAAAAATTAAAACTAGCGCCATCTATGAAGATTAGAATATGAATTATACCAATTCGGTGGACGTCTTCAATTTTTCACTAAACAAATATAAAATGTTGTTACTAGTGTGATGCGTTGTGCATTAATTTTATTAATTTTGTGATGCGTTTTATATGTGACCGGTATCTTTTGCGGGAAACCTTTATCTCACCGTTACTTGCGAATAATAATGACAAAAATGCGTATTGTGTTAAATGCACTGCGGCTCTTTACACTCCTTATTGCGATTGTGAATTGTTTCCTAGTATGCAATGCGAGGACTGATTGC
The DNA here is from genome assembly GCA_917880885.1 of Limnephilus marmoratus. Taxonomy (NCBI): domain Eukaryota; kingdom Metazoa; phylum Arthropoda; class Insecta; order Trichoptera; family Limnephilidae; genus Limnephilus; species Limnephilus marmoratus. The sequence continues at coordinate 48,937,701 of OU862920.1, read as the reverse complement.
GATGTTTTTTAAGCGAGTTAGCTGCTTGAATATACTGACGTTCTGGGGGAAAAGCGGGGAAAGGGAGCATATAATTGCCATAGAACAAAATCAGCAGCCAAATCATAATTGGACCTAACAGTCTTCTTTTATTTTAACCGTAATATTATGTTGTTATTTGTATTTTTGTTACAAACTGCACTTCCACTTGTAAGTATGCATTTCCAATGGTACGATGCTGATTTTCTTCTTTTCTTTTATTTTAAACATAATATTGTGTTGTTATTTGTATTTTTGTTATAATCTGTTTATGTCATAAACTGCGCCTCCATTTAAAAGTATGCATTTCGCATGGTACAATGCTGATGGTCTTCTTTTATTCTAAATAACCCTTTTTTCATAAAAACAGTGCTCTTTATATTATTATTATTATATGGCATTATTTTTGTATTTTTGTAAACTGTGCCTCCATTTACAAGTATGCATTTCCAATGGTACTATGCTGATTGGTGATGATTTTGTATTACTGTGCATTGGGGATCATATTAAGAAGTTTGTTTTTTCCGGTCATTTGGAAAACTTTTGAAGATATTCATTGTATTGTGCTGTTATTTGTATTTTTTCTTGTTACAAACTGTGCTTCCACTTATAAATATGTATGCAATTCCAATGGTACGATACAAATGGTCTTCTTTTCTTTTATTTTAATTGTAATATTGTGTTGTTATTTGTATTTTGTTATAATGATCTTATGCCATAAACTGCGCCTCCATTTAAAAGTGAAACAATAACCTGTCAATGACAGCTGTTGAGTTTCTGTTTTTCTCTTGAATAATTAATGTTTTTAAACAAGTTTTAGTAGTTTTTGCAGCATTGTGTCTGCTCGGGTGCAGGATCGAATTAGTGCTGCCGCAGCTTACGAAAACAACATGAATAACATGAAACAAAGTGACGTACTCATTATTAACAAACTTTAAAGGTTTCTTCGAAATAAAATTAATGTCTTAGATGAACTAACCGCTGTGCAAATATACTACACTCATTTCTCCGAAGATGATATTGAGGCAGCGAAAGATATTCTGTGCAGTGAAACAGTTGGGCGCAAAATTATGAGGAAAGGTAGAGGTAAGAAGTACAAGAACCTGTACGACATTATTAAAATACCGAAGGAAACAGAAAATGAAGCCCTAACAACCTTTGTGGCTCAGAATCTACACAAACTACCCGCCTGTAAATTTCGATCACATATATGTAACATGTTTATTAAAAGATATCATGGCACTAAAGGGTGAACTAACCACAATTCAATCGCAAATGTCCAAACAAAGCGATCTGGAATTTTTGTGCTCCAAAATGTCCCTTTTAAGGAGCGAACTGAAAACAAACATAAACACATCGCCGTCCTTGAATATATAGGTCATCATATCGGTAGCACTAGCTAAGAACCTCTCGAACACTCGCTCGCCACCTAATGAATTACAATTCAATGATGCCCACTGCAATAATGTGATAATCCAGCCCACTCCGTCCCTCTTGCGTACCCTACTATAATCTGCGCCTCCACTTCAAAGTATGCATTTCGTATGGTATGATTCAGTTGTCTTCTTTTATTTCAAACGTAATATTTTTTTGATATTTGTATTTTTGTTACAAACTTCTTATGTTATAAACTGCGCCTTCATTTAAAGTATGAATTTCGAATGGTACGATGCTGATTGTTTTCTTTTCTTTTATTTTAACATAATATTGTGTTGTTATTCGTATTTTTCTTCTAACGCTTCCACTTATATGATTGTCTTCCTTTTTTTTATTTTAAACGTAATATTGTGCTGTTTTTAGTATTTTTGTTATAAACTGCACCTCTACTTGAAAGTTTGCATTTCGAATGGTATGATGCTGATTGTTTTCTTTTATTTTAACATAATATTGTGTTGTTATTCGTATTTTTATATGATTATGACACTTATATGATTGTCTTTCTTTCTTTTATTTTATTAGTAATATTGTGTTGTTATTTGTATTTTAGTTATAAACTGCGCCTTCATTTAAAGTATGGTACAATGCTGATTGTTTTCTTTTATATTAACATATTATTGTGTTGTTATTCGTATTTTTCTTCTAAACTGCGCTTCCACTTATTTGATTGTCTTCCCTTCTTTTATTTTAAACGTAATATTGCAATGTTTTTTTGTATTTTTGTTATAAACTGCACTTCTTCTTGAAAGTTTGCATTTCGAATGGTACGATGTTGATTGTCTTTTATTTTAAATGTTATATGGTGTTGTTATTCATATTTTTGTTATAAACTGCGCCTCTTCTCCATAAGCACATATTTCCGATGGAATGATGATGATTGTCTTTTATTCTAAACCAGTTGTTCCCAAACTCCTTCTGCCCATAGTTAATCATGTCTGATTACCTCTAAAAGGGATCGAAATGAAAATCTAGTCTCCTTCAACGATAGCAATCTTCTGAACAGGCCCTCCATTGATATACATGTTGTAACTCTAAGTTTCCAGCTCAGATATGGGGGCTCCATCGAAGCCAGAGTTAAGTCAGCATCTCAAAAATTGGGCGTAATGTACAGAGCCCGCAGATACTTTAATAGTACACAACTGCTAACCCTGTACAAATCACAAGTGTGCCCCACGGTTGAATTCGGCAGCCACATCTTGTCTGGAGCTCCAAAAAACCTGAAAAAACCCTTGACTCTGCAGAAACGGGCGATCCCTCTGATAGATTCTCCTAATTCAACGGACGGATTGCAATCTTTAGAGCAAATGCGTCGGGTGGGAATGCTATCCTTGTTCTACCGTTATTTCAATGGAAGATGCTCTGAGGAAATAGCGTCATTAATCCCTTCGGCACCTGTGCATAGTCGGGAAACACGCCAAACGCGTGCCCAAAATACATACACGGTTGACATTATTTGTTACATGAGAATGGGTCGCTTCTTTGACTCATTCTTGTGTTCAACAGCTCGGCTGTGGAACGATTTGCCGGCCTTTGTGTTTCCTCCTTCCCACAACATGGGTCTCTTCAAGATCAATGTTCATTCCTTCCTTCGAATCTTGCGGACAATATGAAAATATACAAAGCTATAAGAAATATTGATGATTGTCGAACATTGTCAAATAACTGGTTTAAGCCTTTTGTTTGGCGCCGAGAGAACTTAACTAACTAACCATCACGCCGTTTCCCGCAGGGGTAGGCAGAGAGGACGGACCGCCAAACATCCCGGTCTTGGCACACATTCCTTGCCTCGTTCACATTCATACAACGTCTCATACATTCTCTTCTATTATTCTGACTCTTGACATGGCCGAGAGAACTTTCTACAACTAAATTTAAGCAAATGTCTAATTATGAGATTTCATAGAATAAAAAATCCTCTTTTAAAAGTTATCCTTTAATGATGTAGTGCTAACAACTCGACCCTATGGAATAACAAGGTTTGGGCAATATGGGGTATTGTTTAGATATTTCATCCAGGGTCTGACAGTCTATAGGCCTTGCCACATCTGTAAACTGGATGCGTATATGTGGAGGTATTTAATAACAATTCTTGATTTAACGTGAGTCAAAATATATTTACAATGGAACTTTTATGTTACAATAATTTGCACAGATTTAATATTTATCTTGCTTAGAGATAAGGCAGGTAGAGAAGACGAATGCTAAAACCGGAATGAATTTGCAAATGAAATTGCGTTGTCATGCACCTAGTCAGATAGTGGTGACCGGTGATACCATTGTATAAAATCGGATAAAAATGATATTTTATGGTTGTTCATTGCTTCGCTACAAACTTTCCAACTGACGCGGACCCGGATGTAGGCTATTAACATAATTTAAGTATCATTAATAATCATTGAAAATTAGAAATATGAAATCTGGATATGCAATTTTATCAGATTTCATCATTAGATGGAACCTTGTTCACCAACATTTCTTACAGTAAGTAAGGTTTTTTAAACGTCATCTCTCCTGTAAAATTGTGTTAATATTCCACTTTTAAGAAATTTAGTAACAAAATAAATAGATTAATAATAATAAGAATTGATTAATAAATAGCAAAAACGATAACCCAAGACCCATAAATTCAATTTATGAAAATAGTGTTATGTGATTCAAGATTTTCAGGGTGATTGTTTTGATGTACGTTTCTTAACCCCTTGTTTGCCGGGGTAGTTGGGGTTGGTTGTCCGCCAATTAGCGTTCGCAAAAAACGGCAGCCATGACACCCAATGACATTTCGTGTCCAGCGATTCTGACAGTGTCCTTGAGAAATTTTGAACAATAGAAAGGTCAAAATCGTAATTAAAGGAATTTTTCCCGCGCATGCGCAAGAACTGCGCACATTCCCGCGCTCCGGTAAATTATTAATATAAATTATTTGGAGTGACCTGGCGCATTGCGGTTTTCTCTATGGTAAAGGGCGATAATAAAGCAAGCGATTCTGACCGTGTTCTTCATACACTTTCTTTATATATAAGGGTCAAAATCGCGTGTAAAATCTCAAACACACCGGTGCACGAACGGAATTCTAGCGGATAAATTTGAAGTGAATTTATTTTTTAGGATATTTTTAAATCTGGCATAGGTCTTTCCAAATGGTAGCCTAAATTTTGTGACTTAGCAGGGGTGCCTGAGGACATGAGAATGAGGTTTGACCAGATCTTGGCAGCGAAAGCGCCTGCCCACCAACTGCACGGGAGAGGCCGGTTGAAATAGACCCATCGCCTTGCGCTGCAGTGGGAGGGATGATTCATACGTCCGTCTCTTCTGGACACACTGACCCCCAGATTCGTGCCATCCCTCTTACCCTTTTCCTTTCCAGAACTCGTCTCTCAAACCAAATTGCGCAATGAGACTGGATAAAAAAAACCCTTCACACAGCATCCCTAAAGATGACATAGGCCCTGAGGGAAAATATTTTCCTGAGGGCCTTCCTGGTTGGACTTAATGTAAAAATATTAGAAAAAAACAATTTGGGGTATTACGCCATGTTGCACCTCCTCCTTACATAATCTATTGGATAGCGTTAGTGTCCATCATCAGGGCAGATTTGTAGATTGTAGTAAAGTGAGTATATAGGTAGTGTGTATGTGGAAGTGATATGTATATTCTCTTCACTGAGAGTTCAGTACTCTCAAGAGACTGAATAGACATGACCACTTAGGAAGTGGCACTGTGAGCACTGTCAACGTCTTGTTTGCAGGAATGGCAAGGTATCAAGTATTTCATCGTAACAGAATTTATTTGGGGATTTTCTTTGAGGAAATATAGAACTGCATTACTTACTAAATAATTCCTGTTTTGCAGAATGCACGAACACTCCCTGATATTAATTCAGTCAAATTATTCTCAGCAACCAAGAAATCTATCTAAAACTTTTTTAAAGCACTCGCTAACTCATTTCCTAACATACTTTTGTTCCATTTGTAGCGGTAGGTACCGCCAAGGCAATTTAATGCTCTATGGATTTAACCGTTGTGGTTGGCAGCCTTGCACTCTGAATGACACGACAGAGGTTTGGAGAAGCTTCGGGAAGAATCGGCGCGCCAGTTGGCGGAATTACCGGGGATCGGAATGGTTTAGTGGCACGAGCGGTTATATGGCTGGACTCAAGACATTTTGGAACACGAGAAGTGAGATTTAAATTACTTATATTTTTAACAGATCGAGATTGTGTTTTTTAGATTATTTTTAGGGATTACTGATTCATAAATATGTTTCGTTTTACGTTACAGGCGCCCATCAGTAAATTTCTTATGTCGTTACAATATAATTTCTTTCTTATTGACACGTGTCGAGAAACTTTAAACATTTACAGCTGGGTACGATTACATCGTAACCAGCCACCCCTGATGATTAATTCCTTTGTTTAACTTAGAGTCTCATAGCTAATCATTATAGTATGTTCCCAAGGGCAGGGTTTGATTTTTATAATAAATTATACATTGTTCTCACATACCTACTACTTATTGCTACCTAACCTCATTGCTTGCTTGCTGGCTTTGTATGTGATTATTTATTCTATACATGGATGGATGACCAACCTTGGAGGGTATGTATTATAAGTAAGTATTCAACGTCACACATTTTGCTCAATATAATATGGTTATGGTTACTAGTAGTGTGCTGTTAAATTGTACACATTCACTTTTCTTCTAAAATAAAAGGAACTTCCGCTCTCAGACTTGATTTGAAACAAAGGACTGATATGTCATATTTGGTATCGGCACCCTTTTCCTCTCCCATCGCCATCTTATGTTTAATATGTTTTTCATACTTTAATGACAAATGTGTTCAGTCAAGAGATTGTTATCTTTTGCAACGAGATAATAATAATAATAAATAATGAATTTGGACAACTTATATAGCGCTGTTTTTGCGAAAAATCGCCTCAAGAGCGCTGTACAAATTAACATGGATTTTACATTAGAATTTACTTAACTTAGGAGGCTAGATAACAACTCGTCTTGCAGCTATCAAGCGCATGAATTGTTGGAATTCTAGCCCCCCAATAAATTAAATAAAATATCTTTTTATACGTACGTATTCTAATTTACTTAACTATGTAGGAGGCTAGGTAACAATTCGTCTTGCAGCTATCAAGCGCATGGATTGTTGGAATTCTAGCCCCCCAATAAATTAAATAAAATATCTTTTTATACGTACGTATTCTAATTTACTTAACTATGTAGGAGGCTAGATAACAACTCGTCTTGCAGCTATCAAGCGCATGGATTATTGGAATTCTTGCCCCCCAATAATACATTTACCTTATGTATTTAGTAATCTACTTAACATCTTTAGTCTAACTTAATCTAACTTAATCTACTTAATCTAACTTAATCTACTTACTCACACATACTCAAAACCTATATTTAATAAATCTGCAGTTCATAACAACAATTGCAAAGAAACCATAAAAATAACATGTAATCAACGCTAACGAAAATGTATATACTCGTAATACACTGTAATAATTGTCACTGTGAACTATTTATTATTATTGATTGTTGTTTTAAACACTATCTCTTAGGTATTTTAATTTTTCATTTATCACTCCATACGTACGGCACTGGTAGAAACCGAAGGGCGCGGGCTCATTCCCATGACTTCCTAGTCCATGTGCTTAGGGGCGGGGGGCAGGCGCGGGCGGATGGCAGCGGGGGCAGCTAGGGATGCAGAGATTCCAGAGGTCATCAGTTGGTTCACTTCTCTGGTGCGTTTCTTAGAAGGCCGCTTCGGTATCCCACACACCGAACGGGTCATATGGTCCACAGTCGTAAATACAGCGACTGCGCGCGTAGCAACGAGCAGCGGGGTTGCAGTAAAGATGCGGGGGGTGCGCAGGGGTACGGCTATGACACCCAACGACCGAACAAATGACCACATCTGGTAAATGTTCGCTACCCATCCTGGGTTTAAACACTTCGCATCTAACGAATCACGATAATAATCTGCACATATTCTTAAAACTCGTTATACGTCCACACTGCTTACGATAAAATTATTTTGAGTTCACATATGTAATGTACACAGAGTAATAAACATTATTTGACACTTTTAAGGTCTCAAAATGTTAATTATCCCTCTTATTTAATAAGGGATAACGAGACCGGCCAGAATGCGTCAGGCTGCTCCGAGCGCATGACGCATTCGAGATGCTCTTAGTGAAGATCACACATGTATGTATCAGGTTTTTAATGAATAAATAAGAATTATGCCTCTACCTCTACATGCTCAATTTCCTCGCCGTTGTATTCTTCTCTTCATTAATAATAACTAACTCTATTACTTTTAATAACTAATACAAATCGTACATTTACACTGAGTCCAGATTTTTGAGATCAACGCTCGGATATGGAACGATTTGCCTGCCTCTGTGTTTCCTTCCTTCTACAACACAGGTCTCTTCTAGACCCATGTTCACTCGTTCCTCTCCTCAAAAGCCCTTCCACACAACACAGGCCCCGATGGAAATAATTTTCCTGCGGGCCTCTGTGGAGCTAATGTTTTTTTTTTAAGATTTGACTCCAAATACTGCCAAATATTTCAGAATCACTGTAATCTTCGTATTCAAATATGTTAATCAAGAATTATGTTTAATCACACAACTTAAAATAACAACTCGCGGAAATCTGACAGTTCGTGAGATGGAACGCTCTGTCGAGCGATTCTATATCTTTTGTGGGATCGTTATGAGATAATGGACGTGATCTCCTGTCAGATTTGTTTGCTTTTCATGGCTGTTATTTGCTTTTTCTATGTACAACATACATTAAATGAATAAATAATCATGCATACTTTCAGGAATTTGTGTTTAAAACGATCTAAATTAAAATATGTGACAGTTAATATGTAAAAATCACACAAATGAGTAGTTGAATATCAAAACGTATATAAAAAATATCTCGACGAACCAAATTTTTGGCAAAACAAAAGTATAATAAAGTAAAATGAAATTTTTTGTAAAAATATCGGTAAAATAAAACATTTTAAATGCGTGTTTGAAATATCAATCTGATAGATAGATAATTAATTACTTATTTAATATTTAAAAATGGATTAGATACATTTCGATATTAAACCATGGATTTAGGTACATTTTGAAAGTGAAGTTTTTGGATTTAGTCACATTTTGCAACTCATAAACGTGTTTGATAATACTTCTCTGCCAGAGGTGTAGTGAAGAAATTACATCATTTATGTATACATAGATAAAACATAATATCTCACAAAAATCACAATCACATCAACTTCAAAATCACTCACAAAACATGTTTTTCTTTGTCTGTTTTCTGTTATCTGTGTCTTGTTCTCTCATATTTTCGTTTAGATTATTATTGTTATCTTCTTCTTCAATGATATTATACTTGATTTCTTTTCCACATACCTTGCAAACCTACGTCTAGGAAATATCTACCGTTCTATTGTGACAAATCCAACACAGAATAACTTATAAAACCCCGTTCGCCATATACAAAATTTGGTAATACTATAACGATTTGACGACCTCCGTAGTCCAGTGGCTAAGACTCTTGACTCACATTCCGGAGGTCGCGGGTTCGAACCCGGCATGCGCAAATAAATTTTATTTGATTAATTTGTGTTATTTCACAATTAATTCATTTAAAATAATATATAGTATATTTGCGGCATGTTCCAGAGTGGAAGATACTATTAGTATCGCCCTGGTGTAAGACCACCATTCAGAATTGAAACGTTGCTTGAAAATGGCTTTAGCCGTGTTTAGTGACCAGATCTGAATAGCCAGGTACTTCCCAACCTTCCTCTTCCCCACCTCCTCCCCCTCCCCACTACCTTCAGCCTCACAACATACCCCAATTGGGGATGCCATAGTGTCACTGGCTCCAGACGGGAGCAGTTGAGATTCTTGTGCGGTATTCACTGTAAAAAAAAAAAAAAATAATGTTGACATATTTAACACATCATTCACTAGTTTTATCAAGACATTACCCAATTTATATCGGAAAGAAGAACATCAAATTTAATTTAATTTAACTAAACAAAGTACGTAGCTCTGCTTCGCCTTAACTTATCAATATATTTTTCTTTTCCTAGAAAACCATTATTTTATTTTATTTCGTCTTTGGCTTTGTTTTTGTTTTAGATTTTATTTTGCTTTTGATTTTGTTTTGATTTTTTTTTTTTTTTTATTATTTTGATGTGCTTATAAGAGGTTTTTGGAAATATTAAAAATAAAATAAAATGTAAAAGCCCAGCCGGGCTTGAAATTCAAAACTAAATAAATTATTATTTGAAGTTTTGTTATAAACTGCGCCTCCGCTACTAGATATGCATTTCCAATGGTACGAGCTGCTCATCTTCTTTTCTTTTATTTTAAACAATAATCCCACATCTACTGGATCTGCTGGATCTGCCCTGAGATGGACACTGCAACGCTGTCTGAAACGTTGGCTAAAGAAGGAGGTAGCGCAACACGCATAACACCCCAAAAACAAATAACGAAAATACTTTTGGCCGTGAAAATCTTAAAACGTAACCAGTAATCGTAATCGAGAACCTTACACCTCGATCACCGAGGCTATCCAAATAATAATCATAAAGCTATATTTTTTTTATTAGAGTAATGTACTACTTACACGACTTGTTGGTTGGGAGTCATTTTTGACATCATACTCACCGCGGATTACTGAATTAATTATCAATGTTTATAAATCATAAATTACACAATAATACAATTATAAAATGGTTAATTATGCCAATTATGAACTTTCCACAGATAATAATACAGTAAATTATAATGTGTGACATTATAAAGGTGTTTACTTAATTAGTTTATTTTTAGTCACACTATGTGAGGGGGGGGAGAAATATAGGATTAAGATTAAAAGGCTAAGGATGGGAATATATAGGGGGAGGGGTAGATTGAACTTACTATTTTGAGTCATGTTGCTTAGTGAGATTCCGTTTTATGTTTTGTCAATGTCAATGTGGTAATAATTTAAGTTAAATAAATGTGTGGATCTGTAGATAAATGACTTCTGTTTGGAGTTAGTCTTGCAAAGAGGGAGATTAAAAGTAAGCGACTGTCTACTGTTACGATTTGGAATGTGGAATGATAGACGTTGAAGAAGATCAGGACTATCAATTAAGTTATGTGTTATTTTTAAATAACATTACCGAATCTGCTACATTTCTTCGATAAGTTAACGTCTGTTTTTGAAGAATTTTTCAGTCTTCATTACTAACATGAGATCGAAAAGAGCGGAAATTGAGGTGCCTTAAAAATCTATTTTGAACACTTTCAATTCTCTTTTTGTGTACTGTGTAGCCTGGGTAATTGTTTGTAGTTGGGATGGTAATTTGCCTGTAAATAAAACCCGTAAGTTGTTATAAACCATTACTTGGCTTTAATTGTATTGTTTTATTTATTTTATAACATCTATACATAGTTTCTACTACATAAAGATAAGAAATAACTAATATTTTATAGATTTTATACTTCCCTTATTTACTCACACATAATAATAATATTAAATTAGGTTTTCTAGATTTAAGACTTAATATAAATTCATTTTAAATACAATAGTATGTATAATGTTGTTAATGTTCAAGAAAACGCTGGCGTGAATTGAACATGGCTTGCGTATCAGTTAAATTATTATTTTTACAAAACAGTAGGTATCTAAGCATAAATTTACAGGGTCTCCGGCTTTGATAGCGTACCAATAATGGTTTCATTTGTATTCTTGGTTAAAATAATTAAGAGATCTCTCTTTCAGAAGACATTGGGCTGCCAATCCTTTCCAAAGTTTGATATTACAGTGAAACCCTCTTAAGAAATTTGTTATGCTTAAGAAGTTTGATTTTTTCGGTCCCTTGAAGATTAAATGGCCCAATTTAACCCACATATAAGTTTTTCCTGCTTAAAAGTTTTTTTTCCAGTCCCTTGGAAAACTTCTTAGAGAGTTTAAGTGTATTGATTTTATATTTCCATTTATAACCTTATTTTTCCTCCCACTATTATAATGCAACATTTGTCATCTGTGGATTTGTCTAATTTTTGAGGTTCTTACCTTTTAATACTCAATGGGCTGACGACTTGTTGATATCATCTGCCGTATTTGTCAGTTTCAGTGAAACTCCCTAAATAAGTTTTCCAAGGGACGAGAAAAAAAACTTTTTGAGCAGAAAAACCTTTCACGTGGAATAAATTGAGCCATTCAGTCTTCAAGGGACTGAAAAAATCAAACTATGAAAACTTCTTAAGAGGGTTTCACTGTACACATTAACTTTCACAAAGCAGTTCTGAAAGGCTAACATATCACAAAAACGCTTAAAACCATGTGTTTGCTAAAATTGTTATGATATATTTTTTTGTGACCAGAAATAAAAACTTTGATACTTACTGAGAAAAACAAATTAAAAGTGTTTTATAATATGTTTTCATATTAACAACCAAGAACTTTGTAGGTACATTTATTATGCAATTAATGGAAAACCTCATCAATATTATTTTCTAATGGTTTCCTCAGATGATATAAAACAGAAAATTTTGTGTCAGGAAACTTTATATTAAGATGATCTCATAAATATTATATTATAATCACAATTTTATATTGGATTTAGTTACCTATTACATGAGATCAGAACTGATTCATTTGGTAAATTTATTAAATTACATATAAAGATATCTTTACCATTTACACATATTCCTACAGATTGCACACATTACATAATATTATTATTTACATGGGTGTAGTAGTAATAAATAAACACATTTTTACAAACTTAAATCAACAAATTATATAAAAATCAATTCATTTTTATATCTTTCAACTGTTGATGACACAGTTTTAGTTTATAATAAAGAAGTGATATTAAAATACAATATTTTAAACAATGAGTTGATTTTCAGCAATTATTTTTTACCGGTGAGCTAGAGTAATAGAGTAAGTAATAATATTGTTGAAAATACATATTATACAATATGGAAATCATAGAAAAAAAAAAGACATTTTTTTATTGAAAAATACTTTTCAATAAAAAATGCTTTATTATACTCTCAATTATTAAAGCCAAAAAAAAACATTTTTTTGTCAAGCAATTTTGATTTTTTTTTTTGATAAATTCCTTACAAAAATAAAATTACTGACTAGAAGAAAGGATTACACAACTTTTATGAAAATCCATTAAAAATGAAATAAATATCAAATAAAACTATAGTATTAACTAAAAATCAAGTGCTAACATTTACATAAGAAGTCATAGTTGTCCAAAAAATTGAAAGAGAATTATATCACATAGAATGATCTTCGTATCATTTTATCTTATCGATTTGCTTCCTTAGGCTGGGAATACATGGTCTGCTACAAGCAGTCTATATCGACAGCTTCAAGCATTTACTTTTCTATGAGAATTGCAGATTTATAAGCAGTCACTGCTTGTAGCTGCCAATATTGACTGCTGTTAGCAATCCTTCTATTCTCAGCAATAGTCAATTTATAATACGAAATGCGCAGGGAAAGAGGTTGGTGGTAACAATATATTTTTTTTTTTTTTAGCCTCGGTCCAACAATTAGTCACATTATAATGTCTTATTAGCCAAGTGATTGTAATAATTTGAGGTTATAGAGAAAAACTTGATTTTTTTTTATAAACCTTTAAAAAACTTCTTCATCACAGCAAAGTGGTTTCTATTAAACGAAATGTACGATGATTTCTTACTTTGTAAAAAAATAATAATCTCAAAATGTAAATGCATTCAACGCACAAAATTTATTTTAATTTACACAACATTAAGGGTTATACGATTATAATTTATTTTAAAACACTGAAAATAGCTCTTTTAAGCAACTATTTTATTTTACAGTTTTCTAAACTGCTAATTAGATAAATAAACCTTTCGCGAAAAATCACAACACCACAAATAGGGCAGTTCGGCTTGAGATAAGTATCATGGAATCTGTACTACTTGGCTCACGTCTCCACATTGACTTATCACTCAAAAATACAAACAAAAACACTTGTATACATATTCCACAAATCCCAATTTCTACAAGCCAGGTTATTGCTCAAAATCTGGTATACATAGATTTATGATAAAAAAGTCATGGCTTTTTGATAATACTGTGCATAAAAATATTCAGAATCAAGGATCATGAAACATGTATTTATCATATTTTCGATTACAGGCGATAAACTAGTTTGTATAAACTGAACATGGGGGATGGATGTAATGGTCGTCAGAGTCCCTCAAGGAGATGCGTCGAGAACTTGGACAGAAGAATAGGATAGGTTCAGAGAAGTGGACAAGGTCGAGTCGTCAGATGTGCGATTAGATGGCCCACCAGTCTACTATATATAGCTGAGTACTCTGCAGTTAAGATGGCTCAGTATTCTGCAGATTATCTAATCTAAAGGTTGAGTATTTTGAAGATTCGATGGCTCAGTAGTCTACAGATTATTTAGATCTCCCAGTAATCTGGAGATTAGATGACTCAGTTGTTGAGTATTACGTGGTTCAGGATATGCATGGCTCAGCTGTATTAGTCACAGATTAGATAGTTGAGTATTGCAGATTCGATGTCTTAGTAGACTGCAGATTAAATGACTCGGTAGCCATATATATATATATATATATATATGTGATTCAGTGGTCTGCAGCTTAAATTGTTGAGCAGTCTGGGAATGGATGACTGATGTAGTTTCTATAAATTAGTTGACACATTAATCTGCCGATTTTGTAGACGAATATCCTAGAAGTCTGAAGATTAGATGGCCATACGGTCTGGATATTGATAGCCCTTTATTCTGGAGATAAATGGTTCAGTAGTCTGGAGATAAGATTGCCCTGCAGTCTGAGGTGTATGTATCTGGAGATAAGATTGTCCTGTGGCCGAGTAATCTGGAGATAGATGGATCAGTAGTCTGCAGATTGAAAGGCTCAGTAGTTCTGAAATCAAATGGCTCAGGACACAGATGGCTCAGTAGTTTGCAGATTAGATGGCTATGTGGTCTGGATATTGGTTGCCCTGTGTTTCAGAGAAGTATAGTTCAGTAGTCTGGAGATAACATTGTCCAGCAGTCTGAGGGTATGTGGCCGAGTAATCTGGAGATAGATGGATCAGTAGTCTGCAGATTAGATAGCTCAGTAGTCTGGACAGAGTTGGTTGGTTGGTGTGTCTAGATGGCTGGTCATGCGTAGTGCGGATAGGAGCCCAGGTGCGAGGTGACGTGCGGAGGCGGCATGGAGTGCGGCGAGTACAGGTTACCACCGCCACCGCCCCAGTTGCTCCACGAAGCCGCTCCCGGGAAGATGGAAGCTGAAACAGGAAAACACATCACATTTTAACTACTCTTCTTATCCTAATGGGATTTCGATTACATATTATTAACGATTTTGGAGGTGAACACTTTAATTTCACGTCCACTATGAAACCATCATTTTTTTCTCGTGGAGTGGATAGAAAGTAAGTAGGTACATACCAAATTAAAAAAATGTATATTCGATAATATTTTTTAATTCTTCTCAAATCATAATGTGAATGTCAAAGCTATTGAACATAATGTTTTGCCTCACACATCGAAAATAGTTAAATTTAAAAAAAAGTAATTTTTAAAAATAATTTTGTGCAAGAATGTTGAAATAAAAGTTATCTAGAAAGTTACTTCTGGTAAATATTTCCCTAACCGCCGCACTTATCAATAGGCCCAGATTACAGGAATTAACACTTCGTCTCAACTTAATTACTACAAAAAACCACCCAACTACGTTTGGAGAGATCGAGAAAAATGCAATAAAATTCTATTTTTATTTAAAGTTTAAAGGTTCCCTTATAAATCCGATCCCTTTTCCGAAGCTTTGGAATTTTTGTTTGGAATGACATTTATAAAAGTTTAAATAAGCATGAATTACTTAATTAAACCTAGACAAAGAACCTAATATATAACCTATTTTGTGCAAGTAAATAGTTGTTTCTTGTAGTAATTGTTGAAACGGAGTGCAATTTCCATAATCTGTGTGTTAAAGTGCAGCGGTTAGGTAAATAATTAAGTAATTTACTTTTATTTAACCCAGCGATGTTGAGAGAGTTAGATTTTGGTAGCTGTCAGCTATCATCAGTTTGGTTGGGTATTTTGATCTCAAATCCAAAATTAAGATTAGTATGAAACCGGCCGCGCAAACGTTCCTCTTAAGTTACCGAAAATTCAAAATAATGCATTAATGGTTATTTTTCACTTCTTCTTAGGAACAAACAAGAAAAATGTATAGAGAAAAATGGATATGGCCCGACTTGATTCACTTCGTCGTACCATGTTATCCTCGGGCTTCCCCGACTACTTATACCAATCAAATTCCCGTTATATATTATCTTTACAATCCTTTCTAATTTATTCTCTCTACATGCCTAAACCATCTGAGCGTCCCTTTCTTAATCTTACGTATTACGCCTACATCAGCCTTGTAGTGTAATCATTATCATTACGTAGTATAAAATGAAGTCGCTCAAAATGTATGGGCGCATAGATCTTTTAAGCTACGCATCGGATTTTCATACGGTTTTCACCAATAGATAAGAGTAACTCAAGAGGAAGGTTTATATGAGCCCCCAAGAGATTTTTGTTCTATTTTAAACGAGTCGTGTTTTATTAAAAATTTTCACAATTTTCGCTTCAATTCTATCGTTTCAAATATTAGCGCGCTCTCTCCAATATTCGTAATTACGTAAATATCTCTCCATCTTCTTCTTTTTGAGCGTGGGATATGGCACCTTTAACCCTAGATTCATAACCATTCGTCCCACAGACCGCGCAAAACGTAAATTTGTTTCTAGTGTCTCTAGTGAAAGAGATAGAATGATGACCTCTCGAGTACCTTCCTAGATCGCTTGTTCATTAGTAACGTAAATAATGTTCCTCTTAGATAAGGTTATGAATCTAGGATTAAAGAAAGGCAAACATTCCCGGGTTGCGAATAACCCAACCCAACAATATTTGAAAATCTCAACGTACAAGCGACGCCCGGGAGGACCCAAGTGCTATGCCAACTCAGCCACTAACCAGTGCCTTGCGTCACCACGAATATAGGTAATAGACATAAAAATCGCTTGGCAAACGGAGTCTAGAAACGCTCGATTTCAGGCGCAAAATAGTTGTTTTCATTCATTTATTTTGTGAATAATTTTACATGAAAGTAATAAAATTGATCAAGGGAAACTATCTTAAGTAATACTAGCTATAATGCTATATATTTTAAGTTATTTCTTTTATACGTTCATACTTTTCTATCGATAAAATGAATTTTTCAGTAGTTTACGCTTATATTTTTTTTTCTTAAATAACTAACAATTTGGATAAGTTTTAAGATTTTCACGGCCAAAAGCATTTTTGTTATTTGTTTTTGGGGTATTATGCCGTGTTGCGCTACCTCCTTCTTTAGCCAGTGTGCGACACATCTACCGGTTCTGCCCTGATTACGGTCACTGCAACAATGTCCGAAACGTTGGCTAAAGAAGGAGGTAGCG
Source organism: Limnephilus marmoratus (assembly GCA_917880885.1). Taxonomy (NCBI): domain Eukaryota; kingdom Metazoa; phylum Arthropoda; class Insecta; order Trichoptera; family Limnephilidae; genus Limnephilus; species Limnephilus marmoratus. The sequence continues at coordinate 48,920,695 of OU862920.1, read as the reverse complement.
CAACACGGCATAACACCCCAAAAACAAATAACGAAAATTAACAATTTATTTTAATTCTACTCAAGCGAAACGATAGGAAAAGCTACAATTTATCCATATCATATTTTTTGCTATTCATTATGTAAACCGATTCGTATTAAAGATTAATCTTAAATAGTAAACTCACGTTAAGCTTTGTCTTAACTTTAGTTAGAGCTTAAACTCAGTTTAAATATCGAATTTTAAACCTTACTTTAACTATTTTAGATGCAACTGGCAACTGGCCCTATCACCAGTCCCACTTCCTAAAGTTGTGCAATGCCATAGCATATCTACCAATTTTTAAACATTGTTTTCTAAGAGAGATTGGCAAGATTTTTTTTTTATATTATTAATAAAATTGATATTAGTTTACCAACCTATTATTTTACTTTAATAAACCACCGCCAAAGTAGTCATAACTTTAAAGGGATGAAAGCTAGATTAATTTTGTTATGTGAGTTTACGCCTTACGGAGACAGAACGGAGCATTTTGAGGCATATACACAGAGGTAGAACAATTATAAAAATGGAAAATAATCAATGGTATATTTAGAATACTTTTATTTTGTAAAAAAATGTTTTTATAATTCTTTAACATTTTAAATAATTATACTTTTTGCCGCATGACGCACCACATTTCGCCAATTTATTATTTCGCCATAGTCGCAGCAAACCATTGTATTATTTTTCATTGCAAAACTTGTTTTTAGATTTTCGTAAAAGTCGCGGTACATACTGATAAATTAATATCTAAATAACGCTAAGCTCATGTAAATGTAAGAATCCAAAATATAGTGCTACTTTAAGAAGATTGACCATATTGAAGGCACTACGCCAGTTGTAAATATTGGCAGTTAAAAATTGCAAATTCTTTCAGCTAGACTTGAACATCCTTAAGCCCCGTATTCATGGTAAACATTAGTTTAGCAACAAAGTTGAATCAACGTGTTGTGGGGTTGCTGTCAACATGTTGCTGGCAACACTGCGTGTTGCGGAGTTGATAACGGCATGTTGACAAGCTCTCGCCCGACGAGCGTAAACATCAGTTTAGCAACAAATGTTGACGTGTGTGAACGTGTTTGCAACAGTTTATAAACATGGCAGTAGTGTGGAGCAATACTACTCGGGCAACATTTTAACACAGACTGGTGTGTGGACAACCTGTATTTATTTCAACAAAGTTTCCATTAACATTCTCTCCGCTCATCAACGATGTTGATCAAATGTTGCTAAACTAATGTTTACCATGAATACGGGGCTTTACACTTCAATTAAAATTACTAATATATTCGTTTAAATCAAGTTTGTTTTTTAAAAATTTAGTCATAACATTAATAATCTATTAAATATACATTATCTTTTAGGCAAATAAATGCTTTTCAGAATATTGCCATATTGACAAAGATTTTCCTCAAAAGTAAAAATAATTAAAAAAAAATGAAGACAATATAAGCGAAACTCAATCGAAAATCTGGAAACAGAAAAATCAGAAAAACATATTGACACCTCTGGGACTCGAACCCAGGACCTCTTGCTTTCCGGGCAAACGCGCTAACCACTGCGCCACGGTGTCGATATGAAAGGTCATCGACACCGTGGCGCAGTGGTTAGCGCGTTTGCCCGGAAAGCAAGAGGTCCTGGGTTCGAGTCCCAGAGGTGTCAATATGTTTTTCTGATTTTTCTGTTTCCAGATTTTCGATTGAGTTTCGTTTATATTGTCTTCATTTATTTAAATATTACAATTTGAGGTTTTACTCGTAAAGTTAAAATAAATAAAAATAATTTCTTAACATTTTTTTTAAATTGTACTTATCTACTCCGTAACTCCTTAAATTTTATACTACTGATATATTTACAATACATTAGGTAATGACTAATGATTGTTTTTCAGTTGTATAAAATTTAAAACACGTTTTACTATCATGCCTTCGATAAAATTTGGGAGTTGGGATGCTGATAAATTTGAAACACCCCTTCAAAATCGGATTTTTATTGACGGGACAAGAGTTCCAACTTCCTCCCACCGTCTGGAGCCAGTATTGGGATATTTTTGAGGCTGAAGGGGTGGGGAAGAAGATGAGGAAATACCTGGATATTCAGATCTGGCCGCCAAACACCGCTAAAGCCATTATGAAAAAAGGAGATCTTTCACCAGGGCGATATTGAGTAATACTACATAATAGGTTATTTTAAATTTAACATTTGGGACACAACACAAATTAATGAAATAAAATTAATTCGGGTTTTGAATCTACTACTTCCGGATTGAGATTGCTAGTCGAGGGTCTTACCCCTCGTCCACGGAGGAGGTTGAACATACAATAAAACTTAAGGCGATGCACCCAATGACGTTACATAGGTACATAAATGTAACGTCACAGGATGCACCACGTCGAGTAACAATAGCTGTCATTCGCTAACAATAACATTCCTTAAAAATGCTGCCTGTTTTGATTCACGCAAGAAAAAACACCGCCAAATAGTGTATTTTAATTTTATTTTGTGAATGCATACTTCTCTTTGCTGCCAGTGTTTAAGTCACGTAGTGTCCACAGAAAAACCAAAATAACCATATATAAGACCATTGTTAGAACTGTATTGGCATATGAATGTGAGGCGCTGACACTGACGGTAAAGATGGCTGAAATGCTGGATACTTTATAGAAAAGTGCTGAGAAGAATATGTGGACCCGTGAAAGAGGGTGAACAGTGGTGCATCCGGCACAATACAGAATTGTATGATATATATAAGGCACCTAGCATCTCAACACATATGAGACTCTTCAGGCTGAGATGGGCTGGGCATGTACAGAGAATGCCGGATACACGCGTCCCAAAAAGAATTTTGACTGGACACCCAGGTGGAAAGAGAAAAGTGGGAAGACCCAGACTGAGGTGGGAAGACGAAGTAAGAGGGGATGCAGCACAGCTTCTCCAGGTACCAAATTGGAAGTCAGCCGCTGAGGACAGGAGGAGTTGGAGGCGACTGTTGCAGGAGGCCAAAGCTCGATATGGGCTGTAGCGCCATCGAAGAGAAGAAGAATTTTATTTTGCGAATGCATGCACAAATATAATTTTTTTTTACGATCATTTAAAAAAAACTTATTTTGCCACATTATGTATGAACTTACTTAAACCGTAATGAAAAGAGTTTCGTAAGTAGGAAATATTGAACTTCAAAGCGGTTTTTATAGTTCTTTACTTTTTTCAGGGATCATAAAAATAATGATTATTGCAAAGGCAATATGTGGTTTACTCGCAGTATTTAATAAAAGTATCCAAAAATAGGCCACTTGCATGGATTTCATAACGACTTGGAAAAAATCATGTGGATAGATCTTTTTACTAAGATTACGAAAATGATAGTAAAATTTTTTAGAAATGTACAGTTTTTTTTATTTTTAAATAAATAAATCCATTATTTGGGCTCGTAACGTCACTACATGAAAATGTCCCGTCTCAGAAAATGTTCCTATTAATTTTGTAAAATTCCACACTGCTTTATTTTTTTTATATAGCAAGATTTGATTTCAGGCGAATTTTTGAATTCGTTCACTAGATTTATTGTTTGTTCTCTGCGAACTTATCATTTGGTTTGACTTTTTGACAGATGTTATGAAGAGGACCCCGTACATTTTAGATGTCGGTACGTGTTTTGGAGGTGTAATGGTTATGGTGCTGATTTTAACAAAATCAAATTTCATAATATTCTTATTATTATTATAATTTACAAGTACAAGTATATTACATTGGATTTAGTAATATAGACGTTGTACATTATAATGATTTATGATCAATAAGATGGATCAAGGAAAAAAATATTTATGAGATGTAATAATTTTGGTATGCCTCGTTATTCTCCTGTGCCATTCGTGTGGAAAAGGTTCTTTTTTAAAAAAATGATTTTCGGCTATGTAATTATCTAATTAAATGAAGACAATATTAACGAAACTCAATAGAAAATCTGAGACAGAAAAATCAGAAAAGATATTGGCTCTTGTCTTTTTCTGCAAGTCTAGGATGAATATTTATTATTTTTTTTGTGAGTTAAGAAAATGAAGATAATGTTGGTAGTTCTTAGTCGAAGTATGATACGGTATATGATATTAACAAGTCTGTTCAGCTCCTTGCTTATGCTGACGATATAGATATCATCGCACGCTCAGAATATGAACTAAAATCGGCGTTTAAAAGCTTAGCTACGTCGGCAAGGAACATGGGATTGGTCATCAACGAGGGAAAGACAAAATATATGCCCGTACATGGACGCCAGAAACCACCAAGTATACAGATAGATAATTATACATTTGAAACTGTCAACGAGTTTGTATATCTCGGTACTATGGTGACAAATGACAACAATGTATCCAGCGAAATCAAAAGAAGAATAGTAGCTGCAAATCGATACTACTTTGGGCTACAGAAGCATATGAAATCTCGCCACCTTACCAGAAGAACTAAAGTCCTGCTTTACAAGACCCTTATACGACCTGTTCTTATGTATGGTTCGGAATGCTGGACAATCAGTAAGGGTGATGAAGGAGCCCTAGAAAGTTTTGAAAGGAAGGTGCTGCGAAGGATTTACGGCCCAGTCTGTGATAATGGAGAATGGCGTATCAGATACAACCAGGAGCTATACGATCTTTACGAGGACCCTAATATCTCCAAGGAAATCAAAACTGGAAGACTCAGGTGGGCTGGACATATCCAGAGAATGAGCGAAGGAGATATTCCAAAGCGAATTATGGATGGTGCACCTGGGGGTCGGAGAAGAGTTGGAAGACCAAAGCTTCGATGGCTGGATGGAGTGGTGAAGGATGCAAGCACCATCGGCATCCGAAACTGGCGCAACGCAGCACAACACCGACAGTCATGGAGGCAGGCTCTGCTGGAGGCCAAGACCCGACCTGGGTTGTAGAGCCACAGATGATGATGATGATGATACGGTTAAAAGTGACCGAATTTCATATGGGTTCCGTAGCTCAATCGGTAGAGCTCTTGCCATGTAAGCAAAGGGTCCTGGGTTCGAGTCCCAGCGGAGCCAATATCTTTTCTGATTTTTCTGTCCTCAGATTTTCGATTGAGCTTCGCTAATATTGTCTTCATTAAATTAAATATTATAATTTGAGATTTTACTCATAAAGTTTAAAAAAAAATTAAAATAAATATGTAATTATCGTTTTTTTCACACCTATAAAATTATGTCCCGTCTTTCCGGTTTATAAAAAATGGTCTGATTTTTCGGATTGAAATTTTCAAAAAATCCCCGGGGTTTAAAAAATGCGATAAAAAAATACATAATGTCTTAGAATATTTGCCTAAGCCGGAAAATTTAAAAAAAAATGTGATGCAAGTGGCCTATTTCTAAACGATCAAATTTTCAAATCAAAAACACGTGATTTTGCATTGATTCGTAGTGCTTCGCCTTAATAATAATAAAAAAAAGTTTATTCATCAATAGATTTTTTTTTACAATATACCTACTTTATTTTCTTTTATCATTGATTCTACACGGCGTCCGGAAACTCGTAGTACAAGCGGAAAACTGATCAATCTACATCACATTTGGAATCGATTTGTGATATAACTTTTTTTGATTTGACCTTTCGTTTTCGAGTAAATCGGGTCCAAAGATGGAATTTTTTCGTTAAAATTTGAAAAAATTGGTCACTAGGGGATTAATTTCAGCTGCGTAATGTCTTTTAAAATGCATTGAAGAGCAATTTCTCCTGGAAGGCAGCTGATTTTCAGCAATGCCTCCAATATAAAACATAAAATTCAGAAGGAAATGTACGCTAAAAAAATGGTTAAGTGAAAGAACTTTTTTGTACTAATTTCTGTTATTTCCACTTTTCGTTTTAATGTTTTTTCCATTATTATTTTCTCTTGTCTTTTCTTTTAATTTTCTTTCATTTTCTCTGTTCTGTATTTCTTATAAATTTTATTAACAATATATTTTTTCCATGTACCTGTTTATTTTATGTACCTGTCTCAATTTAAAAAAAGTAATTGTCAAAAGAACCCGTTGACAAACTGATATCAATCAATTTAACGGGACTTAATTTAAAAATGTAAAAAAAGTGTAAATAAATAATAAAGGAATTTTATTAAAATAAAATGAAATGAAAATTAATTAAAAAATTAATTTAAATTAAATTAAATTAAATTAAATTAAATTAAAATAAAATAAATATAATTAAATAAAATTCCGTAAAAATATTGTATTTATATTATTGCCTTGATTATATTGTACTTATTGTATTTATTTACAAGGAGAAAACTATTAGAAATAAGGCTGTCCGCAATGAATTTCCCTGGTCAAAAAGAAAAGGGCGTCTCCAGACAGCCTCCTCACGTATTTAAGACAGATACAGCAGTGTATCGGCAGTAAATCAGGCGGTGGGGTAACGGGTAACCCTCGCGTATTGAGATAATTATTGCACTCTAGCCCTAGCCGGTCGCCGACAATGCCGTGATTGTATTCATTTTGCGCTCGAGTGTCATTATGCGCCGAGACTGGCGGCCGCGGCGACCCTCCACCAAGGAGAGACGAACTACCCGAAGACACCTCGCAACAAGAGGAGGTCTCGAAATATATATTTTTAAATTTTGAAGTTTGTTGGATTGGCTTGGTACCAGTTGTCAATGGGCTAGCAGTCCATATTGAAGCTATGATTTTTTTGAAGTGAAAACTTCTTTCACACCGTTGTGATTTGAAACTCGATGAAACGGAAACGAGCGACACTAAAAAAAAAAAAACACATGCACCTATAGGATTTAGCCTGCGAGATGATACCTTTCGGTCTCCTCTTTGTGCGGTTCTTCTTAGCCTCCACAATCTTGTCTACTTTAGTTTTTTTAAGGTTTCACTTCTACCGCGTGTGAATTGCACACTCTGTTTTTTTTTCATTAACTTCACACGGGAGGCCCATAGGAAAATTATTTTCCTAAGGGTCTACGTCATCTGAGATGCTGTGTGGATGATCTTTTTGAGGAGAGGAAGGAATGAACATTGGTCTTGAAGAGACACATGTTGTAAGAAGGAGGAAGGAGGAAACACATAGGTTCGGAAAATCGTTCCACGACCGAGCTGTTGAACACAAGAACGAGTCGAAGAAGCGACCCGTTCTCATGTGACAAATGTCCATATCTTAGGCGCGCGTTTGGCGTGTTTCCCGACTATTCACCGATGCCAAAGGGATTTATGACGCTAGCTCCTCGGAGCATCTTCCATTGAAATACCGGTTGAACAAGGATAGCAAGATATTTTACAAAATCATAATAAAAAAACAGAAGCGAAAATATTTATAAATCATCACTCATTTTAAATAGGGCAAAAATATCAAGACATTTGGGTTAATATTTAGTTAGCATTTAAAGAAACACTTTTGTTGTTTTTCTCGTTAAAAACAGAACCAAATACGTTTTTTCAATTTTTGGAACAAACTTTGCAATTTTTATTCTATTGAGGGAAGTTCATATAATTACTTTTTCAACTCTGCATCTGAAAAGGATTATCTTAAAAATTAATATATATATATTTTGTTTTTTTTTTGAGGTTAGAAAACTTAAAGTGTTCAAAGGAAGTATAGTACATACCTATAAGTTGGTAGTAATTCATATTAATGTGAGATATTTGTTTAAAACAATTTCATGACCGGATGAGGCGATCCGATCGCCTTGGTTTAGTAAAAGTTTGTCAAAAAAGTTAAAAAGAAAGCGAAAAAAGCCTTGGTTTAATAAAAGTTTGTCAAATAAAGTTAAGAAGAAAGCGATAGAAAGCCTTGGTTTAGTAAAAGTTTGTCAAAAAAGTTAAAAAGAAAGCGAAAAAAGCCTTGGTTTAATAAAAGTCTGTCAAATAAAGTTAAGAAGAAAGCGATAGAAAGCCTTGGTTTAGTAAAAGTTTATCAAATAAAATTAAGAAGAAAGCGAAATATTTATATTTATTGTAACTCAATAAATAAATCAAGGCAGTCTAGCGAGCAGTCCACAATGCAGATTTGATCCTTTGTTTTGGTTTTGATACCAACAGACACATGGAACTGGCAAATGATGGGTGAAATTAGACTGAATGCAGATGAATAAGTAAATAACGAGATTAACAAACGGACGCTTTGACGCTACAGAAAGACATGGCACAAACAAGGAAATCGAAAAAATGAGTCAGATTATCTAAATAGTGTGTAAGAGATCAGAATGAGTTGAAGCAAGGAGTGGGTATAAGCGGAGTTGTGCGCTGTGACCTAAGAGTTCCGTGAGTCCACAGTCATGCTGCCTACCACTTGGAAGAAAAAGAGATTGCCTGGTGGTTAATTAGGTTTTCGACTTGACAAAAAATCTTTAAGCAAATTTGCTCTACCACCCTTTTTTGGAGTACCCCTATGCCTCTTTCCTGTCCATCCAATAATGTATGACTCCTCTTTCTGGTCTCCAGTTTAGCACGGTGTTATTGATTGCCCATTGGCATTTCATTTCTGATGTTTTTAAATACCCTTTTTTACTTGCTGCTTTCTGCAGAACGTTACTCAATTGTTGATTTCAAATTATATTTGAATCAATAAATTCGTACAAATCTCTGGGCCGTCTTACCTCGTGCCCCAAATATCCTTGCAAAGGACCCGCAAAGCGACCTACCTATTAGGTAGGTACCGACCCGTGTGTAGTAGCGAGGGCCGCAGTAGAAGCTGCAAGTGTTACCATTACACTGCCTTTGTAATCTAAGTCTTTTGTTAGATTTTGGAAATTGCGAGCTTATAGCCGTTGTTCTTCGGCAGATGAAGAGGCCCTTTGTTACAATTATGCGTATTGATTGTTATGAATTCGTATGTGTATGTGCCTCTAATAAAGAATGTAATGAAGTAGGAATGATGGTAGGGGATATTTTTTTATTTTGATTGAGTTCTGCTATATTTTTTTGTTTATTTGAATTAAATTTTTATTGCCGTAACATTATTTATTCAACAACCATATTGATGACACGCGGGCGCGTATATATACTGAATGCAAAAACATAGTTAGTAAAAATGACATCGCAATTATTACTTAGTGAAAGTGCTGGAAGCGACATATAAAAAAAAACGTTATGCCCAAGGCTGCTTCCAACAGTTTTTAAGTCGGGAATGCTGAGAATCTGCAGTCTTAGTTCCAGGAGGGATGTTGCATTACTGCCGATGGCTTATAGCAATACCCGACGTTATTACTGAAATAGGATTCTATATCCATATTTTTTAGGCTACCAACACTGGCTTTCCCAGATGCAGAACTAACTTACAAATGGTGATGCCTGGGATAGCTTAGGTATTAGTTTTGAGATAATGAGGATCGCCATATTCGAATGCGCACCATAAATCAAATATTATTTACACGATGATGTTTTTACATATGAAATTTGCTATAAAACTACACCGGGAGGCATAACAGTCTGGTACATTAGCATGACATTTTGAAATATTCTACTAATGACATAAAAAACATCAACATTTTGTTAAATTCACTACAAGTTTTTCCGCAATATAGTTAATTTGGTGGTGTTTATTAATAATCCGAATATTGGGCCAGATCAAAGATATTCAAATATAGAAAGATATGCTATGGTGTCCGCGAAACTGTCGCCGGACTACGCGCTAATTAGCGTAGTTTTCATACAAAAAGAATTTGTTCATTTCGTTGATTTTTTGAAAATGTGCATTAATATTGGTTAACAATATATTTTGAATAAGGAAAGAATTCGTTCATTTAGTTTAACGTTTGTTTGGTTTATTCGTCAATTATTTGTTCTTTTAGTTTATTTGTTAATTGGTAAACAATATCGGCGACACCCGGAAGCGCTGACCCACATAGTAAAAACAGCAGATAGCACATCTACTTATATTTCAATATCTTTGGGCCAGATAGAGGGTACACTTTTACATATGACTATATACCTACTCAACTCTAATTTAGATTTTTCGGAGATGTACTAATCAACAGGTCGATCGATTATTCAACCTTTAACTATTGTGTACAAATATGCTAGGTAACTTTTTTGTCCTACAAGTCACCTTTTATTATTAAGCGTACCAATTATTTTCTAATTTTCTTTATGGCTGTTGGCTTTTGGCTTTATTTGGTTTTTATAATGTGTTTGGAGATTAAAAATAAATAAAGGTAAAATAAATATTACCGTAAGACTAACTAGAAAAAAACATGTGTGCAGTTCACACGCCGTAGAAGTGAAACCTTCAGAAAACTAAACTTCGAGAGAATGAGACGATTGCACAGTACCAGGAGTAGGATAATTGTAGGGTGAATTTATTATAATATTGTTACCGAGTTTAAAAGTTATTTTACATTTTATTCTTCGAAGTACCGCACAAAGAGGAGGCCAGTAGGCTACAAAGCACCGCTTAATTACGGACGCCGATTAGTCTACCTCAATTTCTAAATCCTATAGTTTTTAGGATTTTTAGTGGAAGATTCAAAGTATAGTAGCAAGTTATGGAAAAGACATTAATATGATCTAAAAATATTTGCATTTATCTAGAAAATCGCTAAATAACATGCTGTAAACGTAATATCGCTGAAATTTCGCTGTTTAGTGGTATCTAAACACAAAAATATAACAAAAAACATAAAGCTGACATAATATGAAGATAATCAGATTTACACGTGAATAGGCAAGATAAATAAAATATTGAACTGACCCGAGACGCATACCTACACAAGTATTGCCAAAAAAGTGTCCTGCCTTTATTTCACCGAATTCCTGAGAGGCGATTGCAGAGTGAAAAGCTGAGAGCAAGCGACTATTTTGCATGGCTCCCCGGTGGCCGCTTGACGCGTGCCGGTGACATTTGGCGTCCCGCGCTGAGTACTGTGTCAATGTTTGCTCACACATTAGCTTCACTGGTAAAGGAATATTTAAGCCATCCCGCGAACAAACAACCCCTTCGTATTTACGAAGCATTTTAAGTTTTATATTAAACGCCAACAATTCAAATTTACAGATTTGGTACCTGCCTGCATTTTGAATCCGACCCGATATTGTGAATAAACTTTGTTTTTGAGGGAAAATTCACATATCTATTAATTAAATATTTCAATTTGAGATTTTACTTATTAAGTTAAAAATAAAAATATTAATCATAGACTTGCAGAAAAGTCGATGGATGTCGTATATTAAAAATAAAAATGGATAAAATTTATCCAAAACATTTAGTTCTGGTTTGAATCTTGCAATCATAAATAAAGATAACAGCCCATAAAAATATGCGTTAAGAGAATGAAGATAATGTTAGTAGTTCTTAGTCAAAGTATGATACAGTTAAATATGACCAAATCGGATAGGAACACATTAGCTCAGTTGGTTGAGTTCCGCCCCGGCAAAGCGTAGGTCCTGGGTTCGAGTCCCAGACGTGGCCGTATCTTTTTCTGAATTTTCTGTTTCCAGATTTTCGATCGAGTTTCGCTAATATTGTCTTCATTTAATTAAAATTTACATGCTTTATTTTATTTTTTAGCAATTTTTCAAAGTATCTTTTCTTTTACAAACGTTTTGTAAAATGATTCTATGGATTTTATGAAAATCATTATTAAACCATCTTTCAAAGTGGTTTTTTTGATTATCAATAATTTTTACGAGTCTTCAATTTTTATAGTTATTAGGAATAACCCTACTTAATAATAACATTTAAGATTGCCCCCATCAATGTAATATATCATTAAAGAAGAAGATAATACTAATAAATCTAAACAAAAATGTGAAAAAGAATGAGACAAATAAAAATAAAAAAGTTAACGGTCGCAACTGGGATTCGAAACCAGGATCTCTCATCTTACCGATAAAGTGTTCATTCCGAATTTGAAATTTGAAATTCACAAAAATGACTTTAAAATAAGAGGTCTCAATGGCCGAGTTGGTTGAGGCGCTAGTCCCAGTAAGACGAGAGATATTAGTTGCGAGTTCCAGTTGCTTTTGCTTACGTTACCTTTTTATTTTTCTACGTCTTGTTTTTTTTCATATTTTCGTTTAGATTAATTAATATTATTTTTCTCTTCTATGATACATTTATAAATATTTCATCATCGCAAGTGTTATATGTTGTCCTCAGTAGTTTGAAAGTACATAATTATATATGTATTAGTCGCCCAACTTTATAAGTATCGCTGTACAAATAAAAACATTGCCAAAAGAAAAAGAAAAAGTACTTTGAATATAACTTTATTTCATGTTTGTGGGCTGTGGACTACTAATATTGGCATGGAATAAAGAAGAACTTAAAGTGCCTTTCATACAAATTTCCATGGAAAAAATTATTTCATTTAGTCCACTAGCTCAGTACTCTGTCTCACTTACACTCGCCTGACATCAGAGATCTCCATTCCATTTAAATTTCGTAAACGCAGTTTTGTTTTGGAAATATAAGGCCCGATTGGACAAATATTTTGATCACGAAACACGTCCACAAGGTATTCTTTGCGTTCTTCTCTACTCTATGGAATAGCACCTCACTTATCGCTGCCTTCCAGATGAAAATTGTATGATTTGCACAAATTTAAGTCGTTTTACCTACTTACTATCAATATTAGGGTCAATTTTAGTACACTGGTTCAGTTGACATCGAATAGCTAATTTGACTACCGTTTGTTCAAAGGCTGTTGAAATTACCAACATGATCAACTTTGGAAATTTGTTCTAATCACGTTTCCTGCCAAATGAAGCAGTATTTGAATGATAGTACTTTGGCTTTTGTAGTGTGCAACATCATGCTTGCATGCTAGCCACTTGGATTTCAAGACTTTTCTCAGGTCAAAAACTTACGTCTGACAATGGTTCAATCAAAGAAACCCTCTTTCCGAGAGGCTGAAAAGGGCCTAAGGTGTTAGATGACACTGCATTGATCAAAAGCATCATAAAGCTTCGAAAGCTTAGTTCGGGCAATGATTAATGCTTGTCTTTTAATTTCAATAGTCCAATTATTTACAACATTTTCACGAGGCTATTTGTTTCTTTCAAAGTAGCATTTATCTCGAGCCGCGTAGTTAAAATCTTGGATGTTCTCCATGCCAGTCAATGGATCCGTTCACATGACGCCCGCACAACGCATTGGGCCGCTCCCAACAATCAAGTAAGTCGATAAATATCTACTTAAACTTTGAAGGGATGATGCAAAAAATCTAACATAGTCAATTGATATCATGCGCCTTATTTTGCCACTTTCAATGCTTAATAATTTATTTGTTAATTAAGAGCGGCTCGGTGCGACATAAACCAATGAGTGATAGCCGTTTATTTGTTTATTTTGAACAATATACGAATTTTTACAAATATGTAAATATAATAATTTAATGGTAGTGAAATTTGTCAAAGAAATTATAAAACAGAACACATGCAAAAGAATAATAAAAGCTAACGTTTTAAAAAAATTATGAGGTGTGTGATTATAACCTTCTGTAACCAAATTCCGTACAGCTGAACACATCTGCTATTTCTGAGAAAGTATTGCCAACCGCATATGAAATAAGTAGAAGTGAGTTTCTAAATGACTCAATCCTGACATTGTTGCAAATAAAAATATTTTTTTGTCAAGTATTTTTAGCTGATATAAAATTGGTAGGTTTTTACGCTAAGTAATCAGTACCAAGTATCAGGTAGTATCAGGGCCTCTAGCACGGTCGATCGATAAGGATTGATAGGATAAATTTCGGTAACTTCTCATCGTTCCTTGGGGACGACTGCAGATCGCTATTAAGAACACTTAGTAATTGTGAACCGTTACTTATTTGTTGGCGATCTGTAATCATGCTAGGGAACGATGTGAAATAACAAATAACGGTTCACGTTAAATAAATTAGGAACTCTTAGTCGTTGTGAACTGTTATTTGTTCGTTACAATGAGTGTTAGTATGACTATTGACAAGATTTGTGATAGTCCACGAGGAGGCAAACGCTGGTGTCCAGCATATCCTGCATCCAGTGTATCTTGATTTCCCGCTAAGCACTTGCATACTGCTTACTAAAAACGTATGCAGGGACACTGGAGGTTCAGATTCGTTCAAAATTATATTCGTTCATTCAAAAAAATAGAGTCCTTGCGAGAGCCTTGAAGGAGTAACCATCTATTACTTATACCAGGACGGGTAAGTGGTGGATAACCTCCAATGTTATTTGTTCGTTAGCGGCCTGCAGTCGTGCTCGGCAAGTTACCGACATTTTCGATAAAATCAATATCGATCGACCATGCAAGATACCCACGGCCGTCTGTAATACTGTCTATTGTACCTATCTATCGTAAGATATGACGTATTTGTTTACCAGTTTAAAATGATTGCGTTAATATAATTGTAGTAGGTATCCTTACCAGTGGAAGTGGGCATTGCGGCGTGCGGGGCCATGAAGGAGCTCAGCTTGGCGCTGTGATGGTACGAGCTCATGAACAGGTCGCTCTGGTACTTGTAGGCCGGATCGCTGGCCGCGGGCTGCGTGGCCGCCGCCAACCCTTGGAAGTCAAACTTGTAGGCGTATCGCTTGCCGTGGACCTTGGTCATTATGTTTTTGTCATAGTAGTACCTGGGCCGCCAAACATGAAACAAATAACATTGATCTTATGTTAACAGTAGCACGGGATGGAACTAAACAATAATACACAACATTTCGGCAACGTTTTCTGATTTACTTGATCAAATCTAGTTTTTAACCTTCGTGCCGACACCGTTTTTATCTTCCATATAATATATATGACTGTTCCAATGATATATCAACACATTGATAATTTATAGAAAAATCGAGGTTCGTGATACGACACTTGCTATTACATATCACATGTCTTTCTGAAGTCGAACAGTAATAAAATTACCTTCTTTGGGTGTGATACTATCAAGTCGGGTCCAAAGCTCGTCATTTGTCTCAATTTGTCTTGATAAAATCATTGACAGTCCCACAACAAGTCAATGATTTTATCAAGTTTGTCAATGTTTCGAGTTTAGTTGTGCTTCCCGTGTTCGACGGAAAACATTCCCAAAACACTTCATCCCGGGTGAAGCGGGAAGGCAGGCGGGGGGGTATAATTCATTTAATTGACAGGAGTCGCGCGGTGTGGTCGTATTTATGGAAGAACAAACCGAACGACTTTTTGAGGTTATGTGTAATGTATAATGAGCGAGCTTAAATATTCACGAGTTTAAAATATTATTATACTTACGTATAATATTATAATAAATATATTTGATAATATAATTATAATATAGTAACAAATATTAACATACTTATTCGGTATCGAGAAACGCCTGAAATATTCTCCGCGCCGCGCGGGAACGTCATGTCTTTGTACAGTAATATACAGTGCCCTTGAAATGATTTTACACAAAAACGTAAATTTCATAAACAGCCATACATTGTTATTATGTACTTTATTATTATGTTATGTAGGTACTACTTGTCAAATTGTGTTCACCATGCCAACGTGAATAATCAGGAAAGATTTCTGACTAATATCGATTATGGCACGACCTAAAGTTACGAATTTAGAGTGCGTAAATATTTACGTCAAAAACAGAATAATTATAAATATTTGATATTATATTATAATTTTATTATCAAATATATTTATTATAATATTATACGTAGTATAATAATATTTTAAACTCGTGAATATGCCCGCTCATTGCACATAACCACAAAAGGCGGCCGTTCCGTTAATTCTCCCCACACGACCGCATTGCGCGGCATCTGTCAAAAATGAATCCCCCCCCCCCGCCTGCCTTCCCGCTTCACCCGGGATGGAGTGTTTGGGAAATGTTTTCCGTCGAACATGGAAAGCACAACTAAACTCGAAACAACAAAAGTTGAGAATATTTATTGACAAACTTGATAAATTCATTGACTTGTTGTGACAAATGACGAGCTCTGGACCCCGCTTCATATAAACAGGCTACATATTGCTGCAATACAAAACTTGACTTCCCAGTCCGTTTTGTCGTATCGCGTCGCTTGTGAAATACGTATTATTATATTGTATCATAGCACACCTCTAAAAAGACGTCAATAGACGTTGTGTCTATGTATGTGGTAAAGTATTTTAAAACCCCCAATACGTACAGTAGTTAGTGCTCTCTTTTCCAAGAACCTAATTTGGAACAAATCAATCGCTTGTACATACAAAGAACATTTCAGAATTTCGCAATAACCAAATACACAAAGAAGTCGCTTTTCATCGGCATAAAGGTAAATGTCATTAAGTGCGTTTTCTGGTTGTGATGGATACGAAATTAATATGAACCAGCACTGCACTTAGTGATTTTCAGCCTTAAACCAATAAAACAGTCAATAAACATGCAAATGCAATACAAAAAATATAGAAATCGCTTCGCCAATGCAAAACTATGATAACCAAAGTCATTGAATTCAATGTCTTTGCTTTTCACACATAAATCTCTCGGAAAAGAGACAAAAATACAAAAACAAAAAAAAATCGCACGCGGAAAAATGACGCAAATACTTGTACAACGAAAATATACAATTATTTTTTTCATTAAATGTGGTTGGCTTATTAGCAAGCAAACCATAATAATTCGTTTTCTCCCGAATGGAAATGGCTCTTGTTTTCTTTTCAGACCAACAACACCTGTTTCGCAAGCAATTTCCGCCATCGGGAAATTTCCGATACCAATTATAGATCGACCAGAAAAAGTTTATAGGAAATAAAAGAAAATGAACATCTTGATAATACGTACGTAGTTTCTATAACAAACTTACATATTATTTTTAAAAATTTTATTGAAATACAAACCTGCACCTTTTCCTACATCACAATATTATATAAATAATACACTAATTATTATGTTGGTCACTAATGTAATCTGTATTTAAAGAGATATTACAGTTAACTGGAGTTCTATTACGTACCAAAATTCTAAATCAATTTTGGTTTTAGAGAAAAACGTTCTTCGTGCGAGCTGAGAACAATTGAAAATTAACTCTTAGGCACAATTAAAACAGTGCCTGGGGAAGATTTGACTGTTAATAACGTAAGAAAATATTTCAAATTAACCAGACTAGATTAAATTTAGAATTAATTAAATTGCCCGTGAACAAACTTCTGGTCATAGTTGAAAGATTGAAATTGTGCTTTCGAGTGAGTTGAGAATAATTGAAACTGACCTCAAAGAAATGTGTAAAATTAATCAAACATTCATGATTGATCTCTTCGACATATCTGAAAGATTGACCTGATGCCTTCGTGTGAGATAATCAGATATGAAAATTGTTTTTAGAAAATATATGTAATTAATCTAGCATTGACTAATTGACCCATAGTGTACCTACACGACAAGAGTGTTCTCGTGGGAGACAAGATAATGTTTGAAATTGTCCAAAGGAGAGGAGGAATTGAGACTGCAAACAGAAAGACGTAAAATTGATCAGATTCCTCATCGTATCCAAAACAATTCTTGGATGCCTGAATTCGTGCGAGTTGAGAAAAATTATCCTCAATATATTTCAAAATTGATCCGAGAAAGACAAATCAACTGACCTCCTCCCGAAATTACGAAGGATTCTAGAAATTTTGGTTAAAGATGTAACCTTTTTAAATTATTTTTATTTATTTTTACTTATTCGGGATTACGCGACGTAATATTGACCAATGACCACTATTGACCATCTTTGACACATCTGAAACACTGACCTGAGTGCCCGGCTCAGCTTGTCGTAGTTCATGTTGGGCTTGGACTTCCTCTCGCCCCAGCGGCGAGCCACCTCGTCAGGGTCGGTCAGCTTGAACTCTCCGTTGGTGCCCTCCCACGTTATGCACCCGGCGTTGCTCGAGTCGCTCAACAACTCCAGAAGAAACTGCCACAGCTGGATCTGGCCAGAGCCTGGAGAACATTGCAAGCGATACGTTTAAAACATCCCGAAAAACATCCAAAAACAAAACAAAACAATAAAATCTTGTATGAGTCGGGAAAACATCTGATTTTTTTTAAATTTGCTGCTTTTCTTATAAGCACTACAAAATAATTAAGATAGGGCCTGCAATCATCTTGGGTAGGTACCTTATTAAACAATTAACACAATAGGCGTACCGCTGATTTGTAACCTCTCCCTCTTTCTCACAAACATGTAACAGAATGGAGCTCGTAATGGAGGCGGTAAGACCCTAACTTGCATTTACCATTCTAACAAGAAGAATTAAATGAATTAGAATAAGTTTGAATAATTAATATTATTTTTTTAGTCTGATGGATGCAACCGAAATAAGAAAAAAATGCATATGTACCTTTATAAATGTAGGGGAAATCTATTCCATGAAGCATCAACAAAAATATAAAGGCAATATTTGGGATCGGTTGATTTAACTCATCTTTATTTATAATAAGCGCTTATGAGCTTTAGTGACGCGAAATATACACTTAATATAAACATAATATAAAGAATGTGGACCAAATTAAGTTTTTCAGAATTCAGAGGACAATCTTCTAATTTGTGAGTGAAATCAACCGACATTTTTGGTACATATTTGGTAGATTTGATACTAATCTTAGTGACATGCACATTATTTTTTTTATTTAAAACATATTATTTCTTAAACTATGATAATACAATCTTACTAATAGAAAAATACTCCCCAACCTTAATCGGTGTTTTAGTTTTAAAGACTGTACAAGCTCAGATGCGATTTTGTAATAATAAAAAATGTCTTTAACTGGGCTACGAAAGATCTGGCAATGTTGCATTTCAGCAGATCGACACAAGAAATTGACGTCTTGAAAAAGTGAGGTCATTTAGGACATTCTAATTTTTAGTTCAGTGTTACTGCGTGTATTTAATAAGAATTCTACGAAAGTAATGTTTTTAAATAACACAAATGTCTAATGCGAGTCTAGGTAAATATGAATCCGAAAAATCAACGTTTATATTGCGCTAAAAAAGAATAGAAAATGACAATTGTTTTGTTATTATCTGAGAATTATTATAATTTTTTTGTAACTTTTGTTGTACAGACGAGATAAAAAGTGGGGTGATAGTTTTCTTCCAGATTCCCAAAATTAAAAGGTTTTCAAAATTTCGTATTCTGTACAATTTTTAGACTTTGGAGAAAAAAAAATACCTATATTGTTTTTCATGTTTGTAATTAAAATATTCGAATTCGTAAATATTATAATATGTTTCAAATACAAAATCGTAAAGGAAATTTTATCTAGTTTCTAAAACAGTTATTTGTTTTTACGAAATCATCAAAAAGAAGAAATATGAAAATAAATTGTTGAAATACATAATAATATAACTTTACTATTTACCTACTGTATAGTCGTGTCCACAAATATTTCCTTTAGTTTGAACATAAGAACATTTCAGATAAATCTCGCATCCACATAAACCACCACATTGATTTTATGTTGAAAATATAAGCAAGTATTTGGCAAGTACCACAAATATACTTACATATATCATTACAAGTGACGATTAGTATTATTGTCGTCACACTTTTGTATGGGTTTTGATTTTATTCGGCCAGTTTTGACAATATCACAGTGTTATTTAAAAAATGATTTTTGATTTGTCTAATTTTGATAATAATTGGATAGCATCAACGTTTAGAGAAAATATTATTTTGAAAAAATTTTCAAGTATTAAAACATGATACTCTAGCTTTTGTGCCTAGGACAAAATGGAAAAAGCGTTGCTTCATAGCCTCCCCACTCTTGTCTACTTTAATTTTCTGAAGGTTTCGCTTATACCGCGTGTGAATTGCACAAGCTGATTTTTTTATTTATGGTTCTTTTACATGCTTTTCTTTATTTTCCAGTTTGTTTTTGTATGAAATCTCTTCCTGTTGACTTGATCTATTTTTTTTAATTTGGTTTTTAAAGATAGTTTATTTTTTGTTTAATTTGACCGCAATTATAGTGCTGTGTCCTTTGTCCAAAAGTATAAAAGTCATTGATAATATTATGTATATGTGAGTTCTGATTGTTCTGTTTGTTTACTTATATGTAGTTGTAAATTGGTTTATTTTTGTGTATGTATGTGACTTAATGCAAAGGGATGCAGTTATTGTGTCAGGTATTACGCAAAGTACGTAAAATTTCGGAAATACGTTATTGGTACTTGTTTGTTATGTTTTTTTTATTAATTGTTTTGATTATTACTTCTTGATTTATCACTAATCACTGCACATTTTACAGTGCCTCCCCATATTTCTCGTGCGGCACTCTAAACGGCGCAGTTACCAACACACTCTATGAATTCCATGATGTAAGCTACAACAAGTTAACCATAACACAGCAATATGTAAATAGTGCAAGAACAAGAATTGCATAACATTACTTATAATCGTATTCATGTCGTGTGTTCCTATGTATATTAGATGGCGGTCATTTGGTGAATTAACAAACTCTACCCTTCCTAAATGCAAATCCGCGAGTTCCAGGTGTCCCTATAACCGTTAATATGTTAACCTTTTAACGGTTGTTCTACATTTCCGGAAATATTGTTAATATATGTATTTTTGCTGACCAACTGGTCTCTGGGTCAACCTGCGTTTGCTCAAATCTACATGAAATATTGAAGGTTTAAAAAATCCTGCAGTAAAAATAAAATTGAAAAATGTATGTGTATTCAAAATAATTTTGAAATTGGTAAGAATCGGTGATTTTGTTCTGTTACGAGTTGGTTACGAGTAACCAATAGGTACCTACGCGTTTCTGATGAGGATATATAATATCAGGACAATATTTCATCAATTTAAACGAAGTCTTGGGGGGCTTAGGTTTTTATCACGTAGTCAATCTAGAAATCTTTTTTATATTTTTTCCACTATCTTTTTAATATTTTTTCTTCTTGTAATTATAGGTATGCATGCACTCTTGCCGTCATGCGGTAAGCGCCGTATTAATAAAGACAAATATAAGCCAAATATATTTTTTTAAACTTTTTGTTAGAAAGAATTGATTCAAAACCATATTTATGATTCACTACATGAAAACTGTAGGGAGGGGGGTCTTGGAATATACTACACGTGGTCACCGAGGGGGAAGGGGGGGGGGGGGTTAAAAATTGCAAAAAGTGGGTCACGTAGTATAGGTACGTTCCTTAATAATAAATTAATAATTGTTAACACTTTGTCAACATTTCAAACAATACATATGTTAATGGACCAATTTTTGTAGTCTTTAACCGATGTTGAGATAATCTATTTTGAGATAATCTAAAATCTTAATTTGGGAGGCTTTGTAAGTGTGCGTTTGCACACCAACTGCGTCACAGGCCGGATCGGGATCTATTGACCTCTCCAGTAGGACTCTCTCGGAAAATAGCCTTAAACCGCGGTGGGAGTTATGGATTCATACGTCCGTCACTCTTGAACTCGCTAACCCCCAGATTTTATCCTTCACAGAACTTTCTCTCCTACCTTTCTTTTTAAAAACCCTCCACACAGCAACCCCTAAGATAACGTAGGCCCTAAGGGAAATTATTTTCCACTGAGATACTGTAAAATAAAACGAGTGTGACGACTGAAGTAAAACTTTTTTAGCTCCATCTATATGATAGAAAGAGAGAAAGAAAATGTGCGCACGCACTGCTCTCTCTTGCTCCTACAGTGTGATACAGACAGTAAGCCTGCACTGTGTCTTAGATATACGAAACATAACTGGCTAAAGAGAGAAAGAAAATGTGTGCTCGCACCTCTCTCTCTATTGCCCCTACAGTAATATACGAAATGTAACTCTCTCTCTTTCTATCTTCACTATCTCCCTCTCAACTACCGTTCGCCTCTCTTTTCGTAACGCTCTCGACATTCATTTACCAGCTTACTCCCCAAGTCAAGCGTGCGTAAAGAAGTTTTACTTCAAAAATACAAGTGTGGAGTTCACACGCGGTAGAAATAAAAGCTTCAGAATACTAAAGCAGACAAGAGTGGGGAGACAGCGAAGCACCGCACAAAGAGGAGGCCGATTATTCTATGTCATTATCTCGCAGCCTATAGATGTACCTAGTACCTACGTGTTTGTCTTTTTTTAGTGTCGCTATTTTTCGTTTCGTCGAGTTCAACATCGAGTCACAACGGTGCTAAAGATTTTTCACTTCAAAAAATCTGGCAATTGTGATTTCTCACAGAGCAGTGATTCAAATGTTTCCCAGTGATTTTTTTAACAAAATCTGTGCACACGCAACCACTATTAGAAGCCTACCGCCAAAGGTAGCGCCGCTAAGTGCGCAGGTGCCTTTAACAAACCCGTGCAGGACATACATTATCTTATCCCCCGGCACGCACCCCGAGCCCCACGGTTCCCAGGAGCCGGGCGATTGACTAGGAACCGTGAGTCAAGTATCTATTATACAACATATTATAGCGCGCCCGGGTTGATTAGCATAAAGCACCCGGCGTGACGCCACGCGGCCTCCCCGCTTGTAACGTGTTTTATTTAACTTTTTATTCACGATCATTATCCGCGCGCCCCCTGCGAAGGGTCAGACATAGCCCTGCTCGGCGGTAGATTTCCAAGCCGTGATTTGATATTAACTTCAAAAGAGCAAAGATAGCCTGAAGTGGCGTTGTTTATCGCTTCGAGTAGAGTATTTCTCAAAATATCACGGATTATTAACTATCATGATTTTGTGTTTTATCTAAATATAACCTAACCATTACTATCAGTTACTACCCGGTTTCGCAAGAGCTCCGAGTGCCAAAGAGCAAGCATAGCATTAAGTGGCGTCGTATATCGCTTCGACTAAAGTATTTCTCAAAATATCACGGATTAGTAACTATCATGATTTCGTGTTTCATCTAAATCTAACCTAATCTTACCTTATTAGTTACTATCCGGTTTAGCGAGAGTTTCGAACCAAATGGTTGAATTGATATTAATTTCAAAAGAGCAAAGATAGCCTGGAATGGGGTTGTGCATGGTATATAAAATTTATTTTTTTTCTACATTAACCCCACACAGGAGGTCCTGAGGAAAATAACTTCCCTCAGGGCCTATGTCATCTTTGAAGATGCTGTGTGGAGGGTCTTTTTGAGGAAAGGAAGGAGTGAACACGGGTCTTGAAGAGACCCAGGTTGTACGAGGGAGGAAACACAGAGGCCGGCAAATCGTTCCACAGCTGAGCTGTGGTTAATCTAATCGAACCTATACCAAACCACCCGGTTTCGCTAGAGTTTCTAACTAAATGGTTGAAGAACTGGGGAAAAGCTATTTTTATCTTTTAAAATGTATTTAATATTATTTTTTTATTATTATTATTTATTAACCAAGATACCACCTCACTAGATACTGTATACTAACGTTATTTGAAACGGAATGAAATCAACTCAACAATCCTTTGAAAAGTCATTAAAAGTGATGTAAAGAATTGGTCAAATGGGTTACGTTGGGTTAGCTTATGGGTTAGGTTATATATATTTTTCAATTTTTTTCATGGCTTTTAATTTTGATCTTTCAAAGAGGTGACTTGATTTTGAGTCGGCTTGGAACCATTTTATTATTTATTTATCATGATAAAACATAATAACAACTTATTATTATTGCCTATTTCGCTAGAAAATTTCTCTGTTGAGTAATAGGTTAGAATATTTTTTTTAAATCGAATGACACGACCTAATTGCGCTATCATTAGATATATCTAATTTCAAAAAATGAGTGTCACCAAAATTTTACAGATTTCATTGTCATGAACAACGGGTCCAACTGCCGAGTTTCAGCTCGATCGGATACCGGGAAGTGTGTTAATTTTAACTTTCAAGATTTGCATTCATTTATTTATGAAAAAAAAAAAGTGTGCAATTCACACACAGTAGAAGTGAAACCTTCAGAAAACTAAAGTAAACATGAGTGGGGAGACTACGAAGCACCGTACAAAGAGGAGACAGATTACACTTTCCCATTCTCTCGTATGCTAAATCCTATAGATGTATGTATGAGTATTTGTTTCTTTTTAGTGTAGCTATTTTTCCTAGCTAATTTCATCGAGTTTCAAACCACAACGCTTATCACAAGTAAAAGTTAAAACAAAATTGATATAAAGAACAAGATGGTAGTTATACGGAAGTTACATTTAAAGATATTATTTTTAGACTACATATATGTCTTACACGTGGAAAAGAACAACCTTCTCGGCAGTTAATCACCTTCCCTTTGTTTGAGGGAATCGGGTGCTCGATTAGTCACCACTGGTAATCTGGCACGGCGGCCGGTCACGTGGCCTTCCGAAGCATTAACCGCCCACCCACCCTCCCTACAGCCACCCACCTATCAGAAATATATATATTTATATGTACACACTTAGTTCGACCCTTGGAATAGTGCAATATTCCAAATAGCAATCGCCTTCTCTGAACGCGAGGTTTTCACCTGGTGCGCCACGGAACTATAATAAGAATGCTACCATAGCATTCGGTCAGTTTGTTTGAATCTCTTCATAAAACTATGAATACCATTAAAAAGGTACCTATTTGATTTATTTAATTACCGAATTAACTTCTATTCAAAGGCTTCACATCGTGAGTTAAAGACCAAAATACATATTATGTATAGAAATGAAAAGATTGTGAGTCGGTCAGTGGCGAAGCGGGGTAACAGACAAAAATCCTAAATGTGGCTAGGAAATGACATGTTTCAAATTATATCAATCCAGTCTAGATTTTAGATTGTTCATTAAAATCATCGTCTTGGTAAGAAGTACCTTCTAGGAAGATACTAATAGATAACCATACATTCTGCCCACCAAAGTTCAATGTAGTGGTAAACTGCTATAAGAATAGCCATTTATAATTGTTATGCCCTAAATTTCTGGTTTTTCGAAAATTGATGAAATATAAACATAATATTTATAATATTAAATTGAAAATTAAGCTTCTTCGAAGGAACAGATACTACCAATTAAATTTCTGTGGATCGCTTCTAAAAGGGCCGATGTCGGTGTTTTGATATAGATATACGTATGCAGTTATATGTAAAAGTATACACTCTATCTGGTAAATCAATTATCGTGTAGAAAAACTAGTGAAGTAGTAGTAGTGAATATTATTTTAAGGCGTATTTAATATGTAAAACACAGACACGTGTAAATAATACTTGTTTTATGGTGAGCATTCGAATATTGCTTTCCTCATTATCTCAAAACTTAGTATTTGGAGATGTCTGACTAATCAACTAGTCGATCGATACATGAACATATATATTTTTTTCGCTTCAAAATTGGGTGGTTTTCCTAAGTTTAAAAGAACCCTTTTTCGTTGCAGTAGAAAATAGCCATACTTAAAATTCAAACTTGCAAAGAGCAAATTTTACACATTAATATACAGGCCCCGTGAAATTTGACAAATGACACTGCTCTCTCTCTGATGAAAAACATGTCTTCTTAATTCAACAGAAAGTCGTTTTTTCTCTATGATTTAACTAAACTAATCAGAAAATGTAATATTCTGGAAATAATTTAGTACCTAACTAAAGTTGTAAGTCAGTAGTTGACAAACCTCGCTGAATTAAAAATTTTAGGACGTCACTAATAAAAGTGTATAAAATTTTAACATAACTCATAAACAACCGTTAATTATTGGGAAAATGGTTGTTGATCAATTGTGTAAGCATTAAAACTTTATTAGTAAGGGGTTTAATATCTAAAACAGTGCAATAATTCTGCTTTATGAAGTTCAATAGATACAACACCCCTCGCTTGAACGTAATCTAATAATAGTCGGTAATTTCGAGTTCAAACATTAAAGCACATTTTTATTCAAATCGTCCTGACTTGTAATCATTTTCCATTGACGATGACAATCAGATTGTCACCCCAAACTCCCACCGTTAAAAGGTCAAATTGAGTCGTACACCGAATCATTCATAGTCTATTAAATTGAAGTTATTATTCGCAGTGTGTCGGGGGCCTCGCGCTGGGAAATCTGGGCGGGTGGATGTATGTAATTACGGAAAATGTTTACCTACCGATGTTCCGTTCCACCGCGCGCATGCGTCCGCCACCCGCCTAATAGCCTATGGCTTTCACGAAGGACGCATGACTAATAAAATTATGACTCTGAATGGTTTTTAACCTCTAGTGACCAGTAATGGTACGTTGACGTGACCTTATGACCAGAGGTAATAGAATTAACAAACTTCAACACACTCCGGATTTTTTGGTTTTTTTTTAACATTAGCTCCACATAGGAGGCCCTGAAGAAAGTAATTCTGGGCCTATGTCATCTTTGAAGATGCTGTGTGGAGGGAATTTTTAGAAAAGAAAGTACATTAAGTTCTAGAAAGGCAAAAGGTACAGTGAGGAATTAGTGCGTCCAGGAGTAATGGACGTATGACTCAATTCTCCCACTGGGATGCTAGGCGATGTTCCGAGAGATCAAAAGGTCTCTCTCAATCAGTCTCTCCCGATCCGGTCTGCCACGCAGTTAGTCGGAAGATGCATTGCCGCCAGGACCCGGATTCACCTCACCTCATAAACCTCACCAAATCACCAAACACAGAGAAACATTTGGGGTGACCTGTGGCAGAGTTGTTGGTTATTGGTCAAAATATTGTACATATATTTTCGTATCGGTGATCAATGAACCGGTGTATGCAATTTTTAGCCATAAGTTGTTTTTTAATTTTTGTCTAGTTTGTAGTTTTCTAGATTTTAGAAATGTATTATAAATTTGTACAGCGCCCTTGAGGTGATTTTTCACAAAAACGGCGCTATATAAATCATCCAAGTGTTATTATTATTATTATTCAATATATGTTTCCCGGAGCGGGTACACATACCGCCTACCAAATTAAAAAATTACAATCTACAAAAGATTTTATTTTTGATTCATGGTATAAAAAAAATCTTTGAACCTCTGAAACACATGTTAGGTAAGGTTAGGTTTTGGGATTTTTTCTAATCTTTTTTCATAGCTGTTAACGAGATTGAGAGATTTTAACGAGATGTTGAGTTGACTTGATTCTGAGTTGGCATGGAAGCGTTCTAATTTTATTTCAATAGAATAAATAATTTGTTCTATTCGAAAAAAAATACTTCTATAAAATCTAAAAAAAAGGATTAATTTTTGTGGTTTTTTATAAGTTGATATGTGGTGGTTTGTGGATTGCGATAGATTCAACCGTTTTCACCAAAAGATGCATCATAATTTCAAATGAGATAATTGCTAACCTAAAATATGGGACATGGTTGTAATTTATAATAACGTAATTGGTTATTGACATACCTGAACTTGCCAGTCGACTGCTGGTGGGGCCGAACATCTGGTAGGGATCTACAAATGAAAACATAATTACTTAAGTAAATGTTTTTTACAATTAAAAAAATACTTACATACTTATACATTTCCTCAGTAACCTTCGCATATCACGTTGATCAAAACATGAACCACTTGGAAAACTAAACCAAATTCTTATTTATAGCTCAGTGATTAAAGCTTCTCGTGTAGCTGAGTTTGCATGGAAACCGACGAACTTTTAGATTTTTTTTTTTACATTAACTCCACACAGGAGGCCCTGAAGAAAATGATTTGCCTCAGGACCTATGTCATCTGGGATGCTGTGTGGAGGGTCTTTTTGAGGAGAGGAAGGAATGAACATTGGTCTTGAAGAGACCCATGTTGTAGGAAGGAGGAAACACAGAGGCCGGCAAATCATTCCACAGCCGAGCTGTTGAAAACAAGAACCAGTCGAAGAAACGACCCGTTCTCATGTGACAAATGTCAACCGTGTACAAATGTTGGGCACGCGTTTGGCGTGTTTCCCGACTATGCACCGGTGCCGAAGGGATCAATGATGCTAGTTCCTCGGAGCATTTTCCATTGTAATACCGGTAGAACAAGGATAGCATTCCCACCCGACGCCTGTGCTCTAAAGATTGCAATCCGTCTGTTAAGATAGGAAAATCTATTAAACGGACCGTCCGTTTCTGCACAGAGTCGAGGGTATTTTTCAGGTATTTTGGAGCTCCAGACAAGAGGTGGCTGCCAAATTCAATCGTGGTTAGATTATTTGTCTGAAGCTTCAAATACCATTTGTGGTAGTGGTACCTTCAGTATCGCCCTGGTGAAAGATCTGGGCATCAAGGAGTAAGGCTCTCGGCTAGCAATTCGAAGGTCGCTGGTCCGAATCCCGGTGTGCGCAAGTAAATTTTATTTGATTGATTTGTATAATATCACAATTTATTAATTAAAAATAGTATATTTGCGGCATGATTCAGAGTGAAAGATTTCTCAGTATCGCCCTGGTGAACCATTCAAAATTGAAGCTTTGCTTGAAATGGCTTTAGCCATGTTTGGTGACTAGATCTAAAAAGCCAGGTACTTCCCTATCTCCTTTACCACCATCAGTCTCACAACATAACCCAATTGGAGATGCCATAGTCTCACGGGCTCCAGAGGGGGGTAGTACGGTTTTCACATAAAATACCACCAATCAAAATTGAAACATTGTTTGAAATTTTATGACTTTTTCCACGTTTGGTGACCAGATTTGATTTGCCAGCTTTTTCCCTCTCATCCACCTACTTCTTTTTCCCACTGCTTTCAGCCTCACAACTTCCCCCTTAAGTTTAAACCTAAGAAATTCGTTTGTGTGAAAGCACTTTCTATTTGGGAGGCGGGAATGGGTATGATCGCTTATGTAACCATTTATTGGATAACCAACACTTTTGGATAAGCCGCAGGAAATCAAGTGGTTCGCTATTTTTAGTGACTTAGAAGGGGTGGCCAGGTTCACGAGGCGAGGTTTGTCTAGGTCTTGAGGGGAATTATTTTCCTAAGGGCCTCCTGTGTGGAGCTCATGCAAAAAAAAAGACTATGCAACAATACAAGATTTGAAAAAACAGAGTGGGCAATTTGCACGCCGTAGAAGTGAAACTTTCAGAAAATTAAAGTAGACAAGAGCGGGGAGGCTACGAAGCACCGCACAAAGGGGAGACCGATTATTCTATTTCATTCTCTCGCAGTAAATCCTAAAGATGTAGGTGTTTGTCTCGTTTTAGTGTAGCTTTTTATTTTCACCGAGTTTCAAATCACAACGGTGTTAAAGAAGTTTTCACTTCAAAAAGAAAAGAAACGAAAACTTACATCTTGACATTGCTTTGGACAATAATGTCAACAGTCTTAGTCATCATAGAACGGACGAACCTTGTAAAGAGCCGTAATCGAGATAGACACTACATTTTCGAAAATTGCCTCCGCTCCATTCAATATCTCATCTCTTCCAAGTCTGAACTGGATTCTAATCATCCATATAATTTTTTGTAATTTACTCATTTAAATCAAATTAATATATAAATTCACCTATCCTCTCTGCACAATTTGAAATGATGGCCTAGATCACCCATAGCCACTGGAGCGATCACAGGAAATAAATAATTTTTCCACGAATGCTCGAGATTTCCCAGAAGGATTTTTTAAATTTTTCGCCAACATTAAAAAAATCATTCCATCGAATTTCAACATGTAGGCATAAAAACTTATTATAGTGCTATATAGCCAACTGTATTTTACCGTTTACCGTATATTAGTAGAATTTATTAAAAAAATATTAAAAAATCATAAAATTTATAGCGAATCCTCCGTGTTTTTTGGTTTGAAACTGCCGTGAGCCGTGAGGGGTACTTATTTGAGTCTACATAGAATATTTTAGATTTCTGTGTTGCCAGCGGTATACTTGATAATGATAGACGCATATCTATGGAAAAAAGTACTTCATTTTAACCGTAAACAGCTGATCAAAAATTCGGCGGGAAAAAATATTTAAAAAAATAATCTTTGACATCGTTCTAAAATAGTCTACAAAATTCGGAATTGCGACATCTATGGTCATAATAGTTAAAGAATTTCAATTGCTTCGTTTTGAAAAAAAATGCCTGGCCAATGAAATTTTTTAGATAATTACAATAAATGTTCTACGAATGGTATTAAAATACAAACATACAAACACTACTTAATTAAAAATGTCTGTCAGCGCTTCTCAGTTTGACTTTAATCAAATACAGATTTAAAGTATTAATTTCTTAATACATAATATCCGGGATTTATAATATGTTGTATTGTATTTATGATAACCTACTCATTGTACTTTTTTATGTTGATACTACAATTTCTATTGTTCTCTTTTATGAATTTTATATTTATATTTTTCTTTTTTTATCTATGTATATTCTGTATTCATATGTAAAATAATTGTAATTCTTTTGTAAAAGCCGTCATAATCGGCGTAAAAAAAACAAATAAAATAAAATAAATAATATAAAAAAAAATAAAAATGTGGTCCAATTATGGACCGCTGTCATTCGCAGAAAAATTAAGGTGGTCCATTTTTCCACCATAATCGCTCCAGTGGACAAAGGTGAAATCCATAAAAAATAAAAGAAACGGAAACCCAGATCTTGACATTGCTTTGAAGAATAATACTCTTGCTCGTCTTAAAACTGGCTGACCCTTTGTAAAGAGAACACTAATCGAAGAATTAAATAAGCCGTAATCAAGATAGAGACTATATTACGTAGCCGTTATTCCGCAATAATAATAATTTAGCCTCTCAGACACGCATTAGCATAGAAAGGCAATTAATATCTCGTAACGAGGGTGATTTGTGTGTTTAGATGTAATAAAATTTTATGACTTATGCCCTATTCTATTGTGCTTTAATTCCCCACCGAGGAAAAATTAGCAGAGCTTTCCGTTACCCCCCATCAGTATTCAGTGCTGCGGGGAGCGCGCTGCAGTACCGGCGGAGGTTAAAACAGTGGACCCTTTACCCTCACGAACTAGCGGTCCCAGAACCTCTGCCTTTTCAGTGGCAACTGATCAAAATAGCAAGGGAAATACAAGATTTTTGAAGTAAAACTTCTTTACGCACGCCGACTTTGGGAGTAAGCTGGTGAATGCGTGACGAGAGCGTTATGAAAAGTGTGAACGGTCAAGCGAGGAGAACGGAAGTTGAGAGGGAGATATAAGTTAGTGAAGTTTTACTTCAGTCGTGTGGTCTAAAGCACATTCGTTTTTTTTAAATGGAAAATTTCTTTAGCACCGTTGTGATTTAAAACTCGATGAAATGAAAAATAGCGTTATTAACAAAACAAACACATACGAGTACATACATTTATAGCCTGCGAGAGAATGATTCATACGTCCGTCACTCCTGGACACATTAACTTACTTACTTGAAGATGTAATTATTATAATTATATTTTACATTTTGCTGTCTATGACTGCGTTGTTAATTTTAATTTGTATTATAATTATTCCTTTATTTATTTATTTTTTTAATTTTATAGAGATTAAGAAACGGACGCTCAGATAGTTTGAGCATGTAGAGCAAATGATGGAAGAAAGGAGTGTAGGGACCAAATATAGGATAAACGACCCAAATGTAAATGGTAGAAGAAATCGGGGATGCCCGGGGAAGATGTGACACGATCAAGTGAATCAGATACTCGAATTGTGCCAAGAGTTGGAATAATAGAAGGGTTTGTATGAGACGATTCACAAACGTAAATGTGCCAAGACTGAGTTGTTTGGCGATCCATCTTCTCTGCCTACCCCTATGGAAAGACACCGTGATGGTTAGTTGGCTAGTTAGTCGTTTGCATTGTCTTGTACTGCCCTATTTCCATTGATATATGTAGATAATTAATTCCAATGACCATCAGCAGAATAAATTACTGCCCTTTTAAGAAGGGCATTTAAAAAGATATAATAATAAAATAAGATTTATTTGCCAAAGAAACTATGTTTGCCCATTTCTCGGCTTCCTCCCCTCGCGTGAAGCGGCCAGGGGTGGGTCGGGTGGGTTCGGAAGGGGGAGGAGGTGGTCGCCCCACCAAACGCTGTCACTAAATCGAAAAGTAATCACTTTTGCTGTTCATATAAATCGCAATCATACCATTTGGAGGCAGAGATTGTACCAATTATTGATTTTTTATTTATTTATAGTCTGCGCGTATACTTTTGGTTGTGCAATTGGAAATGGGATATTGAGTTAGTCGGGGAAACATACGTTTGTCTTTCGATCCGATATTTTTTCCGGATGATTGCTCCGTCATTTGGGGAGGATTTTCGAATGTCTTTTGACTTATGTTCTGTGTCGTGGGATTTCTAACAAGAAATAAAACTTTTAGCCATTACAGTGCACGCAAAAATATATCACAGATCGTTTAACATACGGTTGCGGAATGGTTAGTTATTTTAGTATGGAAATATTGCAATTCATATTATTATGTATATTATTATTATTCACATATTATATGTTAACTTCACCTTCTATAACACAGGGACATCCCTAGTATGGCGGGTGAAATGATACTAAAAATGTTTTTTTTTTGTAAAATAAGCAAATAAAAAAAAATTAATTAAATGAAGACGATATTAGGGAAACTCAATCGAAAATCTGAAAACCGAAAATCAGAAAAAGATACGGCCACATCTAGATCCTAAAAAACGATAATGAAAATTCACATTTTTTTTGATTTCTATAGATTTAACAATTTCTAGAAATTTTGTTGTGAAGAGTCACCTTTGTTGACCACGTTTCCTCTTTATTTTGACTCCTTCCACCGTACTTCTCCCTCGAAACACATTCCCACTACCCTTACCCACTAATCATTTCTGTACTTATATAATTTTTAAGTTGGTGTTAAGAAGGGTAGTGATGACATAGAAGTGTCGAAAATGGTAGCAAATAAATAAAATTTAGTAACAAATCTACATCTTCTTATATATAAAAAATGAATCGCTGAATGTGTTGCTAAGCGCAAATCTCGAGAGCAGCTGAACCGATTTCGCTAATTCTTTTTTTAGGATATTTCTTGAAGTACGAGGATGGTTCTTACGGAGAGAAAAATTAAGAAAATTGCGCAGAAAATTGGATAATTGCAGAAAAAATAACGACTATCGCACGTTTGACAGTTCGCGTGTTGTAGAATGACATTTTGCAAAAAAATGATTGTTAAATCAGGATTCTATTTATGAAAACCTTTAAGTTGATAAATTTATTTAAGGTACGTACTCCCCTAATAGTTGAAATAGAATCAAGAATTTTAGATATTTTAAATAGGTATCTATGTTAGGTACCAAATTTAATATACATGAAAAATGGAAATTTGAATAAAAATTGTAAAAGGTGGCACGCGGGCTGTTTAAAAACTGAATGTACTGGGATTGAATATACGGAACGCGGGAGGAGGGTTGGCGGGACGAGGGAGCGGAAAAGAGAAGAGAGAAGGCGGGGAAGGTGGAAGGGGAACGCGGGAGGGGAAGGGGACGTGTGAGGGGGGAGGGGAACTCGTGAGGGGGGTTCGCGGGAAGGGGGGGGGGAGTGGAGTGGGGAGAGGGAAGGTGGAGGTGACGGAGTGGGAACGCGAGAGGGGAAGAGGACGCAGGAGAAGAAGGGGAGGCGGAAGGGGAACGGGACGAATGTGAAAGGACACTCAGGGAGAAACAATTTCTTTATTAAATGACATAGCAACGCACGCCGGGAACACCTAGTTCTGAATAAAAATCAAAATTCAAATTCAATCAAATCAACTGACAAGCTTACGACAAAAACCCGCAATAATACACATATAATTAAATGTATATCCAACACATGGGGCGTAGGTATACCATCTCCATCCCCTGGGAACGTGCCCGAACCCATCTTTACAAATTTCAGTATATATTTTTAAATCAAACCAACAACCTACACGTGTTTAAATTTGTTATCACAATCCTCCAATGACATATAAGTTGCAATCCTAGACAAACGCAGACATGGTTAGAAATGTTGCTTTCATGAAATTGTACTGTTTAAGACCATTTTATATAACTTGACTATTTAAAGTGCTTGATGTAAAGATTTCAAACCTCATGTGTATATATGTATTTTTCGTGTTATTGATGTATACTCGTATATAGCACCACCCCGATGAGACATCATCCGAAGCGGAACACAATACATTATTTGCTAACGACCTTTTGATCGATGTCAGTGTTAGTTATAGCCGATTAGGTATACCCGAAGGAATCACCAAGGGGCGCGTGCTTTTAGTGAACACGACCATAAAAGGAACATATGAACATGTAACGTAAGAAAATATTTATCGGGATGTTATACCAATTGGAAACCAATGTGGGTGCGCTATATTTTTAAAAATTATTTTACAACAATCTGTGTGGAGTTTTCCAATCAGGTTTTGTTCTAAACTTTAAGTTCTGTATATTGTTGAAACTATAATTCTATCACAGGGAGCTACTTTGTAACTTGTCCTTACATACTACGTTTATGAGACAGACACACAGATGAAAAAAAGTCACAATGGAATACCTAATTCACATTTCCCAAAAATCACTTGGAGTGGTAGGTGTGTCAGTTATCCAATAAATGGTTCCCAAGGCGGCGGTCCCCATAGCCGCCTCCCAAATTGAGAGCTTCCTCATCCTTGCCTCATTTTCATTCATATACGGTCTCATATATACCCTATTTATTTTTATTCTATTTTTCAGACTCTTTATGTGGCCTGACTAAAGTTATCTACGAAAAGTCACATCGAAGTAATCGGTGGAAAGCGTATGCCTTTCTAATGTCAATTTATTTATTGTTATTTTTAAATATTGAAAGTTTTTATTACATATTATTGGAATATTTAATAAAATAAAAATATAAGGTTATATGTAACAAAATCTATCAAAGGTAAACCCTTTGCATAGGTATTATGGGTTTTATTCAAAGATATTGAAATATAAGTTGTTACTATCCATATGTCTTATATTATGACATTTCCATGATTAAAGAATCAAAGAAAAGTATCTGTGATTTGATTTCGACACAAATCTATCCATGTGTCTTATATATTGCAATATTGGTGAAAATTTGTACACTTGACATTCAAAACAAGAGAAAGATTATTATCTTTGTCCGATAAAAAAAAATAATAAACTTAAACAAACTAATTTAATATTAGCCAATGATGACATCAGAACGAAACACGCACTTGAGTCGTGAAGTAAAGATTATTCGTTGATTTACAGTGCTATTGTGTATGAATGAAAGTGTTTCTAAAAAAATACATTAATCCCCTAAAGCTACGACTGATGCAATAAAATTTCGGGTAAAATTGGTTTTCGTGTTGTTTTCGTGGTGTTTCACGTCGCAAGTCACGAGAAAACATACGTCAAAAAAAAGGTGGGCGATTGGTCACAAGGAAGTCTTTAAACAACACGATATATTGGAATGCAGTGAAAGTATGATATCTTGAAAAATAAATTATTAAAATAAATATCTAAATGAAACTCAAATAAAAAAATCTCATTGCATACCTACATTTTATAAATAAAGTTGTTCAGATATTTAAAACCTTCACGGATCAAAATAGAAAAAAAAAAAACAAAGTGAATTTCGTCGAACCAATCGACGGCCCCGACAAGCGCAATTAAATTTTGTGCTGATGAATTTGTTGGTTAGCTTGTGATTAACTTGTTGGTTAATTTGTGATTAATTTAATTAATCCTCTTCCCTATTTCCTTACCCTCCCTCTACTTTCAGCCTCACAACATATCCCAATTGGGGATTCCATGGTCTCACTGGCTTCAGAAGGTTGGGTTGGGTTAGGTTAGGTTTGGTGATCAGATTTGAATAGCTAGGTACTTATTCATTTTCTCTTCCATATCTCTTTACTCCTCCCACTACCTTCAGCTTCACAACATACCCCAATTGAGGATGCCATGATCCAGACGGTTTGGAGCAATTGGTATTCTTGTGAGGTATAAAAAAAGTGAAAGTGAAATCACCGTTCAAGAGTTTTCACTGCTCTAAACATCAGAAACTCAAAATTGTCAATTTTTTTCTATTGCCATCGTTGTACGTCGTGCAACAATGTTCTACAAGCCAATCTCGATTTCTACAGCCCCACAGAAAGTAGGGAGGTATTCACGAGGCAGTGACTTGTGTATGTTTGTCACGCAAATCAAAGGGGTCCGGGTTAAGTGCCTTCATCGACATCGACAGCCAAAATCCTCCACACACTCCCGAACTCCTCCGACACTGAATGCAAGTGACATGTAAAGTACTGCTGGTGTGGAAATTAGCGATACTTTTCCTGTTACTTTTTGCTGCCGGAAAAAAGTAACGAACTTGAAACAAGTTAGACAGAAATATTTTAACCCGGTGTCAAGTGGAAAATAAAACTTTAGTCACGCGTTGATTTGATTATTACGTACTTTCCACCTTGTTAGGATAAGAAGATTATTGGTTCAAAGCACGCAAATTTGTGAGATTATTAACAAATTGGTCCACGTGTTTTGTAGGTGTCTAAAATTTAATTGAACATTTTTTTAGTCATTTTAAGTGAAAAATAGCGACACTAAAAAGAGACAAACGCATACATCTGTAGGATTTAGCCTGCGAGAGAATAAGATGGAATAATCGGTCTCCTTGCGGTGCTTCGTAGCCTCCCCACTCTTGTTTATTTAGTTTTCTGAAGGCTTTACTTCTACCCCGTGCGAACTACACTTTTGTATTTTTAAAGTGAATACCGCACAAGGGTTTCAATTGCTTCAACCGTCTGAAGCCAGTGAGACTATGGCATCCCGAATCGGGCTTTGTTGTGAGGCTGAAGGTTGTGGGGAGGGGAAGAGTTTGGCTAAAAACGGCTAAAGCCATTTCAAGCAACGTTTCAATTCTGAATGGTGGTCCTACACTAGGGCGACACGCGGAGTGTCTTCCAATCAGAGCCTTACCCCTAGACCACGGAGGTCGTCGATGATATTATGGCATTAAAAAATCAGAAACACTTATAGATTTTGAAAATTTTGACAATATTTGAAAAAAAGATCCTTACTTCGACTTAGCTAGCAGAGGAATTGAACTCCCAAAATAAGGGTGGGAATACTGGGAACTAGACTCGAAGTTCTTGACTAACTTTCTATTCTAGCGATTCCTGGCATTATTTGGAGTAGAAAACGATGAAATTCTGATCTTCAATGACTTTATTTAAGGGCCAGCCAACAACCAGCCAGCGGCCGAGAATTCATATTTCGTCGAAAGATGTTCTTGTGATCGTACAGGCGGTTACAATGAGAAAGATTACATGTTCTCCGTACCAGGTTCTTAAAATAATAACTCAATATCGATTTTATTTCATTCAAAATTTGATTTAATTTATACCTACATTAAAAAATGCTGAAAGGCGTGATGATATAACTATTAAAATTATGTATTTTTGTAATTATTTTTTTTATCCAAAGATTTACAATTTTTCAATAATATCTCAGCAAAATAAGAATGTATTAGTTTATAAGACCGTAAATAAATAGACAAACTGAAGTATTTTCATTTCAAAAAACATGCGCAGGTCTTTTTTTAAATGATTTTATTAAAAATTTTACTAAAATTAAAATTCTGAAACATAGCTTTCCCAGATAATTTATTGATTTATTTTACTGCATGGATTATATGATTTGAAATGTGTGTTATATAATACATAATTTTATTTGAAAATTTAACAAATCTGCCAACGACCTACGGTAAAACCTTATTGTATCTGCTAAAAATAAACGTATTTTCTCAAAATTTAAAACATAGCTTTACTAGATAAAAGAACAGTCTTTCGAAATCAATTTACTTATAATTTTTTTTGGAAAAGATTTGATTTAAAAATGACATATTTCCGGTTTTTTCTGATTACTCCTTGTTAAATGTGTTTTTTTTCAAAAATATTTTGTTTCAAACAAAAAAAAACTTTCATCACTAGCAATCGCCAAACCCCTCACCCAAACCTACCTGTCCATTTCCTACTGATTTTATAGTTGAAAAATCAACACCAAATGTCCAAACGACCGGAGACCAGAACTTTATTTCTCCACTTTGTACTCCAAATAACGTCAGGGATCACCGGTTAAAAGTAAGTCAAGTACGTCCCTTAACATTTATTGGTTTATATTTTTTCATATCAAAAATAAAAAAAATTGTCACAATTTTTTTAATTATAATTAATTTCAATAAAAGTTATGATTTTAGATTTTCACGGCCAAAAATTTTATAGTTATTTCCTTTTGGGGTATTATGCCGTGTTGCGCTACCTCCTCCTTTAGCCAACGTTTCGGACAGCGTTACAGTGTCCATCATCAGGGCAGAGGCAGGGCACATCTGCCCTGATGATGGACGCTGTAACGCTATCCGAAACGTTGGCTAAAGGAGGAGGTAGCGCAACACGGCGTAATACCCCAAAAGGAAATAACCATATCAATAAAAGTTATTTAGTAAAGAGTTAAATTATTATAAGGCTCTAATAACAAGTTTGCGTCCCAATAACATTCACTTACCACACTTTGCGGATTTCAATCGCATCAAGCTGAATCCCTTCAAAAGGCGGCTAAAAGCGGAGACAAGGAAAGCTAAGCCAATATTTCAGTGTGCACCGGGCCCCTAGCGAGGGAAGGGGGGGAGGGGGGGGGGGGGGGGCATTAGGGCACTCCGTGATTGCCGATTCGCCTCGAGGGAGACATTCATTTGTATTTTGTCGCCGTGGAATGAATTGAATAATCCCAACCCGGCTATTACACTACACACCGCCCCAAGGCATCATTTCGTTACTGAAATTACTGTGATTTCTTAGATTGGTGATCAGACACAGGCACAGAGCTGGTCTTTCATACTCTGCAAATTGAGGGCAATCATTTGTCGATATAATGTCTACATAATCACTTAAATCATAGATACTAAATACATAATTACTTCCTCAAAGATATTAGTGAGATCCATTAAAATTTAAATGTGGTTAAATTTCCCATAACATGCATAAAAATTTAGGTTTCGTATGTTTGCATTCGCAAATCTCGGAAAATAATTGACGAATTGAGTCAAAATTTTTACAGAACATTGCATTTTAGCAGAAGAGTGTTTTTATATATAACTTAGCAGATCCGGACACACGTTGCTGTGGCTAACGAAACCTTTATAACCAACGCCATCTGTTAAATCAAATCCACACCACGCTGCCCGCTGCCTGCTGCCCGCTGCCGCTTGGCCAGATATATTATGTATTTCATCCAATTTATACAAAACCTTGACAAACATACCTAAAAACCTTCCTCATGAATCACTCTATCTATTGGTGAAAACCGCATGAAAATCCGTTGCGTAGTTTAAAAGATCTAAACGCAAGCACATCGTGAGCGACTTCATTTTATACTTAGTAAAGAGTACAGATAAAGATAAAGATGGTTGGTCTGCCGTTATGAAATTTGTATTAAAAAAATTACTACAGGTGGCGCGCGATTGGTTTGAAAAAGGTGTATTTCATATATTTTAGCGGCAGGAAAGGAAGGCAGGAGGGGGAGGGTAACGAAGTAGGTGGGGCTTGCGGGAATATGACGAGGGAGGGGGGAGGCGAGGAAGGTGGAAGGGGAACGTAGGAGGGAATGGGAACTCGGGAGGGGAACGGGGACTAGCATTTCATTAAACACATTTTGTAGATTTAAGTAAGAAGATGCACTTTATCTGCAGATACGATAATATATATTGTTGTATATTTTTCTATTCTGGTCCTAAATTTCAATGTCGTTATTTTATTAGCCAATGACATAAATATTCTTGTAACTGTCATTTATGAATTTATAAAACTAATAAATAAAATATTAATAATGATTTTATTATTTAACATCACTCATAACCTGCTGCAAAATTTCTGGTTTTTCAGGTATCAGTACAATTTAGGAGGCGTGTGTGCATACCGCTGCTCCGGTATACATGATGCACACATAATAATAATAATAAATTTGGACAACTTATATAGCGCTATATATATATACACATATAGTGACCCTAGACTCCGACCTACACCTCATACCTTTTCATTTCCAGAACTTCCTCCCTTTCTATAAAAAAAAACTCTCCACACAGCATCCCCAAAGATGAAATAGGCCCTGAAAAATATTTTTTCTTCAGTGCCTCCTGTTTGGAGCTAATTTTTAAAAAAAGTTCTTTCGGCCTTGCGGCGTACGAACCAGCTTTTCGGTTGGCAAATGTACAAATTGCTTCCAATTTAAACAGAATTTAGAAGATTACCTATTTTCCCTCGTAAATCATAATATATCCATTACTTAAACAAAGAACCATATTAAAATTACTCAAGTCCCATGTGGGTAATATGTTAAAGACTTTTGCTTCACCCTTAAACTGCCATCGTACGATTAATCGTTGTTCTTGGGGAAGGCGAAGTCTGCCAACAAAGAACATGTTTGAGAAACATCTTGTTGATTAAATCTTTGGAAATGCACCTTTTTATTGGGAAATGTAAACAAGTAGTTTCCAAATGGACAACTTTATGAACTTTACGATTTAAATCTAATTAAAACTGGCAAACCGATGTCCGTTGACGTAAATCGTTGAAAGCCAAATAAAATCTGAAAACATGTTCTTTTATTATAGCATTATGGACCAGTTGATGCAACAGAACTTGATAACAGAATTTGAATAGAACTTTCAAAGAACTTAAAAAAAAACACTTCGAAATTTGATTGTTCAATTTTTGTGAAACGACTGGCCCTAAGTATTTTTTTCTGGTAAATCAATTAAGGAAACAATTTTCAGGCAAAAAAAAATTTCAAATTTAACATCTGAACAAGTCATCTCTTCCCTAAAAGGGTATCATTGGAACACCATATTTGGCCTTGGCGTCTGAGTTTAGAAAAACAAATACAAGTGTGCACTTTATACGCGGTAGAAGTGAAACCTTTAGAAAACGGGGCTTCGGAGCAACGAAGCACCACACAAAGAGGAGACTAAATTCTATAGATGTTTGGGTTTGTCCCTTTTTAGTGCATTTTCGTTTCATCGAGTTTCAAATCTCAACGGTGCTAAAGAAGTTTTCACTTCAAAATTTTTTTTCTGCTATTTGTTTTGTGGAAAAATACCGAAAATTGTTTGCTTCCAAGAGAAAAAAATAAATTATTAATGAATAAAAAGAAAAAACGAGTGCGCTTTAGACCACACAACTGAAGTAAAACTTCTGCTCCATCTATTCTATATGATAGGAAGATGGAAAGAAAATGTGCGCGCGCACTGCTCTCTCTTGCTCCTACAGTGTGATACAGACAATATGCCTGCACTGTGTAACGTAACTGGCTATGAGAGAAAGAGAGAAAGAAAATGTGTGCTCGCACCATTCTCTTGCCCCCATAGTAATATACGAAGCGTTTGCCTCGCTTTTCGTAACGCTCTCGTCACGCATTCGCCAGCTTACTCCCCAAGTCAAGCGTGCGTAAAGAAGTTTTACTTCAATAAGTAGGTAGGTGCTTAATTCACTGTA
The DNA here is from genome assembly GCA_917880885.1 of Limnephilus marmoratus. Classification (NCBI taxonomy): domain Eukaryota; kingdom Metazoa; phylum Arthropoda; class Insecta; order Trichoptera; family Limnephilidae; genus Limnephilus; species Limnephilus marmoratus. The sequence goes on along the minus strand of OU862920.1, from coordinate 48,879,420 downwards.
TTATTTATCAAAAACTTCAACAAAAACTCGACAAATTTAAAAATAGACGTAACGAATTTTTGTCCTAATCTCTTTAGCCGAAAACACTTAATGTGTCATTTTTATCACTGTAATTAACATATTGAATCACAGAGTGAACTTTGACATTCATTATTCAACTCCGACATCATTAAAAAGCCATTTGACGCGCTTTGTGGAAGGCGCAAGTAATTAATGGGCGGCCATAACACTGAAGCTGCCGCCCGTAAGATCTGCGGCGCTTTCGTGAACTACACCCTAATGCGGGATTCACTGAACTTCAGTGACTGAAGGAGGCGCAAATTAGTCTTGCACAATATTGTTGGGGAATGGTGTTTATGATACTGCAATAATCCGAAGATTTTTAAATAGCATTTGAAACAAATCTTACCCACACGGCCATTTTCAGTAAAAATCGATAATTAAAATATTTTATTTTGTTTTATTTTTATTTTATTTGAGAAACCAACAGTTACAATAATTTATTCTGTTTGATGAAATAATAAAATAAAAATAAAATAATAAAATTATGTTTTCGACGACCTTCGAGTATATTGATTATTAAGGCGATCCAATAAGTCCAGGAAAAAGTCGATATCGGAAATCATGCCCCTTTATGGGAGGAGTTTAAAAATACTTGAGAAAAAGCTTTTGGAAAGGTTGGAAAGGTATTAGACAATTTTTTTTAAAGGTTGATTTTGTAAATACCTGTATAAAATATAAACTCATTTTTTACGCATTGTTTATCACAATAAAACGGAAATTAAAAATTGATTTCAGGAAACGAAACGAAGCGGAGCCTAACGTCTGTTCCCCGCTACTGAAAATGTGTATGGCGAGTAAATAGTTCTTCGGTGGACGGTAAAAAAAACGGTTAACTTTGAAAAACCAAATTCATCGACTAGCGGCCGTATTGTAAAATAACAACGCGAAAATGCAAATTTTATTTTATTTTGTGAAGTTCGGGCATTAACAACAATGTTTTTTTGGGATTATTATAACAGAAACTGAATTTGCCACATTAAACAATTAAACCATTTCCGAAAAGGGGTTGAACTTGAAAGTTTGGACTTGAAAGTGTTTTTATAGACCTTCCATTTTATTTTTTGTAGGCTTATTAAAAGACTTTGACCGATATTTTTAAGGGCCAAGGTATGTTCTACACGCAGTATTTAATTGAAGCTTCTATAATACTTCTAAGAGATCCAATTTTCAAAACAAAAACATGTGATTTTGTATGACTTTGCATTTATTTAGTATGGCTTCATCTTAAGTGAATTTAAAGACAAAGAAAAGTTTGTATGATTATTGTCCTGAGGATGGACTTGGCCGGTTTCGGTTGACCTCAACCGAAACCGGTCGACAAATATAAATCAAAGACTAAGTAATAAGTTTTAAACAACGAACTTGTTTCATTCTGTATGTCAAGCCATAAAGTGTTTGTTCGATAATTTAAAGTAAAAAAGTTACATTAACTTATTTGGAAAGGTGGTGGGAGGGAAGGAAAGGGGATGGATCTATTCTGTGTAATTAGTATTGTGTATGTGTAAATATATTGTATTCATTTTAGATTTGAAAATGGAGATACTGCGTTAAATAAGTCGAAATCACTGAATGAAATGTTAAAGATGTTTGAAGCCCAGTGAATGAACGTATTTTGTTTAGAGGAATGTTTAATGAGTGATTTGATTGGCTGGTTTGTCTGATGGGCACTCATAATACGTCTGCCTAATTTCTACGTTTGACAATGACGAAATCCAGAAGAACGCTGCTGACTCCTTATAGGACAAATGAGGACGATAGCTCCGAAAGTAGAAATCGGTTTTGCACTTTCTCAATCCTTTGTACGTATGATATAAACTTGGGATTCCAGATTTGAGGGGCGTACTCCAGAGAACTGCGTACATACGCAAAGTAATGCATTTTCATGGCCCAAACTTTTTAAAAATCTTTTATTATATAAGTTCATAGAGAACTACTCTATCTCTTTGAATCTAAAAAAAAATACATTGTTAGATAGGGTTAGGTAAGGTTAGGGGTTGGTAATATTTGCTAATCAGTCTTGCTCTACGTGCTGACCGCGAGTGGCTGCTCTACTGACTGCATTTGCGGTCAGAAAACATTTTCATAATTATTTTTGATGTAAAGTAAGTAGGTATCTAAATTCAGTGGCAAATAAATAATAGTTTTATTTATTTAAAAAGTTCAAAAAATCAACCCATGGAAACCAAGTTTTTTTTACTATAATACATCTATTTTCAATTTTCTATCTAATTGCGCCGTCTCTCGGGACGGCTAGTAACTAATTTCAGATAAATACGTGTATGTGCGCATGTTGCCACCAAATGCTAACAGAATATAATGTTATTGACAACGAGTCTGTCAGCCGAGTTTCAGCTCGATCTGATATCTGGAAGTGGGTTCATTTCCACTTCCAAGATTTACATTAATTCATTCAAGAAAACAAAATCGAAATTCAAGTAGATGAATAAAAAAACGAGAGTGAGTGACGACTGAAGTAAAACTTCACTAACATATATCTCCCTCTCAACTTCCGTTCGTCTCGCCCGATCACACTTTTCATAACGCTCTCGTCACGCATTCATCAGCTTACTCCCCAAGTCAAGCGTGCGTAAAGGCCCGACCGTTCGCTTCGCCCGATTACACTTTTCGTAACGCTCTCTTCACGAATTCACCAGCTTACTCCCCAAGTCAAGCGTGCGTAAAGAAGTTTTACTTCAAAAATACGTGCGATTCTATTTGGCTCCCTTGTTGGGAGTAGTTGCTTTCTGAGGCTCGGAAATGAGATTAGTACAAGTGTTATTCGGCACCGATCATCTCAAATCGCCTTGAAGGACGCTCATTCTCTCGCCCATTCCAATCTACCTCCTCCGTCGCCCAAACTGGAGAGCTTAGTGAAACTAATTGCTAATCACGTCGGGTAGCGGCGCCGGATCACGTAGGGAAGGACGCCCACACGTGAATCGGGCACTCGCTAAACTTGAAGAGGAAAGAAAGAACAGCTTTCACAATATACCGAAAGAGGGCAGCTTTCTCCGCTTATGTACAAGACTTGCCTATACAGTTTTGCGAGGGAGGGCAACCTGCGAGCTTTAGCGTCGGCTCGGGGGCTTTCTTTCGAGTGGACTGTTCTAGTGGCGGTAATCAGTCCTTTATTATAGCACATACTCGACGCTTACTCACTCGCAGAAGGGGTTGTATTTGATTGGTGAGCTTTAGTATCACTCGAACACTGTATTCATTAATTCTTCGCTCTCTAACATTTACGTGCGCTATTCGATTCGTTACATTTTAATGTTTTATGTTGGAACAAATAACTTTTATTTCAGTAGCAAGTCAGATTCGTTTTTTTATCAATGAAATAATAGCACGTTAAAGGCTAATTTGAACTAAACTGTGGTAGAAAGAGAAAATAATACGCTTTATGTTCAAATCTAAAAGTTAACCACAAAATAATTAAAATGTGCACCTTTATACAACCAAAGTTTCCGACCGTAATTCGAAATATGAAACTTTTGTTAAATGATTTTTATTTATTAATTATTTTTACACATTACGACAAAAAAAGTGAGGTTATGATTACATTTTTAATACATTTGTCCAATAAAATATGTATAAGTTTTTATTCTCATTGTAAGTAATTTTAGTTTGTAAGGTTAGCGTAATATAATAAAAAGTACATAATACTTATTTCCACTTAATTTATTTTTGGCCATAACCGGTTTCAGCCTGTTAAAGTCGTCTTCAGACTGATACAAATAATTCTTAATATATAGTTTATATATATAACAAATGAGGGGGGGTGGTGACATAGAGAATGTTCAAGGATTTTATTCAATTTATATGGTTTTTTCCATATTTGTTGCCGTGTTAACTTTGAATATTGGACTTTTGGTTGTTTTAGTTATCGGTAGACACTCGGGTTTACGGATTACTTAAATGTTGTCTGGGGAATACAAGTGGTCAAGTGTGGAGGACTTATTTGAACAAAAAAAACATTAAAAAAGTCACCAAAGAAAGAGACCAAAATTTTATTTTCATTTCTTACTCCAAATGATGTCAGGAATCATTGGTTAAAGCAAGTCAAGTACGACCCTTAGCATTCTGAACGTATATAGTAAATAATTAGGTAGGAAGGTATTTATGTAACTCTTTAAAAATCTTGTGATTTTAGAGGAAATTTTGGTATTAATTTTTTTTTTAAATTTTTTTATTAATAAGTTAAAAGAAATATAATATTTCGCTTTCTTAACTTAAATACAGAGCATATAAAGTATAGTAGGACAAGTATAGTAGTAATATTTTTAATTTTGTTTCAACATCTTAAATTTAAATAGTTTTTTTTAAAGGTTTTTATATTCTTTTCCGTTTTTAGGTTATCTGGAAGGAGATTATACATGTGAACTCCCTCGTGGCCAATATTTTTCTTGCCACTTTCAGTCTTCACAGTATTTGTGTACAATTTATTGCGTTGTCTAGTATAATGTTCGTGTACTTGTGATGTTTTTATAAATGTTGTGTTTGTGTGTATAAGTCCATTTTGTATTTTGTAGATTAAAAGACATATGTTACATTCGTACAATGTTCTTATTTTCAAAAGGTTCATTTCCTGGTATAGTATTTTTGATTTACTAAATGAAAGAACATTAGAAACATACTTTTTGGGCACGATGTCTTCTGTTACAGAACTATTAATTTCTATGATATTTTGAATGTTTTTTCGATCATTACACATAGTATAAGTCATCGTGCAACGCACAAGTCACCGAGACAGCACGTGCTAGAGTACAAATCTCCCGAAATTGGCATTTCTCTTGTCGACCCCGACGCGAACGCGCCGCTTGTCTTTATTTAGCAAACAGCGGCCCCGCCACCGTCCACCAGTGTTTGACGACAATATACGGTGACAGGAATAAGCTTTTATGTGCCGAGCGTAACTGACCGTGCTTAACAAACATGGCCCGCGCCCACGGCCGGCAAGGCTAATATTTGCACCCCCTGATGTAAGGAGCGGAGGGAAATTTCTTTCCTTGCAAGGAGTAAGAAGCGAATGCGTTCGGCCGCGGCTGATTCGCAAACACTGCCCGACTCGGACTTTTCACGCTTTTCTACCTGTTCGGTGTTCACGGGACGTCACACAAAATCAAAATCAAACACAATTCTAGACCTGAAATTCCGTGGTGGTAAAAGTATGGGACCATACCTTATTTTTATAGACACAAAGAAAGTAAAAGGTATCATTGAATAAGAAGATAACAATAATAATCTTAACGAAAATATGAAAGAGAACATGACACAGAAAAACAAAAAAAAGACAATGGTCGCAACTGGGTCTCGAACCCAGACCTCTCGTCTAACCGGAACGTGCGCGTTTTGCACGTGATTATTATTATTGTTATCTTTTTCTTCAATGATACATTACGTTGATGAGAATAATCTTCAAAAGTTATAAAAGAGAGTTTTTCTTATAAAAAATTGAAAGTAAAAGGTATTGAAAATATTTACATTAAAAAAATTAATTTCGGCTGTTCGTGCATGTGTAAGTTGGTAAGTAATGTGAAATATTTCTTCTGATATAGTACTTCGTAACATTATTGAAGTTCTGTGAACGTTAGTTTTCATAATTGCAACTAATTATCATTGCGATAAACTAGGTAAAACGAATATTTTATGAATATACTAGCGAGTTCCCGGCATGCGTAGCAATGCCACTAATAAAGAAATTGTTTCTCCCTGCGTGTCTTTTCCCATTCGTCCCGTTCGCCTTTGGCCTCCCCTTCCCCCTTCCCCGCCTTCAGTCTCCCCTCTCCCACAAACCTCCCTCCCGCGATCCCCTCCGCTCTCCCGCGTTTAATATATTCAGTACCGTTACATTCAGATTTTCAAATAGCTCGCGTGCCACCTACTACATTTTTTTTACAAGTTTCCATTTTTCCTATATTACAACATTAATTTGTGTATATTATAAGACAAATCATTCAAATTTGGTATATAACAAAGATATACATATTAAAAATAATATAATTTTGGAAAAACGGCGTAATTTTTGAAGTGAAAACTTTTTTAGCACCGCTGTGATTTGAAACTCGATGAAACGAAAAATAGCGATACTAAAAAGATATATTTTTTTTAATTATTTATTTATTTTATACATTTTACAAATATAAGACAAAAAGTCCCGATAAACTACTTTTTAGCAGTTTGTCTAACGGGTTCTTTACATTAAAGATCTTATTATAGAGATTTAATAGTTACATTTTTACAGTTAAATATATAAAATTAAATTAATTTTTTTACAGAAATATACTTAGATACATTTTTACAATTATAGATATAAGATAAAATTAAATTTTTTACAGAAATATACTTAGATAAAAAAAAAAATGAAAACATGAATAACAATTTTAAAGTCTTTAGAATAAGTAATATGTTATTGTAAGCTAATACAAATTAATTCTTTCCGTGAGCCAAGTCTTCAGTAAGTTCACCAATTGTTTGTTTTGGGCACAGTTTTTAATTTCAGCTGGAAGCATATTTAAACAACTGGGAATCATGTAATTTAACGTTCTTTGCCCATATTTATTTGTATGTTTAGGTACAATTAGTCCTTCATTAAAGTTAAAACGAGTATTATGGTTGTGTTCCAGCCTGTTTATATATAAAGGGTTATTTATGTGCTGAAATATAATTTTGTACCACATAATTGCTCTCACTGAAAGAATTTTGAGACTTTGATAAAAGTATGGAATATTATAACAAACGCGAACATCTATAGAATTGGCATTGGAGGGAATGAGATATGTAGTATAATCGGTCTTCTCTTTGTGCAGTGCTTCGTAGCCTCCCCACTCTTGTCTACTTTAGTTTTCTGAAGGTTTCACTTCTACCGCGTGTGAATAGCACACTCTGATTTTTTAAGTTTTTAAGCAAATTTCTTCTTTTAAAGGCAATCTCAAGATCCTGTTAAAAAAATAGTTATTGGGATTCAACCAAAATGAACAAAATTTTTGTAATAAAATATTTCTTTTTGCTCTTTGCAGTTAAACTGACAACTGACATCAGTTTTGCGGTCTGAAGGTAATTACTTCAAACAGGAAATGCAAATTTTCAACGACGCTAAAATAAGTTTTAATTTTATTTATTTATTGTGTTTATTGTTTATTTATTTATTTATATTCGTATAATCTATTTAAATTCTTCCAAAAACATATTTTACCATCAATCAATAAAGCTGATAATGTGATGAAATCCTTTTTTCAAAGACAGTCAGTATTATACCTACTAAATCATTGTCCCATTAGCACAGGTGTCAATATTAAATTGTTTGTGATACTTTTGTATTCTACCTTTTACTCATTCTTGTTTGTCATTCACTTTTGCATAATTAGATAATTATTTTTGTTATGATTTCTTTTATACACTGTATTTAAACCATCCATGTATATAATTTTTTGGGTAACATGCCTGTTTTATTCACTTATAAAAATAAAATAAATAAATAACCTAAACGGACTTTTACAAACTAGCGATATTCATAATAATTTTCTGGAACAGTAATCATATGACTCGTAAAATATGCTAAATAAATTACATAAAACCCATTTAGAAGAATTGTAGGTATTTTGCTAAAACTGATTATTATTGTTGAGATATTTTATTATAGCCCGTTTTGTAACCATTTTCCGTGGAGTTGAACACATCTACTACTTCTGAGAAAGTATCGCCAACTGCATGCAATCTAGATACAAGCAAATATGTACTTGATGTTTCGTCGTTCAGAGCCAGATACTTAATATCAAACTTAATATTAAAATACTTGAAGAACTGCAAAATAACATTACATTTCATTTACTTTAAATTATTTTTTTATTTACTGAAGATCTACAAAAAAATTCAATAAATATAAAATGTTTTATTGCAAAATGCACTTGTCATGCCAAAGAAAAAAAAACAGAGTGTACCGTTCACACGCGCTACGAAACCCTGCACAAAGAGGAAACCGATAATTTACGAAGCACCACACAAAGAGGAGACCGATTACATTATCTCATTCTCTCGCAAGCTAAATCCTATAGATGTGTGTGTTTGTCACTTTTTAGTGTCGCTATTTTTCATTTCATCGAGTTTCAAATCACAACGCTGCTAAAGAAATTTTCACTTCAAAAAATATTGTTTCAGTAGGCACCCAACAAAAAATTCATATTTTAATACAAATACGTGTATATTGCACGTCAAACTTATAAAATGAGTGCTGGTGAAAAAACGCACATCAAATCACATAAAATGATGAAAAAATATCGAGATCAAAGATAAGCAATGGGCACTATAACTTCTGCGAGTTTTCTACCATCGCTTCATACCGAAATTTTGTGTTTGTTTATATCCCAGTAGATATTATTTTGGCGTCACATATTAAATAAATATGCCACACAGAGCGCAGTTCGATTTATACTGTGTGTGTTCGCCTATAATGTTTGTCTGCAAATATTTAACTGTGCCAATTCAAGTTACATCAAATGCACGACGGTCTAGTCATGGGCGCCAGTGCACACATATTGCAAAATAATCGGAAAATAATGTGAATATTGTTTAACCCTCCATAGTGGTGGTATGGGGAGATATTAATATAAGAATTATTTCTTTTATTAGTTTTTGCTCATAGCGCTCTACGCTCAAACCGCAAAACCTTAGGGGGTGATTTAATCATGGAAAACATTTCATTTATTTTTCGTTAGCGTCTAAAATAAAATAAAAAAGCTCTGATATATATTTTTTATTATTTTTGCAAAGCATTCGTATAAGTATATTTCAAATGATAATTGAAACATGTTTCTAAATAAATATCCGCTATTACTGGGCGTGTGCCTCTCAGACGATACTGAACACGATAAATAAAGTTATGGTTACATTTTTTTAGTAATTTGAATAGTTTTATTTTAAAAAACTCAATTAGGATTTTTTCTTACATTATCATGAATAATCACCACCTTCCCTGAGTTTCGCGGTATAAGCATGGAAAACGGCAAATAACTAAATGTTATCCTTTTGATAATTTGTATTTCGATACCTTGAAAATTAAAAACTGTTTTTGAAAGGAGGTGAAATACGCTTTTTAATTTTATTATAAGAAAATAAAATGAATTTGGTTTAATGTATTATTACCTATAATCGTTTTTATAACTTCACTTTAATTCGTTCAAAGTTTAAATAATTATTAAAAAATTCACAGTTTCTAAAATTTTTCTCAAATTAAGGTCGGAAATGTTGGTTAAATATGTGTGAACATTTTAATTCTTCTGTCGTTAACTTTTTGATTTGAATACAAAAGCGTGATGTTTTCTCTTTTAAGAGTTTCTCACCATTACAGCCAGGGAGACTGGCTACATTTCATAAGTTTTTGTTGGTGTTAATATACTCGTGCAGTTGTATTTACCTGGTTGCCTGAGATGTGAGTGTGCTTCCAATGAGGATTTGGACATCGCCGATAACGAATTGGAGCCATAGCCTGGAAACAGAAAATATTGTATCAACAGAAGATTCAAAATTCAAAGCATCACAGATATTCCTAAAATTATCCATTCTCTCGATTCATGTCATGGGTTTTTTTACATTAGGTCCACACAGTAGGCCCGCAGTAGGAAAAATATTCCCTCAGGGCCCATATCATCTTTTATGTGGAAGGTCGTTTTATGGAAAGGAAGCAAAGGAAATTCTGGGAAAAAAAGGTATGAGGGTAGTAATCTGAGGTCGATGTGTACAAAAGTGACGGACGTATGAATCCATCCCTTCCACTACGGTACAAGGCGATGAGACCGGCTGAAGAGATAAAAAGGTCTCCCTCAGTGGTGATTCCAATCTCCCAATCTCAGTGTCTCCCTCAATTTTGAATGGTGGATTACCATTCAAAATTGGAACGTAGCTTTAAATAGATATAGTCATGTTTGGAGATCTGAATAGCCCCCTCCTTCCTATTCCCTACTCCTTTCTATCCAGTTGGAATTCTTGTGCGGTATTCATAAAAAAATGAGAAATGAAAGAAAAAGTCTCAATATAATTTTAATATTGTCTTAGTTTTTTTTATTACTTTTTCTGCAATAGAACACCAGACCACCGTCAATTAGCATAAGTTATCTTACCACTTTGCCATTATAGTATTCACGGTAACCGATTAATCTGGTATATTATAATAAAACAAATATAAAATTTATTTCCACTTTAATTTTATTGACCGTTACCGGTTTCAGCTCGTCAAAGCCATCTTCCATCAAAACCTTCCGTCAGTTTCAAAAATAGAAGAATTAATCTGGTAAAAAAAATATTATAAGCTATTATTAATAAGTTTATAACGCAGAATGTTAGGAATTATTCCTACTATTGTCCTGATTCCTACCTAAATTTGTCCCTACCTACATATGTGAAGTCGTAGTTCAGTGCCTTGACAGTATTCAAAGTGATTGCGTGTTCTATGATCAGTCTCAGAAAAACTTCAAGGTGACAACTGGTGTTAATCGGTGCAAGGTGGAAGGTGACACCCAAAGATGTTGGAGTACCATCATCCTACTGCTGTGAGTTTGCTATCCATATCATACATAACATAGAATAAATAAGACGATAAAAGAGATGCCCACCTTTTTATCATTTGAAAAGAATAACAAATATTTTTCAAGGGAAAGCTTTTTTACTACCGTTGCGATTTGAAACTCGATGAAACGGAAGCGAGCGACACTAAAAAGAGACTAACACAAACATCTGTAGGATTTTGTCCGCGAAAAAATGAGATAGCAATAAAATATTTATTTATGCACGGGTACTCGATTTCAATATAACACGATAAATCCACGGTCCCACGCAAGTCTTCTTTAGTCTATAAAGCGCCTGACGAATCTTAGCGGCTAGACAATCAGAGGACCGACGATCGAATGCTAATTCCAAAAAAAAATTAGGATAAATCCAAAAAAAATATACATTTTAATTTTTGTAAAATCAATAACCATTCTTCAAACCGCTCCAAAATGAACATGGCAAAAAAATACAAAAGAAAGCAGTAGTATCTACTTTAATTTTCTGAAGGTTTCACTTCTACCGCGTGCGAATTTCACACTGATTTTATCTAACAAAATACCTACATGGCAAAATCTATACTCATATGAGTGCGAATTAGAAAAGAAATTCATTGCATAGTGTTGAAATATCTGAAACTCTCGTACGATATCGATTATCGCCCACAAAGGATGGCTTTGTGTGCAGCGAAAAACATCCCTATTACTTGTGCCTAATTTAATCCTTGTAGCATCCCTCCGCACTTCTGCTCGCCGGGGGATGAAAGACGTTCCGGAATTCACGTAACATTAACTTGAATAACAGTCCTTCTCTCCTTTCTGTTTCTGTTCTCCTGGTACTTTTCTCCACTGTTCTTGTTGTACGGTACCCGGGTCCTCGGTACTTTGGTCTTTGTTACTCGGGTTCTTTGGTAGCGTGAGTCTTTAATACTCATGGACTTTGGTAGGTTGGGTCTTTGGTTCTCTCGGCCGATCAAAGGCAGCTCTCTGCACGTTCTCCGTACTGCTGGGCGGATGGATGGTGTACCGATTACCTGCCAATTATCCTCGTGAGACCGCCCCTCGAGTGGAGAGCGCGGCAAACGATTGTTCGCTGCGAGCGCCACTGTGCGCTAAACTAATCACCCATAATGGACCCTTTGAAGAAATGTTTTTTATAAATATAAAATGTCAACATGTCATAAGTTAGTCATAGCTGTAAAATTCATTTCAAACTGTTAAAATTTCATTAAAATTTTCTTAAACAAATCTTATTTATCTTGATAGGCCAACATAAATTAAATTACGCTTTAATTAAATTTATGAGTGCTGTTACGTACATAATCTCGTAACATCCAAGAAAATACTCAATAATTTTAATATTATCGAAGCATAAATAGATACCAAGTTCCTAGATAGGTATGTATCTACCTGGAGAGTGTAAGTCAAATAAATTACTTGGTTTTATTGTAAGATCAACCAAACTGTTTAAGAATTCTAACAGTCTAATAATTCTATTCAATTCCTTAATCCGAAGTGTTCTTGAGTACGGGTCAACAGTCTGGAATCCACATTATATTACACAGATATCTAGACTCGAATCAGTCCAAAGAAAATTTTGTCTTACCGATCAGGTGTCTATCATCTTCTAGACGGGTACGAACAAAGACTTAGACATTTCAAATTAGAAAGTCTGGTTAAAAGACGAAACATAAATGACCTCTTAATGCTATATAAAATTGTGAATAATCGTGTAGACAGTAACTTAGTCAACCAAATCAAGTTATACGCCAGGCCCAAATCTACCAGAAACCTAAACACATTCTGGACTGAAATCTTTACTAATAATACTAAATATTTTAATCCTATGTCCAGAATATGTCGATCATACAATGATCTTGTTAAAATACACACTTTTATAGATATTTTTCTAAATAATGTAACCTGTTTCAAAAAATATCTCCACGATTTGTGCACCTAAAAAAAAAAATTTTTTTTTTGTTGTTTTATTACATCTCAGGAAATACTTATAATGTATTTCAATTTTGTATTTAAAGTTATGTATAAATAATACTTGCATTGTTTTTCATGTGTTTGCTTCTGTAAATATTCAAATGTGATTACTGCAGACACATTAGTCTAGGGATATTTATATTTGAATTATAATTTATTATATTTAACCCACAAAAATGTTTATAAATATCCTGTTTGTGTCTCAAATAAATAAATTTAAAAAAAAAAGGATTTATTCAATATTTTTCTTAGTTCGCGCGGATGCGCGTGGAAAAAATTTCGATTTTTTTTTATGCGATTTTGATCCTTATGTATAAAGAATTTGTGTGAAGGGCAAGGTCAAAGTCAAGGGCAAAATCGCTTGCGCCAACATCGTTCATGATATAGCCGAAAGTTTCATTCACCTGGCGACACCAGAATATTTTTAAATGATTTATCTGTGGAATTTGGATGTCAAATTTTGCCGCGATTCAAACTGTCGAAGTCCGATGCGTGGATACTTGACAAAAACTTTTTAAAACCTGTCAATTTACCAAATTAACGAAAGTTAAATGTTGTTTTGATGCATAGTTTATTATTCAAGGAATGTGTTTCGGTAAATAAAATATACAATAACTCAACATTAATCCACAAAACATTAACTTCAAAGTGATGCAGTGATGCTTTGCATAATTTTCTTGTTCCAGAGCATGGCCCCCCACAGGATCGGTATTTGATTAGTCAGGAAAAATCGAAATTTGTTATATAATGCAGTTATATATAAAAAATGTTCTCCATATGCAATACACGGATTAATCATAAACACCACCAAATCAATTAAAAAGCAGAAAAACTAATGGTGAATTCAACAAAATGTTGATGTTTCAAAATGTCATACTAACGTACATGATATTTTATTTTCGGTGAGCCTTCGAATATTGCATTCCTCACTATCCCAAATCTTAGAATTTTGAGATGTCTGACTAATCAATTGGACGATCGATTTGTGATAAAATTTTGACATAAAATATTACAAAAAGGCTATTTACAGACTGGTTTAAGCCGCCGTTACCCGAATTTCTAAAGATTTCTTACATATCTCTCTTAAACATTTGAAGTTTTTAAGATTTAAAAAAAAAAATGTTATTTTTGAAGATAATATCTATACATTCCCAACGCCGAAACCCAAATTATATGAAATTCCCCTTATAGGAAAAAATCGCAAAGTATACTCCGAAAATTATTATTTTCAAGATTGTTTCAGTTACTTTACAAGTTATATGTAAGAAAAAAATCAGTGTTTCTTTAAATGCTATTTTAGACAGCCCCCAAGAGAATTTTGCTCTATTTTAAACGAGTCGTGTTTTATGAAACATTTTCACTATTTTCGCTTCAACTTTACCCATTTAAATATTAGCGCACTCTCTACAACATTCGTAATTACATATCTCTCCATCTTCTTCTTTTTGAGCGCGGTTACGGCGCCTTAAGTCAAGTCCAATGTTAGAATTCTTAAGGACAAATTTAAAAAAGGTATCTATGTAGTTTGTTAAAGTCAGCTGTTTTAAAATTTCAATAATTTTTTGGGTTTCCACGTGATGTAAATTCAAGGGTTTCCCGCTTGTACTACGAGTTTCTGGACACCGTGTACCTACCCACTTTAAAACTATTAAAAAATTGTTAAATAGAAATAAAAAATTATAGATAAGATTTACTTTTCTGAAATTGCAATCTACTACATATTTCAAAAGCATCAATTGCAATTTGTGCAAGAATCCAATCACAGATCCCATTTCATTTTGAACGGTAACTCAATAAATGTGAGAAAATGATTTTTTCCTTTTACCGGAATGCCTATAAATAGTGTGTAGAGTAGCCTAGATGTGCCTGTCGGGTGAATGCTCCGTGCATGTTAGCTGTAATTGGCTCACCCCACCCCACCCCTACCTCCAACACACCCTCGCCCAACGGAACCCGAAGCGATGATTTGTCCTTTGATGTCTCCTAAATCGCATTTCACGTGTTGTTGCAAATAAAAGAAACAGTGTAACGAGAGGACATAGAAGTACCTCTACATTGTGTATTCTATTTCACGCCTTTGTTGGTTGTGTGAAGCCATCCTTTTGTCTCGTCCCAAATTTTGAGGCAAATAAATATTTAGATAATATTTACGAAAAGAAAATTTAAAATTACTAACGGTGATTTGAAGAGGTTTTATGGAAAAAAAATATAAAAATCGACATTTTTATAACCGTTATTCTTATTTACAAATGTAACTATGCAGATGCTGAAAAGTTTTAAAATTACCGTTGCTAGTTTTATTTGAAAAATTGTATTAGGTATAAATAAATTTGAACTATTTAAAAAAAATTGGATTTCTTTGAGTTTGAGAAGATTAAAAAGTATTTGTAAGACACCCAATAGTGAACTTAGTAACTTAGCCCGTATGGGTACCGCCGCTCCGGTATCCATTTATGGAATAACTGTTTGCTAATTACAAGCACCCCTGCCGTAATTCACCCCAAGTGGTTCGCTACGTTTGTTGACTTAGCAAGGGTGACCGGTTTCGTAGGGTGAGGTGCGTCGGCGAATGCGTTTACTCACTTATAGTGTGGCGGGCTGGATCGGTAGATATTGATAGAGGGGGACTTAACTCGACTGGATTCTCTGTCCATCGTCCTGCACCCACACAGTGGGAGAGATAGTTTCACGTCACTCCTGGATACATTGACTGCCAGATACCCATCCCTCGTACCTTTTTCCTTTCGAGAACTTCCTCTCTTTCCTTTTACTAAAAAGACCCTCCACACCGCGTACCCAAAGAAGACTTCGGCCCTGCTGGTGTTTTTTCTTCGGGGCCTCCTTTGTGGATTAGCTTAAGAGCAATATTATTATATCTAGTTATATACCTTTTTCCTAGTTATATATAAATAGCTTTTTGACTGCGAATCGCTTGGAAGATCACTGTAAGTACGAAACAAGGGACCATATAAAATGCCTATAAGAATGTAACTGCTGGGTGAAAATCAATGCTCTCCCTTGAACACATTTCACTAAACAAGTATGCATGAAACTGACAGTTAAAAATAGCACACCAGTAGGTATCGTAATATCGAAACCCAAATCGAGCTCAAATAGAGCTGAAATAACAACGAGATTTAATCAGATGGTAGATATCGTTATGCCAGTAGCCGCCTACAGTTTTGTCTATTCATATCTGCACCACTCCACAACATCGTCATTGCTTTGTAAGTTACAAAGCTTTGATACTGAAATAATAGCTTCTCGAAGATCGCTTACGTAGATCGTAAGCACAAATGTGAAACCTCTACAATATGAAAACAAAACAATGTAACAATTATTACTTTTACAAGGCACGACTCAGAGTTGAAAATGGAATGCGTTTTTATCGGATAAAATTGTTGAAATTTGAAAAAGTTTTTAAGACCATTCACACAGGAACTAAAGGGATTTGAGTATATTCGAATGAAAGATTTTGCAAATAATATGGAATATGATACATGGGATGAAATTAAAAACACGACAATTATAATTGTATCTAATGATATTAGTAGCGTACAAGGTGTTCAATTGACATATTTGCAATCCTGATATTCTATAACGTATTACGCCTTTGTCCCCGATAACTTCATTACAGCTAGGCAGCATAGGCTTTTTTTATTTTTCCAAGAGGCAGGACTAATCTACTAATGATCTTGCTTTTGGGGAGAATGACTACACTCTTAAACCACCTTTTTTCTGGGATGGGTATTTTTTATTTAAACTTTAGTCAGATGTTACGTGTTTTCGATATTATTTTGTGGAATGAAAGCATGGACTCTTACTGAAGAACTAATTAGGCGATTTGAGGCATTCGAAATGTGGATCTACAGAAGAATACTTAAAATAATCTGGATGGACAGGGTTACGAATGAAGATGTTATGGTTCGGATGAACAAAGAAAAAGAAGTTATTAAAACTATAAAAATCCGAAAACTTCAATATCTTGGACATGTGATGAGACATCCAGAGAAGTTTCAACTGACATAATTAATTATAAATTTTGTGAAACGTAATTGGAGTCACCATTTTCAAAAGTTAATAAATAAGTAAATTAAAGTTTAACTGTTATCTAGCCAATGACATGATTATGCCTCACAGCAATGTGGCACTTTCATTACACCATTAAAATATATTAATATCATGCAACATATTTTTCAGATTTCGCTAAACCTTAATCAAAGCATCTAAGATTGAAGATAAACAATTATAATTAGTGTTTTCGACAGTGATAACTTACTGCCATCGATACCACTTTAAGAGTATATCTATAAACTTATCTAAATCATTTGTACAATTTTCCATGGTAATGTAATACACACTTGTGTTGAACCTACTTATATCCTTTATTTTTTTTTTGCACCTTTTATCGCTGTATTAATTTAGCTGTGTTCTGTAAAACATCAAATCGAGTGTAATAAATGTTTGCTAATTACAAACTTGCCTTACAACAAACCATTCATGTTTATGTTTAAAATAATTTCAACAAAGTTACTACACATTATACAACTTTACACAATTATGAAACCACATACCAGGACTATACCGTTGTATAATAATAATAATAATAATAATATATCTTGAAAATGATAATATAATATAATATAATATAATATAATATAATATAATATAATAATATAATATAATATAATATTCAAAAAACTGTTTCTGAAAAAATTAGAAAATACACAGATTTAGGAAATGAGATTAAAAGAATTTGGCATTCTCGGACTATAAAAATATTACCATTTGTTATTTCGGCCACTGGCATAATACCTAGGAATCTGATTCAAAATTTAAGCATATTAGAATTGTCAAAGAATTTGTATATAAAAATGCAAAAAGCAGTAATCTTAAATACATGTAGGATTACAAAAGATTTTTTAAATATTTATATTGAGGGATCAGTAGGATTTATAGGTTCAATTAGAAATGCCACAGAGCCGAACCCTCTGATATGAAAATATCTGGAGTCGGTGAATTATATTCCCATTTGGTCTCTAGTAGGTTGACATGTTGTTATTGTATTGTTTTGTATTTATAATACTTATATAGTGCAATTGCATAACGTGGATTCACTAGATGATCATTTGGGGAAGTGTATGAAAGGGTTTAGTTTTTCCTTCTTTTTTTTTTGTTTTTTTTTTTGGGGGGAAAATTTAACCCGGACATTTAAATCTGGTGCGTAATAAAATATATATATATATATATATATATATATATATATATATATATATATATCTTGATAATATAATAATAATATATCCAATGAAATTGGCAACATTACAACTAAAAAAGTACATGTTCAATGTAGAATACAAATAGATTACATCCGTACAAAAAAATTAACAAGTAGAAAGTAATGTAAGATCGGTTACACAGAAGTAGCATAATTATACAATATTTTTAGTTGTGCACAGTCTGCCTCACTAGGTGAACCTGTATTTATGTATTTATTATGTAGGTTTCTATACAGCAAAAACTTTATTTTAGATTCCATTACTGTTTGTATATACACAAAACAAAAACTGCAAGGTTATTACCACAATAACAACTGTCAATGACAGGGCGTATCCACGTGTATCTTTCGTATTCAGTTTATTACGTTGTGTAAAAAAATTTCACTTATTATTATGCTCCTGTACAACTTACCTATAAAATCAGGCAGATCATGATGGGCCTTAGGCACTTCACGATCTGCCGCCAGGCACTTCATTATGTGGCTAGGCGCATCGTGATCTGTCTTGTTTTACGATCGGTCTACGACATATGCATGGAAAAGCCTTAAAGGAGTTATAAATTAATATCCTGGTTCGATTTACTTTAAAAAGGAAATGTTTTAATGCACAGCAAAAGAAATTCGCCCAAAATAAAAGTTTAAAAGCAAGTATGGCTTCATTTCGAAACATGGAAGCCATAATAAGAAATTTTAACTTATCAAAAGTCACAAAAAACGAGTAATTTTAAATGATATTACGCCTCGTGAAAGTTGAAATTATAATTTAAAGTTAAGTTTTGCGGAACGGGGGTGTGAGAGCGAGAGAGGAGGGTGAGTGAAAAAAGGGGGAGTTAGGAGAGGGGGGGGGGGGCGGCGGAATAAAGTTAAAGCCGGCTTTGAAGTGGCAGCGATAACGCGATATTAGCCAGCGTCAAACGCCAAACAAACCAGCGCTGACAAAGGGAGCATCGCCTCGGGACAGCGGCATATTGCGGTTTGCGCCAACGACAGGCGACACCTTGTTCACTCGAGCAGGAATCAAGTTTATTCACTCGGAGAGATGCCTCGTGGACTTGTTTATGCGGCGGTATTTGCTGTTTGCTCGCTGGGCGTTCACTGGAATTAAATGCAGCCGACTAGGTACTAGGTTTTTCACGTTTTAAAAGCTTTGTGGTTCTTTATCTATACCTCGCCGGGTTGTGGCGTTGCCAGGTTGTTCAAACCAGGAACCTTTTATTATCACATTGTTTGCAGAAACTAAGAGAATGCTTTTGTAGTCTTCAGAATGTACTACTGTGTCAGTCAGTTTAATGCTGTATAATGTTCATTTAAACAGACTGCAAGAGTAGACCGATATTGTTGAATGGCACCTCCTTATCTGAGCTTCACAAGTATTGTGCCGGCTTTTGTGTAACGACAGTCAAAAATCATCAATTAAGTCCACAAGTAGGCTATTAAAGACTCTACAAATTTAATCTTACTCGCCTGTAATTAAATACGCAATCGAGCTGTGCAGAGGTAATTAAACGCAGAGTTGGGACATGATAAAACGCACTACCCTTCGATCTATATAATTGATTAAAAATATAAAATACAGGTTCGACAAACTAATAAAGTAAATTTCAATAAAGATTATTAATTGAAGAAGAGGATAATACTAATAAATCGAAACGATACACGAAATAGAACTATTCACATAAAAATAAAAAGGTAACGGTCGCAACTAGGACTCGAACCCAGGATCTCTTGGCTTACCCGGACACAGCACCGTAACCAACTCGGCCATTGGGACCTTAATTTTTTGTCACTTTCTGTCATGTTTGTCGATAAAGTTAAGTTATTAAAATTGCCTGTCAAAAATCTACACTATTCCAGTATTCTGTAACACGTACTAACCATGAAAAGAAGCGATCAAAATTGTGAGACCGACAAAAAGCAAAGTACAAAATTTGACGAAGACGCCAATTACATTTTACTGGAGATTTTTTCTTGTTAATTTTCTTTAGCCCCGTTAGCGATTTGAAATTCGAATGAAACCGAAATGCGTAAAAATTTATTATTTGACGGTCCTCGGTTCTAATATAATGTGGTAAAATCACAACTACGCGCGGGCCTCCATTAACACCGCGGTACGAAGCGCCTGACTCTCAGCGCAGAGATATCCAGCGAACGGAGGTTCGAAACCTACCAAAAATCCAAAAAAAATAAACATTATTTTTTTTTGTAAAATCAAAATCCAATCTTCGAACCACTTTAAAATAAACAGACAAAAGAAAAGAAAGCGACTATCTAGTTTCACTTCTACAGCGTTTGAGTTGCAAACTCTGTGTTTTTTTTCTACAATTTTACTGAGATCCCTAAAGCAAAATTTTCACAAGGAGATATGGTTTAAAGTTGTTTTAAAAATCTCCCCCTCGCGTGGCGCACTTCTGACGAGGGCGGTAGCGCCTCCGGCCGCTAGGTTGCGTCGGTTATTTGCACGTCCGTGTATATCAAACGCCTCTGTCTAAACTCCAAACCTCAAATTTTAATCTGCCACCCTCTGGTTTGTGTGTCTAATCTGTCGTTAACGCAAACTGTTAGTTGGCTTGCGGGCATCTCATTAACCGCCGCAGAGGCGAGCAGGAACGCTTTGGTTGCGCTGGAAACCAAACGGTTTGTTTAAACATGTCCCTTGTGACTGTGAGTACCTACTATACTGTGCACCTACGTATCACTATTCATCGATCACTTCATACGTAAATAGAATTTTCTGAATTGGCTGAGCGTAGCGAAGTCAGGTTTTAACCCGAGGTTTGGCATTTCATCCGTCAGTAAATTTGTTTGTGCGTTCCGTTTCCGTTTCAAGATGATGGCCGTTTTAAGTGTTTAGTATTTATTATTTTTTCAAATGTGAAATCGTCGTATTTGTTTGGACTTCCTTATTCGAATTTTTGAAGTGAAATTTCTATAGCACTCTTGTGATTTGAAAATCGATCAAAAACGACACTAAAAAGAGACAAATGTTTACATCTATAGGATTTAGCCTGGGAGAGAACGAGATAGAATAATCGGTCTCCTCTTTGTACGGTGCTTCGTAGCCTTCCCACTCTTGTCTATTTTAGTTTTCTGAAGGTTTCACTTCTACCGCGTGTGAACTGCGCACATTTTTTTTTAGTAAACATGTATTATTTTTTCAAACATGAGATCGTCATGTTTATTTCAACTTTCTTTTTCACATTTTTCAAATTTTAACCCTTTGAGGAGTATTGCCGCACGTATGCGGCAGCACTCGGACGATCCAAATAGAGTATTGTCGCATACGTGCGGCAGCACGACTTTATTTAGTTATTTCTAAGCCGTGTTTGTAATTTCGATTAAATTATGATTTATAAATAATACAAATATATTTGTCAAACATTTTTACATGTTTTTACCAAAATTGTTACATATTTCACGTTACAGATTACGTAATCCTGTGGCTCTCAACATTTTACAAATAAAAAGTTTTCAAAAATTTTAATTAATTTATTTATAAATGTTGAAAAAATTAACAAAATAAAAAAATTGTATGTTGAGAACCACTGAATAGACCCACTTTTTTATTTTTAGTATTATCTCTTTATTACATTGTATATTTCTTTTTATGTAAGCAAATAAAAAAAAAATTAAATTTGAAACTTTTTATTTGTAAAATGTTGAGAACCACTGAATTTATAATTTATTTTTATTTTTAGTAACATGTTTTATGACTTTTTATTCGGTACTGTACATTTCATTTTTTATAAAAAAATATTTTTTCGCAACACTATTTGTAAAATGTTGAGAACCACTGAATTTGTCCAAGTAAATTTGCGTAATGCTTTCTCATTCAATAAGAAAAGGTAATATATAGTAATAAAAAAGCTCCGAAATTAACTTGTGTAGTAAAACAAGGTAAGAAGATAATTAATTAAATCGATTAAAAAATTAAGAAAAACTTGAAAAATAACTCACTCCCACGATGTAGGTGACAAAAAAATAACTCACTAATCAAAGGGTTAATGGTGTATACCTACCAATCCGTCCGAAGAAAGTATGAAAAAAGAATTATTGTCATCGAGATAAAAATAGTTTCTTTTGATTAATTGTATAATTCCGTTTTTTTTTTTATTTAAATAAAAAGTTACATTAAATATTTATAGTTTATAATTAAGCAGGTAGGTACATATTTAAGTATCTTCTTACAAATTTTATGGATTCAGAGGGAATTTTCAGTTCTGATTTATTTAAATTCGAGATATTAGAATCATCCTTTTTTGGATCCAGGTCTACTGTTCACAGGAATATTTTCATTTGTTGGACGACTGACTATCTATTGTGATGTGCTTTTATTACACTGGATGTAGGTTTGTACATTTCAATTGCATTCAATTTTGTTGAATTGCAAAATTGTGATCATGGCGTCGGCAGTCAATAGACTAGTGGCGAAATACCACCATTAGTAAAGTTGTAGTAGTGGAATCAGATACTATTGACCTATGGCCTGCACTTATTTGATTGTATGACAGACAATAAATTTTCATTGGCTGCCTTCGGGCAGATCTTATTTTATAGATATGACTATCTTTCAAAAAATGTAGATGAGACCTTCTCTGTATCTTCACATATCATTTTATTCAAATTCAGTGTGCGGTATGTACAATTTTATCAATCGAAAAGCTCCGTTCAAATTTAGACGGAAAGCATTTCGTACTCAGTACTGGTATTTTTTGTGTATTTCATGCAGGAAATATTAACAGTGGTGTGCAATTCGTTACGACATGACTAAGGGATCTATCACGGCGAAATTGATAACTTTACAATATCGGATAAATCGAATACGGTTGCGCCATCGACGACGATATTGGTAGGGAATAAATAAGAAATCGATATTTGCTGGCAATACTGGCAGATCTGTTTATGGATTTATATTCCTAAATGTCAAACCGCTACGAAAAATTAAAAACGCCTGTAAATTGAAAATTTGGAATTGAAAAGATAACTTTAATATTAATTGGCAATTCCCAGGAATTTTTAACATTAAACGCGAGTTAATTAGTTCACGAGTCACATTTCAACCGGAAAACAATGATCGCGTCTTAAATAAATTAATTAGGTATATGGATCGCTACACGATTTCTTTCAATTCTAAGAGCTTCGTGAGTTCAACTCCATTCATTGACAAACAAGTTATTTTACATAACGAAGGACGTTATTCAAAAAGTTGTTTATGTTAACAGCTTATCTGACACTCAGGAGACCGCGCTAAAATTAGCGGCTTTTGTCAACTGACTACCGGAACCTAATCATAGATGACGAGTCAATACCGTATTGACGCAGGGTTTTGTCGATTGACCGTGCAGGACTTCCAGAGTTAGGCTGTGTGTAGTTTTTCAAGTTCAGGTATGAATTTATTGTGCGATGAATATTTGAAAACGGCGTATTTATTGTCATCTTCTGCTAAGTATTTTTATCAACTGAAATTATTTTTTTATTACTTTAATCAGAAATTGGAAAACATATGTTTCTGTAATTTCCTCTTATTGTTCCTTTTTTCTTAGGTCTGGCCCAACTTTTCAGCCTTTATTGACTGCACGCCACTAAAAGGGGGGAAGGGGTTGGTGGATTTTACGAATTGGAAGAGAGTTTCACTGTGCTACGGTCGAATAATTTATTGTAAAAAATATTGATTCAATGGTGCTTTAGTTCATTTTTTCATCGAATCTGTACGTACTGAAATTAAATTTTGTTGAAATTCAAAGTAAGTAGAAAACTATATAATTAAGTTCACCATGCAGGATTGAACGTTGCGCATCCGATCTGCAACTAACCAGATAAGTACATCTCAATCTTTCTCTTTCCTATCATTAGGTATTTTCAATTGAATTTTAATAGTTATATACTCACGTCAAAATCAAAATCGAAATAATACCGTTTTAATTATCTTCTCTTTCTGCCTACTGATTCGTTGACATTGTATGTATATGTTTAAATATATACACGTGTGTGTCCCTAGGAAATGGCTGTGATATGGTATGCCAGTGAATGACAACTCAAACGGGCTGCAGGCAATAACGAGAGAAAGATAAACAAAGCATTGGGGGAGTGGAAAACAATAAAACGAACTAAAATGCGATCAGGGCGTTCTATTGGTGGCCATATACTCGTTGGCATAATTTATTAAGGTTTAATTGACTCCCACATGCGATTTTATAGGATTCATTGATTTGCACACATTTACGATTGCAAATGTATGGTTTAAGCCCCCGCATTCCGTATTTCTACCGTTTTATAACATATTTCTCTATAATAAGTCTCTAAAAGAAAAAAATCAGATTATTCCTACAAATTTGCCACGCCAAAAAGGTAATATGAAACTAGGTGTTAAAAACCCGCTCCGCAGGTTTTTACTGCTAGGCCCCGTGGACAGCTTTGGATTTGGCTTCGCCCACTTAGTGTTGGTGACCATTTTATAAATACAATACGAACTGTTTCCAAAACAGTCCGTTCCTCGGATTCACCGTAGCTAGTCACCGGGACAAAGTAACCGAGACAGAGCAATGAGGTCTTATGTAATGTATAGCCACTTGATGCAACATGTATTACCGTCAATCTTTTCACATCCGGAAAGATACCACATAATCACAAATTCGTAGCACTTATACCTAGGGGGAAGACCTGCTGACGGAAGTAGCGACATCTTGTGTCGAATTCTTGAATTCGAAACCGAATTATAACAATAGCTTTGTGCGAAATTCCACCCACACAGATTTTATTTGTAGCGCGGCGCGTATAGCGTGGTGTCCGACATGCACTCGTAGCTGGGTTCTAAAATTCAATCAAGCAAACGCTACTGCTCGATTTTCTCGACAGAAAAAAATTGCAACGTATGCTCCGAAAATTACAACAATCACATTTTTTTCACTTACTTTATACAAGTTGAAAAAAATCACAGTGTTTCTTTATATGCTATTTAAGATTTCCCCCGATAATTTTGCTCTATTTTAAACGAGTCGTATTTTATTAAACATTTTCACAATTTTCGCATAATTATTAGCGTTTTTAATATTAGCGCGCTCCCTCTAACATTCGTGTTTATATGTCTCCCCTTTCTTCTTTTTGAGCACTTACTACCGGGTCTTAAAGTATGTACATATATGATTGATTATCGTCCAGATATGATTGATTGATTAGTCACTATACATCTACATCTCCAAATACTAAGTTTTAAGATAATGAAGAAAGTAATATTTGAATGTTCACTTTAAATCACATATTATTTATACGTGTCAGTGTTTTACATATTAAATATGCTGAAAAATAGCACCCGGAGGCATAAAGGTCCGGTACATTAGTGTAAAATTTTGAAAGACCTTACTAATTAATCAGAAAACATCTGCAAAACATTTTGTTCAATTCACTTCAAGTTTTTCTACATTATAATTGATTTGAACCGTTAAAAATGACCGAATTTGATATCGACACCTTGGCGCAGTAGACAGCGCGTTCGCCCGGAAAGCGAGAGATACGTATTTTACTAAATACATAGTTTTCTCAAGGTACCTATCCGAAGAATCTTTGGAAATTACTCTAAAAATTATCATCAACTTTGTATGGAATAAATTCAAAACTCCCTTTCTTATAAACGCAGTGTAAAATAAAGCAGTGTGTAAGGTCGTAACGGTGAAAAACTTGACCTATTACCACAATGTTTGTATGGTTAAAACGGCCTCCAGCTTAAGACCGGCTTCTAAATTAATAATGCACAATTTTGTTCAAAAATGCTTGCTTCGTGGCACATTGCACAACATATATATCAACAGCGTTCAACTCCAAAAAGATGTTTCGATTCCACGCGAGCAACAAATTTCTCAATAATAGTTTTGTAAATTCCGCTCAAATCGTTCTGATTTCCATAGGAATGCCACAAAACAGAGTGTCTCAGAAATGTGAAATTATTGAATTGTAAAACACGGGCATGTTCACACTCGCTCCGTTTCCTGGGACACAGTTCCCGGTGAACGGTCTGCGCGCACGCGAACCGCGGGCCTCGAGGTGATTCCTTCCACCGCCTGCCGCGCTGCCAGCCAAACGAGGGGGTGGGACCGCGAGCCGTGGTACAGACGCGAAATGTGAAATATACTAGAAACGACGATATATACTAGTACTAGCGACAGATTAAAACAATATAAATCTTCTTCAATAATAATTGCATACTTACTTTGTGACTTCATTTCAAATTAATTGAAAATAACCAACTTTGGTCACACCCAACTTTTTAAAGATATTTTCATAATCATAAAATTTATCAACTGAACACTAAATTACCATCATTGCGTACAATGTACGAGTAGGTACGCGATCGAGACGGTATGTTCCCAACAGTATGCAGCACGTTGTAAGACTAGTAATCCCCTACTCCCACGACATAAACCCAGACATTGATATCGCCATAAGTGATCGCATGAATTCATAAAAGTTTTTTCGTATGCTTCGAATGTTCAAGTCCCGTCGCGAACTCCGACACCGCTCGCCATCATCGATCACAGAGCCGAGGGGGAGCAAGCATCCTTGACTAAACTGCTCTGTTGTTGTATACCTTCTAAACATTTAATGACCCAAGTGATTTATCGAACATTGCACGTCGGATTTATTTATGTTTTAAAAATGCAATGTGTAAGAATATTAATATAGCGGTTAAAACAAGGTTATTTATTATCTAATCTTTGAAGATAGTTTTAACCATTGTCAAACAGAACCTCCAAAATAGACAAGATTCGTTCGCATTTAGGAATTGAACCCATCACCTCTGACTTATTGGGGTAGTGTTCTTTCTGAGATAATTCGACCATATCAACTTCCATCATTTTTAACTTTATCAAACCTCGAAATTAAAATGATGCGCAAAGTTTGTTTACAACCATATTATTTTATTTACTTTAAATCGAAACAAATCTAATAAACGACAAAAACAATTTAGTTAGATCTACAATCTATTTTTGATAGTGTTAATAAGGCATACCTACGAGTATCTATCTAGAGTTTAAAATGAAGGGTTATTACTAAAAAACTAGCATATGCCTTCCAAATTGTCACTTTATTTAATTCATTATCGGTATTTGATTTCATGATAATCACGGTTTTATTACGTCAGAAGTTTAGTATTTATTTTAACAATGAAATTCTTGACGGCGAAACTTTTTGATCCTGGAGGTTTTGAGTTTAAAACCAAGCGAATCGAAATAAAACACTTTTTTTTTTGTAAATATAAATAAACTACGATAACTACCATTCTAAATCTAAAAGTTACTATTTTATCATGTAACAAAATAATTTTGTTTGATATGTAGGTAACAATATTATTTCTCCACATTCTTTACGCCACACAACATACCACTATAATCTAACAATGAATTCATTCATACATTCTACATAGATAATACAACTATTTCATTCCAGCGGCATATCCATTTCATATACTTCCCTTCCCAAGCCGTGAAGCTCGCAATAACAATTGTGACAAGGCGACCTCAACTTTGGTTCAAGTTCGGTTCGATTTGGTCCCCCCGAGCCGGATCGCCCCGCGTTTCGCGCCCATCCGAGCATGGATGATTCCGCATTTAAAGATATTCATCGGAATATTGCATCACTTAGCGAAATATTGTAACTGTCAATCAAGGCATTACGGCGCATTGTTACGGCGCACGCGGCCGGCGGCACGCGTAGGGTAGGCCGGGGGGCGCCGCTTTAAAGGGAGTGTTAAGCGTTTCGATGGATTTTTTGTCAGTAAGTGCTGCACTGTTTATTGGCAGCGTGACTTTACTGTTGAAGTTTATATTGGGTGGAGAACATCATACTAAAGTCAGTATGTATTCTTTTCCTTGATAGTATAGACAGGCGGCTTTAAAAAATTATAACTGAGATAATGAAACAATGCATATTTTTAAAAAGAACATGTTTTTAAGCAATGTTTTTTATTTGTTCTTCTTCTTGCTTCTCGTGCCCTTTCCAATCAACGGACGTTGGCTATCATGTTGGCTATGCGGATTTTGTTTACTGCAGCCCGGAACAGCTCTATAGTAGACTGGCCAAACCACTGCCTCAGGTTTTTTAGCTATGATGTTCTCATTCTTCCAGGGTCCCGACTTCCAGCAATCTTTCCCTGCATTATGAGATGCAAGATCTCGTACTTCTCTGGAAGTCTCATCACATGACCTATATATTGAAGTTTTCGGATTTTTATTGTTTTAATAACTTATTTTTCTTTATTCATCCGAACCATAACATCTTCATCGTGACCCTGTCCATCCAGTTTAATTTAAGTATTCTTCTGTAGATCCACATCTCGAATGTCTCAAGTCGCCTCATCAGTTCTTATTAGTTATTCATCGGTTATTTATTACTATTATAAATGATGAGTATATAGATCTCATTATCATTTCTAAATAACATCAATAAGTCATGGTTTGGTTTCCTATTTTAAAAGTTAAACGCATAAAGTCTAATCTAGTTACATTCATACAAATAATTGGTATAAGTTTAAATAAAATTTACTGAAAAGAGCGTGATAAGAGCGCGTTATGTCACCTATATTATGCATTTCGCTATACCATATTTATTATTTGTTAATTGGCGAAAATATGCTCTGGTTTTTTAGAAAAATAAATGGTAAAATAAAACGGATTATGAGAATACTGCAATTAAAAAGCACATTCGGTTAGAAACAAATAAACAGACACCCCTTAAATACGAACTAATTATTTTGATATATTAAAGTGTGATTTTCTACAAAATATCGACCAACTGCAAAGTACATTGAGGTTGATAGCTGCGAGTGAAATTCCCGCGAGAAAAGCGAATGTGCCGAGGTTTTGTCCTCGTGTGTTGTTAACAAAAGCAGCAGGGCACAACGCAACAACGCAAGTCCTTTTGCTATAACCGCGGAGCTCAAAACCAACGCAACTGGTGTTTGCCCCTTTTGTGCGGTGGCGTGATTTAGCGTCCGATGGGCGTGTGCCGGAAAAGCTCCGGAAAGGCCACGGACTTGACTCCCGGCTGTTTTTCAATTCCGGCGTCGAAATCCCAACGGGAACATCCCGCATTGGGTACAAAT
The DNA here is from genome assembly GCA_917880885.1 of Limnephilus marmoratus. Taxonomy (NCBI): domain Eukaryota; kingdom Metazoa; phylum Arthropoda; class Insecta; order Trichoptera; family Limnephilidae; genus Limnephilus; species Limnephilus marmoratus. The sequence goes on along the minus strand of OU862920.1, from coordinate 48,850,460 downwards.
TGAAAATATCTGCTGTGAAACATAGATTGGGTTATTAGTACCTAGGCAGGTGCCTCCGTATTGATTCAGCATGCATTTCCCAAAATAATGATAAAAAATGTTTAAAATCGACCACTGCTCCTCAAAAATTACATTTTTTCAAATAATTTTTAAAAAATCATGATTTTTTCAACTCTCTTGTGAGCATTATTGAGCGACACCATGTCTATGTCATCTCGCAGCCTTTTTTCCATTATAGCTGCTACCACGCGCTGTTAAAGAGAAATTACCCCCCATTGTTCATCGTGAATTATCGTTATTATCATCTAGGAAATATGTTTTTTTCTTAGGTAGATACAACAATTGATTCAGAAGTGAAGAATTAAAGATATATTTTTTTTATTTTATTCGGGAGACCAACAGTTTACATTAAGATGGAGCATAATCATATCCAAGTTACATTAATTGTACCATTTAAAGGTTTACACATAAGTATAATAATATACAGACTGGAGACGGAAAACTCAAATAAATTTACGAACAAACGAAATGCAAAGTGGTAAAGAGCGTTTAACCAACCAGCGGCCGAAAATCCACATTTCGTCGAAAGTTGTTCTTATGATCGAAGCGTAGCGAAGTCCAGTCTTGACTTAAGAGGGTATTATCAGAGAAAACCAGAAATAGGTATGTCATTTTTAAATCAGATTTTAGACGTTTGACTCTTTTCCACAAAAAATTATAAATGGATTTCGAAAGATTGTTCTTTTATCTAGCATTCGCATGTTTTAAATTTTGAGAAAAATGTTTATTTTTAGTATAATAAGGTTATACCACAGGTCGTTGGCAGATTTGTTAAATTTTCAAAAATATTTTGTATTATACCACACCCATTTCAAATCATATAATCAGTAAAATAAATCAATACGTTATCTGGGTATCGCATGATTTAGAATTTTAATTTTAGTTTAAATAAAATCATTAAAAAATATATACGTACATGTGTTTCCTGGCAAAAATTGGCCCGTCTGTGCGCATTTACAAACTAACATTTTTCAGATTTTTTTAACATTCTTATTTAACTTAGAGATTACTGAAAAATGGTAAATACTTATTATCAAAAAATAATTACAAAAAGTACATTATTTTAATAGTTTTATCATCACGCCTTTCAGCATTTTTGGATGTATGTATAAATTTAAGCAAATTTGGAATGACATAAAATCGATATCGAGTTACAATTTTAAAAAGCTGGTACGCATAATAATTAATCTTTCTCATTGTAACCGCCCTACATGATCGTAAGAATAACTTTCGACGAAATGTGGATTTTCGGCCGCTAGCTGGTTAAACACTCTTAACCACTTTACATTTCGTTTGTTCGTAAATTTATTTTTGTTTTCCGTCTCCAGTCTGTATACTTATGTGTAAACCTTAAAACGGTACAATTAATGTAACTTGGATATTATTATGCTCCATCTTAATGTAAACTGTTGGTCTCCCGAATAAAATATATTTTCAATTCTTCACTTCTGAATCAATTGTTGTATCTACCTAAGAAAAAAACATATTTCCTAGATGATAATAACGATAATTCACGATGAACAATGGGGGGTAATTTCTCTTTCCCAGCGCGTGGTAGCAGCTATAATGGAAAAAAGGCTGCGAGATGACATAGACATGGTGTCGCTCAGTTCAGTAGGGGAGACTCGGCGAGGGGATCGGACAAATAATAATTATTATTATCAAACGCCCGGGGTGTTAATAATACTGGGCGCAATATTTAAAAATTTATTGACGTGGAAATCAAAAAACATTTATTATTAATTATCGTATTATTTGAATTAGCCTTACAAATATTTTCTTTGTTTTACGTCATACGTTTAATGGGGTCGTAGTCATTTAATTATTATATTAATCTTCTACACACGACACTCTTTGCGAATCCGTTAACTTAGGTCAGGTTCACTTAGGTTAATTTCTGAATGGTATGCTTTCACATACTTTTTTACATTAATTCATTAAATTAATTTTAACAATAATTACATTAATTTTGGCTAAAGTTCGGTTTATGGGGGAAATTCCTAAAAAATAAAACTAGTTATTTTTATACTAATTTTGGGTCGGGGAATCCGAATCTGAAAGAATTAGGCGGCGGCAAGCAATATTAACTGAATTACACGACTTTAAAAATTTTTATACACATACACATGAAAATAGTCATTTCGAAAACATTTTGACACACGAAGTACGAAAATCATAGAAAAACAAGAAATGTACTAAAACATGTGCCGGCAGTGTTACCAGCTCTCAAAAATATTTATCCCTCAGATTCGGATTCCCCGGCCCATAGTTAGTATAAAAATAACTAGTTTGATTGTCTAGGAATCAAAATGCTTCCAAAATGGCTATTTTCCTGTGTGTGTATAAAAATTTTTAAAGTCGTGTAACTCAGTTAATATTGCTTGCCGCCGCCTAATTCTTTCAGATTCGGATTTTCCGGCCCATAATTAGTATAAAAAAAAAAAATTTTTTTTTTGGACCATCCCCCTAAACCGAATTTTTTCCTTAATTTTTTTTACATTAAAATTCTATGGAAAAATTATTTCTCTCGGGGCTTTGAGCCGGAAAATCGATCCAAAGCCGTGTTATTGAGGAGTGTTTCCAGAGTATATACCGATGCCAAAGGGATCAATGAAGCTAGGTCCTCGGAGCATATACCATTGTAATACCGGTAGAACAAAGACAGCGTACCTACCTGACGCCTGAGCTCTAAAGATTCCAGTCCGCTTGTTAAAATAGGGGAATCTATTAAACGGACCGTCCGTTTCTGAACAAAGTTAAGAATTTTTTTCAGATATTTTGGGGCTCCTGACCAGAGGTTTCTGCCAAACCAACAGTGGGGCGCTCTTGCGATTTGTACATGGTCAGCAGTTGTGTGCTATTAAAGTAATTGCGGATCCAGCTTTTGAAAATCTAAAATGACCCTGGCTTCGATGGAGCCCTCGTGTCTGAGCTGGTCACTTAGAGTTGCACCAAGCATATCAATGATATTATGAAGAATGCTTCCGAAGAAGACTAGATTGTCATTTCGATCCCTTTTAGTCGTAATCAGACGTTATTGAGTATTTGAAACATGACGATACCGAATGTATTTTACACGTTTAATTAATTATGTCAAAATAAACATGTATCTAAAACATAATTTTTAATTTTAAAGACGTTTGTCAGTACCATCTGAGACATTAAAACATCGATTGCGAGAAAACGGCGTGTAGACGAACTCGGGTTGGTGCGGGGAGCTGCGGGCGATTGCGCGGAGGTGCGGGTGTGCGCGGGAAGGTGCGGGAGAGGCGTGGGCCAAGGAAGTAGGGGAAGAGTGGGTTGTGTCCGTCGAGGAAGGAAACTGTTGGCCAGGCGGCCGGCGGCCAAATTTCCTGAACTCAAGATTGCTTTCCTTTACCGCCAAATAAGTGAACCCGCGGACACGCGTCGCGAACGATTATCATACACGCATGTATAATGGTTTGTATTGGGTTCACGTCTTTCTACATGTCTGGAATCGTAAGCATTGATTTCATGTGTTTCAGAGGGTTCTGTTGGTAGGCCTACCCACCTGACAAACATAAAAATTTAGGATTAGATAATATGAAACTTTAGATTAATTCAACAATAGGCTTGTTGTCCAAAACTTAAATACGTTTTTGAATGACTTCTTTAGCACTGTTGTGATTTGAAACTCGATGAAACGGAAACTAACGACACTAAAAAAAGAAAAACACATACATCTACAGGATTTAGCCTGCTGGAGAATGAGATAGACTAATCGGTGTCCTCTTTGTACGGTTCTTCGTAGAATAATATGTAAAATAATTTTTAAACTTGGTAACAATATTATAATAAATAAACCCTTAATTATCCCATTCCTGATACTCCGCATTCGTCTTATTCTCTTGTTTAGTTTTTTGAAGGTTTCATTTCTACCGCGTGTGACCTGCACACATGATTTTTTCGTACATTAGTTCCGCATAAGAGCATCTATGTTATTTTTGGGAATGAAATGTGGAGGGTTTTTTTAAAGATCAAAGTGTAAAGGGGGACAATGAGGCCAGGAGTGACGAACGAATGAATCCATTTCTTCCACCGTGGTGCCAGGCGCTGGGTCAACGGAGCCTGGCTGAAGAGTTCCAAGGTCTCCCTCAACTGTCCTCTCTCAATCCGACCCGCGGTTGGTGAGTGAATGCATCCATCACCAAGACCTGGACAAACCTCACTCCATGAGCCTTTGTATCCCTGCTAAGTCAACAAACAAAGTAAGCCACATGGGGTGACAAAGGTTTTGATTATACGACTGTTACAGGTGTGGCGGTCGTACTCCCACTTTGGCTCCTGGTAGTTAGGCAAATTTGAATGCACCAAAATAGTCTTGCCACAATATTTTGACTTTACCTACATTATGTAGATACCCTATAAAAGTACAGCATGTACCTATTTCATATCTTTATTATCTTTGAACTTCATTTGTGGTCGATGAAATTACCTCCGAGGCCTATCATAAAAATGAATGTTTTTTTTTATATTTATTTAAAATTTTCAAAACTAGTCTATTCTCTAGAAATCTACTAACTATTGTTATAGTTTATTGTATTCTTTGTGTCACATTATACAAATTAAAACATTATTTGTTTAAAACCACTTTATTTGATTTATACACGTTGACCGGTTTCGGGTGATCTCAACCTTCATCGTATTGTAATATAATTTGTAAATTTCAAGGAATGTTACACGGTACCTAAACAAAAGATAAAGAGTTCTTATTTTTCTATTTTGTGTATACCTATGTTTATTATCCTGACGAAGGTTGAGATCAACTGAAACCGTGTGTAAATTAAATATAGTGGTTTTAAATAAATAAGTTTTCTTTTGTATTAATTAATAATTGCTTTAACACCTTGATCAAAAAGTTTTAGGACTTTGGTCATATAATCGAAAATACAAGTTTATTCTTTAAAATCGATATGGTTCCCTTCAAAGTACTCCCCGTCAACTGTAAAGCACCTACACCAGCGCTTGATCTAATCCTCTGTATACCGCTGGTACTCAATTTTTTAGTATGTCCATCAGAGACGTTTTCGATTTTTTCTTGACACTCTCTCGGGTGCTGTGACGCGTTTCGCGAAGCGGTTCTTAAATCATGTGAATTCGAAGGTTGCTGGATAGTATTCGTATTGTTTTTGGTAAAAAACTCACGGACAAGGAACACATTTTGCGATGGTCATTGTGATGCAAAAATTTATGCCATTTTCAGACCCATAAAAAATCGAAAACGTTCACATAGGTAGATATACTCGGTACGGCGTAACTTTTACAAACGTCAAGCTATGGCACTGAAATTTGGAGGGAAGTGTCAATGACAGATGTGGTAACTTAACAAAAACAAAATAATTCCAATCGGGTGACTGATAGCGTCACACGGTGGCCGGTCCGCGTATTTCCAAAACCTATACCGATTCAGTCGCGGTAGCGACAATTTATATTTTAAATATCCCTCTACATCTGCCCTGATGATGGACACTGCAACGCTGTCCGAAACGTTGGCTAAAGAAGGAGGTAGCGCAACACGGCATAATACCCCAAAAACTAATAACAAATATACCTCTACATTGTTTATTTTTTATCACCTTGCAAAAACAAAAATTGTTCTAAAATCTAAATAAAATAATATTTCCAATGTGTAGGTATATTAGAAATTAATAATTTTATTTCTAAATATTTAAATTTTGATATTGAAAATGTAAAGCGACTGAGCTGGTATAGGTTTTGGAAATACGCGGCCGGTCCAAAAACTTTTTGATCAAGCTGGTATTTTCATACCTATTCGAAACAAACAGAATTACTAGTTATCAGTATTTTATTATTGCCAATTCTTACGAATCATTACACGTAAATCTTTGTCATTTTGACTTTGTAGTAACATTCGCTTGAACTAGTTATCTTGACTTAACCTGTAGTTGATCCGAACTAATCCTAGCTTGACCTGATAAAATTATTTTATCAATATATAATCGGTACCTAAATAGTAAACCAGTAGCTTATAATAGTTATCGTGACTACAGTCGATTCTGAATAATGTTAGTACCATAGTCTATACCTAATAATAGCGTATCGTACTAGGTAGATTTAATAATTCTCTATACCTAATAACAGTGAAAGTATGTACTCTAGTATACGTAGATACTAGTCTATACCTAATAACAGTGAAAATATGTACTAGGTAGATTTCATAATTCTCTATTTATAAAGTCCATGTCTAACTAGTTATATTTACTTTACCTGCATTCAGTTCCTTCTAGTCGAAGCTTGTTAGGCTCTATCAATAGTATATTCCCACTACTCATAGTTTGTACATCCATACTAGTTATCTAGACTTCTACTAATACCACTACCTAGTTTGTACTAGTTATCTTGGCTTTATCTATAAGTTAGTAGAGTACAGTGCACCGTGAACCGATCATTATTGAGTCTCCGGTCACGTCCGCCGCCGCGCGACCGCAGAACGTGAAATCCCTCTCCACTCCCTGTAACACTATCAGCGCCAGAATGGTCGGTCAGCGACTCTGCTTGTACGCTTGTACCCTGTACTGAATAAATACCTAATAAATAGCAGAGTTCTGTTCAGTAGAGTCGTTTATTTAATTTTTTTAAGAAATAATAAATTACCGATGGTAGGTTGACGAAAATCATTTAAAGAGCGCACATTTGTATGTATTTTAGCACATACCGATAGTATCGAAAGTTTAGGAAAAAAAATGAAATAGTTTATAACAACCGTCCGCAGTTCTTTCTTAATTCAAAGTAGCTAAAAGATATTGGGATTTGTACCAATTACTTTGTTCGTTAAAAATGCGAGCACATCTAATCAGTAATTATATTAGTGAAAAATATATTGATTGAATTTAAAATAATTGCTTCACATACCATAAGTTAGTACCAACCTACTCTTGTTCTTTTAGAATTTTCATTTAAAAAACAGTTTCAGCCTTAAGCTTGATAAAATTAGGTTTTGATTTTTTTTTAAATGGGTCAAAAATAAAATCTGGTCCTGGTAAATGTCAAGCCTTAACGTAATACTTAGTATTTTTTTATATATCCAACACACCACTGTACAGGATGTAACAGAACGTAGGTACTCGAAGGATTTTAATCGGCCATTCCTGAATATATTTGGAGTAAAAAATTCAGATGTCATTTAGCAGTCCGATGATGTATTTTTTAACTTAAAATTTTTTTTTTTTTTCATCACCCTTTGCAACTATAGTAGTCGAGTAGGTATACACTAGCGGGCAACGTGATAAGCACTCCGTCTCGTTCACGCAGAATGATAATATCCAATAAAAAAAAAATAATAATAATAAAAAAAAATTAAAAATTAAAAAAAATGTCCCTAAAACTCAAACTTCTTTCGCTCAACGACAATTCTGGTATATCGCTCCTAAAATGTATAATGCTTTGAGTGTCCATATAAAGTCACATAATTCTAAATCTCTCTTTAAATCCCGTATCAATCATTGTATATTTGAAAAGGGAAGAGATTTCTTCAAACAACACATGAGAGCTTAATATTACAATAAAAAACAAATAATATTAATATTAATTAAAAAAATATTACAAATTTAATTTTTCAATTACTTTAACTTAATATTGCATTTAAAAAAAATCAAACAAAAAATTACTTTCTCTAACACTCTTTCCAATTTCTTTCATAGAACGAATATCAAAAATGACTACAAACATGTACTCTCGTGCAGAAGATTACTTACCAAATTTTATTTCTATTTTTATTTCAAGAAGAATAATGCTCACTAATGTTTATTTCGTCTTCTTTAAATTTTCTTTATTTCTTAGATAACTTGCAATTCTTATATTTTTATCTGTTTTTAGTTTTATTTATCCCTAAATATGTTATTTTTTTCTTTTCTCTTCTTATATTTTATTATCTGTTTATATAAAATTATATTACATGTATGACTACCACAACACGGGCAATAGCCTAGTATGGTAGTCAAAAATGGCCAAAAATGTAACATTTAATCATTTATGAAATAATAAAAAATAAAAAAATATCCAACACAAAATATTGACCAGATACCTAATCTAAAAGTGAGATTGAATGAAAAAGAAAGTAGATATCTAACATTTATTTATTTTTATTCCGTAATATTTTATTTATTACAGATTTTTGGGTTTTTTTGGCTACTACGCTAGTCATGGTAGTCATACATTTAATATTTTACATAGGAACTAAAAAATACTGTTCTATTGAAACAGATAATAAACATATACCTACAATAACATTATCAAATTTAATTTTAATTAAATTTCTAAAAAATAAACATATCTACTAAATAAAAATTAGGAAATAGATAAAAGTAAGTGAAAAATAAACAAAAAGAAAAAATCATATTTTAAGCATAATAGAAATAAAAATGAAAATTATAATTTTGAAATACAAAAATTAATAATAAGATTTAATATTATGAACTCATATATTCTATACAAATAAATAAATTAAAACATAAAAAAAATTTGGTTGAAAAATTAAGAGGGAAAAAAAAATTAAAGAAAAAAGAAATAAAAAATGGAATAAAAATTTTGAAATGAAAAAATTAAAAATTAAAAGAACTCGTGTCTTCTTTGAAGTACGCTCGTCCCCTTTCAAATTTTCAATGTTATACACGTGCTATATAAAGTGATTTAGAATTACTTGACTTTATGTCAGTAGGTAACTCAAAAATTAAGTATATTAGTTGTAAGTCTAACAATAAGTCGTTAAGTCGCTAGTTATAATTATGAATTAGCTATGCATCAGTCTTAAATTGAAGTCACTAGTTATTGTTGTAAATCTTTGTTGTAAGCCAGTTACATTAATTTTATTATATTTTATCGTAAATTTAGCATTATGTTTTTATACAGCGCCTTTAAGGAGATTTCAAACGAGCCAAATTTTTTTAGTATCTATCTACCTATAAAGTATCTATTATCTTTCTACAATAAATTTAAAAAAATATTTATATAAAACCAATAATACAATTATTCAACTTCATAATGTATTAGCTTTCTTCTGCTTGGTAGGTATCCATTCCGTGTAAGAAACATTAAGGGGGTATTCTAGTCAAGAGGCATGAATTGTAGGCACTTTGTCCGGTGTAATAAAAAACAAACCAATAATATTTTAAGTAATAAATTTAATAATAAATTTGGACAACTTATATAGCGCTGTTTTTGCGAAAAATCGCCTCAAGAGCGCTGTAAGTAATTAGCCATTATTTTACCAAATATTTATTAAACATTAAAGAATACTTTAAAAAAATCAAACAAAAACTTTAAAATTCAAAAAGTTACAGGATGATGAATGGGGAAGGGGTCTCAAAAAAATGGCGCACCCTGGTTTACACGATTGCAAATTGCAACCCTTCCAGTAATCAGAAAAAAAATAACCTTAATCCAAGCAAATGTTGCTATGGCCCGTACCTCAGAAAAGTAAAAACATTTTTACCAGTTTTTTTTTTTACATTAACGAATTTTTTTAAATAGTAAAAATTGAAATTTTGTCATAGTTCTGGTAGGGGCGATAGAGTGATGTACGGAGAAGGCTCACACCAAATTTCAAATAAATTGGTTAAGTAAAACTTGAGTGTCAACCGTCTAGAAAAAGTAGTTTTGAGAAAAATGCGAAAAAAATGGTTCTATTTAGATTCTAGTTCAAACCGTCTAAACTGCAACACTAAAATGGCTTTAACTTTTAAAATAATTTGAATTTGGAAAATCCCTTTAAGAAGATATTTTTGAATATCTAAACTATGGAATTTTTTTTTTCTAGACTAGAAACCCCTTTAATGTTACTGTATTGTTTTTCCAATAACTGTAGGTATTATTATAATTGCTTTTTAAAATTATTAGATACCCTCAACACAGGCTTGTCCTAGTGAGGTTAAAATTTTAATTGTAAACAATAATACCTACCATGAAAAGAAAAAAAATTATCGTCTTAGAAATTTAAAGATTTAATTTAAATTTCGAAATGACGTAACTCCACGTATACCTATTATCTAAATTGATGTATTATTACAATAATCTAGTGATTTTTTCTAAAATCAGAAATCTACATAATTTGACTTCCCGGTCTCAAACCACCAAATTTCCATTATTTAGCAATATCAGCCTCAACCTCCACCCAGACTGGCATCAAAATTAGGTATATTGGAGAAAATCGTTATCCGCGCTCTGTAATATTATTTGTGTGTATCTACGGAATAGTGAAAACAATTTCCACAGCCCAGATCGAAGGAGAATGAGCCATTCTCAAGATACTGGATACGCCCCCTCTGCCGCCCTCGCAGACCCCGCCCACGGGGGACCGGGACGACGAGAGGTTAGAGCGGACCGGAGATACGCGCGTAGGTACTGCCAACAGTGCCTACTTCAGTGCTACAAGTCTATAAGGCTATATCACTGAAGCCTGCAGCCATGTACGTTCATTTATCATAAGACGAACGAAAAAATACGCATTAGTTTTCAGAAGGTAATAAAACGTAGAAGGGAATTTATTAAGGGTGAAATTGTTTACTCTTCTTTGCAAAATGGATTTTTAGAACATTTCAGAAGTATCTTGTGAACAACAAAACAATTAGTAAAATGCCCTCTTGTAGTAATCGATACTCGGTAGATCGTAGCTAATAAAGGCATTAAAAAAACGTTTCGTTATGGTAATTTGGGGTAAATACTTCCTCTGGGGCAATTCCCACAACTAAATCTCATTAAGTTAAATTAATTTACCAGTTAATCCGTTAACCTATAAAAATCCAGTAAAATATTGAATTTGGGATTTTTTGCTGTGAAGATGGAACTTTTTACTAGGTTTTAGGAGTAGATAATACCTACTCGTGTTTTAAGGTTGAATGAAAAAGCCTGGAACGATGCGTTTGCCCGGTATGAATATTTTACCCCAACTTACCTTCTTTAATAATAAATTTTCATAGCGCCATTTAATCAACTCAAGGGCGATTTGCATTGATTGTTGTAGGAAGAGTTTTCCAAAAAAGTGGGTGTTTTAGCTTACTTTGGTAAGAACCAACTCTTAAAGTTTTCACAGCCAGATTCTAACATTAGACTAATTGGCGGATTAATCCTAGAATGTGGACAAGCATGATTCTAGCCCACTTCGTAATATTTTTATTAAAGGGTTCAACAGTCTATTTGATGCATCAGCCATGGCAATTACCTATTGCCATGCTTCAAACATTAAAGAAGGATTTTCTTTTTCGAAGTGAGCACAAGTCCTCGTTCAAGGAAGTAGGTAGGCACCATGAAGATTATCTTACAATTTTTGAATATAGGTATCTACGTCTATCTCCACCTTATATAATAAAATAATTTTAAAAAAACTCGTTGACTTTCTATAAAAATGGCTTAAAGTGCATAAAAACTGCATTTCCGTAACACTAAAAAAATAAATTAAATAGCCTTAAATAAATAATAACACCTGGTAGGTAATAATAACTAAATAGAAGGCTCAGATGATAGGTATTTCAATGGATTAATCTTATTGTTGACATTTGTTTTCAAACTAAATATTAATGTCTATAAAATAATAAAAAATGTGCTTAAACTAAAAATATACCTATTAGGAAGAAAATCAAATACTTAATAAAAAAGAAATACCTATCGTAGCGCGTAGTATGACGGCGTAGGTAGATGAGATGTTTTTTTTAAATATGTAGGTATGTGTGTCGACAAATTGATTGGGTATTAATTGTATATAAATAATGGGTAGAACGAGGACAGCATAGGTATCTACGTGAATCTGTGCTCTAAAGATTGCAAATCGTTTGTTAAGAAAGGTAAGAGCTTTAATGGTAGGTAGATACCTACTTGTTTTTTTTTCAAATCGTGGAACAATTAAATCATGTATAATATAACTTAGTAGATATAGGCGTTAGTTATCTTATTTGTACATAAATATATACCTATTTGAGAGACATTAAATAATAATTAGGTGTAGGTGTAGAGTCTAGCCAATGGTTGGATTAAAGTTAATTAGTGAGTTGTTATGTTAATAAATAAGATAAATAATTTCAAAATGATCTAACCCATTAAGAATAACTACCCCAGAAATGTTAAGTATTATAAATTTCTCTATGATCAAAAGTAGGCTGCGGGTAGTTTGCAGTAAGAAAAGTGCTTTGAATATTTGAAAATGACCATTACTTCAATTATTATCATCTGAAGATGATTGAGCAAATCTACTAGTTTCATACCTATTTGCAAGATTAATTTAATTATTATTACCTTTTGTAAAATCGGTGAGAAAGCATAACAAATATGGTCAAAAAAGGAAAAGTTTCGTATTTTTATGTTAGGTTATTGTATTTGGGAAATCAAAACATCCTAAACTGGGAACTATGTTTACGAGAGACGGTAAGGTTGACAAGGATATTAAATGAAGGGTAAATGGAGAAAACTCTATTAATGGAGGACCAATCGCACTTGGCGCTAATAAAACATTGTCCGAAGAAGCGAAGCTAGCCGTTCACCATAGAGTAGATACTGATATTTGACAGTGAAGCATAGAACTGGCGGAGGAAGGATGAAAGTGGAATGAATGTAAATGTGGTAAAAACCATTCAGTTCGACCGTGTTAAAAACTGTCCTTGCACAGCTGATGTAAGTGAAGTAAATAATAAGAAAGGAACTTTTAGATCAATGGTTCTTAAACCCTGGGTTCGGTGAGTCAGTCTCGCGAGTTCGGCAGATGTCAAGACACACCCCCGACTCATTTGATTCGGTTCGATATCCAATTAAGAAGGGTTCGGTGAATGCGCATATGAAGCTGGTGGGGGTCAGTACCTCCAACAAGGTGAAGAACCACTGTCTTAGATGGTTTGGGTGTGTAAAGCGGAAACACAAAAGAAAAAGTAGTGGAAGAAAAATATACGAGGAAATGAATGGTAGAAGAACACTGGGACGCCCGTAAAAGACTTGCCACGGTTAGTCGAATCAGATAATTGAGTTTGGTCAAAATCAATCGGAAGTTACAGTATTAGAAAATTATGTGTGACAGTCAGATATGTGGAAAGTATTTATAAGAATAAAATATTTGACTCCGGATCACCTACGAAAATAAATTAATTGCCTTTCTAATGTTAGTAAAATTGAAAAAATTACATCAATTCAATGACATTATAAAAACAAAAGACATATTATATTCATACTGATAAAAAAATGTAGCACTGCTTATGAAAAGGACATTCGAATACTGAAATAGCTTTATTATAAGTATGGACCGCTGGACCTAGTTCAGTAACATAGCTTTACTCCATTAATTCTTCTAAGCATCATCTGTCTAACGTTTGAAGAAAATGAACACAAATTTCAAATAAGTACTTATTATTAATTAACAATCTAATGTTGGTAAAATCTTCATTCATTCATTGAAATGATTTATTTTAAACATATCCAATTTACAAAATATGAGGTTAATTGAACTTTAATAATTTTATGCATTACGCAGGAAAACAATTTCAAATCACGCAGCCGAAATTACCTAATACTTACCAACTGAGATTCATCATCGATGAGTTACAAGTTAATAATAATCTTAGCGACTGTACGGTTGAAATTTAAAAATCCAACTCCGAGTACAACTCTGACGCCGCGGAATATAGAAACCATCTATGAACGTGAAGTTTTTGACTAAGCTACTATCGTAACAGAACCGAAATAAAACAAGTAGCCGAAACTATTGGCATAAGCCGTAACTAGTATGCAATCGTTGCTTGAAGTGTTGATATAAATAATGTGGAAGGAACCTACCTTGAGCGCCCTGTGCGGAGGCGTGAGACGTCCAGGAGCTTTTGTACGATGCGTCTGGAAGGAGAAAATAAACACATTAATAACGGATCTGTACAACACACAATTACACTGAAATGCGGAAAAGAGGCAATGTCACTATATTTTCAAATTAACTGTTTACAAGTCGAGTTTTAATTGATTACAGACGTGCACTAATGATCTGTTTTTGTTTACACATTTTTTTTATAAATAAAAAAAACCTTTTTTTAAATAAATAAATTTTAGTATTTTCGGTAAAAATTTGATTGACACTGATTTAAATTTGTAAGTTATCTTACATACACAATAATCTGACATATTTTTTATAAACAGAGCTGGTGAGGCCATTTATAGAAGTCAACGAGTGCCTCCACAGTACCCCACGGGGGGAAGGGAGGTGCGGGGGAGAACAACAGGTATCAGTAAGACTGGCCAGTCAGAGAGGCGGTCGGAAGAGAAAAGCACAATAATCACCAGCAAAGAGCATGGAGAAGTTAGTGAAGGTCCCCGACCGACTGAGGTAGTCGGCGGAGCTCTTGATGTCCAGCATGCTGGGGCGCTACGGGGCGCACTGAGTGACAACGGGGGGCATCGCCCCAACTATTCGGCTCGGGCTCTCGCGGCGCGTGCGAAGCGCGCTCTACACCGTCGATTTATGACGCCGACTGCCGCCGCCGCGACGGTCCCCCCGGCGGGCGCCGGGGCGGGGCCTGCCCGGCCGGCCAATAAGCGCGCGACCCCGCCCCCGAGCGCGCGCCTCCCCGCGGCAGTTTTACATACGAGAGCTAATCCTTATCTCGAGGCGCGAGAAAAATAAACATCGTTAGTGGAGCGCGCGGCGCCTATCGCTTTCCGTGGAGATAATGGCGGCCGCTTTCCCTCGGCGGGGGCGGGGTGGGGGGGGGGGATAGAAGAGGGGGGATGCTCCTTTTTACGCGCTTTCACCGAACAATGGGCATGTTTTATGGTGATGTGGCGTGGGGCCGCGCCATTACACCCTACCGGCTTATCGCCCGCTCAATGGGACCTGCTCCATTCCGCTAGCTGACTTATTACACCCCGATTCTCTGACGACACTCAAATTTCTGACTTGTGACGTCCCACAGAGATATCGACCACATGAATCTCTTTCCTAGAGACATGAAAAGAAGCAGATTGGCGATAACCCCTTCTGCCTGTCGTGGGGCTGTCATTACAACGCGGTCTATGAATACAAACTAATAAAACCCATTAAAGAAATAATAAATTCAGCGTACACAAGCTGACTACTCTACAATATCTAAATTGACCCAAAATATATTTGACTTGATGACCGGACAACTCAGAATCATGCAACTTCAACACCCCCTCTGAAAAGTCATTAGATAAAAGTGATGAAAAAAAATTGGTTAACTCGGATACTTTAGGGGCTATTTTTGATTATTTTTCATCATTTTTAATAACTTTTAAAAGGGAGGTTGAAATTGGATGATTCTGAGTGTTCATGGAACCAATTAAAGATACTTTGAAATTTGAGAGAAAGTTTTTTCAATTTTATTTTAAAATAAAATTAGACCTCCATAAAATACATACACAAAACGACACTATATAAAATATCTACATGAACTAAGCTTAGGGGCCGTTCAAGTATTACGTAACGCACTTGGGGGGGGGGGGGGTTTCTTGTGAAACGTTACTATGCGTTACGAGGGGGGGAGGGGGGTTCGAACAACGCGTTACGTAACATGTTTTTCTTTATTTAGATATAAAAACTAGGGAATTAAAATCTTCCAAGTTGGCAATCCTTTTCGTTCTCGATATCTCTTGTTTTATTTATTACCGCAAACGTGATTAAAACAAGAAAAAAGGTATTTAAGCGATTTTCCAGTAACTTAATTGTGACTTTCAGGTAAAAATTGTCACTTGGGAGTTAAACGTTTAGGGCGGGGGGGGGGGGGGTGAAAACGTTACAGTGCGTTACATGGGGGGAGGGGGGATCAAAAATCTTCAAAAATTGCGTTACGTAATACTTGAACGCCCCTTATAAAATAGGATTAAAATCAAATTAAGATTTAAAACTAATTTGGCCATATCTTCTCTGTGTTTGTACCTAAATAGAATTTTCCTATACATATATGTAGATCCATGAGTGCATCATACGATTCACTATACCTAATAGGTTGTGCAAATAAACCAGAATGTATAATAAAAGTTTTCCGTCGAATTTCGATACTCGTAGATTGTTACCGTTTACAAATAATATAGATGTGATTACGAACAAGTAAAATAAAATGCTTCCATATAAAGGTAGCAAAGTAGATACCTACGTGCCCCATGAAGGCATATCAACCTACCGTACAATGAATTAATCAAAGATATTCATGGAATTAATGGTTACAAACTTAATGCACATCAAAGACGAATAAAAAAATAAAAAATATAATTTCGAAATCCAAAAATACTTTAAAATTCATCCACTAGATAGATGGGTCATTTACAGTTTTTTTCATTAACCCCACATAGGAGGCCCTGAGAAAAATAATTTTCCTCAGGGCCCATGTCATCTTTGGGGATGCTGTGAGGAGTGCGTTTGAAGGGAGGAAGTTCTGGGAAGGAAAAATGTGTGAGAATTGGGTAGGAATTTAGTGGTCATTGTCAACTGCGGTGTAAGACGATAGGTCGAGAGAGACCAGCTGGAGAAGTCAAAGAGTCGTATCCGCCACGCAGCTGGTGGGAAGGCGCATCCCTCACTAAAACCTGAGCATACCTCACCTAATGAACCCAGGCACCCCTGCTAAGTCACCAAACGTAGGGAACCACTTGGAGTGACCTACGATAGAGGTGTTGGTTATCTAATAAATGGTTACACCCAATAAATGACGTTTCTACCACCAGAATTTACTGTTTACAATCAAGCTACTGTGTAACCTGAAAAAAATATAATATCAACATCAGGCGAAAAAAATACCGAAATAATACAAGAAACATTTCCTAAAATGGTTGCATAATATTTCCAACAAGTTAATTATTTTTTGTACCCGGCACGCAACGGCAGTGGAGTGGCTGTTCCACACTCGGCTGGAAAGGGCATCCTGTAAAAGGGAACCATGCAGGTAGAAATGGAACCTTGCATGAACGGCACCCTGCAGAAAGGGAATCTTACATGAACGACTGCTTGTTTGTAAGACATTAAAGGTTACGTAATAAGATTTTTGACGTAAAAAATTATTTAGCACCGTTGTGATTTGAAACTCGGTGAAACGGAAAAGAGCGACACTATAAAGAGACAAAGACATACATATACGCCCGCGAGAGAATGAGATAGCAATAAAATATTTATTTATTTCATGGGTACTCGGTTCCAATATAATACGATAAATTCACGGTCCATCGTAAGTCTCCATTGGTCTAGTCTAGTGGTATAAAGCGCCTGACAAACCTTAGTGGCCAGAATCCTACGAAAAGAAAAAAAAAATTGTAAAATCAATATCCAATCTTCAACCGCTCCAAAATGAACAGGCAAGGAAAACACAAAAGAAATCGACATCTAGCGATTCCTAAGAAGTAAACACAAATACTAATTAGATGATCAAATGTATAGGAAAAGGTGCACTGGAAATTGACGACAAAAAATATGGAATAAAATCATCCTTCACAATGATAAAAAAATGTGTTTCGTCGTTTCCCCACACTTGTCTACATTAGTTTTCTGAAGCTTTCAATTGTATCACGTATGGATTGCACACTCTGATTTTTTACGTTCTTAATGAGTACTTTTGTTATATAATATTACCTATATTATATACATGATATCAGCTTCTCAACAATGGGGTCAACCCAAAATAACCGAATTTGACAACGTGTTCTTTACCATTGATAACATCCAAATTGGATAATTTGTAGAGTATCGTTTTTGTGAAAAATCATCCCAAAGCCGCTGTACAATTTATTAATGGGTTCTCATACTCCATCTAATTTTATTATTTACAAACACATACAGAAAACATACTTATCTTGCAGGTCACTTCCGGTATACCTATAAACTTTAATTATATAGTTTATGCTTGGACAAGATACGAGTTGACATTGGACATTGCCTGACTTTACATTTACTGATGTTACATTTATGAGAAGATTAGTGGCAAAAGTAGAGTTGATAGTTATTTATGTTGAAATATTTTAGAAGATACAATTTGTTTTATGCAATTCGTTGCATCCTACGTTAAAGGTCTTGAGTAACAATAGGACAAAAATATTTCTAAGCGACAAAATATAACAAAAGGGAAAAAAACATGGTATGCAATTGAAACGCAATAGAAGTGAAACCTTCAGAAAACTAATATAGACAAGAAACACCGCAGAGAGAAGAGATGCAGATTTACGAAAAGGTTGTTTGGGTCCGTATAAAAGGCAGGTTGACGCTTCTTAGGCACTGTACGTTGGTAAGGTTTCATTCTATCTCATTCTCTTGCGGGCTAAATTCTATAGATGTATGTGTTGGTCTGTTTTTAGTGTCGCTCGCTTCTTGTCATCGAGTTTCAAATCACAACGGTGCTAAAAAATTCAAAATTAAAAAATTTAAAAAATTTCACTTCAAATTATTTTGTTTTTCAGGATTACGAAAATAAGCATCAAGGCTTTTCGTTTCGATGTAAAGGCATTACAGGTTTTAATTTAGAATTTATTACGTTGTTTACTATTTATGATACTTTTTTCGGTTACTGTGTTTAACAATATATACTCCATGTTTTTTCATTGACCTGCGATAATACATATAAATAAAATCACTTATAATATAAGTGATTTCAATTTTAACCGCCGAAAGTATTTTTGTGATTTATTTTTGGGGTCTGACGATGGGGACTGTGACGCTGTCCAAAATATTGGCCAAAGGAGGACGTAGCGCAAAAAAATAAATTACGAAGATATAGTAATTATTTTTTGTTGGAATAACTTTTTAATAAGCTTTTAATATACATGGTGTAAGAGACGTTCTTGATTTACTTTAAATGTTGCTTCTTAACAAAATTTGTAGTAAAAAGTGAAATTTCAGGTTCCGGTTATATTTTTGATGTTTTTTTTATTTTTTCTTCCAGTTGAAACATAAAAATCGAGAGGAAATCACAAATACAATAGATTTTCGTGCTTTGGCAATTTTACTACCTACCTGCAACATGTTTTAGATTACTTTATTTATTTATTTATTTTTTCAGGTTCTCCATAAAACAGTTATACACCAAATTATTACTGAGAAGATTACAAAATTTACAAGAGAAAAAAGTCTGTGGGGGCAGTTTCACTACGTTGTGACGTATGTAAAAAAATAGTTACTGAACTCTATAGGTAACATTGAAGATGGCGAAGCACAACGCAGAATCGTTAACAATATTACTTATCAATATTTAGATAAGTAAATCAGGGTACATGTGTGTCGAGATTATATTTAGACTCGCCATCATCATCTTCTTCCCCTTGTCCTATTCGGGTCGGGAACCCATTGCATCAACAAGGCTCCATATATTTAAACTATATATTATATTTGCTATCTAAACAAAGAGTTGTGTACATATATGTATACGTATGTGTAGATACATATGCAGAGATATATACATAGAGGTAATCATAAACGACTATGATGATGAGAAATCTGATCAACATATTTCAATGTTTGAATCCGACTTTCAACAATAAAATGTGCACTATCATTCTTCATTCAACTTAAAACCTCGCTAAAAAGCATGTTGAAAAATAGGTTCAAATCATATGTCAAACTCGCACACAACACAACACACAAGGAAATCACCCGAATGCTCGAACACCTCAAAGTTGACAAAAGTAAAAAATATTCAAATTAAACGGAAAGGCGCATTAAATTCGTGGCGGCGTTGTTTCCGATTTGTAAAAATATGTTTTGTGGGTAGATGTGATTTAAAGTGTAGTTTGTTATCACGAACGTTTGTTCTGATTCCTTTTTTCAACATTCCTCGGTTTGTTAATAAATTATTATGTTTTCATCGCGACAATATCTCCACGTTCGGAGATATCGTGCGGTAGAGTTAATTTATTGGAAAATTGTTTATTTTCTCTGACAATGTGTCTGCGATAAACAATGAAGTCTTTTTATTATTAGATTTTGTTTTCAGTGTCGTTGTGAGTTGAATACTACAACTTATTATACTCAATGATGAAATATTGGATACAAAGAAATAAAGCTAAACAGGCGAAAAAAAGTTGTATTTATTATTTAGTTTCCAGATATTAAAATCTCCACAAATTTCCCGATTTACAACTATATAGCGTAGGTAGTTTAATTTTTTAAGCAATAGTCATTTTTTGTGTGAATTTTGGGATGCGGGAATGGTAACGCAAACCATTACATTAATTATGAGGTGTGGCTAGGTCTTGGTATTGGATTCACTTGTTTCGTGGCGGTCCAGATCAGCAGAGGCCGATTTACGAAGATCGTTTGGCCTCTCGTCCTATCGCGTCGCGTTGCACCGCAATGGGACGGATAGATTCATACGTTCATCACCCCTGAACACATTGACCTCTTGATTCCTAATCACCACTCATGCCCTTTTACTTCCCAGAACTTCCTCTCATCCTTTCCCTAAAAAGGCCCTGCAGAGTCCTCCTGGAGAGGTCAAAAGGTCTCCCTTGACCACTCTCTCCCGATCCGGCACGCTATAATTCAGTAGGCGACCAAAAGCATTCGCCGCCAAGGTTTAGACAAACGTAACGAACCCCACGTAACGAATCCCTTGAACCAATGGCAGAGATGTTGGTTATCCAATAAATGGTTCCCGGAGCTGCGGTACCCATACCCGCCTCCCAAATTATGCACAATATAATTATGATTAATGAGACTTTAGTAGCTGTAACTCTACCCTGACAATTGTTTGCATTTGTGGATCAAATTTACCAGTGCAAATTATCAGCAACCACTTTAAATACTTATATTTTTGAATGTAGCTATAACTTTGTGGTTATCCATTATAGAAAAATGAAACAATTCAACTTTGTATAAACCACTTATATAATATGTAAATCCGATCGGTTTCGGAACAAACGTTCCTTCTTCAGTCCTTCTTATACTAATTTGACAGTTTCGAACAATGTTTTATTATGGTAGGGGTGGAGCCGTTGCTAGTTATTAATATAGATTGGGTGGGTATAGGAACAAATCCGTAGGAACAAATCCGAGAGGGTATTAATATAGAGTGGGTGGGTAGAGGAACAAATCCGTGATTAGGCTATAAGACAATATTTTTTGTTTGTTGATAATAGATTCATTATTTTTAAGGGATTTTTTTTAATTTCCAAAGCTTCTAAGTTATCTAAACGTTTTCCTTTATGATTAATATGAAGAATATTTATCCCTGCATTTTTTTCAAAACTATGGTTATTTTCAATGATATGGTTAGCAAACTCAGAAAAAATTATTATTATTAAGACACCTAAAATGTTCTTTGATTCTGATTTCAAAATTACGAGTTGTTTTTCAATATAAAATAAGGGACAATCATTGCATTTGAGTTTATATATTCTGGAATTAGTCAATTTACCCACCCACTCTACATTAATACCTACCTACTAACTAGCAACGGCTCCACCCCTACCATCATAAAACATTGTTCGAAACTGTCAAATTAGTATAAGCTTTCCCTGAAGAAGGAACGTTTGTTCCGAAACCGGTCGGATTTTCCATTTTATAAGTGGTTTATACAAAGTTGAATTGTTTCATTTTACTTTAAATACTTATCACTTAAATTGGAGGTGTACATGGTACACGGTAGATTGATTTCAAAAACCGGTCCTTTGTTTTTAATGCTTCCATCTGTTGAAAAGAATAATTTTCCTTAATCAAATCTTCAGACGGCAGCTGGTAGAGGACACACAAGAGTCGAGGTATACCCTATAGTTAGTTTTAGTTCATATCTGCGGTTATAGTGTATAGGCGGCAAGCTAGTCTTACGAGCGACCTCGGCCCGGTTAGTGTTGCTTTCTTAAAATAAACAAAGCGAGTGCACGATAAAACAGATTTGCGGCGATTTATAGCCACGGTTCCTTCCGGTCCGACCCGCACACCCCACCCACCTCAAACACCCCGCAGTATTGTACAGGGGGTGGGGGATAGCCACCAAACAGAAGTACCCTCGCCCATGTTAAAATATACAACGCCGTAACATTGCTTTTTACAGACTTCTGGTAAAATATTTGTAAATGAACGAAACGCACTTTCCAGCCGTTGCGTTGGCCTGATTATAAAAATCGTCTTCTTTCTATTGCAAAGTGTCCAACAAACATCCAATTTGGGAGGCGGGTATGGGTCCCTACGCCTCGGGAACCATTTATTGGATAACGAACACCTCTGCCATAGGTCACTGTGTTAGGTCTGTTAGGTTAGGTGCCAGGGGTTAGGTTTGTCCGGGTGTTGGCGGCGGATGCGTCTGCTCATCAGCTGCACTGCAGGCCGGATCGGGAGAGAACGGTTGATGAAGTCGCTTTGACTTTTCCAGCCATACTCTCTCAGAACATCGTCTTGCACCACAATGGGAGAGATGGATTCATACGTCTGTCACTCCTGGACACACTAACTCCCAGATTCCTACCCACTCCCAAAACCTTTTCCTTCCCAGAACTTCCTCTCCTTCCTTTCCTAAAAAGACCCTCCATACGGCATTCTCGAAGATGATATAGGCCCTGAGGAGAATTACTTTTCTCAGGGTCACCTGTGTGGAACTAATGTAAAAAACACATTAGATATTTCGAGGCTCCATAGCACATATTTGATGTGTAATAGCGAGCTGGAAACAGTTGCTTTGATTTAAAACTTTGTAAATTTGATTACGCCTGAACTCGAATATGCGCATCGCATAATGCCGTAGAATGTGACGATATATGTAGGTATACGTATACATAAACGGTTTCGTATATTTTAAAAATCGTATTTTAATTTCATAGCTATAAGCTAATATGACGTCATAGCAAGGAGAAGTATTTTAACTAAAAAAATTGAAATTGCTTTATATTATTTATTTCTGTTCTTCCTCTTGACTACATAATTTCTAAGTTTTATATTTTATTTTGCTTACTATTATTTCTGTTATTCTAATAGCAGCATCTCCACCTAATAACAACTAAACCTTGATTCACGCACGCCTGCGTATATAAAATACACACATTTTTCAAACAACTAGTGCGCCTATTTTTTCACATAAAATTTCTTAACGCCAGAGCTCACCAGCGTATCACATCAAAGTTTCATCGCAATCGAATGAATGGTTTAGGGACGCACAACAAATAAACATTCATTTTTATATATTAGGATTGTTTTGAATATCGGTATGTTGAGTTGAACCGGCATGTTGAATTCTTCCCGCTGAACATCCTAACCACTGTAAGATCTATTATGTCGGTTACAATAACTTTAGCAAAAAAAGATCAATTCAAAAATAAATATTTTGCACGAACTTAGAATTTATAAATTCGTTTCTTAGTTCCTATTTAGGCCACCTAAAATTAATTAGGTATTGATAGTGATGTTATTGGTCCCACTGCAATTTACACATTTTTTATGGTGCTCTTTTGAGGTGTTATATTAATAAATTGGGTTAGCGGTTAGCGCAATTGGTTTTATTTTTCACCGTTTATCTCAAGGAGTTATTCAGATTTGCCGTTGTTATTGCGTGAAGCATGTCGTCAATATGTATTGAGACTTTTGTTCCCAGATCAAAGCGGCGTGACCCGTGACCACGCAGCGCTCAGGCAAGGCCCGAATAGTCTTAACCGACCCCGACCCTAGCCGGAATGCAAAATCGACCTCCGACTTTGGCATCCCTGTTTTGGTGTTTTTTTTAAGTGAAAACTTCATTAGCACCGTTATTATTTAAAACTCGATGAAACGAAAAAGCCACTCTAAAACAAAACAAACACTTACATCTGTAGGATTTAGCATGCGATAGAATGAGATAGAATAATCGGTCCCCTGTTTGTGCAGTGCTTCGAAGCTTCCCCTCCTCTTATCTACTTTAGCTGAAGGAGTCACTTCAGTATTCAGTATTTTTTGTAAGTATTATTTCTGCGTAGGAGAGAAATAATTTCTCTAGAGCTTATGCCGTCTTTGGGGATGCTATGTGGAGGGCCATTTTTTAAGGATAAGAAGGAATAAAACTAGATCTGTGTTATAAGAGGGAGTAGACAATCTAAACACAGATATGATTTGAGGTTTTCAAGGCCAAAAGTATTATCGTGATTTATTTTTGGGTTACTCCTTCTTTAGACAAAGTTTCGGTTAGCACACAGTGTCCATCATCAAAACAGGACACTGTAATATTTTTATTCGACATAACCTGTATATTTGTAGAGCAGAAACGGTAATTAAACGGCTCCCAGCGAGAACTCGTAGTGACCTCATTGACGTTCATCCTGTTCCTTCTCAAGCATCTTGTTTGAAAACGAAAAAGACAGAAGATACTAGAAGGATGGTTTAACGTACGATCTCTTGCCTATCTCTTGCGATCTCTTGATGCTAAATTTGCTTATAAAACTATTAAAAACACATTTTGTTCTGTTATTTAAAATGTTATAAAAATAATAATAATAATTGAATAATTTGTAGAGCACCGTTTTTGAGAAAATTCACCTAAGAGCTACTACAGGTATAAAAAAATTGGGTTATAAATTGGAAAAACAAGGGTTGTAGGTTATAGGAATGAAAAAAAATCACAGTGTATCTTTAAATGTAACAAAAGCATGCCACAGAAGATTTATGCTCTATTTTGAACTAGTCGTGTTTTATTAAATATTTTTACAATTTATATTTGTTATCATTCATTCAATTTATCATTTTTTATCATTTTTTTAATATTAACATTATTATTATAGTTTTTTTTATATATCAGCGCGCTCCCTCCAAAATTCGTACTTAAAAAGCTCCCTTTCAAACCTTCTTCTCTTGAAGGCTTACTACGGAGCCTTAGCCGAACCCAGCCCCTGTCCGAACAGCACTAACCGACCCCGGCCCCTGTCCGAACAGCCCTAGCCCCTGGCCCCGAAGTCCCGCGGGCCCGGGAACAAGGTTTATTCACGCGACCGTCTCGCTTCACCACGGCTCCCCCTAATGGAAAGTGGGAAGTCGCCGTTCCCACGGAAAGCCACCATATATTTTATATAGTCTGGACAAGAACAAGATATAAAGCCTTACGGGTTGTAGGTTGGAGGTGGCGCACCCCTAAAATCCGTGGAGCGATAAGCTACTGGAATGCGAACGGGGCTGTTTTTTTTATTCAAGTACACACTAGACACGAATTCCTGATTTAAAAATATTTTACTAAAAAATCGTTTTTTATGCTTTTTTATATCTTTCTTAAAGAAGACAGCCTCTGTGTTTCAGTGGTTACCATCCTTGGCTATGAATCCAGAGGTTGCGGGTTGAAATCGCGGCACGCACAAGTATTTTTTTTAGATTAGCTCCATACATGAGGCCCAGAAGACAGAAAATCCCGGTGCTATGTGGAGGGTCTTTTATAGAAAGGAGGGAGAGGAAAAGTTCTGGGAAGGAAAAAGATGTGAAGGATTGGTGGGAATCTGGGGTTCAATGTATCCAATGACGGACATATGAATCCATCCCTCCCACTGCGATGCAAGGTGATGGGGAGGTGATGATACAAATCTCACCCCATGAACTCGGGCTCACCTGCTATTTCACCAAACATAGCGAACCACTTGGGGTGACCGATGGCAGAGGTGTTGGTTATCTAATAAATGGTTGCCGATGCGACGGTACCAATACCCGCCTCCCAAATTGATAATTTATATATTAAAATATTTTAATTGATTTGAAAGAAATGGCCTTAGCCGTGTATGACCTGATACTTTGATAGCGAGATACTTCTCCACCTTTCTCTTTCCCATCTCCTTCCCTTCCCCACGGTTGAGGAGCACTTGGGACTCGTGTATGGTATTCATATAAAAAAAAATCGTGTTCAGAAAGAAGAACCAAGGAGCCTTGAAAATTCAGGTAATAATCAAAGCGGCCAATATCATTTGATGAGCGCAGACCTAGTATCATTTGATAGGAGTTTGATGCTTCGCAGGTGCTGTAAGCGTCATTTCCGTTTCAACCGAATTCTAAATCACAACGGGGCTATAGAAGTTTCACTTCAAAAAGAGATGACGATGATATTTTCACGAAAATAAATTATAAAAAGTTACATTTTTTATTTACCAAATTGTATTTGTGAATCAAAACTTGTATTTTTACAAATTTTAATGTAAGTATTATTTTACAGTTTTTAACGTGTTTACGCCGGGGGGGGGGGGTTTTCATGTAAAAGTCTTTAAGCGAAGTGATGTGCACAAATTTACAGGATTTCATTAAAAAAAATGTTCACTCAAGATAAGTTATGGATTATGTTCAAGGCACTACTAATACGTTTTTAAAATATGAATATCTTTACGGTACATTATTCAAAAGAAATTTTTGTAATACACCACTTCATTGGAGAATAAATCCAACTTACAGTGAATACCGCACAAGAATCTCAACTGCTCCCATCTGGAGCCAGTGAGACTATGGCATCCCCAATTGGGGTATGTTGTGAGGCTGAAGGAAGCGGGGAGGGGAAGGAGGTGGGGAAGAGGAAGGTTGGGAAGTACCTGGCTATTCAGATCTGGTCACTAAACACGGCTAAAGCCATTTTCAAGCAACGTTTCAATTCTGAATGGTGGTCTTACACCAGGGCGATACTGATAGTATCTTCCACTCTGGAACATGCCGCAAATATACTATATATTATTTTAAATGAATTAATTGTGAAATAACACAAATTAATCAAATAAAATTTATTTGCGCATGCCGGGTTCGAACCCGCGACCTCCGGAATGTGAGTCAAGAGTCTTAGCCACTGGACTACGGAGGTCGTCTAACTAACTATAAAAAATAAATACAAAAAATAAATAATAAAGGATAAACTAACAAATCAAACACAACTAACTAACCATCACGCCGTTGGGCCGCCAAATCTTGGCACACACCCCTTGCCTCATTCACATCCATTAATCGTCTTATTCTTTTGTTATTCTGACTCTTGCTATGGCCCGACTCAATTATTTGGTACACTTGATCAATGTATGTCCTCCTCAGGCATCCCCTACTTCTTCAACATTGTTTTAATCTGAGCATAACTAAAAATAAACAGTTTCTTGAAATTTGTTCTCGTCAACCAGTTTATTAAAATTTAATGATACTCAATTACTTTAAAAATAATTTCGCCTATTTAAGCCCACTGAACCAAATTTATCGACTAGATAAGTGAGAGTGTGCTGTAGTAGATATTTTCAAGGATTCAGAAAAATTGTTCTGCTGTTGCTAAAAAATAATTCCAGCTAATAATATTACTTATAACTTTTGACTCTATTTGTGTCTCTCGTATCAATTGCTTCGCTTTATATTATTTGTCATTTGAGTGAGTTTTAATGTAATTTTATAAAATTTAGCATTTTTAATGTTGTTTTGTTCTTGTTTTTTAATCTTTATTTAGATGTATGCAAATGATTCCTTTCACTGATTAGCTTTTTGTAGTTGTACTCGTATGTATCTATTTGCGTATTAAATGAGTTTTTATAAATGGATTGTTCTCGTGTAATCTATTTTAAAAAATTAATTAAAAATACTACCATAAGCAATAATTTCGGAACTGCGACACAACACCCATATAAAGATGATCTCTTATTATTTAGAGGAATATTCATATTTTTACGCCAATATTTGTTTTGCTCCAAATCCTTATTCCTCAGTTCTGAATGCACCGTGTTAAGTTGACGTTCACATCAGATGAAAGATAAAATTCCGGAAATAGCACCTTTATGAAGCTTTTCAATTACATTTCAATGCAATTCACTTACGGCGGATGATAGCACGTGAAACTAATGCGCCAGATACTGCCATCGAGCTCACGTTAATGGAGATTGACAATAATACGCTCTAAAACAGAAGGCCTTCGTGCTTTAGTAAGCGCACTTGACATCCAATCATGAGTTCTGCGTATTGTATTGCTTGCCTAATGTTTTGACTGAGATTTGTTTCAAAGCATTGAATGGAGGTGAAATGGAAACGTTCTAGGAAGATAAGACACCGCTGATAGGTTAATTGAGAGCGGTCCTTGATTACTTCAGAATATGCGAAGAATATTTGTTTGAATAATATATATGTGCGAAATTCTATTAACTGCTTGTGCACCGGAATCGCCTATCGGCAATTTAAAATTCAATCCCTTGAACGCCAATCTTGATAAAAAAAGAGGAAGATAAAACAGAATTTCTTACTGTGGGATTTTGCACCTTACAAATGCTACAAGCAAACTAAAATATATCTATTTCGCTTGTCATGGAAATAAAATTTAGTAATATTATAATAATGTACTTGGAAATAAATATGTTTTGGATGAATCTATAAACATTGCTAGTTTAACCTCATACAAACACTACTTAATTAAAACAGTCTGTCAGCGCTTCTCAGTTTGACTATAATCAAATACAGATTTAAAGTATTAATTTCTTAACTTATAATATCCGGGATTTATAATATGTTGTATTGTATTTATAATAACCTACTCATTGTACTTTTTTATGTTGATGCTACAATTTCTATTGTTCTCTTTTATGAATTTTATATTTATATTTTTCTTTTTTTTATCTTTTATCTATGTATATTCTGTATTCATATGTAAAATACTTGTTATTCTTTTGTAAAAGCCGTTATAATCGGCGTTAATAAATAAAATTTAAAAAAAATATCTCTAGATATCTTTATTCAACTTTTGTATATAAAACGAGTAAGGATAAATCATTTTTCTGAATGCAGGAAAATATTCCGGGGAAACTTACGATGGATATTATAACAAGCATATTATAATTTCCCGACATGCGTTGCAATGCCACTTAATAAGGAAATTGTTTCTCCCTGCGTGTCCTTTCCCATTCGTCGCGTTCCCTTTCCGTCACCCCTTCCCATGTTTCCTTCCTTCTCACCTCTCCCGACCCCCCAACCCTACTCCCGCGTTCCATATAATTCGCAGCACATTCAGTTTTCACACTTTTATTCAAATTTAAATTTTTCAAATTGTATTACAAATATTCATTTTTATATTAAACAATCAATTAAATTTGGTAGTCGTGTGGTCTAAAGCACATTCGTTATTTTTTCTTCATTTGTAAATGAATACTCTTTGTAGGATTAACCCACACTTTCTTTAACCTTCCTTTGTTTTCATTGAAAGATAATTCCATCAAACACACAGAAAGAATCTTAAAATTAATTCATCTTTAGAAATTATTTATGTATATCTGAATGCATTTATGTACCTCCTAGCATTTATGTACCGTCTATCTTGACACAGGTGCATATGTCCTAGTGAGACGAGCATCGAAAAAGCAACTGTAACCAAACTTTACATAGATAAATAAATATTATAAAAACCTCCTTTTATTTCACTACTGTTTGCTGTTGTTTGTAGTGTGCTATACATGTTTAAGGCTTTTATTTTTATACTATATGCTGAATAACCTTTAGGCAACATGTTATGCAAGGAGCTGGGCAGTACTAGTTTTGAATATTACAGATTTCAATGAATGCAGATGTCCATATTTTATCGCACACAAGCTAGAGCTTTGGACGTCGGTAACCTTGGTCGTGTTTAGAACTATTTTATTGCAAATTACAATCTAGACAAAGATAATATTTTCTATCCGGTCGCTCAGTACGGGCGGCGGTAGTTACACAGAATCCAAACGGACGTTACACATTTCTAAGCGTGCAATTCAGCTCGTCAGTATGAATTATTTAAGTATGCAAGATGAGCCGTATCCGCTTTGCTGTTCCGTCAATTAGCTCCGTGCTGCGGAGTTAGGCACTACCTAATATTGCTAGCGGGCCGGTGCTACCATTGCCAGTGCGCTATTGATGGTTATTGTTTTTGGCTATGCATATCTGTTGTTTAACATTCGTAACATTGACTTTTTGAAATATTGGCATATTAAGCTCGGGTCCAAAAAGGGCCCTTTCTCTTTCATCATGGATTTATAATAATGGTTGCTGAAAAATGATTTATTTGGTGGTTTGATAAAAAAAATTTTGCAAGGTGACATGGCTGCAATATGGGGAGGTTAAACTTTACCGAGGATTGGTTTAGGTTTTTTATGTGCGGTACATGTACGTTTTCATCGTACCGGGCGATGCAGTTTATGGACATGTTTTCATGGGTGAGAATTGCCGCATAAAATGTTTCCGCGAGACTTAAGATGTATATTTTTAATAAGGGGATTTCAAAGTCTTTGTGGAGTTATTCTTATCCATTTGGGAGCACCCTGGGTTATGCGAGGGTGCTCCCAAAGGCCACGCCACCCTGTGGCGGTCGGTGAGTTTTTCGCTAGAGCGCTAAGAATGAAAAATATGACGTTATTGACGTTTGTCGTAGCTGAAAATGATTTTTATATTATTTTCAAAATTTTAGCTTTTTGTAGGAAGATCTTCCTATAAAGTTGAAATTTTGAAAAAAAAATCATTTTCAGCTACAACAACTACAACAACTACAACAACTACAACAACTACAACAACTACAACAACTACAACAACTACAACAACTACAACTACTACAACAACAGCGTATTTTTCAATCTTAGCACTCTAGCTCACTGAAAACTCATGGACGGCCACTGTTACGCGTATGGCCTTTTTCTACATTATATTCATAGCGTTGTGGTAGTTATTTTCTAACTACGTAATACTTACATGGAAAGAAAATTTATTATGCCTTTTTACCATGATTACGCGAATATGTACATCATCTACATGGTAGGCATAACCTCTTGTAGAGGGCCAGTGAGATCATGGCGTACTCACTTGGGGAACGTTGAGAGGCGAAAGCAAACAAGGGAAAGCAAATGAAGTAATAGTGAAGAGTGAAGACATTTAAAAACACTTATATGATATGTGGGTAATTTCGCAATAATTTGTTTATGTTCTTATAGTGACCAGCTGCCAACCCTATACAAATCTCATGTACGCACAACACTTGATTTTGGGAGTCACCCAATACTTGATTAAACTTCTTGGTTCCGTGCAAAGGAGAGGGTCCGTTTATTTGACAATCTTTACTAAGTATAAAATGAAGTCGCTCACGCGTATGTGCGCTTAGATCTTTTGATCAACGATTTTCATGCGGCTTTCACCAATAGATAGAGTGATTCATGAGGAAGGTTTTTAGGAATATAATTTGTCAAGGTTATGTGTAAATTGGTTGAAATACATAAAATATATAACCAAGCGGCAGCGGGCAGCGTGGTGTGGTTTTGATTGAACAGATGGCGTTAGTTATAAAGGTTTCGTTAGCCACAGCAACGTGTGGCCGGGTCTGCTAGTCAATTGTAAACAATTTTTTTTAATGGAGTCTGCTCTAAGAAGCTAGCAGAATTAATTACCGGTGCGTTTAACTTGACGGAAACGAGCGGAACACCCGTTCATAGTTGAAGTTAGCTTTATCAGAACGGGTTTGGAACATAACGTATGTGAAACGAGTTACAGGTACCTCATTAATAAATCCCTTTCTATAGCCCCCACCTTAACCCGTCTTACAACGCTGCCCAACCGGGTGCCGACATAGTTCCCCTGCCTTTACACTATCACATAAAAAAGAAAAAAAGAGTCCCAACTGCTCCACCCGTTTGGAGGCAGTGAACTATGGTATCCCCAATTTGGGTATCTTGTGAGGCTAAAGGTTTTGGGAAGAAGAAGGAGGTAGAGAAGAGAAAAATGGAGAAATACCTCGCCATTCAAATATGGTCACCAAACACGGTTAAAACCTTTTCAAGCAACTTTCAATTCTGAATTGTGGTCTTACACCGTAGCAATATTTAGAGCATCCGTGACGTCTCATTAATTTTTGTAATATATTATTTTTACAACACAAATTGGATTTGAAACCGCGACCTCCGGATTACTAGCCGAGAGCCTTACCCCCGACCATGAAGGCCGTAAAAGAGGCCTCATATGAAGGCCGTGTTATGAATCCATTAAAGGTTTATTTTTATTTTTTACTCGTAGTCTCGCAGGTTTTAAACCTACGACCCTGAGGTAGCAACGCAGGTGAAACATACAGGTATCTAATTTTAAATCGACTTCAAAAATATCAATATTTTTGATATGGATACCAAATAAATGTATTTTCAGTGTCGTATTTTTGAATTCTGATATATATAGACAAGTTGTTTTATCCTTGATGCATTTGAATGAACACACGTTTTATTTTTTTTATATATTTTCGGCGGTACATCCACTATGAATACCGTATTTTCTCTACACCGGCTGCATATTGAAATAAGTATTAACTGTAAGTAGAATAACTAATAGTAAGTAGAGTAACTGTATAGAATTAACTATAAGTAATTAATATAAAACCTAATCTTGTGTTATCATAAACTATTAATTTGAAAAGGCAATTTATTTCTTTAAAAGTTCATGTTTGATTTATAGCCTAACGGGGGGTTCTTTCCCTATTTCTTCATGGGGCAATCCTTTTAACTCAACTCAACAAAGTGCAAGGCCACTTCGTAGCAGACTTTACAACCTACGAATAAGGCTTAAGTAGCGGAATTTAAAGGCTCCAAGACACACCACGTACAAAAGGCGTCGGATCGAGGGACAGGCGTCGAAAACACGAACGGGATAGAGATACATCGTGGGTTTATGAGTGAAAGCGACGGCGATGTTTCACGGCGTCGGTTTTCGCGGGGGTGGCGTCGGGTGTGATCGATGCGACTCGTTCGTCGTTTCTATGGCGACGTTTCCGGTGAGGAGCGCCTCGCGCGGCAATCTGCCGAACCAGGGCGGCCCAGGACTCACCCCGCGCTGCCAGTGGCAATTACAACACTTTGTTTTTTAATAATCCTCACCCACCGCGGCGGCGATTCCGCCTACTCAATATTCATAATCTGATTCAGAGATAGCGAGAAAGATATTTAATAAAATATTTTTAATAATTTATATATTTATTATTGTCCTTAATATTAAGCAAAAAATGGAACTTATATTAAAATAATACACGTGTAATAAGCAGAATTGTCGTAATATAATTAGTACGGTATATCTTTTTGTCTTTAATGAAATACTTATCAATGTTTCATATGACAGCTGTAAATCATTTGTTAGATCATTCAAACAATAGAGAATGTGATAGTTAAATTGGTCTCCTCATTGTGCGGTGCTTCGTAGCCTCCCCACTCTTGTCTACTTTAGTTTTCTTAAAGTTTCACTTCTACCGCGTGTGAATTGCAAACTATGTTTATTTTTTTCATGATGAAACGCGTGTACTGATGTGTTATATGTGTTAATTTTGGCTATTAAATAAATGCCACAGCCTTGTGTACACTTAATATAACAAAAATCCAAACGGTTTCAGATTGTATCTGCTCCGACGAAGGCAAAATAAAGCTATTTCCCATGTACAAAAAAAAATCATGTCAATAATGTGGCACGTAAATGGCGAGCATACAAATTACATTGCCGAGTCTTACACTGGTAGACCTGTAACATCAAATTGCAACAAAAAAATTACGAGTGCAGTTCACACGCGGTGGAAGTGAACTTTCATAAAACTAAATTAATCAAGAGTGGGGAAGTTACAAAGCACATTTTTTATCAATGTGAAGGATGTTTTTTGAAGTAAAACTTCTTTAGTGCGCTTCACTTGGGGAGTAAGCTGGCGAATGCGCGACGAGAGCGTTACGAAAAGCGAGGCGAACGGTAGCAGGCGCAGGCCTATTGTCTGTATCACACTGTAGGAGCAAGAGAGAGCAGTGCGCGCGCACATTTTGTTTCTCTCTTCCTGTCATATAGATGGAGCAGAAGTTTTACTTCAGTTGTGTGGTCTAAAGCACACTCGTTTTTTTCCGTATTTTTGTCTTTGAATTCAAGTGCACCTTTTCCTTCACATTTGGTCATCGTATTAGTATTTGAATTTTCTCCTTCGGAGTCGCTAGATGTCGCATTATTTTGTGTTTTCTTTTGCCTGTTAATTTTGGAGTGGTTTGAAGATTGGATATTGATTTTACAATTTTTTCTTGTATTTCGTGGGATTTAATTCTTGGTCCGCTAAATGTCTGCCCACAAGATTCGCCGGGCGTTTTGTACCACCATACAAAAGGAGACTTTCGTGAGACCGTGGATTTATCATGGATAAATTGAAATCGAATACCCGTGAAATAAATAAATATTTTATCGCTTTTTAATTCTCTCGCTGGCTAAATCCTGTAGATGTAATATGTGTTTGTCTCTTCTTAATGTCGCTCTCTTCCATTTCATCGAGTTACAAATCACAACAGTGCTAAAGAAGTTTTCACTTCAAAAATATTTTTCTATCGCGATTATGCGCGTCCGTTTGTACCTACCGGCCTTTGGTGAATGAGTCTATTAGCGTTTTTCCCGTTTTAAGTTCACTGCCGAATTGTAAATTCAAATATGTTTATATTCCGTGAGCATAAACAAAGGCCGCCGGAACTGCTTCCTGTTCAACATCACTTTCGCATGCCGTCTATTATTTCCTTTCTTTAAATAAATACTCCTAGGTCTACAGGGAGCCATTAAAATTCTCCGTACACTGTTTTATAACTTTTTAAAAAATTTTTAATTTTGTCATTTTAAAAATATTTCTTCAAACATTGAAAGAATGTCCTAGAACCCGTGTATTCTATTTAAAATAGATTATTATTGAATGATTATTTGGTAATGTTTTAAAATACTAGCATTAATCATCATTCCTATTGACGGCCTCCGTGGTCAAGGGGCACGCCTTTCGACTCACAATCCGAAGGTCGAGGGTTAAAATGCCAGCGTGCGCTAATTAATTTTATTTTTTTAATTTGTCTTATTTCGCAGTTAATTAATTAAAAGTAATATAATTTTATTGATTAATTCGTTATATTTACAATTAATAAAAAATAATATAATTGTATTTGATTAACTTGTATTCAAAATTAATTAAAAAAACATAATATCTTGTATATTTGCCTCACGTTTCAGAATGGAAGATACTCTCAATATCGTCCAGGTGTAAGACCATTTAGAATTAAAATGTTACTTGAAATGACTTTGGCCGTGTTTGGTGACCAGATCTGAATAGCCATTTGTTTCCACACCTTCCTCTTACCTGTCCCTTTCCACCCCGACAATATTAGCCTCAGCTCATTCCTCAATTGGTTATGCCATAGTCTCACTGGGAGCAGTTGGGCTATTGTGCGTTCCATACCTTATGTTCCTGCACCGTTCCTGCACCGTTATAATTTGAAACTCGATGAAACGAAAAATCAACACTAAAAGAGACAAACGGATGGACAATGAGATAGCAATAAAATATTTATTTAATTCACCGGTATTCGGTTCCAATATAATACGACAAATCCATCATTCCTACACAAGTCTCCTTTAGTGTAGTGGTATAAAGCGACTGACGAACTTCAGCTGCCAGACATTTAGCGGACCAAGGATCGAATCCTACGAAATCCAAAAAAAAAATCTGTATCCAATCTTCGAACCACTCCAAAATGAACAGGCAAAAGAAAGTTACTTCGAAGAAGAAAACACAAATACTAATAAGATGACCAAATGTATAGGAAATGGTGCATTGGAATTTGACGACAAAAATATAGAAAAAATCATCCTTCACATTGATAAAAAAAAGTGCTTCATAGTCTCCTTACTCTTGTCTGCATTAGTTTTCTGAAGGTTTCACTTCAAACACGTGTGAATTGCACACTCTGATTTTTTTAAATTATGTTTACAGCGTTTAATCCTTCGTTGACTGAATTAACTTTTTGTAACACTATTTTGTGATGAGCTTGTGTATCGCATGCTCGGTGTTTTTTTTTCCAGCGATTTTACAAATTAATAACGACACATTTACAACCCCGTTTTGCATTATGTTGGTATGTTAACATATTTCCGGAATTTGCAGAAAATATTTTTAGACGTTATGTTTTTTAATCGGATGGCGATATCGGTTAAACAGCAATGCTTTCATACATATCTAAATTAATGTATATACTTACTAATTTTTTTATTGCAATGTAATAGACGATAAAGTTGTCTAAAGCTTGATTTTAAATAAAATAAATTTCAGAAGCAGTCCAAATTTAATTTTATACGAAATGGAGAAGGACTTTTTTTACAAAATTTTCCATGGGGCTGTACGTAGGTACTAAAGTAAAATTTGCTGCATATGTAAGACTTCACCAGTTACGCACATAATACTACAATAGTGAATAATTATATAGCACTTCTTTTCTGGTATTTAAATTTCCTAACTACTTCTAGGAGAGGATATTATCATCATCATCATCACTATTGGCTCTACAACCCCTGGTGGGTCTTGGCCTCCTCAAGAGTCTTTTGTATCTTTTGTGCCAGCTCTCTCCAGTTTGTCGCTCCATCTTAGTCTTGGCCTTCCTAGGCTCCTTCGCCCTATTGGTCTTGAGTTCAGCAGGGACTTTGGTGCTTGATGCTCGGTCATTCTCTCCACATGACCCAGCCACCGAAGTCTTCCCAATTTTATAAATTTTGCGACGTTTAGCTCCTTAAACAAAGTATAGAGCTCATTGTTATAACGTCTGTGCCAAAATCCATTATACCTTTGTCAATTATTACAGGTCTTAAAGAAATCGTTTTGTCTCTCTTACTATCTTAGTGAGAAATATGACATAAACGCTGTTAGAAAGAGAAAATACGACACTGTATATTCAAATTTAAACATTAACCGAAAAATAAGTTAAATGTACACTTTTGTGAAAACAAAATTTCAAATCACATTTTGAAAAAAAAATGAAACTTTGGGAACTAGGGTCTTTATTGCAATCAATCAAAATAATCTGGCAAAAGTAGCATTTGGTGAAAAATCATAATTTTTGGTTGAGGGACAACTTTTGACCACACCAGCCGGACTCTCTCGACTCAGTGGGAGTGATGGATTCATATGTCCGTCCCCCCCTGGACAGATTGTCCACCAGATTCCTATCCACCCCTCATACCTTTTTCCTTTCCAGAACTTTCTCTTCTTCCTGCCTTTCTCTCAAAGTCCCCTCTACGTAGCATTCCCAAAGATGACATAGGCTCGGGGGATTTTTTTGATTAATGTAAAAACAAAAAAAAATAACAATATACTAGGTTTCCAGAATTATACGGAGGAGTTTTAAAATCAGTGGCCATTATTGAATAATGGCAAGACGTCTACACCAATTGTGTTCTAAATAATATTTCGTGTAATATGTAGTTGAATTCGCAATTGCACGATGAAGATTTATTCGCTTGGCTTGGAATCGACTTCAATTTCCGTGAAGATGAAAAAAGTTGCTGGAATCTAGATTTCAGAACTAGAAGAAGGTCAAAAATCAGTCAAGAATTTTATAGACGTAATATTTTTCATAATACCTGTGTGTTTTATGGCAAAGACGTTTTCACTTTCCGTCGAATTGACTGAAAAATTGGGTCAATTGCCAGAGATCAATAAATAGAGCTCACTTTGTATCCGGATTTCAGAACTAAAAAGAGGTGTTATCATTTGAATATTGTATATATGCGTATGTTTATATGAATGTATGTTTATTGAATTTTGTAAAAGTTAGACTTTCCCTTCGAATTTACCGAATACAAGTGTCGATTGCCGGCAGGGATCGATGAAAAAGTGTCTCGAGGTGCAAGGAACAATAAGTAAACGATAAATTAGTGAAGCTTTATATAATATGCACTACATTCGTTTGACATAACGTTACAAGTATGGTAATTTGTGTTCTAAATTCTTTTCATATTGGAGAAGACTTTCCGCTGCATTAACCTAATGCAAGTTTTTCAATTTGGGAGGCGGGTATGGGTACCGCCCCCTCGGGAACCTTTTATTGGATAACCAACACCTCTACCATAGGTCACCCCAAGTGGTTCACTACGTTTGGTGCCCAGGTTAGTGGGGTGCGGTCTGTCCGGGTCTTGGCGGCCCCCCAGCTACATGGCAGGCCGGATCGAGAGAGAATGTTTAAGGGTGATGGGGCTTTGACTTCTCCAGCCGTACTCTGTCGGAATACCGCCTTGAACTGCAGTGGAAGGGATGGATTCATTCTTCCGCCACTCCTGGACACACAGACCACCAGATTTCTACCTACCCCTCATACCCTTTTTCTTTCCAGAATTCCTTTCTTTTCTTTCTTAAAAAGATCCTCCACACAACAGTGTGCAGTTAATGCAAAAAAAATCAGAGTGTGTAATTCACACGCAGTGGAAGTGAAACTAGAAAGTCGTTGGATGTCGCTTTCTTTTATTTTGCCTGTAAATTTTAAAGTGGTTTGAAGATTGGATATTGATTTCACAAAAATAAAAATGTTTTTGTTTTTGGATTTCGTAGGATTCTCACCTCCGTTCGCTTGATGTCTGTCTCTCTGGCCGCTGAGACTTGTCAGGCGCCTTGCCCACTGCGCTTTGGGAAACATGCGCTGAGGTGCGAATTGACCGCATTATTTTAGAACCGAGTATTTATGTAGAACTGAGTTGTAACGCATTTCCGTTTCATCCGAATTTCAAATCACTAACGGCGCTAAAGATGTTTCACTTCAAAAGTGCCAATTATCAGGTGGGATCGATAAACTGTGTTTCCTGGTAACAGGATACAAGAACTAGAAGGAGGTGGTAAATTAGTTGGGAGATTGATTTTAATAAATAATGTATCTGTGTTTCACAATAGACAATAAATTTAACTGTTGGTATTTTAATACCTTTTTTAAATGACGATTTCACTTTCCGCCGAATTAACCGGTTGCAAGTGTCAATTTATTGTCAGCAAAGATCAATAAAAAGGTGCCTCCTGGTATCAGGATTCCAGAAGTGTGAGGCGGTGTGGGGGGAGGGGGCGAGCGTGCTGAGAGAAGTCATAATTAAATCGGGGTTCCCCCCGCGCCCGCTCCGCGCCCCTGTTCGCTCTAAGCTCATTTCCGCCGCGCCGCCTGCGCTATATTAATTTTAAATTAAACTCGGATAACGCACGAAGCTGATGGGCGCTGGAGCAAATGCACCATTTGCAAATAATATACACGTATAAGTGGAATCTCCCAGTTCAAATAAGGATTTTTAATGCTCAACTAGATCTAGAAACCTTATCACCGAGTTTAAACAAGGATTTTTAATGCTCATCG
The DNA here is from genome assembly GCA_917880885.1 of Limnephilus marmoratus. Lineage (NCBI taxonomy): Eukaryota > Metazoa > Arthropoda > Insecta > Trichoptera > Limnephilidae > Limnephilus > Limnephilus marmoratus. The sequence continues at coordinate 48,811,391 of OU862920.1, read as the reverse complement.
AGATCTAGAAGCTGTATTGCCGAGTTTATAGAGGGGTTTTTAATGCACGTCGAGATCTAGAAGCTGTATCATCGGCTTTAAAAAAGATTTTTTTTTTAATTCTCAACGACATCTGGAAACTGTATCACCGACTTTTTAAAGGAGGATTTTTAATGCTCAACTGGATCCGGAAAAACCTCATCACCGAATTTAAACAAGGTTTTATAATGCTCAACTAGATCAGGAAATCTTATCACCGAGTTAAAACGAGGATTTTTAAAGACCACCATTCAGAATTAAAACGTTGCTTGAAATGACTTTGGTCATATTTTGTGACAACATCTTAATAGCAAGGTACTTCCTCACCTTCCTCTTCCCCTCCCCACTTACCTTCAGCCTCACAACATACCCCAATGGGGGGTGCCGTAGACTAACTGGCTCCAGACGGGAGCAGTTTAGACTCGTCGGACTAAATCCTATAGATGTATGTGTTTGTCTCTTTTTAGTGTCACTCGTTTCCGTTTCATCGAGTTTCAAATCCAAACAGCGCTGAAGAAGTTTTCAATTTTTTTAATGCTCAATTAGATCAAGAAACCTTGTCACCGAGTTTAAGCAAGGATTTTTAATGATCAACTAGATCCGAAAACCTTATCACCGAGTTTAAACAGGAATTTTTAATGTTCAACGAGATCTGGAAAATGTAACACCGAGTTTAAAGATTTTTAATGCTCATCTAGATCTAGAAACTATATCACCAAGTTCAAAGAAGAATTTTTCATGAACTCAATCAAAGACTTATGACACAAAAATAAGTTTTTCATATTCAAGGATTATGTAAGACGTGATTCTTCTAGCACAGACACTTGGTCCATTAAAGAAACTCTTCCAAATATCTGAAAAGTTGTAAGAAATTGTAACATTCTATATAATAAGTCAAAATCAATCGTTACTTTTTCTCAAATTTAAAAATGAAATGAATAAAAATGTAAGCAAACACCCTCAGTATGGCCAGACGGAAAGAAAATGGATGTTAGTCGTAGCGTCAAATACCTAGGATTTATAATCACAGACGACCTGAAAGACATCGAGGATATGGAAGATGTCCATAAGATGTCAGAGGAGGTATGCTGTCAAAGAGTTTTCACTTTTGCAGTACAGACGTCAAAAGAGTACTTTTTAATTTTAATGAATTCTTCACATTATTGTATACGACCGAATTGTAGGTAAATTACACTGTCCTCCATCATTGTATACGTCGGAACTGTAGGTAAACAAAACTGCTGGTAAAAGTTGCTTACAATAATGCTTATCGCCAACTATTCTACCGAGATACTGCAGCGCTACGGAAATTTAGAGTCCTCCTGGCGGCTCCCTAAAGATATAAACGCTTTTTTGCATGCATGTTTGTGTCTAATATTTTTAATTTCTATTCTGTTTTTATTTTATGTACCTATGAATTGTTATTTTGTCTGCTTGTTTGTTATTTTTTTTAGAAATATGGAGTGTGTTACATTGCAATACCTCTGCAAACATTCTGTTATTATTATGAAAAGTTAATCACATCCGAGTAACGAATGAGTACCATTTTAATTTTTTTTAATGGATTACCTCACAAGAGTCCCAACTGGGGTATGGTATTTCCTTGGGTTTGGTATTTAGGATAGATCGAAAGTAGTAAGGAAGGGAAGGAGATAGGGAAGAGGAAAGTGGGGAAAGTCCCAAAGTACGGCTATTCAGATGGTCACCAAACACAGCTAAAGCTATTTCAAACCACGTTTCAATTCTGAATAGTGGTCTTACACCAGAGAGAAACTGAGACTATATTTCACTTTCAAATATGATACATATTATTGTAATGAATAAAATTGTAAAATAACGCAAAAAGTTAAATAAAGTTTATTTGCGCATGCCGGGTTTTAAACCCGCGTCCTCCGGATTACTAGCCCCAATTTGGGAGGCGGGTATGGGTACCGCCGCCCCGGGAACCATTTATTGGACAACCAACACCCCTGCCACAGGTCACCTCAAGTGGTTCGCTACGTTTGGTGACTTAGCAGGGGTGCCCGGGTTCATGGGATGAGGTTTGTCTAGGTATTGGTGGCGGATATGTTTGCCCAATCACTGCGTGGCGGGCTGGATCTGAGGAAGCTGATTGAGGGAGGCTTTTTGACCTCTCCAGCCGGATTCTCCCGACCCTTCGACTTGCACCGCAGTGTGAGGAATAGATTCAAACGTCCGTCGCTCCTGGCCACACTGACCCCCAGATTCCTACCCACCCCTCATACCTTTTTCCTTCCCATATCTTCTTCTCCTTCCTTTCCCTTGAAAAACCCTCCACACAGCATCCTCAAAGATGACATAGGCCCCTAGGGAAATTGTTTTATTCGGTGCCTCCTGTGTGGAGCTAATATAAAAAAATAAAAAAAAAGTAGTCCGTTTAAGAGATTCCCCTATCCTAACAAACAATTTGCAATCTTTAGAGCACAGGCCTCAGCAGGGAATACCGTACTTTTTCTACTGGAATTTTACTGGGAGGTGCTCCGAAGAACTAGCGCCATTTCGGGTCGTTTCTACGACTCGTTTTTGAGTTCAATAGCTCGGCTGTGTCTCGATTTCCTCCCTCCTTCAACATCTCAATACATCATCCCAAAAGTTAGTCCTTCATCTCCTCACAAAGACTCTCTAGGCTGCATCCCCAAAGATGGTTTTTTTCAAACTTTCCTGCATATCTCTAGATGCACACCTTATCTCCGAAGTGGAAAAATAATATACCTAGGATTATCTATAATCCTGACATTTGAGTTTAGACAAGGATTATATAATAAATTCTTGCTTATTTCTAGAAATGAGAAACTCTTATCCTGAGATTAAATAAAGATTTTTAATTCTAATCCGTATCTAGAAGCCTTCTTTCCGAGTCTACGTTTAGATTTTTGATTATTTGCTTTACAATCTTACATCTGAGTTCAAACTGAGTTCATATCTTCTGTCATTAGTTCAAACAGTGATTTTAAATTCTTACCTACGTACTTAGATGTTGGAGATAGATGACTTATCTTAAAATATGATTTTTAAAAGATCAAAGATATCAACTTGTTTTTCTGAAACGTCTTTATAGTGAAATTCAGTGTCGAGCGTAGTCCGAAATCGAGATGAGATCTCAGATGGCAATCGTTGCATAAACACCGTACAGTCTCGCAGAAATCGGACTTCATAATATAAGTAATATTTGATTCGTTGATATTACTGGGCGCCAATAAGAGCGTCACCGAATTCGTCGCGTAGATTTTATTGAGTTTATCCTCGGGCCGTCTGCCGTTTATTGCTTTTTCATTTGGATAAGATATTGCAAGGAACGAAATGTATGTTGTATATTATCGGATGATACGATATCCACAATCGTACTCAGAAGTCTTGACACTCCCATGCTACCGCAAAAATACAGTTATTTGGTACAGTAAAAAAATACGGGTACCCAACTTCGCTCGGGGAGTTTATATGAGATTGAATTGACGTTCTAACCCACGGCGAATCTTGCTTTATATACCTCTACCAATGGGTAGCCTTAACCATACAAATAGGCTTCAAATGGTCCACAATGTTCTAGAAATTCTACAACATTCGAGAGTGTTCTGAAATGTTCCAAAATGATCTGGGATGTTCCCAAACACTCCAGACTATTCCCAAACATTACCAAACATTTAGAACGTACCGGGATGTTTTTGAATGTTGTGGAATGCTCTCGAATGTTCTGGACTGTTCTACAACTTTCTTCTTAGAGAGCAAAATGTTCAGCCTTTATATCTTCAAAGGCACGCCCTGCAGGTAAAAACGGGAAACTTTTACATGGATGGGGGATAGAGGGCTACCACACCATATAACTTCCCTTAATAGTACCGGGATTCGTTTCATAGTTTTAGCGGCATGTACATTTTATTACGCTTTCTTTTATAATATATTTTTATTTTAGTTCTGTGAACAGTTGACCTCGCGTCAAGTCGTATGTTTCCAATTTTTCTTATAACTAATTATTTCAGTGACCATCAAACAATAACTGTGTCTTGGCACACACTATTTGCTTCATTCACATCCATACGTCGTCTCATAGACACCCTTTAGACATAATCAGAAATCATAATATTTATTTGTAGGGATTCCATGACAGTTGATCCATCGACATTTAGTCTTGCGGCATACTTATATACAATATACAGTCGGTTTTGGGAGAATATGTTATACCAACTTACACAAAATATAACTAAGTGTAACTGAAGAAGTGTGCAGAGAGGGTGTACCTCAGCATAACAATAGTTTAAAACGTAGATACCTAACTACTTTAGTATAACTTGTATATTTTTTGTGTTTTTTTTTTAATTTAAAATAAATGTTCATACAATTTGTTCAAAGATAAGACATATCTATAATAATTCTTTTTTCAAACTTTCTTTAAAAAGGTAGGTACCGAAAAATAATACAAAAAATTTTACCGACAGACGAAATGTAATACGGGATTACTAGTTCATCCTGAGTCAGGATTCCTGACTCCAATGTGATTCTTTTCCATCTTTTTAATAACAATATGTGCTGTATTTGTAGAATTTACTCTTTTAATTTACATACTTAATGGGAATCTAAATCTTTTGATTTATTTATTTATTTATTTATTTAAACGCCATAGCATGGCTTTTACATTGAAGTGAGTACATGGTATTATAAGTATACAGTGGTACACAGGAGATTATCAATAATAACAAAGTAGAAATGAACATTTAACAAAGTAGCAAGTATATAGGTGAAGGATACTATTATGTGTTACTAAACTACTGTTACTATACAAAAAAAATATAATATCAATTTTATAATAACAGAGAACATAAAATTTAGATAGGATTATTTAGAATAAAAAAGATGTACCTAAACAAAGGGGACTTGTCAAAAAGTTGATTTGCCAGCAATGTGAGAATGCTATTCGAAATTATTTTTAATGTGTCGCATTCTCTCTGTCTGATATTGGAGTGTATAGAATTATTAGTGTAGATGGAGTACATTTAAAATGGAAGTATAAGTGAGTTTTCCACTGAAACCGTCTGTGGTTTTCATACCGCGTTAACAAATACACGCCATTTTTCCGACGGGGTTGCGGCTAGCGATATTTATTTTGTTCCAGTGCAGATCCCTGAAAAATCACTGGATAGTTATAGAATATAGATGCGCTATTGCGTACTAATAGAAACAAGTGGCAGTACACCGGGACCGGAATCGTTGGTTACCGATCGATCGGCATTTGAACGTTGGTGGTTATACTGGATCAATTGTAGGTAAAAAAAGATGAACAATTTTTTTTCAGTTTGTGATTCATCTAAATGTAATTTATCATTGGGGATAGTCTAAATCCGTGACTAATCATTTCGAATTTTGAAAGTCATAATTTAAAAAAATCTATCTACCTGTCTATCTTTTATCTTCTTCTTCTATCTTCTGTCTATCTATCTAATTATTTAATAAATTACCCCTTGATATACGATCGGAAGAAAACTACCATAAATATAAAAATAAAAATTTAATTAAAATACTCTAGTACCACCTCATAACTTTACTTATTGTTTAGAAATATGTTTTTGCCTTATTAACTAAGCTATTACTTTTATCTGTATTTTTTCATAAAATCACTAATATTTTTTGTTAAATTACTAATATTTTTTGTTCAATTTAAACAAATGTAAAAATATTTATTTGTCCTCTCCTAAACACAAGCAGCTGCTTTATTAGGAGAGTGATTGAAATATTGATGTTTATATGTTGTAAAATTGTAACCTTGTCATATGTTTCATTAAAACTTTGAGATTTGATGTGTACATGCCCTCGAAGGTTTCAATATATACTGGTGAGCTCTGGCATTACGAAGTTTGTATAAAAAAATTGCAATAGGTGGCACGTACGGTACGTACACGTACACGTACACGTACGCACGCACGTACGGCTGAACTGAACGTACCGGGACTGAATGAATGGAATGCGGGAAGGGGGAGGGAAGCTGGAAGGGGGGAGTGGAACCTGGGAAGGGGGAGAGAAACTCGGGAGGGGAGTTCGCGGAATGGAGAAAGCGGGCGAGGGGAGTGGGGAGACGAACGACAGAGTGGGAACGCGAGGAGATGTGATGCGGGAGAGGAAGGGGAGGCGGAAGGGGAACGGGACAATTGGGAAAGGACACGCAAGGAGAAACAATTTCTTTATTAAGTGACTTAGCAACGCATACCGGGAACTCGCTATAATAATATAAATGGAGCGACTGACGAATGGTGCGAGTTAAAAGGTTGGGTAACCATCCAGTAGATGACCTTGTGTTTCAATAGCCACAGCAACGCGTGGATGGGTCTGCTAGTAGATTATAAATAGTACATCATGAAAACTGATACTGAAATAATCTACCACTCAGGAACTTGCCCAAAAAATAATATACTTAAATTATTTTTAATGAATTAGTTGTGAAATAATACAAATTAATTAATTAATTAACAATATTGTTCTTTCAATATCTGTATAATTTTGTTAACTTGTATAATTATTGTTACCCTCAACACAGGCTTGTCCTAGTGAGGTAACAAATTGTATTGTAAACATTTTACCTGCAGTGTAAAGAAACAATAAATAAATAAATTGATTTGAACCCGCGACCCTTGGTTTGTAGCCAAGGATCGTAACCAGTCAACCAAGGAGAGCCTTAAAATAAACACACATACAAATTAAACCTTAAAAATCCACAACACATTTGAGAACGGATATTGTTTTATTTATATATTTTCACATATACGGCTCAACGTGTTGTAATCATTAACGAAAGAATAATACAATGTTAATATAAATTAAAAAGAAAAATAGATGAATGTAAAGTAAAAAAATCAGAGTGGGCAATTCATACGCGAAAGAAGTGAAACCTTCAGAAAACTAAATTCGGCAAGAGTAACAAGGCTACGAAGCACCGCACAAGGTGGATACATTTAAGCTAAGCACCGCAAAATCGATTGTACTATCTCGTTCTCTCACAGGCTTATTCCTATAAATGTACGTGTTTATCTCTTTTTAGTGTCGCTATTTTTCATCGAGTTTTAAATCACAACGGTGCTAAAGAAGTTTTCACTTCAAAAAGTTGTGGTAAAAAGTATAGAGTAAAAGTTATAAGCAATAAATAGGAAATAATAAGTAAAATGAATAAACCACAAAATATCTAAAAAAAAAGGATAAAATTTTCAATAAGTATTAAATATAAAAAGGTATTAAAATTAAGTATCGTCCTAGTAGGAGACAAAATAACTATTTTTTTTATCAGAAAAACTCTCTTTTTATAACTTTTGAAGGTTATTCCCAATGTAATATATCATTGAAGAAGAAGATAACACTAGAAATCTAAACGAAACTATGAAAGAGAATAAGACCCAGAAAAAAACCAAAAAAGATAATGGTCGTAACAGGGGAGAAAGGGTAGTTGCACGCAGTGGCGGCCGCTGCCCTAAAAACGTGGTGGTTCACTGATAATCCGTAACTATGAGATAACGATTACTAAGCAACAATAGGTAAAAATGATCCCACTAATCTTATTTGGAGAGAAGATCTATTTTAAGCTGTTTTCGAAGTGCGAAAACTTCTACATATCGCTTTTTAATTAAAATTTTTATTTTTCGGTACTAAGAAAATAAAAACACAATACTATTTTTTCGTGAGTAAATCTTAAATTTCAACCCAAAAAACTCTTTTTTTTTACAATGTTTACAATGTAGTGTAAGAAGAATATACGACGCAAATGTGAATGGTAGAAGAAGTCGGGGACGCCCGAGGAAGACATGGCACGAGCAAGTGAATCAGATACTTGAGTCGGGCCATGTCGAAAGTCGGAATAATAGAAGAGAATATATGAGACGATGTATGAATGTGAGTGAGGCAAAGAGTGTGTGCCAAGACCGAGTTATTTGGCGGTCCGTCCTCTCTGCCTACCCCTGTGGGGAAACGGCGTGATGGTTGGTTAGTTAGTTTTATATTTCATTTTAAATAGGATACAAACAGTATTTATAAACAATGTATAAACAACAGGAGGGCAAAATTGTCAAAGTTACCTATGAAAAAATTGTATTCCTTAATGATCTGCGTTTTATAATTTAAAACACCAATCAATAAAAAGCAAATATATGTAAAATTTAGGTATTTGCTGTACCTTTTGATTAAAAAAAGAATTATTCAGTTTGGTTAAGTATTTTGGCCTTAAATCAGAATTTAAGTTTGTATGATAAAGGCCGCTGGGTGGCACACCAAAATATCTTAATTTTTCATACATATGGCCGGTGTTGCGCGCTGGCGATGTTTGGGATATTCGATACAAAAACATAATTCGTTCCGCTTGCAATGGGCCTGCACACCGGACAGGGTAAATTCGCGCGGAACTTTGAGAATTTGCTCTCCCTGATTCATATTATATTATGCACTATATTGGTAGGTGATATTTTTAATGAAATTCATAGATTTTATATTTTTCGGTAAGATATTATAAACTAATTTTAGACGATATAATTTACCAGTGCTGCACACAAACACACCGTTCAACCAGCCGCCCTTGGTTGCACGTACGTCACCCCAAATGCAGGGGTGCTCGGGTTCATGGGGTGAAGTTTGTCTAGGTCTTGGAGGTTGGAGGACCAGGACACACTCAACCCGATTCCTACCCACCCCTTAAACCCTTTTCCTTCCCAGAACTCTCCTCTCCTTCATTTCCTTAAAAAACCCTCCACACAGCATCCCCAAAGATGACGTAGGACCTAAGGGAAATTAATTTCCTCAGGCCCACCTGTGTGGAGCTCAGGTAAACAAAAAAAAATGGCCTATAATATGGAAAAATGAATTAGTTGAAGGTAATATTGTTAATTCTAAAATTTGAAATATGAGGTTGACTAATATGACGGTTTGACCGAAGATGGCAATGGCAGAATTGGTACACGCTCCCGCCCCGGTTAGACAAGAGGTTTTGGGTTCGAGTCCCAGTTTCTGTTTTTCTGTGTCTTGTTCTTTTTCATATTTTCGTTTAGATTATTATTGTTATCTTCTTCTTCAATGCCAAAAAAACTACCTAGAGAATGGTACATTATAAAATAGCATACGATTACAACGTGTATACTTTATGCGTCTGCGTATATAATATAATGCAGGAAGGATTTGTACTAAAATATTATATATTGAACTATAACAAATTATCCGTTAAAAAATACACAGCAGTAGGTATCTTTTGATAGCAATATGTGTATATGTGCGGCAGTATGTGTGGGTGTCAGGGGCCGAGCAGTGTGAATGGGAGGGTGTTGGGGGGGGATGTCTCGGGCCGGACACGCCGGTTACCGGGATGGTTTTCCTATTATTTCCGAAAGGAGAATTTTCAATTCCTGAACGCAAGTGTGAGTCGCGCGGACACGGCACGGCGGCCGCCGGGAAACGGCTGCGGCACTCCGAGCCTCCGGTGCGGGGGCAGCCGTTTTTATTGCGCCTGTGTGAAAGCGGTCGCCCGTCTGCAATTTATCGACTTTGTAATGTGTTGTTATAAAAATGACCGGCGTATTGAATGAAGGCTTACTAGGTGTTTTTTTTAGAGTGTTTTTTTGTTTGTTAATATGTGAATAACACACAAGAGTCTCAACTGATCCTATCTGGAGCCAGTGAGACTTTGGCATCCCCAAATGGGATATGTTGTAAGGTTGAAGGTAGTGGAAAAGGAGATGAGGAAGAGGACGCTGAAAAGGTACCTGGCTAATCAGATCTGGTCACCAAACACGGCTGAAGCCATTTCAAGCAACATATCTCCTCTGAATGGTGGTCTTATAACATGACGAGACGATACTGTACTATATATCCTTTTTTTATGAATTAATTGTGAAATGACACAAATTAATCAATAAAATTGGGATTGGGTCGGGATTTGAATTAGCTATTTTCGAATTGCTAGTCGAGAGGCTTACCCCTCAACCATGGAGGTGGTCTAAGTTATAATTAATAAGTTGTTGAGATGTACTATTATAGTTTTTAAAGATATTCAACGAATATTTTAAACCTACTTATCATTTCAAAAGATCAAAAACAAATAATATCAGCGTGGTAACCTCCCATTAAGTTCACATCTTACGGCCGGCGTAGTGCAGCGGTAAGGCGCTTGACTCGCATTCCGAAGGTCGCGGGATCGAATCCCGGCGTGGCAAATAAATTTTATTTGATTAATTTGTGTATTTCACAATTTATTCATTTAAAATAATGTATAGTATATTTGCGGCACGTTCCAGAGTGGAAGATACTCTCAGTATCGCCCTGGTGTCAAACCACCATTCAGAATTAAAACGTCGCTTGAAATGGCTTTTAGCCGTGTTTGGTGACCAGATCTGAATAGCCAGGTTCTTTCCCACCTTCCTCTTCCCTATCTCCTTCTCTCCCCACCACCTTCAGCCTCACAACATACCCCAATTGGGGATGCCATAGTCTCACTGGCTCCAGACGGGAGCAGTTGGGACTCTTGTGCGGTATTCATGTAAAAAAAAAACCAGCATTGTTTCTAATAACTTAAATTTGTTGCAATCTATTAATATCATCATAAAAGCACAAAAACTAATAATAAAAATAATTCTTAAACTTCCTCTCACTACCAGCACCGATACGATCTTCAATACTTTCAACGTTATGGACATTAAACAGCTCTACGCAAAATCCATCTTACTTTATTTACATAAAAACAACAAAATCCTATACAAACCAACACAAATGATACACAATACCCGAGCCAAAAATAAAGAACTTCTCCAAACTCCCTTTTCTAAAACCACCTTTGGACAAAAACACTTTAAATACATAGCTTGCAAACTACACAATACACTTCCAGCCACGATGAGACAAACTGAATCAATGACCAAATACAAATAAGATATAAAGAAATGGATTATAAGTATTGGACGTCACACTACTGCTAACATCTGTAAAATAGAGTACAAATAGACAGAATTACCATCTCACGTATGTCCTTACCCTTATTAAAGAACTTAAAATAGTAAAATCCTATATGTATAATATAACTACCTATATAGATTCGAAAGGATTTACTACTTTATTCATCTCTTCCTTCACCTATATAATGCTCTCTTTATGATATTAACCCTCAATCTTAATCATCTTTCTGTTTGAATTGTAAAAATCAGTATGTATCTTACCTTAAATGTTCTTATGTTGTAATTAAATATTCTTTTGTATGATACTCATTTATGTACCTCTACGCCTGTCTCAACACAGGTATACCCTAGTGAGACAGGCATCGAATAATGTAATATAAACATTCTTTTTATAGATAAATAAATAAATAAAATAAAATAACATAGAAAAAACAATGACAACACTTGCACCTACTTTAATAATGAGAAAATCTGTTTTTGTTGATCTACGGCATCATCTTTTAACTAGAATCTTTAGTTTCAGACTTTCATTTTATAATAACATTTCTGTATCGAAAACGGGCTGTGGTTCCGACTTTATTTTTAAACGTGTAAATAAGTACACAGATGTCCCAAATGTCAACGTTAACCCTTTAAGATGTATAGAAAACTATAAAATATGTTTTGAAGTGAAAACATCCTTACACCGTTATGATTTGAAACTCGATGAAACGAAAAATAGCGATACTAAATGAGACAGATACATACAACTATAGGATTTAGCCTGCGAGTGAATGAGATAGTAATAAAATATTTAATTAAATGAAGACAATATTAGCGAAACTCCATCGAAAATCTGGAAACAGAAAAATCAGAAAAACATACCTAAGCACCTTTGAGACACGAGCCCAGGATCTATCGCTTCCGGGGCAAATGCGCTACCACTGCGCCAAGTTGTCGATATCCGATTCGGTCATTTTTAACTATATTTCTGTACTTTGACTAAGAACCATCTACATTATCTGCTATCTTTATGTGTGATTGGCTGCTATCTTATTGTATGATGTGCTAATATCTTTTTCTGACTTTTTTTTCTTTCCAGTTTTTCAATTGAGTTTCGCTAATATTGTCTTCATTTAATTAAATATTACAATTCGAGGTTTTACTCACAAAGTTAAAACAATTAATTAAAAATAAAATATTTATTTATTTCACGGATACTCGGTTCCAATATAATACGATAAATCTACGGTCCCACGCAAGTCTTCTTAGATCTAGCGATATAAAACGCCTGACTAATCTTAGCGGCCAGACATTCAGCAGGCCAAGTGTGCTTTAGACCACACGACTGAAGTAAAACTTCACCAACTTATAACTCCCTCTCAACTTCGGTTCGCCTCGCCCGACTGTTCGCCTCGCCCGATCACACTTGATGACCACAAGACGACCAAATTTATAGGAAAAGGTGTAATCGCTCTTCTGTGCGGTGCTTCTAACCTATCGGTCTCCTCTTTGTGCGGTGCATTGTAGCCTCCCCACAATTGTCTATATTATTTTTCTGAAGTTTTCACTTCTACCGTGGGTGATTTGCACACTCTGTTTTTTTTATTTAAGTTTCATAAGGTTCAATGTGGAATCTTTTTGAGTCATTATTTATAAGGAGCGATAGTTGACGACAATGCGATCTACTCTCAAGAATAAAATCTGCAAATAAACACATATTTCGCAAACATGCCACAATAAAAAGACACGGGTATTCAATACAGATGACTGCATGAATGAGCGCGCCTCGCATGAGCCGCCGCGAGACGTGTGAACATTTCCACTCTGAAAAGAAAACTTGCAGAGAGCGGAATATGTAGAATTCCACAGCCGGTCCTCGAGTGGCGCGATGGGGAGACAGCCGCCTGAATGCCCGGTGATTGCCGTGTCTTATCCCAGAAATAAGAGTGCTAATACCATGGGCGGTGCGTGGAAAACACCCTTCAAATATTTAACACAGGAGAAAACTCTTTTAATTTTTTTATGATTTCTTTTTCCATGTGTTATTGACGAGTTAGCCAGGTACCTAGAATTTTTAACACTTTCATGGAAATTTTTATTTTTAATTGATAAACTAACGTTTAAGACAAAAATTTTATGCATAGCACAAAGGGTAACAATTATTATAAGCAATAATTGTCAGCCTGAAACACTCATCTACATTGAAAAAATCTTCCGAGAAAAGATACATGACGCCAACGGGACTTGAACCCGTGTCCTTCTGATTGCCGGTCAGGTGCTCTCACCACTGAGCTATGGCGGCTTATCTAATACCCGCCAAATAATTCAATATATACTAGTGTTTCATTCAACAATTACTGTTTATTACATTTTTCCACCTGAAAACAACCAACTTTATTTTTGTGAAAGAGGCATTGTTAGTGCTAAATCTTTCGCTAGGTGGCGTGTGGATAGATTTTTTTACTAAGATTATGAAAATGTTAGTAAAAATTTTTAGAAATGTACATTTTTTTTAATAAATAAATAAATCCATTATTTGGGCTCGTGACGTCACTACATGAAAATGTCCCGTCTCTGAAATGTTCCAATTAATTTTGTAAAATTCCACACCGATTTTTTTTTTATATGGAAATGAATTTGATATTTAACGTTCACTAGATTTATTGTTTGTTCTCTGCGAACTTATCATTTGGTTTGACTTTTTTGACAGATGTTATGAAGAGAACCCCTTACATTTTATGCTGTCTGTACGTGGTTTAGAGATATTATGGTAATGGTGCTGATTTTAACAAAATCAAATTTTATGATTTTCTTATTATTATTATAATTTACAAGTACGTGTATATTACATTGGGTTTAGTAATATATACGTAGAAAATTATAATGATTTATGATTTATGATCATGGAAAAAAATATATTTATGAGATGTAATATTTTTGGTACGCCTCGTTTTTCTCCGGTGCCATTCGTGTGGAAAACGTTCTTTTTTTAAAATGATTTTCGGCTACGTAATTATCGTTTTTTTGCACCCATAAAATTATGTCCTGTCTTTCCGGTTTATAAAAAATGGTCTGATTTTTCGGATTGTAATTTTCAAAAAAATTGCCAGGGTTTCAAAAATACGATTAAAAAAATATATACGGAATGTCTTAGAATATTTGCCTAAACCGGAAAAATTTTAAAAAAATGAGATGTGGCCTATTATAACAGACCAAAAAAACTTATAATACACTTAAATGGAAAAATATGAAGTGAAACTACGCTGCCTCGATTTTCTCGAAAAATAAAAGAGGAAGGTTTGAAAATCATTTAACGTAGCCAATCACATTTCCTTACCAAAAGAACTTCTAATTAGAATTTCTGATGTTTTCGGCTTCACAAAAGTTTATTTTTTATTTTAACTAAACAGTTAAATTTGTAGTCTAAAATAGTAATGAATGTAAATCAGACATGACTCCTCGCCGTGACGTCAGTAGAGATCGCGAGTGAGCCACGTACCCCGCATTTGACGGGCGCTGTAATCGCAGCAATCATCACCCCTCTCCCCCCACCCACCGCACCACCCCTCCACACACTTCCTAGCCCGGGGTGAGCACCCCATCTAGCGGCAGTGGTGCTAATCACTACAATCATCTTATGTACGGCCGCACATGCCTCACATACTGATGGCAAGGCCAGGGGAGGACAACTGGGGAATTCTTTGGTAACAAACAAACGATTTATAGATTCTCCTATCTTAGCAAACGGATTGCAACCTTGTTCTACCGGTATTTCAATGAAGATGCTCCGGAACTAGAGTCGGGAAACAAGCCAAACGTGCGACCAACATTTATAAACAGTTGACATTTGTCGCCTGATAACGGGTCCTTTGGACGACTCATTCACAGCTCGGCTGTGGAATATTTTCCCGGCCTCTGTATTTCCTCCCACAACACTTCACTTCTTCTTCTTCTCAAAAAGAGTCTCCACACAGCATCCCCAAAGGCGTAGGATGACATAGGCCCTGAGGGAAATTATTTTCCTTAGGGACCCCTGACAATAACATTATTTACATGAAACCGTAATGTCTAGGGAAAGCGATAAATACAAGTTGTGCAATGCACTGCACAAGTAATGATACAAGTTCGGGGAAAATGTGTTAGTACGAGTATATGTGAAAAAATCAAAATTTTTAATATACCTAATAATATATATATTTTCAAATGTCTTTAAAACTTGAAAAAATGCTTTAACTGAGGATTGAACCTTAGTACCCAGGAACTGAAGTCAACCTCGCTTCTACTGAGCCAAATGCCAGTTGGATTGCCAAGACCCACATTTATTTCGTATGACAAGTTCCGTAATGTCGTCTAATTTTGAGAAAAATACTTAAATGTTCGCGTGTGTTTGCTTAATTGTGATTGAGGATTAGTCACCTTTCTCTCCCCACTACGGTGTCGATCGTCGGCCTTGAGGTTTCACCACCGTTCACTTCCGCGAACCACAGAAACAAGCATCTTTCTTGAAGATCTCCATTTCTCACCGCCAATTAACTACAACATCATCATATCGAGTACAAATCCACATCCCGCCGTGATGTGACCTACGTATTATGCATCCCATTATGATACTTATACACAATTACCGTCCACGTAATAAAGACACAGTATATCATCAATATTTTTCATTACCTCTTCATTACCAAGGAATATAACATTTTTGAATTAAAACCTGCGGTATCCTATTAATATTACAAAGAAGAAAGTTTGTATGGATGTATGTTTGTTACTCTTTCACGCTAAAATTACTGAATGGACTTTAAAAACTCTTTCACTGCGCTCTGGCATTTTCTGGCGGTATGAAATTATTTATCATGCGTTTTCTGTCCCTAAAAAACCGAGTTATTGCAAACGTCAGAAGAAAAGCAAAACAAACGGTTGCCGTGGAAACGATGTTGGCGTCGTCAATATCTATCTCTAAAAATGAATCGCCGAAACGTGCGTGCACGCATAACTTCGAACGATTGCACCAATTTGTATAATTCTTTTTTTTGTATAAAACTACTGGTGAGCTCTGGCATTATGAAATTTGTATAAAAAATTGCAATCGGTGGCACGCGAGCAGTTTGAAAACTGAATGTACCGGGAGGGTGGAGGAGGAGATGGGAACCCCCCCTAATACCGTGCGAGCGAAGCCGCGGGAAAAAGCTAGTATTAAATAAGGTGTTCTATTATTTATGGTATCTAACGACACAATTGCCAGATAAACAGAATTTTATGTTCCAAGGTATTTTAGTTGACTAGAAAAGGAATTGAAAATCTTGAATAGAGTTTAATATTTCTGAAATGGTAATTACCCAACAGTTTACAATCCCTTCATTAGAATATCTACCCTCTCTGCCTCCCCATACCCTCAATGTCTATTCGTTAGATAGTTAAAGGCACTTATAGCGATAGAAGGTGTGATATAAGCGACAGAAACCCTGTTTAATATTAGTTCAAAATGCCCGCGTAGGTACGCTTTATCCACAAAAATGTATACCTTCGCATTTGAATGTATTGCTTCTTTCTGATACGCCATGCTATAATACATATATAAGTATATAATTTTTTTAACAATTTTATATTTTTAATATGTCAATAGGCACCACACAAGAATCCCAAATGCTTCCAGCTATTCTGAGCCAGTGGGACTTTAGCATGCCCTATTATTAGATGACGTTGTGAGGCTGAAGGCAATGAAGACAGAAATGAGACAACGAGAAAAATTGGAAGTACCCAACTATCTAGTGGTCACTAGACACGGCTAAAGCCCAGTTAAAGCAAGGTTTTAACCGCTTTGACTTTTAAGGTAGGTGCCTACTCATAAAACCCGTTTACTGATTGAATACTCAAAGTAGCGACCGACCGAAGGTTCGGTTTCGGTTTCGGTTTCGGCAAGTTTCGGCAAAACATTCTGGTTTTGGCATCAGTTTCGGTTTCGGCAGAAAAACTGCCGAATCTTCGGCCGCATCGAAACTCTGCGTTTGTGAATTATCGCGCATCGTTCGGCTGACTTCGGGTGAGTTCGTGGCTCGTGTGTCACCCGCCATCATCAGCTGAGGTAGCCGGCCGGTCCGGCGTGATTGTGTTGTGAGTTTATGTATTAATTTTTATAGTTTTTGTTTGTTTTATAGCAGTAATATCTAAAAATAAATAATTATTTTTTCACATACGATAATTCAATTATTGTTTTTTTTTTTGTAATTATTTTATTTAACACGTGTAATAAGAATGTTGTTATGTCCTTCGTTTATAATGTAAGCGTTGATTACTGTCAAAATTTTGTTCCAAGAAGTAGTAACATATTTTGTAATTTTTTTTGTTCTACAGCAGAAATATAAAAAAAATCACATATTTCAATTATTATTTTTTTTATTTCTTTCAACACGTGGTAACAGTATAAGTTTAAAAAAATAGGCCCCATTTTCTGTAAACAATAGACTTTTAACATGTTTTAAATAAGTTTTGGTTTCGGTTTCGGTTTCGGCCGAAACTGAGACAGAAACCGAAGATTTGGTTTCGGTTTCAGTTTCGGTAGATAGTCTTGCTTCGGTCGGACAAGTAACTCAAAGTACAGTCCTTGTGAAAGACCGTCGTCAAAACCAAGGGACAATGTTTCAAATATTTATTTGATTGATCGATCCGTAGCGACGGTTTCCCACTAAATCCTTTGCTAGCTGATTCCTCCAGGAGGAATTCAAAGATTGTCCGGTTATTTGAACCTGCACATTTTTCTTTTTGTTTTTTCTTCTTTCCCTGCCTAATTCCTTCCATCGCACAGTTTTATTTTATTTATAAACAGAAACAAACATTACATTAGATTCTTTGGTTAAAAAAAATACAATTAATAAGTATATTTCATGGTGGGTACCTATTATGTGTTTCATTGTAGTGTCTCATTTATGGTATGCATATTAAGTAATTACCGGGTGATGTATGTAGTGGGAAGGTGTGTGTGTGAGTATGTGTGTATGTATATATGCGCATTGAACAATTTATATTATTGACACGATGCTCTTTTTAAAGTGAGTCGGAGAAAATGTCGATGTTCAGACCAATTAGGAGTTTTCCCTGATTAGGGGTGGCCAAGCTATCTTTCCAGAAGGACTCTTGCAACTTGTAAAGAAATAAAATATGTTTTTAATCAGAGTGTGCAATTCACATACGGTCGATGTGATACTTTCAGAAAAATAAAGTAGATAGCAGGGTGAGGCTACGCAGCACCGCACAAAGAGGAGACCGATTATTCTTTTGCATTCTCTCTCTCAGGCTGAATCCTATAGTGTATGTGTTTGTCTCTTTTTAGTGTCGCTTTTTCGTTTCATCGAGTTTCAAATCATAACGGTGCTAAAAAAAATTTACCTCAAAAATCAGAGTGAGCAATTCACACGCGGTAGAAGTGAAACCTTCAAACAACTAAAGTAGACAAGAGTGGGAAGACTACTAACCACCGCACACAGAGGAAACCGGTAGGCTACGAAGCACAAAGACGAGACCGATTAAACTATGTCATTCTCTCGCAGGCTAAATCCAATAGATGTTTGTGTTTGTACCTTTTTATATATTTATCTCTATTTTTCGTTTAATCGAGTTTGAAATCACATGGTGCTAAAGAAGTTTTCACTTCAAAAACGTACATTCAAATACTCCATCCTTGGAAAATCCTTAATGCCACGTATACTATGGGAAGTATTCTTTTCTTGTAAAATTATTAATATTGACTGTAAGCTGAACTTTTAGTTTACCGCCAGTAAAAACATAGAGAATCATCAATTTTGTGATAGCTTCTCAATATCTGATAAAATGAGACTTGAATCTATTAAAAGAAGACTATTTTGGCTGAGCTGTTATCGACCAAAAGTTGAATATTTATACACCCACTGCTTTTTCACGAGGGAAGTAAGTACGTCACCATCTAGCGGGAAACAGTTGAACCAAAATACGTCCTGAAACGTTTTCCGCCCTCTGTGATAAACCCCGGGGGAAGTTGGTTTACTGGGGAAAGCGTGACAGGCGGGTGAAAGGTTCGGGTCTCGGCTTTTAATGGGCTTTTCTAGGAATGGTTGTGTGCGTTCATTTTCATTAGAGGTTCCTGTTTTCACCGATAGTGGCGTTAAAACAGTAATTAAGCTTCGTTAAACGATATAATTAATTACAGTTTTTTCTTTGAACTCGAGTTTTTTTCATTGCAAGTTACAGTTAAAACACATTAAAAAACAATTATTTCTTCTGTTGTAAAGCCGAAAGGATGAATTAGCCGAATAAATAGATATTTAGGTATGTACCCTTCAGATACCTAATGATATTTTAAAACCATCAGAATTGACAGTTTAAATTGTTAACACAATGTTATAAATGTGAGTTTTTGGCTAAATTTGGAAAAGCCACGACTTATATGATATTATGAGATAACGGGCGTTAAATATTTGATAGAAACAGTAATTTGATACTTCTCGTAAACAATCGATATTTTATAACATAATAAATTGAAATTCATTCTTTGGGGATGAAATAAAAACAAAAAACCAAATAAATCACTGTCAGAACAATTATAATATCATGCAAACGGTTTTCAAAAATCAATTTGGTCGATGCAAAAAAAATACTGGCGTTATTTATGGTTTGAATCAAACCTTAAGTCCGTGTATTCAAACACACATAAATCTGAGTTAATTAACATCTCTATGCAAATCACCAATAGACGTCATGCGATAGATGATAAGGTATATTGCTGAATTAATGCTTGGGCGTCTGCAGTCCGTATTTTGTTACAGAACGCGATATGACTAATCTATGAATTTCCGGCGTGGAACGATGGAGCCACACGTCACTTCCATTTCCGGAACACACGACAGGGGGGATTTGGGGAAGGGGCGGGGGGGACCATGGCAGGACGAGATGGGGGATATCTTGAATTGCATAATCCCTGAAACATCCCCCGCTACTGTAATAGCGAATTATACACGAACGATTTAATTCGGCAATATAAACAATTAAGGCGTATTTTGATTTTCAGCGAAAAAACTACCCTCCGCGAATTTGTGCATTGATTTGCGAGAATGGGATATTATCCGTTCCTGTGGATATAAATAGAGCAAAAATACATTTAAGGGATTATTATTCGAACATAAAGAAACAATTTATACATAAGGAAATATTTTATTTGTCTATGAAAGACTGACTTTGTTGTAAACAAGTCTACCAACATAACATACTGTGGAATTCAACATATGTATTTATACAAAACATACAACACCTACCATTGTAGATAACGTCCCGCTATTGAAAGGTCCGTTAAGAGGGTTTAGCCAGAGAAAACCAGAAATACGTCATTTTTAAAACAGACTTTAGACGTATTGACTCTTTTCCACAAAAAAATATTAATTGATTTCGAAAGACTGTTCTTTTATATGGTAAACACATGTTTTAAATTTTGGAAAAAATGTTTATTTTTAGTATAATAAGGTTATATTAAGGCAGATTTGTTAAATTTTCAAAAAAGATTTTACATTATACAACACCAATTTCAAATCATATAATCATACAGTAAAATAAATTACATTTTCTGGTAAACGCATGTTTCAGAATTTTAATTATGGTTTAAATAAAATCATTAAAAAATATATTCATGATGAAAATTGGTCCGTTTGTGTATTTATTTGCGCACTTACAAACTAACTTATTTTGCTTCGACATTATTGAAAATTGATAAATACTTAGGGAACGTACCCATACTACGTGACCAACTTTTTGCAATTTTTAACCCCCCCCCCCCCCCCCCCGGTGACCAAAATCCTAAGCAACCCGCCGCTCATTTGTATGGAGCGTGACATTTTGAAGAACCCCCCCCCCTAAACGTGTCACGTAGTATGGGTACGTTCCCTTATGATCAAAATATAATTACAAAAAGTACATAATTTTAATCGGCATTTTTGGATGTATGTAGGTATAAATTAAATCAAATTTGGAATGAAGTGAAATCGATGTTGAGTTATAATTTTAAAAAGCTGGTACTGAGAATATTTAATCTTTCTTATTGGAACCGCCCTGTACGATCGTAAGAACATCTTTCAACGAAATGTGGATTTATTTCCGGCCGCTGGCTGGTTAAACGTCCTTAAGACCTCTCTTTCTGATATTCATTTACTGCCATTTTTGGTGTCAACTAACTAACTAACCATCACGTCCTTTCTGCACAGAAAAAGGCAGAGAGAAGGGACCGCTGATAAACTCGGTTTTGATACACACTCCTTGCCTCAATCACATTCGTACATTATTCTGACTTTTAATAAGGCCCAACTCACATATCTGATTCACTTCATTGTACCATGTCTTCCTCGGGCGTCTCCGAATTTTTCTACCATTCACATTTGCGTCACATGTTTTCCTTACATTATTTTATATATTCTTTCGGTTTACATGCTCAAACTATCTGAGCATTCCTTTTACTCATATTTTTCATTACGCTTACACCAGCCTTGCATTATTTGTGGATCTTCATATTTCTCACACGATCATACACGAAATTACCACATGTCCGCCTCAGGGATCTCATTTCTACAGCATTCAGTCTACTTTTATGCCTCATTCTTCACTACCGTACATCAACTGACTTAGCATTGAAAATAAGAGAAAAATTCTTGGTAATTCCCGGGCAACGCCTGGGAAATCAGGAAAATAAACTTATTGAACAACTAGAAGTATTTTATTATTTATCAGCATTACTTTTTTTTTCAAAAACTTTCACCCCAATGCAAGAGAAGTGGATGAGATTTTTTAAGTACAATACATAATATTTTTTAAATCCCATTTCACACGGAATGTTTTCATAGTACAATAGGCAGTAGAATGTGTTTGAATGTTTCCAAAGTATCGCCACGCGTTGCTATTGAAAGAGGTATATTATTTCTGAAGTCCGCGCACTCAATGCTTCGATGGAGCTGCTAATGTTCTTTTCATAGTTGAATTCAAACTCTTTCCTTAATTAATGTTTAACCGATAAATACAAATTGTTTCCACAAATAAATAAAAATATGTTAGAAGAAAAAAAAATAATTAGAAAAATTTTATAATTTAAAAATAAATATCATTTAGATTATTTTGTTTCAGGCAAATTATGAAAACCTGCGCAATTATAATCATTTAGGTACGAAATAATATAAAACAAAAAAATTGTGCTTGTGGTTTCATAGAACTAACACAATACATAAACATTCACTTCCAGTTCTGTGAAAGTTCTATTTACTTTCTGTGAGACAACTGGCCAATGACGAAATGTTAACAGAACTTGAATAAAATACAGAACAATATTTCTTCTTCGAATGTTGATGAATGAATGAAAAAATGAATATTAATTTGATTGTTTTTTGTGAAGCTACAAATAGAAATGAAGAGGTGAAAAATCTTGTTTTTCGATAGAAGTTTAAAATAAATCATAATCAAGAAAGAGCGATTGAAGAAGATAATTGTTTGAGATTACTGATTTAGGATACCTACCGACGATCTTAATTATTTAGTTGATTTCTAAATCTGACGTACTTTATTCGCGCAGTTTTTAAATGCTTAAGTCAAAAGTTACACAAATTAAGAAGCATTATTATACACAAAGCACCAAAGAAAAAAATATTATATTTTCGTTTTAATTGAATATTGTGATTGTCTAACATTTGTACACGGTTAAATTTATCACAAGAGAACTGGTAATTACCCTTCACACAGCAACACCAAAAATGATTAAGGGCCAAAGAGAAATGATTTTTCTTATGGCTTCCTGCATGGAGTTAATTCAGAAAACTAAAGTGGACAACACTGTCTCTTCCTGTTGTAAATTAATAAATTGTAAAAAATAATTTTAAAAAGTTTTCTTTTGCGAATTTATTTTGGAGTTGTTTGAAAATTGGATAGGGATCTTACAATTTTTTATTTATTTTTATTTCTTAGGATTCGATCCTTGGTCCGCTAAATTTATGCAGAGGCTCGCCAGGCGCTTTATAATACTACACCACTGTGTGATTAGTGGGACTGTGACTGGGATTTATTGTATTATATTGGAATCGAGTACCCGTGAATTAATTAAATATTTTATTTCTATCTCATTCTATATTTCTATCTCATTCCATAAATCCTACAGCTGTATATGTTTGTCTCTTTTTAGTGTCGCTGTTTCCTTTTATAGAGTTTCAAAACACAACGGTGCTAAAAAAGTTTTCGCTTCAAAAAAGGTTTTTCCAAAAGTGATTTCTTCGCTACATAATCAAAACGAAAGAGTCCTTAAAAAAAGTGCACAATTTTTACTTGTATTTGTACTTGTACCTTTCATTAAGGAGCCGGCAGGACCAATCAGCCACGCGCCTCCAACAAAGATCACTTCACCGGGATTCGCTCCACCCGAGACTTTGCACAATAAACATGTGAAGAGTCCATTGATACATTTATTCTTTAAATCGCGGCAGCGGCAGTAACAAATAATGATCTCTTACCCTGGCATTATGAACGCAAATCATTTTTATGGGTAGATGTCGCGGGGCGCGTGGCGTGCACGGGCCGTGGCGCGTGGCGCGTGGGGCTGCTCTTTTCTCCCTCGCTCCTTTGTGTTGTTTACCGGCCGTGCGCAAGCAGTAAAGTTGCTCACCTATAATAGTAGCCGGCAAGCTTTTTCACCCGTTGGTCTACGTATTTCATTGCTACAATTCAACCTAAGTGCTCGTACGGACGGACAAACCACCTAAAAACTTTTATATACTGCCGGATGTGAAAAGTATAGATTCTGCAGATGTTATAGATACATTGCGAAAATTAAGTAAGTTAGTTATGTAAGTTTGTACATCACGCCGTTTCCTCGAAGGGATGGACAAAAATGATAGACATCCACTCAATACTGCTTCGGCACACAATACTTGCTGGATCCATATTCGTACGTCATCCCACACATACTCTTCTGTTTTATTTTCTCTTACAAAACACGACTCACATATTTGATTCATTGATCGTGATTTTTATTTTTTTACTTAAGCTCCAAACAGGAGGCCCTGAGAAAAAATCGAGTGCGGTTCCCATGCAGTAGAAGCGATTCTTTACCAAAAACAATCTCAACCAACAGGAGCCTTTAAAAGTATGGTCATGGCGTCCTAGCCCGTAATGACCTAGCGTCATTTCCATTTCATATCTCAACCAATATAATCAAAGTGGCCAATGAGCGTAGTTTGATTCTTCGCAGAAACTGTGTTGTATCAACTCCGTTTGTAACAGTTTGTATTTATACTGGCCAAATATTCAGTCGTTGAAGTAAGCACCCATTTAATAATCACCCAATAACTAGGTTGCTATGTATCAATTCAAATTGAATTTTGAATTCCTAATTGAAATTTTTCTACGAGCAAGTCGAATCCAGTATTTTTCGTTTGTTGCCCAAAAGATAGGAGGAACAATTGGATTTGAGTTCAGTTCCAAGCTAGCGGCCGGAGGATCCGGGAGTCTGCCTCGACGTGGAGAAGGCACATACTTCGGTGAAATCGTAATTACTGTGAGCTTATAACTTCTGTTAGTTTGAGTTTATTGACTTACCATTTTAATTTTGTTCTACTTGAACTGGCCCCCTTTAGTAATTTTAACATCTTGAGATCATTTTTTTCATAACAAGCTATAAATTCATTTATTAGATTTTAACTATTTAGTTTCTTCTTCTAAGGACTAAACACGACCCTGAAGAATTATAATATTATTTTATTAGAGTCTCATGTTCTATTTTATTTATTTAATAATATAATTTGATTGTTGCCTCAACTATTTTATTTTAAACCATTACGACCCTGAGATTAAGTGTCTCATGCTCTACCGACTTGTTCTTCTATGTTATGTGTAGAGACGTCCCTTTACACACAACATAGAGGAAATTCTGAGAAGGAAAAAGGTACGAGCGGTAGGTAGAAATCTGGGAGTCAATGTGCAAATACGAACATTTGAATCCATCCCTCCCGCTGTTGTGTAAGATGATCGGTCGAGAGAGACCAGCTGAAGGTTCTCCCTAAACCGGCTTCTCCAGATCCGACCCGATTTGGAAACGGATGAAAAAAAAGAAAAATTAGTATAATCAACCCCAGAGTTTTGCGATGTGAGCTTGGAGAACTGCGAATAACAATAACTAAACACTGTATTTATCAAATTCAATTCCATTGTTTCGACCTTCAATACAACGCACTCTCTAAATGGATAAATAAGTGATGGTAACAAAACTAGAACTCGTTGTTCTCGTTATTCATTGTTATAATGGTCCAACAGTTGATCCCCTGATAGTTGACCAAATGCATACTTATATACAATACGAATACAACTAACTGCTCCAGAATGGTTTTGCCGAGAGGTTACACCGCCGAATAACAAAATTATAAAACAAAGTTTCATTCAAATGCTTCAAGGATGAAACTAATTGTCTATATAGTGTGCATACCAGCGAATCGACACTGTGAATAAATTCCTTTGTTATCCATGCCAACTTATTAAAAGGTATCCTTAAAGCATTTGAATGAAACTTTGTTATTTACAAATTAACATTTACAAATTTTATACCTAAGAGTTTAAAATTTGTATATAACACACAAAAAAATATGATTACGAGTGGCCAAGTGTCAGGGTACCAATTGTAGGGTCGCCGTTATAATAAAATTATCGTAAACCTGTGAAAAATCACGGCTTTGCGCTTGTTAAATTGTAAGATTTGTAAAGCTGGAAGTATTTACAAAATATTATCCTCTGGATCCCATAATCACTGATATTTTTTGAAAACTGCTGTTCTACAGTTAAAATTAATAAACCATATCATGTTTTCAACATACGAGGTTTCACAAATTAATAAACTTTTGAATTTTGTATGATACAACCAAAAAAATGGAGTGTGCAATTCACACTCGCAAGTGAAACCTTCAGAATACTAAAGTAGAAAAGGTTGGGGAGGCTACGAAGCAGCAAGGCACAAAGAGGAGACCGATCAAACTATCTAACTCTCGCGCAGGCTAAATCCTATTGATGTATGTGTTTGTCTCTTTTTAATGTCGCCATTTTCTTTTCATCACAAAATCATATCACAAACATCGATAGAAGTGAAACCTTCTGAAAACTAAAGTATAAAAGAATGGGGAGGCTACGAAGCACCGCACAAAGAGGAGACCGAAAAGTTTATCTTATTCTCTCGCTGTTTAAATCCTATAGATGTAGGTATATGTTTGTCTCTTTTTATTGTCGCTTTTTGGAGTAAATCTTCTTCACGCTCGCTTGACTTGGGGAGTAAGCTGGTGATTGCGTGACGAGAGCGTTACGAAAAGTGGGGCGAACGTAGTTGAGAGGGAGATATAAGTTAGTGAAGACAGAAAGAGGGAGAGTTACATTTCGTATATTACTGTAGGGGCAAGAAAGAGAGGTGCGAGCATAATAAAAAAATAAATATGTGTTATTTACATGTGTTGAGATTAATTCTTACTTATTACTACTGTTTATGTTTTACGCCTGCTTATATTATTATTACTGCCTTTGTTTATTTGAATTACGAGAATTTTGTGGAAATTTTAATATTTTTAGTTTTAGATGCTTCCATTACTATGTGTATCTTTAATGAATTTTTGGTCATATGATACTATGTAAATTCCAACAATTGTTCTTTGATTATATCATTTCGTTAAAATATGAATAGTCTTCGTTCTAGATGCTTGCTTAACTATGTGTATCTAATGAATTTTGGTTATATAAACTATGTATATGCCATTTATTCTTTTTGATTATATATACTGCTGTTTTTAATGTATCTGTATGATTATGTGCATTATACGAATACGTATGTGTGTGTATCTATGAACGTATGTGTATATATATGAATGTATGAGTGTATATATACATATTTATCCATATATGCAAACATGTATGTGTGTATACGTACATATTATTGTATATATAGTTGTGTGTAAGTGTATGCATCTGTAAATATATGTATAGGTACCCGTCTCAGAACAGACTTAGTCTAGTGAGGCGGGTTACTTACTTGTTTATATAAGATAATTTAAAACAATAAACGCCCGGGTTGCCGGCAAAAAAAAAAATACATTTTCTTTCTCTCTGTCTCTTACAGCCAGTTACGTTTAGTATATCTAAGACACAGTGCAGCCTTATTATCTGTGTCACACTGTAGGAGTAAGAGAGAGCAGTCCGTGCGCATAGTATAGATGGAGCTAAAGAAGTTTTACTTCAGTCGTGTGGTCTAAAGCACACTCGTTTATTTCGTTTAATCGAGTTTCAAATTACAACGGTACTAAAAAAGACGATTAACCATCTCAACAATCTGTGTGAAAGTTCCTGTCTGTTCTTATATAATGTAACCCCCAAAGCGAATAAAAGATTTAGTTCAATTATCCACTCGTCCTTTATCCCGAGGTAGGCACCACCAACAATAACGGCTCTCGAAGCCAACTAATCGGAAAATTGAAGAGATCATTATCGGGACATGTCAACGCTGACGCTATCGGCTTTCATCTGACGCGAGGGCTGCGGATCGCTTTAACCGCTGGATGACTCAAATCAATAAACACTACATAAGGTATGTGGGATTATTTTGTAACGCACTTGTATGAATTTCGTTGCGAGGGTTAACGCTATAGAATAAAAAAAACGAGTGTGCTTTAGACCACACGTCTGAAGTAAAACTTCTGCTCCATCTATATGATAGGAAGAGAGAAAGAAAATGTGCGCGCGCACTGCTCTCTCTTGCTCCTACAGTGTGATACAGACGATAGGCCTGCACTGTGTCTTAGATATACGAACTTAACTGGCTATGAGAGAAAGAGAGAAAGAAAATGTGTGCTCGCTCTTGCCCCTACAGTAATATACGAAACGTAACTCTCTCTCTTTCTATCTTCACTAACTTAAATCTCCCTCTCAACTACCGTTCGCCTCGCTTTTCGTAACGCTCTCGTCACGCATTCACCAGCTTACTCCCCAAGTCAAGTGTGTGTAAGAGGTTTTTCTTCAAAAATATATACACGGTGTCCAGAACCTAAAGGCGCAACAGGGAAACTGGGAAATGAACATCACATAGTGCATGAAAACATGTTTTGAAGTGAAAATTTCTTTAGCAACGTTGTGATTTGAAACCCGATTAAACGGAAGCGAGCGATACTAAAAAGAGACAAATACAAGATAAATCTATCGGATTTTGCCTGCGAAAGAATGAGGGTACAATAACATATTTATTTAATTCACGGGTACTCGGTTCCAATATAATACGATAAATCCACGCTCCCATGCAAGCCAAGTCCCCTTTAGTGAAGTGGTATAAAGCGCCCGACGAACTTTTGCAGACATTCAGCTAGCTCAGGGATCAAATCCTACGAAATTCAGTAAAATCAATGTCCAATCTTCAAAACAGTCCAAAACGAACAGGCAAAAAAAACACAAAATAAAGCGACATCTAGCGATTTCGAAGATGAAAACACAAATGCTAATAAGATGACCAAATGTATAGAAAAAGGTGTACTGGAAGTCGTGTGCAGTGCTTCGTAGTCTATCGGTTTCCTCTTTGTGCGGTGCTTTGTAGCCTCCCAACTCTTGTCTACTTTAGTTTTCTGAAGGTTTCATAGTTCTTCCGCGTGTGAATTGCACACATTTGAGATGAATCTTGCAATCATGCTCAAAAATAGCAGCTAATAAAAATATGCGGAAATTGAAGATAATATTGGTAGTTCACAGTCGAAGTATGATATTAACACTAACTCAGAGGTATAGGGCATAGCCACGGCAAGGCTAAGGTCCTGTGTTCAATTCCTGGATGCGACAGACTTCTTCTGATTTTTCATAGTTTAAGAATAACTTACACAAAATAAAAACCAATTTATTGTTTTTTATTTAATTTTGTAAACAAGGAAACCTATGGCAATGTATTCTGCAGCAAAAAAGCAAGTAAATAAAAATTCTGTTTATTTTATGATAAGCCACTGTTAATTTGGAAAGCGCCCTTGAGATGATATTGTCACGAAAACGGCGCTATAGAAATGATTCAAAATTATTTTTTAGTATTCCAAAGGTTGGTTTGTGTTTGTATAGAAACAAAACTTCGTCATTTATATTTATTTGAAAGTTATATAATTAATAATTAAAATTATATAATTATTTGAAAGAAATATGGTTTTAAATATAACACAAACAAGACTTTTGCGGCCGAAGCCAATCGCAGTTGGGAATGAAGAAGAAAAACCAATAGGAAGATAGAAAGGTTGGCAGTACAACGTACATTTTTCTATTCAGGTCCATTCTCATCATTTAAATCACTTAAAATATTGTCTTTCACAAAAGATCAGTGGTTAAATTATTTAGAGATATGAAGAAGATTTGTGAGAGATTTTCAAGGTTGAACTGTATCTGGGTAAAAAGACATGTGTAATCAAATATCGATCAGGCTCGATAATTGTAAACATCTGGTGGTAGTCGCAATATTCTCTGCGAATCAATATGTGGACTGTTATCAATAATTTTAAATACGTTTCAAGTTGACACAACTGTGGGAGTTATTAAAGATTGGAATTGTAAAGGACTGTCTTTGTCATTGTCTTCTGATATTCTTGTTGATAAGAATCGTTCTTATTGCCTTGAGGGATACTAATACACTGCACAATCGTCACACGTAGGAGATTTCTGTGTTTGTAAACACCGAGGTAGTCCGAGGTGGTCACTGCCCAGATTTCGTAAACGAATCGCTATTAAATTCACTTAGAGATCACCGTATGAGTTGATCATTGCACGGGCTCCTTTAATAGACTTTGGTCCATGATTTATTGTTGAAAATGTCACATATAGGTAAATTGGCCCCACACTGTCAGATAAGGATAGGTTCTTGGATACATAGAAGAAGGGAGATGATGTAGTTGCGTCAACAACTAGCAAATTTCGGGTTTAGGACTTCAGAAAGAGATTATAGGTTTATTCTTACCTATATTTGATGGTGGCTTATGGGGTGTTATGAATGTTTGAACCAGGCGAAGAAATGCCTGAATAAATAAAACTCTTATCATAAATCAAACGCGGGATTGTTTGTAGTGAATTTTTCTTGGTAAATTTACAAATTAACAAGGCGTTTCACACAGAATACTTGCACGGAACGTGTTGAAACCCCGATATATTAATGCAGCGAGCCAGGGGCTACTAGGATAATTACAAGAAAATTGTATGGAGAACATGGTAATTTAGCGCCCCCTTCCTGAGGTTTTCTGCCTCTTAGACTTAAGTGTTTTGATACCCTACACGGCAGCATACATTAGTTCATGCCGGTTAAAGAATGTTGCAAGTTGTACATATTAACTAAGACGTCTCTATTTTTACAGGAAAAATACAACAGTTGTATGGAATCCTCGCAATGTTGTTTCTGCTAGAAGTGTATTACAAGCAGAAACATTCAGATGAAATGTGCGAAATTTTCCTCTGTATTTTGTACATAAATGTGGAAGATAGATTAAGAATGGCGCTTATTTAAATGATTAGCTAGTAATACTGGTTTAGTGAGTTTCAAAATGTTTGCTGTCGGCAAATATAGTCAGTTGAGCATCCTCTAGCCACTTGCGGTCAGAAAGTACAAAAATATTTATCAGCAAATAATATCAACCCCTAACCTAACCTAACCTAACAATTTATTGAGCATGATATGTTTTCACTGCCGACAAAACCACAGTATGATCTGCAAATGATTTAAAAGATGTTTTTTTGAAGTGAAAACTTCGTTAGCACCGTTTTGATTTGAAACTCAATGAAACGGAAACGAGCGACACTAAAAAGAGACTAATACATGCATTTATAGGATTTATTCTGCGAGAGAATGAGAATTTATAGAAAAATGAAACAATACAACTTTGTATAAACCACTTATATAATGCGTAAATCCGACCGGTTTCGGAACAAAAGTTCCTTCTTCAGGGAAAGCTTATACTGAAGAAGGAACGTTTGTTCCGAAACCGGTAGGATTTACGCATTATATAAGCGGTTTATACAAAGTTGAATTGTTTCATTTTTCTATAATGGATAACCACAAAGTTATAGCTACATTAAAAAATATGAGAATTTATAGCATTTAAAATGTTAATTTGTTTCACGGGTAGATACTCGGTTCCACTATAATAGATAAATCCACGGTCTCATGCAAGCCTCCTTCAGTTCAGTGGTATAAAGCGCCGAAATAATCTTAGCGGCCAGACATTCAGCGGATCGAGAATCAAATCCTACGAAATCCAAAAAAAAAAATTTGTGTAATAAATATCAAATCTTCAAACCACTCCAAAAAGAGCAAGCAAAAGAAAACACAAAAGAAAGCGATATCCAGCGGCTCCGAAGAATAAAACGCAAATACTAATAATAATATGAAAATGCATAGGAAAAGGTACACTGAAATTCGACGACGATAAAAAAGGTGCCTCATAGTCTCCCCACTCTTGTCTATTTTAGTTTTATGAGGGTTTTACTTCTACCACGTGTGAATTGCACACTCTGATTGTTTTTCTTGTATATGGTTAATCATTTAATTCGGAACTTCTCATTAAGAATCGCTTGAATCTAGTGGAAATAACACAAAGCAGAACATGAGTCCTGAAAATTAAAAAAAAAACGTCCCAGAACTTCACTGATGAAAAGCACTACTTTGTTGTAACTCAACCCATTCCTCGCCCATAACTTCCCATCCAACTCTTTATCCAATATAGCACAGCGGTCCACGTTTCCTTTGGCTCCAACCATTTTCAATTCACGCACAAACAATTTGCAAACTCCTGAGTGCAGTCAATTTAAGAGTACCGACTCGACTCACTGGGCGTAAGGACCTATTTCAACGTCACCATTTACAAATAAATTATGAAGCAAACTCGCCAATATCTGGCCTACATAGTTTAGCAAACGAATTTACCAATGATATCGATATATTTAATGAAACAAATTGGACGTTTAAAACATACTTAAACAATTTTAGAAATGAAAACTTCTTTGGCACCGTTGTGATTTGAAACTCAATGAAACGAAAAACCGACACTAAAAATAGACAAACACAAATACATCTAGGATTGAGATAGAATAGTCGGTCTCGTCTTTGTGCGGTATTTCGTAGCCTCCCCACTCTTGTCTACTTTAGTTTTCTGAAGGTTTCACTTCTACCATGTGTGAACTGCACACTTGTAATTATTTTTTATTTAGTTGTTATCTTTTAATTTTTACGTTTATAGAAGATACATGATAAATATAAAATAGATAAATAATTATTTTCTTAGTCCTCCTCACAAGCAGATCCTTTGCTAAGGGAGGTTAAGCTTTGGATAAGTTTTTTGGGTAAGGTTTTTCAGAAAGTTCTTTAACGGTGTTTTCAATACACTAGTAATGTCTTTAGAGATAGTTCCCTATCCCAAGATTTGATGTCTTCTATAGCCCTGTTATGATTTGGATTTCGGATGAAACGGAAATGACAATTACCGCACCTGCGACGCATCAACTGCGCTCATTTGATTATGATGAAACTTTTAAAGGCTCCTATTGGTTGAGATATGAAACGGAAATTATGCTGATCTGGGCTCATTGGTTGTTTTGATTAAGACCTCACTTTCCAAGTATTGATTGAGATTGTTTTAGTAAAGTTTTGTTTCTACCGCGTGTAAACAGCACTCGATCTTTTTTTGTTTTAATTACAAATAGTGAACCATTCTTCAGAAAATCAGAAATATTTACTTATAAATGCACTTTATTATGAAGTAGGCCCTAAATAATTAACAAATAATACCAGTTTTTATTATGACGATCAGGAGGGCAG
Source organism: Limnephilus marmoratus (assembly GCA_917880885.1). Taxonomy (NCBI): domain Eukaryota; kingdom Metazoa; phylum Arthropoda; class Insecta; order Trichoptera; family Limnephilidae; genus Limnephilus; species Limnephilus marmoratus. The sequence goes on along the minus strand of OU862920.1, from coordinate 48,778,634 downwards.
AAGGGGGAGGAGTAATGTGTACTACTTATCTCGCCCGCGTGACGTCACCACCAGGGGATCGTGATAAACGACGTCAGACCAGATCATCCCCAAGACTTGGGCCTGAAAGCCGGAATGGGATGAAAGCAAATTGTACCCCCCTGCCCACTCCCCCTCAACCTCCTGAGGAAGTTAGGGCCGCGAGGGAGACGGCCTTTATTCCCGGGCACCAAGCGAAACGAACATTTAGCCTTTGACACTAGACTTTCTTAGTCTGAATAAATATGACAATGTATTATTGTTCCATAATTGGGTTCATTTCGTACATTGTGTAGCTAGTTGGGCACTTTGTTTTATTTGGAAGATGATTAAATAAAATTTTATATATAATAAATATAATTTTTGTAAAAGTTGTATCTCAATCATAATACCCACATGTTAAACATTATATCCACTTAATATCTTGGGATTGAAATTGATGAAAAACTACAGTGGAATTCACACATTGATCTTACCTCAAAAAAGCTAACAAAACTCATCTACTTCTTCAAAAAATTAAGAAACATCTTGTCAATGAGGGATCTAAAGAGAGTATATTATGCTTTATGCCACTCTCGATTGGAATATGGAGTAATAGGATGGGGCTCGGCAGCATCTAATCACTTAAAACAACTTAAGATAACTCAGAATTGCATCATTCTAAAGGACCACTCTAAAGGTCCCCATAAGGACGTCAACAACAGAATTTTTTAAACAGTTTGATGTTCCAAGCATACAGAAAATCTATGCCAAAAACATTCTAGTACATCACCACAAAAACGACCTAGAGAAAGAAACATCACATGCTCATAAAACCAGAGCCAAACAAACAGACACACTTAATATACCAAAGTGTAACTCTTCATTTGGTCAAAGAAGTTCTGAATTTTTAGCAGTAAAGTTATATAACAAACTCCCACTTAGAATCAAACAAATTAAAACAAAAAACAGCTACATTAAGGACATTAAATGTTGGCTGAAGGAACTACCGGAAAATGACCTTACTATAGTATACTTAAAACATCATAGAAGTTTCTGGAAAACCTTATCCAAACAAGTTAAACCATAGAAGTCGCTGAAAAACTTATCCAAAGCATTGTCCCCCTCAGCACAGGATCTCCTAGTGAGGAGGACTTCGAATATATTTTCTATTTTATACATATATACATCTAACTAACATGTTTCATATAAAAATGTAAAAAATATTATATAGTTACTAAATAAAAAATAAATAAAAAAAAACTTAAGATAAAGCCAAGCGAAATAATACAAAATCATGTATTTTTGAAATAAAACTTCTTTACGCACGCTTGACTTGGGGAGTAAGCTGGCGAATGCGTGACGAGAGCGTCACGAAAAACGGTAGTTGAGAGGGAGATATAAGTTAGTGAAGATAGAAAGAGTGAGAGTTACGTTTCGTATATTACTTTTAGGACTAGGGACAAGAGAGAGAGGTGCGAGCACACATTTTCTTTTTCTCTTTCTTACATAGCCAGTTACGTTTCGTATATCGACACGGTGCAGGCCTATTGTCTGTATCACACTGTAGGAGCAAGAGAGAGCAGTGCGCGGGCACATTTTCTTTCTCTCTTCCTATCATATAGATGGAGCAGAAGTTTTACTTCAGACGTGTGGTCTAAAGCACACTCGTTTTTTTGCTTTGAAAATTTGATCGCTTAGATGCTTCAATTAAATACTGCGTGTAATTTTTTTTGTACGTCTTTTAATAAGCTTAGAAAAAGGAAAGTATTAGTTCTATAAAGAAACACTTTCAAGAGAAAACTCTCCTACTTATAAACCCCTTTTCGGATATGGTTTTATTGTGTAATGTGGCCAATTCAATTTTTTTTATATTTGAATCGCAAAAAAAATGATATTTACGCCCGAACTTCACAAAATAAAATACAATGTGCATTTTCGCGTTGTTATTTATGACGTCAATCGATGCGGCCAGCACTCGACGAATTTGGATTTTTAAAATGAACCTTATCGTAAGAACCATGCCCTTGGGACAACTAATTCGTATCAGTTACGCCCCTCCTTGTGACAGGGTATAGAAGTCCTAGACTCCGCTTCGCTTGGTTGCGTGAAATCAATTTATTTCCTTGATATTACAATAAACAATGCGTAAAAAAGGAGTTAATGTTTTTCCAGGCCTTTACAAAATCAACCTTTAAAAAAATTCTCAAATATCTTTTCCAACCTTTCCAAAAGCTTTTTTTCGAGTATTTTTAAACTCCTCCCAAAAAGATACGTGGATACAATTTCGATTTTTTTCTGTACTATTGGATCACCTTAGACCGTTTAATCACCGAATACCAAATTTGTCCCAGAACTATAGCTCTCATGTAAATCGTTATACCTCCCTTACTATTGTGGCTAGAAATATGATCTTAACGATTTTAGAAAGAGAAATCTACACGCCGTATATTCAAAGGAATTTAATCATATAAAAATTTGATCGTGCATCTTTATGAAACTAAAGTTTCCGATAGCAATTTGCGAAAAATGTATAAAATTACGAGAATTTTTTATTCATAATTTTTTTACGAAACAACAAAAACCTGAGTTGATAATAACGTTTTTAAGACATTAGCCTAATGAAATGTTTGTGTGTACAGGGTGTCCGGGGGTAAAGTGCATTAACTTCGGGAGGTAATTCTACATGATATTGTAAGTAAAAAAGATAAATAACTTTTTTCGAAATTCCAACTTTTAGGGGTAGTTTTGTGGTAAAAACGTAAAATTTGACCGGCGCGGCGTGCGCGGCCAGTTTTATTATTTTCCACTGTTACGATACGGGCCAGTCACCACCATTTATTGTTGCCACGATCGCGCCCGGCAGGCTCCCGGCAAGTAAGATCGTACCTTACACTAAGGATTTTTAGTAGGTAGATCTTTTTGTATGGGGAAAAAAATGTTGGAATTTCGAAAAAAGCTATTAATCTTTTTTACTCCTACCATCATGTAGAATCACCTCCCGAAGTTAATGCACTTTACCCCCGGACACCCTGTATATGTTTTTTTGTAATAGTTACTTAAGATTTAAAAAAAGGTTAGCTGACGCATTTTTTTAACTCTTTATATTTTTATAAATATTGTAATAAATTCAAAGATTTTTTTACTACAACACAACTATTTTCAATTTATAACCTAGTTGCGCCATGTATTGGGCGGCTAGTAGCCAACTTCAGAGAAATTCGTATATTTGCGTGAGTGCCATCAAAAGTTGATAGAATGCATTATCATTGACAAGGAGTATATCTGCCAAGTTTCAGCTCAGTCGGGTGTTGGGAAGTGGGTTAATTTCCACATCCAATCATCGAACACGTCCACAAAGCAATTATTATGATCTTTTGATTAAGTAATGACTCGGTACAATCCTCAGGAATGTACACGGTGACGGAATATTCCGGTGGATAACGAATATTAAAAATGTTATGACTAACCTGGACATTTGGGATTGCGCAGTGAATCTGTTAAACTGGGAGTGCCATAGCCTTTGGAAAGTCCGCTACTGAGTTTATCGCCACCTAAAATAAATATTTTCATTTGAAATGACATTTGAAAACATCAATTTTTCGTGCGGAATTATTATGATTTTTTCAAAAAGCAAAACAAAATATTCTTTTAATCAATAGGAAAAGCAAATATCTTGTACGGATATGCGCCACTTTCTTTATTTGTGTTTTAATTTATAATATATCGGACAATAAAAAATTCATTTTTTAATGATCTTAGAAGAAACTTTGACAAAATTTTGTGAGATAATGGTAATTATTAAAATAATAATCCTGCCCAACATAATATGTAAATATAATGAAATATAAAATTTGTGTTGCAAAGAAAATCGATCACATTAAATTTTTAATTTAATTCTATCAAAATGCTTGCCTTAACAATTTATATTTTATATTACATGGTAGTTATATATCAAAATAATGTTTATAAACAAATAGAATTAACACACTAATAATTGCCAAAATTGCCCCTAAAATCATGTAAATAGATTCCTTCGATGGCCTGTATATTATAATTTAAATCATAAACATACCTACTTTTTGTAGATATTTGCTATACATTTTGATTAAACAAATAAGTACTAAGTTAATATTTTGGCCTCAAACCCAAATTTAAGTTTAGTATGAAAAAGGTCACGCAACCATTCCTTTAAAATATTAAATTAGGGTATGTGAAAAACCTGAAAATTCTAGGTATTATGTTAATTTCTTTATAATATTGAGAAGTTTTCAAGCAATTCTTTTTGCTCAAAAAGTAATCGAAACTTGCTTCTCAAGATATTATAATCAATTTGTATCTAGTTAACATAAAACACAATTGTGGGTACATACATTATTTGTCTATGCGCTCTACAGCTGCAAGACGAATTTTTAATGCATACTTTTTTCTTCTGTTCTTGTTCATAAAAGACGGAATTCATAACAATATATTAGTATTTGTGAAATTGTACAGAAATGTGATCAAATGTGGATTATTATTATTTGTTTTGACGCAATAAATGTACCCGAAGAACTTTCCGAAGGAATTACTGTCCCACCTTGCTCCTCCCTATATCTTTCCTTTCTCTATTACCTTCAGCCACACAACATACCCCAAATGAGAATGCCATTTTTTTGTTAACTTCAGACAATTGGGAGCAGCTGGGATTATTATTCAGTACTCCCAACAAAAAAATTAAAATGGAAAAACACTAATTTAGCAAACCGATAAATTGACGCACTTGAGGAGAATTCAAAAGTCCGAATCTACGTATTATGATGTATAATTCCAGTAATTTTTTAAGATTTTTTTAATGAATGTTCACCTTCTAACTTAAATACGAGTATTTTTTAATTTTTTATAAATGTCGATTTCAAGTTTAAAATAATTTTTAAAATTTGCATTTTTTAAAGCCCGCCAAGAACGATCGAAATCTGACGGGGTACGTATGACGTCACACATAATTTAATTTCGTCGGATAACATTAAGGTCAACCCCACTTGGGTCGGTATGACGCAATAATTCCCAATTTAAGAATACAGTAAGATTTCCAGAAAATATGAATTCTTTTGAAATAATTTGTACACCGAAAAGGAAAACCAAACACAGCCCAACGCGTGAGGCAGCGTTGTAAGTTCGTTCAAAACCTGTTTCTGTCGTTTATAAATGACGATTTATTACTTCTTCAAACTTCGCAAATTTATTTTGTGGCATCATTTTTCATATAATGAATAACTTGTTACTTTGTATAAATATATAGTAACATATCCTGATGAAGACAACATTGTTGTCGAAACATGTTGATATTGTTTTAAATATAGTGGTTTTATACAAAGTAATAAGTTATTCATTAGACGATTTATTAATTCATCGTGTAATAATATATAACTTAAATTAACTTATATATTCGGAATCATCGTTCGCGACCTATAATATGAATACGGATATTTTTAAGCCATTTTATTTTTAATTCAAGTTCCTTTACAAAATGATATCCTATGTAAACGAATGGGCTTTTCAGCGTAGCTTATTTGTAGGGTAGTCGTTTAGAATTTGCAAGGATAAATGTTTAGGGGTGAAGATCCAATAAGCCCTAGTTTGGTGGGCGGTTCCTCCTCACACCAATACTGTCTCCTCCCTTCCACTAAATAATTCTCCCTCCGCTGCGATTATCACAGATCTACTCTCAACTAGATATATTCTAACCTCGAGCAGTGTAATCGACCTACCATCTTTATTATGTTTAGGAACTAAAATGTTCGAAAAATAAATTGCTTTTTTGTGTTCATAAAGAAAAGACCTGGCATAGCCAGTTGAGAAGCTCATAACACATTGTGGATCTCCATTAAATTTGAAGATGAATTTGTACAATAACGTTTTTGATTTGAGCTTTCGTTTTCGAGTAAATAGAGTCCGAGGTTTGATCAAATTTGATTTTTTCAATTTTTTTGGATCAAATTTGAAGAAAAATTCCTCGCAACAGGGTTATAAATGTTTCAATGTGTACTAGACTCTGCAAAAAAAGTTTTTAAACTCTTTAGTTTGCCGAAAAACGGAAAAAATGTTTTCAAAAAATCGAAATGCTCAGATGGTAAAAATATATTTTTTTATTTGGTTTTATTGTAATTTCTAAGCCGATATGGGTATAGCCGTCCCGGGAACCATTTATTGGATAACCACCACCCCTGCAATAGGTCACCCCAAGTGGTTCTCTACGTTTGGTGACTTACCAGGTGTGCCTGGGTCCATGGAGGAGAGGTTTGTCTAAGTCTCAGCGGCACATGCGTTTGCCCACTTTCTGCTTTGCGCTCCAGAGATAGATTCATACGTCCGTCACTCTTCCTAAATCAATACATTTTCTTTCCAGAACTCCCTCTCCGTCTTTTTTCTACAAAGACCCCCCACACAACATCCCCAAAGATGACACCGGCCCAGAGGGTGGTTTTTTATCAGGCCCTCCATGTTATGTAATTTCACTAGTTTCCCGACACCGTGTATTATTTTATTCGAAATATCTGTCCAAAGAAGCGAAGTTAGCCGTCCGTAATGAAGTGCTGGTACATACCCTGCTGTATGACAGTGAGGCATGGAACTGGCAGAGGAAGGATGAAAGTAGACTGAATGCTGTAGAGTTGAGATCCCTGAGGCGCATGTGTGGTAAAACCATGTACGATCGTGTGAGAAATGTGGAGATCCGCGAAGAATGCAAGGCTGATGCTGACGCTTACGTAATGAGTAAGATTAAGAAAGGGACGCTCAGACGGTTTGGGCATGTGGAGCGAATAGACGAGGAAAGGAGTGTAAGGAGAATATATGACGCAAATGAATGATAGAAGAAGTCAGGGACGCCCGAGGAAGACATGGCACGCCCAAGTGAATCAGATACTTGAGTCGGGCGATGTAAAGAGTCGTAATAATAGAAGAGCATGTATGAGACGATGTATGAATGTGAACGAGGCAAGGAGTGTATGCCAAGATCGAGTTGTTTGGCGATCGGTCCTCTCTGCCTACCCCTGCGGGGAAACGGCGTGATGGTTAGTTAGTTATTTAGAAAATTAATATTAATGTTCTTTTCATAAGATAAAAAAATCTCTTCGACCAGCTTGTTTATACTTATTCGAAAAGTAATCGATATTATCAAGTAAATATTGATTGTAAATTTGTCTTTGCTTGTCCACAATCCAATACAGCAATTTAATGCACCAAAATACGACCAAAACAATTATTCTTTTTTCACTGTAAATGCAAACACACGCGTCTATGTGTATTTTAACACCCTCGTCTTTATACAGATACAAATATGAGCTTACCGCCGATAGAACCATTGCAAACTCTCCTTTCCCATAAGTGATGAATAATTTTCTTTTCTATGGACAACTGAACTCAATCAACAGCTGATTCTGACAGATCAAAATTTAATTAGCAAAGTAGTGACATTTTAGCACATTAATAGACTAATCATAGTCGAAACACTTAAAACAGTGAAATATTAAACATAATAACAGTGTATTTCATAGTGGTAGTGAAAAATAACTCTGTATCTTGCCCTGAAAAATTACGACAATTTACCGTCATTGTAAACCATAGACAATTTATGTTTTGAATTTTTGAATTTGAATTTTCAAATCCTTGAATTTGTTCAAAGGTGTTTCGAAGTCATAGACAAATAAGTTAAGTTATAATCATTTTTAACTAAAGGGGTATTTCTGAACAACCGCAAGAAACGTACCCACAAACAAAGAAATAAAATGTCTAAATCACGCAAGGTTTGCAGTGCAAAGAAAGCGGCTTCCTCACCTCTAGCAGCCCCGCTCGGCCCTATGGATTCACCATCGGCGCATCAGTCAATAATAAATATTGACACTGACTCGCTCATCAATTTTTTCGAGTCGAAACTCGAAACCATGCGGACTGAAAACAAGAAAGCAACTGATGCAGTTCAGCTAAAATTAGATGCGCTGTCTAATGAATGGAAGGAGCAGTACGCAAAAATTCTGGAATGTGTGAGCGTTCTCCAAGAAGAAAACACCAACCTCCGGCAAGAAGTCCAGTCACTCCGTGATGCACACGATGAAATGGAGCAGCGCAGTAGGATGTGCAACATTGACATCCATGGCATTCCCGAGGCAAAGGGCGAAAATTTAATCACCCTTATAGATAAAATAGGATCCAAAATTAACGTCCCGCTTCCAAGTACCTGTGTGGTGTCAGCGCACCGCGTCGCTCGCGGTCACTCGTCGCCCTCCAACCGTCCACGCAACATTGTCATACAGCTCTCCACAAAGCGTCTCCGTGATGATGTCATCGCTGCGGCAAGGACTCGCCGCGGCCTCACCACGGAACAATTAGGACTTGGTGCTCCAACCACCAATTTTTATATTAACGAGCACCTGACATTAAAAAATAAGATACTTTTTGCGAAAACCCGAACCGCAGGAAAAGCCAGCGGCTTTAAATATGTATGGGTGCGGAACGGCAGTATTCTAGCGAAGAGGAACGATCTCTCGAGGGTGGTCACCATTCGTCGTGAGGAAGACCTTCAAAAAATCTTCACACATGATCATCAAAACATATGACTCCTACCACAAAGGTGTTACTGCTGTCATCAATGCCCGTTTTCTCCCAATTTTCTCCACCCTTGCTTATTTATTTGTTTTTTTCAAAGCTATTTTATATTTCTGTTTACTGCGCAATACCCCTATAACTTTATATCAATATCATGTTTCTTGCATATTAATTCACTTTGTAAAATGTTGACATATCTTATACTCCTTAATCTAATGAGTAATCTATGTTTTATATGTAAATTCGATACCTTGTATGTCCCACATAACGTATCACTCCCGCGATTGTGGAATAAGTCAAAAGACACTCTTACTCTGGTGAAATGATCTCATCATCTATCTCCGTTTACTACCAGAACTGTGGTGGTATTAGGACCAAAACTCAGGGGCTATTAACTAATATATTATCGAATAATTATGACGTTATAGTGCTAGTTGAAACATGGCTTGTAGCAAGTGTAAATACGGCTGAATTCATAGATTCGCGATACACGGTGCTCAGACGAGATAGGGACCGTATACTTACTGGTAAGATGGACGGAGGCGGTGTGCTGATAGCAGTGCGCAAAGAGCTCGCAGCTTCCCGGCTCGATGAGTGGGAAAACAGTCAAATTGAACAAATCTTCGTATCTATTCCGGTAAGGTCTTTCAATCTCATCATATGTGCAGTATACATACCTCCTGTCTCGCCACCAACGATTTATGATATTTTCTCCAAAAACCTGGAATCTGTATTTTCATCTGAGCCAAATAATATGTTTTGCGTAATAGGAGATATGAACCTACCTTCTCTTACTTGGTCATTTTCTGAAGGCTGCAGTCAAGGTCTCGCCTCCTCAAACACGGCTGCATCGCAAAATTTGCTTCAAACAATGTCATTGATGAACTTGCACCAATATAATTGTATACCTAACCATAATGAAAAATACTTAGACCTCATATTCTATAGTCGCGAAACAAATGTTACACGTAGCAACGACCCTCTGCTTTCAGAGGACAGACACCACCCAGCCCTTGAATTTGACATATCCCCCGCTCAACCAAAAATCAATTACAAAAAAGAGCGTAGGCGCAATTTCAGGAAAGCTGATTATACTCAGATTAATAACGACATTAATTGTATTGATTGGTTATCTGAAACCGCAAATTTATCAGCCGAAGAAGCAGTTGATCGATTCTATTTAATAATGAACAATGTAATTGATAAGTTTATTCCAGTATTGGCACGACGAAATGACAAATTCCCCATATGGTTTACTCCCGAACTTATTAGTTTATCACGAAAAAAAGATAAAGTTTGGCTCAAATGGAAGACATATAAAGGCCTTTCTGACTATCGTAAATTTTCCTTCTTACGTGCTACATACAAAAAATTGGCTAGTGAATCTCGAAAGTTATTTTTCGACAACATCGAAAGTTCATTGCAAAATAATATTAAATGTTTTTGGTCATACATATCCTCATTAAAATCATCTGATGGATATCCTGCTACTATGTCCTACGAAGGGCGCAAATCTAATGATGCCCAAGAAATCTGTAATATGTTCTCTGAGTTCTTCAAGTCAACATTTGAACCCTCCTCTATCAATGACTCAATTAACATTGACCAACTTGAGGCCTCGTTTCGGGACTCTGGACTTACGTACATTCACACCATTGAACTAACGGAACAAGAAGTGCTATCAAGTTTAAAGTCGTTAGATATAAACAAAGGTGCGGGTCACGATGGAATACCGGCGTTTTTCCTCAGATCTGCTGCGTCGTCACTGTATGTTCCACTTACCATAATATATAATAAATGCCTGAGTAACGGGGTTTTCCCTGATAGGTGGAAGTTGGCTTATATTATACCAGTCCATAAGAGTGACTCACGTCAAAAAGTCGAAAACTATAGGCCAATATCCATTCTCTCGGCGATCCCTAAACTCTTAGAAAGACTTGTCCATGATAATATATATCCCCAGCTTGCCGCCAAAATTACAGAACAACAACACGGGTTTGTAAAAGGCAAATCTACCATGAGTAATTTACTAATTTACTCAAATTTCTTATTCACTAGCATGGATCGAGGCCACCAGGTAGATGCAATATACTGCGATTTCAAAAAAGCTTTCGACAAGGTTGACCACCTTATTCTTATTAAAAAAATTATGTTCAACGGAATTAGGGGAAACTTATTACGTTGGTTTGTCTCATATTTGACAAAAAGACAGCAAACTGTATCATTACGAGGACATACTTCTACGTGGGAACCAGTTACTTCTGGCGTACCACAGGGGTCAATCCTGGGTCCGCTGTTATTTATACTTTTTATTAACACTGTTACTAAATGTTTCATGCATTGTTTATTTCTTTTGTACGCCGATGATATAAAAATATTTGCCATTGTTAGGAATTTAAACGATTGTCTGCTCATCCAAAGCGACTTAGTAAGGTTCGAAGCATTTTGCAATGAAAACAAAATTTACCTAAGTTACAACAAATGTAAACAAATAAGCTTCACTAAAAATCACAACGCTATTATACACAATTATTGTATTGGTAACTATTTACTCGAGCGCGTTCACTGTATAAAAGATCTAGGCGTCCTTTTTGATTCTAAACTCCATTTCGATGCGCACATTGAGAATATTGTGAATAAAGCTTACCGCATGCTAGGGTTTGTCATCAGAAACAGCCGCGAATTTCGAAAACCTGAAACTTATCTTCTACTTTACTACACGCTGGTCCGTTCTCAACTTGAATACTGCACCTCCATATGGACACCACTTTACGGTGTCTATAAAGACAACATTGAAAGTATTCAAAAGAAATTTCTGCAATACCTAAATTACAGAATGAACGCACCTAAACGGGGGTACATAAATATGCTCTCGAATTATAACGTCTCCACTCTAACTAACCGGCGAACATACCTTGACCTCATGACGCTTTATAAAATCTGCAATAACGTTATCGACTGTCCTGACCTACTGAAACTAATAAACTTCAAAATACCACCCAGAGTAACAAGGCTTAACGACTTATTCCACATTAGCCGGACGCGTACAAATGCTGGTGTCAGGGATCCAATCAGAAGAATGTGCGAATCGTTTAATCTAAATCAAAACCTCAAGGATTCCGACTTATTTTTTGATACGCGCAGTACTTTTAGTAGAAAATTAAAGGCTGTTTTCCTACAAAGTACAATAACTTAGACATTACTTGGTTTATAATTTTAACTACCTTTCTTTTTTTAAATTTCTGTATGACATTATTTTTTATCTATATCTATATATATATTTGGTCTTACTATCAAAATTTTTCCAAAAACAATTTGTAAACTTTTAAAAGGATATTGCGCATTTTTTTTTTCATCTCTCTATTTGTAAAATAATATTTACTTATGTATATACATACGTCTTTTCCGTATTTAAAGGTTAAAATATTTGTATGTTTTTATCTGCTGTTAATGTTAATTCGTGAGAAATAGTTTGGATGCAGGTGAATTCTCTATTAATTGTTTTGCATATTCTTGTCAATTGACATCTGTATCTGTTTTTTCTCCTTAATAAAAAAAAAAAAAAAAAAAAAAAAAAAAAAAAAATAGCTCACCCTATTTTTCATAAACGGTGCATTTTTCAGAAAGAGAGGTAAAAAGTATCGAGTAGAGTAAAGACGTATCGATGATAGATACGGGGTGACGTCTCCCTCTTTATCATAAACGATACAAGTGTTAGAAAGAGAAGTCACGCGGGTACGCAGCTGATACATATCGCCCAGGTGTATGACCGAAACATTGCTTAAATTGATTAAAGCCATGGTGATTTATCAGACCTGAATTTCCCAATGAAAGTAATTCGCAACGTTTGGTGACTTAGCAGGGGTGCCTGGGTTTGAGGGGTGAGGTTTACCCAGGTCTTGGCTGCGGATGCGTCTACCCACCATCTGCGTGGCAGATTAAATATAATAGAAGTCAAAGAGAGACTTTTTGATCTCTCCAGCAGGACTCTCTCGGAACATCTGCGTTGGAAGGGTTGGGCTCATAAGTATTTTTCCTTCCCAGAATTTCCTCTCTTTCCTTTTCTAGAAAGACCCTGGGGGGAATTATTTTCCTCGGGGCCTTATGTGTGGAGCTAATGTAAAAGAAAACATGTTTGTAGTTCACACGCGGTAGAAGTAAAACCTTCAGAAAACAAAATAGACGAGAGTAAAGAGATTGCAGCACAAAGAAGAGACCGGTAGGCTACAAAGCACCGCACAAAGAGGAGACCGATTATAAATCCTGTAGGTGAATGTGTTTGTCTCTTTTTAGTGTCGCTATTTTTCGTTTCATCGAGTTTCAAATCACAGCTTTGCTAAAAATATTTTTCACTTCAGAACAATCAGAGTGCAATTCACACGCGGTAGAAGTGATACCTCCAGAAAACTAAAGTAGATTTAAAACGAAATTGGGGAGACTACGACGCACAAAGAGGAGACCGATTATACTATCTCATTATCTCGCAGGCTAAATCCTATAGATGTATGTGTTCTCTTCCCACCTCACTTCAGCCTCCCAAAAACCCCACTCGGGGTTTCCGTAGTCCCGGGAAGTTGGATCTCTGGTGCGGTATTCACACAAACAAAATAACGCGCGATGTAAATAATTTACAGTACTAGTGATATTCGTTTTTTATTAAAACCGCTTTTGCGATAAATTCGACCATTTCAGACTCAGATTGCCAAGCACACTTAGAATATTCGTTTTTGGCTTGCACATTTCTCTAACGCAATCAAGCTGACCATTGTCTACCAGCGTTCCCATGAAGCACGACACGCGGCATAGTAACCCGATAGGCATGCGATCCATGCGACCCGTGCGACACATGCGATGAACCGCGACCCTCGCACTTATAATGTTATTCAATTATGTTTTAACATTTAAACCGTCGAACATATTTACGAAGTCAAATGTGGCGAAAGGCGAGCGGGGCCACCCTCTTATTAGAGATACTTGTGTGTTTATTTATGTTTTCATGGGGCCCGTGGGGAGCCATTTATTTGAGCGAGAATTAATTCACACGGATAAAGCAAACAGTAAACAACACCGCAATGCAAACACATTTTATAAATTGAACTCAGTTTGCTTAGCGGAAGTGAAGAATTAATAAGTCAATTAACTTTATTATAACATTGAAGAAGAAAATAAAAATAATAATAATCTAAATGAAAATATTAAAAAAAAACAAGACCTAGAAAATTAAAAAGATAACAACCGCAACTTTTGTTTTTTTATGTACGAATACCTTACGAGGATCCCAGCTGCTTTCGCCTGGAGCCAGTGAAACTATGGCTTCCCCAATTGCAGGTAAGTTGTGAAGCTGAAGTTAGCGGGGAGGGGAAGGAGATGGGGAAGAGGAAGGTGGGGGAAGTACCTGGCTATTCAGATCTGGTCACCAAACACGGCTTAAGCCATTGGTTATTAATTATTTTACCTATTGACAAAGAATACTTCCGTAAACACGGTTAAAAGCCATTTCAAGCAACGTTTCAATTCTGAATGGTGGTCTTACTCCTAGGCTATACTGAGAGTATCTTCCACTCTGGAACGTGCCGCAAATATACTGTATATTATTTTTTAATGAATTAATTGTGAAATAACACAAATTAATCAAATAAAAGGCCGGTCAGTGGTTAAGTGGGCATCGCGTTTGGGTCCCATCCAGGCGTTCCGTGTTCGATTCCTCGGCTGGCTAAGTCCTCCATCACAACTCAAGCAACATTTTCGGCTTACTGTGGTGGTAGCAGGGGATGTTCAAATATTGCTCGGTTATTCGTAACCCGGGAATGTTTGTCTAGGACTAGGCTAGGACTACCGCCAAGACTACCGCTCGACCATGCCGAACCCGAGAGAGAGATTTGGGTTCGAGTCTTACCTTTACCGTTACCTTTTTATTTTTCTATGTCGTGTTCTTTTTCATATTTTTGTTTCGATTATTAAAGTTATCTTCTTCTTCATTGATATACCCGAGAAAGAGGTTCTGGGTTCGAGTCCCAGTTGCGACCGTTATCTTTTTTATTCTTCTATATCTTGTTCTTTTTCATATTTTTGTTTCGATTATTAATGTTATCTTCTTCTTCATTGATATACCCGAGAGAGGTTTGAGTCCCAGTTGCAACCGTTAACTTTTTTTATTTTTAAGTCTTGTTCTTTTTCATATTTTTGTTTACATTATTAATTATTAGTAACGTTATCTTCTTCTTCAATGATATATTACATTGTTGGGAACAACCTTCAAAAGTTATAAAATAGAGTTCTAATAAAAATAATATATCTTTATTATTATAAGTTTTTTGTGTGAATAACGCACACGCATCCGAAATGATAGACGAAGAAGAAGAGGAAGAGTAAGGTTATGAAGTACCTTGCTCTCCACTCTCCAGATCTGATCACACTATACACGGCTAAATCCATTTTTCAAGCAGCGTTTGAAAGCGTACTCCGTACAGAGAGGCTAACTTACTGTACAGAGCCCGCAGATACGCAAATATCTGAATTAGGCCCCACTATTGAATTTGGCAGCTTCCCCTGGTCTGGAGCTCCAAAATACCTGAAAAAAATTGACTCACATTGTGAAGAAGCGGGCGGTTCGTTTGATAGATTCCCTTTTCTTAACAAGCGGATTGCAATCTTTGGGACACGGGCGTCAGGTAGGTATGCTGACCTTGTTTTACAAGAGTTATAATGGAAGATGCTCCGAAGAACTAGCGTCATTGATCCCTTCGCACCAGGAAACACAAGTATGTACACGGTTGACCTTTGCAATATTTTTTTTAAAGAAAGACAAACATTCCCGGGTTAGGAATAACCCAACGATCTTTGAAAATCTACTACTACCACCACAGTAAGCGGAAATGTTGCTTGGGTCGGTCATGATGGAGGACTTAGTCAGTCGAGGAATCTAACGGTGACCGGCCAAATCAGAATTAAACTCAGAACCACCTCAGAAAGGTCATTAAGAACGATGATAAAAATATTAAAAATTGGTTAAATAGGTATATATACCTATTTAAATTATAAGTTTGAGAGACCAGCGACGAATGGGGTTCCCGGCTATTTGTCTCTGGTGTCACTTCCAAATGTAACGCCACAATTAACTGTTATACATACACTTTTTTATTATAACTATCATATGATTTTGTGACATGTAATTAGCGTTTATGGCATACTTACGCAGTTTGTATTAAATAAATAAATAAATTATAAAATTATTTTTTCATAGCTTTTAATGACCTTTCAGATGTGGTTCTGAGTTGGTTTCATTATAAGTTGGCATGGAACCGAATCAAACACGCGACGCCCGGGTGGGACCCAAATGCGATGCCCACTCAGTAACTGACCGGTCATATATACATGTTTTTTGTATGTTGTGTTGATTTTTACAAATCACAATCGCCTAATTTACCAAGATCTGTTTAGTCGAGGTAGATACTTTATAGTAACTTTTCAGAAGAAAAGATGGATTGCATTTAACTCTGTTTTGGTATACACTGCTCTCTACTCGACGCGTCGGTACGAAGGTACTCGAAGATTTAACTTTTTTTAATTATTTGTTGGTGCTCCCCTAACAATATTCAAAAGGTGACTTTATCGAAAAAAATTTCTCTTCTCTTAAAGTATGATTGATTCAACCGATGAAGAAGTTTTTTAAAGGTGAACAATCTTTACCAGATGACTTTTCCCAAAGTGAACAATCTTCAAAGGACGGCTTTTCTGAAGTGAACAATCTTCAACGGATGGCTTTTCTAAAGTGAACAATCTTCATGGATGACTTTTCTAATGTGAACAATCTTCAGTAGATGACTTTTTAAAAATGCATAATCTTCAAAGGATGACTTTTCTAAAGTGAACAAACTTCGACGGATGGCTTTTCTGAAGCGAACAATCTTCAATGGATGACTTTTCTAAAGTGAACAATCTTCAATGGATGGCTTTTCTAAAGTTAACAATCTTTAATGGATGGCTTTTCTAAAGTTAACAATCTTTAATGGATGGCTTTTTTAAAGTGAACAATCTCCAACGGATGGCTTTTCCGAAGTGAACTTTCTTCAATGGATGGCTTTTCTAAAGTAAACAATCTTTAATGGCCGGCTTTTTTAAAGTGAACAATCTTCAATGGATGGCTTTTCTAAAGTTAACAATCTTTAATGGATGACTTTTTTAAAGTGAACAATCTTCAACGATGGCTTTTCTGAAGTGAACAATCTTCAATGGATGGCTTTTCTAAAGTAAACAATCTTTAATGGCCGGCTTTTTTAAAGTGAACAATCTTCAATGGATGGCTTTTTTAAAGTAAACAATCTTCAATGGATGGCTTTTCTAAATTGAACAATCTTGAATTTTTGGTTTTTCTAAATTGAACAATCATTTCGCATTATCAAAGAAAGAGATGGCATAATTCACGCCAATTATTAACACTTACATAGGTGACGCATTATGAGTGTAGTTAAGTGCATATGTTTACCTTGCACAAGTCAGTAAGCCGGGGATTACCACTATATTGCTCTTGTCATTGACTCCCTCAGAGTTTACACCAGTCACCGCCACTCGAAGGGATTACTATTTGTATACAGGATGAGTGGAGAGAAATCGGGAACAATTATTGGAATTACGGGGGCCGTCGGCGTGATATCGCCATTAGGTTCACACGTGACCAACAATGGAGCCGGCGGCCGGGGTGATAAATCACGGCGCTAAGGACAAAACGTCTCTCATTCTGCTGTCTGTTCTGTTCTGTTCTAGTGGGGGAGCGGGCCGGAACCGTTGCTGTGGTGCGCTGTAATGTTACCAATCCTGCAAGGGATCGTCATGGGATGCGCATTATCATGTCCATTAATTTTAAAGCAGAAAAATTTAAGTCGATTTACTTATTTTTGTAAGATACCCTTTTGAAATGTTTCAGGCGAAATAAAAGGTAATACGGAGCAACTTTAAATTTATTAATTTTAAGAAAGAATTTCAATTTATTATTGAGGTAGACAAGAAATCATTTTACTTTATAAAGACGAAACACTCGCTTAATTAATAAGTTATAGTAAATTCATTAAATTTTTGTAATACATCATGTATATGAAACTATTAAATTATTTGTGATTATATTTAATTTGTTCATACTAAATCCATTTGTACTTTTTTATTGTTTAAGGCTTATAGTGCTATTTACATGTATACATATATGCTATATTCGTAATTTAAATAAATTTTTTTAATTTATACTTAACAACACAATTATAAAATTATATATATATACTACTAGCTGACCCGACGAACTTCGTACCGCCGTAGAATCAATAACTGTTGAATTAAATTAAGTTTTTTTATTAAGTAAAAAATTACACAATGAAGCAATTATCGATGTCCGTGTTTTGTTTTTGTTAGTATCAGAGATGGCGTTGTGTACGGATTTATATTTTTTATGATTTTCTGACTTTTCCACTTACTTACGGGAATTTTTGAAAGGAAGCGGGTACGGGAGCCGCCGCCCCGGGAACCATTTATTAGATAACCAACACCTCAGCCATAGGTAACCCCAAGTGGTTTACTATGTTTGGTGATTTAGCAGGGGTGCCTGGGGTTAGGATTCATGGAGTGACTTTTGTGCGGGTCTTGGCGGCGGATGCGTCTGCCCACCGGCTGCGTGGCGGGCCGGATCGAGAGACTGGGAGCTCCCTTTTGACCTTTCCAGCCAGATTCTCTCGACCAATGGGTCGAAAGAGTCCGGCTGGAAAGGTCAAGGTAAAAGGTCAATTCTGGTCAAGGCAATGGCCTTGCACCGCAGTTGGAGGGATGGATTCACTCCCGGATACACTGACTTTCCACTTTTTCCTTTCCAGAACATCCTACCCTTCCTTAAAAAGACTCTCCACCCAGCATCTCCTAAGATGACATATGTCCTGAGTGGAGCTTACGTAAATAAATGCATTTCATTTCAGAAATTTATTATTATTTTATTTTTTCTTTGGAGAAGTGCAGAGACATACGTTCACCGTTTGTCTCGATTTCGACTATTGACATTTAGTGTGTAAGAAAGAGGGGCAGCATTATATAATTAAGAACAAAAGCGAAACAATCAGCGAATTGACATTTGACGTTTTTGAATTTTTGGAAAATACCTATCACAATAATGCTGCAGTTCTTTCAAAATATGAGAATTCGTTCCATATAAAATGTATGGAAATTTAAATTTTCTTCATAACTTTCTTTTTCGTGAATTTTTGCAATGTTTTAATAGTTATTATGTTATCCGGAGCGGAGACAAATCCAACAAATCAAAGATCATCAACATCGGTCCAGTCGATCTCGAGTTATAAATAGTGTAACTAACCCGACTTTGTTTTATATATTAAGACATTCCTCAATGTATTAAGATGTTTGAAAATGTACCAATGTTGTCATTATGTACCTGCTACAAGTGGTTTAGAACTTAATATGGATACATTAAAAAACAAATTTCAATCAGAAAATAGGATCGAATTAATACAATGTAATGAGGTCAATATCTGCTGTAAAATATTTGAAGGAAAAATATCTAAATACATAAATGACTCGTCAAAAAATATAATTCCCAAACACAAACTGTCTAACTTCAAACCTATAAAACCATGGATTACTCATGGATTAATAGTATCTGTACGACGTAAGCAAGCTCTTTATAAATTAACAACTCAACAACCTAATAATAAAAACTTACTCAATCACTTTAAAGCATATAAAAATAAACTTTTATATATCATAAAACATACTAAAGAAAGTTAGTATAAACGGAAGTTGGATCAAGCTGAAAATGATAGTAAAAGAGTATGGACGGTTGTAAATGAAATAATTGACAAGAAAAAAAAACAATAATAACGAAATCAATGCTATTAATCATGATAACTCAAAAACATGCTGTAAAGAAAACCCCTAAAAACTGCAAATATATTTAACACTTTCTTTGCAAATGTTGGGAAAAATCTCGCCAATCTCATTCACATTGATCCAAATATTATAACATCTCCAGACTGTACACAAGTGGTTTAGCGGATTTGAATGTAAATAAATAAATAAAAATTTAAAAAAAAAAAATTAAAAAATAAAATCAACTTAACATTAACGTCTCATTCTTGCTAATTACTCACCTAAAACAAACTTTTAAGGGTCCGCAAAATCTTTAAACACTAATTTTCTTATATTTTTTTCTAGTTTTTTACAATCCCTAACGTTACGAAAAATTACATTTATTGAAGTAAAACTTCTTTACGCACGCTTGACTTGGGGAGTAAGCTGGTGAATGCGTGACGAGAGCGTTACGAAAAGCGAGGCGAACGGTCAGGCCTTTATGCACGCTTGACTTGGGGAGTAAGCTGGTGAATGCGTGACGAGAGCGTTATGAAAAGTGTGATCGGGCGAGGCGAACGGAAGTTGAGAGTATAAGTTAGTAAAGTTTTACTTCAGTCGTGTGGTCTAAAGCACACTCGTTTTTTTATTACATATTCTTATTCTTATTGGTGTTGCGCGGGCCAATATATATTGTGGTCACACTTCATCCATGGATCAATCAGACGGCAAAAAAGCTATGTAGTGTCAATATTTGTTTGCACCCACGCACCACAAAACCTAATAGATTAGAGCCTCAAAATAAGTTCTTGAAAAGCGAGCGACCAATCGAAGGACTTTTCACCTAATTTCTTCCATTTGCCAGACCGCCGCTGGAAGCGTATAATAAAGAAGGGTACAGAAGTCATCCTTGAGACATCCTTAGGACAGAAGACCAATGATTGCGTTTATACAGGGTGTTAAGAGACATACTTGACTTACTTTAACCAGTGATTCCTGACATTATTTGGAGTAAAAAATGTAAATGAAATTTTGGTCTCCGGTGACATTTTTGATGTTTTTTTACTTATTTTTTCTACAAAAACATAAAAAAATTATAGGTGATGGACAGTTGGAGGCGGGGTGAGGGGTTGATCGGTTACTCGGCTGAGTGACCAATGACGACATGCAGAAGAAATTTTTTTTTGTTTGAATTTGAAGAAAAAAAATTTGAACAAAAAATAAGGCATCAAAAAAAGTCACCGGAGACCAAAATTTTATTAACATTTTTTACTCCAAATAATGTCAGGAATCACTGGTAAGTAAGTAAGTCAAGTACGTCCCTTAACACCCTGTATATCCAACATGAACAAAACAAATACCTCGACACCGACCAAGAATCAAGTAACTAAGAAAGTTAAGAGTAAGAGCTAGGGGGTAAGAAAGGGTATATAGGAATCCCCAATTCTGGTCATAGTCCGTTGATTTCTTCACCCGAGGTCTTCCAGTAGCCATGGCGGGTCGCACGCGCCACCGCGTGAGGTGCCACCCTCAACTTACTTTCGTAAATTCGACTACTGTATTATTTATTAATAAAGAAGGCCTCACAAGTCATCCTTGAAGAAATTATAAGTCAGAAGATCTACATCCCCATCACTGAATAGAAAATCGACTAGAAATGCTGATTAAAAAGGAAACCAATGTCGCCACTGACTTACTAACAATCTTTAATTTCCAGATCATTTAGCACGCGCTCTGTATCTCTTACAATACCTGACACCGTATATTCCCCATTAGAAATTTGATGGAAATGAATAGTTCAGAAAGATGTTGAAACACAGATCTGTATTTGGTATTTACGACTGATCGGTGAGACTTTTAGGTCACGAAATAAGCTAACATTGCATTTCTTGCGTTCTTCTTTGATTCTGTGATCCATGTGAATGTTGTTAATCGTATATTTAACTTATCAACACAAGTACAACAAAAGAACAAAAGATAAGAAAGTTAGGAAGAATCAGAGATATGTCCCCAATTCTAGTCACGATCCGTTGATTTCTCCTCTCCGAGGTCTTCCATTAGCCCTGGCGGGTCGCACGCGCGCGCCGCGGGAAGCGCCACACTCGACTCGCGTTCCCAATCTCAGCTGCTATAATAAACAACGACTCTGCAATAAATAATCTCATTGTTGCTCCATTCGGTTGTTGCCAAACATGACTTCGGGAACAGTGCGAGGATGGGTGCGCCCGGGACTCTATAGCGAAGGGACGACTTTGTTTTGGTGCGATCTCTCGCCTCGCTGCGCCGCTCGCGGGGCAGGGGTGATCCGGAATTCGAGGGAAATTCAATGACGCAATATTCTCACATTTTTACCATTGTTACGCAGCAATATATCATGACTGGAGGAATAAAATAAAATCATCATTACTGACTTGATAAGTGCAGACACGTGTGGTTTTACTCGATCTTTATTGGTAGGTATGATTATTCAATAATATCGATTATAAGTACGCGATGGTTAAGTTTATGTGGTTGCCGATGTTTGCTACAAAATCGAGCGTTCTTCACCTGCGCACTTTCCTCAATTCTGTAGCGATTTGCGTCGCCTTCAACAGATCGCCTAACGTAGGAATTAATTCTTAAGTCAACAATAAGTAAAGAAGCCGTGTATACAATTTGGGACTCGCGACCCGTGTATTGGACGGAACTACTGTCGAATTTACCGTATCAAAGAAAAGAAGAAGAAGAAAAATAATGTGGGAATCTTAACGACGTAAGTGAAGAAAGCGTGTGAACAAATATACGTCGTGGCTCGGAGTATTGGACGAACGTACGGTCGAATTCACCCTAGCAGGCCTGGAGATACGACTTTTCCGCCGCATTCATTTTAATCTTATACACACAAACACAACATTTATAAAAACATCACAAGTACACGAACATTATACTAGACAGCACAATAAATTGTACACAAATACCGTCAAGACTGAAAGTGGCAAGAGAAGTATTGGTCACGAGGGAGTTCATATATATAATCTCCTTCCAGAACACCTAAAAATGGAAACTAATATAAAAACCTTTAAACAAAAACTATTTAAACTCAAAATGTTAGAACAAAATTAAAAATATTACTTCTTACTACTGTATTATAAATGCTCTGTATTTAAGTTAAGAAAGTGAAATATTATGTTTCTTTTAACTTAACAATAATAATAAAAAATAAAAATAAAATAAAAATTAATTCTGAAGAACGTGTTACAAAATTGTAAAATGTGTCTCCATGTTGTCCTCCTGAAGTTATTAATTCATCGTCTAGAAAAATAAAATCTGGTGCTTACCGCTAACTTTATAGTTAAAAAACGGGTTATAAAGTTTTAAAATCATTTTACGTAAAATATATTAATGATAAGGCAATTTAAAGTAAATAAAAAAAAAAATTCTGAAATATAACAATAAATTGATTTTTTTTTAAATTCACATCATGTTCAATATTTTAGTATTCATTATTACAAGTGCATTGCATATTAAATAAGCTTCAGTATAACACCCTGAAAAATAATGTTCCGGTACATTAGTGAAACATTTTGAAATTTCGTACTAGTAGCCCACAAAGGATTTTTTGTTTGTTTGTTTCACTACAAGTTTTTCAAAATTGTTATTGATTTGGTGATGTTTATGAGTAGTCTGAGTATTGTACCAGATAAAGGGTACACTTTTACATATTATAACTGCATACACAACTCAAATTCCTATCTTTTGAAGATATCTGACTAATCAATTGGACGATCGATAATATATACTTACTTGATAAAATTCGTTCGTTTTCGTCTCGTTTAAGACAAACAATACAATTTGTTTGGTCAGTATTCATCAAAAGTTCGTCAGTTTTTTTTTCATTAGCTCCACACAGAAGGCCCTGAGGAAAATAATTTCCCTCAGGGCCTATGTCATCTTAGGGGATGCAGTGTGGAGGTTTTTTTTTGAGAAAGAGAAGAATAGTAAGTTCTGGGAAGGAAAAGGGTATGAGGAGTGGGTAGAAATTAGGGGGTCAGTGTATTCAGGAGTGTAGGATGTAAGAATCCATCCCTTCTACTGCGCTACAAGGCAGTAGGTCGAAAGATTCTGGAGAGGATAAAAGACCTCCTTCAATCAGTCTCTCTCGATCCTGCCCACGCATCGGCCGCCAAGACCTGGACAAACCTCACCCCATGAACCCGGGCATCCCTGCTAAAGTCACCAAACGTAGCGAACCACTTGGGGTGACCTATGGCAGAGGTGTTGATTATCCAATAAGTGGTTCCCGGGGCAACGGTCCCCATATCCGCCTCCCAAATTGTTAGCACAAAATAAAATAAAAACAAGTGTAGAAGTAAACCTTCAAAAAACTAAAGCAGATAAGGGGAGGTGGCTACGAAGCACCGCATAAAGAGGAGACCGATTAGTCTATCTCATTTTCTTGTAGGCTAAATTCTACAGATGCAAATATTTGTCTCTATTTGGTGTCGCTAATTTTCATTTCATCGATTTTCAAATTACAACGGTGCTAAAGTAGTTTTCACTTCAAAACGTAGAATTTTCGTAAATAAACGTTAAGTTTTCATTTCAGAACTTAATAATTATTATTATTAATTTGATGAAGAAAAATACAAAATCACTTCAATGATGAACAGAGTGATCTGTAATAGCACATCATTAAAAATCACTGATAACAATCATTGTGAAAATAAGCGTATCCCCATAAAATGTGAAATACAAAAGTATAAACCTCGGATCGTGGGAAAAACGATCGCCCGATAATTCCAAAGTGTGACAAATTACCCAGAGTGGGAGCCAGTGTTACGGTATAATAAAGTACCAATGTTATAGTGAGACCTAGGACTTCGGCGTTCAGTGAGTTCCACGTTCAGTGCTCGGCGTACCCTTTAGCGGCCATTGAAGCATTGTCATCTACCCGCCCGAGCCATTACCGAATCTCGCTGCCACTCGCCCGATTCTGCACGGGTGGTATTCCGACTGCTTTGGATTCGATACGTTTCGGGGTAGACAGACAATGCGGCACTCACCTCGCGGAACGGCGCTGATTTATATTGGAATTCATCTCTTCATGAATTGAGTAGTGCAAATACAGTTTTAAGGGGATCAGTGGCGTGGCGAACAGTCTGCAACCGCCCGGGGGTTCAAATAAATATGCATGCAGTATAATGAAAATTTCATTCGTTTTGTTACTGTATTTTTTTCTCTTCAGTTAACAGTAGATTAAGCTAAGATTAAATAAATAAAAATAAGAGTGCAACGTTTAATAATCATTTTTGAAGGGAAAAAATCTTTAGCACCGTTGTGATTTGAAACTAGATTAAACGAAAAATAGCCATTTTAAAAAGAGACAAACTATATGATTTAGCCTACGAAAAAATGAGACAGACTAATCGGTATCCTCTTTGTGCGGTGCTTCGTAGCCTATCGGCCTCCTCTTTGGCGGTACTTCGTAGAATAAAAAGTAAAATAATTTTTATACAAATTTAGAAAAAATCATCATCACGTAAAAACCTACCTAATTAAAATCAAATTACACTCCCCTTCTAAATATGCCATAGCTTCTAAAGAAGTGGAATTTTTTTTTTTTTTTAAATTGTTGAAAGAATGTTGTTGTTGTTTTATTTAAAAAAAAATCAGAATATGCAATTTGCAAGCAGTAGAAGTGAAACTAGAAAGTCATTAGATATCGCTTTCTCTTCTTTTGCCTGTTTACTTTAAAGTGGTTTTAAGATTGGATATTGATTTTACAAAAATAAAAATGTTTTTTTGGGATTTCGTAGGATTCGAACCTCCGTTCGCTTGATGTCTGTCTCTCTGGCCGCTGACACTTGTCGAATAATAAATTTTTGTGACGGATTTCCGTTTAATCCGAATTTCAAATCGCTAACGGGGCTAAAGAAGTTTCACTTCAAAAAAAAAGAAAAAAAAATAGTATTATAAGGAACCTTCACATTAATGTTGTAAATCTAATAACTGCATAATGTTGGTTAACAAGATTAAGGGGAAGTACTTGGCTATTCAGATCTAGTCACTAAACACGGCTAAAGCCGTTTCAAGCAACGTTTCAATGGTGAATGAATGGTGGTCTTACACCAGGGCGATACTGAAAGTATCTTCCACTTTGGAACTTACCGGGAATTGCCTTGAATTATTTTTAATATTTAAATTGTGAATCCGGATCGCAAGTCGAGAACCATGCCCCTCGAAAGTCGTATTACACTAACATTGATTATTATTATTATTATTGTGGTATGTTATCATAGCCATCCAATTTAGGTCTACAAAAAAATAAAAATTGAAAGCTGTTTTGGTTTTTATGCGTAATTCTTATGTTTTTGGGTGTGCTGAATCCGAAAATGACTTTCATTTTGTCACAGAATGTCACGTTTTCTGACAATGTAGGTATCTATGTTAAACAAGTTATCATCTTAAAATAAAAGATAAAAGAAAAAAAATTATTTATTTATAATTGCTTAACAAAACTTTTTTTTATCTAAAATATATTGATTAGTAAGCACTAAACACATTTCTTTTTCCCAGTGAGACTCTTTTTGGTACATTTTCGCTTGTAGGAAGCATCTGGAAGGCCTATCTGAAGCGTCCAACAATAGTCTGCAATCATTGAGATGCTCCATCTTCCCTGATATCTTTTTTCCATCTCCTTAATATCTTGGTGAAATCGTTCATTTTGCTCTTCACTCACATATCCTTAATTTTCTGGAAAGTAGTCGAGGTGGGAATGAATAAAATGTTCTTTTAAACTCATTAGACAACCTAAAGCTTGAAATGCTTTTAACGATTTTGTAGTTAGGGTCTTTGTTATTGCCTAAAAATTCAGGTTAAACCTCCCCGATCCATAGTTCCTCTTCCCCCTCCCTCGAACCCCCTTCCCCTTGTTCCCCTCCCCAATCCCGCATTCCATACATTCAGTCCCAGTACATCCAGTCTTCACAGCTCGCGTGCCACCTATTGCATTTTTTTATACAAATTTCATTATACCAGAGCTCACCAGTTGTTTTATACAAACCTTGTCTTGACAATAATAAACATAAAAAAAGAATTATCCAAATTGGTGCAGTCGTTCAAAAGTTATGCGCGTACATACATTTTTGCGATTCATTTTTATTTAATTAATTAATTTTTCATAATTTCATGATGCCAGAGCTCACTTTTGTATACCGAAACCATCGCGGGCATGCACACATCAAATCCCCAAAGTTTCATCGCAATCGGATGAACGGTTTAGCAATGAAATGCTATTGCCAGAGTTCACTATTGTATATAATATCTATATCTAATATAATATATATTTGTGTACCGTTTTGCAAAATAACCTGACGTTGTGGAATTTTTTGAGTATTTTTCTAGTTTTCAGAACACCTAAATACATAGAAATCAGTTGAAAACATCCAGACAGCATTTTTGTTGTAGACCTGTGTTATCTAAACGAGAAAGTATTGCCAACTACACGCAATCATATTATCGACAGTTTGACAGTAACCCAAAAACTTCATAGATAGCAAAAATTGAAAACATGTGTAACAAGTCACAAATAACGAAAGTTGTTAGATTTTAATTAATAATTAAAATAACTTAGAGCGAAGCTTCATAAATTAATATTATTCACCGAGGTACAAAATGCTTGTCATTTATAACTTACAACTTGCCTACCTATTTCATAATGCCTTTTATGTCCTTCGTTCTTGGGGAGAAAAGTTTCTTGCATTAATGTCCCATGATATTAATGTTTCCACAAAACATTGTCGGATGATTATTTCATTTCGGCTTGATCATTATTCAGGTGCGGAAGTAGTACGTTTCGTTTTTCCTTCGGGAATGTAAATTATTTGGAATATCCTCGCGATGCGACATGATGAAAATACGGAATGTAATAATTTCCATTGTTTATTGTATGAATAAGCAAGTCAAATGCTGCCGGGTATCGGGCCCTGAATTTAATAAACAAGTTTTTCAACACCGAACATAATTTTTAATTAAGAGCAAAGACAGTGATATATTTACGTTCTTAGGAACTTATTTTTTTTCTGTAAATAATTTAGGAATCAGCAGCAGTTTAAAAAGAAATCTGAGTGTGCAATTCACACGCTACAGAAGTGAAACCTTCAGTAAACTAAAGTAGGCAAGAGTGATTAAAGACTACGAAGCATTTTTTTTTAACAATGTGAATGATGATTTTTACCATATTTTTGTAATCGAATTCCAGTCCACCTTTTCCTATATATTTGGTCAGCTTATTAGTGTCCGGAGTTTTACTCTTCGGAGTCTCTAGATGTCGCTTTCTTTTGTGTTTTCTTTGCCTGTTCATTTTGAAGTGGTTTGAAGTTGGATAATAATTTTATGATTTTTTTTGTATGTAAGTATATTTTTTGATTTTGTTTCGAGATTCGATCCTTGGTCCGTTGAACGTTAGGCCGCTAAGGTTTGTCAGGCGCTTCATACCACTGGGCCAAAAGAGGTTCGCTTGAGACCGTGGATTTATAATATAATATTGGAACCGAATTCCCGTGAAATAAATAAATATTTTATTGTTATCTTACCCTCTCGCAGGCTAAATCCTATGGACGTATGTGTTTGTCTTTTTTTAGTGTCGCTCGCTTCCGTTTCACCGAGTTTCAAATCACTACGGTGCTGAAGAAATTTTCCCTTTAATTAATATGTATACCGCACGAGTGTCCCTACCGTTTCCAACCACCTGGAGCCACTGAGACTGTGGCAATGGGGTATGTTGTGAGGCTGAAGGAAAGTGGAGGGGGGAATGAGATGGAAAAGAGGAAGGTGGGGAAGTACCTGACTATTCAGTTCTAGTTACCAAACAGGGCTAAGCTTTTTAAAGCACGTTTCAATTCTATAGTGGGGCAGAAGTGATAGTATATTCCACTCTGAATCTTCGGAAGCTCTGATATACCTTCCACTATTCCACCATTGTCATACTAAAACTTATTGTATCCTGTTTTTCCCGCTAAGCAAGTATACTTATGCTTTCTAACAACGTATGCAGGGACATTGGAGGTCTAAATTCGTTCTAAACTAAATGTAGCTTCGTACTTTCAAAAAAATTAGTCCTTACGAGAACCTTGAAGGAGTAACCATCTGTTACTTATACCAGAGCTGGTTAGTGGTGGATAACCTCCAATGCACTCTTCCACTCGGAAGTGATGGTATATTCAACTCTAACTAACTAACTAACCATCACGCCGTTTCGCTGCAGGGGTAGGCAGAGAGGACGGACCGCCAAACAACTCGGTCTTGGCACACACTTTTTTTTTCAACTCTTGTCGCAAAATATACTTTATATTATTTTAGATGATTAAATAGTGAAAACACAAATTAATTAAATTAAACTTAGTTGCGCTCGCCGGGATATGAACCCACGACCTTCGGATCGCTAGTCGAGAGCCTTACCCTTGGACCACGGAGGCCGTCGATAGACTCTGCATTAGACTCATAGCGAGAAGATTTTCTTACTAAGAAGTAGTTAAAACTCTTCAACAGTGAATTCTTGTGGCACAAAAATAGCACAGATTTTCTGCATGGAAATGCAAAGCCAACGCGACAGTTTACAGTTCGCTATACGCCATTTCCAACTTGAAGTTATGTATTATTATATTATCTTTATGGTACTAAATATTCAGATCATGTACATAATTGTGCAATGGATGAAAAATTAAATAATAAATATTGAATAAGGTATTTTCAGTTCTTCTTCTTCTTCTTGTGCCCTTTCCGTTCAACGGACGTTAGCTATCATGTTGGCTATGCGAACTTTGTTTACTGCAGTCCGGAACAGCTCTACTGTATTACAGACTGGCCAAACCACGGTCGCAGGTTTTTCAGCCATGAGGTTCTCTGTCTTCCAGGGCCCCGTCTTCCGGCAATCTTTCCCTGCATTATTAGATGCTGGATCTCATACTTCTCTTCGGATTTTTATAGTTTCAAATTAGGTACTTCTTTTTCTTTTTTCATCCGAACCATAACATCTTCATTCGTAACCCTGTCCATCCAGCTTATTTTAAGTATTCTTCTGTAGATCCACATCTCGAATGCCTCAAGTCGCCTAATTAGTTCTTCAGTAAGCGTCCATGATTCCATTCCATAAAATAATATCGAAAACACAAAGCATCTGACCATTCGCATTCGTAATCCAAGGTTGAGATCATGACTGCAGAACATTTTTTTCATGTAGATAGGTTGCACGTGTTTACTCAATGCGGCGATTGATTTCAACCGAAGGATCCCATCTATCATTTACATTGCAGCCCAAGTATACAATACTCTGTACCTTCTCTAGTTTTGTTCCAGCAATATAAAGATTTTAATCCAATGCGTTATTTTTGCTTATCAACATGTATTTTGTTTTATTTATATATTCAGTTAGCGTACTAAAATAAATTTTCCCGTTGATACCATACTCGTGCATAAAACATGCTAGGACAAAATTAGAACACTACCATCATTAAAACGAAAAAATACCGTGAATGGGGCTGTATACAAAATTACCGCAATTATTTCTGCACTAGATTATTTCCAAAGCAAATAAAAAACTAGACTAACCGAGACCGCTTCGGTACTTGCGGATACTCAAGAAATACGCTTTTCGTATAATATTACTGCATCATTCTTACAACACAATGAAATCATTGAAAAGTTCCTTAACTCTAGCTTCTTTGTGCTAATAAAGGCTCTCCCGGAGTCGCGAAGCGTCGGCCCAAAGAATAGGGGGACAATTTCACATTTTATTATTTGTTGGAGGAGAATGAGAAATAATATAAGTTTAGTTTAAAGACGGGGAAAAGAAAGCCTGAAAAGAAAGATAAATAGAAAGAGACAATGAGAAGGCAGCCGGAGCGCGCGCATTGTTTTCTTTTGTAATTGAAAAATGGCGGCTGCGGAAACTGTAATGGCGGAGCTCCGGAAACGGGTGTACTCAGGTCGGCCCCGGCTTTTGAAAACAGAACGCCTTTTGTTGTTTCGACTCCTCCGAGTGTGTGCGCGCAGAGAAGACGTCTCCGCCGGCCCATTACCCGCCGCCCGGGCCCTCCACCGGGCAACACTCGTCGCAGTAACCTTAACAGTAGAGTTAGTACCCAACTGTCAAAGACCAACTGGCGAGAGCAACGGCTACTCCTTACACATTACACTTTACACAGCTTCGCATGTCGACTCGCCATTTGTCAGATACACTAAGAACAAGACACGAGATTAATTGGCGTGATTTTTTCTTTAAAAAAAACTTTCTAAACTATTTTGTTGTCTGGATTATTTAAGAAGATATCTTTTCTCCTTATCACTTAACAGGTTCGTTGTTGGTGATGCCGGTTGGAGCCATTCAGCATCATACGCCGCGCCTGGCCTGCAAAGGCATCATCTTCTCGTCGGCGATGTAAATATTGCAGTCGGAGTTGTTGTTGAACATTGTATTAATATGTTGCGCTTTTTGGTTTTCAACATTTTAGGTAATTGTTGTAAGTATGAAAATTTTAGGGGAAGAAGACAAACAAATTTAAATAAAATAAGATAAATATGGTGTTTTGTGTGTTGAGTGTATAGCATTTACACGATGGGGTACGCACAAAGGTGGAGGGGGGTGGGGGGGGGGAAGCGAGTATTAAAGCGATTCACTAGAAAGTTTCTCGGAACTTCTACTTACCACAATTTATCATTTATATCATTTATTGCGAATGAGATGGTACCTATGTTTTTTTTACTGAATTAAGAAGTTGAGAGTAAGTAGGGCTTGCCTCTGGACGAAACCGCCGGTAACTACAATGTAATTTCAAATATGGTGCCGCCGGTTGCGAGAGTCATGTTTTCCTTATTATTATTTTTCACCATCCCATTAAAAATAAATTTTGGAACTATCTAAAACTCTTGACAGTATATTTAAAACAAACAAAAAAATATGTTTTCGTTAGTTCTCTCATTGGTAGAGCCGGCCGCGTTGAAATGACGAATCCGAAATCGACTGTTTTTTTCACTAAAATTACAGACGTCTTAAAAATCGTTCATAAAATGTTCCTTTAAAACTAAGTTCCTGCCCAACTAGGTACCTACATGTACGGATATTTTTCTTGCTTAAAGTTAAGATTAAAAACCATTATTATTAAAACATCGGCTTATAAATACAAATAGAGTTAAAAACAATGATATTGCAACTCACAAAATCATGATAGTTCTAGAACTTGCTGTTGGGCAGGAGCTCATTTTATATTTTATTCCTCAAATACTACTATTTTATAATCTAAAAATCAAAACTATTTACCTAAGAAATAATAATTTCTTAAAATAAACATCGGAATAATGGTTACATGAAAATAAAGAAAATTTCCACAATGTATGAGCTTATTTTTACGGCTTCAGGAGTAATTTAAGTCACAAATCTTCTCCCGCTTTATATATAAGAAGGTGATCTTAGGTCCCGCGGAACAGGGGATGAGATAGGTGATACCGGAGTGAGGGGGAGGTGGTGGCGTGGGAGGGCGGGGCGGCGGCACCGTTGTCAAGGCAACGCCCGCCCCTCGGCGCCGCGACGCTCGGGAGCATCTATCTCCCGGTTTATCCGTACTAGGGAGAGCCTACCTGCCTCCATTCAGGATAACAACTACATAACATGTTGATATATCAATGGATTTTACACAGATATGTGCACAGGCTGTATATAGCTGCCTTTACTTATCATAAAAGAGAGATAAAAATGTTGACCTGAATTACATAGAATAATGTCATAAAAATACATCTTTAAATCTTAACTTCACATATTATTAGGTATTATAAAAATCATAAAATGGATATTAACGTGAAAGAGAGATAATCAGTTTGTTTATTGAAAGAATATGGCCTTCGAAAACTGTTTTTGGGTTTTTATGCCGTGTTGCGCTGCCTCCTTCTTTAGCCAAAGTTTCCGACAGCATTACAGTGTCGATTGTATTGCTGTCCGAAAAGTTGGCTTAAGAAGAATGTAGCGCAACACGGCATAATAACCTAAATGCTGTATATGTCACAATAATATTTGGTCGAGAAATTCTCAAATCAAATCGTAAAAATATTTCATAATAGATCTACAAACAGCTCGTATTTCTAAAATAATAATTTATTCCAGTTAGGCATTACATCCGACCTATAAAAACGACGAATAATTTCGATTTCTAATTTAAAGTTTATAAAAATCAGATACAAAGAAAATATAAAACGTTTAGATTAGAAATTTGGGAGGCGGGTATATCAGGGTAGATCACCCCGGGAACTGTTTTTTTGGGTGACCAACATTTCTGCCGTAGATTACCGTAAGTAGTTCGGTACGTTTGTGCACGGGTTCATGGGATGAGGTGTGTTATCCACCTACTGCGTGGCGGGCCGGACCGGAAGAGACTGTTTGAGGGGGAAATCATTTGACATCTCCAGCCGGAGTCTCCCGACCCATCGCCTTGCACCGTAATTGGAGGGATGGATTCTTATGTCCGTCACTCCTCGACACATTGATTTTATGCTGGACAGATTCCTACCCATCCCTCATGCCTTTTTTCTTCCCAGAACTTCCTCTCTTTCGTTTCCCTAAAAAGACCATCTACACAGCTTCCCTAAAGGTGACATAATCTCTAAGGGTTTTTTTTCCTCAAGGCCTCCTGTGTGGAACTAACGTAAAAAAATACTTTAGACATTTTTTTTTCTTCTGTTATCCCTTCTCTGTATTTTTGTTGTACTTTGTTCCCCATTTTATTTTATATATTCATTTGTTTGATATTATTTTACTTTACACTTACACTTATTATATTACAATCGGTCGATTACACATTTTGGGAAATGAATATGCTAACATCGGCGACATTTATTTCTTAAAATTAGCGCAATATAAACATGCACTCAAAAATTATTTTTCCATAATGTAACATATACGCAATATGGACATGTTGAAATGAAATGATGATATTTCTCATTGTTCTTTTTTGTTGTGATACACAAAATAATTGTATGTTATTTTTAAGTTTCAGTTTTTAAGTTATTTATTTTTTCCATAATGTAACTTTACATACGCAATATGGACATGTTGAAATGATATGATGATATTTCTCATTGTTCTTTTTTGTTATTTTTTGTTGTGATACATAAAATAATTGTATGTTATTTTTAAGTTTAAAACTACTATTATGTAATGATACTATTTTTCTTACTTTTGTACTAGGTATATTATATGTTTATTTATAAAAGGCAGTATAGCCGTTTATGTATTTAAAATAAAATTCTATAATATAATTTGTTATTTAAAAACCCCAAGGACCTAAATAAATAAATTATTATTCTCTCCTTCTCTTTGCTGTTCAAAATGTTTTTTTTTTTTTTTAAATTTTATTTCCAGTATCCAACGACCTCATATTCCAGTAAAAGTTCCTAAGAAAGAGCAAATAAATCAATCAATCACCTGAAATAAATAGCTAACCATCCTTGTAAGAAAATTTTTTAATAATTCTAAAAGCTCTTAAAAGTATCCGGAATTCAGAAAACGGAGAAGGTAGGGAACAATGAGTTTCTGGAACAAACCAAGTGCAATATTGCCACCGCGGGGAAATAAAATCATAATAAGTACCGGGTGAGTCGGAAATGAGTATCCACAGCGGGTGTGGCACCCTTAGTGGCCGTAATAAACACGTCAGGAATTATAACAGCCACCCTATTCATTATGACGCTCATTTTTAGCCTCCCGTAATGACTCTTTTTAAAAGTTTCGCGTCGGTAAATGTCCGGATTCCGTATCTCATCTCCACCCCGGGTAGTTAAGTGGAAAAATGAACTGCTTTTTTAATAATTTGATTTTTGTTGGAATTTCGAGGAATGGAAAAGCAGTCATTTTTATCAAGGGATGGAAAACATTTTCACTATATCCATTTCAAATCAACGATTTACAGGTGATGTGAGTAAGTCATCTTAATACGATGTTTTAGTAAGTGTAATGTACGTAGGTCGGAGATTATTAATTAAACGTGAATGTCTACGTCCAGGATTAAGACTTACTTTCACGTCCATTACTCTAGGACGTGATATAAGGTAAAAAAAGGTCTGTAGGCATTTCAAGAGGACTCTTTCATTTTAACTGCCATTCATGTTAGAGTTGTATTCAATGCGATATAATTTATTTCGGAGTATTTACTTGTATTATTTTTTCAGTGACCAAAAAATACGCTAAACATTGCAGTAAGTATGCATAAGTGATGGTAAAAAAATCTGACGAAATTACGTTCATTTTATTATGATTCCAAAATTTCTCTTTATTTGTGTTTTTGAAGTAAAACTTCTTTACACTTGACTTGGAGAGTAAGCTGGTAAATGCGTGACGAGAGCGTTACAAAAAGCGTTAGACTGGTCGGTGGTTGAGTGGGCATAGCGGTAGGATCCCATCCGGGCGTCGTCCTCGGCTGGCTAAGTCCTCCATCAAGCAACATTTTCGGCTTTCTATGGTGGTAGTAGGAGATTTTCAACATTGTTGGGTTATTCGTAACCCAGAAATGTTTGTCTTTCTTTTTAAATAAAATAAAAAAAGGTGTGATCGGGCGAGGCAAACGGTCGGGCCTTTATGGCGTTATGAAAAGTGTGATCGGGCGAGGCGAACGGAAGTTGAGAGGGATATATAAGTTAGTGAAGTTTTACTTCAGTCGTGTAGTCTAAAGCACAATCGTTTTTTTAAGCCAAACTTCTATAGCATATTCTGTGTGAAAACTGCACAAGAGTCCCAACTGCGCCCTATGGTATCTTCAATTGGGGTATGTTGTGTGGCTGAAGGTAGCGGGACGGGAAGTAAAGAGAAAGGAGGGGAAGTTCCCGGCTATTCAGATTTAGTCACCAAACACGGCTTAAGTTATTTCAACCAACGCTTCAATTCTGAATGGTGGTCTTAACACCGATGTGATACAACGATTATCTTCCACTCTCTGACGAGCTGCAAATATACCTTATATTATTTTCAAATGATTGGATTTATGAAATAAATCAATCAAATAAAATTTACTTACTCACGCCGGGATTTGAACCCGCGACCTCCAGATCGCTGGTCGAGAGACTTACCCCTTGACCACGAGACGTCAAAGTGTAGCATGGAGCGAGATGGTACAAGCGTTGAGACAAGTTCGAATGAGCATAAAACCGTCGTGCCGGAACGAGTGTGGATACACAACTTAAAGGTTTATTTAAGTAGTATAATATTATAATGTGTCCGACACCATAGAATCACAACATGGACGAGATAGCAAAAAGAAGTCAATTGAAGCTAGATCAACCAAATAACGACAAAAAACTTACCCAGTGATTTCGCCTTGTGGTCCAGTGTCGTGAGTCCTCCATCGTCCCTTGAACGGAAGCCCAGCGGGCTGGCCTCCTGTCCCAGGTGGTCGGGGATGCGCTGATTGCCGTAGAGGTCGCTGAAGGCGGACGAGCCCAGCAGGCCGGAGCGGTCCTGCAGCGCTGCCTTGGCCTTCTCCACGCTCTGCTTCAGTTGCTCGAAGGTGGACTGGTGCAGGCGGTAGGGGGGCCAGTCGCCAGCCGCCCACGGCTCCTCCTTGAGCGCACCGCGCTTCAGTTCGAGCGCGCCCCCATAGGAGCAACTGCTCTCGTACATACCGCGGCTGTGGGACCACGGGCGGGTCCTGACTCGTTTGGTTCTCTCAAGCCTGAAAACATAAATGATTATACATTTATATAAATTATATTTAAAAAATCAGAGTGAGTATTTCACACGCGGTAGGATTCGAACCTCCTACGAAATTCGCTGGATTTCTCTGGCCGCTGAGATTTACGACGTGCTATACCGCTGCTCCACCGGGAGCTCGCGCTGAGTTGTGAATTTACCGCATTATATTAGAACCGAAGACCCGTCATATAATAAATTTTAGTGACGCGTTTCTGTTTTATCCATATTTTAAATCACTAACGGGGCTAAAGAAGTTTCACTGCATTAATATATCAGAATCTGCGATTCACGCGCGATTGACGTGTAACTATCAGAAAACTAAAGTAGACAAGAGTGGGAAGGCTGCGAAGCACCGCACAAAGAGGAGACCGATAGGCTACGTATCACTACACTCGAATTCCAGTGCACCTTTTCCTACACATTTGGTCATCTTGTTAGTATTTGTGTTTTATTTTTAGGAGCCGCTCGATGTCGTTTTCTATTGTCTATTCATTTTGGAGTGGTTTCAAAATTGGATACTGATTTTACAGCGCCCTTGAGGTGATTTTTCACAAAAACGGCGCTATATTAATTATTAATTATTATTATTATTATTACAAAAATAAAAAATATTTAGTTTTTTGAATTTCGTAGGATTCGATGCTTGATTTGGTAAATGTACGGCCGCTGAGGTTAGGAACTTTATATCACTACACCAAAGGATACTTACTTGGGACTGTGGATTTATCGTACTATTTCGGAACCGAGTACCCGTGAATTAAAAAAACATTTTATTACCATCTCATTCTCTCGCAGGCTAAATCCTGTAGATGGTTTGTCTCTTTTAAAGTGTCGCTTTTCGTTTTATCGAGTTTCAAATCACAACGTTACTAAATTAGTTTACACTTCCAAAAATTACAAGTGTGTAGTTCATAAACACTTGAAGTGAAACCTTCAGAAAACTAAAGTTGACACGAGTCAAACAAAAACAAACGAAAAAAACAAAATACCACACAAAGATGAGACCGATTATTCTATATTATTCTCCCGCAGGCTAAATCCTACAGATGTATGTGTTTGTCTCTTTTTAATGTAGCTTTTTCGTTTCATCGAGATCCAAATCACAATGGCGCTGAAGAAGTTTTCACTTCAAAATATTTGTATTCATTTGGCGTTTAGTACGAATAATAAATTGAAGAAACAAACAGGGCGTTAAGGGACCAGTGACTCCTGACACTATTTGGAGTAAAACTTATTAATCAAATTTTGTTGTTTGCTGATTTTTTTGACGATTTCTTTCAATAACTTTTTCTTCAAAATCAAACAACAGCAAAAAATCTTCCACATGTCGTCACTGCTCAGTCAGCTGAGTAAACGACTTACCCTAACTGTCCAATACCTACTGTTTTTATATTTTTAGTTAAAATAAAACTAAACACCAAAATGTCACCGGGAACCAACATTTCATTTTTTACTCCAAATGGGTCGAGACCATATCCGCCTCCCAAGTTGAACTCTGTAAATGTTTCTAAGCAATAAATACATACTAACAAATTCAACAATAAACATTAATAAATTCAAACGAAGATACGAAAGAGAACAAGACACAGAAAAATAAAAAGCCATTGAGACCTCCTATGTTTAAATCATTTTTGTCGATCTCGTATTTCATATTCAGAACTAATATCTAATTTTTTCAATATTTTTGGATGCCACCTTTTTAAATTATCACAAAATTTAAAAGAATTGATGAAGTCAAAAACTTAGTTTTAAATTACTGTGACACCCAAACGATATATAATAAATTATAACAAGGTACGTTTTGCAAGGAATTGACATATCTGAATCACGTATTATGAATTGGACTACACTGTATCATGTATTCTGAACTGGACTGGGCTGTATCACATATTTTGAACTGGACTGGATTGTATTACGTATTATGAATAAATTAGTCATATATAGTCATCCAGGTTATATTATTATTTTTTGTGTACAATATCTTGAATTTAAAAATTGGTTACTTTTTTTTCTTCCCTTCTCTGCCTTTTAAAATTCAGGTAAAAGCATATTAGGGGGTTGATAATTATTAATAAAAAAACGTATAACAGATAAATAAACCCTTATTAAATATAAATCAACCCTTGATTCATTAAAGTATACTTCGATCGTCCAGTTGATTAGTGGGACATATCCGAAAAATTGACATTTGAGTTGAGTATTCAGTTTTATGTAAAAGGGTACACTCTATCTGGTACAATACTCAGATTACTCGTGAACACCAGCAAATTAATTATGATTAAAATGTAAAAAGAAAACTTGTAGTGAAAAAGCAAAAATTTATGTGTTATTCTGGGTTATTAATAGAAAACTTCTAAATGTGATGGACTGGATGGACTGGATACTGGACGTTATTTTTCCCGGTGTTATTTTATAGTTTATTTAATATGTGAAACACAGACATGTGTAAATTATATTTGATGGCGAATTTTCCAATATTGCTTATCAAATTATCTCTTAGTATTTGGAGATATCTGACTAATTAACTGAACGATCAACATCCTAACGACCGGAAAAACCATGCGAACTAAATAAATTTGCCTCAATTGCTCGAGATTTCCCAGAAAATCATTTTTTAAATTTTTCGCTAACATTAAAAAAATCGAACCTTCTAATTTTAACATGGAGATGTAAAAAAATATTGTAGTGTCATATAGCCAATGAATTAACCTTTATCGATTATCTCATATTTGCAGGATTTATAAAAAAAACATTAAAAAATCGTAAAATTTACAACCGCGCGAATTCTGCGTGTTTGTTACTGAAAACAAAACTGTGAAACTGCTGTGAGATGTATTTTTTCTAGTCGACATAGAACATTTTTGATTTTTGTATGTTGTCTGTGGTATACTTGATAATGAAAGGTGCATATCTATGGAAAGGGGACTTAATTTTAACTGTAAACAGCTGATCAAAAATTGGGCCTGATAAAAATATTTTAAAAGTTTATTTTTAACATCGTTTTAAAATAGTTACAAAGTTTTGATTTGCGCCATCTATGGTCATAATAGATAAAGCATTTCAATAGCTTCATTTTAAAATAAATCGCTGGCCATGGAAATGTTTTGAATAATTACAATAAATGTTTTACGAATGGTAGGAAAATGTGGTCCAATTTTGTACCGCTATCAACCGCAGAAAAATGAAAGTGGTCCATTTTTTAACCATAATCGCTCCAGTTGGTTTATACAAACTCTTTGAATCAATAGATGAATATTGATTTTAAAAACCTCTCATAATCGGATGATACTTACGATGACATGTAATAAAACTCTCGTGCTGATGATACAAATGATAATAGATTTTTTTAAACAATTCACACACAGATAATATTTATGGTGACAGATAATAAAGCAAGTGATGAATCTGGTGAATATAAATAAAAAAGGTTTCATGTTTAATTCAATAAATTTAAAAAGAGTAACGGAGGTGCGAGATCGTGACGTAATAATGGATGAGAATGAACCGAACGGAATGAGGACGGACCACAATATACAAATTGTAAATAAGGGTTTGAAACATTAGGATTTCTACTAAGAACAATTAAAAACTTTGAATCGTTGCATATCTTTAAATTTTTGTACGTATTCCAAGTTAAAAAAAATTCACATTCATAAGGTAAATAGAATACAAAAGCAGACGAAAAATTAACCGTTTTATTTTAATTGTTAAGAGGGTATTACCAGAGAAAACCAGAAATATGTCATTTTTAAATCAGATTGTAGACGTATTGGCTCTTTTCCACAAAAAAATTAAAAATGGGTTTCGAAAGATTGTTCTTTTATCTAGCATTCGCATGTTTTAAATTTTGAGAAAAAATGTTATTTTTAGTATAAAAAGGTTATACCATAGGTCGTTGTCAGATTTGTTAAATTTACAAAAAAGTTTTTGTATTATACCACACCCATTTCAAATCATATAATCATGCAGTAAAATAAATCAATACATTATCTGGGTATCGCATGTTTTAGAATATTAATTTAGTTTAAATAAAATCATTAAAAAATATATACGTACTTGTGTTTCTTGATGAAAATTGGTCCGTTGACATTATTTAAAAATGATAAATACTTATAATCAAAAAATAAATACAAAAAGTAAATTATTTTAATAGTTTTATCATAACGCCTTTCAGCATTTTTGAATGTAGGTATAATAAAGCAAATTTGTAATGAAATAAAATCGATATTCAGTTATAATTTTAAAAAGCTGGTACGGAGAATATTTAATCTTTCTCATTGTAACCGCCCTGCACGATCGTAAGAACAACTTTCGACCAAATGTGGATTTTCGTCCGCTGGCTGATTAAACGCTCTTAAACTCTAAATTCGATATTTGTGAAGTACTGTATTTAATAAATCTGTTCATACGTTTATGAACAACTAGATAAACAAAAACATTTTCTAAGTACACATCTCATTCCAACTGTAATTTGCATTTCCCAATACAATGTTTACGCAATCTTGGTAAAAAATATTTAAACAATGATGTATCTGATAATAATTTCAAACTGGCAAACTTCAAACTACTTCTATCTAGTTCACTGTTGTGGACAAAAATTTGATATATTTTTATTAATATTTACATTGATTTGGAGGATATTGGCAGATTATAATTGTTACCTATATACTGTCAACTCTTATATTTTAAGTAACCTACATTTTGTTTCTTATATTTTTTGTTACCTGCATTTTGTCAACTTGGTATTTTCTTTGTAATTTTTCAAAAGAAAAGATTTATTGCTTTGGATTATGTAAAAGTCCTACAGGCGTTTAAATAAGATAAAATGTTAACGTGATTCTTATGATAAAGCTCACATATTTAGGTGATGATAATATAAATGATCATAAATGAAAAAAAACTTCACATAAGCAGGGGATACTTATAAATGACAGATAACAAATCTGTTGGAGATGGTATTTTTGTGATAACTGGAAGATAAAACTCTCAAATACAGATGCCGCTCGTGGCTGCCGCTGAGAGCTTCGTTCGAACCTTTCTTAAATCTATTTTTTTTTTTCAAAAAACTTTCCATAAAATTTCAAAATAAATAATAAGTTCTATTCGATTTCTCTGAAACATCTGGCCCTTAGTGGAATTATAACAGAGTTTGAAGAGAGTTTTCACAGAACTTTCAAACAACTGTACCTTCTATACCTACTATGCTTTCTGTGCATAAAAAAGAGGCAGGGTAGGCAAACCGCTTACTTTTCGTTTTTTCTTATATTTTTCATCCTGTCCCTTTTGAGAAGAAGATGTAAGGTTTTTTTTCCATAAGTATTACTAACACCGGTACAAAGTAAGCACTTACATACTGCTTGCTAACATCGTCCGCAGGGACAATGGATGTCTAGTTTCGATAAATTTTAAATTTAGAGCCGTTCTACAAAAAAAATTAGAGTCCTTGAGGGAGCCTTGAAGGAGTAACCATATGTGTTACTTATATCGGGGCGGGTATAAACACGCTACAAGGTTACAGAAAATTTATTAATACCAAAAGCAAACAAAACAATTTTCCAAAAAGGACCCTTTTACATGGCCATTAAAGTATACAACAAACTGCCACATGATATTAAACAAATACAAGATACACTCAGATTTAAGTCATCACTAAAAACATTCCTTCTGAACAGGTCTCATTACACACTAAGTGAATACCTCACATAGGTACAACTGTTTTTATATTTATGTCTATATAATAAATTAAAACAAATTCACTTTGTATTACACCACTTTTATATTTATATTTCATTTGTGTTAATATCTGAATAACACGTTAGGTTAACTGGAAGAAATAGGATATAGGTACCTAAAAGTTATACCTTTTGTATTAAATGAAAATTTTGTACAATAAATGATTTTGATTTTTTATGTGGTGGATAACCTCCAATGTACCTTACTAATAAAACTTTATTTGTGATAAATAGTGATTCGAATTTTCCTTATTATATAAAGGGTCACAATTAGAAAAATATTACCTTTTGTAGTGACCATTTATTACGTTCCAATCCAATGAAACATTTATATAATTGGTACAACATTATTTTTTTTTTCGTACATTCAAAAATTATCTTTCTTTGGTAAAAAAAAACATTGAACAGATTTTTTATGACCCAAAGTTTGAGTGCGGTTAGTATAGTGGACATTATTATTAGATTTTTGGAAGATACTCTCAGAATCGCCCTGGTGAAAGACTACCATTCAGAATTAAAAAATGAATTGAAGTGACTTTAATTGTGTTTGGTTACCAAATATAAAAATGTGAATAACCAATAAATTCCCCACAATTCTCACTAGTTCCGATTACTCTCGTTACAACTCGTTCCGATCTCCTTCCCCTTTCCACTACCTTTAGCATCACAATATATCCCAATAGGCCACTTGCATGGACTTCATAACGACTTGGAAAAAATCGTGTGGATAGAGTTTTTTACTAAGATTACGAAAATGTTAGTAAAAATTTATAGAAATGTACAGTTTTTTTATTTTTAAATAAATAAATCCATTATTTGGGCTCGTGACGTCACTACATGAAAATGTCCCGTCGCCGAAAATGTTCCTATTAATTTTATAAAATTCCACACTGATTTATTTTTTTATATGGCATCACTTTGATTTCAGGCGAATTTTTGAATTCGTTCACTAGATTTATTGTTTGTTCTCTGCGAACTTATCATTTGGTTTGATTTTTTGACAGATGTTCTGAAGAGAACCCCGTACAATTAATGGGTACGGGGTTCTCTTCAGAACGTGAAGATGATGTCGGTACATGTTTTAGAGGTATAATGATTATGGTGCTGATTTTAACAAAATAAAATTTTATAATATTCTTATTATTATTATAATTTACAAGCACAAGTATATTACATTGAATTTAGTAATATATACGCTGTACAATATAATGATTTGTGATCAACAAGATGGATCAAGGAAAAAAATATTTATGAGATGTAATATTTTTGGTATGCCTCGTTATTCTCCTGTGCCATTCGTGTGGAAAACGTTCTTTTTTTTAAAATGATTTTCGGCTATGTAGTTATCGTTTTTTCACACCTATAAAATTATGTCCCGTATTTCCGGTTTATAAAAAATGGTCTGATTTTTCGGATTGAAATTTTCAAAAAATCCCCAGGGTTTAAAAAATACGATTAAAAAAAAAAAAAATACAGAATGTCTTAGAATATTTGTCTAAACCGGAAAAAAAATGTGATGCAAGTGGCC
The DNA here is from genome assembly GCA_917880885.1 of Limnephilus marmoratus. Lineage (NCBI taxonomy): Eukaryota > Metazoa > Arthropoda > Insecta > Trichoptera > Limnephilidae > Limnephilus > Limnephilus marmoratus. Next base: position 48,735,247 of record OU862920.1, on the reverse strand, counting down.
TATTGGGGATGCCATAGTCTCAATGACTCCTGACGAGAACAGTTGGGACTCTTGGCAAGATGTCTCGATTGTTGCGCCCGTTGACACAAGCGTCCACTACGCAGGCATTGCGACCGACGCCGACGCGCGACCCGACCAATGAAAACCCACCCACAGGTACTCAACACAATTACCCTTACTTCTTGTTGATAAAACTATTCAAATAAGTTTGTACCTACTCACTAGCGTCACCAAAGATATCACTGAATGATATCTTGTTCACTGATAATGAAAAGCGAAAAATTGCTGAAATTACTTTATTATATTCGATTTTCTTCTTCTTCTTGTGCCCTGTCCGTTCAACGGGCATTGGCTATCATGTTGGCTATGCGGACTTTGTTTACTGCGGCCCGGAACAGCTCTACAGTAGACTGGCCAAACCACTGTCTTTCAGCCATGAGGTTCTCTTTCTTCGAGGACCTCGTTTTCCAGCAATCTTTCCATGCGTTAGGTAAGATGTAAGATTTTATTTTTTGATGCTTCAATATTCACTTTCTGCGAAATGTTGTGTTCATATTTTCGTTTAGATTTATTAGTATTATTTTCTTCTTCAATGAAGATTATTTGGTTGAAAAAGGGTTCGTTCGATAAACAAAGTAAGTAATTATCATTATATTAATTTTTGAAGAGAAAACTCCTTCAGCACCGTTGTAATTTAAAATTCACGACACTAAAAAAAGACAAACAAACACATCTATAGGAATTAGCCTGCGAGAGAATGAGATCGAATAATTGGTCTCCTCGGTGTTCATGCGGTGCTTCGTAACATCTCCACTCTTGTCTACTTTAGTTTTCTGAAGGTTTAACTTATACCGCGTGTGAACAGCGCGCTTTTATATTTTTTCGTATCGCTTAGTTTTAACAAACACTTTTCTAAATTAAGTAATAAACACAAAACTGACGAATGATTTAGGTTTTAATTTTTCACATTTATCTAAAAAATTGTGTTTAAAACTTGGGAACGATAAAACTGATTTGTCGCACAGATAACCATAACATCTATATTTGTGATGGCCAAAAAAAAAAATTACACAACCTTTCACCGAAACACTTTGTTGTATTATAAATATATTTTATGTTTGCATCAAGTTTATTCATTACGTCTTACCAACTAAACTATTTCACCAACCAACTTTTTAAAGCACTGCAATGTGATCGGTTGCTCAAGCAAAATCGGTTGCAAAAAAAACTTTTAAACGCTTCCATCAATAAATTAACAAAGTAATTGGTTATTTTTCACTTAATATTTGTACTTACTGTACAATTGTTTATGTAAAATTCGTGAATTAAGACAATGAACACTACAGTGCGCCTACACCTCAAATGCATAGTACTGCCTGTGGAATATCCACTGAAGCCAACACGCTGATTTACCCGTGTTCCAGTGACACCGTTCAGTAATGCACCGACAAATGCACCAGCAATCAGCGATGTTGCATACTTATAGACAATAATGCATCTGCATATATTAAACGTGGTAGCTACCTCATGTTCCACACTAAGCGAATACTTCCGGGCACAGATCGCTTGAGTCACAAATGAGAAAATGCGTTGATAACATCGTACTGAACACCAATGAAGTTACGTCTTTTAAGTCTTTCACTTTTACTTTATAACTTAAGTCTTTTTTTAGTTCGGTGTAAGTGTTTGGACAATGGATCCTCGAGGATCGCCCAGCGGCTGCGGCTGTCGCGGTAGAAGTTCCTCGCTGGGACTGGCCAGGAGAGAGTTTGTTTACAGCAGCGTCGCTCGCTGCTCGGTGGCCAAATTGCTTGCATCCGGCGCGAGGGAAATGCGTCGGACCCATCTATGGATACAGCGGGTGTCCATTACAATGTCAATAAAAATTGTTTACTTAATGTTTTGTTTTAAATACATCAAATTATTGCGACCAGAACGAATTAACCCAGACTGGCAGTCTGAATGACACCTGGCGCAGCTTGATTATTGACGCCTATTGAAATCTATTAAAGACTAGCTGGTTGCATTGCCATATTCAAAGAATTAAATTGTTTCTCCCTGCATGTCCTTTCCCGTACGTCCCTGTTCCCTTCCCGCATCCTCTACCCTCCCACGTTCCCCTTCCATGTTCCCCGCCCACCCTCTACCCTCTCCCTGCTTCCCTTCCCGCAAACATCCCTCCCGCGTTCCATATATTAATTCCCAAAACATTCAGTTTTCAAACAGCTCGCGTGCCACCTATTACAATTGTTTTATTCAAAATTTTATTTTTCGTGTATTACATACATTATTTTTTGTGTATTATAATAACAATCAATCAAATTTGGAACCTAACATAGGTAGGTACCTATTTAAAATATCTATAATTTTAAAAATCCATAGACAATTATTTTAATACAAAAATAAATAAAAATAGCTCCCTACTGAATTCAATTTCATCAAACGCGCGAACTGTCAAACGTGCGAACAACCTTCTACAAAATATTAGAAAACTTTGGAAAAAAGATAAATGAAATAGGTACAGTCGTTTTGAAGTTATGGCGTGACCAAGGAAAACAGGGATTCATTTTTATATGTATAGATAAGTATAATGACTAACGCTTCGTTCTAAAGATAGTACAATAAAAGATAAACTCCAATAGTTATTATTATATACATTTAAGGACAACTGTTATAACGGTTATAAATTAAGAGGCTCTTATTCAAGCACACGGGCCTTTTATATCCAACTTTCGCATCGTACCAACTTTCGCATCAAAGACATATTATGTACGCTTACGGTTATTCTGTAGTCTACGACCTACGTTTATTACAGCTAGTAGCATTAATGGCTTTGAAATTTTCTAAGTGAATTTATGAGGTACAGTTTTTATCGGTGATATCGGTGTTCAAAACAACAACTCCTTTGAAAAGTCATTAAAAGTGATGAAAAATTAATAAGAAAACTGAATAGGTTAGGTTATGGGCTATTTATACTGTTGAAATGCCATTTTGTTGAGTTGTCGTGGAACCTTTCAAAACATATGATAATGTTCTTTAGTCATATGAATTAAGGTATGTGTTCTTTTGGGTCAACATTTAACATTGAATCATGAAAACAAATTGCAAAAAAATGTCGGTGGTACCTAATTAGGTAAATATAATTAAAATACAGGACCAGTAGGAATGTTAAAGGAAGCGGCCATTTATTGAGAGCAGAAATTTATTCAAAGTTATTTGCTTATTATGTACCAATCAGGTGCAAGAGTTAAATGATGTTTAAATAAACTATGTCACTGGGTCACTGCCAAATGTTCTGGAATACTTGAAACCCCCATTCCTAACACCTTTACATCAATTCACTGGTGACATCAAAAAGTATTTATGTTCAGATGTTGAACGATTTAAAACCCTATCTTTACAATAGGCATAATTCTTAAATATATGAGAATAAAGTTTTTGAGGTGCTCGTGAATAATGGAATAATATTGAACGTAGGAAGACTTATATATTTCAGGTTATTGAGATGCATTTCGTACATTGAAGGTTTTCAGGGTGTACTTCAAGCAATCAGGTCATGTAGGTTCAAATCAATCAGTGTTGTATATAAGCCCAAATCAGTCAATTAGATTATTTATAACAAAAAACATATTTTTAATCAAACTATAGTTACAATATATTTTTTAAAAATCCAATAACAAAAACCTCAATGGCGCAGTCATAGTTTAACTTCCTTGCTCCGAAAATCTTTATTAATTTACCAATTGAAATAAAGACGGTAGACCAATATCACACTTTCAGGAAGGCGATTAGGCACTTTTTGATAAGTGAATGTGACAGTACCAGTGGCCTGTTTCACGTTCTCAGATAGAACAACTGTCTATTTATTTATGTGTTAATTTGTATCTAAACGTAAATGTATATATGTGTTATAGTTATAAGTATGTATGTGTGTCATGTATATGCATGTATGTGTTCGCGTATGGATACATAATATGTATGTGAGGGTGTATGTTTGTGTACAGATATGATCTAATAATCTTTATTCGTAACTTTTCTCTTTTCTATTCTATTTTCTAGTGTCTAATAAAAAACAAAAAAAAATCATTATAATCTTTCTACTATAATTTTTCCAATTTTCAACTTGTTTATATATTTAATCCATTTGTTTACGCTCGACACCTAAAATAAACTATATTCCATTGGTCACCATGAAACAGGCGTGTTGTAATGTATCATATATATGAAAATGTTTTATTATTAAAAATTAATAAATAAAAAAAATTATTGTGGTGGAATTCAACCTCAGAGGTCGTTGAGTATTTTAATCGATCGATTCGGTTCGATCACTGAGGTTGCTGAGGTGAAATTCGATTTATGGGGTTATTGAGGTGCAAGTTTTCAATGAAAATGCAGGGAGTAAGTTAATTAATTAATTAATTAAGGCAGTAATTTGTTAGCTTTGTTGAACAGAAATTTGAAAATTAATCTTATTGTAAAGGTGTTAAGCAAAATTGTTGTACTTTCAAACTTGTTTTGATAATAACTCCAGACATTGAATGACACTTAAATATTTGGAGCATCTGAAGCAAAATTTCTATTTCTATTCTCAGACAAAGTAAATGTTCAGCATTCAGTTGAAAGCACAATTCGGGAAACATTCCTCTTTCAACGGTTTTGAAGACAGTTATGTAGTTGACTTCAACATTATTTTTTATTTTGTCCACATTAAATTTATTGAATCAGGTTTTATGTCACAGTTACTCGTAATAACATCTCTTTGATAATAATTAACAAACGTTCGAGGAAAGAATTAAATATATGTAACTAGATAAAAAATAGATATTTATTAATACTATTTTATTTATTTATTAATCTTTAAGAGGGCATTACCAGAAAAAACCGGAAATACGTCATTTTCAAAAAAGTTTTTAGACGTATTGACTCTTTTCCACAAAATATTATAAATGGATTTCGAAAGATTGTTCTTTTATCTAGCATTCGTATGTAATAAATTTTTAGATTTTTTTTTTAATTTTTAGTATAATAAGGTTATTCCATAGGTCGTTGGCAGATTTGTTAAATTTTCAAAAAAGTTTTTGTGTTATACCACACCCATTTCAAATAATGTAATCATGCAGTAAAATAAATCAATACATTATCTAGCAGAGTTATGTATTAGAATTTTAATTTTAGTTTAAATAAAATCATTAAAAAATGTGTACGTACATGTGTTTCTTGACGAAAATTGGTCCATTTGTGTATTTATTTGCGCACTTACAAACTAATATATTTCAGATTTTTTTAACATTCTTATTAAATTTAGACATTATTGAAAAATGATAAATACTTATAATCAAAAAATAACTACAAAAAGTACACTATTTTAATAGTTTTATCATCACGCCTTTCAGCATTTTTGGATGAAGGTATAAATTAAAGCTAATTTGGATTGAAATAAATTCGATATTGAGTTATAATTTAAAAAAGCTGGTACGGAGAATAATTAATCTTTCTCATTGTAACCGCCCTGCACGATCAGAAGAACAACTTTCGACGAAATGTGGATTTTCGTCCGCTGGCTGGTTAAACGCTCTTAATAACACAGGAAGTGAGAAATTAGAGGAACAAGATAGTTGAGGATTTGGCTCCAATCATTGTGTGTGCTAATAATTATATAAAACGCAAATAATTTATGTAACAGGCATTGACATTTTGCAAACGTATTTTTTGAAGTTAAAACTTCTTTAGCACCGTTGTGAATTGAAAATCGATGAAATGAAAAATAGCGAACTAAAAAGAGACAATCACGTATATCTATTGCATTTAACCTGCGAGAGAATGAGATAGTATAATCGGTCTCCTCTTTGTGCGGTGCTTCGTAGCCTATCGGTTTCCTCTTTGTTCTGTGCTTCATAGCCTATCCACTCTTGTCTACTTTAGTTTTCTGAAGGTTTCACTTCTACCGAACTCTCCGATTTTTTTCAATATATTTTTTCGATTTTGGGAGAGAATGGTTGAGGGCGAGCTATTTTCAACCTCTTCAGCAGGACTCTCTTGACCCATTGACACGCTGATCGCCAGATTTCTACCCGCCCTTCGTATCTTTTTCCTTTCCAGAACTTCCTCTCCTTTCTTTCCTTAAAAAGAACTTCCATACAATATCTCCAACGATGACTTAGGCTTTCGGGGAATTTTTTGTCTTTCCTGTGTTCGCTTGATCTATTTTCTTGTTGTTAATTTGATTTGCTTTGCATTTCATGTCGCGTTTCCGTATATCTTGAGTTTGTATTTTTTGAAGTGAAAACTTTTTTAGCACCATTGTGATTTGAAACTAGATGAAATAGAAACGAGTGACACTAAAAAGAGTCAAACACATACTTCTATAGATAACAACAAAATATTTATTGGTTATTTCCTTTTGGGGTATTATGCCGTGTTGCGCTACCTCCTCCTTTAGCCAACGTTTCGGACAGCGTTACAGTGTCCATCATCAGGGCAGATGTGTAAATGTTAGAGATGAAATGTGTGCTTAAGTACTTCGAAGCAATACCGTGTCGCCAGCACCAATCCACTGCGGGCTTGCATTACAGTATACTTCAAGATGGTTTTTTGCATTTACCTTTGGTGTAGCCGTCAATTACCGGATACCAAGAACTATTGAGCTTAGCTCCGTCGTCTCTATTAATGTTAATAGGATTTTTATGAATTTCAATTGCCTCTGTAATTAAGCGTGCTCTATAGGTTTTGGGTCTTCCCAGGACTTCAGGAACAAATCCGAAGTAATGGCCGGTTTCAATTAAATGCTCGGCGATTGCCGATTTGTCAGGGTGGCCAAGTTTACATGCTCGAAAGTGTTCCGATATCCTTTTGGAGATCGTCCGCTCTGTCTGGCCAACATAGACCTTATCACATCCGGAACAGCTGAGTTTATATACTCCATCTGTTTCCAGAGGAAACTTGGTCTTTGCAGACCTCAGTAGGTCTTGTATTTTGGTCGTGGTTCCGAAGACAGTCTTGATGCTTTCTTTCCTCAACAGTCTGGCAATTCTGTCTGTCACATTGTGAACATAAGGTAGGAAAGCACAGCCTTTAGACTCTTGTTCAATTCTGTCTTCGTTTGGTGTAGATTTGGCTCTTATTATTTGCCTTGTCTGCCTTGCCGGGTAACCGTTACGCTCCAGTGCATCGGTGAGCTTAGTAAGTTCCGCTCCGATATTTGTTTCTTCACATATTCTGGTCGCTCGGGTTACCAGCGTATGGATAAGTCCTCTCTTCTGCGCTGGGTGGTGATGCGAATCAGCATGTAGATACCGATTCGTATGAGTTGGTTTCCTATACATTGTGTGTCCTAGGCTACCATCTTCTTTTCGCATCAATTCCACATCTAGAAAAGGCAGGATTTTGTTTTTATTTTCCAACTCCATTGTGAACTTAATTTTACTGTGAAGTGAGTTAAGATGGTCTAGGAATTCGTTCAGTTTCTCTATTCCATGAGGCCAAATGGCGAAAACATCATCGACATAACGCCACCATACCTTGGGAACAGCCGAAGCTGTGTCAAGTGCCACTTCTTCAAACTTCTCCATAAAGAAGTTAGCTAGAACTGGCGACAACGGACTGCCCATCGCAACTCCTTCCACTTGCTCAAAAAGCTCACCCTGAAATGCAAAATATCCTGTTTTGAGACAGTGTTCAAAAAGTTTGCAAATGTCTTCCTCATATATCTCCCTGAGCATTGTCATGGAGTCTTCTAGAGGCACATTCGTAAAAAGAGAAACTACGTCAAAACTGACAAGAATATCCCTTTCATCAGTCTTAACCTTCTTAAGTTTACTGATCAGATCTAGACTATCTAGACTACTGCAGATGCAAACTGGAAAAACTGAATCTTGGATTAAGGATTCCACAGATCTGATCAGTAAACTTAAGAAGGTTAAGACTGATGAAAGGGATATTCTTGTCAGTTTTGACGTAGTTTCTCTTTTTACGAATGTGCCTCTAGAAGACTCCATGACAATGCTCAGGGAGATATATGAGGAAGACATTTGCAAACTTTTTGAACACTGTCTCAAAACAGGATATTTTGCATTTCAGGGTGAGCTTTTTGAGCAAGTGGAAGGAGTTGCGATGGGCAGTCCGTTGTCGCCAGTTCTAGCTAACTTCTTTATGGAGAAGTTTGAAGAAGTGGCACTTGACACAGCTTCGGCTGTTCCCAAGGTATGGTGGCGTTATGTCGATGATGTTTTCGCCATTTGGCCTCATGGAATAGAGAAACTGAACGAATTCCTAGACCATCTTAACTCACTTCACAGTAAAATTAAGTTCACAATGGAGTTGGAAAATAAAAACAAAATCCTGCCTTTTCTAGATGTGGAATTGATGCGAAAAGAAGATGGTAGCCTAGGACACACAATGTATAGGAAACCAACTCATACGAATCGGTATCTACATGCTGATTCGCATCACCACCCAGCGCAGAAGAGAGGACTTATCCATACGCTGGTAACCCGAGCGACCAGAATATGTGAAGAAACAAATATCGGAGCGGAACTTACTAAGCTCACCGATGCACTGGAGCGTAACGGTTACCCGGCAAGGCAGACAAGGCAAATAATAAGAGCCAAATCTACACCAAACGAAGACAGAATTGAACAAGAGTCTAAAGGCTGTGCTTTCCTACCTTATGTTCACAATGTGACAGACAGAATTGCCAGACTGTTGAGGAAAGAAAGCATCAAGACTGTCTTCGGAACCACGACCAAAATACAAGACCTACTGAGGTCTGCAAAGACCAAGTTTCCTCTGGAAACAGATGGAGTATATAAACTCAGCTGTTCCGGATGTGATAAGGTCTATGTTGGCCAGACAGAGCGGACGATCTCCAAAAGGATATCGGAACACTTTCGAGCATGTAAACTTGGCCACCCTGACAAATCGGCAATCGCCGAGCATTTAATTGAAACCGGCCATTACTTCGGATTTGTTCCTGAAGTCCTGGGAAGACCCAAAACCTATAGAGCACGCTTAATTACAGAGGCAATTGAAATTCATAAAAATCCTATTAACATTAATAGAGACGACGGAGCTAAGCTCAATAGTTCTTGGTATCCGGTAATTGACGGCTACACCAAAGGTAAATGCAAAAAACCATCTTGAAGTATACTGTAATGCCAGCCCGCAGTGGATTGGTGCTGGCGACACGGTATTGCTTCGAAGTACTTAAGCACACATTTCATCTCTAACATTTACACATCTGCCCTGATGATGGACACTGTAACGCTGTCCGAAACGTTGGCTAAAGGAGGAGGTAGCGCAACACGGCATAATACCCCAAAAGGAAATAACCATAAAATTTTTGGCCGTGAAAATCTAAAATCATATCAAAATATTTATTTATTTCACGGGTACTCGGTTCCACTATAATGCGTTAAATCCACAGTCCCACGCAAGTTTCCTTTGGTATAGTGGTATAAAAGGTTGGCGAACTTTAGCGGCCAGACATTTAGTGAACAAGGGATAGAATGATAGAATCCTACGAAATCCAAAAAAATGATTTTTTTTTTTTATAAAATCAATATCCAATAAATGAACAAGCAACAACAAACACAAAATAAACCGATGTCTAGCGACTTCGAAGAAGAAAACACAAATACTAATAAGATGACCAAATGTATAGGAAAATGTGCACTGAAATTCAACGACAAAAATATGGAAATAATCATCCTTCGCATTAATAAAAAAAAGTTCTTCGTAGTCTCCCCATTCTTGTCTACTTTAGTTTTTTGAAGGTTTCACTTCTAACTCATGTGAATTGCAAACTCTAATTTTGTTTTAAATTCCAAATTATACAGATTGCTCTACCGTCATAACTTTTCACGCTGAACAGAAAATCCTAGAATTGTGTTCTATTTTGCCAATTTACATATGACCTTTCGGCTCCTAGGCTCAATAGAAATGGCCAATGAAAATGACTAGGTATTTGCTGAAAGAAACCAGGTTCGAAAGTTAGTTATCGATTGGAAAAACTGGACTCGATTAGCACCTCAGTGTCAACACCTTTTCAGTCAAATGGCGCAATTCAGAAGAAATTTCTGAGATTTCACTATCTGAGGGAGTATGGCTACTAACCGTGGCTCTACCCTATCGAATTTCTCGTGGGCATGCTCGGTATGAACCGTCTACATATACAAGGGATGTGCTCACATTTCTTTGGGTTGATTCGTGGATGGTTCGAAAACTCGACTATCATGGATAGCATTAGTTTCTGTGCTCCCGTTAGTTATCTCCGTCACCAACAGCAAAGACTGTTTTGTCTCCCGGCTTGCAGAAATAACTTGCCAATGGTCATGCCAGTCCTAGAGAGCTGTCTTATTGTTAAATAGAAGCATTTCGAATGTCGATATATTTAACATCAATGAAGCACAATTTAAACGACCAGTTTCATTGCTGTTAGTTTAAATATTCTTATTTCTCTAAATATTATATATATACTTACTCCCTTTTAAAAACTCCTTGAAATTTTTATTTTGTAATGTTTTTAAATTGAATTGAATTGGGTATTTTTTGAGAGAAACCAGGTACGAAAGTTAGTTATCGACTGACTGGCTAAACTGGCCCGATTAACTGGCCCAACACCTTATCACTCAAATGGTGAAATTTTAGATAAAATGCGCAGCTTAGCTGAAAAGTTCGGCTGCAACCAAAAGTCGGGTCGCCGCTAAGTCAATTAGGGCGTTACATCGGCATTAGCGCAGGAAGTCGGAACATTACCGTACTTAAACATCCATCGGCCGGAGAATCATCGCGCAGGATGTTCGCCCGAGGCGTGTATGCTGTGCGCACGCATACCCACTGAACACACAATCGCCAGAAGTGTTATCCATACCACTGAACTTCTTAGTAATATTATCTATTACAATATTTTTGTGAGGTTTTTCAATGGAAGATGCTCTGAGGAACCAGCGTCATTGATCCCTTCGGAACCGGTACGTAGTCTGGAGTTACGCTAAACGCGCGCCCAACTTATATACACGGTTGGCGTTTGTCACATGAGAACGGGTCGATTCTTCGACTTGTTCTTGAGTTCAACAGCTCGGCTATGGAACGATTTGCTGGCCTCCGTTCATTCTTTCCTCTCCTCGAAAGGACTCTCCATATAGCATCTCAGATGACATAGGCCCTGAGGGAAATTATTTTTCTCAGGGCCTCCTGTGTTCAGTCAATGTAAAAAAATAATTTAAAAAATTTATGAAAATTACACCACTGAATAAATTTTTTTTTTATTTATTTATAATAAAGACAAGGTGACAGGAAAAATAAAAATATATTACAGAAAAAGAAAAGTCCCAATAAACTACTTTTTAGTAGTTTGTCAATGGGTGCTTTTACTTTGAAGATTTAAATAAACTTATTTCACTTTATTCTGCAGTTACAATTTTTGTGCTAGTGTCTAATACAATTTTTTTTCTTTCGGCGAGCCAATTCTTCAACATAATATTTGTTTTACCATTTGTACATTTTTTAATTTCAGCAGGTAACATAATCAATAAATTTGGTATCATGTAGTCCAGCGTTCTTTGTCCATATTTGTTTAAGTGCTTAGGTACAATTAGTCCTTCATTTAGCGTAAAACGGGTATTGTAAATGTGATCCAGTTTATGTATGTAAGTAGGGCTATTCATATGCTGAGATATAATTTTATACCACAGAATTGCTCTTACTGAGAGAATTTTGAGATTCTGGTAAAAGTACGGAACATTATGTCTTTGTTCGTTATAAACTTTTATGCGCTAATAATTTAACTAATGATTTTTGAACCATAGATCAATTAATCCATAGATCTGTATATAATTGTGAAATAATTCGTTGATGTCAACAACATTTGGATTTTTATATTCCGGTAACCGGTGTGTGCGGCCCATTTCGGTCCATTTCATACTAATCTTAAATTTGGATTTGAGATCAAATTACCCAACCAAACTGAAAAATTATTTAATAATCAAAAGGTATATCAAATATCTAGTATGGACACTTTATTTATTTTAGCTTCACATTATAAGATATAAGCTATTAAAGATTTTAATGTTACACTGACGACTTCCGTAGTCCAGTGGCTAAGACTCTTGACTCACATTCCGGAGGTCGCGGGTTCGAACCCGGCATGCGCAAATAAATTTTATTTGATTAATTTGTGTTATTTCACAATTAATTCATTTAAAATAATATATAGTATATTTGCGGCATGTTCCAGAGTGGAAGATACTATTAGTATCGCCCTGGTGTAAGACCACCATTCAGAATTGAAACGTTGCTTGAAAATGGCTTTAGCCGTGTTTAGTGACCAGATCTGAATAGCCAGGTACTTCCCAACCTTCCTCTTCCCCACCTCCTTCCCCTCCCCACTACCTTCAGCCTCACAACATACCCCAATTGGGGATGCCATAGTCTCACTGGCTCCAGACGGGAGCAGTTGAGATTCTTGTGCGGTATTCACTGTAAAAAAAAAAAAAAAAAAACATGATGTTAGAGGCATCTTGGGCAATTATTTGTAAGTAAATGAAAACATTTAAAGTGCTTTACTAAATCCATATCTTTACATAGTATAAATTGAAGTCGCTCCCGCTGTATGTGCGCTTAGATCTTCTAAACTAAGCAATGAATTTTCATGTGGTTTTCGCAAATTGATAGAGTGATTCGAGATGAAGGTTTTTATGTATTATACATGCATATTATAGTAGAGAAAATTCGATAAATTCAAAGATTCAGTTCAGGCAGCGAGCAGCTGGCAAGTGGGCGGTGTGAATTTGATATGTATGCAAATTAACAGGTGGCGTTGGTTATAAAGGTTGGGTAAGCCACAGCAACGCGTGGCCGGGTCTGCTAGACAGGTATTCCCTAGTGAGACAGGCATCGAATAATGTTATGTAAACATACCTTTTATAGATAAATAAATAAATAAATAAATAAATAAATATATAAAAGTCTCTGTCACGGTGTTTGTGGTCGCACTCCTCCGAAACGGCTCGACTGATTTTTATGAAATTTTGTAGGTATATTTGGTAGGTATGAGAATAGGTCGTAAAGTATATTTCTTACCGCTAGGTGATTAGGGTGTCCCTTATATGCATAAAAAATTAGGTTCCGTTTGTTTGAGTCCGCAAATCTCGGAAAGTAATCGATGGATTGATTATTTTTTTACAGAGCACTGCATTTTAGCAGAAGTGTATTGTGTTTCTACATATAATCGTAAGCTCTAGCGTTTGAAATTTGTATTAAAAAATTTACTACAGGTGGTGCGCGAGTGGTTTGAAAATTTGCGTATTTCTATTTTAGCGGCAGGGAGGGCAGACGGAAGGAGTGAGGAGGGCGGGAGGGGAACGGGGACGCATGGGAATGGACATGCAGGGAGAAACAATTTTATTTCTTTGAATGGCATTGCAACGCATTCCGGGTACCAGCTAGTATATTATAAAAATATGATAAAATATAAATAAAAAAAAGAAATCATTTTGATACATGCAAATTTTAATTACAAATTACCTATTTTTGTAGGAACAAAAATTTGTCATTTACATATTAAAATTACTACCCAAAAAATGCATTTTTAACGATGTTTTATTTTTTTAGTTTATTTTTCATCACATTTTTTAAAATAAATATAGTAAAATAATTTTTTTCAATGTTTCTCATTTACCAATTTATTGTATAGTTGCTTCTAAAATCATGAAACTCTAAAAACTTTAATGGCATACATCTTATAATTTAAGCAAAAATAAATAAAGTAGCTCTTAAAGTAAAGTAGATATTTAATATACCTTTTGATTATAAAAATAATTTTTCAGTTTGGGGTGGTATTTTGATCTCAATTCCAAAATTAAGATTTGTATGAAACGCGCAGATAATCCACTTAAGGGGTATTCAAGTCAATTTTTTTTTTCATATTTTGATAGTTTAGATTTTTTTCAAGAATATCTCCTTAAAATGATTTTTCGAAATTCGAATCATTTTAAAAGTTTTAGCCTTTTAAGTTTGACCGGTTTAGACGGAATCTAACATCTAACTAGAATCTAAATGGAGCAAAAGCTCAAGCGCATTTTTCTCGAAACTACTTTTTTCGTTTATTTGCAATTTGGGAGGCGGGAATGGGTACCGCCGCCCCGGGAACCTTTATTGGATAACCAACACCTCTGCCATAGGTTACCCCAAGTGGTTCGCTACGTTTGGTGATTTAGCAGGGGTGCCCGGGTTCATGGGGTGAGGTTTGTCTAGGTCTTGGTAAGGGAATGACCAGGACATACTGAACCCCAGATTCCTACCCACCCCTTAAACCCTTTTCCTTCCCAGAACTCTCCTCTCCTTCCTTTCCTTAAAAAAAACCCTCCACACAGCATCCCCAAAGATGACATAGGCCCTGAGGGAAATTATTTTCCTCAGGGCCTCTTGTGTGGAGCTCATGTATAAAAAAAAAAAAAATCAAAAATCTCAAGCTTTAAATTGACCGATTTTCTTGAAAGGGCAAGAATTTTTTTAAATATCCTTCTATGGTAGGAACCAACAATAAAAATTTAAAAATGTATTATTACTATTTTTAGAAATTCGGGAAAGTTAAAAAATTTACCGCCATTTATTGATTTTTTTTTTATTTTTCCTTGTTCCTATACAATGACATGTATAGAACCAAGATAAATAAAGATATGTGACTGTATAATGACATTTGTACTGACAAAGGATCTACATTTTTTTTATTTTTCAGATGATCAGAAAGGTCTAAATCGTGACGTGATGGACACGCCCTTATTTTCCCTTCTACTTCGACGGCGTGTAACTTTGTGATTTTTTATTTTGAAATTTTTGTTGTTAATTCTTTAAATATACATAAATAAATTATTAAAAAAATGCAGTGTTAAAATATAAATGGTTTTTTTATCGACCGTCAAAAAACGCCCGAAATTCGGGATTGTAGACTAGAATACCCCTTAAAACACACAAACACAGTGATATATCAACACATTTTTGAAAAGCGGTATTACGTCATGAAAAACTGGTTAAAACAACTAGGTTAAATTAGGTTAGGTTTAGGTTAGGTTTAGTTAGGTTTTTACACTATTTTTCTTCGTCTTCAAAGACTTTATATCGCTTGTCATAGAAATTTTTAATCCACAGCAAACCAACCTGGAAAAATTAGTTACATCTATGGTCGATGCAAGATACATCAAATAATAAATAAAAGTAGCTAGTTGCATTGCACCCATTGTTTTGTCTTGCTCAGGACCCGTTTCGCACTCTTCTAATGTTATCAGCAGGTTTGCTTTACCTTTATTAGCCCCACCGACATATCATCGGACGAAACTCTCAAGGCTAAATTTCATTCTTTATGATCTAGACAGTTTTAGCTTTCCATAAAAAGTGAAAACCCTCCGCTTAGTGAAAAGGCGATGAAAAATCTTGTTAAATTCTCCACAGTTCACTTACTGAATCCTAGATTCTTAACCACCCTTCATGCTGTTATGTGAATATCTTATAATTCACGTTGAAACGGCAATTATTACGTGCAAAATGGCGTAAGGAGCCATATGATGTGGCTAGCTGAGAGGGAAGAAGACGGGATGAATACAACTGCGTACTTTTCTATTAATAGAGCGCCAAATCCTGTTCAAGACAGAATATGTCCACAGTTGAATTCACTACGCCTTCTTCCTAGAACGACGGAGAGCATTTAATTCTTCCCAGGGAGCGTGGGCACTATGACAATCACTTCTTTACTCATCATTAGGAACTACAGTGTATCGATATGAAATAACAAAGAGATTTGAATCAATATTTTCTATATTTACAATATCGAACATTTAAAACAATACGGTATTATAAACCAATTTTACAAGGGAAAAAATACACTACTGAAAACTCACCCCTGTATTGCGACCATGACCTTGAAAACTAGCTAATTCGGATTAAGTGCCTGCGGGCAGGCATGATGCACGTAGTGGAGCTTGGTGCTTCGTCCAGCATCCAAGAGGTTGCCCTGATGTGATCCTGCTGAGGTCGCGATGCCAAACCCCCCTGGGAGCATCAGGACGATGAGAAATGATCCGGTGTATTGCGCCAGCCTGGCCAGCAGTATGATGCCCGTCCTACGAGGCCATCAAGCCCAAATAGATGGATGCCTACGGGATTTGTTGACAGACGGAGTCGGCGACGAATCCGGGGTTGCGGTGAACCGGAACGGTCTGTTCTGCGTATCAAAATCAAGTACGCGGGTTTTTATATGAACGCCTCAGTAGGCGGCGGATGTTAAAGTTAAAACTCCGAACACTAATTAAATAAACTTCGCCGTGGCTTGCGAGGTGTAGCGGGAGTCCATGTTCGCCAATTGCACTTTCCCAGTCGCCAGATCAGCTAGATAAACGGCATTACTTATTCTCGTCGCACGAGGCGCCGACGGCCATTGATGAACCGAAAACTTCGTTAATTCCGGGCCGAACAATTCGGATCTTTAGGTTAATCCCGTTATTTACACATAAGGTACGGATCTCTTTGCAACGCGGAGTCGTATTGTTCCGGTATATTTTACATTATAAAACTTAAATCGCTAGGTGACTGTGCCCGAGAAAAACACGGCGTCCTCCCCTGTTCTCTCTCGTCCAGAGTGCCGTTTCAAAAACAAAACCCGTTTCCGCTCAGTCTGCCAACCTGCCGAGTATCTCGAATAAACTATTACCATCCTTCAAATAAAGGTACCTGCCTATCCGAGTAATAAATTAAAGTAATTTATATGTAATGATGCATCCACATCATAACATTACCCCCCTCGCCACAAAAATGTTCGCCCACGAACATAACAACTAATAAGGTTCCTACCCCTAATCTAAAAAAAAAGGTCGGTCACAGGGCCTAAAAAAAATTATTCAAACATATTCTAGCAATCATTAGTAGACAGCAGTAAAAAAAAAAAAAATGATTAGTAGATCAAACATAGATTAAATAGTAATAGCGAATGGGTGTGCCGCAACTCCGATCGCACTCCATCATGCGTAAGGCGCGATGGACGGGCTTGCGATGCAACCATTCTTATTTAAACATAGCTTACAACTAAAAGAACTTAAAACTAAAAGAACTTAATATTAAGAACATGGTGAACTAATGTTCCGTGAACGGGGTCCGTAAACACCCACAGCATTGAAGATACTGGGTGAAGAACGGCTGACTTATGTCTTGGACTACCGTTAACGTTACATATACCGCATAATCATCATTAATTATGTAAGTTTAAACACTAATCAGTGGACAACACATCCTTAACTTATCTATACCTTTGTGTGTCCAGCACAAAAATTATACACAACCATATGCATTAATGCATCACTGACCCATAATAGGGTTTTAGAAAGCCATTTAGGCAACACTTTAGGGTGCAAGCAACCCTCACTTCACTGAATTTACGTCCCTTTTAGGAAAAATAAAATTGTTCACTACGAAGAGTTTCCTATTCTACCTAAATCGGTCGTACGGGTGAGTGTATGAAGTAAAGTAGCATCATAGGTACTAAAACTAATCAATAAATTTAACAAAATAATATGTATATTACTAAACTATTCTCTTTGTATATTCGCAAGCATATAAGTGGTTACTACGTGTTGAACTTACAATATTTCTCAGAATTTATTTATATTTGAAAACAGTCATGTTTCATATTGAAAGAGATAAACAAAAAGAAAACAATGCTCAAAACACATAGAGGTGTAGGACTGGCATCCCTGTGTGTTTCGAGACAAAACTTAATAATAAATACAAAATTTAATAACCATGAACGCAGTTCAATGGGATGTACCCTGAACACAATTGGAAGTGGGCATGTGTTCCAATTGTATTCGAGGTTAACAAACGTAATATAAAACAAATTATGTCATTCATCCTGTTTGCTTGCTCGTGCTCAGTCCAAAAAAAAAAAAAAAATGTTACTAAATTAATTTCGAATAAATAACAATAAATAATTACGCCTAACGAAAGTAAGAACTTATAAAACAACTCGAGTTAATCTTACTAGAGTGGATTTTGATTGCAATGAATCATAAATACTACATGAGTTAGCATAAACGCACCCCCTCCAAAAACATGAACGAACAAAAAGAAATATTCCTGTGACAGGACTTTGACTGTCAGAATGTCGGGTCGTTTCAACTCGGTTGATCAGGCCGGGTTAAAACTCCCAAGCATTAAATATTAACTAGTAAATAAGATAATTTGCAGTATTCGGTAGGGATGGCCAGACCCTCCGAAGTATTGCCACAATAAGACTATACTGGTATATTATTTGATTTTACTATATCCTTCACATGAAAATCACCCGCAACTTTTCCGTTTAAGTCTGCAAGCGTATAGATTAGATTGGATTTTTTCTTTACTACCACATTCTGAACAAACCGAGGTGCCAATTTCTGTGCGAAATAATTCAATGCGTTAGATTGTGCAAAATTTCTCCGCCACACCACATCACCAACCTGATAGGTGATGTGTTTTCTGCGCAGGTTGTAATGGTCAGCTCCTTTTTGATAAGCTTTAAGAAGAGCATTCGAGACTTGCTCGTAAATCGAAGACAACTCTTCTAGTTTCTGTGCATAAGCTTTAGGTTGAGCACCCACTTGCGAATTGGATTCCTCATCCGCTATTGGATTACGGTGCAGATCACCGTCCAGTATCTGCTCCCGACCGTGCATCAGGAAATAAGGTGTATAACCTGTAGCGCAGTTTACCGTGTTATTCATAGCCGATTGAACTTGCGGAAGAAATTTGGACCAATTTCGGTGGTCTGATTCAACAAGGATCGATAACGCCGTACCCAAGGTTTGATTATAACGTTCGACTACATTGTTTTGAGGCGTATAAGACGAATTGTAAAATGGTGGTGGTATGTTATAACTACTAAGTAAGTCCTTAAATTCTTTCGAAACAAATTGACGACCATTATCACAGACGATAGTTCGTGGTACGCCGTGAACAAGAAAGATGTTTTCTTCTAAGATTTTAATTATGCTTCTCGCGGTGCCATTGCGCAGCGGAAATAGCCATGTAAATTTAGAAAAAACGTCTACACATGATAAGATTACGGTAAAACCTGAGTAACTCCTAGGTAAAGGACCTACTAAATCTATCGACAACATTTGCAAGGGTCGTGTGACCTTTTTTGGGTTTGAAGAGATGCCGTTAGGTGGGGCTGTACTTATTTTGTGGGCCTTGCAGACTGTACAACGATTAACAAATTGCTTCACATCCTTATACATATTAGGCCAATAGTAACGCAATTGCACCTTTTTATAGGTTTTGAATACCCCAGGATGACAAGCTCGCGAAGACTCGTGTAAATTTGAAAGAATTGCCTGTCTACCTTCCTGCGGAACTACCCTCTTCCAGGCAGTATCCTCGCACAGAGCTAGACTAGTCTTTGTGTGTCGGAACAATTCATTATTACGCATTTGAAAGTTCTGGAAACGTTGTGGAAAATCTTGGCATCCTTTCCAGGCTTTCAAATACCACGTATCCTTTGTATGTTCAGTGTCCACACCTGATAATACGGCAAGGTCCATTCGTGATAGCACGTCTGGAACAACATGTTGTGTCCCTTTGCGATGGACAACGTCAAAAGAAAATTGCGAAAGGCGAGAGCTCCACCGTGCAAGACGGCCACTAGGGTTGGACAAGGACCCCAGCCATTTCAAGCTTGAGTGGTCAGTAACTACTGAAAAATGAGCTCCTTCTATATACGGTCTAAAGTGAGTCACCGAGTCTAGCACAGCTAAGAGTTCCCGTTCAGTGATGCCATAATTTCGTTCATGAACGTTTAAGCAACGTGAGTAATAAGCGATGGGATGCTCTTGCCCGTCTACGTCTTGGATCAAAACTCCTCCAATCCCTGCGGAGCTCGCGTCGCAATGGATAGAGAAAGGCCTGGTGAAATCCGGGCAGCATAAAACTGGAGCCGTAGTCAACGCGCGTTTTAAATCTTTAAAAGCAGTTTCAGCTTCCTGAGACCACTTGAAATTGCTAATTCCATTTTTAGAACCTGTGAGTTTAGTAAGAGGGGCAGCTATTCCCGAAAATCCTTTAATGAACCTTCTAAAGTAACCGCACAAACCAATGAATGCCCGGATTTGTTTTGCATTTTTTGGGACTGGGAAATTTTTGATGCTTTCTATTTTTATTGGATCCGTACGGAGACCCTGCGAATCTACTAAATACCCTAAATATTTAAGTTCTGATTTGCAAAACTCGGATTTTTTTAAGTTTATGGTAAGACCTGCGTCTCGCAAACGTTCGTATACACGGTTTAATAGATTAAGATGTGACTCCAAATCTTCTGATATTAAGATCAAATCATCCAGATAGCAAAAAGCATTATCGTCGAATTCCGGACCAAAAAGAACATCTGCCAGTCTTTGCAACTCACTAGGGGCGTTTTTCAGTCCGAAAGGCATACGGGTGAACTCAAACAAACCCCGTCCAGGGACGACGAAAGCTGTTTTCTCACAAGAGTCCTTGTCTAAGGCAATTTGCCAAAAAGCCTTTGAAAGGTCTATAGAAGAGACGTACCTAGCTCCACCTAGCTTGTCTAGAATCCGCGATATATATGGCAAAGGGTACGCGTCGCGAATCGTGACATTATTGATTTTGCGAGAGTCTAAGCAAAAACGACCGGTACCGTCTTTTTTTGTAACGATTAATACTGGACTCGACCATGGAGAACGTGAGGGACGTATTACTCCTAATTTTAGCATTTCATCCACTTCTAATTCTAATTGTTTTTGTCTTGCTGGAGACAAAGGATAATACCTTTGTTTGATCGGAGGCCCTGTTGTATTAATCTTGTGTTTGACTAAATGCGTCAGGCCTAAGCCACGCTTCTCGAAAGAAATCGATTCAAATTTTTTAATAATAGCAGAGAGTGCCTGATTCTCTGAGGGACTTAAGGAAGAGGCTGGCTGAATTGCCCGCAACCCATTAATTTTGTTTTCCGAAGTAGGACCAATAGCTTTTGAAAACAGCTCCGGTGCGATATGGAACTGCTTCCAAAAGTCTATACCTAGGATAAACGATGGTGACAATGTCGGGATGACGTAGAAAAGTATTGTATGGGTAATTGATTTGTACGTCACCGGCAACGACATTGTACCCAGGACTGGCTGATTCGCACCGTCCGCTGTTGATACACTAAAATTAACCTTAACTAATTCTATACCTAACTTAATAAAAATCTTATAACTATCACCTCCCAAACACGATAATGAGGCGCCACTGTCCAACAGTGCGCTGTAAAAATTGTTAAATATATATACATTTGCATAAGGACGACCATCGTTTTCAATCTCCATCCCCTGTGGCAGTGGGCCCACTGTTCCAGGTGATGGGACTGAGAGAAACTGATGGACTAGTCGGAGCCAACTCTTCCATTCCCGATTCCTCTGCGCATAGGATGGGACGTGGTAAGAGAGACTCCGCCCTAGTTTTCCGACTTGTTATTATTAATTCTTCCTTTAACCGCTCCCACTTTTGGATTATTTCCCGCTGCGGCTTTTCTTTTACAGTCCGCTACAACATGTCCCGGTTTCTTACAATAAAGACAAAATTGATTCCTAACAATGGTTCTAGAAGTTCCTTCGGTATTTAGACTATTTCCATTGAAAGAAGACGGAGGTTTGTTATTGTTGTAACCCGCATTGGTGTTACTGTAGTTACGCCCAGCATGACTATAACTATTGCCATTAGAAGATTGTTTATAATTATTATAAGAAAACCCTGTACGTTTATAAGTACCGGTATTATTGTTTGACAAAGTTTTATTGGTAGGCCCAAATCTCTCTTCTTTATTAGTAGTATAGTTATTGCTTTTTTCAAATTTGTTTGAAAAAGAAGAAGAAGAAGTAGCAAATTCCTCCGGTGGTGTCGCATAAGACTCTAAGTTTCCTGCGTAAGTTGTTAACTGTTCGAATGTAAAAATATCTCTAGAAACTAATAAGTTAGTGTACATTGGAAGCAAAGCCTTTTTGGCAAGCCGCAAAAGTTCCTGCTCAGGAAGTTTAGCTTCTAGCATGTTATTTAGAGATTTCATTCTAAGTGAAAACTCAAGGACTGACATACCTTTTGGTTGCGTCATGTTGAAAAGTTTTACTTTTAAGTCCGTTTGTAGGTCATTTGCCTCAAATTGATTGATCAAAAGTTTAGACAGCTCGTCCCATTTCAAGTCCGGATGATATATTGACCTGAACCAAAGTAGTGCTAGTCCATCTAACAGATCAGGAAAAACGCGAACTAAATTATCCTGACTAAAATTTTTCGTCCTACATTTTTCTTCAATCAACAAGAGAAATTCTCTTATGCTCGATTTTCCATCAAATTTTATCTTCCAATTTTCCACATTGATGGTGGGTGATTCTCTATAAATAATTTTTGTGTGTTTAATTATTGTAGGGTTGTCAACGGTCTGGTTCTCAGAATCCGAATCTGAAGAATCCATATCTGTTTCTGATATTGTTGGCATCTTAAGTGCCTTATTAAATGCACGCGCCTGCGAGCGCAACGCGTGAGAGGTGGGTGCCGGTTCAAGAGAACGACTTGATAATTCTTTTATGAGATCCTCTTTAGAGGCGTTGTTGATGTTTGGGATAGGAGTTGACATTGTTAAAACAATTGGATAAAATAATAAAATAATGAAAAGTTGTTGTTAATGTTAATAATTATTGTTGATGTTATTTTTGTTGACGTATAATATAGATTGTTGATGATAAGTAGAACAAACCAAAAAAAAAAAAAAATTTTAAATAATGAAAGAATGGAAAAAAAAAAAAAAAAATTTTTTTTTTTTTTTTTTAGCAACCCTGTATTTTGTGGCAACCTTGACATCCAAAGTAATTCTGGCGTAGGTATTTTACTGAATTTACCACCGAAATTCCAAGCATAATTTCAAAAAAGAATAATCCAAAAAAAAAAAATATTTTTTCAATAAAAGAAAAATATTCCAACAATTTAGTTAAATATGTCAAACTATTCCACCACTCTCAATAATCGATGTATTATTGTTTGAATTTGAATGTTGTTGATTAATTATGACCATCCTTTATGTATGATGATGTTTTAAGGAATAAATTATAAATTTAATCTCATTAAATAACAATCCCTTCATTATACTACACTTGTTAAATAATTAATAATTCTAACTAATTCACTTAAATTCATAACAAGAATTCTAGTTTGATGTAAACCCATCTGTCACTATTGACATTCGCTTGTCTGAAATAAACAGCAATTGACACTTACGATGTTTACCTTTTAAATTGCCTCTATTTTGAAGCATAGACAATAACTATTTTTTTTTTTAAATAAACATATGTAATTTTCTTTTATCATAGAAGAAATATTGTCTATGGTGATACCCGACGCTTCTATGAAAATAATATTTCAAATATTGAGGTTAAGTTGACGTATTGACATTTAAAACATAACCTGTATTACATGTCTACTGAGCACGAGAAACACCAAAATACATGACATAATTATACGTAAATTGCAACACTCCGTATTGCAAAGGACATTGTTGTATTTGAATTATAACGAGACACCATTGCACCATTAAATTAATGAATATTATTATGAAATTACAGTATCATACTGTTTTAAATCTCTGTGATAAAATAGCAAGTTGTAAAACGAGATTTTAGTTGATCGATTTGATGAATATAATTGTGAGTAAAGAATGTGTCTTTATACGAGCAACCCACGTTAAAGGCGTCAAATGTTATGTGAATATCTTATAATTCACGTTGAAACGGCAATTATTACGTGCAAAATGGCGTAAGGAGCCATATGATGTGGCTAGCTGAGAGGGAAGAAGACGGGATGAATACAACTGCGTACTTTTCTATTAATAGAGCGCCAAATCCTGTTCAAGACAGAATATGTCCACAGTTGAATTCACTACGCCTTCTTCCTAGAACGACGGAGAGCATTTAATTCTTCCCAGGGAGCGTGGGCACTATGACAATCACTTCTTTACTCATCATTAGGAACTACAGTGTATCGATATGAAATAACAAAGAGATTTGAATCAATATTTTCTATATTTACAATATCGAACATTTAAAACAATACGGTATTATAAACCAATTTTACAAGGGAAAAAATACACTACTGAAAACTCACCCCTGTATTGCGACCATGACCTTGAAAACTAGCTAATTCGGATTAAGTGCCTGCGGGCAGGCATGATGCACGTAGTGGAGCTTGGTGCTTCGTCCAGCATCCAAGAGGTTGCCCTGATGTGATCCTGCTGAGGTCGCGATGCCAAACCCCCCTGGGAGCATCAGGACGATGAGAAATGATCCGGTGTATTGCGCCAGCCTGGCCAGCAGTATGATGCCCGTCCTACGAGGCCATCAAGCCCAAATAGATGGATGCCTACGGGA
Source organism: Limnephilus marmoratus (assembly GCA_917880885.1). Classification (NCBI taxonomy): domain Eukaryota; kingdom Metazoa; phylum Arthropoda; class Insecta; order Trichoptera; family Limnephilidae; genus Limnephilus; species Limnephilus marmoratus. The sequence continues at coordinate 48,710,816 of OU862920.1, read as the reverse complement.
TTTGTTGACAGACGGAGTCGGCGACGAATCCGGGGTTGCGGTGAACCGGAACGGTCTGTTCTGCGTATCAAAATCAAGTACGCGGGTTTTTATATGAACGCCTCAGTAGGCGGCGGATGTTAAAGTTAAAACTCCGAACACTAATTAAATAAACTTCGCCGTGGCTTGCGAGGTGTAGCGGGAGTCCATGTTCGCCAATTGCACTTTCCCAGTCGCCAGATCAGCTAGATAAACGGCATTACTTATTCTCGTCGCACGAGGCGCCGACGGCCATTGATGAACCGAAAACTTCGTTAATTCCGGGCCGAACAATTCGGATCTTTAGGTTAATCCCGTTATTTACACATAAGGTACGGATCTCTTTGCAACGCGGAGTCGTATTGTTCCGGTATATTTTACATTATAAAACTTAAATCGCTAGGTGACTGTGCCCGAGAAAAACACGGCGTCCTCCCCTGTTCTCTCTCGTCCAGAGTGCCGTTTCAAAAACAAAACCCGTTTCCGCTCAGTCTGCCAACCTGCCGAGTATCTCGAATAAACTATTACCATCCTTCAAATAAAGGTACCTGCCTATCCGAGTAATAAATTAAAGTAATTTATATGTAATGATGCATCCACATCATAACAATGCCTTTTTCATTTTCAGAACTTTCCCTCGTTCCTTTATCTAAAAAAAGTCCTCCAAACAGAATGCCCAAACATAGGCCATGAGGGAAATACATAATTTGTCGCAATTTTTGTATAGAAATAATTAAAAATATATTAATTGAAAGATTAGGCTTTTGTTTAAACACCGATATTAATTTTATTTATTTATTTTCCGGTCAGTGGCTGAGTTAGCATCGCATTGGGTCCCACCCGAGCGTCGCGTGTTCGATTCCTCGAAGTCCTCCATCATGACTCAAGCAACATTTCCCGCTTACTGTGGTGGTAGTAGGAGATTTTCAAACAATGTTGGGTTATTCGTAACCCGGGAATGTTTGTCTCTCTTTTTCTTTTAAATTTATATATTTTTTTAATATTTGCAGAGTGTTAACAATGATTACTTTAATTAAACCATTGTAAGAATGTGCATGATGAATATTAACACTCCAAATAAAAATGTGATAAAATTAAAAAATCAAGGGTTAGTTGTTACTAGGTGGAGATTCTACTAGTAAAATAACAGAAAAGATAATAAGCAAATTAAAATACAAAGCACAGTAAGTATAGAGAAAGAGAACAAAGATAGAAAAGCCATAATAATGAAGCAATTAGGTACATAATTTTTAGTTCAAATACTACTATTTGCCATGACATCAAATGAGGCTATAGCATAAAATTAGCACAAATATTTAAAATTTACCAGGCTATTTATAAAAATACTGTCGTATTCTACAACATTACGCAATATATACTATTTTATATGAATACCTCACAAGAGACCCAGCTGCTCCCGTCTGAAGCCAGTGAATCTATTGCTTCCCCAATTGGGAATATGTTGTGAGGCTAAAGGTAGTAAGAAAGGGAAGGAGTTGGGGAAGAGGAAGGTAGGGAAGTACCTGGCTATTCAGATCTGGTCAACATTTCTAGCAACGTTTCAATTCTGAATGATGGTTTTACACCAGGGCGATACTAAGATGATTATCTTCCACCCTGGAACGTGCCGCAAATATACTATACATTATTTTAAATGAATTAATCGTGATATAACACAAATTAATCAAATAAAATTTATTTGCCCACGCCGGGATTCGATCGCGACCTTCGGATTGCTAGTCAAAAGCCCTACTAGACCACGCGGCCATCAATTAATTTATTTTAATTAATTAACTTAATTATAATGTGTTTTTTGGGACAACGTAAACGGACAAATTTAATGTACAGGTCTATATTTTTTTATATTAACTTCACACAGGAGGCCCGGAGGAAAATAATTTCCCTCTGGACCAATATCATCTGAGATGTTTATGGAGGGTTTTTGAGGAGAGGAAGGAATGAACACTAGTCTTGAAAGGACCCGTGTTGTAGGAAGGTGGAAACGCCTGAATTGTCTTCTTCTTACCCTAAGGTGAACAGTACTAACAAAAAAAAGAATTGCGTATGTAATCGCTGCAAGGGGTTTAATTATTTTTTGTTTGAATATTCCTGCTCAAATGAGTCTCTGCATTAACTAGGCACGGAACCATGGAGCAAAACCAAACTGAATGATACCGAAAAAAACAGCAAATATCCTGTAGGTACCTACTACCCAGAAGCATTTTTTTTTCATTTAAAATTATAAAATATATGCCATTAAACATCGATTATTCATGATTTTAGGGGGCAACTTTTGAAATTATTATATTTATTTTCATTTGATACAATAACTTTACAAATTTTAAAATATTATTTGATAATGTGGGCCTTTGGTACTGGGAGCTTTACCCGTGGTGATGCCCCCATTTTAGAATAAAATAAATTCTTTAAAATATGAAATAATACGTTTACTAAATAAAATAACACTAAGATGAAATAAAATTAAATTCATAAAGGTGGTAATGAAAAAAAAAATCGTCAAATATTATGAGGCACAGTTATATATTATAAAGATGTATGTGTTGTTATGGTATTACATTACATATATATATATATATATATATATATTTTATTCTTTTACGCTATAAAGTTTAGTAATGTTTTTTAATTAATCTTTTAATAACCGACTTTATTTTTTGTTTGTATCATTTTTTGTATCGAGTGAATTTATTGCCTGGTATTTATTTGTCCAAAGATTGCGTTTACATATTTTTTTTTGCTTATCTAACTGGTCTATTAATTATAATTTGTGTTTGTTGAAATTTTTTTATACAACCTTGGTCGCCTCGGGCCTATTTTTTCGTTAGGTCACAATATTTCCGCGAAATCTTCGCGATAAAATCCAATATATGGAATATCTGTGAACGTATCTGAAAACTAAATACTGATTTTAATAGGTGATGAAATAGGCTTCAAAATTTTAAAATTCTAAAAATAATATTTTTGAACGCAACATTAAAAAAATTTTAAAATGGCTTACCTTAAGTTTTTCTAATTAAAATTTCTGATAACGAAAAAAAATCAAACATATATTATTAGGCAAATATATTCTGAACGTTATCGTCAACTCACTTTTTATCGTTTCATTCAAAAATCATTTTTAAAAATCCACACAGTTTTAAAATTTATTTTAAAATTGCTGTCGGAAACTTTGTTTCATATAGGAATACATTTTATTTTATTTTCTGAAAGAACTGGGGGTCAATAAATGAGAAATGATAATAAATTAAACCGATAGGTATATTGTATCACCTTTATTATTTTCTGTGCAGACCGGAGATAAAATATCGCAAAAGGTAGGTAATAATGAAAAACATACATTTTCGGTTTAACCCTCAATTTTTATAAGTGCTTTGGAAAATATTTATTATTTATAAAAAAAAGTTATTTTAATATACCAAACAATATAACGAAGAAGTATGTTAGTGATTCTCTAATTTCATATGTTCTTTTATTACAATATTTTTGTCATTTTTAGTACTTTCAAACAATCGTAACTTAGAACAAATACTTGGTAAATGATTGATAGATATTAATATCAGGATAGGTACCAGTACTCCTTAATGGACTACTAGATTCACTTCTTTTGACAGTTTTTTTATTATTAGCGCCAGAGGCATTCATTCCTCCGTTCAAGGGCGGAACCAGAGGGGGGGGTCACGGGGGTCATGACCCCCCTTGGGCTGGGTTCAGGACCTAGGTGGACCTACTTTTTACTTGTATCTATTATTATAAAAATTAAATTATAACTTCTAGTGACTTGACCACGACTATGTGACCCCCTCTGGCGCTATTTGACCCCCCCCCCCCTGGCGCCAAAGCTGGATCCGCCCTTGCCTCCGTTAATGGATTTACCTGCATTAACCCTTCTGTCAGCCTTCCCATCTCTCGTAAATATACTACCCAGGTGCACAAGCTCATCCACCTGTTATAAATAATCATCCTACACAACTATATTGCACACTGTGTTCGAACTCTCTCTTTCAAACACCATGACTCTACACTTACTTACGTTCATCATTAACTCATTCTTCATACATGCTTCGAAAATTAGAATAATAATAATATAAAAATCATGTGTGCAGTTCTCACGTGGTAGAAGTGAAACCTTCAGAAAACTAAACCTCGATAGAATGAGACGAATGCAGAGCACCAAGTGTAGGATAATTGTAGGGTTTATTTTTATAATATTGTTACCAAGTTTAAAAAATATTTGACGTTTTATTCTACGAAGCACCGCACAAAGAGGACACCGATTAGTCTATCTCATTCTCTCGCAGGCTAAACCCTACAGATGTATCTATGTGTTTGTTTCTTTTTAATTTTTCATCGATCACAACGGTGCTCAAAAATTTTTCACTTCAAAAATCAATTTTAATGTACCAAAAAATATGTCAACGAATCCTGAAGATTGCTTGTGGAAATAGGTAATAAGTAGGTATGTATATTAATGATTCTTTAATTTCAAATCTTCTTCTATTACAATATTGTTGGCATGTTTAGTGATTGTAAACAATCGAAACTCAGAACCAATATCTGGTGAGGGCATGTAAATGATTGTTAGACTCAACATGTTTATTTTTACCCCTTTCAATAATAACTCTAGAATTCCAGTTAGGATCCATCACTATTTATATTGGAAGACACATAACTTCCAGCCCTATCTTCCATAATAATTAATTCTGCATTAGTCAGCCCCGTGACAGCACCTAATAAACCTCCCGTGAGGAGTACCTACAGAGCACAGAGCCTGCGAATACTTGAGGTCGGGCCGCGGGTCCTCATGAATAATGCATGAATGGGGTTGCTTTATATGCTTGACCAAACAGGTCAGCACACTTTCCTTAAAAAAAGATTCCCTGCATAATAAATTCCACATAAAATGTGTTTTTCCAGCGAATTTATTATGATTTAATGCAAACATTGATATTATTGTTCAGGGTTATATAGATAGTTACCCTATGTTGTAAAACAATGTAAATAATATTGGTAAAACTTTCTCAGAAATAGTAGATGTGATCAACTCCATGCAATTTATTTACAAGAACGCTATAATAACATACCTCTTATAAAAATATAAATATTAGCTTTGATTATTCTTTTGTACGTGTTCTATTCTGTATTTTTGAAGTAAAACTTCCTTTGAAGTAAAACGCTTGATTTGGGGAGTAAGCTGGTGAATGCGTGATGAGAGCGTTATGAAAAGTGTGATCGGGCGAGGCGAACGGTCGGGTGAGGCAAACGGAAGTTTAGAGGGAGATATAAGTTAGTGAAGTTTTACTTCAGTCGTGTGATCTAAAGCGGGCTACAGACCTCCAGTTTTAACTGTGTAGGTTAACTGTACAGTCGAACTATATAGATAAATCGTAGGTCCATACAGCCTACACACATTCAAGTAAAACTGAGAGATCTTTCAGTTTTTATCAACAATGGCCTCCATAGACGACCCTTTAGCCGTTACAGGGCTAAAGATGTATTAAAAGAAACTGAGTATATTAAAAGAAAAATAAAAGAGAAATTAAAATTAAATGAATTATTTGTATTAAAAGAGAAAATTTTTATTAATTTAATGAGTGTATTAAAAGAAACTACGACAAAACTGACGTAACTGTACAGTTTTCGACTACACACTGTCAGTTTTAACTGTACAGTTCTAACTGTACAGATTTATCTATTCGTATTTTGATTAGATCTCAGTTAAACTGTTCAGTTCTACTTTTATCCTACACACCTAACGATTTATCTGTACAGTTCGACTGTACAGTTAAAACTGAAGGTCTGTAGCCCGCTTTAAGCATACCCGTTTTTTTTTTAATTTTACTTCTTTAATATTGTTCCACATACAAATAAATGTTGTTTTTTCCAGATGCCTAAAAATGCTATACTTTGTCGTATTAATTGGTAGATAGGCAGTCGATTTATCAAAGGTTTATGGAGAAGCATTTTGTCATCACTAATATTAAAATATATGTAATTCAAAATATATTAAACACATTATCGCAATTTGGTAAGACTCGTATCTTATCGTAAATTCCGTTTTGACCCCGACGTAGAATATGCATAAGATATGATTTTGATATTGAAGATTTTCAGGTAGTTGACGGACCGTTGTGTTGAATGTTCGATTGTCAGTCGGGTGAAATGAGTTAGAAACTCATAGAAGATAAGTCTTACTTTACGTTTTCAACTTTTGATGGCACGCTTGCGTAATGAGTACATGTACATAATGGTTATAATATTCGAGGGACTTAAAGCGCTTTTGATGTTATATTGTGATTGGAGGACATTTGCCAACTTAAAAAATAATTTTAAAAATATGTAATAGGTAATCGAACGGGGTAATCAAATTTAATAGGTAATCAAATTTACCCGGTTCAGAACAGATATTGTCTAGTGAGTCGGGTAACGCACATATATGTAAACAACTATTGATGTTAATAAACGCCCGGGTTACAGGCAATATATGCCTCAAACACCTACATGGAAAATAGTCTAAGTATCTATAAACATAGAATACATAATATGAGTCCGCCTACGATGCAATGGTGCTATGCATATTGCAGTACTTACATTCTGTAGATAGGCGAAAAAGTTCAATACAAGTTAGTCAACATCATCATCAACAATGACCATTGAGATTCCACCGTTGGATGAAAGTCTACCTTAATCAAATTTTTCAAGCAGAATAATGTAATGCATGGAAGTTTTTCACGGCCAAAAATAGGCATTATCATAATTTATTTTTGGGGAATTATGTTGCTAAAGAACGCGATATCGCAAATACCAAAAATGAATCACGATTATAGAAATTGTATTCTGCGATTTTTTTATTTGTTTTCGGGTAATCCCGGTAATTTACAAATCTTATTTTAGGACGGGGTAATTAATATTAAAAATGTAAGTTTCGCAAACACACGCATTGACGCATAAAAAAAAATGGTGGTTAAGTAGAACAAACAGCAAGAGAAAACAAATAAAGAAACAAACAAGGATATACATACGAGTACATGGATGATTACAAATGCAGAGAAAAGAAAAGGAGGGAAAAAAGAAACAAGTCAGGACAAAAAATGACAAGTACCTAATTACGTATTTTCTTAAACTTAAAAATATTCCTATAGAGCATTACTTTGATTTTTGAAGCGAACACTTCTTTAGCACCGTTATGATTTGAAACTCGATGAAACGAAAAATAGCGACACCAAAAAGAGACAAACACATATATCTATAAGATTTGAAGGTTTCACTTCAACCGCGTGTGAATTGCACACTCTGATTTTTTTTATTATGCTGTTTGTTTTTGTACATATCTGGATGCAAATTACGAGTAGAGTCACGTGGGGTAACCGTACGCAGTTTTTACATTGGGATTTTTGTATTAAAACGCTTTAGGAATTTTGCTCATTTTTTTGTTTGTTGATATGATTGATCATTAAGGCATCTCAAACAAACATAAAAACCTTATGTACCTAGTTCATAAATCAAAAAGTTACATAAAAATGTTTACATGCATGTCGATTACGAAAACTTACCCCCCGTGCGGGGTAAGTATTCGCATACTGTAGAGAAGTGTTCAAATCAGATTAGTGGTTATCTTTAATAGAATTATCACTTTGCACCCGTGTAGCTAACAATATTTTACCAAAAATTATCATAGACCACATCGCTTTGACTCAGTTGGTTACACAATAGCACACATCGGTAAGCAAACATGTCGATAGCAGATGACAAAATTTAAGAAAAAGCACGAAAAACAGTAATTTACCTTCCAATTTTTATTTTCAAATTATATAGGATTCACTGTACTCATATCCTGCTTCAATGCGACCCAAAACGCTACTGAATTAAGGAACGTACGTGCGCGAAACAGGCACGACCACCTCGGAAACATCATTGCGAACACTTACACTCTGCGTACGGTTACCCCACGTGACTCTATATGGTGTGTAAGCAATATTGCTAAGAGATTTTATATCATATTTGTAGGATGTGTTTGAGGTGAAGAATAGGTAGTTATATTGTTAGTACATAGATATCTACACCGACGATAAGAGTGTGGAAACTGTTGTATACCTACGTGAGAACTAACTAGTGACTCCATTTAGTTCTCAATTTAAAAAAGCGGATGGGGGTAGTGTATTCAAATTTACGATAATACCTGTATTTTTATCTCAATGAAAAATTAAACAAGCAGGAAAAATCCTGTCGTCAACCCTTCAACATTCCAAAGCTTGAAAGGGTAACACAAATTGTAAATACCCTAGTACAAAAGATTGCGTGTCAAGAAGTTAAACTTACCTTGTAAAGCTCTGGGGGTTCTGTTCTCAAGTCGCGGTGCGGGGACTGGACACAAACAAGTGGTTGTCCTCAATACCTCCAGCACTTTTCTTTAACTTCTTCTTTCACAACTCTTCAACGATCAAACTGCTCCTTGACTAATAAAATGTCACGCACGGACTAACATCAAGAACCAAAAGAATGCTCTTCTCGACTGTAACGTTCATTTTGCATGAAATAGATTTGAAATAAAATGACACTGATAATTAAACAAATTGTGAGTAGGTAATTAACACAAACAATTGTTGTGCATCATAATTAAAATGAATAAAACATGTAAGTCAGTTTTATGTTATTAGTGTTGTATTTTTAAAGCTAAGTGTTGATTTTTTAAATTTAATTTGTTTACTTTTGTAAAACAAAACACAGTGGTGTAAGCGACGTCGGGGCGACAATTAGGACGCGGCACATTTTCGGATGTTGGGGGTCGCGCGCGCGGATCGGGTCGGGCGGCGGGGGGCGGTGGTCGGGAAACCCTCTCGGAAGGCTCTCGGGCCGGCTGTGGGATAGGTATTGCGAGAGTGGTATCGGATACCGAGCTTCCTCTCCCGGGCGGCAGGTGCGGCCCCGCCCCCGGGAGGGGCGCCACGGGGCGGGGCTTCACGCACACCGCCATCTATCAAGCCCGATGCCCGCTCCCTCCACACCACTTTATCTGTCAGTCATATGCACTGTAATATATTGCGGCTAAGTGATGATCTCGGATTTTTTATCCGGCACGCCATATAAATAACACTGGTAATTCCACAAAAATATCGTATATTGTGAAAATCTCTATCTTGCTTCAATGAAAAAGCATCTTTCAAAGATAAAATCCTCGAACTAGGATGGGATAGCTAGATATCAAACTTCCCACTAAATATATGGTTTCCGTTGAGTATCTATCAGTAGATATACTTTGCGCTGAAAAATTACAGTGTCTGTGGCAGGCGACTTGCATTTGATTTGTATACAAGTAAAACTGCTGAAATTTTACATACTAAACCTTCAAATTGAAATTCTGCACACTTAACCCTCAAAATATAAGGAAGGCCACTGTCCACATAGGATTTCGAAAAACAACCGCTTTCCTCTTTTCCTAGCCCTTTAATTGGAATTTTGTTACTTCTTGATGAAATTTTGCAAACTTGTCGTTCAAAATGACTGTCTACATTCGATTTTAAAAAACTCTGCGTAAAACCCGAGCAACGCCGGGGACTAATATATCTATATATATTTTTTTAAACAACCGAGCCCGGCGGCGCCGTTTACTAACACCGGTAATCTCACTAAAATATCTTAGGTTGGTACTTAAATATTGAATATCTCACTCTCGGCGCAGTTAGAAATTAAATTTCGCCGATAAACTCTAAGAACTGGGCATCAGCAAAATTTTATGCATGGTGTTATGGGACGTGCTTGACTTACATTAACCAGTGATATCTGACATTATTTGGAGTAAACAATGTTTGAAATTTTGGACTCCAGTGACCCCTGAAAAACTATGTTCGATCAACAATTCTTCAAAAATGACTTAAATAATTGTGGAAATCGCCACCTCGGTAAAGTGTATAATCAACTTTCTGGTAACATGCTATATGAATTAGATTGGGGTATCTAGGCATCACAAAGCTTCTCGCTGAACTAAAGGTTTTCCTTCAGAACTTTACAGTAATAAAAACTAAAAACATGCCATAGATTTTTTAACTTAGGTACTTTATTCCCTTGTTAAGTCACAACGATAAACTGAACGCAATTTTGAAGTGAAAACTTCTTTGACACCCTTGTGATTTGAAACTCGATGAAACGGAAAATAACGACACTAAAAAGAGACAAACACCTACACATCTAGGATTTAGCCTGCGAGAGAATGAGATAGAACTACCTCTTGTCTACCTGTGTTTACTGAAGGTTTCACTTCTACCCCGTGTGAATTGCACACTCTGTTTTTTTTACATAAGAAAACGCCATGTAGGTATATTTTATTACAATTTTTGTTTACTAATACGATTGTTGTGCGAACCCACATTTCGCACACCTCCACTTACACATACTCGTACTTACCCCATTGCACAAAATAAAATAAATTTAAAAAATGCAGATTGGTGGTTAGCTGTTTAAGAATTACTGCCGGTTTGCTCCCGTAAATATAAATATATATACCCATCTAACACATAGCGTACAGTTTTATATTTTCGTATATTTTTTTAAGATTCCCATCACCACAAACTCCACCACAATCCACAAGCAATAATTTTACTAATATGACCGATTCATTGATATTTTTCCGCAATCACCTCTTGTGCGCCTATTTGTGTCGGTTTCCCGACCCGCCACAGTCCCGTGGTCCTTGCTGGTCCGGGGGGCCTCCCGGAACAAGCCCCGGCAGATCTTCCGGCCCCCTTTCTACTACATAACCTCGTCACATCTCTGTATTTCCAATATTTCACCCGTGTTCAAAGTACTTTTATGACTCTATTTCGTGATTTCAGCGTGTTTTTCTTTTACAGTGCTCTTTAATATCTTTAAAAAACATCTTATTTTATTTAATATCTGTATGTGTATATTTTTTTATAATAACATACCCTTAAGTGGGGAGGCCAAAATATCACTGGCTCCATGAGGTTGGGAGGAGCTGGGACTCTTGTGAGGTATTCATATTTAAAAAAATCATTAGTATATGTACACAAATTATTTTTACTAGTCCTACAATGCATTGTAAAGAAAATATGATAGCTTTTCCTCACCATAAAGAGACAAAGCTTGTGTATTTTGTCAGAAAATTCATATAAGTAGGGAATGGATTATTGTAAATAACAACAAAAAAGTAGATTTTTTAAAATAAAAAAAAAAATTAAAAATCTAATAGTGGTTTTAAGTACATACGTTATTAATATGGTGAAATTCATGAATATTTTCAACATTTTATACAAAACTTATACTTGGATTTGAGGCCAGAATAAATGATAAAACTGAATAATTCCTTTTTAAATATCTAGCACAGGATTTAAGCTACTTTATTTATTTTTCGTTTAAAATATAAAATATAGACCGTTAAACAATAATACTTTCACGATTTCAGATTTAAGTTTGTCGGTTTTTGTGAGTTAATGGTAAATATTAAAAAGTAAAGATAAAAATAGTTGCTCTCTAATAGGAGTATAACACGTCAATTTTTTTCCAAAGGGGTCGTATTTGCATCTGGATTCGGGATAAAAAAGGGACGTGTTATATTTTCTTACCGATGTTCGTACAAAATTTAAGATGGCGGACAGATTTTGAAAACTTCATAAATTATTCTCTTTATAATATATTATCTTTATAAATTTGTAATGTTGCATAATAAAAGTATAATGCACTTAATTTTCTGACATCAGAACTGTTATTCAAACAATTTAAGGTCAGAAAATGAAGTGCGTTATACCTTTATCATGCAACATTACAAATTTATAAAGACATATTCAAAATTTAAGTTGCACCCTTTAAAACAACAGAAATCTTAGACAAACGTCAATACTTCCTTCTCCAAAATGTAAAAAAACGATAGGACAGTTAAATCATAAATATCTCGGAGTTACATTTTTTAATTCACTACCTGAAAAAATCAGAAACATGAACAGTAACATAAAAAAATTAAAAGTCAGCTTAAAAATTATACCGAAAATTTAAACTGAATAAAAAAAAATTTAAAAATTAAACCAATATAATAACACCCCCCATACACACAAGCCCTGCTTATTTATGGGGGTAAATCAAATACATATATTATGTAATTTATTATTGTATAAAATTTATTGTAATTTATGTATCTTTTTGTGAATAAAAAAATAAATAAAAAAACAATAAAAAAATTTCTGTCGTCTGTCATTGTTTTACGTACCTAACTATATTATGATAATTGGATGATTTGTTGACAGAAACGGCAAAGACAGCAAATGATGATTTGTTGTCGACAATTCATGTGATCGATAAAGTAGAATTTTAAATTATTACATCTTCTCTATTGGCAACTATCTGAAACCGTTAATAATGATTGTCGTGTAAAGCAAACATTGTTTAACATCGACCACAATTTAGTTCCAATTTAAGGATCGGTATGGAAAAATCATTGTGTGAAACGCGCATAAACGTTATTACCATGATTTTTTTGGGGTATTATGCCATGCGGCACTACCTTCTCCTTTAGCCAACGTTTCGGACAGTCCATCATCGGGGCAGATGTCAAGCAAATATCATGTAAGTATATAATTGACACGATGACTTCTACCTTGACGACGGACTCTGTAACGCTGTCTGAAATGTTGGCTAAAGAAGAAGGTAACAAAATTTCTCGATCTAAAAGCGTATGCGCCCATAAACCGTCTTCAGAAGCTAACAGAACAAGATTTGTAGAATCTGCAAAAATTAAACACAATAAATAATTATAAATTGTTGAAGAAGAAGATAACAATAATAATCCAAACGAAAATATGAAAGAAAACAAGACAGAGAAAAATAGAAAAAAACAATGGTCGCAACTGGGATTCGAACCCAGACCTATCGTCTAACCGGGACGTGCACGTTAACCAATTTCGCTTTTGCCACCTTCTTTCAAACCGTCACATTTGTCAATCTCATATTTCAAATTTTAGAATTAACAATATTATCCTCAACTAACTATTTTTCCACATTATGGGCAACTTCCCTTTTTATTTGAAACAATCATTCTCAGGATTGCTTTGTTACCTGGATAGCGTCTCGGATAAATATATCCGAATGTAATATGGAACTGACTTTTTATAAAAGTCCAAATGAACATTAAATTTTTTATGAGAAAAACTCTCTTTTTATAACTTTTGAAGGTTATTCCCATCAATATAAAAATTAAAATTGTAGTCTGGGAACGAGTCCCAGTTGCAACCATTGTCTTTTTTCTATTTTTCTGTGTCTTGCTCTCTTTCGTATTTTCGTTTAGATTACTATTGTTATCTTCTTCTTCAATGATATATTACATTGATGGAAATAACCTTCGAAAGTTATAAAAATAAAGTTTTTCTTATAAAAAAATTAATATAAATTGTCGTTAAATAATTATATGTGAATTAACCAGCATTTAGAAAGTTAGTAGGTAGGTTAAATAACTATATTAATTGATATTCTAAATACTAAATAATGTATTTCTTAGTATCATCAAATTACACTAACATTTTTCTCTAACATAAAGTTAAGTAATATAAATATATATTACCAGTCTCAATGGCGAACACAACTTACTACAGCAAAACCTACATAATATTATTCTTCGTTGGTACCAGGCCAAGGAAGGAAATAGACATTTCCTCAAAAAGAAAAGTACCTATCAAACGAGAGGGCATTCCGTTTGAACGTAAAAAGACCGGTGACATTTTATTGTCCAGATACTTTCTCGGGGACTCCGTAATGAAAGTTGGGAGTGGAAGCGACTACCAACATTTCTCAGGTCCCAATTACTTTCACAGGATTTGTTTGTGCTCATAAAAAACATATTATTCGTAAGTAAGCACTTACATTTTCATTTTTTAATTTGGTAGGCGGGTATGGGTACCGCCGCCCTGGGAACCATTTATTGGATGACCAACACCTCTGCCACAGGTCACCCCAAGTGGTTCGCCGCGTTTGGTGACTTAGCACGGGTGCCCGGGTTCATGGGGTAATGTTTGTCTGGGTCTTGATGGCGAGTGCGTCGGCCCACCTTCTGCGTGGCGGGCCGGATTGGGAGATGCTGGTTGAGGGAGACCCTTTACAACCGGTTACCGTTGTCCGGGTCGCTCGGTAGTACAGGGGCCCGACCCTCAGGCTCACGACTGAGGGTGGGCTGCCCCATCAACGAGTGCAAAAACCCTGCCGCTGCTGTTGTGCCGGTTCGTGACCGGAGGGGACCCAGCAGTAGCGTTTGGGGCGCATTGGGTGACCTCTCCAGCCGGACTCTCCCAGCCCATCGCCTTGCACCGCAGTGGGTGGGTTGGATTCATACGTCCGTCACTCCTGTACACTCTGATCCCCAGCTTTCCTACCCATCCCTCATACCTTTTCCTTCCCGGACCTTCCTTTCTTCTAATAACCCCAAAAAAAAAAAAAAAAAAAAACCATATAAAATCATGAATTGCACAAACAACAGTAATATCACTATCACAACGGCGAGAAGCAGGAGTCCCCGGTGCAGGCCAAAGCTGTTGGTGAATTTCACCAACATTCGCGGCCTGCACAAAAACTTAAACTTCGTCCACCAACACCTTCTCTCCCAACGCCCTAACCTTCTCTTCCTTTCCGAAACGCAGATAGCCGAGCCTACAGACGCCACCTATCTGGATTGCCCGGGCTTCACCCTCGTTGGCAAATTCAGACCCAAAGGAGGTGTCTGTCTCTTCAGCCGAGCTGACGTCAACTGTGTGCGACTGTTGAATCTGGAGAACTCCAGATTCGACGTAATGTGGGTGCGTGTCAATCTTGCCAGTACGGTAAGATTTTACGCGTGTCTATACCGCTCACCGAACCTTAGCGTTTCAGATACGTCCGAACTCTTCAAACATCTAAGTAATACTATTGATGACCTCTTGCCCCGCTTCCCTACGGCAGAGTTTCTGGTCCTGGGGGACTTCAATGTTCATAACGAACCTTGGTTAAAGTTCTCAGGACCAACGGACTCGGCTGGACGAGAGGCGGAATCCTTTGCCCTCTGCCATGGACTGGAGCAAATGGTTCAGGGGCCGACAAGGGTTCCTGATGTCCAGACTCACCGCTCCAATCTGTTAGATTTGTTTTTAACCACTGTGCCACACGGCCACAAGATTGACGTCACAGCGCCTTTAGGATCGTCCGACCACTGCCTGGTGACGACGTCAATCCCCGTAACCTTCAGACCGCCAAACGAGCGGCTGAAGAGAAAAGTGTGGCACTATAGATCAGCAGATTGGTTTGGTCTGCGGGCACATTTTAATGCTTTCCCGTGGTCAGCTGTCTGTTTTCGGACCTCGGATCCCTCAAGATGTGCCCAGGAAATTGGTGAAGTCATCACATCCGCGATGGATGGCTTCATCCAATCCACTGTTAAAGAAACTGGTGTGGGCTCAAAGCCGTGGTTCAGTCGACAATGCTCTGAAGCAGTGCGACGAAAAAACGCGGCTTACCGAGCCTACAACACATCTCGAACGTCCGAAAACAGAACAGAATATAACAAAATGGCAAAGGAAAGCAAGAGGATCATTAATAGGTCTAAATTCGAGCACGACCTGCAGATCAGTAGAAAGCTGGCTGCCTGCCCGCACGGCAGCAGAGCGTTCTGGTCGCTTGCGGGCTCAATAGGTCGCAATTTCTGCAAATCCAGTCTGCCACCTCTTACCAGACCTGACGGCTCTCTAGCAAATACCGCCGCCGAAAAGGCTAACTTATTAGGCAAAATGTTCGCGGAAAACTCGACCCTCGATGATCAAGGTGCTACCCCGCCGTCGGTTCCTCACTGCGGTTTTCATATGAAAAAGCTGAGGATCCGGCATCGGGATGTACTCCAAGTCTTACGAGGGCTTGATATTAATAAAGCTAGTGGGCCTGACGGAATACCTGCCCTGGTATTGCAGAGGTGCGCTGCAGAAATAGCTCCAATTTTGACGAAGCTTTTCAAAATGTCCCTGAAGTCTGGTTCTGTGCCCTCTGGTTGGAAAAAAGCGATCATTCACCCTATTCCAAAGAAGGGTGACCGCTCCAACCCAGCCAACTACCGCCCCATAGCGATCACATCAGTTCTGTCTAAGGTAATGGAACGTGTGATCAACGACAAACTGCTCACATACCTCGAGAAGAACAAAATTATTAACGACCGTCAATACGGATTCCGGCGGAACCGCTCGTGCGGTGATCTTCTCGCGTATGTGACGCATGTTTGGGGGCGGTGCCTGGAACGTTTTGGTGAGACCCAAACGGTTGCACTGGATATTTCCAAGGCCTTTGACCGGGTTTGGCACCGAGGGCTTGTCAACAAACTGCTTTCTTACGGACTTCCCGCATCCTTGTGTAAGTGGATTGCCGACTTTTTGAGGGAGAGGTCGATTCAGGTGGTTGCTGACGGTTTCACCTCTTCTTCGCATTCGGTAAATGCTGGCGTCCCACAGGGATCGGTTCTGTCACCGACTTTGTTTCTGTTGCACATCAATGACCTCTTGTCATGTGCACCGATTCATTGTTACGCGGATGACAGTACAGTCCATGATAGCTTTTTGTTTGACAAGCCCCCAAAGGGCACACAAACTCCAATAGCTCGGAGGGCTTTGAAGCAAAGAATGGACGGTTACCTCGAGAGTATTTTCTCTTGGGGTAAGAATAACCTCGTCGAATTTAATGTTTCAAAGACCCAATCATGTTTGATAACGTCTAAAAGGGATCGAAATGAAAATCTAGTCTCCTTCAACGGAAGCAACCTTCCGAACAGGACCTCCATTGATATGCTTGGTGTAACTCTAAGTGACCAGCTCAGGTACGGGGGCTCCATCGAAACCAGAGTTAAGTTAGCCTCTCAGAAACTGGGCGTACTGTACAGGGCCCGCAGATACTTTAATAGTACCCAACTGCTAACCCTGTACAAATCGCAAGTGCGCCCCACGGTTGAATTTGGCAGCCACCTCTGGTCTGGAGCTCCAAAATACCTAAAAAAAAACCCTTGACTCTGTGCAGAAACGGGTGGTCCGTTTGATAGATTCTCCCATCCTAACAGACGGACTGCAATCTTTAGAGCATAGGCGTCAGGTGGGAATGCTGTCCTTGTTCTACCGGTATTACAATGGAAGATGCTCCGAGGAACTAGCATCATTGATCCCCTCGGCTCCGGTGCATAGTCGGGAAACACGCCAAACACGCGCCCAACATTTGTACACGGTTGACATTACTCACATGAGAACGGGTCGTTTCTATGACTCGTTCTTGAGTTCAACGGCTCGGCTGTGGAACGATTTGCCGGCCTCTGTGTTTCCTCCCTCCTACAACATGGGTCTCTTCAAGACCCATGTTCACTCCTTCCTTTCCTCAAAGAGACCCTCCACACAGCATCTACAAAGATGACATAGGCCCTGAGGGAAATTATTTTCCTCAGGGCCTCCTGTGTGGTGTTAATGTAAAAAAAAAAAAAAAAAAAAAAAAAAAAACATGGATACATGTTTATGGGGATGAATGAACTGTATAAATAGTACCATATATTATGTAGAATTTAGGGTGAAGAAAATGCAGTGAATTTTCCACGTTCGTAAATAAGACTGTGGTAAGATTTTGTTCGAATTTCTCGACATTTTAATGAATCAACGTACAACTCTGCGAATAAATAAAATACGCTTATAAAGGACTTGGCATACCAATAAAACATTTTGTCAAAACGGTTAGGTTTACCAAAATGGTGGTCAAGATGGACCATATTTTATTTGGTATTTATTTATTTAGCAGATGGTTTTAATATTTTTATTTTTATTTATTTTATTTTTATTTTAAATACATAAACGGCTATACTGCCTTTTATAAATAAACATATAATAGAGTACAAAAGTAAGAAAAGTAATATCATTACATAATAGTAGTTTTAAACTTAAAAAATAACATACAATTATTTTGTGTATCACAACAAAAAATAACAAGAAATAAAAGTGAGAAATATCATCATTTCATTTCAACATGTCCATATTGCGTGTATAAAGTTACATTATGGAAAAAATAAAAAAAATAAAAACTTAAAAACTGAAACCTAAAAATAACATACAATTATTTTGTGTATCACAACAAAAAATAACAAAAAAGAACAATGAGAAATATCATCATTTCATTTTAACATGTCCATATTGCGTATATAAAGTTACATTATGGAAAAATAATTTTTGAGTGCATATTTATATTGCGCTAATTTTAAGAAATAAATGTCGCCGATGTTAGCATATTCATTTCCCAAAATATGTAGTCGACTGATTGGTGAGTAATAGTGTGATAATGTATGTGTGTTATTATAGTAGAGTAATATAAATAGATAAAGACAGTACGACTTTAACATGAGAAATAAACATATAATACGAATCAGTTAAGATAGAAAACTGCAATACATAAATGAAATAAAAATAAGAGCAACAAAAATTTTAATGTACAGTGAGAAATAAAAACAATAAAGTTGCGATAAAAAAATACATACATACATGATATAAAAACAGGAGGGACAAAAATTTTAAAGCACGGTGAGCAATTCTCTATCTTTTGTGAGATCGAGATAGATCTCGGGTGCGATCTCATGTCAGATTTTGTGATTTTCTTTGGATTTGACCACCTTTCTCGAACCCTCTCACAAATACGAATACACTTATATATTACACACACACCCGGTAATTACTCAATCTACTTACCACAATTAATAAATATTATGACCCAGACCAAATAATCAACATGTTTGACATACTAGATGTACACCAATTATACCTACATAAAAACACTATTAACCTTCATTTTTTTCCAAAAACAAATTTCAACAAACATAAACTATCATTGATAGGCCAGTTAAAAAACATTAAAACTCCGACGGTAAACACAAGCTTTGGACAAAGACACCACGCTTACCAGGCAATAAAAGTTTCCAACCATTTTCACTCAAAACGAGAAAAGAGGGAAACAAAAAATACAAATTTTGAAGATGGATTAAAGAACAATAAAGACAATATTGACAAACAATTATAACGTTAAAGAGTAAAACCTAATAGAACCTAATAGACAATATCCTTACAAAACACACGTAATTATAAACAACCATACCTGAAATTATTTTGCCAATTTTTTAAATTTTGTTAATTACCACCATTATGAATTTAATTTTCTTTAATTTTGGTTTTATTTTATATTATTAATAGGTATATCTATTTTAATTGAATTTAATTAAATTGGAAAATGAAGATCTTAGCACTCAGTGAGGCCCACATTATTAAATTACGTTTAAAAATAGGTATGAAATAAAAAAAATAATAAAAAAATAAGGCCTCACGAGGAAACACGCCGTAGGTACCCTCTATGAATTTTTTAATATCTGTAATTCAGTTTCATACAGTAACCCATTTTTGTTTTATTTTATAATATTAACAAATCTAAATTGTAAATCCTTACAACATTGAAGGGTTTCTTTTAAAAGCGTTAAAGTTAATAGTTGAAGAACTTGTTGTACTTAGATACTTTATTGATTGGTAGGTACTTCTACTGAAGATCATTTTTCTGTTCATCGAAAAAAATCAGAGAAATGAAATGAAAGACGCTAGATGTCGCTTTCTTTTCTTTTGCCTGTTTCTTTTAAAGTTGTTTGAAGATTATGGATAATGATTTTACAAAAAAAAATTAAAAATTGATTTCGTAGGATTCGAACCTCCCTTTGCCTGATGTCTGTCTCTCTGGCCTGTTAGAACCTAGTATTTATGTAGAACTAAGTTATGACGCATTTCCGTTTCATCCGAATTTCAAATCACCAACGGCGCTAATGAAGTTTCACTTTAAAAAAAATTGACAAAGCTTCGGGCGATTTTCATGTCTTAAAAAATACATTCATGGTAATAAACAAATCACCCATGAGGCCGTTTCTCCGCAGAGGTAGTCAAAGATGTGATCATCACCAATCAGAATCGAAACGTTGCTTGAAATGGCTTTAAGCGAGTTTGGTGACGAGATCCAAAAAGTCAAGTAATTCCGCACCATTCCTCTAATAAAATTGGGGATACCGTAGCATCACTGGAGCAGGTAGGCTTGTTGTGACATCGATCCAGTTGATTAGTCAGTTATCTCCGAAAAATTCAAAATTTGAAAATTCAGAAAAACTAGTAGGGAATTAAACTAAATATTGAAAATTTCTGGGTCGCTGTAGGATATTTAATGTCATACTAATGTGCAGAATCGTTGTGCCTCCCATTGTCATTTCATATTATATTTAATACCTATGTAAACACAGACGAATTTAAACAGTATTTGATTTAAAGCAAACATTTTAATATTGCTTGCCTCATTATCTCATGATTTAGTCTTTTGAGATGTCTCACTAATCAATGGGATGGTCCATGTTTGTAAAAAGTGCGAAGCTTTCTATTCCATTTACCACACAAGAGAATAAGAGAAGCGAAATTAGAAGTCCACAATGGAGTGCTGGTACCTGACCTGCCGATCAATTCTATATCTTTTGTGGGATCGTTATTAAATAACGGACGTGATCTCCTGTCAGATTTGTGTGATTTGTATGGCTGTTATTTGCTTTTTCTATGTACAAGTACATTAAATAAATGATTAATTTAATGTAAACTTGCAGGAATTCGTGTTTAAAACGATCTAAACTAAAATATGTGACAATAAATACACAGTATATAGACAGTAAAATAAAATATGTGTATGTAAAAATCACACAAATCTGACAGGAGATCACGTCCGTTATCTAATAACGATTCAACAAAAGATATACAATCGCCCGGCTGATGTATGGCAGTGAGTCATGAAACTGGCAGAGGAAGGATGAAAGTAGACTGAATGCTGTAGAAATGAGATCCCTGAGGCATACGTGTGGTGATAGTACATATGATCGTGTGAGAAATGTTGATATCCGGGGAGAATACAAGGCTGATGTAAGCGTAATGAGTAAGATTAAGAAAGGGACCCTCACATTGTTTGGGCATGTAGATCAAATCAACGAAGAAAGGTGTAAGGTATGAGGAAAATTAATGATGGTGGTGTGAACTGTGGAAGAAGTCGGGGACGTCCGAGGAAGACATGGCACGATCAAGTGAAGTAGATACTTGAGTCGGGCCATGTCAAGAGTCGGAATAATAGAAGAGCATAGCTGATACGATGCATGAATGTGATCAAAGCAAAGGGTGCGTGTGCCAAACCGAGTTGCTTTGCGGTCCGTTATCTCTGCCTACCCCTGCGGAGAATGTCGCGATGGTTAATTAACTAGTTACGAATAAAAATCATTTTATTTATTTCTGATATTAAGTTGATTTCCAAGCAAATGGGAGAATAATATGAAGTGCTGTTGAAAATGTGCCGAACGCTATTTCATAATATAGGTATATATCGAACGTCTCCGCTAGTTCTGTTAAAATGTACATTCACAAAAAGCGATACATTGAAAAATTGGTCGGGAAACTAACCCGACAATATGAATCGATCCTTTCGGGGAGCGGTGTACGAACAGCCGATCGGGTCTAAAGACCCTAGTCATCTACCTTCTGTCTCCTTATTGACGTGGGTATTGTTCGTAAAAAGGGATAGATTATTTAGTCGGTAGGGAGTGCGGGAGGAATGCATGATTGGGTCTTTTCGCGGAGAGCCTTAGGCGGATCGGGCCTAAGGACCGTGTCATCTCAGTATTGACGTATTGATTATCCCGACCACGCCCCTCGGGTTGGGGGCGCGGCACAATTAACCCGCACAGGGGTGGATCTGACTAATCATTTAAAAATGTAAGTGCCCTTCTTTCAATAACAATAAGGATACGATGTTTCTACTTATCGATGTTTCTACTTAATTGTCGACAGAATAGCACTTAATCTCAAACATGGGAACACCTAGCACAGGTTCGCCTAGTGAGGTATTCACAAAATACTACTACTAACCTATTTACATATAGTTAAGGACCATTAACATTTTTTCTTATTATATCTACTAAACTTATTATCTTTGTAAACCAATGAAATAATTTGTAAAGTTTATGTTCAAGAATACAAAAAAATGAATAAATAAATATAGATATAGGGGAGAGTAGGGTATATCGTACCGGTCGATAAATCGTACCACCCTATTATTTCCGCTACGGGTCACTCTTTATTAATCCTAAAAACACTCCGTGAACCGTTAGAAGCGTCATAGTTGTCCCGTCATTTTTAAACAGTGTTGGATCATGCGTCCGTTGGCAGTATAGTTTTTATGTTTTTTCACCATCTTGATCTAATTTTTTCGGGTCCTGCCTAAGGTCATTTTGTGTTTAAAGATATGTTAGTTTTTTCTCAAATTACGTTCAGTTAACATGTATATATTCTATAATTCGCTATTGAAAAATCAAACTTGTCAAGTGTATTGTTACCTTTCTGCTGTCATTATTTTATAAAAACTCAGAGTTTGCTAAATCGTACCGCCAGTGGGTTGATAAATCGTACCGGTACGATTTACCGTACGCGGAGACCACGGTGAGTGTGTGGTAAAAGTATCTATGAATGTTTTGTAATTATTTCCAAGTAAGCGATGAATGGAATTTTGTTTATTTAAACTCAGAGAACACTGTGTACAACTTTTTGTACAAAAATCTAAAGGATGGTTGGCGGTGTACGCCGCTTTCAACAGGACACTCCGACAAAATTGCGGCTCGGTGATTGACAGCGATTAAGCCATATGGTAAGCAAACGTACAAAAAAAAAAACAAATAATCCAACAACAAACAAACAAACAAATAAACAAACAAACAAACAATCAAACCAACAAACAAACAAACCAACAAACTAACCAACAAACAAACAACAATTAAACAAACAAATAAACAAACACACCAACAAACAAATAAACAAACAAACCAATAAGCAAACAAACAAAAAAAACAAACAAACTAACATCAAACAAACCAACAAACAAATAAACAAACAAACAATCAAACCAACAAACAAACAAACAAACCAACAGACCAACAAATCAACAAACAAACCAATGAAAACACAAACCAACAAATAAACAAACAAATAAAAAAAACAACAAACAAATAAACCAACCAACAAACAAATAAACAAAAAAAAACAAAAAAATCCAACAAACAAACAAACCAACAAACCAATAAACAAACAAACCGACAAATCAACAAACAATCCAATAAATAAACGAACAATCAAACAAACCAACGATCCAACAAATCAACAAACAACCAAACAAACCAATGAACAAACAAACCAACAAATCAACAAAAAAGCCATTAACAACAATGTAACAAACAAACAAACCAACAAATCAACAAACAAACCAACAAACAAACAAACGAACGAACAAACAAACCAACAATCCAATAAATCAACAAACAAACCAACAAAGCAACAAACAAATAAACCAACAAACAAAAAAATAAACAATCAAACCAACAAACAAACAAACAAACCATCACACTAACAAAGAAACCAACCAACAAACAACAATGTAACAAACAAACAAACCAACAAATAAACAAGCCAACACACCAACAAATCAACAAAAAAATAAAACAACTAACAAACAAACTAACAAACAAACCAAAAAACCAACAAACAAACCAACAAACCATCAATCAACAAACCAACAAACAAACAAACAAAGAACCAAAAAATTAAACAAACAAATATTGATTTTTATATATAAGATTACAAAATACTCTGCTCGCCTGCTCACGCATCTCGCAGAAACTGCGTCCCGGCCGCAGGTCCGATGTCACACATGTCTGTATATGTCATATCTACACATGTCTGCGTCTCAGTGTATGTCGCTCCACTTCCATGTTCTAGGTACGATTTATGTACCGGTGGTACGATTTACCATACCGGTTGGCTAAATCGTACCGAAATCCATTTTTTATAAAACTTTTAATTTGAAAACCTTCCAGATACGTGAAAAATATGATTTAAATATACATCGTACCCAATAAAACAGGCATTCATTTGAACCTAGTTCCACAACTCTAATCCATTTCCATCATACAGTATTGAGTGTTAAGTGCAAAGTGGTACGATATACCATACTCTCCCCTATGATTTTTTTAAATTTAAATTTTTGATACAATAGGTACATATAATAGACACATAAAATAATGAAAAGCATATAAAAAAGCTTAATATAATAAATGTGTGAAATAAAAAATCCAACAAAGGCAATTCCTGTGCATGGGTATAAAATTGATTTTGTACTTTTATTTTTATTTCTATGGTTATAGTGAATATTTTAAGTACTCGTAAACCTACATAAATTAGGGATTTAAAAAGATTAACTGAATAAATGCAATTTAAAACTACAACATAATAACAGTCTGCACTATTATATCGCATTTATGAAAGTTTTATAGGAATAGATGTTACAAGTGCAATTTAACGACATAAAAAACAAACAAAAAAACGTAGCAAATAATATAATATGTCTTTTCTAAAAGCTAACTAATGATGATATACTTAATGGCTTTGTTTAAACTTATAAGAAAAAAACGAATGCGAAAGGTCGCGCAGGGAGAAACAATTTCTTTATTAAGTGGCATTGCAACGCATGCCGGGAACTCGCTAGTACCTTATAAAATGTTAGGTGTTGCCTACGTAGTGCATATTGGAGAAAATTGACACCATACCAGCAAACATAAAAGAATCCTCTGAAATTTGAAAACAGCATTTTTTGGTTTCAAAAAAATATCATCCATTTATACAATAACCGAATACAACCATAACCGAAAAGGATTTTTTGAAGTGGAAACTTCTTTAGCACCGTTGTGGTTTGAAACTCGATGAAACGAAAAACAGCGACACTAAAAAGAGACAATCACATATATCTACAGGCTTTTGTCTGAGAGAGAATGAAATAGTATAATCGGTCTCCTCTTTGTGCGGTGCTTCGTAGCTTATCGGTCCCCTATTTGTCAGGTGCTTCGTAGCCTCCCCCTCTTGTCTACTTTAGTTTTCTGAAGGTTTCATTTCTATCGTGTGAGAATTGCACGCACTTTGTTTTTTTGTATATACCTCCACACAGGAGGCTCTGAGGAAAATAATTCCTCTCAAAACCTACGTCATCTTTGGGAATGTTGTGGAGGGTCTTTTTAAGAAAAGAAGTAGAGTAAGTTTTGATAAGGAAATGGGAATTAGGGGCGGGTAGGAGCTGGAGATCAGTGCGACCAGGAGTGACGGATGTATGAATCCATCCCTTCCACTGCGGTGTAAGGCGATGTTCGAGAGAGTACGGCTGGAGAAGTCAAATTGACTCCCTATACCGCTCTCTTCCGATCCGGCCTGCCATGCACCTGAGGGGCAGATGCATCCACCGCCAACACTCGCACAAACCTCACTCCATGAACCCGGACACTCTGCTAAGTCACCAACGTAGCGAACCATTGTCGGGTCATAAATAGGAACTTTTCTCTTGAAAGTATTTTTTATGCATCTGATACTATTTTTTATGCATCTGATACTATTTTTTATGCATCTGATACTATTTTTTATGCATCTGATACTATTTTTTATGCATCTGATACTATTTTTTCTAAGCTTGTAAGTGTTCGATTATATTTACAAGACTCTGTGTTAATAATATTCGCATTTTGCTTTATGTTGTAATTTTTATTGACACTTTTCTCAAAAAAATACAAAAAATAATATTTAAATAAATGAAGACAATATAAGCGAAACTCAATCGAAAATCTGGAAACAGAAAAATCAGAAAAACATATTGACACCTCTGGGACTCGAACCCAGGACCTCTTGCTTTTCGGGCAAACGCGCTAACCACTGCGCCACGGTGTCGATATCGACACCGTGGCGCAGTGGTTAGCGCGTTTGCCCGAAAAGCAAGAGGTCCTGGGTTCGAGTCCCAGAGGTGTCAATATGTTTTTCTGATTTTTCTGTTTCCAGATTTTCGATTGAGTTTCGCTTATATTGTCTTCATTTATTTAAATATTACAATTTGAGGTTTTACTCATAAAGTTAAAATAATAAAAAAATAAAAAAATAATCGTTCAGGCGCTCGAAATATTGATAAAAATTTACACAAAATGACGTTTGTTGCCGAAGAGGGCGAATTTATCAAAATCAGTGTACAGGTACCTAGTGGCTTGCTGACGGTGACGTATTTCTATATGAATAATCTGACAATATTTAAAAATCTCCTACCTGGGCGCCTGAGTGGGTGAATCACCCTTCATATACAAACAAAATAAAAATATGTGTGTATATACATATATGAATGTACGTATATGTGTATATGTATGTATATATATATGTATGCACGCACACATATAAAAAAATATATAAAATTTAAAATAAGGTTACGTACATTTTCATAATCTTATCCTTACGCACTTCTTTTTCTCTTTTCTATTTTCTATTTTCAACTTTTTATTATAATTTTACCAATTTTCAACATCATCACATACTAGTACCATATGTTTACACTAGACTTCATTCAAATTAACTATCCTCCATTGTTCACCATGAAACAGTCTCTACATGGTATGGTGATTTAATGTGTCTACTCTATGTCTATATCTGTGTCTAATTTATGTAACACGTATTTCATAAATAAGAAAACGTGTGCAATAAAATTTTCAGAAAAGTGTTAATATAAAAAAAAAATTGATTACAAAGTTTAAAAATGGCCAAAGTCACCTATTACACGGTAGTTGTGCCATATTTGATAAAGAGAAGAAGGATTCAACCACGGAATATATAGAGGTACGATCTAAACGTATCCAATCATGTCACCATATGCAATCATTTTATATAAGGCCATACGATTCCAGCCACCCAGGATCCAAAAAAACATATTTTAATATCGAATATATTATGTACTTTGATTAGCGTTTAGTGCCATTAAAAAATCAATAAAAAGGTTAACCTCGAAGATTTTATTTTATTTATACGTATTTTTAGATTTAGTTTTATAAATTCAAAACTATTTTTTCCACTCAAAACAACTCATTCGGGAAAAAAACATTTCTTTTTAACAGAAGCAGAAATTTCGACATAAACCTTTAACTTGGGTTAGAGCAAAAAAACGAGTGTGCGAACACGACTGAAATTAACTTACATCTCCCTCTCAACTTCCGTTCGCATCGCCCGACCGTTCGCCTCGCCCGATCACACTTTTCATAACGCTCTCGTCACGCATTCACCAGCTTACTCCCACAGTCAAGCGTGCGTAAAGGCCCGACCGTTCGTCTCACCCGATCACACTTTTCGTAACGCTCTCATCACGCATTCACCAGCTTACTCCCAAGTCAAGCGTGCGTAAAGAAGTTTTACTTCAAAAGTTTAGTAAATTTCACAACCTTCCCGATTCCTACCTGGCTTCGAGCCTACGAACAAACAAGCCGAAGCCTCTACGACAAATTCTTGCCGGGTTGAAGCTAGAAAACGAACAGAATCGAACGGAACGGAGAAAATAATTTTCCTTACAATATTAAAGTCTTTTCCCGGAGAGCAAGATTCATGGGCGTAATAACTCAACGAAATACCATAATTATTATGGTATTTCGTTATTTAATTATTATTATAACCTACCTACAATCTAGTAGGTAGGTTATCTAGTATCTTTTTGATACTAGATAAGTGATCTTTTTTGTAGGATGGATTTTGATACATATTTAAAGTGAAATGGATATCGTTGATCCATTTAAACACACGGTTGAGAGTGTGGGAATTATAATGGAAGACTATAGTTTAACAATAACTTACCTAGTTTGATGCGATTGAGGCTGTTTGCATTACATCTATTCTTGCGAAGTATTATTTCCTTAGATATACATAGTACGTGTAATGATGTTGTGCAAATGAGGTGTAACATTTTTGTGTTGGAAATACATGGTTTTGTCTAGAAACACTTTTTCCATATAGAATATATGGAAAAACCTCCTTTCATATTTTCAAGATTTCACATTTCACATGACGGAACTCACGCTTGTAAACATTTGGCGGACCAAGGATCATCGAATCCTACGAATTAAAAAAAATGTTTATGTTTGTAAAATCAATATCCAATCTTCAATTCAAACCACTCCAGAATGAACCGGCAAAAGAAAACATAAAAGAAAGCTACATCTAGCGACTCCGAAGAAGAAAACACAAATATTAATAATACGACCAAATGTAAGAAAAGTAATGTAAAGAAAGTTTCGAATTCTCAAAAATATATAAATTGATAAGATCTTTCCAGTTTAGGTTTTTATCTACTACTAGCTGACCCGGAGCACTTCGTACCGCCTCAGAATCAACCGTTGTGTTAACTTATTAGCTGAATAAAATGAATTTTTTAAAGATAAATGAATCAATTTAACTTTGTTTGAACCACTTTTATATTTGAGTAAATCCAACCGGTTTACACAATGAAACAACAAATTACACAATGAAGCAAATATCGATGCGCATCTGTCCGTGTTTACTTTTTGTTAGTATCAGAGATTTGCAAGGATTTATAATTTTAATGATTATCTTACTTTTCCACTTACTTATGGGAATTGCGTTTCATTTTCTTTATACGTGTGAGGGAGGTTTATTATAATTATTGTATTTTTCCTTTGGAGGGGTGCAGACATATGTTCACTGTTTGTCTCATTTTCGACTGATGACATTTAGTGTGTAAGAAATAGGGGCAGCATTATTTGTTTTAGAACAAAAGCAAAATAATCGTCGCATTGACATTTGACATTTTTGAATTTTAGGAATTAAAGATTATTCCTTAGTATAGCAGTGAGGGATGGAACTGGCAGAGGAAAGATGAAAGTGGACTGAATGCTGAAGAAATGAGATGTTGCGTGTGTGAGGTAAAACCGTGTGAGAAATGTGTAGATCGGCAAAGAATGCAAGGCTGATGTAAACGTAATGAGAAAGATTAAGAAAGAGACCCTCCGATGGTTTGGGCACGCAGAGAGAGAACGAAGAAAGGAGTGTAAGAAGAATAGTGGCCTTATACCAGGACGATACTGAAAGTATCTTACACTCAGGAACATGTCGCAAATATAATATTACTATCTGGTTCCCGGCATGCGTTGCTATGCCATTTTTAAAAACAATTAGAAGTTATGGCGTGACCAAGGGAAACGGGGATTAATTTTTATATATATAGATTTTTAATTAATCAATCGTGAAATAACACAAATTAATCGATTCAAACCCACGACCTTCGGATTGCTACGGTCATACTTTATATCTTGTAATGATCTGGAACCCTTTCTTTGTAATTTATTTTTATTCTTTATTTAAAGGTACTTGTTCCATAAAAAATACATTACATTTTATTTTGCGATGGGCCCGAGCGCACTCAAGACCACGCCCTGAATAATAATGGATCATTTATTTTTGATATTATTATTTCTTTTCTATTCATGTTCTTGTTTCTTTACGGGGTAAATATATAAATATGTATAATTATATGGGACGTGTGGGATTGCACTATCCTCCCCTAAGATTATTATTATACGCACCAGATTTAAATGTCCGGGTTAAATTTTCTCCACAGGAAAAACTAAACCCTTTCACACACTTCCCCAAATGATCATCTAGTCAATCCACGCTATGCAATTGCACTATATAAGTATTATAAATACAAAACAATACAAGAACAACATGTCAACCTACCAGAGACCAAATGGGGAAAAAAAATTCACCGACTCCAGATATTTTCTTATCAGAGGGTTCGGCTCTTTAGAACTCCTATAAATCCTACTGATCCCTCAATATAAATATTTAAAAAATCTTTTGTAATCCTACATGTATTTAAAACGACCGATTTTTTCATTTTTATGTATAAATTCTTTGACAAATCTAACATGCCTAAATTTTGAATGAAAGACCTAGGTATAATGCCAGTAGCCGAAATAACAAATGGTAATATTTTGAAATATTACCATTTGTTATTATTATTAATACCTGATGGTGAAATAAAGAGTAAGTCACTAAATGTAGGTATTTTGGACATAACTTTCAAAAGTTATTATAAAAAGAGTTATCCAAATAAAAATTAAATAAATAACATTAGTAGAGTAGAAATAGAAACACTTGTGAAAAGGACAGAGTAACGAATTCCGTGAACATCGGAGTCATCAACCAAAACCGCGCGTGTACAAACAAAAGATGAAGACAATTTAAAATGATCTCCGTAACTATTTGTGACTTGCCTCCCCCCAGTGGCGGTGGCGGTGGCGGTGGGGGAATATAAATGTGTTTTTGAATTTAGCGAGACCATTAAATAATGATCTATAAAGCCGGAGCGGGGAGTTCCAACCCAAAAGGGTGCATATCAACATTAATACTGCTTAGAGGGGAGGAAAGTCATTTACTGTTTGGGGTGTTCTGCATAGCTTCATTAAACTGGTTTGTATTTGAATACTCGCAGCTTAATTTATTCATTCCGATTAAATTAAGTGAAAAATTACGCTGATAAAAAGAGAAACAACTACTCAACGCGTTGTTAACTAGATTATATACCAATTGACATGTGTTAGACATCTAGGTGGGAAAATGTAAATAAGTATTTTATTTTATTAAATGAGGCATTGTCTTCATTTAATTAAATATTAGAATTTGAGGTTTTACTCATAAGGTTAAAAATAAAAATAAATATTAAAATTGTAAGTTATTAGATATGTATTATTTTAACAACCAGACACCAGTTCATCACCAGATTCTGTAAAAAAATCAGTTTTACCAAAACTATGTTTATATCGAAGCCTGAGTTGCCTCAGATGCTGGGTGTAGTACATTGGAGGTTATCCACCAGTTACCCGCCCTGGTATAAGTAACAGATGGTTACTCCTCCAAGGCTCTCGCAAAGACAATTTTTTTTAAAGAACGAATTACATTTATGGTGGGTTTCTTCATTTACCGAGAATGCTAAATGCAATGCTAATTGTAAAAGTAAACAGTCAAATGCATAGAAATTTTTAAATTTCGATCGCTGACTTTTACAATTAGCATTGCATTTAGCATTCTCGGTAAATGAAGAAACCCACCCTTAGTTTAGAATGAATTTAGACCTCCAATGACCCTGCATATGTTGTTAGTAAGCAGTATGCAAGTGCTTAGCGGGAAATACACGATACAATATGTGTTAGTATGACAAAATATAGACAAGACAATGGGACAGGTTGGTGAAAGTCTATGAGGTGGCAAGCACTGGATGATTGTATCCAGCGTATCATACAAGCTCCTGATTGGGAGGAAGACACAGTACATAAGTAATAAGGGCATGGCAAACGGTTGGAAGACCTCTCCAATCAATTGGCAGTCCCAGCAAGAATACGCACGTAGTTCGGTCTAGCCATGAACCACACTCAACTTCCGCACCCCTTAGCCGGTTCCTCGGCGATGCCTCTCAGAAAAGTAAATAGGAGATTGCGGGGAAATACCCGACGACCCCAAGGAATGGGTGTAGTACAGTACAAGGCCCGCAGATAGTATAGAGAGTACACAACCGCTGACCCGTACAAATCGCCAAATCACTGTTGAATTTAGCAGCCACCAATGGTCCAGAGTTCCAAAACACTTGTAAAAACCTTTGACTGTGGAGAAACTGTGGGTGGCCCATTTGATAGATGTCAAGCGAATTGCAATCTTTAGAGCATAGGGATCAGGTAGGTATACTGTCCTTATTCTATTACAGTGGAAGGTATTACAATGTCGAGCTAATGCCATTGATCGCTTCAGTAACGCTGCATTGTTGGGATATACACCAAACGCGCACCCAACATTTATCTCTCTCTCTGGTTTCAATCTACCACAACACAGGCATGTGCCTAGTATGGTGGTCGAAAATTCCCCAATTTATGTAACGAATATTTCAAAGAATAAAGAAACTTTAAAAAAAAAAAAAAATCCTGAGATTGGTTTGCAGCAATGTCATCTATTCATTTCTTCCACTCTTCCCTGTCTTATGCGGCTCTTTTGAAGTCTGCATATGATGAGCAGCGCACGTCCACCAGCAGGTCCTCCAGGTACTCTCGGCGTGGGCGTCCCCTAGCGTTTGTCCCCTCGGTCATACCCTCCATTATGGCATGCAAGAGGCCTTCTTGTCTTATTACATGGCCGATCCATCTTGCGCGCCTTTCGGACAAGGTCCTGAGCAGGTGCCTTCCTCCTTCGATTCTTTGGAGAACCTCTTCATTTGTTATGTGGTCTCTCCAGGAAATTCCTAATAGTCTTCTATAGGACCACATCTCAAAAGCCTCTAGTCTCCGTTTATCTCTTTCGGATAGGCACCATGTTTCACAGCCGTACATCAACATACTCCATACATAGGTCTTGACGAGGAGTATTCTCAGTTTCAGGTCTATATTATTTGATTCTATTATTTTCGACCTTTTATTGAATGCAAGCCTAGCCTGGTGTATACGGCTGTTGACCTCGCTCTTAGACCGACCGTCCCATGTTATTTTACTCCCGAGGTAGACAAACTCCTTGGTGTTCTTTAGTGGAACTCCTGACATCTCTACTCTCATCTGATGTTGCGTTCGGCCTACAGTCAGCAGTTTTGTCTTTATTTATCTTCATGTTGTAATTATTTTGAAGAATGCTTTGCATGATTGTTAAGGCCTCTTGGAGTTCTTCTTCCCTTTCAGCAACCATAGCAATATCGTCAGCAAACCATATCATATCCACCTTTTGCCCGTGTATCTTTACACCTTTTCTGTGACTCATTCTCTCTCTCAAGTCGTCAATCGCACTTTGTATATAAGCGTTAAAAAGAACAGGTGACATAGAGCATCCCTGTCTCACCCCTTGTCTTATACTGGCTTCTTTTGTATCATTGTCACATCTAATTATAGCGGCCTCATTCTTGTATAGCGCCTGGATTATTCGTCTATCTCTATATTTGATGTCAATTCTCTTCAGAATCTCGAAGAGTCTTTTCCATTCTACTTTGTCGAAAGCCCTCTCCAGGTCTATGAATGCGATGAATGTATTTTGGTTTCTTTTTATTCTTTTTTCTAGTAGTATTCGTAGCGACAATATTGCTTCTCTGGTTCCTACACCTCTTCTAAAGCCAAACTGGTCTCCGGAAAGGATGTTCTCTACTTTTGGTTCGATTCTTTTTAGGATGATATTAGTCAATATTTTTGAGGCATGGGATATTAGGCTAAGAGTTCTGTGTTGTTCACATTTCGTCGTGCCCGCCTTCTTTGGTAATGCGACAATTTGGCATTTCTCGAAATCCTCTGGTATCTTTCCAGTCTTATACATTGTCTGTATCATTTTAAACAGGGCATCTATTGTTCCTTTTCCTGCTGGCTTAATTAGTTCAGCCGGAACGTCATCGATTCCGGATGCTTTCCTGTTTTTGAGATTTTTCAGTGCGAGGTCAAACTCTTCTCTAGTGATTGGATCTCCCAAATCATCTGCGTCTACCTCATTTTCTCTTTCTATCAATGTTTCGTTGTCATTATTTCCCTTTCCATTGTACAGAATTTCGAGATATCTTTTCCATCTCTCTCCTATTCGGTCCTTTTCGAAAAGTATTTTGCCGTCTTCTCCTTCTATCGCATTACCCTTTCCAACTCTCATCCCAAAGAAGTCTTTCACCGCAGCGTGGGCTCTTTCTACATTTCCTCTCTTGAGGTCGTCGTTTATCTCATCGCATTTATTCTGGTAGAAAGTTTCTTTGGCTATTCTTGATTCTCTATTTATTTGGTTTCTCAGCACTTTGTATTTCTCTTGTGATTCAGCTCTTTTATTATTTTTGAGCTCTCTTCTATCCTTTATCATATTTAAGATCTCATCGGTTATCCATTCCTTCCGTGATTGGGGTTTTTCCTTGCCTATAGTTTCCTCTGCCGTAGTTATAATCTTCGTCTTTATCATTTTCCAGATCGCATTCACGTTCTTCTCTTCTATTAGGTTGCACTCTTGCGTCTTTTCCCTAAAACTGTCGCTGAACTCTTTTATCTTTAAAACTTTTGTATCCCATTTGAAATTTTTTCTCTTTTTTAATTTTTTCAATTTTAGGAGACTTTTGGCCATTACCATATTATGGTCACTATCTATATCTGGACCGGAATAGCTTCTACAGTCTTTTATTTGGTTTTTAAATCTATGTCTAATCATTATATAATCTATTTGCAGTCTTTGTCTGTCTCCAGGGGATTTCCAGGTGTATCGCTGTCTTGGGTGGTGTTGGAAACAAGTGTTTGCTATCACTAATTTGTGTTTTTCGCAGAATTCTGTCAATCTGTTTCCTCTGTTGTTTCTTGCACCCAACCCAAAGGGCCCAATGCAAGTTCCTTCACGTCCTTCTCCTATGACAGCATTCCAATCTCCTAGAAGAATCAGATTTTCACCTGCTTTTATCTCTAATATAAGTTTATCTAGCGAACTGTATACCTCCTCCACTTCTTCTTCGCTAGATGTTCGCATATATACTTGGATAATTACAGTGTCTACGGGCTTAGTTTCTATTTTGACTAGAATAATTCTTCCGCTATATTGCACGTATCCCTTAACCCGTCTTCCCCACTCCTTGCACAGCACAACGCCTACTCCTCCTTGGCCAGGTTTATCCTTTATGCATCCTGTGTGGATGATTCTGTAGTTGCCACTCCAGAAGTCTCCGCAATTGGGCCATCTCATCTCTGCTATACCTAGGGCATTCAAATTTACTTTTTGCATCTCAGCTTTCAGATTATCCAGTTTGCTGTTTTGCAGTAATGTGCGGACATTCCACGTTGCCCATCTCGCTATTTGGTTTTTTGTATTTCATTTTTGTTTTGCTATTGACTTTGTGTTTCTAGCATCTCGAGCAGTCCCCACCCGGAGATCCGAACGGGGGACTATTTTACCTCCGGAGAATTTTACTTGAGATTGGGTATTCATGTTTTGCTGGTTCTTGGGATGCCACTTGGACCTTTAATGTGGTAGTTTCCCGTTTCTTTCCACATCCTATACCGTTGACCTCGAAGGTTCTTCCGCCTTTGGAGATTATTTACTTCTCCAGGACAATAGGGTGCCCTAGACAACAGACGCCTGGTAGGGCGAAAGTTGGTGGTCAGCTTATTCCGGCCAACGCTCGGTCCCTGTCTATATTAGCCGATACGAGGTCGTTGCTCACTCCCCACCACGAGAAGGAAATAGATCAGGATTTTCCTGTCCTCAAACTTCACAGTTTCAGTTCTCGCTTCCGAGCTAGAACCACGATAAAATTTCGCTCCCGCATTTTTAATTCTTAAAAATAGTAGCTGTGAAGTTTTATGGAAAATTTTTATACCACCTAGTGCAAAATTACAAGGGCTACACGCCTGTATTGTTTTTTCCCCAATTTTTTCTAGTTATAAGTGACTTTTTTAAATAATAAGTGTAAAAAATAAACTTTCCCGTTACGGGCGGTTCCGGGCATATATCCTGATACCCACCGCGGGCATCTGGTGTAACTCTACAAACTATAAGTGTTACAAAACAAACCCGGTCCAAAACTATTTAATTTAAGTGAAATTTATGTACATTTTATTTTTTGAATTTTTTCAAAAAAGTTTTTTGTTAAAACAGTGCATCAAATTAAGTTGTTTTGAGGCGTGACTCTTCCCATTCGACGCGGATTTTTTTTCCGTGTCTGGTGATACCCTAATACCCCAGTTCTGTGTTTGTTTTATGACTTTTCTACGCGTATAAAGTTTCTTTATGACGTACCTTTTTTAGGGGGTATCCCAAGGCACTTCGTGGGCCCTTTTCAGACAATACACGTGGGAATTCCTTCTGGATCATTCTAGAAGCTACCATGAAGAGTACTAAGCTACGTAGCGAAATATAATAATTTTAGTTTATATTTTAATCAGTGGAAGGATACTAAGCTACCTAAAAATAATTTTTAATTTATCAATTTAGTGAAAATATCCCGTGATTTTGTCTAAAGTGCCATAACTTTTTTCCCAGACACTTTTCGAGAGTTCTGAGACCAGTTTGGGTGAACCAAATTTCCCAATTTTTTTCCCCATTTTTGGGGAAAATTTCGGTTTTTGTGGGAAATTCCCACATTTTCCCGACTTTTTAGGGAAAGATGGGGTCAGACGTAGTTTCGTCGGCCGATTCCGATGGGGCCGGTCCCGACCCTGGGAAATCATTGGAAATGTGGAAAAGGTCGGTTTTAACCCAAATTTAAAAATTTATTGCACTTAACAAATCAGTGACCCAAGGGGAACCAACTAAGGGCAAGAGAAAATCAAAAAAAAACGTCAAATCGACTGATTTGGGCTCCGATACTGACTCGGAGATGGAAATAGAGGTTGGGCAATCTAACCCATTACCCGGAACTAGTGGTGCTTCGATCGTCGGAATCCACCCCCCAACGCCCATTGCAGGGAGCAAGAAGAGAGCACGCATCGGCGATTCTCCCGAAAGTCAGATGAGTCTTGCCAAGTCTTCCAAGAAGGTGATCCCAGCTATGGAGAAACGCCATAAGATTAGATGTCTCGTCATGGACAGTTCAAATAAATTAAACAAGGCTGACAAAAGTGCTCTAAACGAGATCCTTGACGACCTAATGTCGGATATCACACACCTGATGCTTGATCTCAACACGATGTCAACAAGGAGTTCAACCATCGATCAGATGCTGAATGCCCAGGCTAACCTAAACCAAAAACTGGACACGGCTATTAAGGCGCGCCCGCCTGTTACCAAGGAGCCTCAGACAAGGTCTTACGCGTGTGCTGCTGCCGG
The DNA here is from genome assembly GCA_917880885.1 of Limnephilus marmoratus. Classification (NCBI taxonomy): domain Eukaryota; kingdom Metazoa; phylum Arthropoda; class Insecta; order Trichoptera; family Limnephilidae; genus Limnephilus; species Limnephilus marmoratus. The sequence continues at coordinate 48,674,052 of OU862920.1, read as the reverse complement.
CTTGCCGAACTCCAAAAAGGTAGTCATCAATGGCTTCGAGCGCCCGCTGCCTCCCAAACCCCTGACCATCCTTGTTTACCCGAACGTTCCGGAGGGTGAAACATCAGAGGCCACACAAAAAAAATTGGAAAAGGCTATTAACCCAAAAACTGAGGATTTCCAAGTGGTCCGTCTGAGGAAAATAAAGGGGGCTGGGATGGCCCTACAAGCCAGGGATAAAAAGGGACTGGAGAACATTAAGAAAGCGGAAGCCAAACTTTCGGCAAGTGGCCTGAAAATAGTTAACCCTATGGGACGATTACCTAAAATAGTTATCTATAACGTCCCCAAAGGGGAACCAACGGAAGACCAAGCTCTCTTCACAGAGATATTCGCAAACAACTTGGCGGGTAACACTTCGCTGACGCTGGAGGACCACCTCCGCACTATGAGGAGAGTGTCTCTCTTCGGAAAGAGAGACACGGGAACTATGAATATGGTCCTGTCATGCCATCCGGCTGCCAGGAAGGTACTTCTAGACAGCGGGATGTGCTTCCTTGGCTGGAACGCTTGTCGTACACGGGACTATACTGGGGCCACTCGTTGCTATAAGTGCCATCAATATGGTCATATATCAAAGAGTTGCTCCCAAGACCAAGTATCTTGCCGCCATTGCGCCGCTGTGGGGCACGATTTTGAGACTTGCCCCAAGAAGGCACTACCCGCTGTCTGCGCAACGTGTACGCGTTTCAAGAAGCCAGCAGATCATCCGACGGGTGATAGGGACTGCCCGGCCCAAAAAGCGGCAGTGGAAGCAGCCTTCCGTATGACGGACTATGGATCCTCATAGTCCCCTTTCCCTAGGTCAGATTAACCTCCAGAGATCCCGGATGGCCACGCTGGAGGTGCTGCGGGTCATGTCTGATCTGAACATTGACATCATGCTCATTCAGGAACAGTACACCTGGGAAGGTAAGACCCCCATTAATTTTCCGGGCGCGGTACTCGAAGTCGGCCGCTCACCAGGGGCGGGTGTCCTGGTCAACACCTCGTTGGTCAGTCCCCTCCTTCTGGCTGGTTTTTCTGATGAGTACCAAACCTGTGTATGTATTATATGTATTAGACTTGGCGATACTGAGATCTTTTTGATCTCAGTTTACTTTAAATTTGGGAACCCGGTGGGACCCCACATCCTGAGTCTGACGCGCGCGCTCAACGCGCTTAAAGGCCGTAACATAGTTATCGGAGGTGACTTTAATGCACGCTCACCATTATGGTTTGACACTAGCAATTGTAGGACGGAACGATCAGACGCCGTGGAGGACCTGATTGCTGCGCAAGGTCTCAGTATCATGAATGAACAGAGTTCTTTTTTTACGTTTTCGAACATACATGGTGAGAGCAACATTGATCTAACTCTTTGCTCTGGATCAGTTGCGACCAGGATTTCAAAGTGGACAGTCCATGAGTGCGAGATTAATTCGGATCATAGGTTAATTACTTTTACGGTTGGTGTCAAAAAAACTGAAGCTCCAAGATCCTCCTGGTATTTCAACACCACTAGGGCGAATTGGGATAACTTTGGGGAAGCGCTACGAGATACGCTAAGGGATTTTCACCACGTAGCAGCTACTGATCCGGATAATTTGGGGAACTTTTTTAATAAGGCGGTTGTATCGGCTGCCAACTCGTCTTTGGGAAGATCAAACCCGAAGACTAGTATCAGGACGCCGTGGTGGTCACCTGAGCTGACTTCGCTGAAGGGGGCCTATAAGAGGGCCTACAGGGCGCTGGGGCTGTCCAGGAGTGGCAACTGTACGGAGGAGGAGACGGTTGCACTTCAGGCGAGCCTCAGGTCTGCCAGGTCGGCCTTCAAACGGGCCGTTCTCCTGGCGAAACGAGCTGCTTGGCATAATTGGGTTAAAGACGTGGGTAACGCCAACCCGTGGGAAATCCACAGCGCGATTGCAAAATCCGGTAAAGGCTCTGACCGGTACTTGTCAACAGTAATTGGGATAACAGATGGGAGGAACGCTGAGACAGTGGATGTGGCCTCCACTCTCGAAACACTCTTGGGTGAGTTAGTTCCTGTAGATTCAGTAATTGGGGAAAGTGACCACCATAAACAGATAAGAAATCTGTCACGGCTGCCACCTAGAAACCTTGCCCAAGAGGATAACTTCACTAGAGTCACTAAGGCAGAAATTGAGGTGATAATTAAGGGTTTGGGTCCTAAGAAGGCACCAGGGCATGACAGGCTCAACGGCGTGATTGCGAAGCAAGTCTGGGTCCACGCCAAGGAGGAGCTCTTCCAGGTGATGGACACGTGCTTGAGGAGGGGAGTTTTCCCCTCTGAGTGGAAGCGTGGCGTGCTCCGGATTATACCAAAGGGGAACGGAAAACCACTAACGGACATCAAGGCCTACCGGCCGATTACCCTCCTTCCCGTTTTAGGCAAGATCCTTGAAAAATTGATTAGGCAGCGACTCCGACAAACCCTGTCTCCGGCCAGTGACCTGCAGTTCGGCTTCGTCCCCGGTAGATCCACGGTGCACGCCCTGTCGTATGCGCTTGAATGGGTGAAGGCTTGCCCAAAGAGGTATGTAGTTGCAATCTTCCTCGATATCACTGGTGCCTTCGATCATGCGTGGTGGGCAATGATACGTACAAAGGTGAAAAACAGGCGGTGTTCAAACTTATTGTTCCAAGCCATCGATGACTACCTTTCTGATCGTACCATTACGATCAGTTTCGGTGAGTTTTGTATCCAGAGGGAAGCAGACATGGGATGCCCGCAGGGCTCCATCCTTGGACCTGACCTGTGGAACATCTCCTTTGATGACTCCTCCAGGTTACCCTTGCCTGAAGGATGTATCGCTGTCGACTACGCTGATGATAAGTTGTATCTGGTCGCTGGGGACAGTAGAAAAGAAGTGGAGAACAAAGGCAGTGAAGGTTTGCAGATGTTCCTAGACTGGGGTGAAAGAAATAAGATGACCTTCGCTCCCCACAAGACCAAGGGCCTCCTGATGAAGGGCTTTCTCAGTAGAGAAAGAAATCCTACCATCAGAATGGGAGATTCTAACATCCGCTTTTTTGAAACAGTGAAATACTTAGGCGTCACTCTAGATCGATCGTCCTCTTTTCTGGCTCACGTCAAAGAAGTATCCAGCAAAGCTCAGGCTCTCTTCTTGAAGCTGAGGAGACTCTCCACAGCTAAGTGGGGATTGCGTAATCCGGCTCTGCGAACGCTATATAGGTGCGTATATGTGGCGCAAGTCTCGTATGCCGCCTCTGTGTGGGAGCACCGCCTGGAAAATTCTCTGATACTCTTAGCTCTCAAGCGAGGCCAACGAACCCCCTTGCTGGCACTCTCTGGTGCGTATAGAACCGTTGCTTCGGACGCTTTACCCGTTTTGGCTGGCATTTTGCCTATCGATCTGGAAATCAGGGAGGTGCTTACTAAGCAGAAATTAACCAGAGGAACCCCGGCCACTCACCTAGGCGTTGTTCTGACACCGGGAGGGCCGGGAACTCTCCCTGGGCTGCTACGTCAAATGAGGGATCTGTCGCTCCAAGAGTGGCAGGTCCGTTGGGATAGATCGAATTTGGGAAGATGGACCTTCTCCTTCTTCCCATCAGTTAAAATCAGAATGGAAGGGGCTTATCTCAGACTGGATCACCACATTACCCAGCTTCTGTCCGGGCATGGGGAATTCAGGGGGAGACTTCACACCCTCTTCCTGTCCCCCCACCCCAACTGCGCATGCGGATCAACCAACCAGTCGGCCGAGCACATTCTGTGGCACTGCGAGATCTTGACGGACGCTAGAGAGGAAATGCTCGATGGTTTGGACGTACCTATCAGACCAGTGTGGAACACTGATCTGGTTTCGAACAAGACGAACTTCGAGTGCTTGAGGAATTTTACAAGGATCTGGGTTGAGAGATGGCCTGAGCTTAGAGTCGCGGATTAGTAGATTTTGGCACCAGGTGTACTTGTTCCTGACCAACCATGGACTTTCTTTGCTTCTTACTCTCTTACCAATATTGCCCAGGATGTTCAGTTTTATATTTTATTTTACATTTTATGTTTATTATTTACACCTTTACATTTTTATGTTTTTTTTTTTTTTTTGCTTTTACAGTATTTATACATACATATACATATATACATATATATATATATATATTTTTTTATTATTTATTCTTAAGTTTATTATTTACACCTTTACATTTTTATGTTTTTATGCTTTTACATTTTTATGTTCATGGTCTACTGTTTACAGATGCCCTGCGTAATTTAACGCTCATGTCTATTTTACGTTTTTTCTTTTTTTTTCTAAATCGCCATTTTATTTTACATGTTTATGATTTTTAGTTTGGTTATATGGTGCATTCACATGCCCAGCGCTGACTTCCACACGCTCTTGTTTATTTTTTTCTTTTTTTGCGATTTACTATGTTATCAATAAATTTTTCTTTTTAGTTATGTTTTTTTTGTGAGAACTGAACTCAGTTGCTCGTTTTGTGCCGTCCTTCTCCCCATATAAGGGGTTGGACCCTGGACCGTGTCCCCGCCTACGTACCATGGCCGGTCTTCTGGAACTGGTGGAGCTGCACCTGTCTGCCGCGCCACCCCCTGTGACATGAAGAGGCTGGGGAGAAGGCTGAACGACATCTGGAGGCTGTCCGTCCCGCCTCCGGCGATCCGACGCTTCTCTCCCTAGGGTCTTCTTCTATGATTTCCAATTACTCTCGTCTAGGCACCACCGGCTAGCTGGCTTACGGACGACGCTGCCGGTTGTCGGGAGGCCGGACAATCAGCCTCCTTCACTGTCTCGGGGACCGCCGGTAGCCAGTTTGCGGTAACATCAGTTCTACTCTGTACAAATGTTATTTTACTTTTGTTGCTTTTTTTATGAACAGTACTCGGTGCCGCCCGCTGGATTGCGTATGGTCTTTCGCTGTCATGAGCTGATTACTCATGACGGCTGCTGTCTATTTTGTTCATTTTACTTTTTTATGTCGATGTTACTAACCACTTGTTTGACTGTCCACGAGGCTCACTGCTTTGGCGGTGACTACCTCCATGGGCTTTAGAATTGTAGAAATGACCATTACAGTACAGTCCTGTAGGCGCGACCGCATACCGCCACCTAACACAGTATGAGGGGACATTGAAGGTCTAGATTCGTTACATTAAATGTAGAGCCGTTTATTCAAAAAAATTAGATTCTTGTGAGAACTCCGAAGGGGCGACCATAAGTTGCCTATACCGGGGTGGGACAGTGGTGGGTACTTCAATGTCCTCAAACTGGGTTTTTACAGATGCAATGCCGCCTCATGGAGCCTCATGAATGAGTTTTTCTTTTGCCCTGTTTAATTTATCTTTGTCATACTAACCTATTTTTTGCATTTTGTTTTTCCTGTTAAGCACTTGCATACTGCTTACTAACAACGTATGCATGGACACTGGAGGTCTAGATTCGTTCAAAATAAATAAATGTAGCTTCGTTTAACAAAAAAATTAGAATCTTGCGAGAGCCTTGAAGGAGTAACCATCAGTTACTTATACCAGGGCGGGTAAGAGGTGGATTACCTCCACTGTCCTCAAACCTGAGACCAGAAGGCATTTCTCAGAGTTCTCCAGTACTTTCGGGGAGCATTTATACAACATTTATACACGGTTGATATTTGTCGTACGAGAACGGGTCGCTTTTACGACTCGTTGTGTTCGCCTCTGTGTTTTCTCCCTCCTATAATGTGGGTCTCTTCAAGATCCATGTTCACTCCTTCCTCTCCTCTCTTCCACACAACTTCTTCAAATATACCTGAGCATAAATATTTTCCCCAGGGCCTCGTGTGTGAAATTAATGTGAAATAAATATCTTCACTTGTTTAATGACCTACAACAATTATTTAGACTTCATAAAAAAATCAAGTTCTTGGCGTGAGTTGACCATTCTACACAATCTGATGGATAGTGGTGAATTATATCCATAATTAGTCGAGTGTTGATTGAGGAAGAGCAGTTCGTATTTCTGAGTCTACAGGAAAAAAGGCAACATTTTTTAAAAACTGTAAAATAAACAAAACATGTGTTGCAGCTAAAAAGTTATTATTTTTTATTTAAAAAATAAAGACAAACATATCCGGGTTACGAATAACCTGACAATATTAAAATATTTTAAAAAATCCCCTACTACCACCAAAGTGTTAGTAGGGGATTTTTAGGTGACGGCCGGCGTAGTCCAGTAGTAAGGCTCTTGACTCAAATAATATATAGTATATTTGCGGCACGTTCCAGAGTGGAAGATACTCCCAGTATCGCCCTGGTTTAAGACCACCATTCAGAATTGAAACGTTGCTTAAAAATGGCTTCTGCCGTGTTTGGTGACCAGATCTATATAGCCAGGTACTTCCCCACCTTCCTCTCTCCTATCTCCTTCCCCTCCTCACTACCTTCAGCCTCACAACATAACCCAATAGGGTATTTTCACAGTTTTTTTTTATTATTGAAAAAAATAAAGTAAAAAATTACGATGATAAGGGAATTTTTATTTTATTTTTATGACGACGAATAAACTTTCTATGACGTTTTAAAATACGCCTTTTTAAAATGCCGCTAAAACGGTGTTTTCGCGCCCAATAACTCGGTGACGTCACAAGTGAGAATCATCGTGCTATTGCCGCCGTAAGTGACTCTAGTGAGTTCGTAAGTTGTAGTTGGTGTTATTTATTGACTTCCAGTGTGCTCGATTTATATCGTCATATTTATCTTATAGCTTCCCACTTGCTAAACATGTATAGTTTGGCACACATGGGTACAAAAACTATATGAAAAACCCAAAATAAGATGTTTAAACGACCCTTTTTAAAGCGACAAAAAATGTCGACAGTGTATAAATGTTGGGCGTGCGTTTAATGTGTTTGATACCAGTGCCGAAGGGTTCAATAGCGCTAGTTCCTCGGAGCATCTTTTATTGAAATACCGGTAAAAGAAGGACACCATTCCCACCTGAAACCTGTGCGCTAAAGATTGCAATAAGTTTGTTAGAGAGGGAAATCTATCGAATGAACCACCCGTTTCTGCTTTCTGAATTTTCAAATATTTTGGGGCTCTAGACCAAACGTGGGTGCCAAATTCAATAGGCGGACTTTCGTACTATCTGCAGCAGTTTTGTACTATCTGAAGTACCTATATGTTGGCCCTATAGTACAATACCTCAAGCTTCTGAGAAGCTAACATGACTTTTGCTTCGATGGAACCCCCGCCCCGTGCCTGCTTTTTTGCAGGTTTGAATTTTAACGCTACAATAAAAAAAAACATTCCGTTGTTTATATTCATAATTTAAACGTGGGAACACCATTGTATATCTACACAATAATGACGGCATCCGTGGTCGAGGAGTAAGGCTCTCGACTAGCAATCCCGACGTTAACAATCATTTATGTATGTATATAAAATACATTTATAATAATTTTATATATAGATATTTTATTTATTTTTTATTTTTAAAGCAAGACAAACATTCTCTGGTTACGAATGATCTGATATTATGTGAAAATCTCCTACTACCACCACAGTAATAGAAAAGTGTTGCTTGTGTCGTGATGGAGAACCCAAAAGCGATGCCCACTCAGCCACTGACCGGTCTTTGAATAAGTTGTTTTGCATTTCACAATTTATTCGTTAAAAATAAAACGTAGTATATTTGCGGCACGTTCCAGAGTGGACGATACTTTCAGTGTCGCCCTGGTGTAAGATCACCATTCAGAATTGAAACGTTGCTTTACTTCCCCACCTTCCTCTACCATTATGGATTACGCCATTAAAAAAAACACTGTCAGTCATTACAGCTGGATAATATTATATAAAACTGTAGAAAGAACACAAGCAACTTAAATATGAAATAAAACTGTCAATAACCGCCAACAAGTCGAGAATGTTTAGACCTTTGATAGTAACGCGGTGATAAACCTCTGAACGTAGTCACTTGTGACGTCATAATTCGTACACCAATCATGGGCCGTTTACATTTCGTTCCATTTACGCGTATTTTGAAATCAATAATTATGAGTGAAAATATTAAAATTAAACATTTTAATTGCGATAATCATAATTAGAAAAATAATCTTTAAATCTTCCACATGTTTTGAGCGGTATGCCTGGTTTGTGAAAATACCCTATTGGGGATGCCATAGTCCCACTGGCTCCAAACGGGAGCAGTTGGGACTCTTGTGCGGTATTCGTGTAAAAAAAAAAGAAAGTATCGTGATGGAGAACTAAGCCAGCCGAGGAATCGAACACGCGACGCCCGGGTGCTCAAACGCGATGCCAACTCAGCCACTGACCGGTCGAAATGTGTGGAATTGATGTTAAAAAAAAAACTAAACTGTCAGTTATGTAGGTAGTTATAAGAATTCAAAGACCACCTAATCTCTTTGTGGAGACACTCGGTTGCTACAAAGGAATCTTATCAATTGCCCTCCTTTCTATTGTTAAAAATAAGGGTTGACCTCGCGAGCACGGGAGCGAGGGAAGTATCAAATCTACCCATGTTCTTATTTAGTTTTAGGATGTGTCATGTATTTTCTTATTTCCCATGGATGCACGATTCCATGACAGTTGATCCCCCGACAGTCTCCCCCCCCCCTCCCCCCCCCGCCGGCATACTTAAATACAATATGCAGTCGGTTTAGGAAAAATACGGGATACCTACTAACACAAAATATAAATAAGTGTACCCGAAGGGGGGTGTACCGCCGAATAACAAAAGTATAAAACATATCAATCACGGAAATTTCAAATACTGTAAAGGACAATACATCTAAAAATATGTCATTTATCTCCAGTTTTTTTTCTCTTTCGATCTACATCGTCGAAACATTTTCTTGGAAAATTATTTGTAATTTTATTATATGTAATCTCTTTTCATACTCCAGGCAGGTCAGTCACAAGACAGTACCTACCATATTATTGTAGCAATTCTAAGTCAACATGCCAATGTTACACTCCTATGCGACGGATTCAACAGCTTGGAAACAAATACTCCGATGTTGTTGATATATTTAATACATCAATTTTAATATATAAGCATACCTTATTGAAGTTTTTTTCATCAAGTAGGGGAATGTGTTGATGAAACTGTTTGAATTGACTAGCATATTGGTGGTGTTTTGTCGGCTGAAGGAGAGAAGCTATTTTTGTATTTTTATATTTTTTTAATTTTTATATTTTGTGCCTGCATACTGTGTGGATCAAATTCAATAGTATTTTTGCTTTATATTTGTTTTTGTGCAAGTGTTGTAAACAGTCATTTCCTGCACTATTTACTAGTATAATTTCGTAAACATTGTAAGGGAATATATGTATGTAAAAGCCTAAATGGGCGTAAATAAATAAAAAAAAATAAAAAAAAATAAGTGCTTCTTTTATGACGTGCATTGTAAGAGGATCTTTTTTAAAAATAAAAACTGTTTTTATAGACATTTATAAAAAAACAGTGTGCTTTATACCACACGACTAATGTTAAAATTGTTCAAGAGAGCGAAAAGAAAGTATTTAATTTTTTCATCTCTTGTTTTTGTCGACCTATAATTATGAATTTTAAATTATAAAATAACATCGAGTAAATTTTTGAAGTAAAACTTCTTTACGCACGCTTGACTTGGGGAGTAAGCTGGTGAATGCGTGACGAGAGCGTTATAAAAAGTGTGATCGGGCGAGACGAACGGAAGTTGAGAGGAAGATATAAGTTAGTGAAGTTTTACTTCAATCGTGTGGTCTAAAGTACTCGTTTTTTTTTAAAAATATATTCCCTAAAGGCCTATGTCATCTTTGGAGATGCTGTACGGAGGGTGTTGTAAAGGTGGAAGTTCTGGATGGGATATATGTATAACGGGTGGGTAGGAATCTGGAGGTCAGTATGTCCAGGAGTGACGCATGAATCCAACCCCCACTGCCACACAAGACGTTGTCTGTCTGTCTGGAGAGGGAAAATGGTATTTCTAATCCGGCCTCGAGACCTCGTTAAACTTCACCCCATGAATCCGGGCAGCCCTGCTAAATCACCAAACGTAACGAACCACTTTGAGTGACCATATTTTAAAGGTGTTGGTTATCCAATGAATGCAACAATACCAATACCACCCTCCCGAACTAAAAGTTTTACAACTCGCTTTTAATATTTTGAATGATAATTATGTAACTGCCATGCATAAAAAATTACAAGTGTGCAGTACATACGCGGTAGAAGAGAAAACTTTAGAAAACTAAAGTAGACAAGAGTGGGGAGGCTATAAAGCACCGCACAAAGAGGAGACCGATTATTCTATCTCATTCTCTCGCAGGCTAAATCCTATAGATGTATGTGTTTGTCGCTTTTTAGTGTCGCTTTTTCGTTTCATCGAGTTTCAAACCACAACGGTACTCAAGAAATTTTCACGTGTTTTCAAATGTGCAGTTCACACGCGGTAAAATTGAAACCTTCAGAAAACTAGAGTAAACAAGGGTGGAGAGGCTGCGATGTACCGCACAAAGAGGAGACCAATAATTCTATCTCATTCTCTCAAAGGCCGAATCCTGTAGATGTATGTGTTTGTCTCTTTTCTTGACGGCCGGCGTAGTGCAGCAGTAAGGCGCTTGACTCGCATTCCGAAGTTCGCGGGATCGAATCCCGGCGTGGCAAATAAATTTTATTTGATTAATTTATTAACTTCTTGTCACCTTTTCTGAGAAAAGACAAAGAGATTCACTCCTTGATAAAAAGAAAGAAATAAACTATGAAGAAATTAAGGATCTGGCGACCTCTCAAATCTTTATTGGGGAAGAACTAAGCCCGTATCATAAAGAAATACTTTGGAAAACAAAACAATTAGCCATAGAAAAAAAATACCAATATGTGTGGTACAAAAATGGTAAAGTTATGATATGTAAAAAACATGAAGATAAAATAATCTATATTAAGCACGTTGACGATATGGTGAAAATAATTTAGTAAGTAATATAAAAACATAATAAAATAAAAAATTAAATATTAAAATATTAAATATCTCGGTTTAACTGTTGACAATAACTTAAAATGGGATCTCCAAATTAACCTAATTACAAAAAAAAATACGGAAACTCTCTTACATCTTCAAAACAATTCGAAACATTATGTCACTACCTCAGCTAAAAAATATATATTATGCACTCTGTCAAAGTATTCTAATGTATGGTATTTCTGTATGGGGAGCAGCAGCAGAGACTCACCTCAAATCACTTAAAATTAATCATAAAACAATAATCAGAATTATGTTTAGAAAGCCTTATCAACATCCGACAGAACAGATAATGATCAACAATAACCTATTGGACATAAATAAACTATTCATAAAGAAGATCATCTACAAAAACTGCATAAAAATACCACCACACTTCATAACTCACTCGCAATACACAAGAGCAAACACACACAATCAATTACAAGTACCATATATCAAATCAAATTTTGCAAAAAACATGAATCTTACTTGGCACCATATATATTCAATAAGTTTGTAGCCCAAACAAAGACCTACGTCGCATCTAATAATTTGAACTGGGTTTTCAAAAGATTTTTAAACTGGTTGAATGTCAAGGAAAGAAGAGAGATAAGTAATATTCTTAATATCTAATATTATATATTTTCTATTTTCTACTCTGATTTTAAATTCTGATTTTCCTCTTATTTTATTATTATTATTTTTACTATAATATATATGTTTCTTTTTTTCTTTTTTTTTACCACTTATTTGTTTTTATGTAATTAGAAATTGTTAGTTACCAGCCTCAGAACAGACTTTAGTCTAGTGAGGAGGGTAAGGAAAAAAAAATCATGTTGTACATAACTAATAATAAATAAACGCCCGGGTTGCCGGCACTGAATAATAATTAATTTAGATGGCAAAAATGGATAACACAATAACAACAAACTTACCTAACTTATCATCCATAAGAAATAATTTTAACATAATGCATCAAAACATTAGAAGTATTAATAAAAACTTTGACGAACTACAAATATTGATAAAAAGTTTAAATCTAAACAGGGATATAATTATTCTTACTGAATGTTGGCTAACTGATAAGTACTATCCCCCTACAAATCGATAAATATGTCCCTTACTCTACAATTATGAATAATACAAAAAATGATGGTGTCATCGTATATATTAAAGAAGATATTGAAGCTGATGTCAGAGAGATCGGTATTAATAATGCGAACTGTCTAAGGATATCAATCGGCAATGATACAACAATATTCGCAATTTACAGATCTCCATCTACAAAAAATCTGGAGCCATTTCTAAACTCCTTGTCCTTTGAACTGAGTTTACTAAAAAATACTAAAGATGTATTTATTATCGGTGATATAAATATTGATATCCTTGAAAATGGCCACCCAAAATATATGATTACATGCAGACACTTGCATACCATGGATATGAAAGCCTAATTGAGGAACCTACACGTGTATTTAATGAAAGCAAAACATGCATTGATCATATCTTGAGTAAAACTAAAAAAAAAAACTCAAGCCATTATTTATACTACCACACTGACAGATCATTACACAATAATTCTATCTATAACTAAAAATAACTCTTATGTAAACCAAAATACGAAATCACTCCTAACGAAGTCCGAAACAAATTGGGAAAACGTCAAAAGGGAGTTGACAATGAATGACTGGACCGCTTTTCTGGAAAAAGATGATACTGATACTGCTTGGAGTTATTTCGTAGAAATTATACAGCACAGTATTTTATCAAACACCAAAACCACATATAAAAAGGTATCTCATAAAAATATTCACACTAAACCATGGATCAGTCAGAATATTATAAACTCTATCAGAAAAAGAGATGAACTGCACAGAAAAATAAAAATCAACCCTTATGATGTCCATACACTTCGATTCTATAAAAGATATCGTAATACATGTAAAAATGTAATTCGTTATGCTAAAGAAACATTCTATAAAAACAAAATTGATGAATGCAATAATGATTCCCGTAAACTCTGGCAGATCATAAATGAAATTACAAATACTAAAGCCTCGCATAAAGACAAAAACATTAAAGAATTTAACATTGATGAGATTCCCACATCTTTTACGAAACACCCAGACAAACTTCTTGACTTTATAAACAACTACTTTTGCAATATAGGCTCTAACCTTGCAAATAAAATTTAACAAAATTCTACTACTGTCGAAAAAACACTGAGGAACGATGATGTAAATCATGAAAACAGCCTCAATATAGTCAAGATAACAAGTGATGAAATAAGAAATATTATAACCTCTTTAAACACAAATACCTCATCGGGAAATGAACTGATATCAAGCGAATCAATTAAATACCTACAAAATGAGTTAATTCAACCACTGACATACCTTGTAAATCTATCATTATCTAAAGGTGTTTTTCCCGCTTGTCTTAAAATTGCTACGATCATACCATTATATAAAAATGATCCCAAAAATGATATTTCAAATTATCGACAAATTAGTATTTTAACTCCTCTATCGAAAATATTGGAAAAAGTAATAAAAAAACAAGTTCTTACATTTTTGGATACCAATAAAATATTATCACCTACGCAGTATGGTTTTAGGAAAAACCTGGGTACTGGTGATGCTATAGCTAATGTAACTAATACAATTATTAGAAAACTGGATGAAGGCAAAAAATGCTTAGCAGTTTTCATTGATCTTCAAAAAGCTTTCGATACAATTGATCGTGAAATACTGTACTTAAAACTAAAAAAAAAATGGAATAACCGAAACAACTCTAAACCGACTTAGAAGTTATTTAACTGGAAGAGAACAAATTGTACAAATTGGTAAAAGAGAGAGCAAATCTCTTCCAATTAAATTCGGGGTACCCCAGGGAAGTGTATTAGAACCTAAACTATTTCTGATGATGGACACTGTAATGCTGTCCGAAACGTTGGCTAAAGGAGGAGGTAGCGCAACACGGCATAATACCCCAAAAGGAAATAACCATAAAATTTTTGGCCGTGAAAATCTAAAATCATATCCAATCTAACTAACATGTTTCACATAAAATGTAAAAAATATTATATAGTTACTAAATAAAATAAAAAAATTAAAAAAATTTGTGTATTTAACAATTTATTTATTTAAAATATTATAAAGTATATTTGCGACACGTTCCAGAGTGGAAGATACTCTCAGTATCGCCCTGGTGTAAGACCACCATTCAGAATTGAAACGTTGCCTGAAGTGGCTTTCGCCGTGTTTGGTGACAAGATCTGAATAGCCAGGTACTTCCCCACCTTCCTCTTCCCTATCTCCTTCCCTCCCCACTATCTTCAGCCTCACAACATACCCCAATTGGGGATGCCATAGTCTCACTGGCTCCAGACAGGAGCAGTTGGAACTCTTGAACGGTATTCATGTAAAAAAAAGAAAAAGTGTCGCTCATTTCCGCTTCATCGAGCTTCAAATCACAACGGCGCTAAAGACACTTTAAAAAGTTTTTGACCATACTACCTTTTGTCATCACAACAAGCCATGTTACATAACATAGTTAGACCAGAAGTATCCGCAGCCCGCTCGCTAGCAAGGATTGAAGTATCGAACAGTTTCGGAGTCATTAGGGTAGCGGCCTAAGTAGATAGGTAAGTACTTATCTCGGTAAGTACTTATGGAGAGCGCCGAGTGGCAGTTAATTGGCCGCGGTGACATCGCGATCAATTTAACACCGTCAATGAGAGGGATGCCGGTTTGGTTGGCAGTATGACTCCGGGAACAATCGTCAAAGGGCGACTCCTTTGACGGCAGTTCCGCTCGCTGGGAGACGAACAGAGGCACCTAACTCCCAACTAACCCCCTCACTTCTCCGTGCCTCTCACTCCTTCTGTTCTCCTTCTTGGATGTTTATTCGCGTGCGTAATCGGTAATATCAACGAATTCTAAGCTTTGTGAACTTGTATTCTGTGATGTAGGTAATCATTATGAGAATACATTTCTTTCATTGTGGAGTGCAACAGTCAATAATTAGTATTTGCTCCGTGGCTTAAAGTCAAGGAAGGATTATATATATTCAGTGGAATTTTATATTAGGTCCGTACTGGCAACTTTGATCTCAAATATCTTCTCTTTGGTTAGGAATTCCAAATTCAAATTTATACAGCTATTTACTCATGTATTTGTATTTCGAACATTATAATTCATTTGTTTTTCCTTAATTGTTTTTTTTTTCTTTGCGTCACTTAGTTTACAAAATGGAAAACTTAAAATATCGCGTTATTTACGAGTACGAGTTTCACCGTGGCACCAGTGCTGCAGAAACGGCTCGAAGGATTAATGATGTGTATGGCGACGGTGCCGCAAAAGAAAACACAGTGCGTTTTTGGTTCCAACGTTTTCGTTCTGGAAATTTCGACCTGCAGAACAAGCCCCGTGGACGGCCGGAGACCAAAGTTGATAATGAAGAATTGAAGGCTATTGTGGAAGCGGATCCATCGCAAACCACGTCCGAGTTAGCTGCAGGCTGCGGTGTTAGTGATAAAACTGTTTTAATCCACTTGAAGCAAATTGGGAAGGTGAAAAAGCTTGAAAGGTGGGTACCTCACGAATTGAGTGAAGCAAATCAACAAACGCGCGTTAGAACGCTAGACCACACACTGCCCAATAGACGGCTACCAAATTAGAGAAGCTTCAATTGGAATGTCTTAAGACATCCACCGTACTCTCCGGACCTTGCCCCAACAGATTACATTTTTTTTCGAAATTTGGATAACTTCTTGCAAGGGAAAAAATTTAACTCCGATGGGGCAGTCCAAACCGCCTTCAAAGATTTTATTGATTCCCGTCCGAATGGTTTTTTTAGTAAAGGGATCGATGAACTACCTATGAGATGGCAAAAGTGCATAGATAGCAATGGAACATACTTTGGTTAAATAAATATATTATATTAAAAGAAATCGACTTTATGTTCCTCCCATACAAAACGCCAATTTCATATGTAAGGACCTAATATATTTACTAGATGGGTTACCCGGATTCGCTTAGGGAGTTGATATGAGATTGAACTGACGTTCGAACCCACAACGGATCTTGCTTTATATACCCCTACTAATGGGTGGCCCCACCCATGTAAAAAAGGCTTCGAATGGTCCACAATATTCTAGAACTTTCCACAACATTCAAGAATGTTCCGTAATGATCTGGGATGTTCCCAAAGGCTCCAGACTATTCGCGAACATTTTACAACTCATGAATGTTCTGATTCTAGAAATTTCTAGAGGGTGAAACTTCCAGCTCTTGTGTCTTCAAAAGCACTCCCTTCAGGTAAAAACGGGATCCTTCTTCATGGATAGGGGATAGAGGGTTACCACATCATACAACTCCCTTGATCGTACCAGGACTCGTTTCTGAATTTTAGCAGCACGCACATTGTACACTTTATTTTATTATGTGTAATTTAAATATTTTAAATAATAATCGGATAATTTACATTGTGCAGTCATGCGGGGTGTTAAGGCGCCGCATCCACGCTCAAAAAAAAGAATATGGAGAGATATGTAATTACGAATGGAGGAGCGCGTTAATATTGAAAGCGATAAAATCGATGCTAAAATTGCAAAAATGTTTAATTAAACACGAATCGTTTAAAACAGAGCAAATATCTCGTAGAAGGCATATTTAGTATCATTTAAAGAAACATTGGGAATTTTTTCACAACTATAGTTTTGTAAAATAACTGAAACAAACGTGTAATTTACTGAGCATACTTTGAAATTTTTTCCATCGAGGGAATTTCATATAATTTGCGTTTCGGCGTGGAACGCGTTTAGATATTATCTTCAAAAATAACATATATTTTTTTAAGGGCTTAAAAAATTTAAAAGTTTAAGGGAAATACGTAAGATATCGGTAGAAATTCGTATAGCGGCGGCTTAAGGGATGTACTTACAATTTCAGGAATCACCGTTTCATAACTGAATGGTGATCTTACACCAGGGTGAAAGTAATTTCCACTCTGGAACATGCCGCAAACACACCTTAACTTTTAAATTATTAAAATGTGAAATAACACAAATCAATCGAACAAAAATTATTTGCACACGCCGGGATTTGAATCCGGATCGCTAGTCGAGAGCTTTACCCCTCGACTACGGAAGCCATCACACTTTGGGGGAGATTGAAATGATTATCATACGTGTATCTGTTAAGCCTTAAATAGGCACTTACAATAACATGACGTGGTGATGTTAGATAATAATATTTAATTATCAACTCTGGGGGGGTACATACAGAGAAGGTACACACAACAAAAAAGATTTATAAATTTTTGAAATTCTTTTAATCAACCTTTGAATGGATTGGTAAATGTAGCAGTCTCAGAGAGAGGTCGTACGTGACGTAATTGTTCTATTTTTTTCTGCCTTTTTTGTTAGAAAGAAGAGGACGATGGTCAGTGACCTACGAACGCTCATTCTGGGACTACTTTATTAATAAATTACAGTACATTCAGACAATGTAATGTACATAATTGGACCGGGAGGGCATAATATTACACAAGTGTTTTTCAGTTTTAGAGACGGGTATAGGTACCTCCGCCCCGGAAACCATATTTTGGAAAACCAACGCCCCTGCCATAGGTCACCAAAGTGGTTCGCTACGTTGGTGGCTCAGCACGGATTCTTTTGCCCACTCACTGCGTGGCGGGCCGGATCGGGAGAGACTGGTTGAGGTAGATCTTTCGACCTCTCCAGCCAGGCTCTCTCGACCCACAGCCTTGCACACCTTGCCTTGCACCTTGGAGGGATGGATTCATACGTTCGTCACATCTGAACACATTGACCCCCAGATTACTACCCACCTCTTTTTTGTTTCCTAGAATTTCCTCCCCTTTCTTTCCCTAAAAAGATCCACCACAGAGTACCCCCAAAGATGACAACGGACCTGAGGAATTTTTTTTCCTCAGGTCCTCCTGTGTGGAGATATTGTAAAAAAATACGATTGAAATTGCTTTTTCCGTGTATGGTGATTAGATATGAATAGCTAGGTACTTCCCCACCTTGCTCGTTCCCCTTCTCACTCTTTAGCTGGGAGAAGTTGGGACTCTTCTGCGATAATTCATTTTTTTTAAATGTCGTCGAACAGTGCTTAAAATTATTTTTTAGATTCTTTATTTATAATTAAGTTTAATAAAACTTGTAAAATAGATTCTGCGAATATGAAAAAAAAACAAACACATCAAAAATTACAATTATTTTAAAAATACTAATTTCGATTGTCAATGTGTCCCTAATTCCAGTTCAATGAGCCTTAGAATTTAATTTTGCTTTGAATTCATATACATCTAAATTGGAGTGAAAATTTACTTGTTAAATGTGTATTTCTTTAGTTTAAATTTTTGACAGACGCCGTAATTTTTTAATAAGTTTAAAGTTTATTAAAGGTAAAATACTGAGGAAAATGTTTTTTTTTTAAATAGGTACTTTCCACTTTACAAATCCTACAATTATAAAGAGGCTGTGACATCAAAGATGAACCTGTACAAAAGGCTATTTTGTTTGTTTGTGCTTGTGTTTATTTGTGTTTGCTTATATTTGTTCATCAAATTAAGCTTTTAGTTTTTCCCTGAACATAAAAATCTTATGTCATTTTTCCTTTCGAATCGATAATAAACTGTCTGGGCTAGTACTTTATAAGCAAAACAATCATTAAAAAAATCGAGTGCAGTTTACACGCGATAGAAGGGAAACTTTACCAAAACAATCTCAACCAGTAGGAGCCTTCAAGCGTGTCATTTCCGTTTCATATCTCAACCAAAAGGAGCCTTGAAAATTGACATCATAATCAAAGCGGCCAATGAGCGCAGAAGATGCTGTTATGCGTTATTTCCGTTTCATCCGTTTAATTTCTAATCACAACTGGGTTAAAGAAGTTTAACTTCAAAAACAGAGTGTGCAAAAGCCTCTAACCGCAACAGGTTAGAGGCTTTTGAAATGTGGCTTCACCGGAGAATGCTCAAGGTCCCATGGACCGACATGATCAACAACACAGAAGCAGATAGAAAACGGCTTAGGTACATTAATAAAATTCAGGAAAACTTCATATCTGGGTCATATACTTCGAGGGCAGAAGTATCACATGCTCCATTTTGTATTGAAAGCCTAGATAGAGGGTCGCCGAGGGCCTGGTTAGAGACAAATGTCTTGGCTGCGAAATATACGAGAGTGGACCGGCATTAGAAGTGTGGATGAGCTATTCCGGGCAGCGCAAGACAGAGAGACATTTTCAGGAGAGATGACCAACGTCGGGGGGACCTGATAGGGCATACAAAGAAGACGAATAAGTGAAGCCTTCAGAAATCTAAATTAGACAAAGAGGAGACCAATTATACTATCCCATTCTCTCGCAGACAAAATCCTACAGATGTAAGTGTTCGTCTCTTTTTAGTGTAGCTTTTTCGTTTTATCGAGTTTCAAATCACAGCGGTGCTAAAGAAGTTTTCACTTAAAATCAGGGGTAGGTTTGTTTGTGTTTTCACATTCAGTGTCCTATCCCACCGCACCGGGCCGATTAATCATATTAAGTTAAGTAGACAACGGCAACGGACAGCGGTTAGCGGACAGCAGATCGCGGCCGATTGGGGGCGAAGGTGGTGGTAAGTGAATGTTCCTAATTGCCCGTCCGCGTCGTGCGCCCGCCGACAACAAACACCTGGACCCGTAGCGCGGTGACTCACGGCCACGGCACCGCTCCGCAAAGGCGTCCCGTCAACTAGCCTTTTTAACAAAACACAACTCTTTCTTGGCATACTTGGTTTACATTTAAACATCATCACATACATATACTTGTGATGGTGACCCGACAGTTAATCCACCGGCAATTGATCCCCGAAATGATATTTACTATAAAATTATAATTTTTTGGGATAATCAGTTCGACTTCAAAAATACACTTAAATAACAGACAAAACCGGAAATATGTCATTTTTAAATCAAATTTTCGACGTATTGACTCTTTTCCACAAAAAAATATAAATTGGTTTCGAAAGACTGTTCTTTTATCTAGTAAAGCTATGTTTTAAATTTCGAGAAAAACATGTTTATTTTTAGTACAATAAGGTTTTACTTTAAGGTTTTTTTTTCAATATAGGTCGTTGGCAGATTTGTTAAATTTTCAAACAAATTTTGTATTAGATACGTTTTAAGATTTTCACGGCCAAAAGCATTTTCGTTATTTGTTTTTGGGGTGTTATGCCGTGTTGCGCTACACGGCATAACACCTAAAAAAAAACGAAATAAATATTGTATTATACAACACACATTTTAAATCATATAATCATGCAGTACCTACAATAAATCAATAAATTATCTGAGAAAGCTATGTTTCATAATTTTAATTTTAGTTTAAATAAAATCATTTTAAAAAAGATCCGCACACGTGTTTTGTGACGAAAATACTTCAGTTTGTCTATTTATTTACGCTCTTACAAACTTATATATTTAAGTTTTTACATTCTTATTTTGCTTAGACATAATTGAAAAATTATAAATACTTATGATAAAAAAATAATTGCAAAAATACATAATTTTAAATGACTCTTAAAAGTTGGTTTGAATATCAAAGAAATTTATACACAGTGTCGATTTTTTGTACTTATGCGCTGGTTCATAACAGAGAAGCAAATTTTTCCTTGATGCATTTTAATTTAAAAAAAAAAAATCTGATGCGCTTCGGCGGTACATCCTCTTTGCACATCCCTAATGGGATAATGTAACGCTAATCTTTACTTAGTTATATTTTGTGTAATTAGGTATAACGTGAATTCCCTAAAGCGACTGCACATTGTATTTAAGTACCCTGGGGGACCAATTGTCGGCGGATCAACTGTCGTGGAACCCCTTCTGATATTAACGTGAAAACGTGACGTGAAAAAAACGTGAAAGGCTCCCACACTTCTGTCCACAGGAGTTCCACCAGGGTCCGGCTGGGGTTGACAATAAAGCGCTTTAGTTATCGCCAAATACATACGTAAATATATATATCGTGGCCCAGAGATTGTGGCGCCGAGTGGCATATAATATATTCTAAAAATATACCATCGTCCGATCAGGGGGTCATACAGGCAATTTACTCATTCAATCATTAAATCTGATGAAAAAATGGTTAAGTAGATTAAGTCAGGTTAGGGTTATGAGCTGTATTAAAATTATTTTTTCATGGCTTTTAATGACTTTTCAAAGAGGTATTGAGTTGACTTGATTCTGAGTTGCCAGGGAACCCATTTTCACGCACATCGTGTATATTCTTTTAAAATTTAAACTTTTTTGTGACGCCTTTGACAACGCATAATATTTACCTTCCATAGTGATTTAAAATCCCCCACTTAGTGTGACGGCTGCCCCACACCTATAAAGAGACCTGAGTATAATTTCAGGCACTGGATCAAAAGGGAAAAGGTGAGTATATGAATCATCAAAAGTGTTCAAGTCTTTACATTCTCTTTTGCGTAGTTGCCTTAAATTTTCTTCCGACAGGGAGTAATCCAGTTCCCATGCCGTGCGTGCCATTTAATTAAACGATCTGGTCAAAACGATTTAGGCAACTTCGTTGGATAATGTAAAGTGATTCAATTTTACAAGTAAATGCGTATTAATGACCAAAGCTGACTGAATGCAGATATGACGAACTCTTTGGCAGAGGGGTTAGAGTTTTGGATTTGAGCCCAAAGGTCAAGGGTTCAAACCTAACAAAGAACAAGTATTTAATTAAATGATGGCAATATTAGTGAAACTCAATCAAAAACCTGAAAACAGAAAAATATGAAAAAAATCACACCTGGGACTCGAACCCAGAACCTTCGACTTGCCAGGGTGCAACAAAAATTTATCTTATTGTAGAAAGCAATCACTTTGTGGTTTGACATATTTACTAAAATAAAATACTTTTTTGTTTAAAACCACGAGATAGTCTCGTGGTTTTAAACAAAACAAATCTCGTGGTTTTAAATAAAAAAGTATTTTATTTTATTAAAAATTTATCTACTTAAAAAGCATTTAGTTCGGGTTTGAATCTTGCAATCATGTATGTATAAAGATGGCAGTCAATAAAAAAAATGCGTTAAGAAAATGAAGTTAATACTGGGAGTTCTTAGTCGAGGTATGATACAGTTAAATATGACCGAATCGTATAGGGATACATTAGCTCAGTTAGTAGAGTAGCGCCCCAGGAAGGCAAAGGTCCTGGGTTCGGTCCCAGATGTGACCTATCTTTTTGAAGTAAAACTTTTTTACGCACGCTTGACTTGGGGAGTAAGCTAGTGAATGCGTGACGAGAGCGTTAAGAAAAGTGTGATCGGGCGAGGCGAACGAAAGTAGAGAGGGAGATATAAGTTAGTGAAGTTTTACTTCAGTCGTGTGGTCTGAAGCACACTCGTTTTTTTCTGATTTTTCTGCGTTTTCAGTTATTTGATTGAGTTTCTAGTTCTTTTTGCTAATGTTGTCTTCATTTAATTAAATATTACAATTTGAAGTTTTAAAAAATCTTATTTTTCGTACATATTATATGCCCTATAAAAAGGTCGTGAGGGTAGTTTTACTGTTTTGCTAAATGCGTCAAGTTTGTTAGTTAGTCGACAGTCAATGCAGATTCGTTAAACAGTTGAGTCGCTCTGTTGATTGGCGCGTTCTGGTAGACAGAAGTCCTAAGCACTTATAAGTTAACCTCTTTCAACATAGGAAGAATTTAGTATATTTCCAGAGATTAACTTTAAAAAATGTTTACCTAGTTATATTTTTCCTGTAGTTCCTACTTGATTCCAGAGAGAACTACTCGTATGTTTTCAACAAAACTCTGATTAAAAATCACCACCATAACACATATTCAGATGTGGAGAAGCTTTCTCTCTCTCTAATCTCTTTTATCTTCTTTTATTCCTCCAGCAATATCTTTCAGCCTTAAGTTACAGGTATAACATTTATTTTCTATTTATTTCGTCTCGCTCTTCGTTTTTGAAGTGAACACTTCTTTAGCACCGTTGTGATTTGAAACTCGATGAAACGAAAAATAGCGACACTAAAAAGAGACTAACACGACATAGCACATACATCAGGATTTAGCCTGTGAGAGAATGAGATAGTATAATCGGTGTCCTCTTTGTGCGGTGCTTCGTAGCCTCCCCACTATTATCTACTTTAGCTTTCTGAAGGTTTCACATCTACCGCGTGTGATTGCAAACCCTGTTTTTTTCAGTTGGGAGAATTGTCAAATCAAAATTTTCCAGATATTTCCCTTTGCTAACCGCTGGTGGTGAACGAACAAAAACTGAACATGTTTTCCGAACAGAAAAACATTATTAATCTTTTTTTCACATTGTTGTTTTGCCTTTATCGGAGGATCGACAAAACCATTAAGGCCTGTTCAGATTGAGCATATAAATATAAATGATCATTGCCCGCCAAATATCGCTCTCCATCACTTAAGACCGTTCATACCTAAGCACTTTATTCGCCCATCAACCATAGACAATGCACATCTTACGCCATAACCGCTCTTGAGGCGATATACCAACAGTTAAGCGCCCCCCACTCCGAAGAAAACAGGAGAGGGGGTCATTTTAATTACGGAGCTGCCTAGACCGGTGGATGACAGATGTCAAGTTGATAGATTCAGTACAAAACCTAATAAGTGGCCGCTCGCTAATTCATCTGACCCCCTCTCCTACTATAGGAAGAAATATTTGATCTGCATCGTGTGAACGGCACGAAATATAAGCGCTCGCGGTTCAACAGATACCTGCTCGCGGTTATATTCAATGTCTGAACGACACTTTAACCCCGAAACCCCGTAATGCAGCCCGCGTTGTGGCGCGACCGTGAAGTCCACAAACATCGTGTTACTTTGAGAAATTGTGCACTTACTTTGCCGATTCATTGCTGAAACTGCCTAGATCTGTAAGCGAACACATTTAATAAAAAGACTCATTTAAAATAGAGTAAATATCTATCGACAAATTGATGTCTAAGGTAAACTTTATTAGCTCCGTGGCGATTTTAAACTCAATAAAATGAAAAGAAGCGACACTAAAAAGACACAAACACATACAACTTAAGGATTTAGCCTGCGAGAAAATGAGATAATATAATCGGTCTCCTCTTTGTGCGGTGTTTCGAAGCCTCTCCACTCTTGTCTACTTTAGTTTTCTTAAAGTTTAACTTCTACCGCATGCGATTTGCACATTCTGATTTTTTATAATTTTCGAAGCGTGGCTACACGATTTCTTTCTATCAAGGAAATTTTATATTATATGTAATATATTTCTACCGATTTAAAATATATTTCACTTGAACATTTAAAGTTTTTAAGCTATTAAAAACACGTGTAGGTGTTTTTAGTAGCTTAAAAACTTCTAATGTTCAAGGGAAATTTGTTATAAATCGGTAGAAATTCGGATTGTGTGGTCTTAAATTCACTATCTTGTTGGTCCCATTTTTGTGCTCGTTCAATTAACTTGGGCAAAGCGGGTAGTAAAATTAGTAGGACATAACTAACACCAATACGTGGCGGCTTTCATAAAGCTTTCATGAACCTACTAACCGACTAGGCCCTCTAAACTTTTTCGTCTTCCTTATCTATTGAGGCATGAATAAGGAAACGAAAGCTTCTTGTGTATTATACTTATTTCCACGCCGATCTCTATATGTATAACATTTTAAGACCCATATGGAAAATTTTGCTTTATACTATCATTATTTTCGTACCCACGATTTCGTATAGACATTCAGATATAGTTGCCATTATTTGAATGCAAATATTTGAAGACGGTATCCAATCGTCAAAAAATTGACCACACCCATTGTAACACGATAGATCACAGTATGGAAGTAGGAATCTAAAACAAAATATTTTTTCAAAAAATATTAAATAATGAAAGACTGCTGTAACATCTCGAACACAACAAAATTCTGCGTTCAATATCAAAACAATAAGGTTTCTGATGAATATTAAATGTGCAGTTTTTGATTATATCGAATCTACAAAAACTGATCATGGTGATTTTACGGCGGCAATATGTAATTACATATGTAAGAATTTAAAGAAAGCGTTTGACATGGTGGATCACAACGTATTGATTGAAATACTGAAACATTTGGGTATTATTAGTACTCCTCTGGAACGTTTCCGATCTTATTTTTCAAATTGTTTTTTGGCAGTAGAACTCGGCGAACAAACTGGTGAATTAGGTAAATTACATGTGGAGTGCCCCAGGGCTCAATTCTTGAACCATTGCTATTTCTGATATACGTTAATTATTAATTGGTTCTACAACTTTACGTCGATAATATATTTTTCATAATAAACTGAACCTAACGGATGTTTCCTATCTCACAAGCTGGTTGAGAACAAACAACGCATTATATACTTTTCGGCAAAAAGAAAAATTTCTACAAGAAAAATTGGTGACGACTGCCTCGAAAAGAAAACGAGCCCAAAATATTTGGGCATAATCGTAGTTACCAACTCGTGGGATCTCTACGCAAGTCAAGTAAAGGAGAAGATTACCTCCCGTTACTGGTGTACGATATAGGCTTCCATACTTCCTTGACTAAATGCAGTATACAATTCCATTGTAATTCACATCTTAACTATCTGTGCTGTTTCTGGGACTTTGCCTCAAAGAAACTGATAGCTGACCGGCAGGTGGTTTAAAACCGAGCACTCAGAATGTTCTAGGACTTCCAAGAGACTTCTATTCAGTTTCCGGTCTCTTTCCAATCACAACCATTCCTAAAAATAAAACCACTAGCATTATCCTACAAAATTACTCAACAATCAACACACACTAAATCAAGCCACTTTAAAATCAAGACATCCACAACCATAATACACAATACAAAATATGGGATTAAATCTCCGAATTATCTTGCCTACACACTATACAATTCAACACACAGATGTGTACAAAAACATCCAACATAAAATAAGATTTCAAAGTAACGCTTTAAAAGAATAAGCATTTAAAAATGAAAATCCGTAATATTCCTGCCATGTTTTCTTCTGTGTTTTTCTTTTTTCTCTCCTTTTCTTTTCCCTGTGTTTGTAATCACCCATATCAGCGTATCCTTGTTCGTTTCTTTGCTTGTTTTCTCTTGATTTGTTCTACTTAACATCTCTTTTTGTGCTATTGTAGGTACATGAAACTGATATTATTGATATCACAATCTCTATGTAAAATTGTATCTATTACCTTCCACTTAGTAAGTTCTTCTCTTCCTAAAATGAGTTGGGAAATTTATCGAAATTGCCCTAGCAAGAAATTCTAAAATATTATATAAAATAATCGTTTTAACAGTATTTCAAATAATACGTCATACGTAGAACTAAATTATTACGATAATAAGCCCTAAAAGAAAATAGTAATCCATACGTAAAGACGACTCAAATGGAATCTGTATGAAAAAAAAATCATCGTACCAAACTCCCATAAGTGCCTTTCTTCTTTCATTTACGTCCTCATAAAACACCTATTATAGTACCTTTGTAAACCTATATGTTTGTTAACAGCCTGCGATAGGCTCTTGGAAGCATCATAAGAAATAAGAACTAAGAACGCAACAATGGTAGAACACAAATCCCATGGCCAGATAGGTCCCAGGTAAATATTGTAATTGCGGCAGAATACAGTCGCGAATGATGAACCGATGTTGGCGTCCCGCCAACGGAAGCGCCCCGTGCACCGGAAACGGGGGGAAGGGAGAGGGGAGATGGGGATTGGAAGGGGAATGTTATGGAAGGGAAATGGGGGAGAGGGAGAGAAAGTAGAGGAACGAGGGTGGATTTATCCGGAAACACACGTTCGATATATTATCCAACATTCAGATTATTATACTACACCTGTCTCTCTGCTGTACTCGGAAATATTTGGTTGGCAAGTTT
Organism: Limnephilus marmoratus; assembly: GCA_917880885.1. NCBI lineage: Eukaryota > Metazoa > Arthropoda > Insecta > Trichoptera > Limnephilidae > Limnephilus > Limnephilus marmoratus. The sequence goes on along the minus strand of OU862920.1, from coordinate 48,647,116 downwards.
GGCCTCCTATCGCCTCTGCTGATCCATTTTAGGAAGAGACGGTCCTTTTTTGTTTATTTTCTCAAATTGAGATTGTATCATTAAATAATAGGAAGTGTTCGCCCCGGTATGTTAACAGAGGAATAATATTGTGAAAAAATAAAATAAATTATGAAATTTCAATATTAATCGAACTGCCTTACTTATCGTGCGTACTATTAGGAAGTGTGCTTCGATTGTTAACAGAGGAATAATATTGTGAAATAAATTGTGAACTCATAATATTCGAACTGTCTACTTATCGCCCAACATTGTGACATATAATATTGTGAAATAAATAAAATAAATTGTGAAACACTAATACTATTCCTCTGTTAATACATCGGGCACACCCATGAATAAACTCTTCCTAAATATTGCAATGCGTGTGCCTTCAAAAGACTTTTAGAGCGCGATTTTAGAATATGTTGAATTTTGACTTCATTTAAAACACGAACGTTGAATGGGATGCAGTTGTTATTTTATTCCTTACAATTGAATGAAAATCTGTGGTTTAGAAACCTTGTTAGGTGTGCATCTTTTTCTGACTTGTTATACATAACAAAAGTGGTAGCAAACAAAGGTATTTATGTATGCACAAGGACGAAACATTCAGATATTATAAACGTCCGCTTTATATACCATAATAAGGGGGATTTTATGGTATAAAATCACCGCCATCAGTCACAAAACTCAAAAAGTGCTTAAAAAAATATTTAATTGAATCAGATTTTTTATGTCGACATTGTACAATTACGAAAATGAATTAATTTAAAAACTGAACACCTTAACATCTCGAACAAAAAGCAGTAACGTCATTTCAATGTTATCACCACTTATACATACAGGTACGCCTCATACCTCACACATACATGTCTGGTAATGTTATATTATCGTTAAAATTAGCTAATGGTTCCGAGTGGTTAAGAAAATTATATTATTCTACACCCTATAATATTATTTTTTCTCCAACACCAAACTCAAGAGCTGATGCTAGTTCTCTACATTGGACTAGAAAAACTTTAAAATATACAGGGTGTTAAGGGACGTACTTGACTTACTTTAACCAGTGATTCCTGACATTATTTGGAGTAAAAAATGTAAATAAAAATTTTTTTGACGACTTTTTTGCAAAAAAATTTTTTCTTCAAAATCAAACAAAAAAAATTCTTCCGCATGTCGTCACTGGTCACTCAGCCGGGTGTCCGACGAACCCCTTACCCCGCCTCCAACTGTTCAACAACTACCATTTTTTTATGTTTTTTGTAGAAAACAAAAAAAAAACATCAAAAATGTCACCGGAGACCAAAATTTCAATTACATTTTTTACTCAAAATAAAATCAGGAATCACTGGTTAAAGTAAGTCAAGTACGTCGCTTAACACCCTGTATATTTCACTAGTTCTTCTTACGCCATTGTATTGTATTTTATTGTAACAATATAATAATTTAAATAATTAGTGATAAATATGCAATAGAACAGATATTATTATTACCTACTCCACTGATGTTATATTATTATATTTTTAATTTAAGGTACATGCAAAACAATTATTTACGGTAACTGTTGCATAATATATCATTGTTTATATTTCACGTCCTTTTCTGTACCTATTGTTGTGCGAGTATTAACGAGTTATTATTAGCGAGTATTATTTTTCTAACTCTATTAACTTCAACTAACTACGTGATGTGTGTTTTATGTGCGGATGTGGATGTCGAAGGAACTTTTTTGTGTTTTGAAATGTGTTTTGATCACTGCACAAGTAACAAGAATGCACATAACGAAAGGAAAAAAACGACTCACTGCGAAACCTTATGGCACTCTGCTTTTTTGGCTGGGTTTATTCTGCACTTATGACTATATTAGTCGCAGTATGCGGTACGCAGGATTAATTGCGGATGCGGTAAGTCATATATTAGATACGTTCATGCGGCAATGGTCGATTAAAGACTGAATGAGGGTATGATAAAATGACAGGTAAACACGGATGGGTAAGAAAGGAATATGTGACAATACAAGCTACAAATACAGGGTCTATGATGTATTTAGGTAAGTAGTAGGTGGGTAAAGTAGATAAGTAGCTATGTATCTTTGTATGTAGGTAAGTGTGGTATGTATTGTGTAAATGTCCAACCATACGTAATATTATGTTAAAAATATGCCTAAGTAGGTATATTAAAAATCGATGTTAAATTAACCTAGTAAAATTAAATAAAAATTTCAACCGCACAAGAGCTCCAGTGCTTGGTCCTATTTCAGAAATCCTTATTGGGGAATGTTGTCAGACTGTAAGAAGTGAAGGGAATAAGGTAGTTCTGGTTCGATCGTGAATGACTCGCTCATTGAAAGTGGGTTATTTTTTTGGTCAGCACCTGAGTCACGCGACCCTCACTCTTGCGAACCGCTCTCGCGACCTACACCTACGACCTGGGTGCCCGGTGTTGGTGTGGAGAGGCGAGCGACCATAGATAGATGTATGAGTGAGCGAACGGGTTGTCAGCCGGGTACGACCCGGGTACGACCGGTCGGTGGCGACCCGTGAGCAACCCGGGTCGTGTAAAACAATCAATTGACCCAGCTCTAGAATACGGAGATGATATTCATAGAAGAGTGGTTTACAAATTTAAATTTCTGTCAAGACATAAAGGAAAATACACTTATGTAAGTATGTCATCATCATCATCACACTTGGCTCTACAACCCCTGGTGGGTCTTGGCCTCCTCAAGAGTCTTCCTCCACTCATCTCGGTTTTGTGGCAGCTCTCTCCAGTTTAGGGACTCCATGGTAGATATATCTTTGAGGACGTTGTCGCTCCATCTTAACCTTGTTCTTCCCAGCCTCCTATCGGTCTTGAGTTCAGCAATGAGTTATAGTTTCATTATGTAAGTATGTACAGTTTGTTTATTTAATAAATGGGAAATGATAAGTTCAGATTTTGTAGCATTAACAATCTAGTAGTAAAATTCGATGGACCTTACAAAATCTTATTGATAAATATACATATTTTAAAGGTAAAGAGAAAGCTGAGAGAAAAAAGAAAAATTTCTTCAAGTCTAATATAGTAAAGTTGGTAACAATTTTCAGCTATATCCATTGCAAGCCATCCTACAATTCTGAGTTACATTATCTCACCATGGTGATACTTAGAATATGTATCACAGAATGAATTGCAAATATGCAACAATTTAACATAGTAACTCTTAATTTTTAGTAAAACACTGCAAGCCACATTTTTGGGGAAAACTTTCCGGTTTGTTTATTTGTTTATATATTTGTTATAAAAGTACATTCACAGTTTAAGGAAGCTTTGACTGTCCAACTAGGATGGTCTCCCCTTCTAGGACAGTCAAATTGACAGGTTTCGTTTACATTAGGTATTTAGGTACATGATCATTCATAGATAATGTAGTATTAAGTAAAGTTAACATTCACAAAATTATAATATATGATAAAGTAGGATAGTAGTAGTAGACTAGGTTCTAGAATCAAGCATCGAATATACTAGAAACAGTGTTTTCAAATTAAGTATGCAAGAAAAAAAGAAGGTAAAGTAAATAAAAATTTGGGAAACAAGAAAAACAATAGATACACGACAAAAACAGTAAAAGAAAAGAAAATAAAAATTTTCGAAACAAAAAGATATACATGCGGCGCTCGTATATAATTATCAGGTTGTTTCATGTTCATTTCAATTTAAATTCATTATGGAATCATTTTACATAATAAATTAATTTACTCGACCCTCAAATCTTTTATAATTGTGAATAGAATTGTTACATTTTACATCATAATTTTTCAAAAGAAATAATCACTAAAACGAACGTTTGTATGTTTGTCTCTTTTTAGTGTCGCTGGTTTCCGTTTCATTGAGTTTCAAATCAAATCGAGGTGCCAAAGAAGTTTTCACTTCAAAAATATCGCTTAACTCGCAAAAATTTTAATTACTTACAAATTTTTCGCAAAATTCGTAACACGTACGGACAAAACACAAAACAGCTCCGCCTCGACGAAGAAATTTGCTAAGCGTTCGTGTTAATAAATTAGGTTCACAATATAATTTATAATAATTGTCCGAGGGAGAAGGCGCGCTGTCATAACTTAGCGGTAAAGTTCCTGCTTCGTAATATTTACTGCGACTAAACATCGGCTGTCAGCGCCGACCGCGCTAATGGAGGTTCTACTCATTCTACTGCTGCCACACACAGGCACAGGACACGCGTTACAGGCACCACAGTGCCACACACACAGAAAACTGAAGATACTTGTACATTCATATTAATTAAATACGTATTATCACAGTATCCTTGTAAAAGTAGTCGCTTTTGTGGTAAGAGATTTATAATTATCAACTTCAGAAAAAACGTTGAAAAATCAGAAAAAGATACGGGCACATCTGGGACTCGAACCCGAGACCTTCGCCTTGCCGGGCGCGACTCTACAAACTGAGTTGCGAAATTTTAAAACATAAAAAAACTGAAAATTAAAAAAAAAAGATTAAAAAAAAATATCAAGTATTTTATCAACCCTTGCTAATATATATTGAAATAAAAATAAAAACAGTTATCGGCTATTGGAAAACAAACAGTAAAAGAGAGGCTTATTTTTATTTATTTTTGACATCAACGCACACGAGGTCCAGTAGAAAATAATTTCTCTCAGGGCCTACGCCATCTTTGGAGATGCCATGTGGTGGAATTGTTTATTCCATAACATATTATATTGCCGATTGAGTCGTACAAATCTGTACCCGAATTCGCCCGTGGGAAGAGCGATACGCTATTTAAATATATTAGATCAAAATTTCGACATATTCTTCGAAAAATTCAATGAGTTTGTAAGGTTTTTGGCGCTACATTCTCACTGTGAAAATGGTACTATTACAATTAATTAGATAAAATATCTGTAATGTTGTAAATTTTTGGTACACAAATAAAATAAATAAATAAATAAAAAATTTAACTCTTAAGTCGGTCTATGTTAAAAAAAAAACAATGTTGTTAGAGTTCATTTTAATTATTAATTTATAAATTTCAAAATCAATATATCTACCAGTCTTTCCAAAATGTCTTTATTTATATTTAACATTTTACTGCACACAAACATTATTACATTAAAAAAATTATATAAAATAATGAAAAGAGAGTATGTCTCTTAAAGAAGTTTCTTCCAACCCACCTGCAATAGGAAATGTGCTTGGAGAGGTTTTTTTTATAACACTAGCAATCAACAACTAAGAAAATAAAAAAGACTTAATAGTTAGAATATTAACAATGAAATTAAACCATTTGAGTGTGTGTTGTTTAAATTGATCTTGTGATTGGTCCAAATTTTAGTCTTTTCAAAAGGAAGACTAATTTTCCCGCCTTCTCATTGCCAATTTACTTCTTATTTTACTGTGCACCAAATTGAATAGCGAAAAAATATTCTTTCGATCCCAGCAGAAGAGGCCACTGCACTTATATTAGCAGCTTTTGCATTGTACGTGTCTGCGCGTCGTAGTTTATACCCGGGGATGTCCCTGGTCACTGTAGGCGGGTGATTTAGTTGCAGTAAAAAAATAATGATTTACTTCATTGATTTTTTTTACTCACTTAATTTTATTCGCGATTTAAATCACTTAATTTTAATCGAGATTTATATCACTGATTTTAATCATCTCGACCCTGCTTATCAGTACACCTACCAGTAATTGCCACTACTTACCAGCACCCTGTACACCTTTCAGTACCTACCAGTATTTACCAGTAGATACACCTACAAGGGCCTACCAGTAATTACCAGTACCTACCTGTATTAACCAGTACTCCTACCAGTACCTAAAAGTAATTACCAGTAATTAACATTACAGTACCTACCAATACTTACCAGTACACCTAGCAGTATCTACCAGTAATTACCAGTAGGTACCTACTAAGTAGTATAGTTTGGCAAGAAAGTGTAGAAATTAAATAAAAAAAATTATTATTATTATTTTTTTTTTTTTTTATTTAATGAAAAGATACCTACATGATTTTATGAAATTCTACGCCAATGAAGAGTACTAGCTCTTGAGCTTGGCGTAGGAGTTATTTTACAGCTAGTTCATTTTTATAACATACATTTTCCAATAAATATAAACTATATATAAATATAATATATAAACTACTATTTTTCACTTTTAAAACATACATTTTACTTAGTGTATACAATAAATATAAATATAAACTATGTTGTGATGTTAATTTTTGATATGCTATGGATTGAAGTTATAACATTTTGATTGGTGTTGTTATGGTTGTTGATTTTTTTTTTAAGATTAATTTGACCTTTTTCTTGAATGTTACGAAATCTGTAATTTTTTTAATTTCTTCGGGATGACTATTAAAATATTTTATGCCTTTGTAAATATAATTGTTGTGCATTTGTTGTGTTGAAAATAGAGGAATTTGGAAGTTAAATTTATGCCTTAATGATGAGTTGAGTTTAAATTTTTTAGTTACATTTTCTTTGAATATTTGTAGTATTGAATCTTTTTTATAGAGATCTTCAATTTTTGGTACTTCGAAAATTTTGAACAATGATGCTGAAGGGAATGTTGGTGGTTTTTTTTTTAAATTACTTTAATAATTAGTTTTTGTACCACTTTTACAGGACTTATAATTTTTTCATATGCACCTCCCCATCCAATGATTCCATACTGAATTAGTGATTGGACTAGTGCATAATAGACTTTTTTTAGGTTGTTTAATTTGAGAATATTTCTTAATCTAATGAATATATAGATACATTTCCTAATGCGTTTAACAAGTTCACAAATGTGTCTGTTCCATTTCATATGTTGGTCTACAATTACACCGAGGTACTTTATTTCAGTTGCATGGTTTAATATGGTACATGAATTATTACAGACATCTTTGTTACATTTTGTGTTGTGTATAATTATATTAATGTTGGGATAAGTTTTGGATTTATTTATTGAGAAAGGGATATAAACTGTTTTTTTGCATTGATTGTGAGAAGGTTTGTATCGAACCAGGTTTTTAGGATATGGATGTCATTATTTGCATTTTCGTTTACAATTTTCCAGTCACTACCCTTAATTATGATAATCGTGTCGTCCGCATAAGTTAAAACGGTTCCACTGAGGTTTTGTTTAAAAATATCGTTTACGTACATGATAAAAAGTAATGGTCCCAAAACAGTACCTTGCGGTATCCCAAAATCACTTGCGAGTGGTAGACTTGGTGTGTGTTCTTTTGTGAAGATAACTTTTAAGCCAATTTAGTGCTCTGTCATTAAAACCCACAACCTTTAATTTTTGTATTAATTTGACATGTGATATACTGTCGAAAGCTTTTTGGAGATCTACAAAAATACCAACACATTTTAATGATTTGTCTAAAGCGTCTTGTATGGTACTAGATAATTTAGCAATGGCGTCTTTTGTGCTTTTGTTTTCCATGAATCCAAACTGGTTTTTGTGAATTATGTTATTGATCTTAATGAAATGAGTTATTCTTTTTTTGGCAATTTTTTCAAATATTTTTGCAATGTTTGATAGTAATGAAATAGGACGGTAATTGGTTGGTTCTTCCGGATTGCCGGTTTTAAATATTGGCACGATTACGGATTGTTTGTACATGGACGGAAATATTCCGGTTTGAAAACTTGTATTGATTATATGAGTTAATGGTTTTGATACTTGTGATTTTATACATTTCAGTGTTTGTATTGTGATCCCATCAAAACCTGGGGAAGAACCACCTTTCATACTTGTAATGATTTGTTTGATTTCTTCTTTTGTTGTTGGTTGAAATAGTTCAAAGGTATACTCATTATTTACTGTAGTGTTTGGGTCATTTGGGGTCAGGTCTTGTTGGATTTTGCTAGCGAGGTTTTTTCCTACATTAGCAAAAAAGTTGTTGAATACATTTGCGGCTTCTAAGGGTTTATCTTTACAGCAAATTTTTGAATCATTATGTCTTATTGTGTTGATTGTTTTATTTTTGAATTGTTTTTTATCTATAATTTCATTTATGATGGACCAAGTCTTTTTACTGACATTTTCAGCTAATTCAAGTTTTAATAAATTGGAACTAAACGTTTTCATTACTATGGCAGCACCGAATTATATGACGTTTCCTATGGCTGTCATGTTATCGCATGTCACGGTTGATTTATTGTCTTAAATCTGAGTAGAAGATCGCTGATTTTATAATATTTTTATTCATTGTTTGCCTGAATTTAATTAAAATGAATAAACGATTACATAGTGATGCAAGATGGGTTATATTCTGCGTTTTTCAACGCTGCCTAGCCGATTGTCACGCGAAGAAGATTCTGTCTGATTTAGAAGATGTTTACAAACGAACTGCAGAAATGACTGGTACGTAGTATAGTTTGTTTAATAAATTTCATTAGTATTACAAGATGTATGCCAATTTTCGAGCGATAATAACCATTACAATCTGATTTGAGGTTATGTTAAAAAATTCGAATTTGACATTTCGATTTGACAGTTAATATGCGGCCACAGGAAAAAGGGAAAAACTCAATTTAAAAAAATAATATGCAACTTCTTTAAACTCGTAGAAAAGTTACTTTTTTTTCTTTTTTTCTTTCTAAGTGAATATTATCTAGTGTGTGTTTTTAAAACTACCGTCTATAATAATAATTTTAATGATGTTTTTCACACACAGGTAAATCTGAAACAACGGTAAGACGAATCGTCAAGGAAGGGGAAAAGGCAGATGGAAAATTTGAAACACCCGGAAAACGGAAAATTGGCATAATAATAATAATATGTAATAGCATAAGTGCTGATGATTGGAAAAATTGGTGCAAACACGTGATGAAAATTGAGGCAGAATATTATGCACGAGGCAGTACTATATATGATGATATCGATGAACTGCGTTTAGATGAAGATGAAGATACGGAAGAAGAAGAATCACACAAGGACAAAGACAATAATTACATGTCGGGTGTTGAATTAACAGACTTAAATTTTTAAGTACCTACGTTTTTATATCGAAATAGACGCCCACTTAAAACTTGTTTTGTTTTATTTTGCTTCTATTAAATTACAGTTTTTTGTGCAAATTTTTTGAAAATACAAATACGCTATGAAATATGCATTTTGCCAGAAGTGTTTTTTTAAAACATACATTCTTTGTCTTATGAGCCATCTTGGTGTTGCCATTTAAAACTAGAAAACGATCGCAGCGCCATCATTTATTTTCTACACTTAATTGCCAAACTGTACTTCCCAGCACCCAGTACAGCTTTCAGTACCTACCAGTACTTACCAGTACACCTACCAGTACCTACCAGTACCTACCAGTAATTACCAGTGCCTACGAGTAGAGCATGCAAAACCGCAGTATATATTCAATACCGCGATATTGCGGTATCGGACATGTAATACCGCAAAATTTGCGATTTTGCGAAATTAGTAAAGACACTTTCATAGAAAGATAATCAGTTTTTCTTAAATAATTTCCCTATCACCGAGATATCGCATTTCTAATCCCGCTTTTGCGGTACTGAAAAACAGCGCAAAATTCACGAAATTGCGGTAACCATATAACGGTATTGCATGCTTTACCTACCAGTGCCTACCAGTAATTACCAGTACCTACCAGTGCTTTCCAGTACCTACCAGTACTTGTCTAGGTTCATACAATTTTGCATAGTACGATTTATACTGTTTTATACTTTCTAAAAACGAGGATAAAAGAGGAGTATACGTTTGAGTATATTTATACACTTTAGGCATGTATTGTAATATATGCAGTGGTTTTTTTTTTCAATTTTTTTTTACAAAATAAAAATTAACAATTCTTTCTCAGTACTGGTCACTGGGCATTCTTCCGGGCAACTGCTCAACCCATTAACCCACACCTACCGTTCTAATACCTACAATTTTATTTTTATTTATAGTTGAAAAAAATATCCCTGTTAATGTCTCAAATATCAAATATCTCAAAAAGATCGCGCATTCACGCAGAATCCCAATGATGATGAAGGCCCTTAGAGAAAGTATTTTCTTCGGTGGATTTGATGTGAAAAAAATGAACCAGAGAGGCAGGCACAACACAGACACAGCACAGCTCAGTAATTTAGATTATTTGAATCTCCATCGACTGCTGAAAATCCAAGATTCGCTTGTCGCCATTACTCAACATGGCATCAGCAAAATGAACAGTATTTTTTTCTTGAATGATATCTATAATAAACGGCTGCAAGTTGGTAGGTTGGTTGGATGGTTTGTGTGATGTATGCAGTATGCAACAAGGAGCCGGCCGGAAGGGGAGGGCCATTAGCAACGGGGCTCGGGCTCAGATGCAAATAGGTCCGGCTCGCGTGTCGCCCAGCCGCAAGAACCGTCGAGGCAATGGTCGCTGAAAATAAAAATCACAAAATACCAAAAAAAAAACATTTTACATTAATTTTCATTACGCAACAAGTTGCGAACAAGTTGTTTCATGACATTAGTTGCACTGCTAGTTTCACTTGTAAACATTATATTTTAATAACTATTATTATCAACTTATTATTACAATGTTTATTTGTATCAATATATTTTATCAATTTATTATGATTAATTAATTATTACTATTATAAAATTTTGCAATTTAATATTAATAATTTATTATCAACTTATTATTACAATGTTGATAATAAATTATTAATTAATTATTATTATTATGAAATTTTGCAATTTAACATTAATAATATAATTTATTATCAACTTGTTATTACAATGTTATGTTATGTTACTTATTATTAAAATGTTATGTTATTTATTATCAACTTATTATTACAATGTTATGTTTAAGCACCAGATTTAAATGTCCGGGTTAAATTTTCCCCACAGAAAAAACTAAACCCTTTCACACACTTCCACAAATGATTATCTAGTCAACCCACGCTATGCAATTGCACTATATAAGTATTATAAATACAAAACAATACAAGAACAACATGTCAACCTACTAGAGACCAAATGGGAATATAATTCACCGACTCCAGATATTTTCATATCAGAGGGTTCGGCTCTGTGGCATTTCTAATTGAACCTATAAATCCTACTGATCCCTCAATATAAAAATTTAAAAAATCTTTTGTAATCCTACATGTATTTAAAATTACTGATTTTTGCATTTTTATATACAAATTCTTTGATAAATCTAATATGCTTAAATTTTAAATCAGATTCCTAGGTATTATGCCAGTGGCCGAAATAACAAATGGTAATATTTTTATAGTCCGACAATGCCAAATTCTTTTAATCTCATTTCCTAAATCTGTGTATTTTCTAATTTTTTACTTATTATTATTATTATCAACTTATTATTATTAATTAATTATTATTATTATAAAATTTTGCCATTTAATTTAATCTGTACAACTACCAATTTTATTTATCAACCATTACAAATGTATAATTTCAAATCTGTAAACTTCACCCGCCGTAACACAGGGATACCCCTAGCATGGCGGATGAAACACCGCAATGTAAAATATCCTTTTAATAAAAAAATAAACATAAAGTTTTATCATGCATGATCATGCTAGCCACTACTAGTGATATACACATATTACGTAGTGTAAAAACGTGATGCAAATAGTGTCGCGAAAGCATTTAAACCTGGCTTTAAATGTGTTCCTTGTAATAGAGAACTCCAGTACATTTTTTTTATTCTTTTTAATAAATAATGACCTTCTAACTTAAATAACTGCACATTTGTTTTTATTTTTAAAGTTAGTTATAATAGTTAAAATAATTGTTAAAGTTTTAATTTTTCAAGACCCCTCCGAAAACCACCGATGTATGGTGAATCGTGTGTCGTCATCACTCCTGAAAAATTAGTATAGGATTGGGCAATCAGCTGATCTACTGCCGCCATTTTGAATTCCGTTCTTCGAAGTATTCTCCCTAGAAATAGCATTACTATTTTTTTGTACAGTAGTTTTTTTAACATTTTCAATAATAGAGATAATCTAATAAGAGATGCCTTATAAACACGACAACTAAATATCTATAAACAGTATAAAATAACGAATAACATGAAATGTTGTTAGTACTGATGGCTTATGTCATACCTACATAATCAAAGTTTCAATACAATGACTGGTGACGCGTGACGTCAGCACTAACCATTTCAGTAATACCAACTTTACAGTGTGTTTTGACGAGAGATTTAAAAATGCACTTTTTAATAATTTTTTAAGAACTCTACGTTTAATATTATGAAATAAAACTTATATATTCAGAATCAGCGTTCATTGGTCTGTATGAACATATTTTTTTAAAGCCATAATATTTTTCACTGGAGTTCCTTATTGCGTGAGAATTTACACCGAAATGACAAATCAACGCTGGAATGCCCTTAAAAATATACAGTTTATCAACGAATACCGGCGAAACGAGTGCCTTTGAAATTCGAGAACACCCCCAACACCTTCAACGCCTTACCTTATTATGTTACCTATCTTTACTTCGTTATTATTATTATTACTATATATGTACATACCTTAGATAAGATAATTCGCTTCTAACTCTTCTACTTGAAACAACAAACTATAAGTCACAGCTAAGCACTGGTGAAGACGCCAAACTGTATTGCGTCGAAAGCGAATTAAAACATACATAGAAACATCCGACGACGGCGTCATTCGAGAGCTTCTGATGGACTAACAGTGACGACGCGTGTCCCGGGGTAGGGACACGCGGTGAAAGAAATGGTGCCTAATCCTTGTTCATCGATTCAGAACGATTTTTAAATGTGTTTTTTTTTGATAATATAAATAATATTTGCATACAGAACTAAAGAGCTGCAGCTTCATATCCAAAGAGCCGCATGTGGCTCGCGGGCCACAGGTTGCCGACCCCTGGTCTAGTGGTATAAAACGCCTGACAAACCTAAGCGGCCAGACATACGGTGGACCAAGGATCAATTCCTACGAAATCCAAAAAAAAAATATTTTTGTCAATATCCAATCTTCAAACCACTCCAAAATGAACAGGCAAAGATAGCACAAAGAAAGCGACATCTAGTGACTTCGAAGAAAAAAACACTAATACTATAAGATGACCAAATGTATAGGAAAGGGTGCACTGGAATTCGACGACAAAAATATGGAAAAAATCATCTTTCACAGTAATAAAAAAGTGCTTGGTAGTCTTATCACTCCTGTCTACTTTAGTTTTTTTATGGTTTCACTTCTACCGCTTGTGAATTGCACACTCTGATTTTTTTCTGTTTACATGGTAACATACTCCGAATATGCTCTTGTTAACTACATTACTAATCAGAGCAAATATGTGGCTGCAAATCAACTTCAGCGAATGATAATTTCGTTTTTAAGTTTGTATGACGTTTTTTCATGGATGAGCTGAAACCTCTTCGCAATTGTATAATCTAAAATCCGATTCACCCTCTTCTTGTATTCGAGGGTTATACGTTGTCCAGGTCCCACTGTTACTATTGAAAGGGAAATCTTGTATTCCAATACAATCATACTAACAGACGTGAACCTAAACGTTAACAACTTTATAATCGCTGCCCGGCTTCGATAGTAGCGACTCTCGCATTTTGAAGAATCTATAAGTAGGCAACCAATTAGTAATAAATACAATTGTGGATACTCTTGACATGGTCCGACTCAAGAATCTAATCTTACATAATCTACCATGTTTTCCTCGAGCGTCCTCAACTTTTTCCCTCATTCACATTTGCGTCATATTTTCTCCTTACACTAATTTCATCGCTCATGAAATTTCATGCCCAAACCAATTCTGCGTTCCTTTCTTAGTCTCATTACGCTTATCCCAACCTTGCTTTCTTCGCGGATCTCTACATTTCTGACACTTTCCTTCGAGAATGCTTTCATCAAGTCCGTTTTTATCCGGCCCCGATGCAATTCACACGCGGTAGAAGTGAAACCTTCAGAAAACTAAACTACGAGAGAATGAGACGAATGCAGAGTATCAGAAGTAGGATAATTGTAGGGTTTATTTATTATAATATTGTTACCAAGTTTAAAAATTATTTTACATTTTATTCGACTAAGCACCACGCAAAGAGGAGGTCGATGGGCTACGAAGCATCTCATTATCTGGCAGTCTAAATCCTATAGATAAACCTATGTGTTTGTCTCCTTTAATGTGTCGCTATTTTTCGTTTCCTCGTATTTCAAATCACAACGTTGCTAAAGTAGTTTTTCACTTTAAAAAAATTCTAAAAATCAGATATAAATGATACGAGTTCTATCTACTAACCCACCGCGTGACGCTTCGTGTCGGCAAGTAGTGGTCGAGGTGATTCAATCGGGCAGGCTAATTGACCGCCAGCAGCGGTACAACCATCGCCCACCCACACACACCCACCCACCCACCACCAGCCACCCACTCCGCAAAACAAGGTTTCATTCAAATTTATGCCGTGGCATTTTTACATAAAGCATTCCCCGCGTATTACAAGTCAGCGCCGCCGCGGCCGGGCATAAACGTGTGGAATGAATATGTATAAGGGGGAGGGCGAATCAGTTTGTTTTTAGGAAACATGCCATAATGTCTTACAAATCTTTATTGACACACGCTAATAAATTTAATTTACCTTTGGTCAATTTAACACGGGGTAGCATGGCTATTTACATTGGTTTCTACCGTGTTATTTTACTGTGTGCTTAGTTTGTGTTCCCTTTGGAGCACGCTTTCCCAATATTTGTAGTGTATTGTTTTATGAAAAATAATACACCCCGAATGAAATGACTCATGGAATGAATAAATTACTGATGATTGGAAGGTGATAAGTGATCACACAGAAGTGAAAATAAATACTGACATTATTTTTTTGTGATTTCTTGAAAGTAAAATTTTTCAAATGTTGTTTTTATTCCTATATTTAAATACTCAGCAAAAAGGGAATAAGTCTTTAACTTTTGATTCGACTTTATGAGATAATAGTTTAATTAACTAAAATAATTGTTTAAAATAGTTGTTCTAAGGTTAAGTGTTTAGGGATCTTCTTCATTTCAACAAAAAGGAAATAAGTCTTTATTTTCTGTTGATTTGACTTTATGAGATAATAATTGAATTAACAAACACAATTGACTAAAAGAGTTGTTTAAGTTTTCAGGTATCTTCTTCTTCTTGGAATTTTTGTGACGTTGAAGGAATGGGACGGGGAAGGGGGGTTGTGAAGTCTAAATGGAAATAGAGAAAGTAGGTTGAGGAGTAGATAATATCTTATTTTAACTATACGTCCGATACATTAATGTTCTTTCCGTTTGAAACGTCCGACTAAAGTCAACCCGACTAATTTCAACTACATCACGTTGCATAATTGGATTTATTGGGTCCGACTAAA
Organism: Limnephilus marmoratus; assembly: GCA_917880885.1. Taxonomy (NCBI): domain Eukaryota; kingdom Metazoa; phylum Arthropoda; class Insecta; order Trichoptera; family Limnephilidae; genus Limnephilus; species Limnephilus marmoratus. The sequence goes on along the minus strand of OU862920.1, from coordinate 48,631,737 downwards.
GTCAACCCAACTAATTTCAACTACCTACATTACGTTGCATATTTGGCAAATTTGGAGCTTATTGAAGCTTATTTAAAAAAAAAGAGTTTATTGAAGTTAAATTTTTTTTAGCACCCTTCTGCAGACATTGGCGGACCCAGTATCAAATCCTATGTAACTATTAAAAAATATATTTTTATTGTTGTAAAATGAATATCCAATCTTTAAACCAATCTTTAAACCACTCCTAACAGAACAGGCAAAGAAAACCCAAAAGAAAGCGACATCTAGCGACTCCGAAGAAGAAAACACTAATACTAATAAGACGACCAAATGTATAGGAAAAGGTGCACTAAATTCGACGACAAAAAAATGGAAAAAATCATAAGTCACATTGATAAAAAAAAGTGCTTCGTAGTCTCCCCATTTTTATCTTCTTTAGTTTTCTGAATATTTCACTTCTACCGCGTGTGAATTGCACACTCTGATCATAAATCAGGCATCCCGATATTAAATCACCTAGTGCCAAAATTATCGGTCAGTTTTTAAACAGATCTCTTCTCTGCGAATAGGACAGGTGTATACATATCTACGGCTATGTGTCCAAATTAAAATTAATAATTTTCTATTTAAATTTGAATCGATGAAACTCACTTTCACAAAACTCCCCTAATCACATCTCACATAATTGAAATCCGGGAAGTCAACTAACAATAATGACTGCGCCGCGCCGCGCCGAGCCGAGGTGAAACTCCGCTCTACTTATTCAATAATGATTATTAATTCACAATGGAGCCCAAAATTATACTGTTTTCGTTTCCTTTTCACGCTAAACTAAAAAAAGAAAATTCATTAATAATTCATTTGATTCGCCTTGTAGGAACATGCGTCGCCGATAGCGATCGTAATGGAATGTTAATTCAGGAAAGAGTACGAGGAACCCCTAATAAAATTAGCTATTATTATGAATTGCCGCGCCATTTGTTTTATTGTAGCATTTTTGCTTCACTTTTAAAAAATCAGAGGGTGCAATTCACACGCAGTAGAAGTGAAACCTTCAGACAAAATAAAGTAGACAAGAGTGGGGAGACTACGAAGCACTTTTTTTAATCAATGTGAAGGACGATTTCCATAATTTGTCGTCGAATTCCAGTGCACCTTTTCCTATACATTTGGTCATCTTATTATAGTCGAACAGATACCAAATGCACTCCCAAAATTTCACACGGGGATTAACGTACAGTCAAAACTCCGAAAAACCCAAACTCGAAAGACACTCCACCATTATATTATTCATATTTTTATATTTTTCATTTCTTATTATTTATACGTCCATCGAAAATTCCGATTTTCGAAAATACATTAAACTGGATACTAAAAACAATATTTCATACCTAATAATTACATGCTGCGAAACAAAATTTAGAAACTCCAATTGCGGTTATTCCTCCCGTGAATTAGGCGACTAAATCCTTAGGAAATTCCATTGTTATCTGTATCATGCTACTTACTATAAAAGCAAACAATTAATGATTCCACATTCACTAAAAAGTACTGTATTGACTTCATAAGATCAAAAACCAGTCCATTACTTTATTTTCGATTGAATATACTTTATTAATGTAATTACATATGGTGTGATCTAATATCAGTGTGTTTAGTAGATAATACATATTTAAAATGGTGTATGTAAATCAACGATACGAATTGCGGGCAGGTGAAAAAACGATAGTTTATGTTGTCAGGTTTTTCCAAAAAATCCGTGACAATCCAGAATACATCAAAACATTGAACTTCAAGCAAGTACATTTATTGGCAGCAGAGGCTTGCGGCCTCAACCTGTCCAACATTCGAAGAGTGTCGTCGGAAGCTTCTTATTTTCCGTACGCAGAAAAAGTAAAAATGTTCCATCAGCTCCGTAAAAACTACAAAAAACCTTAAACGGTAACGGGATTGGAAGATTTTAAAAAAGATGTGCGTCGCAGTGTGATGAATTTTTATGACAATGGACAATATCCCACTCTTGCAAATCTTAACAAAGTTCTGGTGGATAAAACATATTTTTTTCTGGATCTCATGAGTCATCGCGATGTATTTTGCATGATATTGGTTTAAAATTTAAAATATGCAAAGATGGAAGAAAGTATTTAATGGGAAGATTAGACATTGCTACAGCGCGTGTAGACTTTTTGATAAAAATGAATCAAAATGAAAATGAACTAGCGACGGACGGAAAATAGTCTATTTGACCGAAACTTGGGTGAATCAAAATCACTCGATTACACAAATGAGGCAAAGTAGTGAGGGCAATGGGGGTTTAAAAGTGCCAGTTGGAAAAGGAAGCCGGCTGATCATTTTGCATTTTGGTTCAGCAAAAACGGGTTTTATCACGGGGAGTAAATTTATATTCCGTACGACAAATGTTATGTCGAATACAGATTACCATTCTGAAATGAATTCCAAAGTCTTCAAAAATTGGTTTGAAAAATCAGTTTGTGACATTCCTCGAAGAACCCTCTGTAATTGGAATGTAAAATAAATATTTTTTAATCACAAATAAAAATTTACCGATGTAACAAGTTCATTGTACTGTAAAAAGTATGTTGTTTTATGTTGATGTGCACATTTAGGTATTTTTGTCTTTAAAAAAATAAATTTGTAAAATCCCAGCCGGGGGTAAAAATCAAATATTATTAAAATTTAAATATCTCATAAATTGGTTACCGCTTTATTAATTAGCATCTGATAAAACCTGTCAAAGAATTTTCTTGATTCTGAAATATATATGTAATATTGTTTATTTTTAAACACCCACGCATTTTAATTAAATCCTTATTCAGACTTAAATTCAGTCCCGTACATAATAAAAACATTTTGTTTAGTAAAATTAATTTTAAGACGTGAACCTTCTCGAGTTGCTTTACCTGTAAATTTTATTACTGACTTTGGACTTTGACCGTTCTCTTAGTTTCTGTTTGACTATAGTATTTGTTATTGTCCGACCGAAACAGGACTTTCTACCGAAACCGAATATTCGGTAGCTGTCCCAGTTTTGGCCAAAACCTAAACCGAAACCGAAACTTTTCTTAGACATGTTAAAAATCTATTTGTTAGAGATTGGTTTTTGTGGCAGAAGAACTTTAATGAAAACAATCTTCCTTCAATGGCTAAATTCAACTTATTTATTCACTTTATAAAACACATGTTACAATAACTTTTTCCCGACCCGACAAAGCACTAAAAATTGGTCATCAGACCATTTACTAGTTAATTTTAGCTGTTTCCAAGAGATAAGAGGCTTTTTACCTAAAAAGCACATTAAATAAAAACTACACAGAAATCTGCTTTATCGACTAACATTTCAATCAGTGAAACCCTATATTGCAAGCAGGGAATCTGCAATAATAAACAAGCTTCGAAATGTTACGCTAGAGGTCAGTAACCTTCGCTTTTTTAAAACTATTGTTTACTGAAATTTGGCTTATTTTTTGCACTTATACAAATAGTTAACATATGTTAAATGAAATAAAAAGCAATAATAGTATGCGAAAAAAACTTCTTTTTTTAAATTACTAAAAATTAACGAACACGTTAGGGAACGTACCCATACTACGTGACACGTTTAGGGGGGGTCTTCAAAATGTCACGATCGGTACAAATGAGCGACGGGTTGCTTAGGTTTTTGGTCACCGGGGAGGGAGGGTTAAAAATTGCAAAAAGTTGGTCACGTATCATGGGTACGTTCCCTTAACTACTCCTTGGAACAAAAATTTGTCAATAATTAACACTTATGTACATTATAAAGGAAGGACCTCATTATTTGAGTATTTTAATTTAAATTGCGTTTACAATCACAACATTCTTAAGACTAAATTCACCATATATTGAGATCTTCTGCAGAGTATCGGTGCGGCAGAAGGTTCGGCAGAAAATCTGCCGAAACCGAAACTGATGCCGAAACTAGATTTTTTTGCCGAAACTTTGCCGAAACTTTGCCGAAACCGAACCTTCGGTCGGTCACTAGTATTAGTGTTTTCATCTTCCGAGTCGCTAGATGTCGCTTTCTTTTGTGTTTTCTTTTGCCTGTTAATTTGGAAGTGGATTTTTTTTTTGTGTTTCGTAGGATTTGATCCTTGGTGAGCTAAATGTCTGCAGGCTAAATGTCTGACGGCTTTATACCACTACACCAAAGAGACTTGCGTGGGACTATGGATTTATCGTATTATATTGGAACCGAGTACCCGTGAATTAAATAAATAGTTTATTGCTATATCATTCTCTCGCCGGCCAAGTCCCATAGATGTATGTGTTTGTCTCTTTTTAGTGTCGCTCGTTTTAAAGCACAACGGTGCTAAAGAAGTTTTTACTTCAAAAACACATTCTAAAAATCGAATTGGAGAATAGGTCATTAGTTTGCACTTCTACCAAAAGCTAATACTATATATAGATTTTAAATACACGTAAAACTGATATCAACTGCTCGGCTGTCAAATTTTAAAACCGATTAAGAAAAGTTAAATAAACTTTACGGTATATAGATTGAGGAAAGAGATTTATATATTTGTTAGACTTGTAAATAAGACATCTTTAAACATAATAAAATATATTTATATTGCACTTACGCATTCTGTGGTACAATATGCAATCATGGCTTGGGGGGTGCATATAAATCATCCTCACTTCCACTCAAACAATAAAAAAATACGAATAAAAAGTTTCTTAAAAAAAACATATTACCAACTAACGTTAAATATATTCGAATATCTCCCCCGGTTCCGCCACTTAAAAAAATTACGACAAAATTGCATCACTTCTGTTACATGAAGATCTTTTTAATAAAAATAATATCCCACCATTACATATATACATAAGAAATAGTTCTGTTCGTGGATTGACTTTACCACTCGCACGTACTATAACAGCACGGCACCATCAGCATCGTATAAGAGAATAAAATAATTCAATCAATTACCCCTTGACATACGAATAGACAAAACTACGACAATTATTGTTAAAAAAAATATAGTTCAACCGTATAATTTAGACTTTTTCTTTGGTGTATTATGTTTTTCTTGTAATTTTCAGTGTTTTATGTACATGTACATCTTTTATATGTATATTGTATAATACTATTAATATTATCTTATAAAATGACCCATCTCAGCTTATGTCTTCTTTGTTGTCGTGTAAAATGAATAAATAATGATATTATTTTTTTTGATTAATTTTAAATTATAAATTCACGTAAAAAATTTATTATAATTATTTTACTTACATATCGTCCAGTTGATTAGTCAGACATCTCCAAATGCTAAGTATTTAAAAAATGGGGTTTTAAATATCCGAATTCTCACCACAAATCGAATATTTTTTACTCGCGTCTGTGTTTTAAATATGCCACAAAATAAAACCGGGATTTTTTACTCGCGTTTATTTTTTTATTTTTTACTCGCGTCTGTGTTTTAAATATGCCACAAAATAAAACCGGTCCGGTCCATGTATGACGTGAATACTCTAAGTGAAATCTTTTACAATCTAATTTATAATATATTTGACAAATGTATACCGACTTCTACACCCCGTACTTCATCGCTCAGAGTATACCCTAAATGGTACTCTCATCATATTATTAGTAATATTAAAAAAAAATGTATGCTACATAAAAAATGGAAAAAAGTAAACTCTTCGCAGACTACGCTCAATTCTCACATTACCGTAATTTAGTTAAACGTCAAATAAGGGACTCACAAAAAAATTATTTAAACTCCATCGAACTATCATTAGCTTCAGATTCCAAACAGTTCTGGACTTATGTAAAGGCGCTTAAAAATCAAATAACGCATTTAAATCTATGAAATTTGATGGCAATGAATTAAATACGTATGATGATATTGCACACAGCTTTGCAGTATTCTTTTCATCGGTCTATAGTACTAAACAACCAACTCTCGACGTTAACGCCATCCTAAACACAGAGCAAATAGGTCAGCCGTTTGACTTAGTCAAAATCACAGAGGAGGATATTAAGACGGCAATATCTGCACTGAGTAAGCCCAACTCAATGGGTCCCGATAACATACCAACGTTCATTCTTAAAGGTTGTTCTGACTTTTTTATTTTACCATTGTGTCATTTTTTTAACACTTGCTTAAAAACTGGATCTTTTCCGGACATATGGAAACTTACCAAAATAACCCCGATACACAAAAAGGGTGATAAATGCGATATCCGTAACTACCGGCCGGTTGCAATTCTTTGCTCTGTAGCGAAAATATTCGAAAAAATCCTTCATCGTCATTTGTACAGCCATGTCAAACCTCTTCTTGACGATCGTCAACATGGGTTTAGACCCCAGATGTCAGTATCATCAAATCTACTATGCATTTCCGACTTACTATCAAGAACTCTTGACCAAGGAAACCAAGTAGATGTTATATACTTTGACCTTGAAAAGGCCTTTGACAAGGTCGATATCGATGTCCTATTAAAAAAAAGCTACGTTTGGATTTTCCAAAAAACTTTTATTACTTTTTGCTTCATACTTCAATAATCGCAAACAATACGTTTTTTATAAGGGTTCTCGTTCTGCCGAATTCCTGGTTTTTTCTGGAGTGCCGCAAGGATCAATTCTTGGACCACTATTTTTTGTTGTTCATCAACGATATTGGCTCAATCATCACTCATTCCTCTTATTTATTGTTTGCTGATGACCTAAAACTCTACCGCATAATAAAAAATCTCGCTGACTGTGTCCTCCTACAAATCGATGTGAACTCTGTCGCAAACTGGGCAAAAATTAACTGTCTAAGCTTCAGTGCACCTAAATGCAATGTAGTCTCTTTCACAAGGGCAAAACAGACGATCATATTTGAATATTCAATTAACGGTAACATTTTTCATCGCTTTAGTCAAATAAAAGATCTAGGGGTTACTTTTGACAGCAAAATGACATTCCACCAGCACACAAATGACTTATGCAACAGAGCATATAAACTGCTGGGCTTTGTCATTCGCAATTCATGCTCATTTCAAAACCCACTAACAATTAGGCTACTTTACAACTCACTGGTGCTAAGTGTACTGGAGTCGAATTGTATTATCTGGGCCCCATTTGAAGCATCCTATATTTTGAACATTGAAAGAGTTCATAAAAAATTCCTACGTTTTTTATTTTTACGCCTCTATGGAACTTATCCATATTTGTATCCATCGAGATTTATTCTAGGTATGACTAACTACCATTCTCTAGAAACTCGTAGATGTTTTGCGTTGCTAAAATATTTCTTTCAGTTAATCAATGGCCTCGTCTCTAACGGTGAGATTCTGGCACAAATAAATTTATTTGTACCAGAGTCTCACTCTCGGGCACGTCGCCATAACATATTATATTGCCTATCGAGTCGTACAAATCTGTACCCGAATTCGCCCGTGGGAAGAGCGATACGCTATTTAAATATATTAGATAAAAATTTCGACATATTCTTCAAAAGATTCAATGAGTTTGTACGGTTTTTGGCGCTACATACTCACTGTGAAAATGGTACTTTTACAATTAATTAGATTAATTATCTGTAATGTTGTAAATTTTTTGTACACAAATAAAATAAAATAAAATAAAAATAAGTATGACATTTTGAAATTTTCTATCATAAACCGGGAAGTATAACGGTCCGGTCCATGTATGACATTTTGAAATTTTCTACCATTTCGCTGCAAAATTTTCGGCATTATTAATGATTTGGTAGTTTGTACCAGATAGAGGAGTACACTTTAACCTTTTAGATTTTTAGGAGATGTCTGACAGTCAGACGAACGATAATATGTCAAACAATATGTTGTAAAAAAATAGGGAGAAATAAAAAAAAATATTAGTGTTTTAACAGAAAATGTTCAGGAAGGCCAAAAAACATTATCGAGCAAAATTTCAACAGCAGAATATGGGGCTCCTTCGACAAAAACACATACACATTTTGTTACGCCCAACACCAATGTTTTTTGTTTTTGCCGAATGCTTTTTAAGGCGATCCAATAGTCCAAGAAAAAATTGAAATCGTAATTCACGCCCCTTTTTGGGAGAAGTTTGAAAATACTTGAGAAAAAGCTTTTGGAAAGATTGGAAAAGGTATTTGAAATTTTTTTTACAGCCTGTAAAAAACATTGACTCCTTTTTTACGAATTGTTTATTGTAATAAAACGGAAATTAAAAATTGATTTCACGGAACAAAGCGACGCGGAGCCTAACGTCTGTTCCCCGCTCCGTCCGGGGCGTAAAAAAAATGGGTAAGTATGTAGTCCTTCGGTGGACGGCACAGGGTTCCCTTTGAAAAACCCAATTCGTCGACTAGCGGCCGTATTGGAAAATAACAATGCGATAATGCAAATTTTATCTTATTTTGTTAAGTTCGTACGTAAATATCATTTTTTTGCGATTATTATAAAAGAAACTGAATTTGCCACATTATACAATAAAACCATATCTACCAGAAAAGGGGTTTATAAATGGGAGAGTTTGGACTTGAAAGTATTTTTTAAAGACCTTATACTTTATTTTTTTCTAGGCTTTTTAAAAGACTCGTATAAAAATTGACCGATATTTTTAACGGCCAAGGTATGTTCTATACGCAGTATTTAATTGAAGCATCTACGATACTTCTAAGCAATCAAATTTTCAAAACAAAAACGTGTATTTATATTTTTTTTTCATAAAATTTTATTAGTTACAGGTTTTTCGTTTTTTTAGCTACCACTAGGGTTAATGCCCGTGTTGTGGTAGTCGTACATTTAATATTTTAAATAGGAATTAATAACAATTATTATAAGCAATAATTATCAGCCTGAAACACTCATCCACATTGAAAAATCTTCCGAGAAAAGATACATGACGCCAACGGGACTTGAACCCGTGTCCTCTCGATTGCCGGTCGAATGCTCTGACCACTGAGCTATGGCGGCTTATCTCTTACCCGCCAAATGATTCAATATATGCTAGTGTTTCATTCAACAATTACTGCTTATTATATTTTTTTCCACCTGAAAACAACCAACTTTATTTTTGCGAGAGAAACATTGTTAGTGTTAAATCCCTCGCTAGGTGGCGTCGAGACAAATTATGTCTTCATTTATTGGGGAAATACTTAAACTTGTCAAATATTAATTATTATTTTTAATTGTAAAACTAACGTTTTTAAGACAAGATTTTTTATGCATAGCACAAAGGGTAACAATTATTATAAGCAATAATTATCAGCCTGAAACACTCATCCACATTGAAAAATCTTCCGAGAAAAGATACATGACGCCAACGGGACTTGAAAATGTTCAAGTCCCGTTGGCGTCATGTATCTTTTCTCGGAAGATTTTTCAATGTGGATGAGTGTTTCAGGCTGATAATTATTGCTTATAATAATTGTTACCCTTTGTGCTATGCATAAAAAATCTTGTCTTAAAAACGTTAGTTTTACAATTAAAAATAATAATTAATATTTGACAAGTTTAAGTATTTCCCCAATAAATGAAGACATAATTTGTCTCGACGCCACCTAGCGAGGGATTTAACACTAACAATGTTTCTCTCGCAAAAATAAAGTTGGTTGTTTTCAGGTGGAAAAAAATATAATAAGCAGTAATTGTTGAATGAAACACTAGTATATATTGAATCATTTGGCGGGTAAGAGATAAGCCGCCATAGCTCAGTGGTCAGAGCATTCGACCGGCAATCGAGAGGACACGGGTTCAAGTCCCGTTGGCGTCATGTATCTTTTCTCGGAAGATTTTTCAATGTGGATGAGTGTTTCAGGCTGATAATTATTGCTTATAATAATTGTTACCCTTTGTGCTATGCATAAAAAATCTTGTCTTAAAAACGTTAGTTTTACAATTAAAAATAATAATTAGGAATTAATAAATAGATACTATTTTATTGAAACAGATAATTAAACATACTAAATAAAAATTAAGAAATACTTAAAAGTAAGTGAAAAATAAAAAGAAAAAATCATATTTAAAGAAAAATAGAAATAAAAATGAAAATGAAAATTCAAATTTTGAAATACACAACTGTTAAAGGTGTTAAGAACTCAAGTGTTCTATACAAATATATAAATTAAAACATATAGGTATATAAACTAAAATTAAAACGTGAATTTTAATGAAAAACTAAGAGAAAAAATAATAACATTTTAAAGAAAAATTGAAATAAAAATTTTGAAATGCAAAAATTAATAATTAAAATGAAGAACTCATGTATTCTTTGAAGTAGTCTGTCAAAAAAGAGTAGAAAATATAAAAACTTGAACTACTAAATTTGTAGTCTGGCAACTCCAATTTAACTGTCAAATATTTTTTTGAAGTGCAATGACACTGAATGTATAGAACACAGTAAACCACATTTTAAAAAACATTTTTTCTTCATGACATAAAATTGATTAAAAGGTGATTTATAAAGCGATTTGCTTTAATTTAATTTAACATAAATTTGAATTTAACAATAGATAGAAAGGAAGAATCACTAATGGTGAGTTTAGTAACACTACTTTTAGATCTGAATGAGTTAAATATATTCAGATCTAAAATTAGAGACATGATCTAAAGCCCAGGCAAAAGCTAGGTACTTTATCTAGTATTAAATAAGTGTAAGCAATTTCTAAAGTGTGCTTTATATTTTATTACATTATAGTTATTCTTCATTATGTTAACACAAAATTGCAAAGGTATAATAATAATATACCTATACGCAATTCCAATTTTGAGATCGGCGGGTATCTATACTGCAATGAAAAAATATTTTTTCCACTATTATGCCTTTTATATTTTTTATAAAAATGTAGGTTACACAGCTTTACTTTAACACCATGAGTTATGTGTTTAGTATTGCCATTTGATCAACAGTGGCGCCCTCATATATTTTCTACTCTTATTTGACAAACTGTACGCTCGTCCGCTTTCGAAAATCCAATGTTGTACACGTGCTATATAAATTGAATTTCTTGACTGTATGTCAGTACTCAGAGCATTATATATTTTAGGAGCGGTGAACCAGAATTGTCGTTGAGCTAATGAGGTATTAGTTTTTGGGACCACGCAAACCAGGTTTGATGAAAAGCGGATTTGTGTTTGATGTTGTGGAGCGATTAGTAGGTTATTTTTTCGTATATGATTTTGCATTATTTAGTATGGTTTCATCTTAACACATTTTGTCGCAGGAGACCGGCCTTTATAATCTAATGGAATAGCAAAAACAAGGGTTTTAAAATTTGTAAAATTCTCTCAAGTCTTTACTTGGTAGCCTTCAACACATAAATAATAATATAGTACGACTGTAATATTACAGGAGTGTGATTGCGTCCATTCCGAACCACCTATTGAATACAGAAAGCGATATATTATTAGTCCCAAAGCATTGAAATGTCGGTTGATTAGCTATGAATTATAGAGGGTGGATAGTTCCGGTCAGTCTACGGGCATGTTTATGTGCAAGTACATTGTTCCAAGGAAATTACATTACCGACCCAACAATACAGAATACAGGCACCTACTAACTCCGATCCTGCTCAGTCCCGTTCTCGCCTCGCTAGAAGACCATTATTATCGATGAAAGCAACGGGTGACAGTTGTAGCTATGTAATATCTATTCACCATCATCACTTTGTATACCTATAGGTAGCTCGTTAATTATAGTGAATTTTGATTTAGGCTTTATTTGAGACGTTTCATTTTAAATTGATTCTTACGGCCTGGTTGGGGATTTACACAGCTACACATAGCTATAGGTACTAACCTGCATACATCATATACACAAACATAGCTACACTTACCTACATACATATCTCTATACATCTTAGACCCTGTACTTGTAGCTAGTATTGTCACATGTTCCTTCCTACCCATCCCTGTATACTTGTCATTTTTCATTACCCACATTCAGTCTTTAATCGACCATCGGCACATGAACATCTCTAATATTCCGCTTACCGCATCCGCAATTAATACCGCATACCGCGACTAATATAGTCATAAGTGCAGAATGAACCCAGCCAAGATAGCAAAGTGCCACAAGGTTCCGCAGTAAGTCCTTTTTTCTTTTCCTTGTGTGCATTCTTTTTACTTGTGAAGTGGTCAAAACACATTTCAAAACACGTACAAGGTTCTTCGACATCCACATCCGCACATAAAACACACATTACGGCCGTTGTTCCCAACTTTTCGATCTATCTATAAGTGAGTATTTTTTTAGCTCGATTCGGCTGTTGGTCGGAGAGCTGCGTTGAAAAAGTGCATTTGAGAGTGTTGAGATAAAATTTCGGTACAACAATTGATGGGGAATAACGGCCATAAGAACGTCGTTTCAGTATTATCAATATCAAAATTGCTCAAAATACTAGAACAAAAGAGAGTACGTAATCTCTTACTTATCCGTTTCGCTAACAACGACTTTTGACCAAAGAATTTTTAGATACTTTGCAACAAAGCAGTACAATGCACTTCACACAAATTATTTTTTATAATTTAAATTAGACACCAAGTCTTCGATCATCAACCAATACAGATCTAATATCAAAGATTTCATAAAAAACAATTTTTACATTATGCATTTCCAATGATTAGATGCTGATTATCTTTTATTTTAAATGTAAAAATGTGTTGTTATTTGTATATTTGTTACAAACTGCTTATATTGTAAAATGCACAAAGTATGTATTTTCCATGCACTAAAGAAATACCTAAGTCATTTAGTTGCATATATGCGACGTATATTCATTGTATTTTAATATGTTAATTCCAAATTTAGTGTGAGTAGACGCCGCGCCGGTAAGTAAATTTGATTTTGTGATCGTGTTTTGTGCTGGTGTACGTCGAAATTAAAGACTGGTTTAGTGTTGGTGTGTGAGGAGAGTCGAATTTTGGTAGAAAATCAGTTGTGGTAATATATTTTGGCAGAATCGTAAATAATGGTATTTGTGTCTGTGAGTATTTATCTTTAAAACGAATTTTATAAACTAAGCCCAAACAATGAATGGGGAAATAAAAACCAAGTGAAAGCTAAATATACATTTTCCTCAACAAAAGAAACATTATATATATAAACTGAAACAAGTGAAAACAATATATATTCCACTTTGCCTATCCATAATAGAATATTTGTTTGGGGAGGAGCAACAAACTCAGCTGTATCTTAAAGGCAATTCTTAAAAAACATACAGACCAAATATTCAACATATTTGTCATACTGGATATACGCCAATTATACCTACGTTAAAACACTATCAAATTATATTTTTAACAAAGAAACAAAAACAAACAATCACTATTAGACCAGTTAGACAAACGTACAAAAAAACGTTCAAACTCCGACGATAAACACAAGCTTTGGACAAAGACACCACAAATGCCAGGCAATAAAGGCATTCAACAATCTTTCACTTGATTAAAAAAATTAGGAAAATAAATAAAAAATCAGACTTTGCAATTCCACGCGGTGGAAGTGGAACCTTCAGAAAACTATTGATATTTTATTTTTAAAAATAATAACGACTAAAAGTACATTAAATAAACTTTGACATTGAAGAACCTTTGAGTAATAGAGCCACCATCGAATGAAATGAATTGCCGTTTGGGAAGTAAAGTTTAAATCATCAGTAAATAAATCTTCAATTAAAACTTTTCCGACTTTTGCAATAAATTTGCGTAAAAAGGCAAAGGCCTAGATTACAAAACATCATAAATTCACGAAGTTTTATTACCACTTTTTTTTAAAGTAATTCAGTACCAAATAGTACTTTTTTTAATTATCTTTACACAGAATGCCCTTAGGAAAAAAAATCACGCAGGCCTGTCATCTTTGGTATGGAGGGTTTTTTTAGGGAAAGGAAGGAGAGGAAGTCGTGGGAAGGTATTCAATTCAATTGAATTTAATCATTTTAAAAGCATTACAAAATTAAAATTTCAAAGTGTTTTTAAAGGAGAAAATATTAGTGACCGACTGAAGGTTCGGTTTCGATTTCGGCAAGTTTCGGCAAAAAATCAAAAAATCGATATCAGTTTCGGTTTCGGCAAAGAAATTGCCAAACCTTGGGCTCTGCGCTGTCGGTGTGAGAGATAGGTGTAGAAAACTGGGGGTCAATATGTCCAGGAGTGATGGGAGTATGAATCCATCCATGAGAGTCCGGCTGGGGTGTTCTAGGTTAGGTCTCGCTCAATCAGTAGTAGGTGGGCAGACGTATTCGCCACCAAGTCCTAGATAAACCTCCATAAATTACCAAACGTGACAAACTACTTATATTTAAAAAATGTACAAATGGATTATTAAGAAACGTATTCATCGTGGTATTGCATTTAAAAAATTATTAGGTACTTAGGTCTTTTGCAGGTAATTATACCGTCCTCGTACCAAAAATTTGTTTGTTCAAGAAATTGAAAAACGTATCATATTTTTAGACATATATCTTAAATAAATATAAAAGTAGGAAATTGGATAGCATTACAATCGTTTATGTTGCTCTAAATCGAAACACTAAGATGGTTCAAGTGAAAACGGCTGTGACTTTTTATCACCATATTATGTGGTAACGCGACAGTTGATCCCCCGGCAGTCGGGCCCCCGCAATTGTAATTATTATAAAATTATATTTTTTTGCTTTATTCTTTATTTACCAATGTCAAATCTAAAATTGACTTCTGAAATACCTTCAATAATAGATTCGCGTGGATAAAAAAATAATTTATTTTATTGTCCTTTTATTGTACTTATACGCTGGTATATACTCGTATATGTACAGTATATGTAGTTTTCCTTGATGCATTTGAATGAAAATATAGTTTTTAATTTTGTTGTTTGGCGGTACATCTCTGCACATCCCTTTGGGACACTTAGTTGTATTTTGTGTAAGTAGAAATATCGTGTTTCCCTAAACCGATTGCATACTATAAGTATGCCGAGGGGACAAATGGGGGGATTAATTGCCATGGAACCATACGATCTCCAGGCGCACTTTTTCACATTTTGTGTAGGTTCAGGAATACTTTCAGGAATGATATTCAACAGCAAGGAATTTGAATATTAGATTTAGAGATAATTACATATAAAAAGTACTCTTGTGTAAAAAAGATAATTTTCATTAAACATATCTGAATAAAAATAATAACTATGTTTAAGAAACGCTAACTTTCAACACTAAATAACTTTTTTAAATTTAAAGATAATGGGTTAAGGTTATGCTTTTTTTCTGTAAAAAATGTCAAATTTGGGATTGAAGATTCAATAATAATTACAGATTCTCGAATTCAGAATTTGACAACAATAATTATTATTGCCAACGGGTTACGGGAACCAATCATAACTATACCTACAAGGAAGTTCCATCCAAATGGTTTGAATGGACTATAATAATTGTTCCAAAATCGATGAATATACATTTTATTGTCACACTATAGTTACATTAGGTAACGTACCCATACTACGTGACCAACTTTTTGCAATTTTTAACCCCCCCCCCCCCCCCCCCGGTGACCAAAAACCTAAGCAACCCGCCGCTCATTTGTACCAAGCGTGACATTTTGAAGACCAGTTGAAGTAGTATGGGTACGTTCCCTTACATGTACGAATTTAAAATATACTCGTATGCCGAATTGAAATGGCTACCGTTTCGTTTGGCTCATGGAGAAATAATAATGTATCTTGTGTTCCTGAAAGGTTTGACCTCTGCATCTTCTGCATTGACTTATATTATAAGTCAATGACATCTATGAAATCCTCTCAAATTAATCTTCAAACCACAGACGCAAACCAAACGTAATTTGTTTTGAAAACATAACATTATTTATTTTGAAAACATAACAATGACCATTTCTTTATAATTATTAGACTACAAAAGTTTTACTTTAAAAAGTAGAGATAATTTTGATATTATTCTTGAATGTTAGTATAGCGCCCTTCAGGCGATTTAGAGTTTTTGTCGACTGATAAATAATTTTCCGTAATCTACACAACGCGTAAGCTTAGCAGTTTGCTTAAAATCAAATTTTCTGGCGCTTATTTGGCATAAGTAGTAGTGCAGTAATTCCGCGTGCTACTCAATATTAAGGCGATCCAATAGTCCAGGAAAAAATCGAAATCGGAATTCACGCCCTTTTATGGGAGGAGTTTAAAAATACTTGAGAAAAAGCTTTTGGTAAGGTTGGAAAAGGTATTTAGAACTCAAATATATCTATAATTTAAAACTCAAATACATGTAATACTGATGTTTTTACGTCTTTTGGTTTAAAATATATATATCTGTGTGCAGTTCATATACGGTAGAAGTGAAACCTTCAGAAAACTAAAGCAGACAAGAGTGGGGAGGCTACGAAGCACCGCACAAAGAGGAGTCCCATTATACTATCTGATTCTCTCGCAGGTGTCACCTAATCAGGAAGCCGACCTACCCGAAGATAACACTGAACGAGCCACGCATCCAGTGCTGCACCTAATCTAACAACGTACGAGTTATCAGCTGCAATGGACCCCGGCCGTCAGCCCCTATAAAAGAGATCACCAACTGCTAACGAGCGCTTATCTTCAACTTATCATTAAAGGGACTACATGTCCCTTGTTGCTAGATTCTCCATTTGAAACTGTTGTACTGTACTGTTTATTATTTAAATAAAATAATTAAGTTCAACGAATATTTATTTAACGTGTCTGGTGTTTAAATAAAATCATCAAAAGTTAACTGGCGCCCAACAAAGGAGGCTTCTAGAACTATCCCAAGCGTTCCTGATACCTGGATCTGGCTAAGAAGTTCTGGATGATATCGTTTCATCCCGTTGAAGTCTCGAACCCACAAATCGTTAACATCATCAAGATACTATGAAGAAAACGCTGAACTTACATGTGAGTACACTTTTTCAAATTTTCGTCTATCCCATAGCCCGATAGATCCTTACCCTTCCTTATCCACAAGGACAGAGTGTATTTTTTCTTTCTCATCCAAGAGTAAGTTATACTTGTAGTATTAGATAATACGATTTTTTTTGCACTGTTATAAAAATAAAAATATTTAAAAAATTATATCTAAATTATATTAAATTAAACAAATTAATTTAAAAATGTCACTACCAAGTCAGTGTATTTCCGCGTCATCCTCGGACTCCATCTTTGAGTACCATGGGTCTCAAGATGAGCTATATTTTTTTATTAAGTCGGCTAAAGGCTTTTTATCAAGAAATGGTAATACGTCAGATAATTTAGAAAAAATTATTTCCAAATTGAAAGGTAAAGCCCTTCAAGTAATTTTAATGCACGACCATGATCTTACCGTAGAAAATATATTTGAAATCCTAAAAAAAAGAATGTGGCGATAGTAAGACAATTTCGGTATGGCAAACGGAACTTATCAATTTTCAAAAAGGAAACCGAAATTTCTCGACCGTTATACATGAGGTCAAGAAGATATTATTTATGATAAAAATAAAAATAACGGAGTCAGTCGGTGCAACTAATGCACCGGTGATCTTTGCCGCATATCAAGATACGGCACGTAATACATTACTTAATATGTTACCAACGCATATCAAATGCGCAAATTTGAATAAAGATTTTGATACTTTGTGTAACGAAATTCGAACTTTAGTCGCGTATGGCGAACTCGATAAAAATAATAATGAAAACCTCACACATAGACAAAATAATTCGTACACGCCGCGTCAGCCCTATAATGAACCCCGCTTTGGTAATAAAAATCATAATTATGAACCGCGTCAATATTATAATAGACATGAGGATGTCGGCAAGCGCACTGCACCTCATCGTCGCCAAGATGGAGGACCCATCAATAATTTAGAAAATAGTCGCATGGCTCAGGAGTTATTGATTTTCACGAGGTAGAAGTAGAAACTGCACCCCCATAATCCATTTACACAATATAAATTGTGGTTTGCCGTTTATTAAAGCACCCCTAGGAATTAAAATATTAATAGACACCGGTAGTACGAAATCATTCATGACTCGCGAATTATATAATAAACTATTTTTTGACTGTAAATACTTAAAGGAATCTTTTACGGTACAAACAGCGCACCAAAGGACTTGCCATGAAGGAACCGTCATAACCCCTTTCTGGAAGAAAGTTTTTGGTGAAAATGATAATGAAATGCGCTTTCACGTTTTCAATTTTTCAAACAATTATAATGTTTTAATAGGTATGGATTTGTTAAGTTTAATGGAAGCGACTCTAGAATTTAAAAATAAAACGATGCATACGCCAAACAAAATTATAAAGCTCTTTCATACGAAAGAAGCTGACGTCTTAGATAATATTTTAAATAAAAATCGGAATTTATTATCAACGAACTGTGCGCCCCGAGATGAACGCAAGATAACGCCTTTAACAGAAGCGCCGGTCTATCACCGAACTTATCGCCTCCCCTATAATAAACATGACAAAATAGATTTACAACTCAAAAAATACGATTGTACTAATTATGTAGCAGATGTGCTCTCACAAGATGAGATTAATATGAACGAAGCAACCACCAGCTCAATGATGGTAGAAGTTGCCACGTGTTCCCCAAATACTATAGTTGATAACGTTCATATCAACATCGACGATAACGAATCAGGCATTCCAATTAGGTATGAACACCCAGCCCCTAGAATGAATAGGATATTTATCAAAACGGCAAAAAGCGCATCACGAAAACTACAAAATAAAGAAAACGGAACGGACCATGTCTGGTACATACCCCCAGATGATGCAAGCAATACGTTCGTCCAATTTATAGAACAATGTTGTGATAAGAATAAATACGCCGTAATAATCGAAGACAATTGTATGTACAAAAAGTTAAGCGAAAGCTATAGAAAGAATATCGATAAGAGTTCCTTGAAATTAATTCGTTACACTAATATAAAAATTGAACTCGCCAGTAAAGAAGAAGAAGATAATATAATACATTTAACTCACGTAGAAAATCAACGACACAGCGGATTAAAAGCTCTTTTGACAAAAATAAAAAGAAAATATTATTTTTCACAAATGCGCTACAAAATTACGGAATATCTCAAAACATGCATAATATGTCAACAATCTAAATATAATAGATACCCGGTTTTTGAACCCTTAGAATCCACTATCACTCAAGATTATGTTGCCCAACCCATTGGGGATCGTAAAACTTCACAAGAAATGATCTACAAAGGTCGAAATAAAATAAAAAATAAAAGTCTAACCCATATAACAGACAGATAAATATTGATTGTGTAATCTAAGTAAGACTCGTTATTGGTTATTATCAACGCCCTTACTGGTAATTTAGACGATATAAATTTTAATAATCATAGGTTATCTCTGACCTCTTGTATTCAAAAACTCAAAAATGTTTCCGATAACCAAATTGTCTTATCATAATTATAAACATAAATAGGCGATAAGTGCCATCAGAAAATTTTAAATTTGCCCCAGCGTTTACTGCAAGTAAAATTAGTTCGATCAGAAAGAAAATTGCACTTGGTAATAAGGCTGACTTTAATAGAAAAGTTTTTTATGATTATTTCCAAATCTTTCGATACCTACCTTATACCCGTATCCTTCTATCTACCATATACCCGTATCCCTCCCAAGACGAATTTTGAAGAGTGGAAAAGATGTATTTTTAGCCGACAGATGCCAAGAGATGACCGACACCATGAGTATATGCAACAAGGAGATCATAACCTTAGATGACTGCACCAATGAAAAACCCCCGCGATTGGACAAACTGTAAACCAAGAAGATATTACAGTTACTTACTCCAAGGAAAAACTCCAAGTTTTAAAACTTCCACAAATCCCAATTCAAGAACTTACAAAAATGCAAATGCATGAATTTATCATTCCTATCGCAAATCCACTTGAAGGAATGTTACACATATCACTGCCCTGCTGCATATGGAAAATCATCAAACCCCTCATCAATAAGAAGAGGAGTTCGAATTTAAGGGGAGGAGTGTCACCTAATCAGGAAGCCGACCTACCCGAAGATAACACTGAACGAGCCACGCATCCAGTGCTGCACCTAATCTAACAACGTACGAGTTATCAGCTGCAATGGACCCCGGCCGTCAGCCCCTATAAAAGAGATCACCAACTGCTAACGAGCGCTTATCTTCAACTTATCATTAAAGGGACTACATGTCCCTTGTTGCTAGATTCTCCATTTGAAACTGTTGTACTGTACTGTTTATTATTTAAATAAAATAATTAAGTTCAACGAATATTTATTTAACGTGTCTGGTGTTTAAATAAAATCATCAAAAGTTAACTCAGGCGAAATCTTATCCTTAGTGTCGCTATTTTTCATTTCATCGAGTTTCAAATCACAACGATGCTAAAGAAGTTTTCACTTTAAAAAAAATTCAGTTTGTTTGCGCATTTTGTGCGAAAATGCGGTGCAGCAGTTTACCCTGAGTTACCTTTGGGCCACTGTAAAAAAAGGCATTTTAAATACTTGCAGTAATCAATAAAGTCAATAAAACCACTTTTGTATAGGATAGTATAATATGTTTGTTTATTTTTTTTATTGATAATTCAATCATGGTTACAACTTCAATATATTTCTTAATATTAAATGGAAAAACGAAAACAAATTTCGTACGATTGTTCTTAAATGGTATACTCCAGTAATCCGGTGGGAGATTTTTATTTTACCATATTCAGAGGTCACCAAGAACGAACATGGTGTTGAACCTTTTAGTCAGAAGATTCAAGATCTGGACTTGCGATGGGCATCAACAATACTAACAGTAGTACTATGATTTGACCAGACAGATGTCTCTTGATGTGAAATCAGTAAATGCTTCTAGTAGTCTTTGGTCTCGTAAAGCCAGTTACAAGCTATTACTATGAACATTAAATAGACACACACTTAAACTGTTAAGTATTATGACTTGAGGTTATATTCATTAAATGATAATGTATCACAAAAGTAACTAAAAAATAAAAATAAGCTTAGGATTAAAGTAAACATTTCGAATCCATACTTCTCAATTAGTCAACAACCTTAATAACCCTTTTTTATATCACAATAGTCATTTTCAAAATACTCCTTTTTCCAACAACCACCAATACCCTAAACATATTTTTAATAATTTTGACTCTAGCACTAAAATAACATTCTTGTTAAATATTTTAATGTCAAAAGTTGATAGTTTGCTCGTACCATAAATTTTAATATTTTTTAAATTATCGTTGATGATAGCTTGGAATAAAAAGTTACAAAGTACATAAATGCTATCTGTAAAACAATTAATAAAAAAACAGAAGATTCGAATATCACTGAATTATAGTTACTGCATAATAATATTATATAACTTAAATAAATGAAACACATTGTCCACTGCTCTGTTTTTCATCTAAAAAAAATTATGCTTAGTGACACAAAATATGTCATAATAGTTATGTAAACAACATTAAAAAAATGATATTGAATCAATAATAAATGGAAGAGATTACGGTTTGGATATTTGAGATAACTTTATGAAAAATATTATGTCAATGAAAAGCAAAATACCTGTCATGTAATGAGAACTTAAATTAAATATAAAATTATTATAATAATACAATTTTAAGAACTAAATTTGATTTAAACGGTTTCTAAGAAGAAAACAAAATAAACATAGAGAAAAAATATTATGCTTCAACAAGATTGAATCGTATATTATGAGAAATTCATTAATGAAAAAAACATGATCCTGGTAGCCGATAATTCAGGTTTTAAAAGGAAGCAAAAATATTTTTAAAGAAGCAAACGAAAGAAGCATAATATCAAATTCAGAAAGAGAAAAACATGGCAACTACAATAAATGAATGTAACATGAGAATGATTAAACATGGTTAAATTAAATAACAACTTTTCGAAGAAACAAACAAGATTCGCAATGAGAAAACAAGTTTTCCCAGAAACAAACAAAAAACGCAATGAGAAAACGGTGGTGCTTATGACAAATGAATCTACACGAGAAAACTTAAATATGGCTAAATTAAAATACTTAATACTGGTAGCTGATATTACAGGTTTTAAAAATTAAATAAAACCATTCGGTTATTGCAAAAACAATCAAAAATACAATGGTTTTGAAGAGAAAAACAAAGTATAGAGAAAACATGATGTCCACTTTGGATGAATCTAACAAGAGAAGATGAAATAAATTAAAAGACGCGATCCTGGTAACCGCTGTCCTGGACGGCAGACGTGTTGGGCTTGGGCAGGTTGTTGGGCCCACCCAGGTGGTGCTGGTGGCGAAGGTGTGCGGGGCGTCGCGGGGGCGCGAGGTATTCGAACATGCTCTGCGTGTGCTGGGCCAACATGCCCGCTAGGTCCGAGGGCATGGGGTCTGTCCAGAAGAAGTCGTGGTTGAGCGCTGTATCAGAGTCGTATCGCTTGGATGGGTCCAGCTGGAGCAACTTGTCCAGCAGGTCGCAGCCGTAGGGGTCCTTCACGTACGGCTTCAAGCGCTCCTTAACCTGCAAACAACATGTTTCATTAATATTCATTATCATGGCTTTCTCCACTGGCTGTGGTCCCTCCCCATTATTCCTTTGCTTCCTGACGGACAAATTTAAACTATAAAACCATATTTATCTTCTATACCAAAAACATTTTTTTTCATATTATTCCTGTCAGTTCATTACTGGACATTATTTTATAGGTCGGCAATTTATTAAAGCTTAATTACAAAAACGGACGCGAGGGGAATCAGTTTTACGTTGAGTTGTCACATGGTTAGTCAAGTTATTTTTGTGCTTTATAATCTAATGATAATGGTTTCAGGTAGGTGTATTTTTGCATATTTTTATTACAAAATGAGAATTCCTCTTTACGCTTATGTATGTATATTTAGTGTCTTTATGTCCTTACTGTTATAAAATATCTTAATTTTTATAATCGGTAGATACCATTTGTACCGTCGGTGAATTGGTGGAATATTTTGGTTTGGACTTTCTGATGACATTGAGGTGCTGCTGTTGGAAGAACTTCTAAATATTGATGTTCCGTTAGAAGTGAGAGCTGAAGATGATGAACATGAATTATGTGGGCGTTAAACAACAAAAATTCGGAACGATTTTCAACCTACAAATAATAGATTATGTACAAAAAAATGGATGAAAGTCGTTTTAATCTATGTTCAGGGAACAAAGGATTAAAAAAAACTCCGGTCCCTCCTCATTAAAAAGTCCTCCGTCTAAACCAAACCCCTTTCACGCAGTCTGTCCACCTTTTTGCACAGTAGCTTCCTTTTTTTACACCATGTGTTAAATCCATCATTATTGTAGAGTGCAAGGTATACAATGAGCTACGCCGAATGTTTAAATAGACAACAATAGGGTTTGTTAAACTGGGAGACCAACGATGCTTTAAATCAAATAAACCAGCAGGACAAAAGAATGTTGGGTATCCTAAGCTTACTTGGCGGATGGTGCGGCGACAAAAACAGCTGAAAAAAGCGCATACTCCTCTGCAGGCTATAACTGTAACAATTGCAGACACAGTAAAGCTGAAGTCACAAGGTTCACTCGGATGAAGGTTTACTCGATGAAATGTTCCATTCTCGTTTCACCGCATGTTCACATGGTTCCTTCGAAGGAAGAGTTCACTCACGACATTCTCGCTACGAAGTCGTCGAGCGTAGTCGCGGCGCGCATTGGAATTCGTCCGGCGCTGACGGCTAAGTTCGGGAATATTTACGATTTCAATTGACATTTCCGATAACGTCGAACTAAATTACGAGAAATTGGCGATTCTTGTAAACAGTAAATAAATTTCAGCGCCATAAAATGAACATATGGTTAAATAATAATCTGAAAACTGATATCTACGAGTATTTTTGCACCATGAAAATTTTTTTATTCCAAAATAGGCCTCGGTTTGCAATAAAATCCACATAAATGGAATATTTATGAACGTATTCAAAAACTAAAAACTGTTTTGGGAAGGTGATGAAATATGCTTCCAAAATTTATTATTAGAAATAACCATGTAATTTTTTAAATAGAATAATTTTTAATGAAAACTTTTAAAAGTTTAAAAAATGGCTCTCCTTGCTTTTATTCTAACTAAAATTACTGGTTTACAAATATAAAAACACACACTTATTTTGTTAGACAAATAAATTATAAACGTTTCTGTCGCCTCACTTTTTTGTCGTTTCATATAAAAATAATTCATAAAAAATTCACAATGTTTCATTTTTTTTTTTTCAAATTTGATCAGAAACTTTGGTTCCATAGAAGTGTACATTCGTATTATTTTGTGGTTAATTGTTATATTGAATATATAGAGCATTATTTTCTCTTTCCAATACCGTTTAGATCATATTTTTCACTATGATAGTAAGGGAGAAACAACGATTTCTATGAGACGTGTAGGAGTTATTTCGAAAAGCGAACTAAACGGAGCATTTTGACATTTAAGCCGCTCCGGCTACACGTCCTCGCGCCAGAACATTTCGGCCGACTAATTTGCGAGTGAAAGACTGCTCACTTGAGTGTTCACACACATCATTCGGGTCACGTGATGTTAAATTCCGGTTGCGAGTGAACAGTGCCGAAGGAAGCATTCCAACATTGTTGGAATGCTTCATTCGGCACTGTCTCTATTCACTTTCGTGTTCACACGGTTCATTTCGAGGGAAAGAGGCGGAATGAAATCACGAAATGAATGATAAATGAATCATGTGAATGGGCTATAACCAGGCTCCAGTGGGTACGCAATGTAGAGACCACTGTAACCATAAAAGTGAGACAGCATGGACTGCCCTTTGATTTATGGCAAGTTGTCAGCTGGCCGCTTGTGACTCACGAGCCACATACACACTATGTTTTTTTGAAGTAAAACTTCTTTACGCACGCTTGACTAGGGGAGTAAGCTGGTGAATGCCTGACGAGAGCGTTAGGAAAAGTGTGATCAGGCTAGGCAAACGGTCGGGCTTTTACGCACGCTTGACTTGGGGAGTAAGTTGATGAATGCGTGACGAGAGCGTTATGAAAAGTGTGCTCGGGCGAGGCGAACGCTCGAGCGAGGCAAACGGAAGTTGAGAGGGAGATACAAGTTAGTGAAATTTTACTTCAGTCGTGTGGTCTAAAGCACACTCGTTTTTTTGTAATGATAACCTTTACGGTTACAGCTCGTAGACTGTATGCGGCTTTAGGCATGAAGGGAAGTGGTAAGAGACCGACAGGGGAAGAGGCATTTCTTGTAGGCAGACAATACTCTCCAATAATCTCCAACAACTTAGTGTAGTGTACTACTTTACTTACCGTAAATGTGTATAATATGTTTTGATGCTGTATGAATACATCTCTTGGAGGAGTTATATGGAGGGTTTAAGTGTCTACATAAGAATGTGTGCTATTTAATTTATTTGATTTAAGCCCAACCTCTTACATAAATTATAAGAAAATAATATACCTAATTAGGTATCGAAAATTATTCAAATAGTTTTCAAAGCAGGCGGTAATGTAAAACTGATAAACTAAATATGTTAAACATTATTTTTAAAACATAAAATAATATAGAAACTAAAACAATATTGTAACAAAGGCCCCTAAAACTACCTTACCTATGCCACCATTTGTTATAAGTCATAAGTTAACTATTTGTAATAAGTCAAATGTTTTGTAAAGGATCCTAGCAAGTTTTGCATTATTTATCAGTGTATTTTTTTTTTATTTTTTTTATTTTTTATTTTTTATTATTATTGTACAACAGAATAATTCCAATTACAGTACAATTTAGTTACCCTATCAGCATTTAGGCAAGTGACTCTTCAATAATATTTTTAAGGCATATAAAGAACAGTCACTTACATCCAAATGGTTTGCAATTTCATTTAACAGCACCACACCCCTCGTCATGCTATGCTTTGCCAAGACGTCTGTTCTGCCGTTCGGTACTTTAAATAAGTCATGATGTCGACTTCGGCTGTAGTGGTCTGGTACATATAAATCATAGCATCCCAAGAGAAATGGGCTATCGATGAAATTGTTCCAAATTTTAAAAGACAAAATAGCAAGACTTGCTTTCCGTCTAGTTTCTAGACTCACAGAATCAGTTTCCTCAAGTAAGTCAATGTGGTGCATGAACCTTGGATAGGTTCCATGCTTCCGCGTATAAACATACCTGAGGAATTTCTTCTGGATTTGCTCTAACATATCAATGTACTTCTTTTGGTACGGTGCCCAAACATCGCTCGCGTACTCCAATTTGCTTCTCAGTATGCCTTTAAATAACGCTAGCATAGCTTCTTGGTTATCAAACTGCTTACAAGTCCTGATGATGAACCCAAGAAGTTTGTAGCAAGACTGAGTGAGCTGCGATATATGGCAAGAGAATGTCAGTTCGGGATCAAAGACGACACCGAGATCCTTTACGGATTTTACACGTGATAACGTTTCGCCTTTTATTTTATAATCGTAAACTATAATGTTTTTACAACGAGTGAAGGACATTGTGACACATTTCTTTGTATTAAAATCTAATTTGTTTGCCAACGACCATTCAGATAATGCATCTAGATCAGTTTGCATTTTAAAGCAATCTTGTTGGCAGCTTATTTCCATCATAATTTTAAGGTCATCAGCAAATAGTAGACATTTGCCGTTCTTAACACAGTTTTGGATGTCATCTATAAGTATTAGAAACAACATAGGTCCGAGGTTAGACCCTTGAGGAATTCCAGATTGCGCTTGGAATTTTTTTGAATTATATCCATTTATCGAAACAAATTGGCTTCTGGATTTTAAATACGATGAGAAAAAGTTCAGTGTTGGTAGATCGAAGCCTATTTTAAACATTTTCCTCAAAAGTATATCATGGTTAACACGGTCAAATGCTTTGGCAAAGTCGGTGTAAACTACATCTGTTTGGTGCCTCGAGTCTAAACTGGTGGCTACCAACCGCGAAAAATTAAGAAGATTTGTGATTGTTGATTTCTTTGGAAGGAAACCGTGTTGATTTTCACCAATGAATGGCGCAATCTGGTGACTTAATTTATCACAAATCAATTTTTCAAAAAGTTTGGGCAGCGCTGATAATACGGCTACCGGTCTGTAGTTTTTGACGTCTGTCTTTTCTCCAGCCTTGAAAATAGGACTGACTCGGGTCAGTTTCCACATTTGGGGGAACGTAGAAGTCAAAATACTAGAGTTAAATATATAACAGAGGGCTTCACTTATCATTGGTGCTATGCTAATGATAATACTGGAAGGAATTCCATCCGGTCCTATAGCCTTGTCTGTCTTCAGCTTACGAATGTAGGCTTCTATCTCTTTCGGATTAGTTAATCCAAGAGATATGTCACCTAAGTTCCACGGAATTTCTGTTTTCGTAAATTCCGTACTGAGATCCGGGGTTTTACTATCATATACAGACCGAAAGTAGTCTGCGAACATCTGACAAATAGATTCTGAACCTGTTATAAATTCGTCTCCACTCTTCAGGCCATTATGCGACCTGGAGTTTGCTTTCTGTGATTTTATGAAATCCCAGAAATATTTGACATCGCCTTTAATCCCGTCCTGAATTCTTTTTAAATATTGCTGTTTAGTTACGGCAATATCTTTTTTGAGCTCGGATCGCACCGCAGAAAACAACAAGTAATCAGATTGCTTCTTGTGCAATCTATACCTCCTGCGATGCGCTTCCTTGCTTTTTATTTTGTCAATAATTGATTTTGTGAACCATATCGGGTAGGTTACACTCACATTTATTGATTTCTTAATTGGTATACATAAATCAAAAACACTTGCCAAAACATTATAAAAATAATCTACCGCAACATCAACAGATTGTATGCTTTTAAGAAATGTCCTAATTAACTCCTAACTAACTCCTTTAAGAACCCCCAACAACCGGGACCCTCGAGGAACCGGGGGAGAAGGGGGAACGTAAAGGAGGATCGTCCAACAGCCACCGCGGAGAAAGATGCGGTGAATGCCCTTACGGATGACGTGAGGAAAATTCGCATTCGCAAAAAAAGACACAGTGGGGCTGCGAGGAAAAAATACAACAAGGAGAGGCGGGGTTCCGACCGGGGACCTCTGGCACAGGAAATCGGTCGGGCAAAGCCGGGAAACTCTGGAGCCAACTGGCGACTAAATAAAGGATACCAGGAGCAACCAGGGACTTCTAAAGACAACTGGGTACAGCCAGGGACCTCGAAGGATAGTCATGCCGGTGCTCAAAAACCAGGGACAGACTGGAAGCAAACGGGGACCCTACAGGGTAACCGGGAGCAACCAGGAATGCCCAGGGAACAAAAAGCCGGGAAGAGGAGTAGGACCTCACCGGAACGTAAATCCTCCGGGCTAACACCGGAAAATGCCCGGAAAAAGCCCCGAGGAACTCCCACCCCTGCCACCTATGCGGAAGCCGCTGACAATAAAATTAGGGTGGCTATAGTCCATAGGAACAGGGAGGAGGAGTTTACAAAGGAGCAGGAGGCCCTTGTGAGTGAAGGTGCTGGCGATCTGATTCTGAGCATCCCAAAAGGACAGTTCAGACCCGGATTCGACGAGTGCTTCATTCAGAAGGGCGTCCTGAAAATGACCTGCTCCGACAAGGAGTCAGAGAAATGGCTGAGGGAGATAGTGCCGACCTTACGGAAATGGCAGGGTTGCGACCTGGAGGTGGTAGGGTTAGATGAACTGCCGAAGTATGTGAAGGTAAAGGCGGTAATCCCTGAAAATGGTGCAGTAAGCACCGAGAGGCTGCTGCAACAGCTGGAGAACCAGACCCCGCGGCTTCACACAAAAAAGTGGATCGTACACGACTCGATCAGGGAGAAAGATAGATATCGCCTGATCATGAGCGTGGACGAGGACAGTGTGAAGGTGCTGCGGGAAATGGGAATGACGGCGCACGTCGGTATAAGGAAGGCCACCTTCACGGTGCGCGGACCCAACACCGAGGAGCGGATACAAGATGTAAAGGGTAAGGACTAGGGGGGAAAAAAAAAAAAAAAAATGGCTAAAAACTTACATTTCATCCAAATAAACTTACATCGCAGCCCAGCAGCGGCTGCCGTGCTCAACAGAAGAGTTACCCGGGACCGTGTGGATGTCGCGCTGATTCAAGAACCCTGGACTTACAGGGAGAAGGTCAGAGGACTAAACATGGACCAGGGTCTACTCTACTACAAGGAGTCGGGGGAAAGACCACGGGCCTGCATTCTCATCAGAGGGATAGCAGGCACACTGCTCCCCGATCACTGCAGCAGGGACCTGGTGGCTGTGAAGCTACAGGTCACGCTGGATCAAAGAAGCAGGGAAGTAGTGGTGGCGTCAGCATACATGCCCTATGACTCTGCGGAACCACCACCCTCAAGGGAAATAACGAGACTCATCCAAGATTGCAGGGAGAAGGGTAGGGAACTGATACTCGGAGTAGATGCTAACTCGCACCACACTGTGTGGGGGAGTACGGACATCAACAAGCGAGGACAGGACCTCCTGGAATACCTGATGACAGTGAATCTTGAGATTCTCAATAGAGGTAGGGAACCTACTTTTGTTATAAGTAACAGACAGGAGGTGATAGACCTGACTCTAGGAACCTTGGGAGTCGCAAAATGGAGAGTGTCGGATGAACCATCCCTGTCGGATCACCGGCACATAGTATTTGAACTAGAGGGAGAAACAAATAAAACGGGGACCGACACATACAGGAACCCAAAAGCAACTGACTGGACTCGGTATTCAGAGGAACTAAAAATAGGAATGACTAGATTCCCAGCGAAATACGGCTGCCCTGAAGAAATTGAGGACGCAGTAGAAATACTGAGGGACTCGATGATAGGGGCATTCGAAAATAGCTGTCCTCTGAAGACAAGTACCAGGGATACGCCGTGGTGGAGCAGGAAACTGCAGGAGCTACGGAAACTAGTAAGGCAAGCTTTCAATAGGGCCAAAAAATCTGGAAACTGGGATGCTCACAAGCAATACCAGAAAGAGTACAAGGAAGCAATCCGGATAGCCAAAACAAACTCCTAGGAGAAGTACTGCGGGGAGGTGGAAACCATCCCGCAGGCGGCAAGAATTCAAAAAATCCTTGCTAAAGACCCAGGGGCAGCTAAAGGCCCATTTCGGAAAGCCGATGGAAGCTTCACCGATAACTGCGAGGAGGAGTTGGAGGAACTGCTGGGGAAACATTTTCCCGGCTACAAAAAGTTAGAAGCAGGTGACACCGGGCCACCACCAGCCCGAGTTATGCGGGAAGGTAAGGACTGGGACACTGCAGCTAAAATAGTGACTCCCTCCAAAGTTAAATGGGCAATCGAAGGGTTCGACCCTTTTAAAAGCGCGGGAGAAGATGGTATCTTTCCGGCACTTCTTCAGAGGGGCCTAGATACAATCTTGCTTCCGGTAACTAAGATTCTGAGGGCGTGCTGCGCCCTCGGATACATCCCCACACCATGGAGGAAAACAAGGGTAGTGTTCATACCTAAACCAGGGAGAACTGACTACGACCAACCAGGCGCATTCCGTCCAATTAGCCTCACCTCTTTTCTTCTAAAGACAATGGAGAGGCTAATGGATAGGCACATAAGAGACGGGGCACTGAGAGAAAATCCCCTCCATGAGTTACAATTTGCGTATCAACCAGGTAAGTCGGTTGACACGGCACTGCACAGGTTGGTATACAAACTGGAGCAGGCGCAGGCAACCGGGGAACTAGCGGTTGGACTCTTCCTGGACATAGAGGGAGCATACAATTGCACCACTATTAAATCCATCGATGAAGCGGCAGAAAGACATGGACTCGACAAAACCACTAGAAGATGGCTGAAGAACATGCTTTCAGGTCGGATTCTTACGATGAAAAGGGGTGAGGTGATACTCAGAGTATTGGTGACGCGAGGGTGTCCACAGGGGGGGGTTTTATCACCCTTGCTGTGGAGCCTGGTGGTGGACAACCTCATCAGGAAACTCAACAACAAGGGCCTGTATACTCAAGGGTACGCGGATGACATCGCAACCATAATAAGGTGTTGGGATGCAGACACGACCAGAGGCCTCATACAATCAACACTGGCAACAGTGGAAGAATGGTGTGAAGAAACAGGGCTGTCGGTCAACCCAGACAAGACAGAACTAGTCATCTTTACACGCAAAAGGAAACTAGAAGGATGGAGCAATCCAACCTTCTATGGAAAGGAAGTAGAACCCTCTGACACGGTTAAGTACCTCGGAGTCATCTTAGATGCCAAACTGAGCTGGAAAAACCAGGTGGAGACTGTAAGCAGAAAAGCCTGTGTTCTCATGTGGGCAACTAGGCGAATCTGCGGCAGAACGTGGGGACTCAAACCCAAAATGATGCGATGGCTGTACACAGCCGTTGTAAAACCAAGACTCATGCATGCAGCCTTGGTCTGGTGGAGGAGAACAACACTGAAAACAGTGAGAGCCACACTCAACCACATACAGGGACTTGCATGCAGAGGAATCACAGGAGCTATGCGAACCACTCCAATACTAGCCATGGGAGTGCTGCTAGATCTACCCCCACTAAACTTAGAAATAGAGGGGGCGGCGATGGCGGCAGCCTACAGGTTACAATGCAAAGGTCAATGGAGAGGTGAGTTGCCCAAAAACAGTCATACGGAGATCGGAACAAGACTGAGGGCAATTAGTCCGACAGCTGGAATGAAGCAGGACGGCAAACAAGCCGAATACTTCTTCAGACAGCAGTTTGATGTGATGTACCCCACCCGGGAGGAGTGGGACATGGTCCCAGGTCCAACCTCCAGACAGGAACTAATCTGGTTCACAGATGGGTCCAAAATGGAGGAAGGAACGGGGGCTGAGGTATGTTTACAGGGTTCCAAGAGGGAACTAAGTATACCTCTAGGAATACACTGCACTGTGTTTCAGGCTGAGATGAAAGCCATCTTGGCCTGCGCACAGGAGAATATACGTATCGGGTACAGGAATAAGAACATAACTATTTGTTCTGATAGCCAGGCAGCCCTTATGGCACTGGAAAGTAACCGATGCGACTCCAGACTGGTGATGGAATGTAGAACCGTTCTTACAGAACTCGCTACCATCAATAAAATAACCCTGATATGGGTACCAGGACATAAGGGTATTGAGGGCAACGAGCGGGCTGACGAACTAGCAAGGAAAGGGGCGAAAGCACCACTTGCGGGATCTGAGCCGGCCGTAGGAGTAGCAGCTTGCCACACCAAATTACATATCGAGAGGTGGGTCAAATCCCAGCACTGGAAGGAATGGGAGAGGGCACCCGGAATGAGACAATCCAAAGTACTCATAAACGGACCCGACCCCAGACGGACCAGGAAACTACTCGATATGGACAGAAACTCGCTGAGGGAACTGGTAGGCCTACTAACGGGACACTGCCATCTCAGGAAACACATGCAGCTATTGGGAGTGGAAAGCACCAGTAGATGTAGAAAATGTGAAGAGGATGAAGAGACTCCAATTCACTTATGGTGCCAATGTCCTGCCCTGGTGGGAATTAGGCTCAGATACCTGGGGAGACATGTTGTAGAACCAGAAGACCTAGCCACATATCCGATAACAACTCTGGTGAACTTTATTAAAGGGACTGGGTTATTGTTAAAGGATTGAGGTAAAATGGGAGAAAGTACAATGGGCCCATGGCCTAAGTACTCACGGGAACCAAAGTCAAAATGTGACAGAATGTTTTGACACAATTTTATATCAGCACGCTTAAAGTTATATTGTGAGTAGCAGTTGGTAGTTTGTGCAGACGATGTCGGGCAAGTGCAGGCGTGGGGATTGTTGTGAACGTTACGTCGTGTACGCGTGGCTCGTGCGAGACTCTCCATGATGGCCAGTGTTGGATGATGACGATCTTCTTTGACGAACGGCTCCTCGCTTCTCGTCACTTCACATATGGAAAGGTTACTTAGGACGAGGTCCAGCATATTGTCATAACTGTTAAACACTTCACTATGCTGTGTTAATCCATTTGAGCAACAAAAATATTGGAAATCATTTAAAATATCTTCAGGTTTATTATGCAGGTTAAAATCACCCACTATAATAATATTTTTATTCAATAATAAATTCGAATTGGTATCTAAATGTTCATAGAAGTTGCGTCTATTTTCACCATCGTCTGTGCAATAAAAATAAGTTACACATATAAGTACGGTAAAGTTATTTTTAAAAATCTTTACCCATAGATGTTCTCCATTTGTTTCTAATTCCTTTAGGCGCATTGAAGCAAGCGGTTTACGAACAGCGAGTAGAACCCCTCCCCCTCGCTGCCCGTCTCGATCACGTCGATGTATTGTATATTGGTCAGTGAACAGTTCCTTATCAAAAATAGATGTTTGTAGCCATGTTTCCGTCAACGCAATCACTTCTGAATTTTGAGAAATAATATTTCTTGAAAATTCGTTGATTTTTGTGTTAAGGCCACGGACATTTTGATATTTGATTTCAAATTTCGCCAGCAAGTAGGCACGCTTTTTCCTAGGAATTTGTATTTTGCTATTGCAATTCCTGCCAGCCAATTTGCTGCGTCTAAGAAAGTATTTTCCTTTTCTTGGGGAACGCCAATTTTGAAGGAATTGTAATTTCCTTTGGCATTCAGTTTGACAATGTCAAAATCAATGTTTGGATCTATGGACTTGAGAAAGTGGTGTATTTGATGGATTTCTGTATTCGGGTTGAAACGCCAAGCGTGAATATAGAATTTTCTTTTTATTGCGTGTAAAGATGTGTCTGTCCTCGTACCCGTTATTGCTCGCGTGCGTTGGCGATGCTTGCGGGCTTGTATTTTCCAATCTTCTTGGTTACCAAGGACGAGAGAAGAACCGTTTGGTTCCTCTTGTTCCTCTTGTGCAGTAGGTATCACCTTCTTCCTTCTCGGTTTTTTCTTTTTCTTTTGCTTTTCCAGTTCTCCAGAGCTATCCTCCCCGTCTAGTATTATTTCAACAGAATTAGGTGCTTCTGATGTGGTCGGGTTATTGTCAGCAGGTGGGGTGGATGAGGTCACTGAATCGCTGGTTACGCGTCTCTCCGTATTGTAGGCGGCTTCAAGCGCTACTATCTTCGCCGATAGTTTGGCAACAGTTGTATTTTGGATGACAATGATGTTCGATTGTTCACCAATTTTGTTATTAAGTTCCTTTATGTGATCTTTAAGTCCTCCAATTTGTTCTGCAATATTTTTTATGGCCGTGGTGACGGTTTCCCAAGCTTGGTTTGGCCTGGTCGCCATATCAGGTGGTTGCTATGCAGAACACTGTCCAATACGTCTGATTCAAAAAATTGATATGACTACTACTTACAAATGGTATTTTAATTATTTACAAAGTAAGAATATAACACGCGGAACATAATGAAATGTAAAATGTTTATATAATATCTTTATAAATGCTTGAAAACCTGATATTAAGCAGTGAGTTATGTTGAAAATTTCTTTGACAGTTAATGGTAACCAAGTTACCTTGGTTACCATTAACTGTAAGTGTACTCGCTATTGGGACAAAAAATGTTTATTAACTGAACAAAGGCAGTTTCATCATACGAGTAGCAAAAATGAATATTTTTAATCTAACCTTCCTCTTCTGGCCCTTGGGCAGCTCCATCTTGTTGTACAGGTCGAGAGTTTCAACCCCGGGCCACACGTCGGGAGTGCAGCTCCCGCACAGCTGTGAGATGAGAACCAGCTGCTGCTGCTCGGTGCTGCCCTGCATGATGGGTGAGCGAGTCCACATCTCAGCCATGATGCAGCCCGCTCCCCACATGTCCACCGGCGGCCCGTAGTTGCGGTCGCCCAGCAGCAGCTCGGGGGGCCTGCAAACAAACAACAAACAAGTTAGGACGCCGGTCCCATCATCGTCAGATCGCATTGACGCTGGACCAGTGATGATGATGCTAAGACATCAAGATGGTGAGCCAGGAATCACGGCACTTAAGTAATGTTTCTAGGACAGGATGAGTAATGATGGTACTTCTTAATGTTTGCTATGAATGCTCATCAAAATACCGAAGTTATCAACCAGTAATCATAAAAGTTAGTAACAGTGTTCAAAACGTATATCACATCACTGAACCAATGATGGTAGTTCTTAGTAGTGCTTCAAGATAATGAAGTAGTAAAGATGAAGTTAAATAACGCTGTTCAGACTTCAGACCAGTGATGAAGACGTAATGTAGTAATGCATCAAAACACTGAGCCATATATGAAACACTGAACCAGATGAATGATGAATGCTGTTCAGACTGCAAATTAACACATTGAACTAGTGATGATGATTAATCAGTAATGATGATGATTGAATCAGTAATGATGAATGCTCTTCAGACCGTACATTAACACATTGAACTAGTTACGATGATTTACCAACGCATCAAGACACTGAATCAGTAATGATAAATGCTGTTCAGATGTACATTAACACATTGAATAGCATTCATTATTACTGATTCAGTGTTTTGATGCATTGCTAAATCACCATCACTAGTTCAATGTGTTAATGTACTAGTGATGATGATTTACCAATGCATCGTAATAATGACCAGAATCAGTAACGATGTATCTGTATCTGAATACACTGAACTAGTGATGATGATTTAGCAATGCATAAAGACACTAAAGATGGGTTGTTTAAAAAAATTGTAACAAATCATCAAATATTTTAAGTTAATTTTCACGCTCTGTGTAATTTCTATTCAAGTCCTGTTATTATATCATTATACGCCAGTTGAATAACAGAACTTGAATAGAACTCTCACAGGAAGCGAAAATTAACTTCAAATATTTGATGAATTGTTCAAATTTTTTTAAACAACCCATCCTAAATCAGTATTGATGAATGCTGTTCGGAATGTAGATCAACATTCTGAACTAGTGATGATAATTGATCAGAGCATCAAGATACTAAAACTGAACAACGATGAACACTGTTAACAGACTAGTGACGATGACAATTCGCAATGAGACAAGGAAGGCACTGACTTAGTGATTTTAATGTTTGTACCAAGATATATCAACAAATTGAATAAGAATACAAAATGAAGTAACCAACTACCCATCAGCATACCGAGTCGCTTAACCCCTCTTAAATGGTTAACAATACAACAAGTCATTGAACCAGCAATCAAGATACTTTGAAACAGTACTCAAACCACACATCAGGTCTCCAAAATATGATGCTCTGTAAAACTGTTCAAATTAAACAAATAAACTGTGTAATTGCAGGTCCTGACCCAAGGTAGAGAACATTGAAAACGCAGCCATGGGAAGAACAAAGTTAAGGATGAAAAAGACGGGCCACACTATACTCGTAAATATATACAACTACGCTCAACGGAGGTTGCCATAATATGGTCAAATATAATAATAACTAGTAGGCGGCTTGCGGAGGTAAAACGAAAATTCCCGAGCCGCTCATTATTAAAGGCAAAACAATTAAATTATAGTTATTTCACCAGTCAAATTTGTTTTATGGGTCCAACAGACTTAGCCATAAAAGATAAAAGATCATTTGGTTTTGGCCTATTTCAGCATACCGCTCGCCATACATTCCCAACGCTTTTGCCTCCGCCAGCCGCCTACTAATAATAACCAATACAATTATGCAAAATAGCTTTACATTACTTGAATTCATGTACATTTGTGTGTGGGTTAGTCAAAAATTGACACATTTTCTGGAAAAATCTCTTTACAAAGCAAGACAATTACACCACACAATACAATGCTTGTTTACGGTTGACAGAAATTTTGATGATCGCATGCAATTTCGCTGAGTATGATCACTGTAAAATGTAAATCATAATTGGTCGCAGGGAGAAGGTTAATTGTACATTGAAAAACTAATAAACATAATCAATATAATATAAATATAAATCCCTTTACAATGCAAGAAAATTTACACCACAAAACAATGCTTGTTTACAGTTGACAGAAATTTTAATGATCGGATGCAATTCCAGTGAGTATGTTTACTGCAAAACGTAAATCATAATTAGTCGCAGGGAGAAGGTTAATAATTGTACATCGAAAAACTGGGTCCAAACAATAAACATAATCAAAATAATATAAATCCCTTTACAATGCAAGAAAATTTACACCACAAAACAATGCTTGTTTACAGTTGACAGAAATTTTAATGATCGGATGCAATTTCAGTGAGTATGTTTACTGCAAACGTAAATCATAATTAGTCGCAGGGAGAAGGTTAATTGTACATTGAAAAACTGGGGCCGAACAATAAACATAATCAATATAATATAAATCCCTTTACAATGCAAGAAAATTTACATCGCAATACAATGCTTGTTTACACTTGACAGAAATTTTAATGATCGCATGCAATTCCGCTGAGTATAATTACTATAAAACGTAAATCATAATTGGTCACCGGAAGAATGTACATTGAAAAACTGGGGCCAAACAATAATCATAATCAAAATAATATTAATATAGATCCCTTTACAATGCAAGAAAATTTAATGCTTGTTTACAGACAGAAATTTTGATAATCGCATGCTATTCCACTGAGTATGTTTACTGTAAATCGTTTAAATAAATTTACGTAAATAATAATTAGTCGCAGGGAGAAGGTTAATCGTACATTAAAAAAACTGGGGCCGAACATTAAACATAATCAAAATAATAATATATTTAAATATAACATTAGATCGAGTCAATACCAATATAAAATTGTGCAGAGGAAAACTTCATATACTATTATAATATGCATATATTTTTCCTCCTTTCATTGATTTGAAGCAAAAAAGAAGATGTCTTCTTCATCAAACTTTTCGGAATAAAGCTGAGAAACATAAAAAAATAATATTATTACACAAATTTTGTGCAGGAGTTGCAAGCAAGTCGTTACGCAGCTAAGGCCGTTGAACAAAAGAATGAGGTTGCAAAAACAACAATAATATCCCATGTGGCAAATGTCGACAAATCATGAATTCTGGGCACAAATTTGTTGTGTCTCGCAACTGTATATTACAACAGTGCCCGAGGGGTGATTGACGCTAGAACGTATTGTATGTTCAAATAATGGCAGATCAAATGCAAAATTACAGCATGTAATCTTCTATGTTCCAAAGATTGCCATATTTCATTTATTTTACAATTTGCTAGTGTTATTAGAGATTATTTTTCAATAATTAATAGGCTCCAGGCCAAAAGAAACTACCAAACTCAACAAAACAGCGCCTTTTTGAAGTGTACAGAGCAGTTGTGTACTATTTTAGTAACTGCAGGTACTGACTGTACAGTATGCCCAGCTTCAGACCTAAACTTAGCTTTGGCTTCAAATGCATACCCTTTTTTGAGCACGTCACTGATACCGTTGTACCGAGAGGTTATGTATTAAAAAACAGTTATAATAATTGAACAAGCCTTAAACATCATATAACTATTCATTTTTGAAGAAACTGTCAAAAGATCCCGTCAAAAGACAGAATTTTTCTAGTTCTACCATATAAGTCACCTTTCAACGAGAAAACATAAAAAAATTATAAATGTCACCTTAAAATATTAAATCTTCCCGTAGAAATTTTCAAATAATTACGCAAAAGATTGCAAGGCTATCTGAAAAGTGCAGAAGTTGATGCTTACAAGAAATAAACAAAAAAAGCCAAAACAAATCAAGTCATCAAGGTCCCAGAATATTTCAACACTATGTTGCAACATGCTGAATAAGTTTAGTGAAATCAAACAAACAGAAATATGGAAGATAAATTGGTATTTTAAAACTCCTAGATCACAAAGAAACCTACGCTGGGAGCTGAAAATGTCCCCGAAGCCCATTGCTCAAGGGCTTTTGCTGAGATAAACCAGCAGACTTCTTTCTGCTTTATACTTAGTAAAGGAGACCATCAATAGACATACCTGTACCACAATGTGACTACTCGATTAGTATATCTGTTGGCCGCCCCTGCCTTGGCCAGACTGAAAGCCCTGGCCAGCCCAAAGTCGGCCAACTTTAAAATGCCGTTCTTCGTTATTAAAATGTTGGCAGCCTTCATGTCTCGATGTAAAATCTTATTATTGTGTATATAGTAAAGTCCATTCAACATCTGCTGCATAACCTTCTTAATTTCTCCCAAACTGAACTTCACATTCACATTGGACAGCAGGCCCGCCAAATCATGTTCACAAAAGTCGAAAACCAAATAAAATGTAGAGCGGAACTTGTTATGAGCAGTAGCCTTCGTGCGGCATATTTCAATCAGGTTCACGACGTTTTCATGCTTCAAGAGCTGAAGGATGCGGATCTCCCTTAGGGCCGTTATCGGGAAGCCCTCCTTCTCGTTGTCCATGAGAACCTTCTTCATGGCGACGAACTTCTTGTTGCTGTTCTTCTCCCGAGCCTTGAACACCTCCCCGAAAGTGCCCTGCCCGATCTTGGCCACCTTTTCATACTTGTTGGACTCGTCGCAGAAGGGGAAGTCGAAGTCTTCTATATACTTCTCCTTCTCGCGGAGGTTCATAATGGTGGAAGACACCGCTGGAGTGGATTGCCCCTCGTTACTATTTGTCGACGTGTGTGGCAAGGACATGCTCGTTAGTAAGTCGTTGAGGTAGTGGGTTTTCATTGGTGCTTGAAACATTCACGAGGCTGTCAGGAAAACGCGCGAGGAGCGAAAAGCAGCCGGCGGCTGAGAGACGCAGAACTGTCCCGTTGCAATGTTGGTATATGTGAGAGATGAGCCCCAACACCAGGCCTTCGGACTCAAACTATGTAGGTGTACGTTTATTGCAAACGTGGAAAAGCGAAAAACGTCAAACTACATCAATGACACATGCATATTTTACCATGAAAAATCGTCTATGGAATCTATGGATAAAGTTGGTGCTGCCAGTTTTGTTATTTGTAGTGATGTTTTTTTAGCGAGTAATATTTTACATTGTGCAAGTCATCATCCAAGTTGAATTATTTTTGTAATTATTTTTTTTTAAAAGGGTGCAACAATTTAACCGATACCAACATAACAGTGACAAAATGGCGGGCGGAGTGTCGTAGTATCGGTTCACGAAGAGAAATTTTAGTTATACTTTAAACGGCTGTATCTCCCTCAATTTTGCCGAGCGCGCCTTAATTTTTTTTTATTCACTTCTCCACACTTTTCTCATCTAGAAAGTGCCTTTTTATTAAATTTCCAAACTTTGGCAGAATCTGCATTTCACCCCAATTTAAAAATATTATGTTATTCTTGGAAAAGGAGATTTTTTTGTTAATTCATGACGTATCGGTAGCTACTGAAATTCCAATTTATTTTTGGCGCCATCCTACGAACAGTGTCGTGCGCAGGAACTATTTTGAAAAAAAAACTAGCAAACTGAATCGATTTTAACAAACAATCTAAATTAGGAATATATATTTTTTTTAACCAAAAATTATTTTTCTTCATTTTTCAATTTGCTTATCATTTTTATTAACTTTATTTTGATTAGATTTTTAATATTTAAGCAGAAAAGTGAAGTCTGAAATTATTAAAGAAAATTTTTAATAATTTGAAGACTTTGCTGTAGACGGAGTTCGCGTGACGTCATAAATAGCGGCGTCCAGCCGCCCACTACTCGCAAAATGACCACAAGATCCACTGCTAAAAAAGGAAAACCGGAGGAAGATCTACATTCTGCTTCCACATCTGCTGCAGCGGCGTCTTCTGCTCCACAACCACAGAGTACAATACAGCCTCTTGTGCCCAAGCTGCCAACGCAGCCAATAACATCGTATAGCGATGCCCTCGTCAACGGTAGACGACGATCTCGGCCAATCTGTAAAGGGACAGGGTCTATCGACGACAGCTTGGTCACTATTCCCAAAAACCTACATCTGCATGTATTCATGTTTCACCCGAATACCACAGAAGAAAACATATCTTCATTCTTAAAAAAGAAGAAGCCGGATTTAATTTACACTGTCGAAAAACTGGTCAAGAGGCAAATATTTTTTGATTGTATTGTTTTGATTGGCGTTATGCTGCCTTCAAAATAGGCATACCGGAAAATTACTTCCACTTTTTCCTAGACCCCACGATCTGGCCTGAAAACGTGGCCTTCAATGAGTTGTCATTTCGGAGACCACGACCCCAAACTAAGACGGTCGATACGACGTCCGAAAAAGATAAACATTAGTGGAATGTACCAGAACGTTCGAAGTCTGAATAATAAAATTATCGACTTCATGACAAACGTAATGTGCCAGAAACCACTTCTGATTGCTCTTACCGAAACTTGGCTAACTTCAAGCACCTTTTCATCGGAGCTATTCGAAAACCTATACCACGTCTACAGGAAGGATAGAGGCAGTCGCGGAGGAGGGACTCTCCTAGCCCTCCGAGCTGACAGCCACTCACACGCGGAAAGAATGGACTGCATGGAAACCCAAGGTGAAGATTTATGGGTGAAAATATCGCATAGAAATGTCATCAGTTATATATGTGTTGTATATTTTCCTCCAAATACAACATCTGAACAGTATCAATTATTTTACGACAAAACTATAAGTGAAAGTGTAAAGTTACAATCAAAAAATATTATTATTTTCGGGGATTTCAACTTTCCCTCAGGGAAAAACCCAATTGACGTTATCGATTACTTTTGTTCTTTTTATAATTTAACACAATTCAACACTGTTTATAACATAAATGCACACATGTTAGACTTAGTATTAAGTAATATAAATTCTAAAAATGCTGTTATCTGCCACCATGACTCCCCATTAGTCAGAGAGGATATTCATCACCCTTCACTTTCATTCACGTTCGATTACACAACTCAATCACATATACAAACAGACACGTTGCCTCCAGACATAAACATGGGTTGGATTTTCCACGAAAGCTCAGATAATACACTTAAGAATGCCTTAGAACAACATCACTGGAATCATTACGATTGCTAGCTGTCGAAATGTTTCATGAACAGCTCAATAATATTTTCAACATTTGTTTTAAGAAAAGATCTACACGTATGCTCAAAGATATTAGACAATATCCGAAATGGTTTAATGGGGAAATCATTCACCTCATACGGGAAAAAACTAAAATGCACCATCTTTGGAAAAAAACAAAATCCGAACATGCCTTAGCTAACTTTAAAACTTTGCGAAAATCAATCAAACGGTTAATTGGACAGGCCTACACTGACTTTACACGTGAGGCCGAGAACAGTATAATAACAGACCCAACTCGATTTTGGTCTTACACTAACGATAAACGCCGCGGCTGTGACAAACTTAACCACATGGACTACAAAGACAATAAATATGATGGATCTTCTGAGATCGCCGCAGGTTTCGCACACTATTTTCAATCAGTATTTAGCGACAATATTCCCAAACTTGACATATCCTCTATAGCTTCATCGTCATTTAATTCTTTACCTGTACAAATTCATGAAATTAACGATGACGATATTATTACAGCTTTCCATAAGCTAAAACCTAAATACTCCGTCGGCCCAGATTGTATTCCACCTATAATCCTCAAAAGATAAGCAAGTTATTTTATTCAACCTCTAAAACATATTTTTAACCTATCACTTCGCAAAAATATCTTTCCGGAAATATGGAAACTAACGAAAGTAACCCCTATACACAAAAAAGGAAAAAAGTTAGAAATAGATAATTACAGACCTGTAGCTGTGTTGTCAGCACCCGCAAAACTTTTAGAAACCATAATTTATTCACAGATATATAACCAAACAAAACACACACTCACCGAAAATCAGCACGGATTTCGTCCCACACTGTCACCTTCAACGAATCTTATGAATCTCACCACCTATATTAATAATTCATTCGAAAATTTTGTACATGTTGATGTGATTTATACAGACTTCGAGAAAGCATTTGATAAAGTCGACCATGATATTTTATTAAAAAAATTAAGTGACATCGGATTCTCTCAGAATTTCCTCGCTTTTGTGGCTAGCTACTTACGCAATCGTCGTCAGTATGTCAGTTACGGACACCATCTCTCTCACGAATACAAAACTAACTCCGGGATTCCCCAGGGATCGAATCTAGGACCCCTTCTCTTTCTCTTATTCATCAATGACATTGGCAACACCATAAACCACTCAAAATATCTCCTTTTTGCTGACGATATAAAACTTTTCAAAGCAATCAAAAGTTACATCGATTCCATTCTTCTGCAGAACGATCTTGATTCTCTTGTCAAATGGTCGGAACTGAACAACTTACCCTTCAGCATTCAGAAATGCAGTGTCGTTACATTTACAAGATCCAAAGATACATTCCTGTTCCCCTACCACATTAATAAACATAAATTAACACGTAAAAATGAGATTCGAGACCTTGGCGTAATTTTTGAAGCAAATCTCTCTTTCAAATCCCATATATCTGATATTGTCTCCCGTGCCAACAAAATGCTTGGATTTGTTCTTCGTAATTCAAGATCATTTACCAACGGAATCGCAATCCGAAGAACGTATGAAGCACTTGTTCGCAGTATCTTGGAATATAGCTCCATTATTTGGGCCCCTTCTGAGCAAAACCATATTCTCGAAATAGAAAAAGTACAAAAGAGATTCATGCGTTACCTATATATGAGGGAATATATGTACTACCCTTTCCTGTATCCATCCTTATTCTTAGCAGGAATGCTCGATCTTAATACATTAGAAGCCCGCCGAAAAATATTTTTAGGAAAACATTTTTTTAAGATAATCTCTGGAACTATACATAATCCACCTATTTTGAAAGAAATTAACTTATATGTCCCAGACAAGTATACTCGTGGAAGGTCCCATACCCTTTTTTATGCTCCAAAAGCGAGGACTTCTGCCTATCAGAACGCGCCAGTCAACAGAGCGACTGAACTGCTCAACGAGTCTGCATTGACCATTGACATTTTTAACGTAACCTACAGGCAGTTTAACAATTATCTTTTGACATATGTCACAAAGTAGTGAAACTGACATTTTTATGTGTTTTGCTATACTTTTTGTCTAATTTGTAATCTTCTCCATAATGTATTGGTGAATAACCGTTTTACAAAGAACATAAATAAATAAATAAATAAATAAATAAATAAATAAATAAATAAATAAATAAATAAATAAATAAATAAATAAATAAATAAATAAATAAATAAATAAATAAATAAATAAATAAATAAATAAATAAATAAATAAATAAATAAATAAATAAATAAATAAATAAATAAATAAATAAATAAATAAATAAATAAATAAATAAATAAATAAATAAATAAATAAATAAATAAATAAATAAATAAATAAATAAATAAATAAATAAATAAATAAATAAATAAATAAATAAATAAATAAATAAATAAATAAATAAATAAATAAATAAATAAATAAAGAAATAAATAAATAAATAAATAAATAAATAAATAAATAAATAAATAAATAGATAAATAAATAAATAAATAAATAAATAAATAAATAAATAAATAAATAAATAAATAAATAAATAAATAAATAAATAAATAAATAAATAAATAAATAAATAAATAAATAAATAAATAAATAAATAAATAAATACATAAATAAATAAATACATAAATAAATAAATAAATAAAT
This sequence comes from Limnephilus marmoratus, assembly GCA_917880885.1. Classification (NCBI taxonomy): domain Eukaryota; kingdom Metazoa; phylum Arthropoda; class Insecta; order Trichoptera; family Limnephilidae; genus Limnephilus; species Limnephilus marmoratus. The sequence goes on along the minus strand of OU862920.1, from coordinate 48,587,203 downwards.
AAATAAATAAATAAATAAATAAATAAATAAATAAATAAATAAATACATAAATAAATAAATACATAAATAAATAAATACATAAATAAATAAATAAATAAATAAATAAATAAATAAATAAATAAATAAATAAATAAATAAATAAATAAATAAATAAATAAATAAATAAATAAATAAATAAATAAATAAATAAATAAATAAATAAATAAATAAATAAATAAATAAATAAATAAATAAATAAATAAATAAATAAATAAATAAATAAATAAATAAATAAATAAATACCTGGTTTTGTTGGAACAATAAGGTCAGCACAAATTTGTCCGCATTCTATACGCGACCGCCCGACCCGTGAGGTAGCGGTGTAAGTTCGGTCAAAACCCGCCGACCAATCACAGGGAATTAAAATCTGCCACGGTTTTAATCGTTTTTAAATGACGATTTATTAATAAAACTTGTTATGAAAGTTAATTTATTGGAAAATTTACAGTTATTATTATTGAACGACACAATACACAGACGATATATATATTTTTTTTTTTAAGGAAAATTTTTTTTTGGTACAATACATACATAAATATAATGAAAGTACATAAAGAACTTAATACAATTATTATTAATACAAATATACATATATGTTTTAAATATTCTCCCATAATAAGCAAATGCTTGTATGTACGGGAGGAAGTATTATTTGTTAGGTTATTTTGATTTTTTTTTTTGTTTTTTGAAATTTAGTTTATTTAAAGAATAAAAGAAACATATGTATATAGGTATAAATTTTAATTGTTATTTATTTATTTTTTAATTATTATTTATTTATTTTTTTAGTTAAGGTTTTAATTAAAAAAGTATTAAGTTTTTTAATTAAAACAACTAAAACAATAATGATGCGGGCTCAAACAGCAGAAGAGAAGGGAGTGAAAAAATGATAACGTTTTTGAAGCTTTTTTATTTCACGTTCCGAAATTTAAATTTGTTTTATTTTATTGTTTGAGTTTTCATCTTTATGATTATTCTAGACTTACAATTTGTGATGTCCTACGCCTGTCTCACTAGGAAAACATGTGTTGAAAGTAGGCGCTTTAAAACATGAGCAGTTTATAATAATAACACAAATAACGACACAATATTACATAAAGTATCAGACATCATCATCGTGCCATTGAAAAAATACATACCTACTCACACGGGCGTAGCCAGGTTTTAGTTTCGGGGGGGGGGGGGGTTCAAGAAAATAAAAATCAAAACTCGTGTCGGGCGGGGGGGGAGTATTGTCGGACTTTGTATTTGTGTTGAAAACTTTTATTTTCTATGTACATTGGTTACTTAATTTTTTTTTTATAAAATGAAAGTACTAAATATATATAGAAAATAAAACTTTTCAAAACAAAATACATAATAAACGTTAGTTGTGCATGCTATAACATTTTAAGCAGTCAAATTAGTCAAATAATCACATTTATGCAATTACGTATTCACCTGCCTGTATTACTAATCCTGTTATATGTTTATAAACACTTTTTGCTAAGTGAAATAATAATTTCAAAGTACGTATACACTTACCACTGATTAGAAACGGAATTCCAAATAAAAATCACTTTGCAAAATAAAAATCAACCGCAATCACCGAAAAATGGAACTTTCAAGTTAAAAATTTTTTTTCAGAGGTCCCCATTTATCTTTTTAGATACATAATATCATTTTGAGATGTTAGTGTTAAAAATAACATTCTCTTAACTCTCCTTATTTTAATATTATTGGTGTTGATATCTTAACTTTTCGGGGGGGGGGGGGGTTGAACCCCCAACCCCCCCCCCCCCCCCCCCCCCCCTCTGGCTACGCCCATTCCTACTCATAAGTTGGTTTTGATAATATCTTTGATGTTAGATCTGTCTTGGCTGATAATCCAAGACTTGATGTCTGATTTATATTGATACTACATTGTGTTTTGTCTAATGGCTTTGTCAGATGCTAATATGTGTATATTTTCTAATATGTGTATATTTTCTTAGAGTAAAACCGTCGGGCAGGAAATATGAAGAAAAAAATCATAAAATCATTTCAGTGCAACCCGGGCGTTTATTTTATTTTAATTTATAAACATATTTTCTAAGTTTTCTTTTACGCACCTCACTAGACAAAGTCTGTTCCGAGGCGGGTAAATAACACATTATATGTATTTATTAAAGAAATATGTATGTATATAAAAACATACAAATATATTATGCATATAATATGTTCACATACTAGCATAGGTGGCACCCGAGGACCCGAGGCGGATAGCGCGGTTTCACCCCCCGCCCCCGAATTTCGACTTCATAAAAAATAAAACTTACAACCTAGTCAAATGTATAGACAATTGGTCAGTCCGGGGGGGGGGGGGTGGCTGGAGAATTTCAGATATAGGCTATTTTCGCCTATAAAAAGACCGTCAGACACAAAATTTTCCCGTTTCAGGGCACTGCACGGGAACCATAGAGCTACGAAACTATAAATGTCCGTGTTCAATACGGGGGTTTAGGATCACAGGGGCCTAACTACAAAAATTGGTGTTTTGAGTTAAGCTTGGTTTCGGTAATGTTATAATCGTATCTATTAGTGACACGAAGATGTATCTCGAATATACAGCCGTTTAAGAGATAATGATGAGCAAATCTAGAAATTTAGACATAAAATTAGAAGCACAGGGGCATATCGCCTGTTATGCCTTTGTGACATTAAACAAAAATCTTATTAGTAGCGTCACACTGACCTAACACTTGTTATTCAGGGAAGAACATAACGTTAATTGGTTGATTATCAAATAGTTTCAATAGATACCGAACAAATAATCCACACATAATCGATTTTTCATATAATTTTGATGAAGCATTTAGAACCCTTCCATGAATTTGAAGAATTTTTTCTTTTTTCTTTCTTTTTTAAAAAGAAAGACAATCATTTCTGGTTTACGAATAAACTGACAATATTTTAAAGACTCCCACTACCATCACAGTAATGGGAAAGTATTGCTTGTGTCGTGATGGAGCACTTCGCCGAGGAATTAAACTTACTACTCATGGATGGGATCCAGAAATCCAGACGTAATGCCAACTCAGCTACTGACCGGTCAATATAATGCTGCAATACCATTTACAGTGGAAAATATTAAAGGTTTGAAGGATATTTGAACAGTGGGTATTATTCTGCCAGTGGAAGCTATCTTCCCAATAAGCTTTCCATTGATATGCTGGTGTTACTCTAAATGACCAGCTCAGGAATGGCGGCTACATCGAAGTCAAAGTCAAGTTAGCCTCTCAGAAACAGGGCGTACTGTATAGGGCCACCAAATACTGCGGATAATACACAAATTCTAACTATGTACGAATAACCCCACGGTTGAATTTGGCAGCCACCTTTGGTCTGGAGCCATAAAATACCTGAAACAAATTCTTGACTGTGCAGAAAAGGGCGGTGCATTCGATGAATCCCCTGTCTTAACAAACGGATTGCAATCTTTAGAGCAAAGGTGTCGGGTGTCCTTGCTTTACCGATATTTTAATGGAAGATGCTCCAAGGAACTATCGTCATCATTCACGTCGGCACCGGTGCACAGTTGGGAAACACGCCAAAACATGTGTACAGTTGACACTTACCACTTGAGAGCAGGTCGTTTGTAAAACTCTTGAGTTCTGATATAGATTTTGTTAAAATTATGATATTTATATTATTTGTCTAATCATAAATAGGAATCAATAGGAGTTTACATGTCTGTAAACAATAATAATGGCTTAATATATAGGTAGGAACACACAGGCATATCTCAATAAATTTATTCAATTGTACCGGGCCCAAGATAATTATTATAAAAAGTGTTTTTTATGCAGTGTGCTGGACTGATAAATGCTATATTTTCTGAGTTTAATAGCATCTAAAATATTCATCTCAAAACTAGAACTCTGTTTTTGTAGAAAGGCCCCTGTGATCTAAATCACCCCGTGTTAAAGTATTGCTAAATATTAAGGAACACAAAGGCAATCGGTCAATTTTAATAATTTTATATTTTTAGTTGCCAAAATTTTTTTTTTGTGTAAACTATGTAATTTATGAAACGTGAAGATATGTGACGATATATGTTTATTGATAAAAAAAGGATTACACTTAAATGTGTTATAATTTCGGAGTTTCAAGGTATCGAAACTGTAGATATGCCCCTATGATCCTAACTCTCTTGTCAAGTATTGCTGTATAGTTAGGAACACAAAGGCATATCTCAGTCGTTTTTCACAAATATATTTTTTTAATCATCACAAGTCTTTAATAATTACTTAAAAGTATGTTTTTCAAAGAGTGTGATAATTTATTCGTTGACAAATATTTTTTGTTTGCTTAAATTCCTTTTATTTTCCGAGTTTCAAAGCATTCAAAACTTTAATTGCGTTTATCTCAAAACTATGTTTTTGTAGATAGGCCCCTGTGATCCTAAACCCCCGAATATTTTTGTGACAATATACTTCGTAATTTTTTTTCTACTGCCGGGTGTCCCCCCCCCCCCCCCTCGCTACACCACTGCATGTTGTTTTTATTAAAATTTCCATAAAAAAAGGTTGCATACTTAATATAAGATTACACATGGAGATAAAAAAATATATAAATACAGTAGGTACCTACATGATTTTATAATTAATGTTGCTAGGGAGCAGTACACTGCATATTTTATTATATTTGAATATTATGTAATTAATTAATTGTATTGTTTATAATAATAAGTAATTTGCGTGTACTTATAAATGAAATGTTATATATTCGATTTTACTTCTGTTTGCCATGTATGGAAACATTTTTTCATCACACAGGAGGGCATTTTGGCACTTTCTAAATGCAATTTACCTACTGGTAAGACACGACTTTACTCGACGAGTGGCAGTTTAACTAGTAGGTACCAGAAATCGGATATAGTGCAATTGCCTTACTTTTGGCTTCCCACTTTGAGATTTCTACCACGCATCTACAGTATATAACGTCATTGTACATATCTTTTTGATATTCAACAATCACTGAAAAAATAATACAAAAAGAAGTTCAAATATTATAAAGAATGAATAAAAATTCATCAAAATTCTTCAAAATTTGAGTTCCTGAATGTAGGAAGATAATTGCCAGTAGATAGCTACAACTTATTCAATCAGAATCAGCGCTAGTGATCCACGCAAGTTTACTTATTCCCAAAATTGCTGCAATATAAAAATGTTTTCTGTGAAGCGAAAACTTCTTTAGCACCGTTGAAAATCGATGAAACGAAAAATATCGACTCCAAAAAACACAAACTACTTTACTAGTTAAATTACATTACATTCAAGTACGTGTATTATTCATAAAAAAATAGTTTGTTTTTTCGGATAAGGTGAGTTCCTGTCATCTCGGGTTTGTGTAGGAATGGATGAATGAATATATTTTGGGTTTTTTTCTGATGGATGTGGGTGCTCAAAATTGTAGACTGATATTTTATTGATCTCATTTTTTATATGCGCCCTTGTTAAGCTCATTATTTTGATAATTGTATGGCTATTCATTTTTTCATAAAAAATGGGCCCACTAAATTTACAATAATTTTTGAATTCGAAGATGTGAGATATAATCTCAGAATTCAGTTTATAGATGTTTAAATAGTTGTTTTTAGTAACTGGATGTATTAGGACATTAGTATGGGCTAATTGTCGTAGGGTGTAGTACAAGTTGCTTAGAAAGTTTTTAGGGGATGTCTCATTTTCTCCGGTTATTAAAATTACAAAAACATTTTTGTTTAAATTTTTGCTTTCTCTTATGATGTTTTCCGTGTACCAGTCTAGTGTTGCCCCAGGGTATATATAGCTGGAACAATCTACATCTTTAAAGTTTTTTTTTTCAGATTTCTTCTTATTTGGTGGCCTGCTTCTTCTCCAAAGATCCGTATTTTTATTTCTTTCCATTGAAGTTGTGCTGTTTTAATTCTGCGATGTGTGATGTCCTGTGCCGGAAGAGGTGTTTTAATTTCTTTATTTTGGTTATTAATATTGGTGAGATGCAATTTGTTTTTAAATTCTTCATTTTTTTCTGCCATGTTTACGAGAAGCGACTTGTTTTCATTCATTACATTTTTTATTTCAATAATATTTTGGGTAAAGTTTTTTATTAGTGGTCGTAATATTTTCAATTCGCCCTTCATTTCATTATTTTCAGCCACTAAGTGGGCAATAATGTCGAATAGTTGATCCATGCCTTCGTTTATTTTTTCTGTTAGAATGATTTTTTCTTTCATCTGCCGATAAGTAATTAAAAAGTTTATAATTTCTTGTGAAATTGGCGAAAATAGGTTTTTGGGCTTGAGGCAAATGCTAAATAAAATACCTAACTACTAACAGGTTCATTAAGTAGAAAGCAAGTTCACTAATTACAATATTACATTACGTCAGTTTAGGTAAAAACGTAGGCCAAAATAGTAGATACCTACTTTTGTAGCGGTGCCTTAGGGTGGGTTTCTTCATTTACCGAGAATGCTATTTTCAATTTGGGAGGCGGGAACGGGTACCGGCGCCCCTGGAACCTTTATTGGATAACCAACACCTCTGCCATAGGTCACCCCAAGTGGTTCGCTACGTTTGGTGATTTAGCAGGGTTCATGGGGTGAGATTTGTCTAGGTCTTAGAGGCGGATGACCAGGACACACTGAACCCCAGATTCCCACCCACCCCTTAAACCCTCTTCCTTCCCAGAACTCTCTTCTCCTTCCTTTCCTTAAAAAAACCCTCCACACAGCATCCCCAAAGATGACATAAGCCCTGAGGGAAATTATTTTCCTCGGGGCCTCCTGTGTGGAGTTCATGTAAAAAAAATTGGCTAAATGCAATGCTAATTGTAAAAGTAAACGATAGAAATTTAAAATGTAAACGAAATTTCTATGCATTTGACCGTTTACTTTTTCAATTAGCATTGCATTTAGCATTCTCGGTAAATGAAGAAACCTACCATTATTAGGGTATAAAACTTATGAAGAAATAATCTGCATTCAGCAGGAAGAGACAAATAATTTCCGCGAAGCACCACGCACTTGGCTATAAAAGCTCCGACGTTATTTGGCTTGGCCTCTTTCAGCATATCACTCGCCATAAATTCACATTGGGAATGTATGGCGAGCGATATACCAAGCCAAACGTAGCGGACCGGTGCCCTTCCGCCCTGCCTCCGGTGACCCGATGCTCACTTTTATCCCTAGTGTCTTCAGGTCTTTCCGCCCTCTTATCCTTTCTTCGAGGGCCTACCGGGAAGCCGGCTTAGGGGCGCGGACACCGATTCTCGCTTGCGACTGGACTGACTCCGCTTATCCTCGGCGGGACTGCCGGATGACTGTAGCTTAGCTGCTTTGGTTAAGTCAAATAATCTCATCATAATATGTAATTTTTTTTATTCTATTAACTTTTCTTCCTACATATTAACAAACTTTTATTTCAGCTACATCAGGTGGCGGAGATGAGATGTGATACTGTGAAATAAATAACTAACAATATGTACGCATTGGGGTCTAGAGTCATTTTAAATAAAAAGTAGCTTCCTTATAAATAAAAAAAAATTCTGTCCAGTCCTGAGTCCTGACCTCCTGACGAGTACGGTGAAGGAGGAAACCGTCTGTTTCCTTAGAACGCCGTGGGAAAGAGGTGGGCAACCTCCAATGCCAAGCCAAATAACGCTGACGCTTTTACAGCTGTCTGTACGACAAGCTTCAGTCACACACAGCGATCACTTATTTGTTGAACCGCTTGTGTGTTATACAAATAAGTGATCGCTGTGAGAACACATTTTCTTTCTCTCTTTCTCTCATAGCCAGTTACGTTTCGTATATCTAAGACACAGTGCAGGCCTATTGTCTGTATCACACTGTGGGAGCAAGAGAGAACAATGCGCGCGCACATTTTCTTTCTCTCTTCCTGTCTTATAGATGGAGTTAAAGAAGTTTTACTTCAGTTGTATGGTCTAAAGTCTAAATCACACTCGTTTTTTTTTTTGAAAATTTGAACGCTTAGAACTATTTTGGATACTTTAATTACGAGTAAATACGGCGAGTAGAACACACCTCAGCCTTTCAAATACCCACTCTAGCATTTTTAGTCAAGTCTTTTTACAAGTTCAGAAAAAAAAATAATCAAAACTTCTTTAAAGTTCAAAATCTCCTACTTATGAATCTCTCTTCGATTAAGTACAGTTTAATAATTTTACTGTATAATGTATCCAAATAATTTCTTTAGAAAATGATCGTATAACATTTATATGTGTGCCTAAACTTCGAAAATGAAAACAAACACGCTTTAACGATGTTTTTCTCTTGCACAAATCAAAACAGACGGCTGGTGTTAAACGGAAATTTAAACCTTATCGCACCTTATTAAGGTGTGTTATTGTTAGCGGCCCGATTCCAAAAATATTACACGACATGGTGACGGCCCAGAGCGCACGTTCAGAGCGGTAAATATTTCAGTGTCGCCCTGGTGAAAGACAACCATTCAGAATCGAAACGTTGCTTGAAATGGCTTTAGCCGTATTTCGTGATCAGATCTGAAGAGCAACAAAGTATGTCGTAACCTTCGTCTTTCCCATCTTCTTTCCCTCCCGCTACGTTCGGCCTTACGCGATACTCCAATAATAAATGAGGATGTCGTGCCACAGTCTCACTATCAATGGCTTCAGACGCTTGGAATGAGTTGGGACTGTCGTGTGGTACTTTGGCAGACGACAAATTGTATTTGGTCTCTGGGGACAGTAGAAAAGAAGTTGAAAATAAAGCTGAAGAAGGTTTGAAAATGATTCTTAACTGGGGAAGGGAAAACAGACTGACTTTTGCTCCCCATAAGACCGTGGGTCTCCTTGTGAAAGGCTCCATCAGTAGAGGTAGAAACCCTTTCATAAAAATGGGAGATACTGCAATCCGTTTTGTAGAGAGTACTAAATATTTAGGCGTTACATTAGACAGATCGTCCTCGTTCTTGACTCACGTTAAAAGCGTTTCTAGTAAGGCCCAGGCTCTCTTCTTAAAACTGAGAAGAATCTCAACTGCTGAATGGGGTTTACGTTTCCCTGCGCTCCGTCTATTATACAGATGCGTATATGTGGCACAAGTCTCATATGGTGCCTGTGTATGGGAACATCGACTCAGTAATTCACTTATTCATTCAGCGCTTAAGAGGGGCCAGCGAATCCCCTTACTGGCGCTTTCAGGAGCCTACAGAACAGTTTCATCGGATGCTTTGCCAATTTTGGCTGGCATTTTGCCAATTGATTTAGAAATTAGGGAAGTTTTGACAAAGAAGTGTCTGAAAAGAGGAAGACCTGTAAACCACCTTGGTATTGAATTAATACCTGGTGGAGCAGTGCCTCTCCCTGAACTTCTAAAGATGATGAGAATAAAAACGCTGAGTGAATGGCAGATAAGATGGGATAGATCGAATATGGGAAGATGGACCTTCTCCTTCTTTCCATCAGTTAAAATCAGAATGGAAGGGGCATATCTTTTAATGGACCACCATATCACCCAATTGCTTTCTGGGCATGGGGAGTTTAGAGGTAGACTTCACAGACTGGCTCTATCATCCCATCCCAATTGCGCTTGTGGTGATACCGATCAAACAGCCGAGCACATTTTGTGGCACTGTGAGATTTTGACGGATGCTCGAGACGAAATGATTGATGGTTTACAAGTTATTACGAGACCTGCTTGGAATACAGATCTCGTCTCGAATAAGGTGAACTTTGAGTGCCTGAGGAAATTCACGAAAGTTTGGGTTGAGAGATGGCCTGTTCTTAGAGTCGCTGAGTAGCTGTAAAACAACTTAGGTACCAGGTGTATTTTGCTTCTGAATTCACGGACACTCTTCATGATTCCTTTACATTTACCGCTTGGATTTAATTGTTATGATTTATGTGTTTTGTGTTTCTGTAATATGTTATTTCTTTTATTTTATTAACATTTATTTTATTATATATTATGATTTATGTGTTATATTTTACATTTGCGTTATTATATTATCTTGTTAACTATGTTTTAAAAAATGTATATAATTGCCTTGCGATTTGTTTTGTTAATAATGACTATACTACCTGTTAATTTATGCCATGTTCCTTGTTTTGTTTTGTTTGTCTTTAACTGTTTCAATGTTTTACTGGATGAACTGAACTCAATTTTTTTTTTCCCTATCCCCATACGGGGGTGTGCTGGACCTCGTCCCTGCTTCATCTTTAGTTACATTACTAATTTTGCAGATCTTTCTCAAATCATCTGCGCCTCCCCCAATGATATGTGCAGGCTTGAGGCTTGATCAGACGACCTTGACTGTCCTTTGTCCTGCCTCTGACTACCCAACGCTGAATTTTCTTTTAGTCTTCGGGTATTTTACCCCAAATATTCCCCAACATTCTTTGAGGCTTCACTGAGTGGTTGGCTAAGGGACACGGAAGCTAAGTGTAGTTTATGATCAGACTGAAAGCCATTCACATTTTTTGTTGGTACTTGCCAATTGATTTGAGATTTATTGTATTACTTATGTTCTCTATTTTATGCAGGTGCTTGCGGGTTTTTACAGATGCAATGCCGCCTCATGGAGCCTCATGAATGAGTTTTTCTTTTGCCCTGTTTAATTTATCTTTGTCTTACTAACCTATTTTTTGCATTTTGTTTTTCCTGTTAAGCACTTGCATACTGCTTACTAACAACGTATGCATGGACACTGGAGGTCTAGATTCGTTCAAAATAAATAAATGTAGCTTCGTTTAACCAAAAAAATTAGAATCTTGCGAGAGCCTTGAAGGAGTAACCATCAGTTACTTATACCAGGGCGGGTAAGAGGTGGATTACCTCCACTGTCGTGTGGTACTCGCATACCATTTTTTTGAGTTTGTGCACATCGATAATGGTTCAAATTGGTTCGAAATAGTTTGGAACATCCGCCCGCTGTCCCCTCTTACCCCGCAGTAGTCCTATTGCATACACCACTACACAGGTGAAAATCTCTTTAAAAAGATTCTACGGTACATGTTTTTTTACCACAAGACAGAATTCCCCGTTTTATGAAAAATGCCCTTTTATAATAAATTGGGGAATGCAGATATTCTGAAGAATGAAGAATTCGTAGAACAACAAAGATAATCAATTTATCAGGAGGCACGTACAGATAAGGTTCATTTTTGTTATGATTGATTGCATTTATTATTATTAAGATAACAAACACAATACATTGTATGAATCTGAAGCAGGACTGGGGCAGGGCATGGGCATCTGGAAAATATTATTTGGGACACTGAATAAACAATTTCTCGAAGTTTGATGTGAAATAAAACTAATGTCACCAATTTCAATAAGCCCTTTCGACTCCTAGACCAGCCAATGAAAATTATTAACCGCTAAAGAATGAGATTCGATACCTATTCAACGAACTTCATCTGAAGTCGGGAAAATATTGGCTTTACTTTTGAGCACATCACAACGCACTTCTATCCAGTGGCGGTTTGTGGGATTGAAAAGTGGGGGGCCACAAACATTGTTTTAAACAGTGTTACCTATTATATCTAAGCTAGAAAAATGAAACTATTACTTTCATCAAACTATATAATGTGCAAGACCATCAACTGCAAACTCTTCTAACTAAAATTATCCAAATACCCGTGCCATGTAGGTATCTATTGCCGCGTACTATCCTTCCTACTTAATATTATAAAGGCGAAAGTTTGTATGGATGTATGTATGTTTGTTACTCTTTCACGCAAAAACGACTGAATGGATTTTAATGAAACTTTACAATAATATAGCTCATGCATCAGAATAACATATAGGCTATATATAAAGCTCAGAGCTCTGGCATTATGAAACTTGTATAAAAAAATTGCAATATGTGGCACGCGAGCTGTATGAAAAAAGAATGTAAGGGGTATGGGGGGGGCGGGGGGGGGTGAGAGGGGGAGGTTGTGGAGAGGGGGGGGGGGGGATATTGTTGAGGGGGGAAGGGCGAGAGGGGGGGGAAGGGATTGGGTATGGAAGGTGGAGGAGGCGGAGTCGAAACCCCCCTAATACTATGCAAGCGAAGCCGGGGGGCCAAAGCTATAATATTATAAACGCGAAAGTTTGTATGAATGTATGTATGTTTGTTACTCTTTCACGCAAAAATGGCTGAATGGATTTTAATTTAACCTTACAATAATATAGCGCATACATCAGAATAACATATAGGCTATATATAATGGTAAGTTCTGGCGTTATGAAATTTGTATAAATGAAAATGTGTATATCTATCAAATATTTTAGCGGCAGGGAGGAAAGGCAGGGGGAAGGGGAATTGGGTTTCGCTGAGAGGGAAGAGATGAGGGAAGGGAAGGGCGGGGAAGGTGGAAAAATCAATTTATTTCTTTGAATGGCATTGCAACGCATGCCGGGTACCAGCTAGGCATAAATAATCACAAAACCAAAAAAAACTTAGTTACTAAAACGCTAAGCTAATCGCAAATCATCGGTTCTACTTTGTGTTCGGTTTTTGAGGCGTGCCTCAAATTGAACAGTGCGCGACCGGGCAATGGCTACCCCGTATTTCGATTCTATGTCACGTCCCCATTCCCCCCCCCCCCCGCCCAGATGAAATCTTCGGGTTTCTGAGGCGGGCCCTATTTCTGCCTCCATAGCGTATTATTGTACTGTGTTGTGTAGTAACTTGCGCTGCGAGTGTAATTTCGCTTATGATCGTCCGCGTAGCGCTGGTGTGATGAGTTAAAAAATATGAAGACAACCGGTCTTATTGAAATACGAAAATATTCGCGTGTAATATTTAAACTGAAGTAATTTAATGTGTCAAACAATTCATAAATTGGTAACATTAATTGATGTATGGAATAAGTGTGTCTTGTATCTTGTATCCTTCTCCATTTTCTTCTCTATTTTCTTGGGGAGGCATAGCCTCCCCCACCTGTTAGCATGAACCGCCACTGATTCTATCTATCTAGCTTTTATCTCATCAGTGTATCCCTATATGACAGATATTACCAAACTTACCAGCCATGCGAAATTCTACGATTTTTACCAAGAGTTTGGAATATTGTGTATATTTGATTCCAAAAAGAATTTTAGTACTATGGACGCTATAAGGGTTGAGAGTTGAGAGCCGGCCCTACTCCCGTCGTCGTCCTGAGGAAAACAAACTGTTATGTCTTGAATTATTTATAGCTGCATTTCTGCGCTATAAATAATTCTACGCTGATGATAAGTTGTATCTGGTCGCTGGGGACAGCAGAAAGGAAGTGGAGAGTAAAGGCAGTGAAGGTTTGCAGATGTTCCTGGACTGGGGTGAAAGAAACAAGATGACCTTCGCTCCCCACAAGACCAAGGGCCTCCTGATGAAGGGCTCTCTCAGTAGAGCAAGAAATCCTACCATCAAAATGGGAGATTCTAACATCCGCTTTTTTGAAACAGTGAAATATTTAGGAGTTACTCTGGATCGATCGTCCTCTTTTCTGGCTCACGTCAAAGAAGTATCCAGCAAGGCCCAGGCTCTCTTCTTGAAGCTGAGGAGACTCTCCACAGCTGAGTGGGGATTGCGTAATCCGGCTCTGCGAATGCTATATAGGTGCGTGTACGTGGCGCAAGTCTCGTATGCCGCCTCTGTGTGGGAGCACCGCCTGGACAATTCGCTGATTCTCTTAGCTCTCAAGCGAGGCCAACGAACCCCCTTGCTGGCACTCTCTGGTGCGTATAGAACCGTTGCTTCGGACGCTTTACCCGTTTTGGCTGGCATTTTGCCAATCGATCTGGAAATCAGGGAAGTGCTCACTAAGCAGAAATTAACCAGAGGAACCCCGGCCACTCACCTAGGCGTTGTTCTGACCCCGGGCGGGCCGGGGACTCTCCCTGGGTTGCTTCGTCAAATGAGGGATCTGTCGCTCCAAGAGTGGCAGGTCCGTTGGGATAGAACGAATATGGGAAGATGGACTTTCTCCTTCTTCCCATCAGTTAAAGTCAGAATGGAAGGGGTCTTTCTCAAGTTGGACCACCACATCACCCAGCTTCTATCCGGCCACGGGGAATTCAGGGGGAGACTTCACGCCCTCTCCCTGTCCCCTCACCCCAACTGCGCCTGCGGGTGCACGAACCAGTCGGCGGAGCACATTCTGTGGCAGTGTGAGATAATGACGGACGCAAGAGAGGAAATGCTCGATGGTTTGGACGTACCAATCAGACCAGTGTGGAACACTGATCTGGTTTTGAACAAGACGAACTTCGAGTGCCTGAGGAACTTTACAAGGATCTGGGTTGAGAGATGGCCTGAGCTTAGAGTCGCTGATTAGTAGATTTTGACACCAGGTGTACTTGTTCCTGACTTACCACGGACTTTTCTTGCGTCCATTCTTTTACAAACTCTGCTCAGGATGTACAGTTTTATATATTTTTTCATTTTTATGTTTATTGTTTGCATTTTACATTTTATGTTTTTTATGCTTTTACACTTTTATGTTTATTTTTTCTTGTTTACACAGGCCCTGCGTTATTCAACGCTCATGTTTATTTTAGGTTTTCTTTACTTTACATGCTTATGATTTATTTTTTGTTATTTGGTGCAATTAAACGCCCAGCGATGACTCCCACACGCTCTTGTTTATTTTTTTTATGTTTTGCGGTTTTCTACGCTTATATACATTTCTTTTCAGTTATGCTGTACTACGAGAACTGAACTCAGTTGTTCGTTTTTGTACCGTCCTTCTCCCCATATAAGGGGTTGGACCCTGGACCGTGTCCCCGCCTACGTACCATGGCCGGTCTTCTAGAACTGGTGGAGCTGCACCTGTTTGTCGCGCCACACCCCGTGACATGAAGAGGCTGGGGAGAAGGCTGAACGACATCCGAAAGCTGTCCGTCCCGCCTCCGGCGACCCGACGCTTGTCTCCCTAGGGTCTTCTTCATGTTTTCCACTTACTGTCGTCTAGGCACCACCGGCTAGCTGGCTTAAGGACGACGCTGCGGGTTGTGGGGAGGCCGGACAATCAGCCTCCTTCACTGTTTCGGGGACTGCCGGCAGCCAGGTTGCGGTGACACCGGTTCTTATCTGTATAGGTATATGTTATTTTACTTTTGTTTCCTTTTTATTTTACGTACAGTGCTCGGTGCCGCCTGCCGGATTATGTATGGTCATGTCTCCTGCTGTCATGAGCTGATTACTCATGACGGCTGCTGTCATTTTGGATTACTTTATTTTTTTTATTTTTTGTTGATGTTACTAACAACTTGTTTGACTGTCCATGAGGCTCACTGCTTTTGCATTGACACCTCCATGGGCTTTAGAATTGTAGAGATTGACCATTACAGTACAGTCCTGTAGGCGCGCCCGCATACCGCCACCTAACACAGTATGAGGGGACATTGAAGGTCTAGATTCGTTACATTAAATGTAGAGCCGTTTATTCAAAAAAATTAGATTCTTGCGAGAACTCCGAAGGGGCGACCATAAGTTGCCTATACCGGGGTGGGACAGAGGTGGGTACTTCAATGCATTTCTGCAAACTTTTAATGGCACGCAGCGCTGATATTCTGTCATTATTAAAGGCGTTTTATATTTAACACAATTGATAAAAACATTTACCATACATGTTTATCAGTTGAGTAAAATTTAAAACACATTTATTAGTAAGGATCTTTGCGGATGAAACTCAGTTCGTAAAATAGTTTTGAAGGTTACAAAAACCACGTTTTACCAAGTTTATTGAGAACTTAACTAAGGAAAATGCGGTACTTAAATAAATTACCTATTGTAATATTTTACGGAATTGAAACGAATCCAAAATTTCAGTCGGCTCCGTTGCCATCTAGATCATAAAATCGTAAAAAAAACAATCATTTGATATTTTTTTCTTTTAAAGGAAGAAAAAATTTCTGTTTTTGAAAAAAATAAATAAAGAAAAAGTTAAAGGAATTAAAAAGTAAATATGAAATTTATTTTTCGTAGGCACATATAATAATATAATAATTAGTAAAAAGACATTAGCATCCCACACGTACACTTCGGAGCGACCGAGTCCCGCGCCACTTCGGGCCGCCGCGCAGAAAAATAAAGACCGATAATAGGTTTACGCAGCGCAGCTCACAGTGAAACTTTTCTGCACGGCGCGGCGGCATGAAGTGTCGCGGGACTCGGTCGCTCCGAAGTGTGCGTGTGGGAGACGCTATTGTGAAACCGAGTTCAAGAATACATACATCCGCAGTTCGGGATTTCCCTTACGCAAAAAATTACATTTCACTCAAACGTCATATTTTTAGCGGCCGTGCATCTGGCAACACAGCTTATATTCAACGGTGTTGCCCAAACAGTTAAAGAAAAACGAATTTTTACGAAATTGCTACTATCGACTTTAAAAAAAATTATTTATCTTTTCTTTCATATTTCGTTCAGATTTATTAGTAAATATTATTTTCTCATAAATATTACATTGATGAATAAATCCTTCAAAATTTGTTCCAATAAATAAAAAAGTTAGGCAGAGTTCTGAAAAGAATCTCAAACATTCTTAAGAAAATCTCCACGAGATGCGTGAACTTAATACCTACCCGTACGATCGAAATCATGATTGATTTGGTTACTTACACCAACCTTTTTTGTGTTATGTATTCGTTTTGTGACTTAGCAGGGGTGCCCGGGTTCATGTGGTGAGGATTGTTCGGATCTTGGTGGCTTGATCTTGGATCTTGTGTCTGTCCACCTGCTGCGAGAGAAACTGGTTGAGGGATGTCTTTTGACCTCTCCAGCCGGACTCTCTCAACCCATCGCCTTGCACCGCAGTTGGAGGGATGGATTCGTAGGTCTATCACTGCTGGACACATTGACCCCCCGATTCCTACCCACCCCTCATGCCTTTTTCATCCCCAGAATTCCCTCTCCTTCCTTTTCTGAAATGACCCTCTACGCAGCAGCCCTGAAGATGACATACGCTTTGAGAGGAATTATTTTACTTAGGGCCTCCCGTGTTAAGTTATTAGGTATGGTATTAAATCTATTCAGTTAATTTTAGGGTACCCAACTACACATCTAATTAAATATTGGTATGAGCGTATTGTAAGTTTGAGAAGCACTGTTTTAAAGTGCACCGCTAATCGCCATCATAAAACACACAAGTTCTAGTTCAAGAGTGGTTTTATGCACAAGTTAAAAAGTTCGTATTAAATCTGTGTATTATGTACATTTTTAGCACGAGAACGTGAAATATAAATTTAATTAACTAAACTAAAGTGGTAGTGACTGATGTTCATTCTATCTCCGCATTTTATCACCACTAGAATGATAACAATGTAAATGCAAGCCCAGTTCGCCCTTGGTGTGACTCATGAATCATGAATGGATGTGCATTATAATGATAAATTATTATTGTTGATAAAAGTTTGTTTTAGATTTCATGATATTGTTTATTTTGATCAGTCCCATTCTGTTCTCATTTGAACACGGACGTGACATAAATGTGCAATTTAAAATTAGTGGTATTTGCAAAGAAAGTGAAACCAATCAGACATTTAAAATATCATTGATATTGTAAACAAAATGGAGCTACCGAGGATTGACATAACAAGGGAGAGAGATGCCTTTAATGAGGTGTTCTACGAGATGAACAGGCGATTGAGGCAAACAGATTATTTCCTTACTCCCAACCAGGGAGAATATAGCTACTCCGGGGATGAGATCAGTAGCACCCCGAATCAATCTCATAAGATGCTCTGCATGATGTTACCAAAGGAAATGAAAGTGAAGATCTTGAACTGCCCCCTGCCTGGCCATGTGAGACTACAGATTCAAGGACTGCAAGCCCTCAGAAACCAAAGAAACTGGGAGCAATATCAATCAATCGAAAGATGGATTGATAGACAAGGATTCATAACACAGACTTTGATCACTCAATGGCTGAAAGAAAAATTGAATTCTGTATATGATGAAATAAGAAATGCACAAGGGGATCCTATTCTATGTTGTGGAGTCAACAGGTATGTAATGTCAGTTGGTAGGTCAACCCAATCCGTATCTATGATCGCACAGCTGGTTTCAGATGATGACCTCAAAATTGAAATTGACATGCTTCCCTGTTTCACATTTAAATATCCGAACTGGCCAGAAACCGCCAAAATAGACTACGCAGATTTATTTCAGTCAGAAGAGTGGTTTGCTGTTGCACAGAAAACTTTCAACAGGAATTACCGAAACAGCGATAGATTTTGGCAGATGGTGTTTCCTGCACAAGAAAATGAAATCCTTTTCTACCATCCGAATGTGTTTCACATAATGAGGTTCGTAAGGCAGATATGCTTTTCTTATCGAATGAATTTCATCAGACCCTATTTTATTAACACCGTGATGCTGTGGGAGATATTTGTTCACAATGAGCACTTTTGGAATAACAAACTGAGTTATCTGTACATGCACGTGTTGAGGAAGATACAAGAAAGGCTGAGGCAAAGAAACATTCCCTTCTTCTGGGATCCCCGGCAAAACCTTATTGCCTCGATGCCACTCAACCAGATCGAGGAATACATCAGGACCATTGACAGAGTGTTCAATGCCATCAATGATGACTTCCATAGGACCCCGTTTGTGAGGACTTTGTTTTCTTTAACCAACCCTTTTGAAGAATTTCGTGAGACAAGGAGGTATTTCTTTTACGATTACAGGAAGAAATGTTTCCGAGTTTCATATGTGTATCATTCAAATTAAAAATTTTATTATTCCATTTTATTATTTTGAAAATGGTTAATTATGTTATTAAGCTTGTACAAAAAATTACAAAAGCGGTTTGATTAAGTATCTAATAATTATTATTATTTTAACATGTTTTATGTTTGTAAAAGCCCCAAGGGCAATGATATCTTAAAAATATATTTGAGAAGTAAATGAACATTTAAACACTGTGTTTCACGGTCATGTTGCTAAATGACAAGGGGTGATTGATTATTTATGAAAATCTAAGGAAAAACTGAAAAATATCAAGGATGGATTGTCTCGCAGAATTTGAACAATTCATCAAGTTTAAATGTTAATTTTCAAGGTCTGTGAAAGCTGTGCTATTATTTCAGTCTTGTGAAACAACTGGCTGATAATAATATAATAACAGAACTTGAAAAGAACCTTTACAGAACTTTGAAAATAACTATGAAATTTGATGAATCGTTCAAATTCTGTGAAACAACCCGTCCTCGATTTTGTAACGTGCCTAAACAATATTTAATTAGTTTTAAATTGGTTTCACTATGAGAAAAAAACATGTATTTTTTGTAACTACTAATTTTCTTCAATTTATTGTGGACATTGAATAATCTTTTAAATTTGAGTAAGGAACTCCTGTGAATAATATTTTGGCTTAAAAAAATTCATATAGATCGATAAACGCTGATTCTGAATCTTCATGTAATTTTTTTGAGGTGATTCTACAAAACATCCAAATATTATATTACACATATTTTGAATGGTCAGTAGCTAAATTGGCATCGCGTTTGGGTCCCACCCAGGCATAATGAGTTTAATTCCTCTAAGAATGGCTTTTGTTAAAAAAAAAAATTTAAAAAAAAAATATATATATATATATAAATAAAAATAGAATTAATAAATTGTTGTATTATAAGAGATTTAAATGCCTTCGATTGGACAGTGGATTCTGACAGAACTTTGCAGAACCGCTCCCTCGAAGGTCGATCGGCCGGGCGCATTTGCAATGGGGACAATTTTGCACTTCGTAGAAAAAGTATTGGCGATTACAATAGGAGGCAAATATTCATAAAGTTTCCTGTTGTCCAGAATAACTTTTTTTTTCAGTAAATTTTAAAATTTACTTCATAGATAATCACTCCCTGAAGTTTAGTGGTATAAGTGTGAAACACAATGCGTAATGAGTACTTATTTTATTACCTCAGTACTTATTTTTAAACTGCCTTTATGTATATTTAACTACTTCATTCTTCTCGTTAATACCTGATTACATCTTACAAAAGCAAACATTAGATGCCCGTTTTAACATTCTGATATGTGAGAACTTGTAGAAATATGTAAATAGTGGTTAAGTTAAAATATATCAAAAGATAGGCTCCACTTGTACCCCAGAGTTCCTACCAAGGTCGAAAGATAAGGATTGATAGGATAACTTCAGGCAACTTTTCATCGTTCCCTAGGACAACTGCAGATCGCTAACTTACCAAACAACAGTTGACGTAGAATATATTAAGAACACTTACTTATTGTGAACTATTGCTTTTTCGTTGGCGATCTGCAGTCATGCTAGGAAGCGATGAGAAGTTACCGAAAGTTGTCCTATAATCCTTTTCGATCGACTGTACTAGGGGGTCAGGTCAAAATTAGAGTCTACCAGATTAACGCTTGGTGTGCCACCAGCTGATTTTTTTTTTACATTACACAGGAAGCCTTGAGGTAAATAATTTTCCTCAAGGCTTGCGTCATCTTTGGGGATGCTGTGTAATGGGTCTTTTTGAGGAGAGGAAGGAGTGAAAATGGATCTTAAAGAGACCCATGTTGTAGGAGGGAGGAAATACAGAGGCAGGCAAATCATTCCATAGCTGTATATATATATATCCATATATATATTTTTTCTAAATGTTTTTAGAAATTGTACTGTTTTACCAGATAATTTGTTTATACCTTTATAAAAATAGTATATAATCTGGCATAAGTAGTTTCCCTAGAAATGCTCAGAGAAATGTTTTTTTTTTATTGTGCCTATCGGCAACGGCAGTCAAGAGGTTAAATAAATTTCCCCCTAATATAAAATTCTTGAATTGATTATCAATTTGAGATGGCTGGGCATTAAAGAAAAAAAGCTTAGGTACAATCTTTAATAATAACTAAGTAAGCACCCCCAAGGTGTTATAGATTTATTATACCACCTAAGTCTTATCATTTTGTAAAAAAAAAGGAAACTTTATCAATAACAATTTTTCATGCAGATACCTTTGTGTTTATGTTGTTTGTGATAAGTGACATTGATAAAGAAAATTATTTAACCCTTCAGGCTAATTTGTTCAGTTTTCGGAACAACTCATACACCAATTGCGTCTCCCTTGCTATCATGGTTGGAAATACGATCTAAACGGTGATAGGCAAAGAAAACACCATGCTTTATATTCAAATCTAAAAGTTAATCACAAAATAATTAAAATGTACACCTTTATGAAATCAGTTTCCGACCGCAACATGAAAAAAAAAATGTTCATACTTTGGGAATTTTTTATTAATTATATTACATGAAACAACAAAAAATTGAATTAAAGAACTTTTTTACTTTGCATTCAAAAATTTTATATTTAAAAAATTATGTTTATTTTGAATTATAAAATTTATCACATTTTTAGTTTTCGGATGTCTTCAGAAATACTTCATTTATTTGGTTTTCATTGCAAAGTAGAAATATTTTGACCTTCTGACAAAATAAGCCCGAGAGGGGTTAAAAATTGTTATCTTGTTTCTTCTAGGAATTTGCATTTGGATGGACACGTAATTCATTATAATCAATTTGATAAATAATCAATAATGAAGGTATATAAATAATTTTACATCCTATATTACAATATTTCACTATGTAGCATGTTTGTTTCCTAGATAAGTTAATCTATAATTAACAAAATAATATTATTATCGGTAGTGAATAATAATATATTTTTTTAATAATTTTAACATTGTTCATTAGAAAGTCGATATTGTGATTTCCAAATATTAAAATGTGTTTAGTGAATGGCATAATCGAAATATTAAAAAACACGATATATGTGCATCGATCTAATAGAAGGAGGTAGCGCAACATAGTATAACACCCCAAAAATAAATAATGATAATATAGCCGGGAAAATCTAAAATGATGTCCAATGTACCTATATGCAGTTGTTAAAGAATTTCAAATTAGAATTTGAAATTAAAACACTTTTGTACTTTCTTCCACTAATTTATATTTCACCAGGACCGGTTTCATCCTATTACGGACATTTTCAGACTGGTAGTTGAAATTCTTATGCTACCGTATTTATACACTCTTAGGCAGGGGGAACAACATTGTCTCTATATAATGAATATTTCTATTTTGTTAATTTTAAGGTATTATAAGTTATTTTGTTAATTTTAGGTACATACAGGTAATTATAAAGTTTATTATTAATTTATGAATTATATAAATTCATGTATATTCATTTGAAGTAAAAATATATATTTAATATGTAACATCATTCATAATTTTAATAATAAACTTTATAATTACCTGTATGTACCTAAAATTAACAAAATAACTTATAATACCTTAAAATTAACAAAATAGAAATATTCATTATATAGAGACAACGTTGTGTACCCCTGCCTAAGAGTGTATAAATACTGTAGCATAAGAATTTCAACTACCAGTCTGAAAATGTCCGTAATAGGATGAAACCGGTCCTGGTGAAATATAAATTAGTGGAAGAAAGTACAAAAGTGTTTTAATTTCAAATTCTAATACAATGGAATTCCACCACGAATTATCAGTGCAAAAACTAGACTCATTAATATCAAATTAACCGTTTCTGTGCCAAGAGCGAGATTTCTCGCATTATTGGCCGTGCCCAGCAGGCCGGCCATAGAAAAATAGCGAGTTATCTCGCTATTCTTTGAGCAAGATTTTATTTTTTTAATTTAATTTTTTGTAATTTAATTTTTTTTTTTAAGATTTTTGCTAAGTCATTTAAATATCCTTTCAAGGTGTTATGTTTTTAATTTATAAAAATAAGATTTAAAAATGATTTATTTTGAATAAAAATCATGGCCTGCTGTTCACAGCTACACTTCTACATACTGGCATTTAAAAGGTTTTAATTAAGTGGTGCTTATGTTTGAAAAACAACGACAATATTTTGTTCCCTAAATAAAAAAAAGATGACAAATTTCACTATCTACAAAAGTGACTACGACATTTTAGTTACCTTTGAAAATATGAAGTTGACAAATTTTTATACCTAATAGCGTTACTGTGTTATTTTTAATACCTTAAAAAACATGATAAATATAAATTTTCCCCGCCATTTTAATTTTTTTGGATCTGTAAAATCAACGACATCTCCAAATTGAACCATTCATCTCAGTTTCAAGGAATTAATTTGGTTTTATACATTCATTTTGAATAATTGGTAATTTCCATTATGCCCTCCATTATTTCCATTTTTTAAACATGTGTTCAGTTTAGTTGTAATGATTAATTTTAATTAATGATTTTTGCTGTTGTTACTGTAGTGAGAATTGTTTTATATTTTTCAACAAAATAAGTTTTAAAATTTATTACGTAGTTTATAGGTTACCTTACATATTGTCAATTATTCATGTTTTTATGTCTTATTTAGTTCTTATTATATCTTAGTTTTTTTGTTATAATTTTATGTTTTGATAAAAATTTGTCATTAGATTTTAATTGTTTTGTTTTTAAGTTTTTTATACACAGAAATAAAAAAATAATATTACATCAATTAATATAAAATTATTGTAATGAATCTTATATAAAGGGGTTCTCAAATTGTTTTTTTTATTTTTTATTTGAAATTGCAGCAGTATTAACAAAAGCTTTTAAACAATACTTTAAACAAGCAGTCATATTGAAATATGTTCAATATACTTAATTATATACTGTTACAAAATTATTTCGAGTAAAAAAAGTTAATTAACAGCCAGTTTAATATACTTATTTTAATATGTTCAATATACTTAATTATATACTGTTACAATATTAATATGAGTAAAAAAGTTAATTAACAGCCAGTTTAATATACTTATTTTAATATGTTCAATATACTTAATTATATACTGTTTCAATATTAATATGAGTAAAAAAGTTAATCAACAGCCAGTTTAATATACTTATTTTAATATGTTCAATACACTTAATTATATACTGTTTCAATATTAATATGAGTCAAAAAGTTCATTAACAGCCAGTTTATAAACATAATGTAACAAGGTAACTTCAGTACTTATCAGAATCAAAGAGCAAGCAAAAATACATTGTATTGACTGTGTTTTATAATTAGCATATTGTATAAGTTACCACTTTTTTTATAATTAGTAGCATTCATAAATTAGTGCCTTTTATAAAGAGTATTAAATTTTTAGGTATAAATAAAATATTAAAAAAAACAATATTTTTAACTATTTAATTCCAAGCATTTTCAATGAATCAGTGAATAATTTTTTTTTAATTTTAACATATTTATTTCACACTAGCGATTTCCCGCCTTGCGTTGCAATGCCACTTAAATAAAGAAATTGTTTCTTCCTGCGTGTTCTTTCCCATTCGAACCGTTCCCCTTCTGCTGCCCCTTTCCCCTCCCATTCCCCTTCACCTCATGCGTTCCCCCTCCACCTTCCCCGCCCGTCTCCGCTCCCCCGTCCCGCCAACCCCTCTCTCACGTTCCATATATTTAGTCCTAGTACATTCAGTTTTCAAACAGCTCGAGGTTCCACCTATTTCATTTTTTTTTCAAATTTTTTGTATAATATAAGAACAATCAATCAAATTTAGTACCTTACATGTACCTATTTAAATTGCTTGTAATTCTTACATATGTAATTCAGCCAGCCGCGTAGGCGGTCAACCACCCTTTTTATTTTAATATGCAACCGCTCATATTAGTACGCACTACTCCGCCTAAAAATTTGAACCGCGGCGGTTCAACAGAGGGCAGCGGCCCGCTTCGCGGCTGACCGCCATATTCACTATCGCACTAAGCGGTTGGGGTTTAGTTCGCTGCTAGCCACTGCCGAGTTGTCCCCCCAGCCATGAATTTCGACATAGATAAATTTATCGTTGAAATTTAGAAACGAAAAGCTATTTGGAATTTTAAAGAAGCAGTATATAAGAACAGTGAATTGAAACTCAAACAATGGAAGAGCTAGTGAATATTTTTGGAAATGAAGATATGTCGATAAAGCAAAAAAAAAATTGGTATGTATTAATTTCAATTTGGGAGGTGGGGGGGGGGGGGTAGTGCCGCCCCGGGAGAGCTGTCTTGTTGTTAAATAGAATCACTTCAGATACAGTGGCGGATCCAGGGGGGGGGTCATGGGGTCATGACCCCCCCCTGGGCTGGGTCCTGGACCTAGGCGGACCTACTTTTTACTTGTATATATTATTATAAAAAATAAATTTTAACTTCTAGTGACTTGACCACGACTATGTGACCCCCCCCTGGTGCTTTGTGACCCCCCCCCTGGCTCCAAAGCTGGATCCGCCCTTGTTCAGATATCAATTTGTTTAATATCAATGAAGCACAATTCAGACAAAAAGCTTTGTTATTGTTAGTATGATTGTGCTTCATTGAAATATAAATTACTTAAACCTGTTTAAATTTTAAATTAATACTCTTTTAAAACGCATTGAAATTTTATTTTGTAATGTTTTAAAATGAATAAATAATTGAATTGAATTGAATTGAACCATTTATTGAATAATCAACACTGCTGCCATAGGTTACCCCAACTGATTCGTTACGTTTGATGACTTAGCAGGTGTGCTTGGGTTCATGGAGTGAGGTTTGTCCGGCTCTTGGCGGCGGGTGTATCTGCCCACCAGCTGCATGGCAGGCCAGATTGGAGATACTGGTTGAGGGTAACCTCTCAAGCAGAACTCTTTTTGAACATCGCCTTGCACCGCACTGGGAGGGATGGATTCATATGTTCATCACTCCTGGACCCAATGACCCCCAGATTTCTAACCACCCCTCATACCTTATCCTTCACAGTAGAAGTGGGTCGATTCACTCATTTTACGGAATCGATTCCGGACCCGTATTCGACTGAGTGGACTCGATTCACTGGACTCGCTCCTTTGATTCCGGTGATTCCGCCGGACTCACGACAGTGTTGGGCGAGTAATATGTTATTGTTTATTGCGAGCGAGAAGTCTTATCTTTAAGTTAATAATAATGTGTTTGAGATGATTGATATCTTTGTCGGCTTTATGAGAGTAAGTAAGATATTTACGTTAAATTTGAAACTTACGAACAATGGAGTCCTTGTATAGCAGTGAGCCATGGAACTGGCAGAGGAAGGATGAAAGTAAACTGAATGCTGTTGAAATGAAATCCCTGAGGCGTATATGTGGTGAAACTATGTATGATCGTGGGAGAAATGTGGAGATCCGTAAAGAATGTAAGGCTGATGTAAGCATAATGAGTAAAATTAAGAAGGGGACCCTTAGATGGTTTGGGCATGTAGAGCGAATGAACGAAGAAAGTAGTGTAAGAAGAATATATGGCAAAATGTGAATGGTGGAAGAAGTTGGGGACGCCCGGGGAAGACATGGCAAGATCAAGTGAATCAGATACTTGAGTCGGGCCATGTCAAAAGTCAGAATAAAAGAAGAGTATGTTTGAGACGATGAATGTGAGTGAGGCAAGGAGTGTGTGCCAAGATCGAGTTGTTTGGCGGTCATTCCTCTGCCTACCCCTGCGGAGAAACGGCGTGATGATTAGTTAGGTAGTTAGATATTTTACGTTCTTCATAAAACTAGTAATTCACCAGAGTATCACCGGCGCGAACTTGCGGGCAGGCAAATTTGCTCCGTGATGACCGACAAAAAGTAAAAAGCAATGCTCCTTGCTATCTTTTGACTAAGAGATAATGCTATTTCTTTTAGAAAAATGTTTTCATGCATGCTGTCATCGCGCCCCGCTAGAGCAATACAAAGCCGCCCCGCTCGCGCCGCACACCTCATCCCGTGAATGAGTCCTGTATTCTCACTCTGTCACTCGTTCCCGAGTAAGAGGGTGATAAAACCCCGCCCGGCCCGCGCCGCGCACCTCCTCCCGTAAATGATTCTTGTATTATCACTATCAACGCCGCGGCCGCCCGTCCCGCGCCGCACACCTCCTTCCGCCTCAACCTCGCCCGTGTGCGAGTGACTCCGGAATCGATTCATTACATTTTGCGGACTCGGAGCGAATCAAACGCATTCGGACTCAGAATCATCGGATTCATTCCGGCCGGAACGACACACTTCTACTTCACAGAACATCCTCTCCTTCATTTCCTTTTAAAAGACCCTCCACGTAGCATTCCCAAAGATGACATAGGCCCTGAGAGAAAATATTTTTTTCTGTGTCGAGCTATGGTTAAAAATAAATAAATAATAAAACCATTTATTCAAACGAAATTAACTTAAACAGCGTCCATTTTATTAATGATGAGACAATACAGTTTTTTGTTACCGCGGTTACCGCCGGTTAAAGCCGCCGGAAAAAGCGGCTCGCCGCCGTGACGATCAGCGCGCCTTTTCAACCGCGTGAGGCGGCTAGCCGCTTAGTCGAACCGTGCAAGCAGCTGGCCGCTAGTGTGCACAAGCCCTGATTTAGGACCTTTTCCTCTTTCTGATTTTTATTAATGATATAACGGAAATTATTTTGCATTCCATGTCACTTCTTTTCGCTGATGACCTAAAACTTTTCTTGGAAATAGAAACTTTAGAGGACTGCATTCAACTCCAATCGGACATTGATAGAATTGTTGACTGGAGTAAACGGAATCAGATTGAATTCAATACCTCTAAATATTTCATTCTTTCTTTTGAAAGATCTTGTATTGTGTTTGATAGTACATTGACTTTTCATGCTCACATCTTAATGACGTGTAGTACTTCATTGAGAATGCTGGGTTTTGTCCTATGCTTTGGTTAGATATGATTTTAGATTTTCACGGCCAAAAGTATTGTTATTAGTTTTTGGGATATTATGCCGTGTTGCGCTACCTCCTTCTTTAGCCAACGCTATCCGAAACGTTGGCTAAAGAAGGAGGTAGCGCCCTGAACACATCTGCCCTGATGATGGACACTGTAACGCTATTCGAAACGTTGGCTAAAGAAGGAGGTAGCGCAACACGGCATAATATCCCAAAAACTAATAACAAAAATGCTTTGGTTAGCTGTAGGCTTGAGAGTGGATCAGTGGTTTGGAGCCCCTACCAAGTGAAGTATTCCCTCATGTTGGAGAAGGTTCAGAAGGTTTCTCTACCTGAAGGAGTATGGCTACTACCCATAGCGACTTTCTTTTGGGCATGCTCGGTATGAACTGAGCTCATCGATATGCTTAACATCAATGAAGCACAATGTAGACGGAAAGCTTTATTGCTGTCAGTCTAATTGTGCTTAATTGGTGTTAAAATTGCTTAAATCTGCTTATCTAATAAAAATATTTTCCCTCTTTTAAAAATGCTTTGAAATTTTAATTTTGTAATATTTTTAAAAGAATAAATTGAAATGAATTCACTGCCAAAATGTGAAACCATCTGGGCACACTGCGAATCCTACTTGTTCACAGCGAAATACACACTGGTAATTAGTTGCATTGCACATTGTGTTGCTAATATCTGTATGCGACTTAAAGTATAATTGCAACCTGTTTAAGTGGAAGATACTTTAAATATCCCCCTAGAGAGAGACTGTTATTGAGATCTAAATATTGCATGAAATGACTTTGAAAGTAATGTTTGATTACTAGTTCCGAACTAAAGCAGATAACTACTTCTCAATGCTTATCTTCCCCAAATCCTTCTTCTCCTCACTTCCTTGAGCCTCAAAACGGAGATGTCAGACTGGCTCTGGGAAGTGCTGTTCCTTTCTTGTATGGTATTACAAATAAAAACACTTTCTGCGGTATGTTCCATCATAAACGTAGCTAATTTTGGATTGATTTTATTTTCAGATCAGATTATTTTTTTTAATAAAGGACTATCTTGTACATATATTACGCGCATATATGGTATCAGTCACCTGTACACAGTCCAAATTAATTGGCTAAAAAATAATTAAACTATATTAGAGATAACAGCATTTGCCTGGAAACTATGATATTTCACAAAAGCTTTTACGATACTTGTTACTTTGAAACAATGCTAATAAATATTTTAAAAGGAATATCATCATAATCATAATACACGGTCAACTTACCATCTTTCACAGATCTGAATTATGCCACCCATCCTCCATTACTATTTATTGATGAATGTTGAACCAGTCTCAAGTAATTTGTTTCCCGATGGGTGGCGGGCTTATCCTAAAAAAGTAAATGAAAAATATTTTTTGTCTGTAGGT
The DNA here is from genome assembly GCA_917880885.1 of Limnephilus marmoratus. NCBI lineage: Eukaryota > Metazoa > Arthropoda > Insecta > Trichoptera > Limnephilidae > Limnephilus > Limnephilus marmoratus. The sequence goes on along the minus strand of OU862920.1, from coordinate 48,558,097 downwards.
ATTTATGTGCCTATACCGATTTTGTTTTTTTGAATGCCAATCAAAAGTGGAAATTAACCCACTTGATCAAGCTGAAACTCGTTGACTGGTTGTCGATGACAAATCATTCTTTCAACTTTTAGTGACACTCAAGCACACACAAGCGCATTTGAAATTGGCTACTAGCCAGCCAACAAATGAGGCTGAGGTTGTGCCGTTCGATGCGCAGAACCGTGGTGGAAACTGTTTCACTACATAATAAAAAATGGATACATTATAGTAAAAAACTTTAGTTTTTTGGAGTTGATTTTTTAAATTGTCTGATTACCAAACAGCCTTTACATAATCTACAAAAGCAAAAGTAAAAAATGTTGAAACAGTGGCGGCTCGAACACTTCTTTGGTGGTGGGGATCGACATTTTTTACGTACTGTACTGTAATCTCACCACCCGTAGAATATAATACACAATTTCTAAAAAAAAAAAAAATTATGGTCTAATCATGCTAATCGGATATCTAAACACAAAATAATATAAAATGTTTATGTATGTATACCAATTTACAATATAGTACAATAAAAACAAAGCTTTATCTTACAAGATTAATATTAAAAGTGAGCGATTCCCACCCGTAGCTCCGCAAATGGTTTAGTGGGGATCCAAAGAATTATCCCCATAGTATTTGAATTCACATACGTGTGCGCATGCGCAGTTACATACGATCGCGAAACAACGCAAGGAATCTATGGGGATAGCTCGGATCGTCCCCCAAGTGCGCAGTAGATTCTGCGCACTCAGAGAAAGACCCGCTGTTTTCATGCGCCGTACATTATTCAATGTATGCGCGTCAGATCTTATTAAAATCATCCGGAATATTTCGTTTTGACAATTCATTCATTTTGGTGAAGACAAAGCATCGACTGTTATTTCCTTTAGTAGGTTTCGAGTGTAACTGGTGGGGACTGTCCCCATTGTCCCCCTGTGAAGAATCGCCACTGTGTTGAAAATATAGAATTTGACTTACTGCACCGCAGTATTTGGTGATAACATTATCCTGGTTATCTAGCAATTCAATGTAGTCTGTTGCACAGAGTGCGGGGGATCCCATATTGAACACTGGAAAAAAACAACATTTTTCTCAGAATAAATTTATAAATAAAAAGGCATATCTTCAATTTAATCTTTTCTTAAATTACATTTTTTTGGCATTTCTTTAAAGTGATACGAATTAAAAATGATCCCTAGATTAAGTTTATAAGATTATTTTTTGATACAAAAAGTATTATTACCAATAATCTATTTCATAAATTGTTCAGTTTGCAGTTTGGATTGGGTTAGACACGCAAATCTGGTAACAAGTCACGCCTAAGAAAACATCATTCTTAGCAACAATATCTGTGTTCGTTAACTTATTATTCTTGTTCTTGTTTATTACGTACATATTTGTAAAATTAATACGCACCATTGAAAACTAGTTCCATCTTTGTTCCGTATGGTGTCCTGATAATCCATTCACAGATACCATTTACTCTGTATGGTTCAGGATACATGGGACTGAATACAAGTCCAATCCGATCGAACAGTGTTCCTCCGCACCCTCTTCCTAAAAACATAAGAACATTATCAGCTAGGTAGTTCTGTTTCAATCACACTAATGTGTATTTGCTAATTCAATTTCACCTGCGCAAAATTATTTTAACTTTAAATGTGCATATTTGACATAAACTAATGTTTTTAAAGATACATCAATGAAAAGATAATATGGTACATTTGAAATTATATAACGCCCTACCAAATGAAATTAAAAACATCAAAATGTTGTTAAAACATTAACTACCAAAAATCGACTTGTCTTAGTTTTCGCTGCCAACCGTAAACGATCAAACACCGATTAGGGAACGTACCCGTACTGCGTGACCAACTTTTTGCAAATTTTAACCCCCCCCCCCCCCTCCCCCCGGTGACCAAAAACCTAAGCCCACCGCCGCTCATTTGTACCAATCGTAACATTTTGAAGACCCCCCCCCCAAAACGTGTCACGTAGTACGGGTACGTTCCCTTAGTCGGTTTTTCTACCCTACTGGAAATAATTCTCACAATTATGTAAATTTGAACTATTCATTTAAACCATAAATATTTTTTATTTTTTATTTTAACTTTATGAGTAAAACCTCAAATTGTAATATTTAAATAAATGAAGACAATATAAGCGAAACTCAATCGAAAATCTGGAAACAGAAAAATCAGAAAAACATATTGACACCTCTGGGACTCGAACCCAGGACCTCTTGCTTTCCGGGCAAACGCGCTAACCACTGCGCCACGGTGTCGATATGAAATTCGGTCATGTTTAACTGTACCATACCTCGACTAAGAATCACCTACATTATCTTCGTTTGCCCGGAAAGCAAAAGGTCCTGGGTTCGAGTCACAGAGGTGTCAATATGTTTTTCTGATTTTTCTGTTTCCAGATTTTCGATTGAGCTTCGCTTATATTGTCTTCATTTATTTAAATATTACAATTTGAGGTTTAACTCATAAAGTTAAAATAAAAAAATAAAATATTCATCGTAGACTTGTCGAAAAATCGATAGATGTCGCATATTAAATAAAATGGATAAAGATTTATCCAGACACTATCTAGAGAGCATTTAGTTCGGGTTTGAATCTTGCAATCGTACATAAAGATAGTTGCCAATAATATATGCGTTAAGAAAATGAAGATAATGTAGGTGGTTCTTAGTCGAGGTATGGTACAGTTACACATGACCGAATTTCATATCGACACCGTGGCGCAGTGGTTAGCGCGTTTGCCCGGAAAGCAAGAGGTCCTGGGTTCGAGTCCCAGAGGTGTCAATATGTTTTTCTGATTTTTCTGTTATATTTAACTTTTGAACCATATTTTCAAATGAATTAATTTCTTTAAATTTGTTTACCTATTGGATTAAGGTAAAGAAAAACATTAAAAAAAATTTAATATTAAAATATGCTTAAATAAGGATACAAATATAACTTTCTCTTTTTTCGTAAGTTTTTTTTTCACATTTTTATTCATAAAGTTACAAAAAACACAATATTCATAAACCGAACATTAATAATTTTGTTTTTTTGCATACTTGTATACTAATAAGTAATAAAATAATTTTGTATGATAGCCCTCGAAGCAATCAGGGACATGCAGGGTCACTGCCAAAAGCCTAGACCCCTGGAATTTTGAAGAAATTAAATGGCGGCTGGCTGCTTGCAAAACTTGGAACACAAATATCAAGGAAAAAACATAAGAAACATATTATTGCCAATTCTACGAAATTACCTACAGAGCGTTCGGTATTAAAAATTTTATTCAAAAATGTCACTGTCTTGCTCGTTTTCCGATTTTCGGGGACCTATCTTTTTAGCCTGTCAGCGCGCCGGGGTTTTTGGTTAAGTACCTGAGTTACACACCCGGCAGGCTGCCGGGGTTTGTGGCCAATGGGTTAATGCTGTTATTTGATTGAATTTATGAGTAAGTATTTTCCATATAAAATTATTTGACAAAAAAAAACACAAAATATTAAAGGGATTACCAAAATTAAATGCATTTTTAAAGTAAATAGGTACATCAGATAAGGCCACTAATGAACAAAAAACAGTTCACAACGACTAAGGGTTTCTAATTTATTTGAAACTAGCTGGTCCCGACATGCATGGTTGCTATGCCATTTAGTAAAGAAATTGTTTCTCCCTGCGTGTCCTTTCCTATTCGTCCGGTTCCCACTCCGCCTCCTCCACCTGCCCTCTCCCCACATTACTCCCCCTTCACCCCTTCTCCCCCCACTCCCCCCTCCCCCTCCATGGTTCCCCTCCCCCATCTCTCCCTCCCTCCCGCTTTCCATACATTCAGTTTTCAAACCTCGCGTGCCACCAATAGCAATTTTTTTCATACAAATTTCATAATGCCAGAGCTCACCGGAAGATTTATAAAAACCTTGTCCTGACAATAACAAACACACAAAAAAAAAGAATTATTCAATTTGGTGCAGTCGTTCGAAAGTTATGCGCTTAACAACACATTCAGCGATTCATTTTTATATATAAGATGAATTGTTATTTGTTCATTTTTCGGAAAAAACCTATATCGATCGACCATGCTAGGTACCGTGGAGTTATTAAGGTAATTTTTGAAAATTTTACAAAACCCTTGCACAAATTCGAATATCTTTTTAAATAAAGTTGTTTCCACCTAATTGGTTCACCTGTTTATCGGGAGAGCCGGTTATTTAGGACAAAACCCAAGGAACAGAAACCAAATAAAGAAATTAATACTAATTTACTTTGGTTATTTGGGACATCATTCTGTTTAATTGGGGTAAATTCCCATCCGAAATCAATACAAAACCCGTTTCAGTAAACGAATTTTAGTTATAAAAGACAAGCGTACGGTGTGCGGCATGGAAAAAGGGGGGAATGCGCCACGTTATGGCAGTTCTGAGTTCATTCGGCAGTAATTCAGTAGACTTCGCTGTTGGCATTCGTCAAAGTAAAGTTGTTCAGTTTACACTGCAATGAAGGAAGTATTTTGGTTAGTATTACTTGGGTTTGTGGGATAGTTTTTTAGGACGTAATGTATAAAAGTTTGAAGTTATTTTTTTAATTTGTACCTATCTTAGACTATTTTATTTTTAATATTCATACGTTCTTTTGTTAATACTTAGATAATTATTTTTCTGCAATTAAATATTTTTTCAAAAATTTAAAAATGTTCACAACACATTTGAGAGAACTCGAATTAATGTAATATGTATACAGAACAAGTGTAAGAAAAGGTCAATAATTAAAATAGACAGGGTCTATATGGTGGGCATTAATACATAGCACATAAATCTATTTAGTTTGTTTGTAAGTGCTTTGTCTATAAATCAACTTTTTACTGGTGCTCTACCGCCCACACTCGTTTGATAGTTTGACGGAGCACCGATGAATAGACTCTTCCATTAATATAGATAATTTTGTTTTTTACCTACCTTAAACGTCACTTATTTGGTACAGCCGCTTATTTGGGATAAAATATTTGGGCCCGATGTTTTCCAATTAAGCGGAATCAACTCGAAAGAATTGGAATAAAAATTTTACAAAATAAAATATATTTCAAAAGGTGTTCCACAGGGATTAATTTCAGGGTTCCACGGGGTTTAATTGCTGATGTGGGAGTCTGTCATATTTAATACTATATTTCCGCTTCAAATTAATTTTTCAAAATAATATTGGTACATAATAAAACTCGTTCTTCGGGTGTGTACCTACCAACCCAAATCAACAGTTAAAGGTTAAGCATTTTAAAATTAATCTACTTATCGCTGGCTGAATTCACTAATCGATATGAAATTACTACAATTGAAATTATTACAATTTTGGAGGCGGGTATGGGTACCGCCGCCCCAGGAACCGTTTATTGGATAACCAACACCTCTGTAATAGATCCCCCCAAGTGGTTCACTACATTTGGTGACTTAGCAGTGGTACCCGGGTTCATGGGATGAGGTTTGTCCAGGTCTTGGCGACTGATGTGACTGTCCACCTGCTGCGTGAGGGGCCGGATCGAGAGAGACTGGTTGAGTTCAACCGGACACTCTTGACCCATCGCTTTGCACCGCAGTTGGAGGGATGGATTCATATTTCCGTCACTCCTGGACACACTGACCCCCAGATTCCTACCCACCCCTCATACCTTTTTCCTTCCCAGAACTTTCTATCCTTCCCTTCCTAAAAAGACCCTCCACACATCATCCCCTAAGATGACACAGACCCTGAGGGAAATCATTTTCCTCAGGAGCTCCTGTGTGGAGATAACATAAAAAAAACTTCTTGGGGAAGTTCTTATAAAAAAAAAATAAGTTACATACATCCAAACATTACAAAATTGTTAATACATACATAAATATAATAATGCGTACAAGTTTGTCAAATAAGAGTAGAAAACATAGGAGGGCACCACTGTTGATCAAATGGCAATACTAAAAATATAATCATGGTGATAATCTAAAGCTGTGTAACCTACAATTTTTATTAAAAATTAAAAAGGTATAAATGTGAAAAAAAAAAATTTTCATTCCACTGGTTTCAAAATTAGAATTGCATATAGGTATATTATTATTATATCTTTGCAATTTTGTGTTAACATAATGAAGAATAACTATAATGTAATAAAATATAAAGCACACTTTAGAAATTGCTCACATTTATTTAATACTAGCATAAGTTCCTGCTACCGTTGTCCAGGCTTTGGATCATGTCTTTAATTTTAGACCTGAATATATTTAACTCATTCAGATATAAAAGTAATATAACTAAACTCACCATAAATGATTCTTCCTTTCTGCCTACTGTTAAATTCAAATTTATGTTAAATTAAATGAAAGCCGATCATTATGTAAAACACAATTTAATCAAATTTATGTCATTGTAGGTAACTTAAAAAAAGTGCTTCTTCGATTTTTTTGTTTTTGTGTTGTTTGTGAAAATGTTTTTTTTTAATCTGTATACAGTGTTCTGTATTTTCAGTGTTATTGCACTTTAAATGAATATTTGAAAGGTAAATTGGTGTTGCCAGCCTACAAATTTTGTAGTTCCATTTTTTATATTTTATATTCTTATTTGACAAACTGTACATCTGTAACAAAATAAATACACAAATCTTAACCTGATATAATATTTTAAGTCAACATGTTACATTACCTGATTCCTTATATAAGGAAAGAGTTAAACATAAACACAATATAAGATTCACTCGTAATGAAGGATTGGTGGTTCCTAAATGTACCAATATGTCAAAGACGTTACATACTTTAGACGCGGGGTAGAAATCTCAAAGAGGGAAGCCAAAGGGAAGACAATTGCACTGGTCTCGATTTCTAGTACTTTAGTACTAAACTAAGGTAAGTAAGTAAGTAAGGTATTGTACTCGTTATATTTATTTATTATCTATTTATACTCGTCAAGTAAGGTCATGTCTTACCAGTAGGAAAATCGCCAAAATGCCCTCCTGTATGATGAGAAAATGTTTCCATTACACGGCAAACATTAGTAAAAGTGAAGAAATAACAAATTACTTATTATTATAAGTTATAAGCAATACAATTAATTTTCATGTTCCCCGTCCGACAATTTTGTATGTCATTAGAGAAAAAACACACATTCTTTGATTGTCTTGTGGTACGGCCACACTGAGGCCAACTTCCAATTTCAAACTTTCGGGCGATTGCGTAGAAGGGTAGTTCATGCGTCGGAAGATTGAGTTGGAAGTTTGGCTTCAGTGTGGAAGTAGCATAACTTTTTAAAACATTAATAACTTTTGAATTAAGAAATTACTGAAAACCGATGAAAACAAAAGAGTGTTGCTTACTTGCCACATTATTTTGCGAGCATATGAGACTATGGCGAGTCTATTTATATAACGTCATTGCCAATATGTACCTTAAACTATATTGCACAGAAAGTAGTGTACCGTAAATTGAAAAACTTTTTTGAAACATTCAATATTGTTAGAGTGCATAAATATTAGATTTGCGAGTAAATTTTCCACCATCGTCGGTCCAACGCCAAAGTTGCGAATCCGCATTTTTGCCAGTTTTGAGTTAAATATTAAAAAATATATATATTTTATACAGAGCATACCTGGCTATTTTTAAGCTGGTTTAAAGTAATAATATAAATCAAATCAACATCAATATCTCAATATCTCCAAATGATGTTTATGCAGAATTGCAACTTTGACATTTACCCAACGATATGTCTCAAATATTGCATTGTAAGAATGTATTTTAAAATATCTCATATTGTAAATAAAATGTTGTTAAATGTGTAAACAAACTGACAAGCTACAAAAGTAGTTTGGTGGATTTCAAATAGTAATAAAAAATAAAAATTCTAATTTCATAACTCAATGGAAAAGATAAAAATAGTAAGGGAACGTACCCATACTACGTGACACGTTTGGGGGGGGGTTCTTCAAAATGTCACGCTTGGTACAAATGAGCGGCAGATTGCTTAGGTTTTTGGTCACCGGGGGGGGGGGGGGTTAAAAATTGCAAAAAGTTGGTCACGTAGTATGGGTACGTTCCCTAACATTAACCTAAAAATTCCAGCAAACATTTATTTAAGAAATTTCAGTAAGAAACACAAAGAGATTTTCTGCTTTGAGGTTGCATTTAGAAACAAAGTTTATGTATAAAATCGGTCCTTCAAAAAGAGGGATGTGAATGGTGGAATGTTTGCTAACCCTTTTGATGTTAAATATTGTGCAATTTTTAACATTTTATATGGCGCTCTTACTGCGAATGCCCAATAACTCCAAAACATAGATAACGGAGGAAAATCAATTACTTAGAATGTTAGAACTTTAAGAAAATTAATAAAATAAAACACCATAATAAATAAAAATAAATAAATGTTTATTCCGGTATGCGGGGAGAATAGTGCAATCCCACACATTCCATACCCTTATATACATAATATACAACATATTTGAAGAGAAAAATAAATAAGAAAAGCAGGTAAATATGATTATAAATGCATGAAAGAAAGGTGATAAGATATAAGAAAATAATAAGATAGTAATATTTAATGATTTTCTTAATCAGAAGACGTATTAGAATAACTATCGTTTTCCCCTTTTTTATATTATCATTTAAATTTTATTATCATTCCAAAATTGAAATTAATAATTTTATTCTTGCAAATTGATAATAAAAAAAAACCAGAAAAACTCCCGAATTTATAAAACATAATGTTTCAAACTAAAAATAACCATTAGACCCATATGAACTTTTATCAGATGACACATATCACACATCCCGCGAGTGGCATAAGTCAAAAAAGTTAATTTTATAGGAGGGTGAAAACAAATCAATGAAAGATGTACAAGCGGTCCTGTCGAAAAAACATACTAGCGACATCTGGCAGAGACAAGAGTGTCCATAATCTAACTTGAATACGGTTTTCATGGGGCATATATAATCACAATCACTTTACTTTTCAGAGATAAAAAATGTAAAATAGAAAATTTTGACTTGCAACACTTTTCCCTGGGACTTTAATAAATGCAAAAGAAACATAGATGTAAAAACAGAGTAACTGGGTTTTCTCAGTACGGAGGCAGTATATATTCTGGTATTTTAAATTTGATATAATCTTTGCCAAAATACTGAAACGAAACTATTTTCTTATGTACATTATTGTACATAGCTATAGGTCGGAAAATTAGAATTGATCTAAATAAAACACACTTAGGATTAGTGTATTGGTACACACATTGTCGCTCTCCATAGAGAGAAAAAAAATTGCCTTATTTTTAAACACCTGGGGTCTAAAAAGTTGCGTATGATCTGTAGCTATTCGAAAACGTAAAAATAAATGAATTGGTTTTCACTATTGGCTTGCTAAAATGGCCGGAAGTTTAGAAATTGATTTTGTGATTTAGGAAAAAAATAAAACAAAGGGCCCATATTTTATATTTTGTAGCAAACTTAATTTTTATTCCACAACTGCAGTACAAAAAATGCAAAAGAAATTTAAAACATATGTGATGTGTTAAAAATATAAAAGGGAAAATAACACTTTTTCTGGATAAAATCAGTATTCTTGTAGACTTGCTTGTATTCATAAACTTGATTTTTTTTTCATTTCTGTCAGCTATACGCAGTTTTTAATAACAAACAAACGTTAAAAGGTCAAATTATTGTAAAAAATATATTAATTACTATAATTTAAAAATACATGCTTTTAGGTTTTTCTGATTTTCAATGCATTTTAGCGAGCTCATGATCACTTTTAAAAAAATAAATTAAAATTCTCATTTTCTTGGTAAGACGCAACTTTTGAGATATCAGACGTTTCTGAATTCAAAAGTTGAAATAATTGACACACCCTAATACGCATACACTTCCGACAGTCATATCCTTGCGAAACATCTCTAAAAACAGCCCTTTGCCTTGCTTGCGCCTATTTATTATTTTCAGAGAAAAATTTACAACCTTACCTTGTTCGATTTTGAATATTCAAAAAGATTTTACAGTTACAATTAAAAAAATGTTTTTGAAATTTAATACAATTTTCATTTCTGAAGTCAAATAATAAATTTGAAACATGCTGTATGTAAGTAACCCATCTGTGTGAGTATTTTGTTCGTGTCAACTCTGGCTGCGATAAACTTAAGTCCAAGAAAATAAAACTAACGAAGGGAAAAGGAGAAAAGTTCCCTTTAAAACTGTGTTCAAAAATGAAATTGCGCAGTGCTTCTAAAAAAAATTTAAAAATATCTCAAATGAAACGGTAGTAATTTGCTTTATCTGGGAATGCACTTCGGGCGATTCCTGTAAGAAATACTTTAATAAACAGTGTGTACTGAAAAGTCATTCCGAAATGATGATGACAATGACAATTTTTTAGCATCATATTGAATGTCAAGATTTAAATAAATCCATACTTAGTATTTACAAAACAGTATAAGGTCTGTTTTATTAATAAAATTATGTCGTTTTTAACAGGTACGTGTACGTAAATGTAATTTTATAATTTTAATAGGTATTAAATTTAACATAATTTTGTGTTATCTTTGGAAAAATCTAGTTTGTCCAAAAGTACAACGTACTGTCGAAAGGTACAATAATCCCCCTCCAAAGATACAAACACTTACTTTACCTCTGAACAAAAATGCACTTTTTTATATTTCCAATAAATCACAAATCATTTAAGATAAGTTGATGCAAAAATGTGCTTACCCCTAATGTAAACGCACTTTTGGTAAATTTTGGGAGCTCAAAAAATATTTGCTGCTTGTCAATCCCAAGCTGTTTTAGATTCATCTAGGTAATCTGGTATTATAAATACTATATGAATGGGTAATGCAATGCAAGGAGAACAATTATTACATAGTATAAATTTAAGCAATGTTTATTTCAATCTTATATGTATTTACATTAAAAAAATATGGTATCTAACAATAATAATATAATATAATAAAAACATGAGAATATTTTATAACTTAAGGCGAAGCACAAAGTAATGCAAAATCATATGTTTTTGGTTTTAAAATTTGGTCACATAGAAATATTTAAGATGCTTTAATTAAATAGAAGAACACATCTTGGCCTTTGACATAATCAAACTTTTTTTTTGATAAGTCAGAAAAAAAATAAAGAATCAAACCTGTATAAACTGCTTTAAAATTCAAAATTTCCTACTTACGAACCCCTTTTCGGTTATGGTTTTATTGTATAAGGTGGCAAATTAAGTACTTTAGAAAATGTTCGTGAAACATTTAAATATTTGTGTCTGAACTTTGCAGCACGCGCTTTTTGACGGTTGCTTTTTGATGATGGTTGTTGTCACATTGTGCAAATATTTTCACACATATGCGCCATCTACACAGTAACGCTGTCCAAAGAAGGCTTGGCTAAAGAAGGAGGTAGCGCAACTCGGCATAACACCCCAAAAATAAATGACAAAAATTAAAAACGACAACCTTATCGCAGTCTATAAAATGGTGTTATTGTTAGCGGCCCAATTTACATGTTATGTCTGCACAAAATACAAGGAAATATTTTTGTTTGTTTACTTAAAAAATATAAATGATTTCTATTTTTCATGTATAATCTCATATAAAATACAAACACTTCCACAACTCAATAATAAAGTACATAATAATATATTGTTATTGAAAAACAGAAATCTCAATTATAACATGAATTAATCAATGTAAGTTTTCACAGATTCAGATATTTCAATTATTTATTGTAAAGCACCCGTGAGGTGATTTTTCACAAAATCGTTAATACATAATGATATTATCCAATTAATACACTATTAGGCTGGGTTTAGACTGATAAGTTTTTTCTTGTGAATCGCTCTTGTAAGCGATTTATGGTAAAATTACCAATGTAAACGACACCAAATGTCGTAATTAACTTAACGTAATTTATAGCAAGTTACAGAACTTATTCTTTCGGAAGTTTTTTGACAGGACTAATCACGGCCGCGCGAATTTCCAGCCTTCTTACAGCTTATAAAATCAGTTTGATAAGCTACCACAAGAAATAGTAACGAAATGCGCCGTTGCGAAATGTCAAAAATTAAAAGACAATTGTTTTCATAAGATTTTTTCCTCCAAAACTAGTATTTATTTCCACTTATTTAAGTTTTCTGGAAAATGAACATCCTTCTATTCAATTACCGGTCCAATCCTTTCCAATCTTAATGTTTCTGTTTTTAACATTTACATATTTGAAATATTGAATTGAAATTTGACGGCACAAGAGCGCGTGGAGAATTGTTTAATTAAAGCCAAAATCTATTTCAACACTTTATTTGGGCCTTTTCGTCTTTATTGACAAAATCGCGTAAATTTGACAGTAGCAGTCGTTGTTGACAGGAAGCCATCTTACCGCAAATAAATTTACAGATGTAAACGGTCGCATGAGCATTTACACAGGTCGAACTTCCAAACAACTTCCATGACCATCAATTGCCATAAGTCGGATGTATATGTAAATGCTCCTGTGAGTAACCTGTCAAAATCTTACATAATCTGTAAATTTTAATTACGAGTCTAAACCCAGCCTTAGAGAGAAGTTCACAAAAGTTAAAATTTCATTCAGTATTTGAGTTATCATATAAAAATTTTCGATTGACTAAGTAGCCTGGAAGATTCATAAGTACAAATATAAAAATTTATTATCAAAATAATGTTTTGTAGTTTGATTTTCTAAACATTTTCATAAATGACAAGTTGATATTAATTTTAATATTTGTGAAATAATTTTGCAACTAAACGATTTCAATAAATGTGTTAACCTCTTACACAACATTCACATTAAAGCACATTTAATAATGTGTAAGTTTTATAACAAAATAGCTTAAAAGGTCAAAACCAAAATACATACAAATAATCTTTGGTGATTTTTATCAAATTCATAGAATACTGATTTGAGTATTTTGTTGGTCACTCTGAGTGCCTCCAGCATTGTATTGCACCTCATATAGTAGTCCCAGAGAGAGGTGGTATGTGACTTAAAATACTTACATAAAAATCTTCCTTCTCACATGTCTTGTATTAAAACGAAAAAGACAGAAGACACTAGAATGATGACATCACATACACCAGTGGTTCCCAAACTCTTTTGGCCCACGGACCCCGGGGCGGATAGCACAACGGAGGGGGTGGAATGGGATAGGGTGAGATAGCATATTTACCACAACGGAGGGGGCAGAATGGGATATGGGGTGGAACGGGGTAGAATGGGGTGGGGCGAAACATCCCATCCCATTGGACCCCTGGGGGTCCGTACGGACCACTTTGGGAACCACTGACATACACCCTCTCTCTGAGTCAACTTTACATTATGTATGTCTGTTGTGTTGTAAAATGTATGGGCTAAAGTTCGGTTTTTGGGGGAAATTCCTAAAAAATAAAACTAGTTATTTTTATACTAATTATGGGCCGGAAAAACCGAATCTGAAAGAATTAGGCGGCGGAAAGCAATATTAACTGAGTTACACGACTTTAAAATTTTTTATACGCATACAGGAAAATAGCCATTTTGGAAACATTCTGATTCCTACAAAATCAAACTAATAGTTATTTTTATACTAACTTTGGGCCGGGGAATCCGAATCTGAAAGAATTAGGCGGCGGCAAGCAATATTAACTGAATTACACGACTTTAAAATTTTCCATACATGCACATGAAAATATTCATTTCGCAAGCTGATTTTGACTTGACACACGTAGTACAAAGACCATAGAAAACAAGATAACATAGATGTTTTTACCACACAAAATTAAGTGTTGCCATTAACCAGTAATATCAATAACGTAAAATAACACGTTTATATTTTAAGTACTTATTCTTTATAAATTTTACTCACTTTTGTATCACAAACCATGTTACATAAACCCAGCGTAGATGCTAAACTATTTGAAAACAGGGATGTTTTATTGCCGTGACGCGAGCAGGCGGTATAAAGGGGCACAAACCATGTTACACAAACCTAGCGTAGCCGTTAAACTACTTGAAAACAGGGATGTTTTTTTGCCGTGACGCGAGCAGGCGGTATAAAGGGGCACAAACCATGTTACACAAACCTAGCGTAGCCGCTAAACTACTTGAAAACAGGGATGTTTTTATGCCGTGACGCGAGCAGGCGGTATAAAGGGGCACAAACCATGTTACACAAACCTAGCGTAGCCGCTAAACTACTTGAAAACGTAGGCTGTTTTTTTAAATTGACGCGAGCAGGCGGTATAAAGGGGCACAAACCATGTTACACAAACCTAGCGTTAGGTTAGGTTAGGTTAGGTTAGGTTAGGGACGTGAGCAGGCGGTATAAAGGGGCACAAACCATCTTACACAAACCTCGCGTAGCCGTTAAACTACTTGAAAACAGGGATGTTTTTTAAAATTGACGCGAGCAGGCGGTATAAAGGGGTACAAACCATGTTACACAAACCTAGCGTTAGGTTAGGTTTGGTTACGCATTTTTAAGATTACGAATTTTCATACTTTTGGTTTAAGAATACGGCCGTTGAGATAGTTGTAATTCATAAATATAGGGATAAATATTTTTTGAGACTTGGTAACACTGCCAACACATGTTTTCGTAGATTTCTTGTTTATCTATGATTTTGTACTGAATGAGTCAAATTCAGCTACCGAAATGAATATTTTCTTGTTTGTGTGTATTGAAAATTTTAAAGTCGTGTAATTCAGTTAATATTGCTTGCCGCCGCCTAATTCTTTCAGATTCGGATTCCTCGGCCCAAAGTTAGTATAAAAATAACTATTAGTTTGATTTTGTAGGAATCAGAATACTTCCAAAATGGCTATTTTCCTGTATGCGTATAAAAAATTTTAAAGTCGTGTAACTCAGTTAATATTGCTTTCCGCCGCCTAATTCTTTCAGATTCGGTTTTTCCGGCCTATAATTAGTATAAAAATAAATAGTTTTATTTTTTAGGAATTTCCCCCAAAAACCGAATTTATTCCAATGTATGATATGAAGTGTAGTTCATAAAAGCGATCTACACATACAGAATTACTGGCATACCTTACATTATCTCTTCAATACATTAAGGACAGGTTGTTTCACGTAATTTGAACAATCATCAAATTTCAAAGTTAAAAATCAAGTTCTGTGAAAGTTCTATACCAGTTACACCAATCATTGTCAAGTTGTACTTGAGGATCAGAGAAGGATAAACAACTTATGCTTCTTTTTTCAAATTATAAGTTTGTAGCTCGACTGTTGCAAACTCTTGAATTTAGTCAATTTAAGAGTACCTACTCGACTCACTAGGCATAAGAACCTATTTCAATGTCACCATTCACAAACAAATTATGTAGCAAACTCGCCAATTCATCACCTACTTAGTTTAGCAAATGAATTTGTGTAACAAATCCGATATTTGAAACATACTTAAACAATTTTTTTATGTCAAGATATCAGTTTAATACTATTATTTTTTATTTTATTTCGTCCAATTGTAAACCACTGAAATGTAAGAAATTACTTTTTAAAAACATTTTATTACTAACCCATGTATAAAAAGGTGCACACACTATATAACCAATGTTAATAACAAATAAATAAAAATAAGTTCAGTTATAATTTCACCATGGACTGGTTGTTCACAGTTCTAATAACAACTTGAATATAAACTTTGAAATTTGATGAAAAGTTCAAATTCCGTCATCCTACTATTACCACATTTGTTTAATGTATTGAACTATGCAAGTTTCACAATATTTATTCTCTTACAATATTTTTAAATGCTCATAGATTTATTGTGTTTTGATATTTTCAGTACTCCACAAAGTAAATGAATAATTAGTTGGACTGAATTAAAAAAAAGATATGTCAATATGGATTAAAATTCCTTACGAAAAAATTAATTTTCGAAAAAATTGGAGGCCATTGGCGATAGAGGTAAATATTATAATAGTCATAACCTGAGGCATGTCGGAACTCATTTCAGAAATTTAAAACACATTCATTAAATAAACATGTATGTCATGCTTAAGTGACAGAAATGTAATATCATCGCTCACAATATAAAACCGCATATATCACTTTACACAGTTTTTCAGGAGCAACAAAAAACCGTTTGGTTTATTAAATAAAAATAGCACATCTTTGAAAAAAAGGGGTCAAATAATATTTATGGGTCAGTTATTTGGAGACGTCATTTTTGAAGTGAAACTTCTTTAGCCCCGCTGTGACTTGGATTTCGGGTGAAACGGAAATGACGATTACTGCACCTGCGACGCATCATCTGCGCTCATTGGTGGCTTTGATTATGATGTCACTTTTAAAGGCTCCTATTGGTTGAGATTTGAAACGGAAATGACGCGAGGTCTGCGCTCATTGGTCGCTTTGATTATGACCTCACTTTTCAAGTATTGGTTGAGATTGTTTTAGTAAAGTTTCGCTTCTACCACGTGTACACTGCACTTGAATTTTTTTATTTATTAAAAACAAATGGTTATGTATTTTAAATGAGATACGCGGTGTACACACAAGAAAAGGCTGAAAAATGTATGCAAAATGCGTAGTTTTAAAAGAAATTGTAGAAAAATAATCATACTTTTTGACATACGCGGTGTTATAATGTGAGCGATGATATAATATCTCATTTACAATCACGCAATGTTAACAAAACAAGTTTATTAGCTGTTCAGGCTTTGAGATCATGAAAATATCAATAAAATCACCAATTTTCTAGAAAATTAAACAAATCATTCAGGGGAATGAAAATCCACAGACCAAAAATTTGAATAACTTCAGAAATACATCGTTATCTATGAATGCAGATACGCATGTAATCAGTAAGAGACTGGTGCTGAAGAATAAATTTTGGAAAAGCTCGCAAAGTTCGCTGTGATCTGGGTCGAAGGACGAAGTTATTTCAAATTCATATCCTAATATATTTCAAGAGTAAGCATCGATCGTATCGTCAGATTTTTCCACACAGAATGGCGGAGGGTGAGACCAGAAGCCAGTTTCAGTGCAGACGATGGAGGCCTCTCCCTGGAGGAAGAAGGGGTCCTTGCAGCCGTACTGCACCAGATCACCCACGCCGTACATCCCGTTCTTGGGGGGGACCACCCAGTTCGCCAAATGACCTTTTACAGGAAGAAGGGGTGGAGGGCACTCCACAGCTGGAATGATTAAATATGATTTTTTTTTAATGGTATGTACAATCGTTTCGACTTTATGGTATCATAATACTCGTGTAATACTCGTGAATCAACATTGTTTTATGAAAAAAATATTGGTTGTCTCTAATCTTGCCACATTCATTGAACATATTGCTAAATCAATGGATGATCAAATCCAAGTTGAATTAATCTATACAGACTTCTCAAAAGCGTTTGATAAAATTGATCACAGTTTTCTTTTATCCAAATTACTAGCTTTCCATCGATGTATTTATGTATTTATATTGATGTATATTTGTATTCTTAATAGGCTTCATTTCTGAGATCGTAAATATACCTTCCGGTGTGCCCCAAGGATCTCACCTGGGACCATATTTACAATTTTCATCAACGACATTATAAAATGCTTTAATTATGCAAATGTTTTACTCTTCGCTGATGATATGAAAATATTTCTTCCTATTAACTCTATTATTGACGGCTTTACATTACAAGAAGATCTGTATAGGCTTAATGACTATTGTATAATTAATCATCTCAACTTCACAAGAAATAAAATTAAATTTGACCATAACTACCATATAGCCAGCCAATCACTCAAAAGGGTTACTCAAATTCGTGATCGTGTCCTACATGACAGTAAACTTACATTCAAACCACCTTTGGTCAACATAGCTTTAGATACTTTGCCACAAAAATATTCGACATTCTCCCAGAAAACATCAAACTGAGTCAAACACAGAGAGAGTTTAAAAAATATGTTAAAATATGGATACATTCTAATGATCGAGCCTATACTGGTGCCCTCACCCAAACACCCAGTCATTGAAAGATGTTATTGTAGTAATAACCTTGCAGTTTATGAATTGTGTAGGTATATGCAAACAATAATGTTAACTAAAATGAAGTTTTTGCTGTATGGAAACCTACTTTACACATTTATAAAAAAACCATATATAAAATTGCGAGAAACAATTTACAAAAAATTCTGCCTCAAAACAGGTTCACCTAGTGAAGCAGGCTATGCACAACGAAAAAGATTGTATAACTATACTACTCCTGTGTAACCTTTCTTACATTACTTTCTATTTGTTAATTTTTTTGTACTGATTGATGTAATCTATTTGTAAACCACATTGAGCATGTAATTTTTTTAGTTATAATGTTGACAATTTCATTGAATAAACATTTCATTGAATAATTATATTATATTCAAGGCGCATATTAATATGATTGTGAAGAAAGCCCTTCGAATGTTAGGATTCTTATTCCGTATTGGAAAAGAATTCAAGAACATTCAAACACTTAAAGTAGAATTGTATTTTTCATATGTTCGCAGTCATCTTGAATTCGCTTCTCAAATATGGAATCCTCAATATAGCATTTACATTAAACGCATTGAAGCCATTCAAAGAAAATTTGTTCATCATTTAAATTTCAAGTTTAATATTGGTTACCATGATGTAAACAGCTCAATGGACCTTTATGGACTTAAATCATTAAAAATTAGAAAAGACACCGCAGATATAATATATCTCCACAAAATTATTAATGGCTTTACTGATTGTTCACCCCTTTTATCTGAGATAAATTTTAGAGTCCCTGGCGTTAGAACCAGAGATAAATCACTTTTTCATCTTGAAACATGTTCTACCAATCTCAGGCAAAATGTTTTTATATTCAGAGCATGCAATATATTTGATAAAAAATTTAATGATGTTGACATATTCTCATGTAATTTAAGAACCCTAAAAAAATAAGTCATAGCTAACTTTAAATAATTTCAAATACTCTTTTGCAAGTTATCATATTATTGCTGTGAATTCTTTCCAGTTACCTGTCATTCGATTTAGTGTAATGTGTTCTCTTTGAGTTGTAGGTACATGTTATTATTATTGCTGTTGTGTGTTGTGTAGTGAGAATAATTTTTTTTTTTTAATTGAAATTTTTTTATTTTTTGGTACAGTACATACAATAGATACATAAATATAATGAAAGAATATAAAAAATAAAACTTAATACAATTAATTAATACAAATATACATATTTTTTTTAAATATATATATTTTTTTTTTACGTGAGCTTCACACAAGAGGCCCTGAGGAAAACAATTTCCCTCAGGGCCTATGTCATCTTTGGGGATGCTGTGTGGAGGGTTTTTTTAAGGAAAGGAAGGAGAGGAGAGTTCTGGGAAGGAAAAGGGTTTAAGGGGTGGGTAGGAATCTGGGGTTCAGTGTGTCTTGGTCATCCGCCTCCAAGACCTAGACAAACCTCACCCCATGAACCCGGGCACCCCTGCTAAATCACCAAACGTAGCGAACCACTTGGGGTGACCTATGGCAGAGGTGAACCTTTATCCAATAAAGGTTCCCGGGGCGGCGGTACCCATTCCCGCCTCCCAAATATTAAAACTAAAATATTCTCCCATAATAAGCAGTTGCATGTGTATACGGGAGGAAGTATTATTTGTTAGGTTATTTTGATTTTATTTTTTTTGAAATTTAGTTTATATATATGTATTATATATGTATGTGTACATTTTTTTAAAATTTTTATTTATTATTTATTTTTTTTAGTTAAGGTTTTCAGTATATTTTTTAAATTGTGTTTTGAAATTTTTGAAACTGTCCTTAAGGGATCTTATATTTTCTGGTAATTTATTAAAGAAATTTGTTCCCAAGTATTTGTAGTTTTGTTGACCCAAAGTTTTTTTACAAATGGGAATTGGTAACATGTGTTTTTGCCTGAGATTTACTGTGTTTTTGAAAGGTATGGTTTTGTTTAGGATATCCTCTTTGTAAACTTGTAAGGTTGAATGATACAGGAAGAGAGTATTTAATTTTCTGACTTTAAATTCTTTGAATATGAGTTCAGATGGATATAGAAATGATTTTTTTAATATTATTTTTAGTTTAGTTCTTGCGCAATGTAGAGAGATTGTGTGTGAGTTTTATAGGCGCCACCCCATCCTATTATACCATATTGGATTATGGATTGACAGAATGCGAAGTACGTCATTCTCAGTAGTTCTTTACTTAGAATGTGTCTCAAACAGCTAAAAATATATGTCAATTTTCGTACTCTGTTTTTAAGAATGGTTATATGCGGTATCCATTTTAGACATTGGTCAATAGTGATTCCTAGATATTTGGTTGAAGTTTTCATTTCAATATTAGTACACAATAAGTTACAGTGGTGTTGTTGAGTGTGTGGTGCAGAATGGATCCTTATGTTTATTTCATACGGCGTGTTTGGTTTTTTTGTGAAAAATGGTATGTAATGTGTTTTTTTAGAGTTTAATGTTAGTAGGTTATTGTCAAACCATGTTTTTAATTCATTTATGTCTATGTTAGCCTTTTTAGTCAGTTCTAACCGTGTGTTTGCTTTTAGAAGAAGTACTGTGTCGTCTGCATATGAGATAAGTTCCCCGTGTTTAGCAACTTCAAATATATCATTTACATATAATATGAACAAAAGTGGTCCTAGAACTGTGCCTTGTGGTATTGAGAAGTTACTACTTTCGGAATCACTTAGTTCATTTAATAATTTTACTTGTTGTGGTCTATTTTCCAAAAAGCTTATAATCCAGGATAGCACCAGTCCATTTATTCCAATTGATTTGATTTTTTTTATTAAGTTAGTATGAGATATACTATCAAATGCTTTTTTAAGGTCAATAAATATTCCAATGCATTTTTCATTTGAGTCTAGGGCGGTATATATATAGTTTGTTATTTTCGCAATGGCATCGTGGGTGCTGGTGTTTTTTTTGAAACCATACTGTTTAGAATTTATAATGTGATGTTGTTCTAGGAAGGCCCAGATTTGGTTTTTTACAATTTTTTCGAATATTTTTGATATATTAGATAAAAGGGATATAGGGCGGTAATTTTGTGGGTCTTTTGGGCAGTCTGCTTTATATATCGGTGTTATTATTGTTCTTTTGTAATTATTTGGAAATACACCTTTTATAAGGCTTGTATTTATTAAATGAGTTAATGGGCAAATTAAATATTGTTTCATTGTTTTTAATATTTTTACATCTATGTTGTCATAACCGGGAGCAGAGCCCCCCTTTAAATCATCGATAACTTTTCCAACATCAGTTTCTGTTATTTTGTTGAAATTATTATATTGGTGTTGGGGAGTGTGGGGATTATTTTTATTATTGTTGGGACATGTTTTTATAGCGTTTGCCAGATTTTTTCCAACACTTTCAAAAATTTCAGAATACTTTATGTTTGAAATTTATGAAGCAGGTTATTAGTTTATATTTGTGTTCATGTTCTTATTCACAAGTTCTTTATTCTTTAACATTTTCAATGTTGAATATTTGTAAACTTGTTAGTTTACAAATACAGGACCCTTAGTTTTATTTAAGTTATGTGAAAGTCTTTTATTGAATTTAATAAGTGTTTTTAATTGTATTTTTATAAATGTAAATAATCTGTTGATTTTCCTGAATAAATAAAATAAAATAAAAAATAGTTAAAAAATAGTATTATCTCTAACTCAGCTTTAAAAATTTGTTAATTCAAATAATATATTATAGGGGGGTTTTTTGAAAATCGCATTTTTTATGAAGATTTTCCGAAAATTTCAATTTGGCAGTGCACTGCATATGGATTTCCTGAAAATCTTCATACAAAAACAAAAAACCATTTCGACTACAATAACACCAATAATGCCATTTTTTTTAAATATTAGTACTCTCTCCCTCTCTCTCTCCAATGGCGTTACAGCCCATATCGAGCTTTGGCCTCCTGCAACATTGGCCTCCAACTCTTGTCCTCAGCGGCTGACTTCCAGCTTGTTACCTATTAGTACTCTAGCATACCCAAACGTCACGAGCCGCCACTGGTCGTGACCCAGCACTTGGTGACAGTAGCAAATAGTTAGGACCATTAAATAATTCAAAATGGTGCTGATCATCGATTTGATGGTCACCAAATGCGACAGAATTTAAAACACTTCAACCTCGTAGTGTTATTTATATTTCTGACTAGCAGACCCGGCCACACATTGCTGTGGCTAACGAAGCACAACGCCATTACCCAACCTTTATAAAATCCACACCACCCGCTTGCCAGCTGCCCGCTGCCTGAATTTAACATTTGAATTTATCGGCTTTTCTCTACTCTAATAAGCATGTATTATACATATAAACCTTCCTCTTGAATCACTCTGTCTATTGGTGAAAACCGCAGGAAAATCCGTTGCGTAGTTTAAAAGATCAATGCGCACATACATTTCGAGCGACTTCATTTTATACTATGTAATGATGATTAATAAATTTAATGGTAAGTCGGTTGACGCGGCACGGCACAGATTAGTATACAAACTGGAGCAGGCGCAGGCAACCGGGGAACTAGCGGTGGGACTCTTCCTGGACATAGAGGGAGCATTCAATTGCACCACTATTAAATCCATCGATGAAGCGGCAGAAAGACATGGACTCGACAAAACCACCAGATGGTGGCTGAAGAACATGCTCTCAGGTTGGATTCTTACGATGAAAAGGGGTGAGGTGAACCTCAGAGTATTGGTGACACGAGGCTGTCCACAGGGAGGGGTCTTGTAACCCTTGCTGTAGAGGAAACTCAACAACATGGGCCTGTATTAATTATCATCCGCATTCTCAAGGGTATGAGGATGACATTGCAACCACAAAAAGGTGTTGGGATGCAGACACGAACAGAGGCCTCATACAATCACCACTGGCAACAGTAGAAGAATGGTGTGAAGAAACAGGGCAATCAGTCAATCCAGACAAGACAGAACTAATAATCTTTACACGCAAAAGGAAACTAGAGGAATGGAACAATCAAACCTTCTACGGAAAGGAGTTAGAACCCTCTGACTTGGTTAAGTACCTTGGAGTCATCATAGAAGCCAAACGGAACTGGAAAAACCAGGTGGAAACTGGCCGGGGTCTGTCTGCAGGTATCCAAAAGGGAACTCAGTATATCTCTAGGAACACACTGCACTGTGTTTCAAGCTGAGATGAAAGCCATCTTGGCCTGCGCTCAGGAGAATATACATATCGGGTATAGGAATAAGAACTTAACCATATGTTCTGATAGCCAGTAATGGCATTGGAAAGTAACCGAAGCGACTCCAGACTGGAGATGGAATGCAGGACTACTCTTACAGAACTCGCTACCATCAATAAAGTACCCCTGATGTAGGTACCAGGACATAAGGGTATTGAGGACAACGAGCAGGCTGACAAACTAGCAAGGAAAGGGGCGAAAGGAGCCAGCCGTAGGAGTAGCAGGTTGCCACACCAAATTACACATTGAGAGGTGGGTCAAATCCCAGCATTGGAAGGAATGGAAGAGGGCACCCGGAATGAGGCAATCCAAAGTACCTACTCATAAACTGGCCAGACCCCAGATGGACCAGGAAACTACTCAATATGCACAGAAACTCTCTGAGGGAACTTGTAGGACTACTAACGGGACACCGCCATCTCAGATATTGGGAGTGGAAAGCACCAATAAATGTAAAAAATGTGAAGAGGATGAAAAGACTCCAATGGTGCCAATATCCTGCCCTGGTGGGAATTAGACTTAGATACCTGGGGAGACACTTTGTAGAACCAAAAGACTTAGCCACGTATCCATTACAACTCTGGTGAACTTTACTAAAGGGACTGGTTATTGTTAAAGAATTGAGGCAAAACGGGAGATAGTACAATGGGCATATGGCCTAAGTGCTCACAGGTACTATTCATAAACCGTCTCCGCTTTATAAAACAAAAAAAAAACATTTAATGGACTTTTCAAAAATGACTAAAGCTTTCATAGGGTACATGGATAGTACACGGTGTCCCGATAAAACAGAACAGGAGAAAACAGAATGTGATAAAATAATAAGTTAGGTCAGGTTAATTAATGTTATGTTAGAATAGGTTATTTTTTCCTTCACTCTTTTAAAAGTTCTGTTTTGTCAAGGAACCATAAAAAATGTAATAATAATAATAACGTTATATTTATATAGCACAGTTTTGTGACATTCCACTTCAAGTGTAGGGTCATATTTATCTACCTTGGCAAGTGGGTGTGGCACCGGACCACTGGCCGTGGTGGTCGCAGTGCACAGCAGGGGCACCCTGCAGACGGTAGCCCCAGGCGCAGCGGAACACGGCGCGGCCCCCGTAACTGGACTCATACTCCACCAGCTCCAGGGCGGGCTGCGGCCACGAGAGTCGTGCGCACACTATCTTCACGCACGACGGCGTCCCTGCCGACCAGAGCCCTAGAATTTAAAATACTTTTTCAAATACACTATTATATTATAAATTGTCAACTTTACAAACAAATTAAACTACTTATATCAAGTTCTAAAACTAGGTAAAGAAAAACTGAGAAATTGAGAGAAGCAGATTTGGATGGCTAGTATAGTTGCCTTCAGTAATATTAGCCAAGTCCTATAAAGCAAGAAGATACCTCAACACCGGTACTAAGCTTGAGGTGACTAAAAAATATAAATAATATAATTTGATGGCCTCCGTGGTTGAGGGCTTAGGATTTCGACTAGCAATCCAAAGGTCGCAAGTTCAAATCCCAATGTGCACAAATAAATTTTATTTGATTAATTAAAAATAATGTAGTATTATAGTAGTAGTATTATAACCCTGGTATAAGACCTCTCTTCAGAAGTGACTTCAGCAGTATTGGTTGACCAAATCTGAATAGCCTGGTACTTCCCCATATTCATCTTCCCCATCTCCTTCCCATCCCTACCTTCAGCCTTACAACATACCCCAGGGGTCCTAGCATGGTCGATCGATATAATCCTATATCAATACGATATTGTTATAATCCGTCATTTATGGTCATGACCATAAATGACGGATCAATATGTGCTAGCACGCTCAACAATCGATAAGGGATATTCCGACCGACGATTGACAAAACCCCGCCAAATCGTATGCATTCTTGGCTGCGACCGTAGCACAGTCGATTGATAAAACCCCAATATTAAAACGAAATGTAATAAATCCATTGTCTATGGTCAGTTAGCGATATTTGCGAGCACAGTGAACATACGATTCCGACAGTCGGTTGACAAAAGACGCCGTTTTTACCGTGGCTTCCGGAGTGACAGATAAGCTGTCAATGTACAGATTTTTTAAAATAATGTCGTTTGTTACGCAAAATAACTGACTAATTAATGAGTAGAGGTGAACTAAAAAACTCTAAGAATTTAAAGAAATCATATACGAGCCCCATAGAATCAGTTAATTAATTTAAAAGGCAATTAATTGCTTTCAGTTTAGAGAAACGAAATTTGTTAAAATGTCGTTTAGTCTCAAACAGTATCTACACGCGAAACGCCAATATTTATTTGAGTTCGTATTTCAATTCGAAATTGTCAATTTATTGGTATTTTTCATTTTTACGTAGCACATTTCAAATTAAGAAACGAAAATTCATTCACAAATCCCCAGTGTTGCCATCATGTGAGATCGTATGTCGATTCCTTATTTATGTCCCTTCGACGTCGGTCTGCCTATCGACGGTACAAGCGTGCTAGGGCAATCGGTTCGTTATCGATACGAGATTGTAAATCTTAATGTGCTTTGTTTAACTGGCGATATATCTGCACAACTTTATTAATAATGACATTCTTTCTGCATAATTACTGGTTTATTAACGAACGGAGGCAGATTATCGAAGATTGCAGGATTGAATTAAATCGGAATTCAGACGTTTTCTTTGACAGTTTCGTACTTACGAATATATCTCGTTTTATGGCTAATGATCTCATTGTCCAATTAACTCATTTTTTATTGTCAAAAAATACATGCGGACTTCCAACATATATTAAAGTGTGTGTATTTAATATTATTATGGTATCTCAGCAAAATCTCGATGTAAATGGATCTTTAAATGTTCAAAAGAGAAGATTATTAGTTAGTTGTCATATTATTACATTAATGGATTACGATGATTTTGACAGTTATTATAGACCGGGAGCCTGACTACACAAACCACGTCATCGAGTACACAGATGAAACAACTTTGTAGTGATAATGGACATTTAGTAAGCCTGCCGGTGCACCTCTTGGCAGGTTCCACGCAGTCATGGAAATAGTGAGCGATTTTTGAAGTAAAACTTCTTTACGCACGCTCGACATGGGGGGTAAGCTGGTGAATGCGTTACGAAAAAGGATATTATATACATTTTATGCGAACGGTGATCGGGTGAGGCGAACGGTGGGGCCTTTTTTTCAGGATGGGGATGGGTACCCGGCATGCGTTGCAAGGCCCCTGTAACCTCGCGGTCAACTAAACTGTAATGTTTCCATCGCAAATCCCAGGAAACTACATTATAATGCAAGCGCCTGTATTATGTAACATACAACGGGTACCCGGCACGCGTTGCAAAGAACACTGTAACCTCGGGGTCAACTAAACTGTAATGGTTCCATCCTATATAACATTACATACAACGGGTACCCCGCATAAGTTAGTGAAATTTTACTTCAGTCGTGTGGTCTAAACCACACTCGTTTTTTTTTCGAAAAAATTACGTCATCGGGTACACGAACGGGAATGGTTTCATATGATAAAGGTCGATTATTAGATGAGAAAATTAGCAGGTCTGCCAACCGGCAGCCTGGCACAGCCGGTGTTAAATTCGGATAGAAATTAGTAAATTTTACGTCATCGAGTACACGAATGAAACCAACGAATAACTGTAGTCTAGATTCTAAACCATCCCATTAAAGAATTTTACTAGTGGCACACCAGTTTTTTTAAGGCTTTCTAAGTGTCCATTATCACTACAAAGTAGTTTCATCCGTGTACTCGTAAGGTTTGTTTACCGGCTCCCGGTCTATAACTCCGATACCATAGACATTGTGACAGCTACATAGAAAGTACCTCAAGTGTTGCCAGCGTATAACAATTTCTTTTTGATTACCTTACATTGCTATCAATATCGGTTCGGTACAAAATCGTCGGTTGTTATGCCATGCCGATTCGATATTGTAAAGATAACGATTTCAGTGTGCTAGGACCCCAGAAGCCAGAGTCTCAATGGCTCCAGAATGGATCAGTCGGAACTCTTGTGCAGTAATAAAAATAAACAAAATTCGAATAAAGGACATAATGCAAAAACAACAACAACACCAAGAAAAAAAGTGTGCAATTCACAAGCGGTAGAAGTGAAACCTTCAGGAAACTAAAGTAGACAAGAGTGGGAAGGCTACGAAGCACCGCACAAAGAGGAGATCGATTATACATATATTTCATTCTCTCGCAGGCTAAATCCTATAGATGTACATATGTGTTTGTCTCTTTTTAGTGTCGCTATTTTTCATTTCATCGATTTTCAAATCGCACTGGCACTAAAGAAGTTTTCCACTTCAAAAATTAAGAAAGATGTTTGTAAGCACATAATACAGTATTTAAAATTGACAAAAAGCATACCTGAGCCTTGACATGTCACGTTGGCAGTACCATTAAGAACAAAGCCTATTGGACATGAAAATCTTACAGACTGCCCTAAATTTCTTCCCTCGGCCCGCTGGGTCAGAAATGGTTCTGTTATTTCAATTGGTTCACAGTGCACACCTAGAATGAAGAAAAAGGCAAGTTTGTGTAATAATTCTCAAAATTACAAACATTTTTAATAATTTCAAAAATAATCAATTCAATTAATTCATTTTAAAAACATTACAAAATTAACATTTCAAAGTATTTTAGTAGAGAAAATATTAATGATTAGATAAGCAGATTTAAACTAACAGCAACACTTTCTGTCTAAATTGTGCTTAATTGATGTTAAACACATCGATATTCAAAGTATTCTATTTAATAGGCTAGTTAGTTCTGCAAGAAACTAACGCTCGCCATGATAGTCGAGTTTTTGAACCATTCACGAATCAGTCTGAAGAAATGTGTTACAATGAGCACATCCCTTCTTATGCATAGATGGTTCATACCGAGCATTTCCAAGAGAAAGTCGCTAGGGTAGAGCTACGGATGGTAGCCATACTCCCTCAGGTAAAGAAAACTCAGAAATTTCTTCTTTTTTTTTTTATACGAATACCGCACAAGAGTCCCAACTGCTCCCGTCTGAAGCCAGTGAGACTATGGCATCCCCAATTGGGGTATGTTGTGAGGCTGAAGGTAGTGGGGAGGGAAAGGAGATAGGGAAGAGGAAGGTGGGGAAGTACCTGGCTATTCAGATCTGGTCACCGAACACGGCTAATGCCATTTCAAGCAACGTTTCAATTCTGAATGGTGGTCTTACACCAGGGCGATGCTGAGAGTATCTTCCACTCTGGAACGTGCCGCAAATATACTACATATTATTTTAAATGAATAAATTGTGAAATAACACAAATTAATCAAATAAAATTTATTTGCCACGCCGGGATTCGATCCCGCGACCTTCGGTGTGCGAGTCAAGAGCCTTACCGCTGGACTACGCTGGCCGTCTTATGAATCTTCTTCAACTTTAGGGAATGCTTCACTTGGTATGGGCTCCAAACTACTGATCCACTCCTCCAAAAGCATTGTACAGTACTGTGAAAACCAGGGTGTCTCTGAAATTTCTCTCAGTGCATAGGACAAAACCTAGCATTCTCACTGAAGTATTATGATGACTGAAAAGTCAACACAATACTAATAACTTTCATAGAGGAGACACATTTTAGTTTTTGAGCTCTCATAGTATATCGGTGAAACCAACTATGACAAGCTCTAGTGAAAGAAAGAATGAAACATTTAGAGGTATTGAATTCAATCTGATTCCGTTTACTCCAGTCAATAATTCTATCAAAGTCCGATTGGAGTCGAATGCATTCCTCTAAAGTTTCTATTTCCAAGAAAAGTTTTAGGTCATCAGCAAAAAGAAAAATAATCATAAGTATTTATGGAGTAACTTACTGACAACCTGAATTGTGATACTATTAGTAACTCCGTGTGATGTGGCGCATGTGTAGATTCCAGAATCCTGCAGCTTCATATAAGATAAAGTGAGCCTGTAGTGAGAATTCCTCTCCAGGATGTCTTCAGACCAATCTAAAATTAGGACAGAAAAATATGTGTTTTATAAATATAATTTTATGTATGAGTTAATTAAAGTCAATATCTAGCATAGAAAAAAGAATAACAAAAGGAGTGCTTTGTGGGATTATTTTGTGATCCAAGTATAGGTCCAATTTGGGTCTATAATATCATTTAAAACTGTGCTTTCGAAATTGAAATGGGATGGAGATCTACGATTTCAGGAAATCAGATAGGAGATTAGAAGGATAAATTAGATCAGCGTTTTTCAACCTTTTTCATGGCACGACCCCCTTATTATGTAAGGCCGGGCCGATGCCGACTCAAGACTACAAAACCCGTTTTTGAATGCAGCTATAGATGAGGCAAGTTAAGAAACCAACCTAAAAGAAAATTTGCTGGAATTATCTGCCGATGGAATATTGCACTTGGAATTCAAGTCTGTTATTAAATTGGATAACTTTTGGTTAAAAAGAAAATTAGAATACCCAGAATTGACCACAGAAGCTTTGAAGTGCTTGATTCCATTTGCCACCTCTTACTTGTGCGAGTTGACGTTTTCGTCAATGGCCCAAATAAAAAACAAACAGAGGAATCGATTAAATTTAGAAAACGACTTAATTCTAAATATTGCAAAAACAGATCCGCGATGGCAGAAATTTATTGACGAAAAACAGGCGCAACCTTCACATTAATGTGTATGAGACTTAACGGATTTTTGACACATAGAAATTTTATAATTTAAATTTCATGTTAACTTCAAAATGTGCTATAATTAATATTTTCATAATAAAAATATTTTTGAGCTTTATTGTTTTTTTTTAATATTTTACTTTGGACCCCCTGCGACCCCCTTGTAGAGGCTTCGCGACCCACAGGGGGTCGCGACCCACAGGTTGAAAAACACTGAATTAGATGATAGGCATTGTAAGTGAGACAGAACTCTGAAGGGGTTGGCCAATATAGGCACTTCCAGTGTTATATTCTTAATTACGTGATATGTAAATGCCTATGAATGATACAGCTTGTTAAGAATAGCCTTGCAGGTGGTCAAAGGAGGAACTAGTTAAAAAGAATTTAACCATTCAGGCCTCGACGATATTTTTTCATAGGGTCAAAATATTTCCGCATTGCAATAAAAACAAAAAATGGACTACTTCTTAACGTATCCGAAAACTAAAAACCGTTTTTGAAAGGTGATAAAATACACTTTCAAATTTTATAAAGCGAAATAAGCGTACCTGTAATTTTTGAAAAATATTTTTTTTTCATGCAAACATAAAAATGGCACATCTTATACTTTTTCTAACTAAAATTACTGATAATGAAAAACAATAAAAACACCTATACATTTTATTAGACAAATATATTATTGTCACTTCACTTTTTGGTCGTTCCATGTAAAAATTATTAATAAAAAATTCCAAAAGCTTCATAAATTTATTTCTAATCGCGTTCCTAAACTATGGTTTCATAAAGGTCTACATATTACTTCATTTGTGGTTAAATTTTATATTTGAATATGAAGTGTAGTTTTTTTCTCTTTCTAACACCATTTATATTAAATTTCTCAATATGATAGTAAGGAAGACATAACGATTTCTATTTCTAATTGAGTTGTTCCGAAAACCAAACAAATAGACTTAACAGGTTAAGAATCACTAAGCAATTTTTTTGTATCTACATAAACATTTACACTGGCAACACCATCGAATGCAAACTTTAAAATGTTCATATAATGAAAATCAAATAACTTTGTTTAAACCATTATATAATTAACAATATCAACATGTTTCAATAACAATGTTAACTTCATCAGCACAAGATTTGTAATGATAGTGTTTACAAGACAAATTAACATCTTGTCCTGATGAAGATAACATTATTATTGAAACATGTTGATATTGTTAATTATATTTTAAACAAAGCTATTTGATTTTCATTATATTAATAATGATGCCACAAAGTTATTTTGCTAAGTTTGAAGAAATTTAAAATGTTCATCTGCCAGTCAAATCTTCACCTTTTAGTAGTATTTGAACCAAAAATATTTAATCAGAAAGTTTTTGGACCTACTCTAGAAAATCTAATTGAACATAAAACTACACACATATTGCAAAGGTTCCAAAGAAAACTAAATGCTGATATATGGAAAGTACGTCAGATGATAGAAAAACATGATCAAAAGGATGGCGCAATCGAAGCAACCTGTGGCAGTTTTCTCTAAAGTGAGTTTGTGCAGTGAACTCCCATAAAAATAAGACATACTTGTATTATGTATAATTTTACCACATTTTAAAATACATGCAAAAAAAAATCAATCTTTTAACCGGATTAACCCCTCAGGAAGCAACCTAGAGGCAGACCGAAGAAGACTATTTTTTTTTTACATTATCTCCACATGTGAGGCCCCGAGGAAAATAATTGCCCTCAGGGCCTATGACATCTTTGGGGATGCTGAATGGAAGGTCATTTTAGGGAAAGGAAGAAGAGGAAGTTCTGAGAAGGAAAAGGTTATGAGGGATGGTTAGGAATTTGGGGTTCAATGTGTCCAAGAGTGACATATGAATCCATCCCTCCCACTGCGGTGCAAGGCAATGGATCGAGAGTCCGGCTGGAGAGGTGTAGGTTAGTTCTCCCTCAACCAGTCTCTCCTTATTTGGCCTGCCAGGCAGTAGGTAAGCAAACGCATTTGCCACCAAGACCTAGGCAAACCTCACTCCGTGAACCTGGACAACCCTGCTACGTTATCAAACGTAGCGAACCCCTTGGGGTGATCTACGGCAGGGGTGTTGGTTATGCGATAACAGTATGGAGCAATTATAATATTGAAGATGTTACTATTTAAGTATGTTTGACCAAAGTAAACTTTATTAGGAATGTATCTCACCTACTGCACGCTGTTGAAAGTTGGTTGTGGATGACCATTCGGGATTTCCATTTTTCCTGAGCACTATGCAGTCCAGGAGGACAGTGGACTCCGGGTATACGAACAGTTCGCCCGAGGGCTCGATGGATGCCGATCCCACAGTCATCACAAACAATATAGTCGGGGGAGCGTCTTCTGTGAAAATGGACGAGAAATTAAAAATTACTACATTACGAAGATAATTAAAAATCAAAGTATTTTGAGGAAAAAATTATGACAAACCTGTGAAGTTGGTTAGCAGGGAAGTGGGCACACAAGATGGCAGCTTAGAGTTCCAGTCTCCGTTGCTGCAACCGATGTAGCTGTCTCCAAGCAACTTGTACTTACCAACTTCTACGCATCTAGCTTGAATAATAGATCCATGAGAAAACCTCGAATTTGGCTGGAAATAAAAAAATTGCTATCTGTGTAAAGTACATCATATCATTGAAAGATACATCACAATGGTGATGAATGAAGGGGAAAAAAAGTTATTAAAATTTTAAAAACAAATTAAATCAAGAATATTTATGGGAGTCAAAAAAGAAATGATAATTTAAGAAAGGTACTTGAGAGGAGTAGCAGGAGTTACGAAATAGGATCAAATAAGAAACTCAAAGATCCAAGACGATCTAAACATTGCACCACTGTTACTCTTCATAGAAAAATCGCAACTGAGGTGACTTGGGCAAATACTAAGAATGTCTGATGACCGAATTCCAGAGGGTAGTCTTCCAGTGAACCGCCCCAGACACAGTTGGACGAGACAACTCCAGAAACTGTGTGAGGATGAGACTGCGTTAGACGGAGGCTGAACAATCAGCACAAGACAGGGAAGTATGGAGGAGCCTAGTCGAAGCAGTGGGTTCCCGACCCGAATAGAACAAGGGGAAGAAGATGATAATGATGATGAAGACTACAAAAATTAATACACATCAACAAATCTTAAATGGCAAAATTGAAAGATTGACCATTAGATTAAATGTTACATCTTTTGTATAACTCGGCTATAGTCACTCGGTAGAATAGTCAAAGTAATGACAATGAAAAATGATGATGAATAAGTTAAAAGAAAAATAAACAGACTTGTGATGTGGTGTACTACCATGGTAAGTAAATACATTGTATCTTCGTTGAGACTCCCAAGGAAGGAACTGTGTTTTTGCTTGCTAAGGAAACATAGATCCCGCAGTAAGAATTGAGACGAACAACACATACCTGGCCCCCTAGCATGGTCGATCGATATAGGTTTAATCGAAAATGTCGGTAACTTGCCATCGCTCCCCAGCACGACTGCAGTCTTCTAACGAATAAACACCAGTTTATGTCAAATATATTAGGAACCCCTAGTCATTGTGAACTATTGTTTGTTTGTTAGCGGCCTGCAGTCGTGCTCGGGAGCGATGGCAAGTTACCGACATTTTCGATTAAATCTATATCGATCGACCATGCTAGGACCCCTGGAATGCATATTGCGCATATGATAGACTTCTAACAGCCTTTTGACCAGATTATACCTAATTTTTGTTTTTAACGGGAAAGGGACAGCAAGTTGAGGGCTTAAAGTCAAACAATGTTATCTAAAAAATATACCAATAAATCAAAGGTTTAGTTAAACGTGATTTACAACAACAAAAAACAACACTTCAATGGTATGTCTTTTTGCTTTGACTTTAAGACCTACAATAATAATTTTTTTTTTTGATAACATTGTTTGACTTTAAGCTCTCAAATCTATTACATTGGAGGAAATGTTATTCACCCACTTTATAAGCAGTTTTTCCAAGAGTTTTATAATGTGTTCTTGGAATATTTTAAAAAATTAAAAATTATCGTTTTCACCAGAATTTTACACTTTGCAATTTTATTTTCTGAAGTCGGTTGGCACGTCTGAAACATATTGTAAGAGAGTAAGTGCATTTGTGTGAGTACTGTGTTCAACTCAACTCTAATTTGGTCTACAAATGTAAATTATTTGACTTACAGCAATACTTCTATTTCTGAAAGTTAGGAATAAGTGAGTGTTGTCTGAGTGAGGTAAGGCGCATTCTCTGAAGATGGGTTGAAATCGTCCCTCTGAAAAAAAACCAACCACTTTTCTTTAAAAGATTTTAAAAAATATATTAAAATGACAAACGACACATTCAAATGCTTACAATAAAGACGCATAGATATTAACAGCTATAGAAACTTATGTAAACAAGCAGGTCATAATTAAATTACGCAAAATTTACAAAAAACATTCGCATTACTAGAAGAATCATATTAAATTAGGCAATGCAAACTTTCAAAACTGTTTATAAAGAAATGTTCAAGTGATACCTTCATTGATTGCACATAGAGGGCCCACCCATTGTCCGTCAATACACTTGATCTTACATATTACTTTTTCTTGCAGAGGTCCTACAATGCCAGGAAACTTTATCTATTGAAAGGAAGAGAAAATAATAATTTAGTTTTTTTTTTCATTTTAAATAAAATATGAGCTCTTCAATGCATATAAAAGTATAAAAATTATTATTACTCATTTCTCTGCAGATAGAATTAACCTATCCCTTTTGAATTTTGAAGAGAAATACAAAAGTTTTATTCTTTTTCATTGATTGATTTACCACTACGTATTAAGATGTGATTTTGGAGAAGTACCTACACAGCGAAATGTTTCCATGTTACATCTAGTTGTGTATTGATTCACTGCACAGTTGTGATTTGAAACTTGATGAAACGAAAAACAGCAACACTAAAAAGAGACAAACACATACATCTACAGGATTTAGCCTGCGACAAAATGAGATAGCATAATCGGTCTCCTCTTTGTGCAGTGCTTAGTAGCTTCCCACTCTTGTCTATTTTAGTTTTCTGAAGAGAAGACCAATAGGCTACGAAGCACCGCACAAAGAGGAGGCCGATTATACTATCTCATTCTCTTGCAGACTAAATCCTATAGATGTACGTGTTTGTCTCTTTTTAGTGTTGCTATTTTTCATTTCTTTGAGTTTCAAATCACAACTATGCTAAAGAAGTTTTCACTTCAAAAAGACTGTGATATTTTTACATAAATCCAAATTGGCGGACATCATGATGGCCACCACGGAGAATGGTCGAATGAGCCCACACTTGTGACAAAATATATCATTAATGAATGAGTTTCAAAAGGACAATCGTTCATCAAAACTCAGAGTGGGAACTCCTTTATTTCTCCACTCCTTTCAGCATCGTGGATGCCATAGTCCCACTAACTCCAGACTGTTGGGAGTAGTTGGCACTCTTGTGCAGTATTAACTTTTTTTTATGGCAAATTTCAAAATAAGTTGCCCGCTAGATCCAGCAGCTTAACCGCAGCAGAAGATGAAAAACTGCTTAGGTATTAACAAAATAACTAACCCTTGAGATGATCAGAGTCCTTCAGGTGATTTTTCAAAAAAACGGCGGTAAACAAATTATTAATTAATTAAATTCCTGCAAACTAACACATAAATAGTTCATCGTAAACTGGCAATATCATTGTAGATACATATTCACTTGAAGAATGTCTAATTGTAACGTAAATTATTAAACATAAAGAGCAACAGATGTTGATGCCGCTTCGGTCTGCAATAAATTAATGTTATTCACCTCAGAGACTGATGTAAAATCTGATTGGAAGAGAGATTTGTCCAAGTCCGTTCCGTTGACCACCATTTCGGGAATTGAGCATTTGAATTGGTCTGAAAAAATAAGGAAGTTGCTTCATATGTTCATAAATAATAAAATAAAAAAAACTAAAACAACACGAATTTCCATATTATTACAATATATTTTTGAAAATTTGGGGGGAATCGAACCAACCAACTCTGGAAAGCCATTATGGTCATTATATGTACAATAATAATACACTTTTATTTCTAAGGATTGGAGGGATGTGCAAATACACAAACTACTTTAGTTCAAATGGAGGAAAATATACGATTTTTTTAATTTATACAAAATTACAATAAATTTTTACCCTCTTCGACTACTGTAGAATTCGGAGAAGGAGTGGGTATTGTAACGTTTTCTTCTGCCAAAATGTTGAAGACGCAAATACAAAAAAATATTAAAATTGTATTGAAAAACATTTTCGAAATAAAGGGAAAGCAATTAAGCTTCGCAATTGTCCAATTGTCTAGTCCAGGATATTTCGAACAGCCGGAACTCCTGGTCAGATGATCAAAACCACACAACTCATCACTAACAGCAGAATCAAAATATTTAGATTCGCGGAATATCTTGTTTGACAGGACATTTCCTCCCGCCACAGATATTTTTCTATCGATTTCTCAAGATACGAAATTAGCGAGATGGTCAGGATTCGAGATAACCCGAAATTATTTAATTAAAAATCCGCATAACCGAAAAACAAAATGCTCGATAAAAATAATATGTTATGGTAAACCTTAAACTAATGTCGATTAGATAAAATCAATAACGATGCACCTGCGCCGAGATAATATCTTTAAAACACATCAACTCAAAACTCAACTGCACTTCGGTTCCAAAACCCTCTCGTTCAAAAACACGTCCAACAAACTTATTTTATTTTGTAAAGAATTAATATCTTTCTCTTGAGATGTCTAAAACGATTAATGACTACGACCCGAGGCAAATGACGGAATAAATTAATATATTTTTAAATGAAGATATTGCTTTCCATCAAATTCTGAACACATAGTATACATAGTTTAGAGTTAAGAATGATTGATTTATTTTTGGTTATGAGGCTTGCAATAAAATATGCAGCGTATTTAAAATTATTTATCTCTTTCACTGCTTTACGATATAGTTAAAAAATATTATTCACTGTGTCGTTCATCACGGCAATCGCTTTTTTTTAATTCTAAAGTGTAGAATAAACTTCTTCAAAAAATGGTCTAAACTTTATACGATAGTATTTAATGTAATAAATTATTTGATTTGTAGATTAAAATTATAAACCTCCAAAAACGTAAAATAATGAAAAAACATTGATGACAGTATTTTGTCAGGTACCTGCTCAGCGAGACGACACAAGAAACCCCGAGTTTTTATTGACATTAAACTTTGTTGTCATCTATTTGCAATTTCTATGAATTCCAAGTTTCGTTTGTGACGTTTGTCATGTCATAGTAAAGTTTGATGATAGTTTTTTTTAATGTTATTATTGTCGTTTTTTTCGCCGGCTTTTGCGATAAGATCTTAACTACCGGTTGAATTTTTGAAATAATGAAGGAAGTTAACCTCCTTTTGATATTGCTATTATTTAGTATAAATTCTAATGTTTCGTGCGAAGATTCCGTAAATAGTTCTCAAAAATGGCCCACGGTTTTAATGTGTGTGCTTGCACGAAACAAAGGTCATATTTTGCCCTTTTCTCTGAGCTTGTTATCAAAGCTAGATTACCCCAAAGATAGAATGGCCATGTGGTGAGTTTTGTTTATTTTATTATTCATGATTTCAACTAGTTTCCAATACAATAGTAATACATCATTCGTTCAATTACTGTCCCCTATCTACTGCCTATTTTAATTAACTATTTTGGTACCTAGTAGATTGTTTCAATAATACCTACTTTTAAGTTGAGAGATTATTTCATTGGAATTAAATACTACGAAAACAAGGAACCCGTTGGAGAAAATGGAATGTGTATGATATATCTTTGAAAATAATATGTACATTTGAATGATTTTTTCTGTCTCAAAAAAATGGTTTCCACTTTGGTACAAATTATTTCAGAAATAGAGCAATTTGTGCATCTATAGCGCCAAGGGGTCGCCCATTAATCACATGAGGCTTGAAAGGGGGGGGGATACAATGAGATATCACTTGTTTTTAATTTTCGTTGAACGCATGATTTCTAAACTAAATGCCAGTCAAAAACAACCTGCAACCTTAATGTCTTTCTGGAAATTTTTATCACGATGCTTAATTTTTTCAATATTTTATCAGATTATACCTGTATTTAAAGATAATATTATGAAAATTTCAATACACTTTGTACTAAAAATAAACACGTGATTTTGGGTGGGGGGGGGAAGGGGTACATATTTCTATGTTTTATACATATACTTATGGTTTAGTTGGGACCCTTAAAAAGAGATAAATTGGTGTACAATATTCATATAAAAATATTTGATAGTAAAATGCTGTTGCATTAATTAAATGGTGTTTGCTGGAAATGGGTGATAATATGTGCAGGGAAAAATATTGGATTAAAGGACAACCAATCACTTACCTCTGCGAAGGCGCACACAATACAATCACAAATATACTTTATATTGTTCCACCGCGATACCTTGAGGTGGTTATCGCCACAACAACACAAATACGTACAAAACAATATTAAACGAGAATATGAACACGAACGACACCAACAAGTTGCTTCCAGTCCCAATCTTCTTTTGTTTTTTTCAGAAACAAAAATGCATACTTGAATTCATTCTTGCAATGTTCTATTTTCAAAATGTTTTTCCAGCAATGTGATATGGTTAGGGAGGGTAGGTACTGGAAAAATGACATCCCAGTAACAGTGGCGGCTCGTGACTTTTGGGTGTGCTAGGGTGCTAATATTAAAAAGATGGCACCATGGATGTTGTCGTATGCGAAAAATATTTTTTTTTTTTTCAAAAATCGATGTTTTGTATGAAGACTTTTCAGGAAATCGGTGCGGCACACCGCCAAACTGAAACTTCCTGAATTTTTTCATACAAAAAACTGATTTAAAAAAAAAAAAAAAAATTTTTTTTCGGCTACAACAACATCAGCACTCTAGCACACCCAAAAGTCACGAGCCGCCACTGCCCAGTATGTTAGGGAACGTACCCATACTACGTGACACGTTTAGGGGGGGGGGGGGGGGGGGTCTTCAAAATGTCACGCTCCATACAAATGAGCGGCGGGTTGCTTAGGATTTTTGTCACCGGGGGGGGGGGGGGGGGGGGGGTTAAAAATTGCAAAAAGTTGGTCACGTAGTATGGGTACGTCCCCTTAATGGTAAAATGTTTTTTTTTTTCAGGATAAAATAAATTTAAAGGACCAATGAAAATTTTTCATATTTTACGTACTTAAATTTTTGTTGATTTGTATTGTAAACAATTCCATTATTAATATGGGTCAATTAACCCATTGAAATTTTAATTTTTGTTTTTAACCAAGGCGCACTTGAAGTGAAATATAGCAAAACTATAAATGATATATTTTATTTTATTATTACTTATAACCCGTGCTGCTTGATCGACATGTTGGGTTGCGTCAGCGTTTTTAGAATATTTATTTATATTTTTTTTGGAGCAGAGCAGGCAAGCAAATAACATATTGCATTTCAAGTGTGGATTAAAAATGATATTTTTATTTAATTTCATAAATTTTTCTCGCTGCATTCTTAGTGTAAAATTATTTATTTTTCATTTTGGTAATTCTAACCATCTTGCCAAGTCACCACAGCTGTAGGCAGAGAGTAGGTACAGTATAATTCGGTCTGGGCGTATACTGCTTGCTTTACATTACACTTTACTTTATGTTACATTCGTATATCGTCTCGTACTCATCTGTTATTCTGATTTCTGACATGTCTTGACTCAAGTACTTTATTTACTTGATCATGCGATTGTTTTCCTGGAGCGTCATTTTTTTGCCCGTCCGCCCCTTGTGCCCCCCCCAGAAACAAATCCTGGATCCGCCCTTGTGCACCTCCCCTTTTCCTTTAACGCCGACCCATTTAATTCTTCCTTTCTTAATCTTCTTCATTCTCCTTGCATTTTTTTCGGATTCCTCATCCGTAATACACAGGATTATTATCAGAACTTCCCATCCTGGCTGGCCGATGCGACCTCTGAGTTGCTTTTCGTTTTCCTTCTCCCATTCACAATCTTTATATTCATAGAGCCCAGAGCATGAATTTTGTTGTAGAAGCCTACTTTTTTCGGTTCCTACTCTAGATTTTTATTTTTTGCCTCACCTTAAATCAAAACCTGGCTACGCCCTGGAGAGCTTCTCTTATTTTTAATATTCTTTCAGTAAAAACATAAAATATGTACACTTTATTTGAGTAACTTATATTAGCATTTCATCTCTTGGCCAACAATGTTGAAAACCATTCTGATGAATAAATACAATTACATTTTTATTTTTTTTACAACTCAAATTGTAACATTTTAATTAAAGAAGACAATACTAGCGAAACTCAATCGAGAATATGAAAAAGATACGATCACATCTAGGATATCACACATCTGTCCTAGATGTGACTGTATCTTTTTCCGATTTTTCTGTTCCAGATTTTCGATTGAATTTTGCTAATATTGTCTTCTTTAATAAAAGTAATATATTTACAACTTGCCTTTTTTTCTCTCTCGTCCCATCAACTTTTCTGGTGATGATAGGTAGAGATCATAATGTAGAAAGATCCTATATATCGAATATTGCTTTCCTGCCTCACTCACAGATCCTATATATTGAATATTGCTTTTCTCACTCACGAATATTGTTTTCCTCCTCAAAACTTAGTATTTGCGGATGTCTGACTAATCAACTGGATGACTGATATCTCTTGTAGGCATAACGCTGATAGTTCTGTTGTAACCTCTCCCACTTTGCCACAAACCACACATGCAACAAAAAGAGAAACTGCAACCTACCTCTCAGTGATAGGACTATACACATCAGTATATATTTTTAACTAATATCTCTATATAACTTTGTAATTTTTCCAGGATTCGAAGTGACCATAACCAAGATAACACTGCTGATGTGCTGAGGACATGGTACGAAGGTTCCAAACCCTTGTACCACAACATAGACATGGAAATAAGAGACGGCATTCCTATTAACTTTCCCGATGAAGAGAATCTTTTACACTGGTCTGAAGACCGTTTCAGCCATGTCATGACACTCCGAACGGAATGCCTTAATTACGGACGGAAAACTTGGGCAGATTACGTCTTTGTAAGTATGCCCTAACACTCCCAGAGGAATGAGATTGAAATGATTTGAAACTAACATTCTCATAAGTTGGTGCTGCAAAAGGAATATCTACCGAGGGTAAAAAATTCAATTTATTCTTTCGATTGGTGCTGGTTATTGTTGCAATAATCTCATTTGTGATTCTATTGTCCAGTGGCATAAATTGAATTCTGTGATCTATTTCTTTTTCCGCGATTCTGTCTTTTGGCACTGAAGTGTCAATAGGTTGTATAATTGTAATTATTTGCTTTTCGATATTTATTGCGAATTAAACTGTTGCCAGAACCTGAAAGCTTCTAGCAGCAGTTACTTACCATTCGATTTGATTTATTTTTATTTATTTAAGTTGTTTTGCCATAATTAATGTTATTGCCTCTTTTTAATGGCATAGTGATTTTTTCCTTAACTCGGTTAGCATAACAACTTTGTCAACTGGTCAATAACTAGTGTGTCGATGTATATTATTGCATTGCCAGAAATTTTATAAGTTTCTTATTATTCTTTTGATCGCTCTGTTTAAATGATTTAGCCATAAATGATAAAAAGGTTGAGTAAATATTAGCATTTTACTTCTAACTTAACCCCTCAGAAAATCGCCAATATGCACTTTTAATGTCTTTAACGAAATGACATTTTACGAAAACTTTGTATTATTACCGCTTCACAAATAAAGCTCTATAAATGAAACATTTCTGAACGTAGCCAAATAGTAAAAACTGTTTTAGACAGGTTACAAAATAAGCTTTCGAGTTATTATATTACAAATAAATATTAATATTTGTAAATATTAAAATTTAGAATGCAAACATTAAAAAAATATGAATATGACTCACGTGATGTTTTTATGTGAAAACGGTACTAAAATCACAGATTATGTAAACAACAATACTTATTCTATTGTATAAATGTGTAATAAACACTTTTTTATCATTTTACTGTAACAAACAATAACGGAGTTATAACGGTTTCTATGGAGACACGCGCTGACGTGTAAACACGCTTATTGTACTTGACTGCTGTCGTATTTTTAACGCATATATCTGCTTACGTTGCGGAGGGGTTAACTTGACTTTACTTACTTTAATGTAGAGTAAATGGTTGTTTATCAGCTGTATAAGATATAAAATACGTTTATTAGTTAGAGGGTTTTTCTTTAAAATAAACATAGGAGTTTTTTTTATCCATTATGAAGATAAATGTTTAACTATGTATATATTTTAGATATTATTAGAGTTTTCGTGGTGGAGTTATTCAGTTTCTCTATTAACAAAAATTCTGTGCTTATTGATAAAATTTAAAGAAATGAAAAATTACTTTATTATATTCACTTATCTTTCACGTGATTTTACAGGTGGTGTATATTGTTTTTTTTTTTACACTTGTAATTTTAAATAACCCTTTATATATTACGTTTCTTAATTTTTCTGAACCTATCTAATATTTCATCTTCATCATTTAGTGTTCGTTAAATTGAGGAGGCGTTGGTTTATATATGTGTATATCTTTATTTGCTTTTTCACGAAATGTCTAAACCGTTTGCGATTGCATTCTGCCCCAATTTTCAAAATGTTTAACTAAGCGTTGATATCATATTTATTAATTGTACATAATATCATTGGTAATAATTATTTCTAACCATCAATTTTCAAAATGCCTCTTTCAAGAATCTTATTGGGATTACATTTTTTTGCAGATGCTGGATGCTGACGTCTTTTTGACTGAACCAAAAACCTTAAAAGATCTTGTTCAGATGAATTTGGATATTGTATCACCTATGTTAAAGTCCGACAGTCTATACTCTAATTTTTGGTATGAATATATTTTTCTTACAATCCATTGCTGTTATGTGGATAAAATGTTAAGATTTATTTTGAGAATTTTTTTTCTGTTGATTTGTTTGAT
Source organism: Limnephilus marmoratus (assembly GCA_917880885.1). Taxonomy (NCBI): domain Eukaryota; kingdom Metazoa; phylum Arthropoda; class Insecta; order Trichoptera; family Limnephilidae; genus Limnephilus; species Limnephilus marmoratus. The sequence goes on along the minus strand of OU862920.1, from coordinate 48,515,136 downwards.
AATTAGCTTTTTCATGTACAGTAAAATTTCACTATTTCGGCACTTTATAAAACCTGACGTTTGCGAGATAGTCTTGGGCCTCAGGAGTCGTCACCTTGTGAACCTCATCAATTCCTGTGGGGAATGAATGGAGAGACCACATGTCCGTTGGTCTGCACTGCACCGCATTCATATCTCACTGACCTTTTGACCTCACTTATGCATCATGTGGGCACAATGGCTGTTGATGCACCTTATCCTATTGATGGAGGACTACTGAAGTTTCCACATATCTTCTGGAGTGAAAGCTAACCGGAGGAGCCTCCTTCCATTCAGTAAGATCCTACTGTACCTGGTGAATGGTAGAAGAAGTCGGTCAATTCTCTGCTAGCTCAGTCCTCCATCATTGTGCAAGCAACCTTTTCCTCTTATTGTGATAGTAGTAGAAGGATTTCAAATATTTTCAGCGTTATTCTTAATTTGGAAATGTTTTTTCCTTTTTTGGAAAAAATAATAAATTTACTAACACATCGACCGTTTCTACAATGAGTCTATTTCAGTTATTTAAAAAAAGATTGAAGACAAAATATGGGAATTTGTTGAGGGTAATTTCGCAATTCCCTATTACACGTGTGATCAATAAAAATGAAGTGATCGGCGTCAGAGTGTTGTCTCAGTAAGAGAGGTCCTTGGCTCAATCCCAAGGCGCGACAGTTACTTTTTTCTTTATTTTTCTGTGTCTTGTTCTATTCCATGTTTCATTTAGACTTATTAATATTACCTTCTTGGAAGACATGGCACGATGAAGTGAACCAAAAACTTGAGTCAGGTCATGTCCAGAGTCAGAATAACGAAAGGATGGGTTTGAGACGTTGTATATGAATGAAGCTAGGAGTGTGTGCAAGAAGGAGTTTTGTAAACAGCGTGATAATTACTTATTTGGCTCAATTGTACCTTTGTTTTAAGTTGTCTCTGATAAATTGTCAATTTACTTAAAACTGTTTTTGCGATTTGTTTCAGGTTTGGTATGACACATTCTTACTACTACAGGAGAACCACAGAGTACAAAACGACTTTATTCCGTGAAGAAATAGGATGTTTCAAAGTACCAATGATACATTCTGCAGTGTTGATTAACTTGAAGAGAACTGCCTCCGATAGTTTGACATATATTCCTAAGAAAATTCCCAATTACAAAGGACCATATGATGATATCATAGTATTTGCCTTGTCGGCCAATATGTCAGGTAAAAACAATAAAACATGTTGTAATGTAATTTTAATCATTTATTCATAATCTTTATTTATTTTTCAACCCACCATAGACATTTATCACACATAACATATAATATACATTACATTTCTTTTTGTTTAACATCTCATTAATATTTTTTTCTTGAAATATAATATTATCCCTTCTACATATAACTGATTGTGTACAGTCAGAAATAAAATATATAAAAAAAAATTTCCTCAATATATTTTTTTTGTCAATAATTATGGTTATTAATTTTTAATTTTACACATCTGATAAACAATCATTAATTTAAGGTTGTTCGCCAGTTGTGTACAATTTGAAACACGTTTAGTATAAGTATCTGCCCTTTATTTTACAATATTTGAATATCTAACAAATACTTAAAATTTTCTACAATTATTAGAAATCAATATATCTATCAAAATATTTTAAATAATTATTTATTTTATATATTTCTATACATACGTCACAACATGTGCCATTAACATGAAATTTACATATAATAATGCAATTACAATTACGTATAATATTTTATGATATACATTTACATTTTTTTGCAATGACTCCACACTAGAAGTGTGTCGTTCCGGCCGGAACGAATCCAAAGATTCCGAGTCCGAATGCGTTTGATTCGTTCCGAGTCCGCAAAATGTTATGAATCAGTTCCGGAGTCGCTCGCACTCGGGCGAGGTTGACGCGGAAGGAGGTGTGCGACGCGGGCCGGGCGGCAGGAATCATTTACGGGAGGAGGTGCGCGGCGCAGGCCGGGCGGGGATTTGTCACTCTATCACTCGGGAACGAGTGACAGAGTGAGAATACAGGACTTATTCACGGGATGAGGTGTGTGGCGAAAGCGGGGCGTCGTTGTATTGCTCTAGCGGGGCGCGATGACAGCGTGAAAACATTTTTCGAAAAGAAATAGCATTATATCTTAGTCAAAAGATAGCAAGGAGCACTGCTTTTTACCTTTTGTCGGTCATCACGGAGCAAATTTGCCTTCCCGCAAGTTCGCGCCGGTGATACTCTGGTGAATTACTAGTTTTATGAAGAACGTAAAATATCTAACTAACCATCACGCCGTTTCTCCGCAGGGGTTCTTCTCATTCCTGAGAGGAATGACCGCCAAACAACTCGATCTTGGCACACACTCCTTGCCTCACTCACATTCATACATCGTCTCAAACATACTCTTCTTTTATTCTGACTTTTGACATGGCCCGACTCAAGTATCTGATTCACTTGATCTTGCCATGTCTTCCCCGGGCGTCCCCAACATCTTCCACCATTCACATTTTGGCATATATTCTCCTTACACTACTTTCTTCGTTCATTCGCTCTACTTGCCCAAACCATCTGAGGGTCCCCTTCTTAATCTTACTCATTATGCTTACATCAGCCTTACATTATTTGCGGATCTCCACATTTCTCTCACGATCATACATAGTTTCACCACATATACGCCTCAGGGATCTCATTTCAACAGCATTCAGTTTACTTTCATCCTTCCTCTGCCGGTTCCATGGCTCACTGCTATACAAGGACTCCACTGTTCGTAAGTTTCAAATTTATCGTAAATATCTTACACGGTTCTCATAAAGCCGACAAAGATATCACTCATGTCAAATACATTATTATTAGCTATATAAAGATAAGACTTCTCGCTCGCAATAAACAATAGCATGTTAATGTACACACGCCCGGCTACTTAAACACATGATTCCTTAACTCCGTAACGTTCCACGATTCCACCGAGTACGGCGAGTTCAGCTGAATCAACTCTCGGCATTGAATCAGCAGGAGTCAAATTGAGTTTGGTTCCGGCCGATTCAACGACTCCGGCGGAGCGCCACAATGAGTTTGGTTCGGCGAGTCCGGCGGAATCAACTCTGGCATTGAATCAGCAAGAGCCAAACTGAGTTTGATTCCGGCCGATTCAACGACTCCGGCGGAACGCCACAATGAGTTTGATTCGGTGAGTCCGGTGGAATCGCCGGAATCAAAGAAGCGAGTCCAGTGAATCGAGTCCACTCAGTCGAATATAGGTCCGGAATTGATTCCGTAAAATGAGTGAATCAACCCACTTCTACTCCACACTGGGGGCCCTGAGAAAAAAAATCCCTCAGGGCCGATCATCTTTGGAGATGTTGTGTGGTAGGTTCGCTACGTTTGGTGACTTAGCAGTGGTATCCAGGTTCTTGGAGTGAGGTGTGTCTAGGTCTTGGCGGCCAATGCGTTTGCCCACCGGCAGTCCGGATCGGGAGAGATTGGTTGAAGTAGACCTAATCTAGACCTCTACAACCAGACTCTCTTGACCCTTCGCCTTGCACCGCAATGAATTCATATGTCCGTCTCTACTAGCCACATTGACCCCCAGATTCCTACCCACCCCTCACACCTTTTTCCTTCCTCTTCGCTTTCGAAAACAACTAATATAGGTCTCATAGAAATCTTTTTGGTAAATTTTCGGGATTATTGTCCATGGTTATTAAGAATAATTTTTAGAAAAAAACTTTAGATTCGCCTATATTAATCACTATAAAAGGAAACTTTTTGCATCACGGGCGGCGGAAAATGATGCATTTTAATTTTCAATTGCATAAAATTAAATTTCACTTCGCGAACCGATACGGCGACAATCCGGCAGCCATTCCGTCACTGTTATGTTGGTATCCCTGATAATATTAGCGAAGAACTAAATACGACTGTAGCCGACTTCGTGGGATACATGAAACGGCGCGCAATTATGAAAACACAACAGACAATGCATTTGGTCCACCTCACGGATAATGCGGAACTTTGAGGTTAAACTACGAAAGCTGCATGTCATCATAATTTAAAAAACATCCCAGGTTTTGAATGGTTTGTTTGGCAAAGCAGGGTTTGTGTAGCGGGTTTGTGTATATAACTTCGTTATTTTTAAAAAACATCCCAGGATTTGAATGGTTTGTCTCCATTCCAGTGCCTCAGCTAGACTCTGAAGTGATTCTGATTAGAGGTTCGTTTACATTATATTATTATTTCTGTTTTTCATAATTACGCGCCTTATCATGTATCCCACAAAGTCGGCTACAGTTGTATCTAGCTCTTGTTTGTATCAGGGATACCAACATAACAAACAGTGCCGGAATGGCCACCGGATTATCGCCGTATCGATTCGAGAAGTGAAATTTAATTTTACGCAATTGAAAATTAAAATGCATCATTTTCCGCCGCCCGTGTTGCAAAAAGTTTCCTTTTATAGTGATTAAGGCGAATCTAAAGTTTTTTTCTAAAAATTATTCGTAATAACCATGGAAACTAATCCCGAAAATTTACCATCTTTTTATCTCTCTTACTATCGTTGTCAGAAACATTATCTAAACTGTGTTAGAAAGAGAAAACACCACACTTTATATTCAAAAACCACAAAATAATGAAAATTTACACCTCAGATACCAAAGTTTCCGTTCCACAATTCGTAACAAAATTATTCAATTTTAAATTAAATAAAATTTTTTTTTACATGAAATGACAAAAAGTGAGGTGACGATAAAGTTTGTAACACATTTGTCTAATGAAATATGTGTGTGTGTTTAATTTATTTTTTTATCAGTAATTTAAGTTGGAAAAAATGTAATGTAAATGTTTGCCATTTTTAAAATTTTTTTTTTTATGTTAATGTTAAAATTTTTTACATTTCAAAAATTACAAGTTTATTTTTAATTTTAAAATTTGAAACCGTATTTTATCAGTTTTCGAAAACAGTTTTTAGTTTTCAGATATGTTATATTTTCTGAAAAAATATGCGATTGACATGATAAATATATTTAAAAATATGTTTACAATTTGCCTACTCTAGTTTTCCTAAAAAATAGTGGTGTTCGTCCTACAGCGAGTTCTTAATAATTATGTATTTCTAAAATATATATATTTTTTTACAGGTCTACCGCTACATGTATGTAACACAAAGAAGTACGGATATATAACTGCTCCACTAGATATGAAAGACTCCTTAGAGATGGATGATATTACTAACTTGAAGCTGGATTCCATAACTGAAGACTGTTTCATCCAAGCCGACAGGGCCTTTGATAAATATGTGACGGTGCCGATGGCGGATATGATGGGCTTCGACCAGGTTTACATGATCAATTTGGAACGCCGGGGTGATCGCAGACTAAAGATGGAACAGTCTTTCCATGAACTAGGCCTTAAATATACAATTGTTAAGGCTTTCGACGGAAGGTAAGTGAAACCTATATGTACTATTTGATCTGTAATGTGTAATTCACTTGAGGGCAATTCAATATTATTTTGTCCCAGCTTCGGACCCATTGTCCTAGTTTGGAGGATTGTGAATAGAAGTTTGGAGGAGAGGACAAGGAACCAAGACATGGTCATAGAGATAGACAGGCAAGCTATCACCGCAGGACAATGTATTGCCCCACCACCATGGCCAGTCGAATTTTCATGCGTGTAAATGTGCACGGACAAGACAGTAGGACAATAGGCACCCGCTATTTCAAACTCGCTCGTAACGTGCGGTGTCGTGTTTCCATTTTTGCTGTGTACTACGATCGATTGTTGTATTGTTCCATTTTCCTGTCCTGCGCTGTCGAGGATATTCACAGAGCTGGGACAATACAATACTCTATAATTATCTGTATTGTCCCCGTGTAAACTAGACATATAACGTAGAAACTCATAAGTGATTTATTCTAATTCTAATTACATTAAAAGTGTCTGGAAATTATATGAGACATTTGAAACATCAAAATTTGAATTTACGTAAATACACAATACCATACTGCCAACACAATTCATTTCTTCAAATAACTTTATCAATTACAAACATATGTGTAATTGGTAATGAATTTTATATTCAACATCAATAAGATATATAAAATATAATTTTCTGTTATTTTAACATATTACAAAATTTTATTTCTTAAGATTTCATATTACTTTTTTTTTGGTTATAACACATATTTGTATCATTTACCTATATACTAGCTTTTATCATACATACATATCATTTTTTTATGCCAGGTCTTATAATATAATCCTAGTATATTATTTAAATATTGTTTATTTATTTATTTTTGTTATTATTATAATACTGATACCCTCCCGTGCACAACTGCATCATATATCACTTGAATGTAAAAGCCATTTTATGGCGTTTAAATAAATAAATATACAAATATTCCAAGTCACGTCTGAATAACTCTTCAACCGGAGCCTGCAGACGACGAAATGACCGCGACCAAGGATATGTCTTACTATTTATGCTATCCCCTCCACAAACCTACCAAACAAAATGCGAACTGCTATTGGCTATCGTCGTCAGAGCGAAATATCAATTCGGAAATAATTACGATTTCAAATTGACATTTCCGATAACGTCAAACTAAATACGAGATTATAAGCTTATTATTAATAATTATAAATTATAAGCAGTAAATATTTATCAGCACCAAAAAATGTACATATGCTGAAATAATAACCTGAAAGCTGACAGGTACCTGTATTTTCTGCACTTTAAAAAAATGTTTATTACAAAAATGTTGTAATTTGGATCACTTATGTAAAATTGTATATTTTTTTTCTCAATCACTTATGTCTCCAAAATGCTTAGAGAGAGAGCCTGAACACGCTAAAGTTTAGAAAAGCATTAACCTTACATTGTCATTTTTAAAATGGGGTTGGGAGGCAATAGACAAACGATAACTTGCGATGTGAGATTATAGTTGTGCTTCCTATCCCTGAAAAAGATTCGTTGAATGTCTCGGTGATACAATAAGGAATTTCAGTCATTTTTTAATGAATGTTCTGCTTATCCACAATAGAGAACTCCAGTCCAATTTTTTTATTTTTTTTTATGAATAATGACCTTCTAACTTAAATAACTGCATTTTTATTTTTATTTTTAGAGTTAGTTTTAATAGTTAAAATAATTGTCAAAGTTTTAATTTTTCAAGACCCCCCGAAAACCACCTAATATGGTAAATCGTGTGATGTCATCACTACTGAAAAATTTGTATAGGATCGGGCAATCGGCTGATCAACTACCGCCATTTTGAATACCGTTGTTCGAAGTATTCTCCCTAGAAGAAGCATTACTATTTTTTTGTGCAGTAGTTTTTCAATATTTTAAATAATAGAGATAAACTAATAGAGATTCCTCTATTTTTGATACTGAATTATTTAGGCATAAATATTGTTTCAATAAACACAACAACTAAATCTCTATAAACAGTATGAAATAAAGAATAACATGAAATGTTGTTAATACTGATGGCTTGTGCCATACCTACATTTTAATTGATTTCAATACAATGTGATACAATGACTGGTGACGCGTGACGTCAGCACTAACCATTCAATCGTACCTACTTTACAATGTAGTTTAACGAGACGTTAAAAAATGCACTTTTTAATATTTTTTTAAGAACTCTACGTTTAATATTATGAAATAAAACTTATATATTCAGAATCAGCGTTTATTGGTCTGTATGAACATATTTTTTTAAAGCCATAATATTTTTCACTGGAGTTCCTTATTATTTCTATATTCAAATTACGATTTCCATATGAATCAGTGTCTGATTCAAATTCATCGTCGATATCCGTATAAGGATCTTCGTCTTCAAACATCTTAACCAAAAAATTTATAAATTTAGTCATGAATTAGTAGGTACTCTACAACAAAAAATTTAAAATTTAAAATTTTATTGGAAAATTGGTGAAACATCACCAAAATATTTATTTAAATTTAAAGTTTAATATTAACAATTAAAAGTTAACCTCTTCTTTACCATGAACAAGGACATTACATAGGTACATGGGAACACAATGTTTTTAAAGTGAAATTTTTTATCCATACCACATGTTAGTGATACAGCAACACTAAGGTAGTTAGATAGCTAGGTTCACATTTAAGTAAATAATACTTAGTAACATAAATCGTAAGTTCATGAGATAGAATATACTTTCTATGTTTCTGAGATGCAATATAATATTACTCACATATTTTGTTTCTTAAAATTAGTATCTTAACATACTTAACACTTGTCTAAAGGCCGGTCTCCTGCGACCGTTCCCACAAAATACCTCAAAAATTACCACAAATATGTGACAGGGCCACTTTTGTTTTCTATGGGCCATGAAAAGCAAAAGCATTGTGGCCCCAACCTATTTGTTTTTGTCGGAGGAAACCGGCCTTAACACCTATCGATAGAACAGCACATAGTAAAGTAGATAAGAAAAATATAATTCTTATATTTTTTAAGGGATAACATTCCCAGGTTACGAATAACATGACAATATTGGTATTTATTGTTTATATTTACTTTAATTTATTTATTTTAATTAAAATTTGTATTTTAAGTGTGTCATTTCCATCCATTGATGGAAAGGCACAAAATTAGGTACATACATTCACTCCTTTATTATCACTAGCAGATAAAAACCCGCTACCACAGGTTTTTTGCTTTCGGGCCCTACGTGCGGCTTTTTGATGGGCTTCACCCAATTTGGTGAAGTTCCCTAATAGTAGAGTTTAGCCCCTTTGTATGTACAACAGCAATTATTAGAATGTGTGCAAAAATTTACTTATCACACGGAGGTAACTAATCATTTTTCTACCCAAATAAAAATCATTTGTTAATGCCAGCATAATGTAGTGTGTATTTCGTTTAATTTCGATCATTTGAAATTCACTGGATGAAGGAAAACTATTTTCTATTAAGTAAAAAACGCCTATTAACCAAGAAATTTACTGCTAATTAGAACTCAATAAATTAAAAAAACCCCACCGAAATTGTGTATTTTGATACAAAATTCTCCCCTCTAAAAATAATAATAATATTTGGATGATTTGTATGGCGCCATTTTTGTGAAAAATTACCTCCAGGGCGCTCTAACCTCCCAAGTAGCAATTATGTACCAAATCGGTTTGAGAGCTCTGAAGTTGCAATAATAAAAATAATTTATGTAATACTAGCTGGTACCTGGCATGCGTTGCAATACCATTTAAATAAATAAATTGATTCTCCTTGCAAGTCCTTTCCCGTGCACCCCTGTTCCCTTCTACCTTTCCCCCTCCCTCGTCTCTTCCCTCTCCGCGAACCCCATCTTCCCCTTGTTTTTCATCCCTGCCGCTAAAATATATGGAACACACACATTTTCATTTATACAAATTTCATAACGCCAGAGCTTACCATTATATACAGCCTATGATACTCGCTGACAGTGTAGCTTTCTATTGGTGAAAGAAATTTTAAAATCTGTTTAGTGGTTTGGCGTGAAAGCGTAACAAACAAACACACACTTTCGCATTTATAATATTAGTATGGATATCATATTATTTTTTTCATAGGCCCAGCTCAAATTTTCGAATTTTTTAAAAGCTAAATGGAACCGATTTCAAAAATAGCCGGTTCCTTGGAAAAATAACATTCTGCGATCCAATGGCAGCAAAGTCACCAGGACAAAAAAAACTGTGCCAGGAATAGCGTCGTACATGAAGTTGGGTTCATAAGATAGAATTTTTTCTTTTAAACTTGACTTTGGAAAATGTTATGTTTTGTTGGACATTTATCTTTCTGATTTCGTTATTTTAAGTTTCGAAATTTTTACTTTTTTGAAAAAATGTCTTCTAAGAAAGTCAGACAAGCAGTAGGAAAATTGGTGTGGATTTTTTTTTAAACTATTAACTTTTTGAAATTATTTTAAGTTTAGAATTTTTGCTTGTTGGGAATTATTTTTATTTTATTTTTCTGAAAACTGTTCTTTCACGAAAATTGAAAAATCAATAAATTTTAGCTCTAAAAATTGGTCAGAAAATGGTTTGGGAAATTTTTATAAAACATTTATTTTTAGATTTTATTAATGTAAAGTTTAGAAATTTTTCAAGTTTATAAATTTTTTCGAAAAATATCTACTTACCGAGAAAATTGTAAAAAAAATGCTTGGAAGAATTGGTCGGAAAATGGTTTGGAAATTGTATAATAGTTTTTGAAACTGATAAAATCCAAGTTTGTACATTTTACTTCTTGAAGTTTTCTCTTGAAAACTTCAACGTTTCTTTTTGAAAATAACGGCACCACTTCCATTTACAACAATCCTAATATATATGTATAAAAAATATAAATATATATAAAATACATACCTTTATAAAATGTTGTGACATATGTACTCTTTAAAATTTAAAAAAAAAAGTTTTCTTAATTACAATAAAAATAGTTAATCTTATCTGCAACCAATATTCCAAATATTTGTACTTACTTTAATTCTGAACCATTCACGCTTAAAATACACGGGTAATTTTTATTATTAGGTTCATTCATCTACGTAAAATATAAGTAAGGTTTACACATATTTTTTTACTGTGCCCTTCTCAAAAGGAATAACCTGTGTTGAGACAGGCTACTTTATAAGTATGTATTTTATTTTGACAATAGGTACATTTTTCGATAAGCTTAATTTCGATAGGTACATTTTTAGTTGTAAACAAATTTTTTTGACAGAATTAAATCAGGTTGGTATTGATAATAAAGGGATTAGAGAACTTTTAATTTAGTTTTAGAATTTGGGTGACCTTTATTGATGATTCATTGCTTAGTCAAGATTTCAAATTTGTTTTCAGTTTTTCATTGTGTTCAATTGTTAGGAAGGTTATTGTATATTTTCATTGCGATGTGTTTCTTTGTCCAAAAGTTATATTTGTTGGTTTTATGTCGCGTGTTTCAGTGTGTTTTGTGTATTTTTGTAAAGTTTACTTGGTTGGGTTTTAAAGCGGTGAGTTTAAATTGTTTTGTGTATATTTGTTGAGCATCGTACTTGATGAAAATATTATCGAAAGCATTATGCCAATACTCTGCCCAAACATTGCGGGATCTAACTTTGGGGATGAAAAAAAATTACAGAAAGGGGAAGGGGTTTGGGAATAACTTTAGTGATTAATTTTTGAGCCTTCCATAGTGAATCTACGATTGATGCTCTTCTCCATACGATTATTCCATATTCAATTATCGATTACATTTTTTACTCCAAAAATGTCGTCACAATCACTGTTTAAAGTAAGTCAAGTTCGTCCCTTACATCATACATATCATTACGTATTACATGTATGAAATTGTACATTATTCTCTTTGCTAATTGATAATTGAATATGGAATAATCGTTAATAATTGGACAGTTAGGGCCAATACCTCCCGATTTTTATGTTTTGAGTTGAAAAAAAAACGTCAGAGACCAAAATTTCATTAACATTTTTTTCTCCAAATAATGTCAGAAATCAAGTATGACCCTTAACACCCTGTACACTATTGTTGGTGTGGAAAAATCGGCTACATAAAATTCATCAACTCTGTAACATTAGTCTCCCCACTCGTCACCCACCCCTCTTCACTTTTTACAGGTCAACAAACTTAACTGTGAACGCAGGCGAAAGAAAAACTAACAAAGCACTATGTATTGAACGAGTAGAAATGAAGAGTAGCTGCAAAAATTATCAAAACAGTTATGAAATGAATGGTGTGTATGCAGAAACAAAGGTGGAGCGCCACTGTGCTTATACGCTGTCTGCAGGGATTGAACAATACCAATAATGGTCCATAGCTCGTCTCCCTTGTTTCTTTTATCTTTGTGCTTACCCAAATACATACAGTAGCATTTCTTCCAATTATATTTCAATCTGTTCGGACCCATCTAGTCTACAGATTCAAATATGTTGAATTTGTGTTTATTCGAGGTTGTATGTTGTGTGACTGTCGTAAGGCGGGGGATCGGAAGAGACTGTAGCTGAAATCGTGGGATTGCAAGTAATGTGCAGGTTTCTTGACTGCCTTCGCGTCACGCTCATTTCTATATCGTCTCCACTCTGAACCTCCGGCTGATTCTTAATTCGCCTGCAACACCTTCTTATCGTCTCTCTCCACTTTCTATCCATTATTAGTTGCGCTCTCTGAAAAATAAACATTCAAAATTATGGAAAAATCATTAAAAATATATTTCTGTTTGATTTTATACTTTAGGCCGTTCGTTACGTTTGATACCATTTTTAACAATATTCGTTTGGTGGTAGATCGATTATTTGTTACAAAAGATATCAAGCTTAATGAACAGATGCATATAAAACCGGCAGTTATAATATAATGTAGGCATATCATTACATTCTTTATATTGCACCGTTTTTGTGGGAAAATCACCTCAACAGTGCTTTAACCTATAACTTATCATTTGACTTATGAATAATGACTTGCAGCTAAGATTTATTACTAGTGACTTACAACATTACGACTAAGCCCATCCTCCCAATGGGTTGGTATTGGTAAACAAACGGCATACACCAAAAACACTCCGCAGAAAAGTAAAGTTCGCTACATTTTGCAGCGCAGTCGTTTACTTTATTGCTTACACACACACGGACCCAGTGGGATAACGGCTATAGATTTATTGATAAACTATTCCCAGTGAGAGCTCGTACTTATGTAATCAACATTCTTCCTTCTCAGACGTCTTGTAGGAAAATGAAAAGACAGAAGATACTTAGAAGATACATAAGATATTAAAAATATTGTTTGAAATATTACTTACCCTGATTTCACTCATTCGGGATGCGTATATGATTGGGTTGCATAGGGTCTTGAGAATTATGAACAAATTAGTGATAACACAAATTATGAATGTGACAACCGGTTCAAAGTAATTCATGTCTAATAGACAATCGTCACACACTGTTAGAAAGTGTAAAGTGCCTGGGGCCCACCCTGCCACATAGCTGCCCAAAATTAATAAGGTGGTATTCAGAGCCTTAACATGGGCCCTGAGGATTTGCTCCTCTAAATTCTGAAAAAAAAACACACAACATAAAGATTTATTTCAAAAAGATTTGGGCCATAATTGACATTAAAGTTATTTATTGACAACCCTGTTATGATATAATATCTTTTAAAATATGTATTAGGCATATATAATGTTATATATAATTTAAAATATATTTCTTACACAACCATATATTGCATTGTACTATGTATTGTCAGGGAATCTTGTTTAACATGCTTTCTTTAACCAGTCATTATTTGGAGTTAAAAATGTACCTAAATTAAATTTTGTCTTCGGTGACATTTTTGATGTTTTTTTTTCAACCAAAAACTAAAAAATCAGAAGGTATTGAACAGCTATGGGTGGGGTGGGGGGATTACTTGGCTAAGTGACCATTGACGACATGTGGAAGAATTTTTTTCTGTTTGATTTTGAAGAAAAAATATTTGAAAAAATAAGACACCGGAAAGCAAAATTTCATTAGCATTTTTAACTCCAAATAATGTCAGGAATCTCTGGTTAATGTTAGTTGTAAAAAACACTCTGTATATTAGTTGTGTAGTATATGTTTGGTCAAATCATGCATGATCGTGTGGGAAATGTATAGATTCGTAAAGAATTCAAGTATGCGTTATAAGTAAGATTAAGAAAGGGAAGCTTAGATGGTTTGGCCAAGAAGAGCGAATAATTTGAGAAATGAGTGTAAGCAAATGATAGAAGTCGGAGACGCCCGAAGCATGGCATGATCAAGTGAACCAAATACTTGAGTCAGGCCATATCCAATAGTCAGAATAACAGAAGGATATGTATGAATGGGAATGGTGAATGTACGAATGTGGAAAGTTTTGTTACTACAGTTGTAGTTGGTACCCATTGTTTATATTTATTTAAAAATGCTTTAAAATTAACAATTTTGTAATTTAACCTGTCAGGCTAATTTGTTGGCATTTTGAAACAATTCGTAGAAATCATTGTGTCTCCCTTACTATCGTAGTGAGAAATATGATCTAAACAGTGTTAGGAAGAGAAAACACCATGATTTCAAATTCAAATTTAAAAATTAACCACAAATGCAGTAAAATGTACACCTACATAAAATCAAAGTTTCGGACCGCAATTTGAAAAAAAAATTTTTAGGAATTTTTTATTAATTATTTTTACACGGAAGAACAAAAAAAGTGAGGTGACAATAACATTTATTATATATTTATCTAATAAAATATGTATGTGTTTTTTTTTCATTATCAGCAATTTTAGTAGAGCCATTTTTTAAACTTTTTTATGTTTGTGTGAAAATTTTTGTGTGTTTCAAAAATTATATGTTTATTTTGAATTATAAAATTTCAAAGTGTATTTTATTACATTTCAAAAACAGTTCTTAGTTTTTGAATACCTTCAAAAATATTCCATTTATTTGGATTTTATTGTAAAGCGGAAATATTTTGACCCTCTGATAAAATACGACCAAGGCTTGAGGGGTTAAAAATAATAATCGAATAGAATTGAATGAAGCAAGGAGACAGTGAAAAAGACAGAGTTATTTGGCAGTTCGTTTTCTCTGCCTACCACAACGGGAATTCAGACCCACTGTGACAGTTGTATTACGTTTCAGTTTTGAAATGCACATGGGTTAGGACATAGTATCGGTGTGATACAAAATATGTACAAAGATTAACATTTTAAACTCTGTAATTCAAATTTACCTAAATGTGTACATATACTTATAACATGTGTGCCTTAAACTTTTGATATGTTTTTTAGTTTGTCAACTTCAGTGTTGTTAGTTCGAGTTATAATATTATACTAACGTCATTTATGCCACCGTTTCTTCTGATGAATATAAAGTGAAGTCGGACAGCGTAATAAATTCGTCCATATATCATAACCATTAAAATGAATGGACATAAGAAGATGCAGCAAAAAATCAGGCGAAAGTGCCAGTACCTCAGAAACCTGAAAAAAAACATGATTTTAATAATATTTATACAGGGTGATCGGAAAGTCATATAAAGTAATAATTAATGTAGGGGAAGCTGGTGAATCTCCGTCACATTTATAGTCAATTTTGAGTATAACTTTTTATTTATTTGAGCTTTCTTTTAGGAGTAAATCGAGTTTATTTGTGCATCGAAGGGTATATCTGGCTCAGAAAGATTTTTGTTTTAATGGTTCTGTTGGTGAAAATTATGGATTTTTTTTTTTTGCTTTTGTTTCTCTATGTTTTTTTTTTTTATGTGAATACATCACAAAAGTTCCAACTACTCCCGTCTGGAACCAGTGAAACTATGGCTTCCCCAGTTGGGGTATGTTGTGTGGCTGAAGGTAAGTAGCGAGGTGAAGAAGATGGGAATTCATTCGTTACTTATATTTATTCGAGAACACCTGTCTATTTAAATCTGGTTACCTAACACCGCTAAAGCCATTTCAAACGTTTCAATTCTGAATGGTGGTCTTACTCCGGGGGTGATCAAACGGTCGATCCGATCGACCAAAGAGAAACCATTTTCATGTTCTGAGTGTAGTTTTAATTCGCCGCACACAGATTTAATTTAAACCAGTTTCGTGTTCAGAATGTAAAATTCCAGTTCTTGTATACGAAGTACAGTTATAAAATTCTAGTAGCAGAATGTATATGTGCAGCCAGAATCAAAGAAAAACCAAAAAATGGATTTCTACTAACCCCCCCCCCCCCCCCCCCCCCGGTGCTTGAAAATCTGCAGTTGAGTCGATCGATCGTAGTCTAATAATATTGAGGTAGATCGCCAGATCAAGTTTGAGCACCCCGTCTTACACCATAGCAATACTATGAGTATCTTCCACTCTCGAGAGCTTTGCCCTCGACCACGGAGTTCCATCTACAAGTTTCCGGACACCATATATCAAAACTAATTGGTTTCTTTCCACCGCTCCGTTCTAGGTGCTCCACTATATTGCTACAGAGGCATTCAACCTAAGCATGCGTTAGATAGTAACCAGTTGCTACATTCTGCTTTCAGGCGAAAAATGGGGCGGGGGTGATTTTTAGAAATCTCACGTAGACAGTGACCATCCTCTTGTTTTGAAGGTCAGATGTGAAAATTTTCATTACCTGTCTGTCGTACAAAAAAAAAAAAAAAATTATTTCGGAATAAAACTCTAGTTTTTTATAAAAATTAAAGCTGTGTCGCGCCGCTACCCCCCCCACAGACACTCTTATTTATATAAATATATGTCTATCTAAATTTTATGCAAAATAACCAGATATTACCGAGCCCCGTATGTTTTAGATATTGTATTTCAATATCTAAATATACAGTGAAACCCTCTTAAGAAGTTTCCCAAGGGACCGGAAAAAACAAACTTCTTAAGCAGGAAAACCTTATATGTGGGAAAAATTGGGCCAATCTTGGACCGAGGGAAAAAACCAAACTTCTTAAGCCACGAAACGTCTTAAGAGAGAACTTCTTAAGAGGGTTTCACTGTATATCTCTATCTTCAATAGATACAAATGTGTAGACACACTTACATGTAACCGCATTCGGGGAGCTGAAATCCATCACTGGGAATCAATCCAAAATAGGCGAAGAAGAAAGCGGTCGGTGTAATCCACAGGGCCACGAGCACGCAGGCAGTTAGGCGGCGGGTCATAAGGGCAAGGTTCTTCAGCGGGTACACTATGCCGATGAAATGGGCTATTGCAAGCACCAGTAGATGTAACACTGTCATTATTATACCTCCCAGCCTGTAGAAAGAAGTCAGTGTTACATTATGGAAATTATTTAAGGTCAATGTTACAATTGGAATTTTATTTAATAATTAGAAAGAGGTCAATGCTACATTCTGGAAATTAGGTTAATATTACGTTCTGGAATTTTATTTAATAATTAGAAAGAGATCAATGCTACATTCTGGAAATTAGGTTAATATTACGTTCTGGAATTTTATTTAATAATTAGAAAGAGGTCAATGCTACATTCTGGAAATTAGGTTAATATTACGTTCTGGAATTTTATTTAATAATTAGAAAGGGGTCAATGTTACATTCTGAAACTAATATTAGGTCAATGTTACATTCTGCGGTTTAATTTTTTAATTAGAAAGAGATCAATGTTAAGTTCTGGATTTTAATTTTATAATTAGAAAGAGATCATTGTTACATTTTGGAAACTGTTTAAGGACAATTTACATTTTGGAAAGTAGTTAAGGTCAATATTACTTTCTGGAAATTAGTTATTATCTATGTAGGTTGGGTACAAGCTGTAAATCATTGTCGATTTACATTTTCGATTTGGAGATAGTAATGATTAATTTGTACAATAGATTCTGGAAATTTGTTCCAATCTACATATCTGTAAGATGTATTCTGGAATTCGTTGTCTATTTACCTATATATTGGACATGACTGTTAATTTATCGTTGAACCAATAGTCGTTGGAATTTACAGACCAGATTCTAGAACTGAGCGTCAATTTGAATAGATTAGTTTCCGTTGATCAGTATTATTTTATCCACATTTTTTTCAATCTGGAAATCATTGTCAATTTACCTACATATTGGACATTGTTAGTTTATGTTTGAACCAATAGTCGTTGGAATTTACAGACCAGATTTTGGAATAGAGCGTCAATTTGAATATCAGCGTTATTGACCAGATTCTGAATAGATCGTCAAGTTACATAACCTTACATTCTGGAATATAGTACATGTATACTTTCTTATGTTCTGGAATTGGGTATCAATTACATAGGTTATTTTCCTGAATACTGTATCAGGTAACGTAAGTTACATTCTAAAATAGGGTGTCAATTAATTTAATTAGCTTACGTACTGAAATAGAGTTCAGGTTAGATACATTACATTCTGATTATAATTTGCGTAACGTGCTACATTCTGGAGAATAAGTTACCAATTCACAAGGATCCACATTCTGGGAGAGTCAATGTCATTGAAAATATTGCACAAATCCTACATTATTTTACCACGTTGTACTTTAAAAAATATTCTATATAATTCTAAAATTGCCATATCCAAAAATTGTGGTTTGAAGGATTACCAAAACACAGTCGGTATATCATTATGCATGAATTTTCAAATATGTATGTATCTTCCAGGTTTAAAGATGGATAGAGGGCTACATTAACATACTCTACCGTCGACGTCACTTGTGCGCGTGCGAGTCTGCTCAACCAGTGCACTTATGACTGCCCGTCGTAATCGGGCTTCGTGTCATGCCTTGCATCGTATATAACAGTATCGTATAGCGCAAAGGTTGCCTATCTAAATATTCCAATCTTCCTTATCTGAAGTATATTTTTCTTCAACGTCCTCCCCCTCCCTCTGCGTAAAAAATTAAGAAAGAAAATTTAGTGAAAATGTTTTAAAATATCACTACCGATTGGTTATTGGTTCCCTCTCGGGCATTGCCGGTTCGATTCTCCGCTAATGGAAAAACTGTAAAAAAAACAGTTAGCGACTCAATCGCTATCCACAGGAAAGGAACTTGTGATTTTCATTGGCAGTCCGCACATAAGCAACTTGTTAAAGACCAGTTGTCAAGGGCGAAACGGTGACTAGCAGTGCTGGTCGCCGCGGGTGTCGCATTTTAGTTGCCATGTTGACAGGTTGCCACGGTAGCGGCTCACGACCTGTCAAGTTTTCGAGTAATTTGCCATACTCAGATCAGAAAAATACCGATTTTGTTCAGGAGTTTGATAAATTGAGTTGTGCCGTGAGTAGAGATGCCAACCAGTTTTCAATTTCTCCATGAGCGAAAGCCTTAGTCCTCCATCATTGCAGTAGCCCCGTTTTCCATGTTGCATATATATAGTTAATGAATCCCACTCGGGCGTTTCTCGTTCTTAAAACGTACGTACATATAAACATTTTCTTCACAAGAACTAGATTGAAAAAGAATATGATTGTGACCGATGGTACGCCAAGTACCTATGGTGGGAAGGAGTAATCGTCCATTCAGAGACTCTCCAGAAGAGAGTCCTTCGCGGCAGTGGCGGACTAACGGGGAAGTGGCGGACTAATGAAAGGGGCACCCCGCCCCGGGCCTCTGGTCTTGGGGGGGCCTGCAAACGCCTCAATGTTCCCTTGATCAAATCCTAAACAAGGCTTTAACGCGCCAGGACACTGTAAAAAAAATGTAATTTTTTTATTCCATTTTCTGAAAGATGCATTTGTTAAGAATGCTCTCAAGAAATGTTTTAAAGCAATTCTAAAAATTGACCGAGATACAGCATTTTATGTGAAACCTTTTTGCAACAGTTTGTATGTTGAATTATCCTTCAGCAAAACTTTGAACGCGTTTTTCTCGAAACTACGTCAACCAGGTTGAAAAACGTCGTTTCGAGTTTCGTAGTTTTCGTACTTTCGTTTCAACCTGGTTGACAATATAATAGAAAAACTAACATCCGATTTGCATACACCATGTCTTAAACTGTTCGAAAATTCAGTGACTATGGCACCATCTAGGGTAAATAAGGGTAAAAATAATAAATGGCGGACTAACGAATTTTATTTTCTGTGATTTTTTATGGAATAATTTCATCGTTCATAAAAATAAAATAAATAGAACGGGGCGCTTTATAAAAAAATCCCTACGTGGTGTCATAGTGACCGGATCTAATATGTTTTAAACCAGTTTGAAAAACGTAGTTTCGAGAAAAACGCGTTCAAAATTTTTAAAACGGTTTCATACAAAATGCTTTATATCAGTCAATTTTACGAATTTTCTTCAAACATTCGGTGAGAGCATTAAACAAATGCGTACAGAAAATGAAATAAAAAAAAACTATATTTTTTTAACAATATCCTGGAGCCTTAAAGCCTTGTTAAGGATTTAATCGAGGAATTTGGAGGTCCCCCAGGACCAGAGGCCCGTGTGAACTTAATAAAAAGCTTGTAAAATTACATTAATTTCTTAATATAGTGGGGGGAGGGGCTCATTCAACTTTGCACCTGACGAGCTTAGTCCGCCACTGCTTCACGGGCCACGTCGGACCATTTCGGGCCGCCAATTGCCGATCGCTGTTCTAGACAATCCTCTTGAATTTTGGTTGATAGAGTGTTAAGATTTTTAAAAATCCTTGATTTTTCGGCCCTAGTAGTCGTAATACAAAAAGAGTCACGATCCGTCACTGAAGGACATCATAAATAAGTAGTTAAAATCGCAAATCATATATACGGTCGCACAATCAAACATTTGTTAGGTAGGTAAGTAAATATAGGTATCGATTTTTGTTCCTCCAATTAGTTCCTCAAATTAGCTAAGAAATATTCATAAACATATCTTTAAATCATTTATTAAAAAAAACGAGTGTGCTTTAGACCACACGACTGAAGTAAAACTTCACTAACTTATATCTCCCTCTCAACTTCCGTTCGCCTCGCCCGATCACACTTTTCGTAACGCGCTCGTCACGCATTCACCAGCTTACTCCTCAAGTCAAGCGCGCGTAAAGAAGTTTTACTTAAAAAATTTCTACCCCAATCCTACTGGTACTACAAAGCAATGCACGATCCTTATCATGCGTAAAACATTGGTGTAATTAGAATCATTTTGGAGTCGGTCGAAAACTTTAATAAAGCTCGCTGGTTTCAGATGTAATTACATTTATATAGTATATTACATTTAGTTCATGAATATTTAGATACTCTTAAATGTTGTCACTGTTCTCGAAGTTGTTTTGTGCCACGAGCCCTCTCTGAATCAAGTGCCCTCTCTGAATACATAAATATTGCTGGGAATATGGTCACGGTTTTATGAATATGCAATAGAATATTAACTTTTAGTAAATATTCTATTGCAGTCAAATCTACAACGCGAGTTCTAAACAAAACTGTATTAAATATGAACTCTGTACAAAACTACGCCACAACACGGGCATGTACCTACTTAGTTTGGTTTTTGGATGAATTAAAGCCAATGCACTCCTTGTTACTGACCAATCTATAATTTATTATTCGCTTCTTTAGAAGCACAGTGACACTCGACAAATCAGTTTAAAATTTTGAAAATGGCAATTAAAGAAATTTTCTGTTCAAAATATTATATTACATACAGGATTTTTGGTCTACCTTGACATTTTTGATTAAGAGGGTATAAACAGAGAAAACCGGGAATAGGTTAACGAAACAAGCTTAACGAAATCGGAATTATAGATAACGCTAGCACATGGATAGAAAGTTTCCTTAACTCTAGAAATCAATATGTAAAAATAAAAAACATTCTTAGTGAACCGAGTACAAGCGACTTTGGAATACCACAAGGCACGATTTTGGGCCCTCTTCTATTCATCTTGTATGTTAATAATATCTTTGAATTACCAATAACAGGAAAACTTGTTTCATATGCAGATGATACTGCAATTATATTCCAAGCAAATTCATGGAATGAACTTGAAACAACTGCTAATCATGATATTAATATCTTGAAAGAATGGTTTGACGAAAATTTATTAACATTAAACATTGAAAAAACCTATTATATACCTTTTAGTATAAATAACAAAAAATCTTCCCCTATCGCCATAAATATTAAAATTCATTCAAAAAAATGTACCACTAAAATATTAGCATGCCAAAATAATGACTGTCTATTCATAGCAAATAAAAAATAAATAAAATATTTGGGTGTAATAATAGATAGTAACCTTAAGTGGAAGACTCAAATTACCAATACTATAAATAGATTAAGAAAACTTATATACATATTTATTAATTTAAGAAATATACTTAACTTAAAAATTCTTAAAAATATATACTATGCTCTAGCCCATTCGATAATACAATACGGTATCGTTGCATGGGGAGGAGCTTACAAAACCTCAATTTTACCGTTGGAAATTACTCAAAGATTAATAATCAAAATTATTACTAAGAAACCATCAGATTATTCAACCTCTCAACTTTTTCAAGACTTTCAAGTCCCACCTCTAAGAAATACATATATAAAAAATACACTGCTTCAAATACACAAAGACTATTCTAAGAAGTCGCACCACGCCATGGTCCGCGTTGAGAGCAATAGGCAAAACACAGTGGGTCGCTTGTGTACGCCATTAATGCATACCAGTTTTGCACAACACTACTACACGTACAATGGAGTGGTGTGGTTTAATCAACTAGCAATAGAGCTGAGATTAGAACCTGACTACAATAAATTCAAAAATAAATTAAACAATAATATCTTAAATAATTTAGCCACTTAGAACCGCATTAACCTTAAATTAACAATACTTTAAAAAAAATTATTTTATATAATTATTTTTTTATTTTTTATATTATTTTTTTTTTTTACTCATTTGATTTATGTGAGTACGTAAATATAATGAATGTGTTCTAATTTTTAATTTTAATTAATTTAATTTTTTTAATTAAAAAAAAAATATATATATATATATATTTTCTCTTCCCTTTACACACGAGTAGTTACACTCTTGTAAAGGTTATATATTATATACATATATATGTTTATACTGTTTCTAATCAATGTTGCATGTTAGTATTTAATGATTTGAGTTTAATCCGATTGTAACCTGAAAATGCAATTACTCATGATTATATTACATGTATATGTATATAAAAACTAATAAAAAAAGGTCATTTTTAAATCAAATTTTAGACGTATTGATTCTTTTCCACAAAAAATATAAATTTCAAAAGATTGTTCTTTTATCTAGTAAACGCATGTTTTAAATATTTCGTACCATGTAATCGTGCATTATTATAAATCAATACTTTTGAAAATTATCAATTTTGAAACACGCGTTTACTCTAGTAAACGTTAATTTTAGTTCAAATAAAATCATAAAAAAATATCCGAACACTTACTTATGACGAAAATTTCTCTATTTCTTATCTATTTACGGTCTTGCAAATTAATATATTTAAGATTTTTTTACATTCTTATTTTGCCTAGACATTATTGAAAAATGATAAATACTTATGATCAAAAAATAATTACAAAAAGTACATAATTTTAATAGTTTTATCATCACGCCTATCAGCATTTTTGGTAGTTGGTATAAATTAAAGCAAATTTGGAATGAAATAAAATCGATATTGAGTTATAGTTTTTAAAAACTGGTACGGAGAATAACTATTCTTTCTCATTGGAACCGCCCTGTACAACCGTCAGAACATCTTTCGACGAAATGTGGATTTTCGGCGGCCCTAAACATAAAAAATCATTTTACAATCAGGACCGCTGTGACCGCAGTGTGAGGGGAATTGCGATTACTCAGGTGAGTGATCAGTGACTACAAGAGGAGGACTTTTTTTTGTTTGATATTGAAAAAAAAAATTGAAAAACAAATAAACGAAAAAGTCACCTGATGCCAAAATTTCGTTTCACTCCAAAAATGTCAGGAATCGCTGATCAAAGTAAGTTTTGGGGAGGCATAAATTCTTCAAACAACAATCAGTTTCAATTTTGAAAATGACACTTAAAATTCAAAGCAAATTGGAGGTTTACGAACCAGTTTTTACGCAGGAATAACTAACGCATATCACAGACAAACCGAAATTAGTATGTTTGATGAGAGAAATAATAATAGCACGATATTTATAACAAATAAACTCAGTAGCGCCTAATTCGCTAAAATACGGAAATAACCGCCATTGGTATTTGTTTAATGTTTTGCGGCGAATAATTATTAGGCCTGGAAATATTGATTTTAAAACCCAGTTTAATGTTTATTTAATGTATTCCGAGGATAGAAAAATAAATAAGAATCGAAAAAATACATTTTATCTATTAATACAACGGTTGAGTGTCTTTCATGTTCGGTCTTTCATAATCCCCGTGCGAAATTTGATGGTGCGTTTAGTTTGACTATAAATAGTAGTACAAAATAATAATCTGTTTCAACAGAAAGCTAAATCGTGAACTAAATTTAATTTTAACCGCCAGTTAAAGTAACAAGGATGTTAAATATTTTGTAGACAAGTGTATTTTTGTTAAACTTGTAATTGTTAGTGTGGCCAGTCCAAAAAGCAAATTATTCCTCGAAATTTTTTGGTGCTGCCACACCATAAATTAAATTTGAAAATTGTCCGTTTTGTTTTGCGTATAGAATTAGTTGTAGAATCTGACGGCTTTGTTCCTATATTTGTATGAATATTTAAAAATAAATTATATATTTACGATATTACACGGAAAATATATAATTTATTTTCCAGTTGTAATATCACCTTGAATTTGATGTCACAAATTTTAAGAGATTTTTCGACAAGCGATACCGCGCCAAAAATTGGGGATCTTCCCAAATAACACAACACGGGGTTTAAATGATTGTGGTTTTCGTTGAAAGACAAATTGGACGAGGAATTCATTGCCACTACCATCATCTTCAGTAATTTAATCATTATTAATAATCAATGTTGAAGTGCGCAATTTCGTACCTTACCTCCAAAAGAACTGTCAAATGTGACAAAATTGTGGAGCAATTCTAGAGTATCTATCGATTTTCGGAAAGTAAAAGCAAAAGTTAAAAGTTCAATTTAGCACGTAGCAATTTCTTTTACTCTTACTTGTACTATGATTCTAACAACAGTTGAATAGACAATCCCAATATACAAATTGATTAAAAAAATGCAAGTAGCAATTTCTTTTACTCTTACTCTTACTGTTGCAACCATACTCCACATATTTTAGATAGCGAAATTATCTGGGCTTATACAGGGTGTTAAGGGACGTACTTGACTTACTTTAACCAATGATTCCTGACATTATTTGGAGTAAAAAATGTGAATGAAGTTTTGGTCTCCGGTGACATTTTTTATGTTTTTTTTCTAAAAAAACATAAAAAAACGGTAGTTGTTGAACAGTTGGAGGCGGGGTAAGGGGTTCGTCGGACACCCGGTAGAGTGACCAGTGACGACATGCGGAAGAAATTTTCTTTTGTTTGAATTTGAAGAAAAAAATTTTGAAAAAAAAAAAACTCGTCAAAAAAAGTCACCGGAGACCAAAATTTCATTTACATTTTTTACTCCAAATAATGTCAGGAATCACTGGTTAAAGTAAGTTAAGTACGTCCCTTAACACCCTGTATATTGATAAACATTTGACATTAAACAAGACGTAGAAAAATTAAAAGCATAAATCATCCCCTCAGAATGAAACCAACTCAGAAGCACCTCAGAAAGGTCATTAAGTGATGATAAAAAATATTTAAAAATTGGTTAAATAGGTTAAATTAGGTTAGGGTTACCGGCTATTTTAAAATTATTTTTTTTCATAGTTTTTATGACCTTTCTGAGGTGTTTCTTAGTTTCTGAGTTGGCATGGAACCCTAATTGGTATATTTGGTAGAATTGCTCATCTTCTACCAACGGAGGTAAAGAGGGGCTTACACTTTAGCTTAATCCAGTCCCAAATAAATTATTTAATAGAAATATGGAAAAACACATACATTGCGTACGAAACACATATAAGTATTAAAAATAATTCAGAACAAAGTTATTAAAAAAACTCTTCAATTATAACCTAGACACTCCCACAAAAAAACTACACCTGGAAATTAACCTTCTGAAAATAAGAATATTCCACGAATATAACATATGTCTTTTAATCTACAAAATACAAAATGGACTTTTACACACAAAAACAACATTTATAAAAATGTCACAAGTACACGAACATTATACTAGACAACATAGTAAATTATGCACAAATACTGTTAAGACTGAAAGTGGCAATAGAAGCATGGCTTCGAGGATGTACAAATATATAAATCTCCTTCCAGACAGCATAAAAACGGAGAAGAGTATAAATATCTTTTAAAAAAATTATTTGATCTTAAGTTGTTAGAGCAAAATTAAAAATCTTACTACTTTGTACATCAGTTAAGAAAGTGAAATGTTATATTTCTTTTAATTTTTTATAAGAATAACTATCTTTTTATAACTTTTGAAGGTTATTCCCATCAATGTAATTTCTTCTTCAATGTTATTTTTCTATTAATTTAAAAAATGAATTAAAAAAAACGTTGATTAGACGGCCCTAATATAGCGGGTATGTAAGTCTTTGAAGAATCATAGATTTGAAATTCCTTAGTTCCGAACACCGCCTGAAATGTTTCTAAACAACGAAATTACAACTATGTTTCCCCTTTTAATACAATGGCTGTTTCAACGTGAAGAGAACCAGAACAGTTTCATTGTGTTTTAACGACCTATTCGGTAGCCAATAAAATTACTTTTCAGCTGGCCTTTATAAAACTTCAAAAGTATTCACGTAATTGTTAAAAACACAAAGTTTTACCACTTTTAATATTGCCGTTACGGGTTTCCATTTTGAAGATTTGTATTTTTCAATTACCTGATAGCAAAATGTCGAAAACATGCTCCTTGCCAAGGGTGGAGAATAGTGGCAAATGAGACTAATTTTTGAAGTGAAAAATTCTTTAGCACCGTTGTGATTTGAAACTAGAAGAAACGGAAGCGAGCGACAACAGAGACAAACACATAAATCTATAGGATTTAGCCTGCGAGAGAAGGAAATAGCAATAAAATATTTATTTATTTTAAGTGTACTCGGTTCCAATGTAATCTGGTGGTATAAAGTGAATCCTACGAATTCCAAAAAAATGTAAAATCAATAACTTATCTTCAAACCACTCCAAAATGAACTGGCAAAAAAAATACAAAAGAAAGCGACGTTTAGCGACTCCGAAGAAGAAAACTCAAATTCCAATAAGATGACCAAATGTATAGGAAAGGGTGAACTGGAATTCGACGACGAAAATATGGAAAAAAATCATTCTTCACATTTTAAAAAATAGTGCTTCGTAGTCTCCCCACTCTTTTCTATTTTAGTAGCTGAAGGTTCCACTTTTATGCATGTGAAATGCACACTGTTTTCATGGTTCCTTTTTTTAGGGTAGGTACAACTTTTCAGCCATTGTATACTGCACGCTGCACGCCACTGTGTAATAGGTATGTTGGTACTAAAAATGCCTCGGAATGAAGGAGATATACAAAGAGATGATTTTGTTTACAATATTTTCGCAATAAAATGTGCCAGGAATAACTCGTCTGTCACGAGGACTTGAGAAAAAGCTGACTCTAGAAGCTTTATGTAAGTCTGGAATTTGTTTTCAAACCCAACATAAAATAACTTTGAAACGCACTGAAGTTTAGTCTTCAAGATAATTTCACGTTTTGTCTTACACTAAACTTTTCTAGTAGTCTAAATAGTAGTTCCACAGAGAGGTCGTATATGATGTCATCGTTCTAGCTAATTCTGTCTTTTTCATTTTCATACAAAATGTGTGAAACGGAAGAGAACGATCGTCGTTGTGTAGGTACGTGCGAGTTCTTTCGCTGGGACTTGTTTACGCCCTCGTGTAAATGCTTTCTTATTTGGTTCTGTGCTTTCCAATGCTCCAATGCACAGAAGCAATATAGGCATGCTGAATAGGTACTTCAATGAAACCTGCTCTAAGGAACTAGCAGCCTTGATCCCTGTACGTGTAACACACGAGACAGACACGAGCGGAACATCCGTTCTGATGATAAAGTATCGTTTCTCGTTTTTGAAGTAAAACTTCTTTACGCACGCTTGACTTGGGGAGTAAGCTGGTGAATGCGTGACGAGAGCGTTACGAAAAAAGCGAGGCGAACGGTAGTTGAGAGGGAGATATAAGTTAGTGAAGATAGAAAGAGAGAGAGAGAGTTACGTTTCGTATATTACTGTTGGGGCAAGAGAGAGAGGTGCGAGCACACATTTTTTCCTCTCTTTCTCTTATAGCCAGTTACGTTACACAGTGCAGGCCTATTGTCTGTATCACACTGTAGGAGCAAGAGAGAGCAGTGCGCGTGCACATTTTCTTTCTCTCTTCCTATCATATAGATGGAGCTAAAGAAGTTTTTTTTCAGTCGTATGGTCTAAAGCACACTCGTTTTTGTTTTACTTTCGCAAGGGGCAGAGTGGTCGTTTTTCGCCTGCAGGAAAAAGTGAGCTGTCTCCAAAACCGAATAATACTACATTAGTAGTATGACATTGAAATATCGTACTAATAATCCAAAAAATAAGAATACGTTATTTAATTCACTGCAAGTTTTTGTGGATTATGATTGATTTGGTGGTGCTTACGATTAATCTGAGTATTGTACCAGTACACTTTTGCGTATAACTGTAAACTCAACTCAAAATTTAATTCATATCGAACGTCCATTTGAATAAACTGGACGTTTGATATGTACCTTCTAATTTGTGTTGTTAAATCATCGTTTAAATAATCCAAGTAACTCCCGCTCTCCGATAGAAAATCCATGTTCCTAAAAACTGACTCCTGAATAAACAGTTGTTAATATTAACATCATCAAAATCATCATAAAAATCGTAACGGTCTATGGCCGATTCGCAATTCGGGTATTTGGGGTGAATATTTGATGTTATTTATTCCTGTCGTAAAAATGCCTCCACTCGATGTCCATCAATATCCAGATAGTTATATTTTTGATTTTAAATGCCGCATTGTTAACTTCGCACGTACGACGCAGTTTATTGAAGTAAAACTTCTTTACGCACGCTTGACTTGGGGAGTAAGCTGGTGAATGCGTGACGAGAGCGTTATGAAAAGTGTGAGAGGGAGATATAAGTTACTGAAGTTTTACTTCAGTCGTGGGTCTAAAGCACACTCATTTTTTTATAGTGAAAACTTCTTCGGCACCGTTGTGATTTGAAACTCATGAAACGAAAAATAGCGACACTAAAAAGAGACAAATACATACATCTATTGGATTTAGTCTGCGAGAGAATGAGATAGTATAATCGGTCTCCTTTTTGTGGGGTGCTTCGTGGCCTCCCCACTACTTTAATTTTCTGAAGGTTTCACTTCTACCACGTGCGAATTGCGTACTGTGATTTTATTTTTTTTATTAATTATTAATAATTTTATTACATTCATTTTATTACATAATTTTATTACATTAACCCCACACAGGAGGCCCATGAAGAAAATAATTTCCGTCATCTTTTTGCGGATGCTTTGTGGAGGGTTTTTTTGAGGAAATGAAGGAGAGGACTTTCTGGGAAGGAAAAACGTATGAGGGTTGGGTAGGAATCTAGGGGTTAGTGTGTCCAGGAGTGACGGACGTATGAATCCATCCCCCCAAATGCGCAAAGGCGCAAGATAGTTCGAGAGATAAGTTCGAGAGAGGCCAGCTGAAGAGGTCAAAGAGTCTCCTCAAATCGGCCTCTTCCGATCCGGCCTTCCACTAGGGATGACGTATGGGTATGTCAGAGGTGTTGGTTATCCAATATACGATTCCCCTCGCGGCGGTACCCATACCCGCTTTAAAGGGTTGGAAATATTTTGTGACTGAGGCAATAAGAGACCCAGAGAAACCCATTCCATACCACCCTATCTTGCCCCATCCCATCCCATTAGGGGCCAAATACGCACAAAACGACTGCGACACATGCGACTGCCACAAAAATATTTTCCCTATCCCATTACGCCCCCTCCGTCGTGGTATCCCTCGTTACGCCCCTCCGTTGTTGCAAATGTAACCCTGTCGTGGTATCCCGTTATGACCCCTCCGTTGTTGCAAATGTAACCCTGTCGTGGTATCCCGTTATGACCCCTCCGTTGTTGCAAATGTAACCCTGTCGTGGTATCCCGTTATGACAAATATAATCGTGACGACAATTGCTGTTTCAGTTTCACAAGTTAGAGGGCGCTAGAAATAAAAATATTCTCAAAGTGGGCAGTGGGCAAAAAAAGGTTGTGAATCTGTGCACTAGACCAAAGGAGACCGCGTGGGGCCGTGGATTTATCGTATTATATTGGATCAGAGTACCCGTGAATAAATAAATATCTCATTCTCTCGCAGGCTAAATCCTACAGATTATAATATGTGTTTGTATCTTTTTAGTGACACTCGTTTCTGTTTTATCGAGTGTCAAATCACAACGGTGCTAAAGAAGTTTTCACTTCAAAAATATTGATAATGCTTCAGCACGTGTTGTTTTACGTAAAAGGTCACTCTGATAAATCTCTCCATATTGTGTTAAAAAGTGTAACGATAAATCGGTTTGCATTGCCCCTGACCCTCCGCGTATGTAAACCCTACCGCCAGAGTAATAATGCCAACGGTCTCTGACATGTCCCGTCACGCGACACCGTAGTCTATGTAGGAAACACTTAGAAATATTTCTATTAGCTTTTGAAATAATCGAACTCTTGGTAAATTTTCGAAATCACTTGACACGCTTTATTCGAATATTTTTTAGAAAAAACCTTTTGAATCATTAATGGTTT
Source organism: Limnephilus marmoratus (assembly GCA_917880885.1). Classification (NCBI taxonomy): domain Eukaryota; kingdom Metazoa; phylum Arthropoda; class Insecta; order Trichoptera; family Limnephilidae; genus Limnephilus; species Limnephilus marmoratus. The sequence goes on along the minus strand of OU862920.1, from coordinate 48,484,833 downwards.
TTGTGTTTAATTCGTAGAACTCCATTTAATTTGTAAAAATGAAATTTAATAATATGTTCTCCAAGTTGACTCCATTGACGGCCGACATTGTCCAGCGGTAAGGTTCTTGACTCGCATTCCGAAGGTCGCGGTATCGAATCCCGGCGCGGCGTGGCAAATAAATTTTATTTGATTATTTCGTGTTATTTCACAATTTTTTCATTAAAAATAATATATAGTGTATTTCCGGCACGTTCCAGGGTGGAAAATACTCGAAGTATCGCCCTGGTGTAAGACCACCATTCAGAATTGAAACGTTGCTTGAAATGGCTTTAGCCGTGTTTGGTGACTAGATCTGAATGGCCAGGTACTTCCCTACCTTCCTCTTCCTTATCTCCTTCCCTCCCCAATACTATCAGCCTCACAAATTACCCCAATTGGGATTACCATAGTCTCACTGACTCCAGGCGGGAGTAGTCAAGACTCTTGTGTAATATTCATATAAAAAATAAATGAAAGTATTTTCGATGTTATTTTTGTTACAGCTGTTTCGGCTTAAAAGGCCATTTTTAGACTGTGGTTAAATCACTTTGAGACGACTCATTTATAGGTTTCTATATGTCAATTTTTGAAGGTGTATAAATTAATTTATCACCAGTTAAACCTCAGGCGGGCTAGAGCAGATAGAGAACTGCTTACGTTAATAAAAATCAGGAAAATTTCGTATCTGGGTCATATACTTCGAGGGGAGAAGTATCACTTGCTCCATTTAATATTGAAAGGCAAGATAGAGGGTCGCCGAGGGCCTGGTAGGAGACAAATGTCTTGGCTGCGAAATATACGAGAGTGGACTGGCATTAGAAGTGTGGAGGAGCTATTCCGGGCAGCGCAAGACAGAGAGACATTTTCAAGAACGATCGCCAACGGACCTGATAGGGCACACAAAGAAGAAGAAGAAGAAACCAATTTGCTGAGAAACTAATTGAGACAGTAGACCCTAGTGTGTCACTAGTGTCTGGTTTAACCACAGCTTAAAAATCATCTTGTAAACCGAAACAGCTGTAAAGAAATACAATAAAATACTTGCAGAATTTGGTAATAATATAGCATATAAGCAGTTTTTTCTATCGCCCCGAATGCAAAATATTGTGTTTTGTAGTACTAGGGGCAAACAAAAAGTAATGCCTTTTATTTTTTCTCCTTTAATTATCGAGATATGAAAAATGCAATTGCGTGGGTTAAAAAATTACACTATTGACGATTAATTTGTTTCTTTTCAATATGATCTCCGTCCATTTCCACGGCTTTGGCCCGTCTTTTAATAAGGGCATGAATCACAGTGTTGTAAAATCAAGGTCACAACCAGAACACCATCGCCATAAATTTCCCGGCCAATCACACAGTTTTGATTTTTTTATGTCCTAGGTGAGTTTGTGTGATGCAATTCCATTGACTGCCTCTTTGTTATCGTCATATTTTGTCTTCGGTCACAATTTTTTACAGAAACTAAGCGCTGCAAGTTTTGTGAGGCTATTGTTTTTCTTGTTTCTTTTTTCTGGCCCGTTAACTTTCTTTGGTACCCACCTAGCACAAACTTTTGTTGAATAATCGGTTGTCGAATAATCGTCATCACCCTGCTTTTACTGAGGGAACGAATGCGACATCTGTAATTATCTGGGTCTACTACCTGTTGACGCATAAAAGTTTCTACTGCAGCATATAGTAGAAGAAGGTTCGAAATTCAAAATGATCACTTTATTTAAGTACAAAAAAATAGGAGGCATTACTTTTTGACTGCCCTTAGTAATTAAGGCGAATAAATAGTTTTTTTTTTTCTTAAAAAAATATTCCCATTGGGCGTGTCCAGTGATTAAAGTTGTTTTTCTAAGCCCAGAAAAAAATAAAGTATCAGGCATATAAAAACTGTTTTAATGCTCAAAATCTCCTACTTCTGAACCTCTTTTGGTTATGGTTATTTTGGATAGCGTGGAAAATTAAGTTCGTTGGGAAATAATCACAATATATTTTTCGTTATTTGTTTTTGGGGTGTTATGCCGTGTTGCGCTACCTCCTTCTTTAGCCAACGTTTCGGACATCGTTGCAGTGTCCATCATCAGGGCAGATCCGGTAGATGTTGGCTAAAGAAGGAGGTAGCGCAACACGGCATAACACCCCAAAAACAAATAACGAAAATGCTTTTGGCCTTGAAAATCTTAAAACTTATCAATCACAATATATTTCAATGTTTTATGCCTGAACTTCGCCAAATAAAATAAAACACACTTTTTTGCAATATTTTTTTTAAAGAAGGAACCATCCATAAATTACGTCACACGAATTTTATGATTTTTTATCTCCCCCCCCCCGTTCCTGTCAAACATCGTCACATTTGTGAGACCTCCTCCCACTATTGTGACGTTATATATTTTGCAATTTTATATCTAAAAATAATCCGAACAGTAGTTCAATTTTTTTTTTACATGTGACGTCACAGGGCTGATGACCCCCCCATACCCCTTGTCACACAATGTCACACTAATCTATCTCCCCCCCCCCCCTTGAGGTGTGACGTAATTTATGGATGACCGCTAAATCAAAACAGTCTGCTGATGATAAGCGGGAATTTAAACCTTATCGCCTTCTACTTAAGGAGTGTTGTTGTTAATGGTCTTATAACAAATGTTACACGACGTAGTGCAACCAAGCGCTTCACCTTAAACTAACTTGTTGCGCGTTCACTAGGACTAGACTACTTTGTTCATAGTAAATCCAGACACTGACGTTACCTAATCTGCACCCGACGTTTTTGAAGTGAAACTTCTTTAGCACCGTTGTGATTTGAAACTCGGATGAAACTGAAACCACACTAAAAAGAGACAATCACATACATCTACAGGATTTAGCCAACGAGAGAATGAAACCTTACCGCATTGGCATTTGTTTATGAGCTCACTTTTCAAGGATCACTCACAATCTCACTTTTGATTGAGATTGTGTGGGCGGAGGTTTCACTTCTGCCGCGTATGAACTGCACTCGATTTTAATTGGTTACTAAAAAATGGAGTGTTTGGTTAGACGACCAATGGTATATTTTAGAGTGTACACGCCACCTGGCTCCACAACCCTTGTGTCATGAGATATATTTTAATATTTAGCGATTTTCACCGTTTCATCGCTGATTCTGGCGGTATCTTAATATGGAAGCCTTTTTAATGGTTTGCACAAATTAAATATAGTCGGCCAAGTCGACCACCTCTCGCGGAATTCTTCTAAGCGGGTGTCCCATCCATGAAAATGTATAAAACAATTTTTTTCATATGAATACCGCACAAGAGTCCCAACCGCTCCTGTCTGGAACATATGTGAGACCATGGCATCCCCAATTGGGGTATGTTGTGAGGCTGAAGGTAGTGGGGAGAGGAATGAGATGAGGAAGTACCTTGCTATTCAGATCTGGTCACTAAACACGGCTAAAGCCATTTCAAGCAACTTTTCAATTCTGAATATCTTACACCAGGGCGATACTGAGAGTATCTTCCACTCTGGAACGTGCCACAAATATACTATATATTATTTTAATTGAATTAATGTTGAAATAACACAAATTAATCAAATAAAATTTATTTGCCACGCCGGGATTCGATCGGAGTACGTCAGCCGTCAACAAAAAAATCTTAAATGGATAATCCGGAAAAAATTGTATTTCTTGTAATTTAGTATCTACCTACATAATATTTTCCCATGAAAAAACTTTTAATTAATTCTAAAATCAACATTATTTTCACAGTAATTGATGTTAACAAAACTATCCGTAACTCTCAGCTGTACCTATAAGCGGATGACGAAAAGATTGTCAAAATCTGAGATGGATTGTTTGTAGCTCCAGAACGACCTGTACTCTCTGGTTAATATATATTGTCTAGAAAATCACCTTCTCTTGAATGCAGATAAATGTAGCGTCATATCTTATTCTTGTGAGAAACACACAATATTATATCTCTACATAATTAAAAACAACATTTTAAACAGGGTAAATGTAATAAGAGATCTTGGAGTTCTATTTATAGTAAGCTTCTTTTTCAATCTCACGTCGATGAAATTGTTGGAATTTATACTTAGAGTAAGTTCAGTTTTCAAATATCCACATAAATTTAAGATTCTCTACATATCCTACGTCAGAAGACACCTAGAGTATGCTTCAAATGTCTGGAACGCTCATTGTTCTACGTAGAAATCAAATCTAGAAAGAGTTCAGAAAAAGTTTATGAAATATGTCTCTTATCGCCTGAGAAAACTGGTCACCCGACAATTGGTCCGGCGTCATTAGGTCCAGCGACAGTTGGTCCGACGACAGTTGGCCCGGCCGAAAGTTTAGAAGATGTTTTCTTCAAGTAAGTATGCAAAGAGGATATACGGCCGTACAATCAAAGTCGATATACTTATATCTGAAGGCATCTTGAGAGAAAATTCGCTGTATAATATTTTTACTAATAATTTCGACTCTCCGAAGTAGCAAGCGGCAATCACAAAATACGACATACTTATACGTGCAGTCGGCTTCCAAAAAAACGCTTAAGATTCTTACATGCATATAATATAACTTACGTACGTTCCCTAACGACCTAACAACCCCCCCGTAGAAGTGAAACCTTCAGAAAAGTAAAGTAGACAAGTGTGTTGAGGCTACGAAGCACCCCACGAAGAAGAGACCGATTACTTATACATTCTCTCGCAGATTAAATCCTATGGATGTAGGTGTTTGGCTCTTTTTAATGTCGCTTTTTCGTTTCATCGAGTTTCAAATCACAACGGTGCTACAAAAGTTTTCACTGAAAAAAAACAGTTAGAAAGAAACTGCAACCGGTGCCAATGCAAGTTGTTATAAATTAAACTGATGTACACAAACTTACAGCATAATGTATCTATTTTCCAAAATAGTTTTAATGTTTAATAAAGCTTACAGAGTAATTGGTGCAATACACAATCCGCCAATGATTAAAAACACGTTTTATTTAAATATGTATTTTGTGTTTCACTTTAGTATAAACGGTGCCAATAATTCGTGCCTAACGATGCTTGGGTTTTTGGTATTCCAATAAATTGTTTCCGCGGGCGGCGGTACCCAAACTCACCTCACAAATTATTTTTTCGTTTCGATTTTACGGTAATTAAATTAAAACTTGGATTTTAATATAATTTTCATCAATTTATTATGGGTATTGGTCAAGAGCTGAATTCCACACCGAAATACGGTTTTCCGCATAAATACCTGCCATTCATTTCCCATTCCTGTTTTAGTGCCGGAAAATATTATTTGCTTCTGAATTGTAAAAAAAACATTTGCATTATTTTGTCCGCTCCCAATAAAGTTCCAATATACCTATTCCATTTAAAAATATATTCTTTGTTATAACGTAGAAAGGGTAGATGAAATTTCTTAATAATAATGTGCCCTCCTGGCTTTACAGAATTAACGTAAGTTTTTTCTGATCTTTTAAAATATAGCTCTTCATTTTTTTCTCTTTATATTATACTAGTTGACCCGGCGAACTTCGTACCGCCTCGGAATCAATAACTGTTGTGTTAACTTATTAGCTGAATTAAATTCATTTTTTTTACTAAGTTAAAAATTAGACAATGAAGCAATAATATAATCGATGCGCAACTGTCCGTGTTTTGTTTTTGTCAGTATCACAGAGATGGCGTTGTGTACGGATTTATATTTTTTGCGATTTTTTTACTTTTCCATTTACTTACGGGAATTGCATTTCATTTTCGATATACGTTTGAGGGAGATTTATTATGATTATTGTATTTTTCCTTTAGAGGGGTTCAGACATACGTTCACCGTTTGTCTCATTTTCGACTATTGACATTTGGTGTGTAAGAAAGAGGGCAGCATTATATGTTTAAGAACAAAAGCAAAACAATCAGCGCATTGACATTTTTTGAAGTTTTTGAATTTTTGGAATTCACTCACTATTCAATATTATAGGTAATTATCACAATAATGCTGCAGCTCTTTCAAAAGATGAAAATGCGTTCCATACAAAATGTATGAGGAAAAGAATTTACTTCATAATTTGATATGATTTTAGGTTTTCACGGCCAAAAATTTTATGGTTATTTCCTTTTGGGGTATTATGCCGTGTTGCGCTACCTCCTCCTTTAGCCAACGTTTCGGACAGCGTTACAGTGTCCATCATCAGGGCAGATGTGTAAATGTTAGAGATGAAATGTGTGCTTAAGTACTTCGAAGCAATACCGTGTTGCCAGCACCAATCCACTGCGGGCTGGCATTACAGTATACTTCAAGATGGTTTTTTGTATTTAGCTTTGGTGTAGCCGTCAATTACCGGATGCCAAGAACTATTGAGCTTAGCTCCGTCGTCTCTATTAATGTTGATAGGATTTTTATGAATTTCAATTGCCTCTGTAATTAAGCGTGCTCTATAGGTTTTGGGTCTTCCCAGGACTTCAGGAACAAATCCGAAGTAATGGCCGGTTTCAATTAAATGCTTGGCGATTGCCGATTTGTCAGGGTGGCCAAGTTTACATGCTCGAAAGTGTTCCGATATCCTTTTGGAGATCGTCCGCTCTGTCTGGCCAACATAGACCTTATCACATCCGGAACAGCTGAGTTTATATACTCCATCTGTTTCCAGAGGAAACTTGGTCTTTGCAGACCTCAGTAGGTCTTGTATTTTGGTCGTGGTTCCGAAGACAGTCTTGATGCTTTCTTTCCTCAACAGTCTGGCAATTCTGTCTGTCACATTGTGAACATAAGGTAGGAAAGCACAGCCTTTAGGCTCTTGTTCAATTCTGTCTTCGTTTGGTGTAGATTTGGCTCTTATTATTTGCCTTGTCTGCCTTGCCGGGTAACCGTTACGCTCCAGTGCATCGGTGAGCTTAGTAAGTTCCGCTCCGATTTTTGTTTCTTCACATATTCTGGTCGCTCGGGTTACCAGCGTATGGATAAGTCCTCTCTTCTGCGCTGGGTGGTGATGCGAATCAGCATGTAGATACCGATTCGTATGAGTTGGTTTCCTATATACGGTGTGTCCTAGGCTACCATCTTCTTTTCGCATCACTTCCACATCTAGAAAAGGCAGGATTTTGTGGTTATTTTCCAACTCCATTGTGAACTTAATTTTACTGTGAAGTGAGTTAAGATGGTCTAGGAATTCGTTCAGTTTCTCTATTCCATGAGGCCAAATGGCGAAAACATCATCGACATAACGCCACCATACCTTTGGAACAGCCGAAGCTGTGTCAAGTGCCACTTCTTCAAACTTCTCCATAAAGAAGTTAGCTAGAACTGGCGACAACGGACTGCCCATCGCAACTCCTTCCACTTGCTCAAAAAGCTCACCCTGAAATGCAAAATATCCTGTTTTGAGACCGTGCTCAAAAAGTTTGCAAATGTCTTCCTCATATATCTCCCTGAGCATTGTCATGGAGTCTTCTAGAGGCACATTCGTAAAAAGAGAAACTACGTCAAAACTGACAAGAATATCCCTTTCATCAGTCTTAACCTTCTTAAGTTTACTGATCAGATCTGTGGAATCCTTAATCCACGATTCAGTTTTTCCAGTTTGCATCTGCAGTAGACTAGATAGGTATTGGGACAGTTTGTAAGTAGGTGCACCAATAGCACTGACAATCGGTCTCATTGGTATATCCTTTTTGTGAATTTTTGGAAGACCGTATAGGGCAGGAGTTCTGGAGGCTTTTACGAAAAGCCCAGATCGATCCTCTTTCCTAATACTGGAAGCTTTAACTAGCTCTCTTGTCTTCAAGTCAATCTTATTGGTGGGGTTGTTTTTAATCTTCTTGTAAGTGCCGGCATCGCACAGGAGGTCTTCCATCTTTTTGATGTAGTCTGCCGTATTAATCACCACAGTGGCATTACCTTTGTCGGCAGGCAGAACTAAGATTTCCTCATTCTGCCTATGCACCGATGCACTGGAGCGTAACGGTTACCCGGCAAGGCAGACAAGGCAAATAATAAGAGCCAAATCTACACCAAACGAAGACAGAATTGAACAAGAGCCTAAAGGCTGTGCTTTCCTACCTTATGTTCACAATGTGACAGACAGAATTGCCAGACTGTTGAGGAAAGAAAGCATCAAGACTGTCTTCGGAACCACGACCAAAATACAAGACCTACTGAGGTCTGCAAAGACCAAGTTTCCTCTGGAAACAGATGGAGTATATAAACTCAGCTGTTCCGGATGTGATAAGGTCTATGTTGGCCAGACAGAGCGGACGATCTCCAAAAGGATATCGGAACACTTTCGAGCATGTAAACTTGGCCACCCTGACAAATCGGCAATCGCCGAGCATTTAATTGAAACCGGCCATTACTTCGGATTTGTTCCTGAAGTCCTGGGAAGACCCAAAACCTATAGAGCACGCTTAATTACAGAGGCAATTGAAATTCATAAAAATCCTATCAACATTAATAGAGACGACGGAGCTAAGCTCAATAGTTCTTGGTATCCGGTAATTGACGGCTACACCAAAGCTAAATACAAAAAACCATCTTGAAGTATACTGTAATGCCAGCCCGCAGTGGATTGGTGCTGGCAACACGGTATTGCTTCGAAGTACTTAAGCACACATTTCATCTCTAACATTTACACATCTGCCCTGATGATGGACACTGTAACGCTGTCCGAAACGTTGGCTAAAGGAGGAGGTAGCGCAACACGGCATAATACCCCAAAAGGAAATAACTACTTCATAATTTGTTCATTCCAGAATTTTTCCGATGTTTTCATAGCTATTCTGCTATTCGGGGCCGAGACAAATCCAACAAATTAAAGATAAATAAAATCGGTCCAGCCGTTCGTGAGTTATAAATGGTGTAACAAACCCGACTTTGTTTTATACAGGGTGTCCGGGGGTAGAGTGCATTAACTTCGAGAGGTGATTCTACATGATAGTATAAGTAAAAAATATAAATAACTTTTTTGAAATTCCAACTTTTAGGGGTAGTTTCGTGGTAAAAAGATAAAATTAGACCGGCGTGCGCGGCCAGCTGTATTATTTTCGGCTGTTACGATACGGGCCAATCACTACCATACAATGTTATCACGATCATGCCCGGCATGCTCCCGGCAAGTAAGATTGTACCTCACACTAAGGATTTTTAGTAGGTAGATCTTTTTATATGGGAAAAAAAAATGTTGGAATTTCGAAAAAAGTTGTTAATCTACGTTACGTTGTATGTATCTGTTTGTGTTTTATTCACTTCTTATAGGTCTAATTATTATATTGTTTTTATTTGACTACAGCGAAAATGTCCTCAGTTAATTCTGATGTTGTATTTTTGAAGTGAAACTTCTTTAGCCCTGTTAGCGATTTGAAATTCAGATGAAACGGAAATGCGTCACAAAAATTTACTATTTGACGGTCCTCGGTTTTAATATAATGGGGTAAATTCACGACCACGCACAGGCCTCCAATAGCGCCGCGGTATGAAGCGCCCGACTCTCGGCGCTCAGAGAGACACCAAGCAAACGGAGGTCCGAAACCTACCAAATCCAAAAAAAATTAAGCATTTTAATTTTTGTCAAATAAATATCCAATCTTCAAACCACTTTAAAATAAAAAAAAGGCAAAAGAAAAGAAGGCGACATCTAGCGACTTTCTAGTTTCACTTCTACTGCGTGTGAACTGCATACTTTGATTTTTTTTTCGTTAATAATTTTTGTTGTTCGATAAGTTCCGTCAAAGACCGTTTCTAGATGAATACGTTTTGCTTTTAATGTTAGTTTTTATTTGACTTTTAGAGTTATATTGTAAGTATTTTAGTATTTGTGTGTTTAGTTCACTTTTTATAAGTTTAATTTTCAATGTTTTTATGTGACAGTAAAGTGTCCTCAGTCAACTATGATGATGTAATTTTTTTAAAGTTAATTATTTTTATTATTAAATATGTTGCGTCAATGTAAATCATAGATTATTACGTTTTGCTTTCAATATTAGTATAGTTTGAATTTTAAAGTTATGTTGTAATGTATGTAAGTATTTGTGTGTTTTATTAACTTTTTATGAGTCTAATTATTACAATGTTTTATTTGACAGCGAAATTGTATACAGTTAATTTTGATGTTGTAATTTTTTTTAGTTAATTATTTTTGTTAAATAAGTTGCGTCAAAGTAAATTATAGATTATTGCGGTTTGTTTTGAATATTGGTATTTGTTTGAATTTTACAGTTATGTTGTATAGTCTGTCAAATAAGAGTAGAAAACATAGGAGGGCGCCACTGTAGTTCAAATGGCAATACTAAACATATAACTCATGGTGTTGATGTAAAGCTGTGTAACCTACATTTTTATAAAAAAGTAAAAAGGCGTAAAAGTGAAAAAAATATTTTTTTCATTACAATATAGCTACCTACTGATCTCAAAATTAGAATGGCGTATAGGTATATTATTATTATACCTTCGCATTTTGTGTTAACATAATGAAGAAAAACGATAATGTAATAAAATATAAAGCACAGTTTAGAAATTGCTCACTTTAATTTAATACTAGCATAAGTACCTAGCGTTGCCCAGGCTTTAGATCGTGTCTCTAATTTTAGATCTAAATATATTTAACTAACTCATTCAGATCTAAAAGTAGTGTAGGTAACTAAACTCACCGTTAGTGATTCTTCCTTTCTATCTACTGTTAAATTCAAAATTATGTTAAATTAAATGAAAGCAATTCGCTTTTTGAAACACCTTTTAATCAAATTTATGTCATAAACCAATAATTTGGTTTATTGTGTTCTACACATTCAGTGACATTGCACTTTAAAGTAATATTTGACAGTTAAATTGGTGTTGCCAGTCTAAAAATTTTGTAGTTCAATTTTTTATATTTTCTATTCTTATTTGACAGACTATACGTATCTTAGTATTTGTGTGTTTTATTCACTTTTTATAGGTCTTATTATTACAATGTTTTTATGCGACTGCGAAAGTGTCGTCATTTAATTATTATGTTGTAACTTTTTTTAAAGTTAATTTTTTTTTTTAATAAGTTGCGTCAAAGTAAATCATAGATTATTACGTCTTGGTTTCAATATTAGTATCTATTTGTTTGAATTTTAGAGTTGTTTTTTTTGTGATTTATTCACATTTTATTGGCCTAATTATTGCAATGTTTATATGTGACAGTGAAAATATCCTCGGTTAATTTTGGTGTTGTAATTTTTTTATTTTAAAGTTGCATCAAAGTTAATGGTGGGTGGTGAATAGCAAGGAGCGTGTAGCTTTTACAATTTGAGTAATGTGTTGCGAGTGGGGAGTGGTGAGTTGTGGGTGGCGAATGGTGAATGATTAGTGGTAAGTTGTGCGTTGTGATTAATGCGTGGTGAGTGAAGACTTGTGATTTGTTAGTGATGCGTGGTGAGTGGTGAGAAATGCGTTATGAATAATATATGAGTGGTTACTTACCTAGCTCCTTCGAGTACCAGACGAGAGCAGTTGGAGGTTCCAATGTTGATTGCCATGGCGGGCAACAGGCTGTTGATGAGCAGGCCGAACCCCAAGCAGGCGGCCGAGTACCCGTCAGCCGCGGCCAAGCTCGCGCTTATGCTGAGAGTAGCGGTCATAGGGCGACGTACCCAAATGAGGGACAGCAGTATCTTCACGTTAACCACTAGCGACCAGGCGCACAGGGCCACCAGGAAGAACACCACCGTCACGTACACCGCCAGCTCTTTGTTCGTCGATGGGAATTGTGTCGGGGGTTCTTCAGTGCTCGCATTCACGGCGGTGCGGACACTGCGGTTGAGGTATCTCGTTATCATCGGGTGCGTCATCTTCATTTTATTTTTCGGTAACGAAATCTGGAACAATTGCAAAAATAAAACTTTAATATTTCTGATTTTTGTTAGAGACAATAAGTGTGTGTTGTTTGGTCTGTCCTCTTTGCCTACCCCTGTCGGAAACGACGTGATGGTTAGTTACTTAGGAACATTGATAAATATTTAAGTGTGTGACCTCTCCAATGAAAACAATGGATGCGGAAAACGTATTATCTAACCAAAGTTTGCTACTTTTTGAAGTAAAGAAAGCTTCCCTGTAGGGGCAAGAGAGAGAGGTGCGAGCACACATTTTCTTTCTCTCTTTCTCTCATAACCAGTTACGTTACACAGTGTAGGTCTATTGTCGGTATCACTCTGTAGGAGCAAGAGAGAGCAGTGCGCGCGCACACTTTCTTTCTATCTTCCTATCATGTAGATAGAGCAGAAGTTTTACTTCAGTTGTGTGGTCTAAAGCACACTAGTTTTTTTATGTGCACCTAGCACCGTCCATCGATAAAGGATATATCTAAAATCTCGAGAACTTGTCGTCTTTCCAGATTGCTAACGTACCAACAAAAATTCACGACATATAAATTAAAAACACTTCGGATGGGTTGTTTAAAAAAATTTGAACAATTCATTTGATATTTTAAGTTAATTTTCATGTTCTGTGAATAAATATATAATATATTTGTTCAAACCGGTCGGTTTTAAACATATGTACAAGCGTTTCAAACAAAGTAATATTGTTTCATTTATGTATATTGTATAACCACAAAGTTATAGCTACATTCAAAAGTACTAAGTATTTTAGTAAATTATTGCTGTCACTGGCGCTGTTACCTTCCTGAATACTGAGCGAAAGGGACAATTGCACATCAGGCTGATAATACACGAATGTTTTGTTGATTTTTTGTATTTCCCATTTTTCTCCCCCAAAACTGGACCAATTTTTGTGAAATTTGACCAACTCTATTTGAAGAAAATATTATATGTCTGTACGTTTTGCTTTTCTTTGTAAATATGTATTTTTATTTAATTAAAATGAAGACAATTTTAGCGAAACTCAATCGAAAATGTGGAGACAGAAAAATCAGAAAATGATATTGGCACCTCTGGGACTCAAACCCAGGTCTTCATTTAATTAAATATTATAATTTGAGATTTTATTCATAAAGTTAAAAATTAAAAATAATTCTTCACCCTAGACTTGCAGAAAAGTCAACAGATGTCGCATGTTAAAAATAAAATGGATAAAAATTTATCCAGACACTATCTAGATAGCATTTAGTTCGGGTTGAATCTTGCAATCATATATAAAAATAGCAGCCAATAACATGTGCTTTAAGAAAATGAAGATAATTTTGATAGTTCTTAGTCGAAGTATGATACAGTTAAAAATGACCGAATTTGATATTGACGCCTTAGCTCCGTTGGTAGAGCACTTGCCATGTAAGTAAAGGGTCCTGGGTTCGAGTCCCAGTGGTGCCAATATCTTTTTCTGATTTTTCTATCTCCACATTTTCGATTGAGTTTCGCTAATATTGTCTTCATTAATTAAATATTATAATTTGAGATTTTAATCATAAAGTTAAAAATAAAAAATAAATATATATTTTTATTTTGTATACTGTTGATGGCGTTCAAGCAGGGCAACTTTAACGGTTTTTTGAGGGTCCTAACTCTTGTAAGAAGTAACTTATCAATAAAAGCAAAATATACCTTTCAATTTGGGAGGCAGGAATGGGTACCGCCGCCCCGGGAACCTTTATTAGATAACCAACACCTCTGCCATAGGTCACCCCAAGTGGTTCGCCACGTTTGGTGATTTAGCAGGGATGCCCGGGTTCATGGGGTGAGGTTTGTCTAGGTCTTGAAGGCGGATGACCAGTACATACTGAACCCCAGATTCCCACCCACCCCTTAAACCCTTTTCCTTCCCAGAACTCTCCTCTCCTTCCTTTCCTTAAAAAAACCCTCCACAGCATCCCCAAAGATGACATAGGCCCTCAGGGAAATTATTTTCTCCTGTGTGGAGCTCATGTAAAAAAAAAAAAATACCGACACGATAGTGGTCGATATCTATATTATATTAAAAATATATATATATATATATTTATACTAGTGTTAACCCGTTCAATCGCAGGAGACTACATTTATCCCGGCTCACATACGAGTAGGCCTCGTATAAATCGCTGTAACTCCTTTACTATTGTGGTAACACACATGTCAGGATGCTGTATGCTGCGTATCCATATCACGTCGGGGTCACCAGTTGAGGGAGCGCGACGTGATCACGTCGGGGTCACCAGTAGAGGGAGCGCGACGTGATCACGTGGGGGTCACCAAAACTGGTGACCCCGACGTGATACACCACTCTTTTGGTGGCGAAGTTAATAATGATGTGTCGCCACACTATCATACTGGAATTAGGTGTTAGAAAGGCAAAACACCTTGCTTAATATTCAAATCTAAAAAATAATTACCAAAAAAGTATAATATACTAGCAGGTACCCGGCATGCATTGCTATGCCATTTAATAAAGAAATTGTTTCTCTTCGCGTGTCCTTTCCCATTCGTCGCGTTTCCCTTCTGCTTCCCCTTCCTTTCTCGCGTCGCGTTTCCCTTCTGCTTCCCCTTCCTTTCTCGCCTCCCCTTTCCCTCTCGCGTTCCCACTCGCGTTTCCCGCCTTCCCCACCTTCCCTCTCCCCACTTCACTCCCCCCTTTCCCCCATCCCGTGAACCCCCTTCCCGATTTCCCCTCCCCTCTCCCTGGTTCCCCTCCCCCGTCCTGCGAATCCCCTACCTGAGTTCTCCTCCCCCTCCCACATTGCATACATTCATTCCCGGTACATTCAGTTTTAAAACAGCTCGCGTGACACCTATTGCAGTTTTTATACAAATTTCGTAATGCCAGAACTCACCAGTAGTTTTATACAAACCTTGTCCTGACAATAATGAACATACAAAAAAAAGAATTATCCAAATTGTTGCAGTCGTTCGGAAGTTATGCGCGTACATACATTTCGATGATTCATTTTTATTTATATATAAGATAGAAGATAGATAGATTTATAAAGATAGAAGATAGATAGAAGATAGATAGATTTATGAAACCAAAGTTTTGAATCGCAATTTGAAAAAAAAAAATTAAACTTTGGGAATTTTTTATTAATTATTTTCATATGGAACGATAAAAAAGTGAGATGATAATTACGTTTATAATAAATTTGTCTAATAAACTATGTAGATGTTTTAATTTTTTTTTGTTTTCAGTAATTTTAGTTTGAAAAAGTCAATTTTAACCTTTTTTATGTTTGCATTCAAAATTTTATTTTTAAAAATTATATGTTAATTTCGAATTGTAAAATTTTGAAGCTTATAGCATCACCTTTCATAAATAGTTTTCAGAAATATTCCACGTATTTGCATTTTATTGCAAAGCGGAAATATTTTGACCATCTGAAAAAGACTCCAGTTACTAATATCTACAGCCTGTATGTCGGACGAATATCTACAGCTCATATGTTGAACTAATATCTACGAACTTCAGAGTGTTGACTAATATCTACAGATCGTAGGTTGGACTAATCAGCTAAATGTGTCCAATAGTCCTGTATTAGGGATTTTTACATACATACTTACATAAATTAAGTTTTTTTAACTGCATACGCAATATTACGTTATTCCAATATGCTATACATAATTGCAAATCCAACCTCTGCCAGTGCTGTAGATATTCGTCAACACTTTGGTTCTCATAGATATTAGTCAGCAGTTTGAGCTGTAGATATTCGTCAACACTTTGGTTCTCGTAGATATTAGTCAGCAGTTTGAGCTGTAGATATTCGTACGCACTTTGGTTCTCATGGATATTAGTTCGATTTTTTCAGTTTTTGGAATTCCTGTAGATATTAGTAGACGCCTCCCTGAAAAATACACAGAATTTCTGAAAGGTTAAAAACCAGAGAGGAAATTGGGGTACACGTTTGTAAGGACAAAATGCCACCCGGTTTTCTCTTAATTATTTGGAAGTCTGGACGCTCGACTGGACCATGTTCGGATTCATGGCTTTTTCAAGCATAGGTAATTTGTGAAAAATCGCGTTAATTTATTAACCACATGTGAGCGGCTTTTACTAAGCTCGACGCTAGCTCACTTGTGAGCGCTCTAATATCATCCACGCCGGAATTTTTTGCGATGCGATTTCAAAATTTTTGCTTTGAAAGCTGTCGAGGACGAAATCAGAATCGATTGCGCTAATAACACTGTAGTTGCTACTTTTTTATTCATCTACCTACTCACTGACTGTCTATTTATCTGCGCTTGTCGAAATTCATTTTCGTAGAACGGCATACCAAAAATGAAAATATGTGATTTTAGATTTTCACGGCAAACATAATATATTAGTTATTTATTTTTGGGGTGTTGCGCTATGTTATGCTATCTCCTTATTTAGCCATTGTTTTGGACAGCGTTACAGTGTAGTGTAGTCAGGGCGATATGCTTCGTGTAACTCTAAGTGACCAGCTCAGGTACGGGGGCTCCATCGAAACCAGAGTTAATTAGCCTCTCAGAAACTGGGCGTACTGTACAGGGTTCGCAGATACTTTAATACAAGTACACAACTGCTAACGCTGTACAAATCGCAAGTGCGCCCCACGGTTGAATTTGGCAGCCACCTCCGGTCTGGAGCCCAAAATACCTAAAAAAAACGTTGACTCTGTGCAGAAACGGGCGGTCCGTTTGATAGATTCTCCCATCTTAACAGACGGACTGCAATCTTTAGAGCACAGGCGTCAGGTGGGAATGCTGTTCTTGTTCTACCGGTATTACAATGGAAGATGCTCCGAGGAACTAGCGTCATTGATCCCCTCGGCACCGGTGCATAGTCGGGAAACACACCAAACACGCGCCCAACATTTGTACACGGTTGACGTTAGTCACATGAGAACGGGTCGTTTCTATGACTCGTTCTTGAGTTCAACGGCTCGGCTGTGGAACGATTTGCCGGCCTCTGTGTTTCCTCCATCCTACAACATAGGTCTCTTCAAGACCCGTGTTCACTCCTTCCTTTCCTCAAAAAGACCCTCCACAGCATCTTCAAAGATGACATAGGCCCTGAGGGAAGTTATTTTCCTCAGGGCCTCCTGTGTGGAGTTAATGTAAAAAAAAGGGCAGACATTCGCCCTGACTACTACACTGTAACGTGTGCACACATCTGCCCTGGTGATGGACACTAACGTGTGCACACATCTGCATTGATGACTGTAACACTGTCCGAAACGTTGGCTAAATAAGGAGTTACTGCAGCACGGCATAACACCCCAAAAATAATTAACGAAAAAATAATAAAGTTAACTATTACTTTGAAAAAACCTTTTGATCATAATTTTTCGTGTATGGTGTGTATTCAGATTTATGTCGAAATAACAAAACAAGTACATAATATATTCTTTTCAATTTTTTTTTGACAGTTTTGTCCAATGGGACACTTTTTATTTAGATAAATTTAGCTATTCTGGGGAAACGGCTTACCGCACAAAACATGAAAATATATTTGCGAGGAAACCTCTTACGATTTAATAATAATAAGGAATACATTTTCTGGCAAACGGAAAGCGCTTTTATTTGGATAAATTTATTTTATAGATAAATTTAGCTATTCTGGGGAAACGTCTTACCATACAAAACATGAAAATACAATTGCAAGGAAACGACAATAATAACAGTCGGAATAATAACACATACATTATCTGGTAAACAGATGGCGTTTGTATTTCGATATTTGATTAAAACTCATCAAGGTAACTTTCGCGCAGATCCGCAAATTCTTGCCTGACAGTTGGAGGTATTTGACGATTTTTCTAATCCGACGTTCAAGCGGTCAAAAACCTATTAAAAATTCTGTCTTTGTCTTCTTTTCCTTTCTCTTTAATTTCTGCGCTGAAATAAAACCCCCTTAATCTGGCAACCACTTCTTGTGAAGAAGAAAAAATTCATCTATCAAAAATATTGATTTTGTGGTTTTCAAGTCTTACAATATTCACCGATAATTTTACGTCAGTTCTAAATAAAGGTGAAGTTATTAACAACAACAAAAAACTGGCAATAAGACGATGATCCTCCGGCGATAAACATAAAAGATCGCGTAAATAAATACTTGAATATTGGTGAATGTTTACTTTAAAAATCTATCAAGGATTTATAATTTTAATGTTCGGTAGCGTCCATTCCGAACAGATGTAGAGAGCAGAATTTGTTTCAAATTCCGGTCGTTAATTAACAGTATTGGCAACAGTACGTCTACAATCTTCCTTCTTTATCCTGATCGATGTCAAGGTCGAGGACTTTCAGGACAAAGAAAACATAAATAAGAATGCATTAAGTTCCTTATTTTCGAGCATACATTAAAAATGTTTCTTTAACCACTCCGACCCCTAAGCTTGTTTACACGACAATATAACAATAGCAGTCAAATACAATACGCGTGTTTTCCAGCTAACGCGTATGTTCCTACAGAAATCGTTATAACTCAGTTATCGTTCTAGTGACAATCCTAAACCAAAAATTAGAAGATTCATATTAAATCAAGCTTCACATCTCTGTTCAATGAAAATACATAAAAAAGACTTATTTTGTAGAAACAGTTTTTACCCGCCATGGAAAAAAAGTGAAGTGACAAAATTGTTTATTATACAGTTAAACGATAGGAATAAGTATTTTTTTTACATAATCCATGATTTTAATACCGTTTTCACATAAAAACATCACGTGAGTCATTTTAACATTTTTTTAATGTTTGCATTCTAAATTTTAATATTTACAAATGCTAATATTTGTTTGTAACATAACAATTTGAAAGCTTTTTCATAACCTTTCAAAAACAGTTTTTAAAATTCGGCTGCGTACAGAAATATTTCATTTAAAGAGCTTTAATTGCGAAGCGGAAATAACACATTTTTTTATAAATCTGGCAGTTCGTTTTTAATTCAAAAAACCTGCAAAATGGCAAAATGGGTGGTTAATGAATCCCACATAAATAGCATTAAAAGAAACTAACAAAGCTTAATGTACTACATTAGAAACATATGCAATACACAAATTAAAAATGATCTATATAAATTCTACTATGCTATTTGCCAATCGAGCATAGAATTTGGGATTATCGGATGGGGATCTGCCTCAAATATCCACATGAAGCAGCTCTGTAAAATAATCCTGAAAGTACCCTAAAGAAAACTTTAAAAACTTTAATGGGTTCAACATTTTAAAACTGTACTAACTATAATGCACTACTCAAATTTAAAAAAATATGAGTACCTTGCTAACCAACACACCTACACTACAAGGATGAAACTTCAAATCTACTAAAGATCCCAGAATTAAATACGTCTTTTGGCCAGAAAAACCATAATTTCCATGCTATAAAATTATATAATGCCCTTCCAATTGAAATTAAAAACAACCTGAAGACACAAAAGTAAAAAAAGAGACATCAAATTATGGCTAACTAAACATGAAGATGAGGAAATCATTAAAATTATGAAGTAACTCCAACGCAACCCACAGACAACAAACATAAATATTTTATTATTTTATTTATTGTTTATTTTGTGGAAACCAACAAACTAGAAGATGAGGAAATCATGATCAACACCGCCTCGAAACAGGAAACCTCGAAATGAGGAGGATTGTGAACAAACTAGTTTACTTTGTATTTCTACTTTAATTTATATTGTAGAAAAAAAATCAGAAAGTGCAATTCACATGCAGTAGAGTTAAACTAGAAAGTCGCTAGATGTCTTTTTCTTTTCTTTTGCCTGCTTATTTTAAAGTGGTTTGAAGATTGGATATTGATTTTACAAAAATAAAAATGTTTATTTTTATTTTTTAAGTAAAACTTCTTTACGCACGCTTGACTTGGGGAGTAAGCTGATGCGTGACGAGCGCGTTATGAAAAGTGTGATCGGGCGAGGCAAACGGAAGTTGAGAGGGAGATATAAGTTAGTGAAGTTTTACTACAGTCGTGTGGTCTAAAGAACATTCGCTTTTTTTAATTGGTAGGTTTCAAACCTTCGTTCGCTGGATGACTCTCTGTGCGCTCAGAGTCGGGCGCTTCATACCGCAGCGCCATTGGTGGCCCGTGCGTAATCGTGAATTTACTGCATTATATTAGAACCGAGGACCGTCAAATAATAAATTTTGTGCCGCATTTCCGTTTCATACGAATTTAAAATCGGGGCTAAAGAAGTTTTACTTAAAAAATGTAATGCAATACAGATTCAAATACCACATTATTGTGAAGCGGTATTGCATTGTTCAAATCAAAGATATTTATATATAAGTAGATGTGCTTTCTGCAGTTTTTACTATGTGGGACTGCGTTTCCGGGTGTCGCCGATGTTGTTTACCAATTAACAAATAAACTAAATGAACGAATAATTAACGAATAAACCAAACGAACGTTAAACTGAATGAACGAATTCTTTCCGTATTCAAACAATGTTGTTAACCAATACTAATGCACATCTTCAAAAAATCAACGAAATGAACAAATTATTTTTGTATGCAAACTACTCTAATTAGGGCGTAGTCCGCCGACAGTTGCGCAGAGACCATAGCATATCTCTTTTGTATTTGAATATCTTTGGTTCAAATCAAAATATTCGTTCTTTAATTAGTTACTTTTATTGCCGCCTACAACGTTCGAGTACAACAGAGTCTGCACAGTTAGAGTTGAAAAATCTGTAACCACATTTGCTCATGTTCAAAATGGAATGGTTCGATAACATCATGGTTCGTATGAAAATTACATCATTGATAATATTGTAGACTGTACCCGACTAGGAGTTTAAATTAACCATTTTTGTTCTTGAACGTTTGTTGAAAATGATGAAACTCTAACATTTCCAGGGAATTGGTTTTGTGTTGGAATCGAGAATATTATGATTGAATCGTCAGAGAATGTCAGTTTAAAAAAAATATCACAAATTAATATGCTTTGTATTTAGCGTAGCGTTTTCGTCAACATAATGTCCCCTGGTTAGCCTAGCACTTTTGGTTCGGCTGTAAAAATGTTCAGTTTGGGAGACAGCCTTTTTCAGAGCTATTAAAAATAGCTGCTACTTTGGCATGTTGGTTAACTAAACTGTGTCTAGTGGTATGAAAGGGTTTATAAACGAATTGGTATTGACATTATTGTTTAGTGCGTGTGACTATTACGACCATGAAATGAAATCAGTTTCAGCAAGGCTTTCGGTAGTGTAGTTTCGGCCTGTCAATAAGTGAGATAATGATTTAAATATGAAAAATTACTTCAAATACCAATCTAATATGAAACAGCTTTATCATTTTTAGATTTTTTCTTGAACAGCTATAGCTTATATTTTAAATGGGAATATTAAATTAATATTTTTTTTACATTAGCTCTACACAGGAGGCCCTGAGGAAAATCTGCGAATCAACGTGTTCAGAAGTGTCGGGCGTATGAATCCATCCCTCCAATTGCGGTGTAAGGCGTCGAGAGAGTCTGCCAGCCAAAAGTGTAACACGTTTTCAAATGCGTCCAAAATATTTTTTTTGTTTAATGTGGCAACTTGATTTCTAGTTGCCAATGAATTTGAAATATAGTTGTGATAAACGTTTAGATTAATAATAGTTGATCTGTTCATTTAAGAGATTATTATGAACTATTAAATTGTCTAATATCAAAGAATTAAAAGTTTTGATATTTTTGATAGTATATAAATTGGTATGTATTTACGTATGTCACTTTAATTAACCTTTCTTAAGCCGCCACTACCCGAATTTCTACAGATTTTTTACATATCTCCCTTAAACACTTTAAATTTTAAAGCTCTGAAAAAATATTATTCTTGAAGATAAATCTAGACATTCCCCGCAAATTATTATAAACACTTTTGTTTCAGTTATTTTACGAGTTATAAGTATGAAAAAATTCAAAGTGTTTCTTTAAATGCTGTTTAAGACAACCCCCGCGAGATGTTTGCTCTATTTTAAACGAATCGTGGTTTATTTTCACATCGATTTTATCGCTTTAAATATTGGCGCGCTCCTTTAACATTCGTAATTACATATCTCTCCATCTTCTTCTTTTTTAGCTCTGTTAATGCTCCTTAAGAAAGTCTATTTTTTCACTTTATTTCCACGGTGACCGGACAACTCAGAATCATGCTTCAACATCTGCTTTGAAAAGTCATCAAAACTGATAAAACAAAGATTAAATGTGTTGCGTTAAGTTAGATTATGGGCTATTTCTAAAAAAAATCATTACTTTTAATGACTTTTCAAGGGGGGTGGTTGTCACGGAATTGTTTTCACACATCGTGAAAATAGCCGAAGAACAGTGATTTATTAAAAATTATTAACAATCGATACGATAATAAATTGAATGGAGCAAAGCCCCGGCAATTTTGAGGACCTGGATTCAATTCCTAGATCCGAATCTTTTTCTGATTTTTCTATTTCAATTCTTCGTTTGAGAGTCACTTCAATAATTAAAAAAATTTATAATGTTTAAAACTCACCTAAAATCCCTCACATTTTTATAAACGTAAACAAATTATCTTTTGGTGCAAACCTTGATGGAAAAATACAACGACACCCGCTGGGACGCTCCGAGGACCTGTTGCTGAGTTAGCCATTGACGGGGGAAAAATATGCAAAGAATATCACAAAATGTACAGTCGCCTTAAAATACATGCAACTGTTATGTTATGTACAATAAATGCTATTATGTCATCGAGAATAAGAAATACTAATGCTATCTGAAACGCAATTGGCACACACATAAAAATATTACCGCAATCTGTATAGCTGTTCAAAATGGTCCCAAATATCAATAATAATTAATAATAATTTACAATATTAATAATTTCGCCGCTCCTTCGCTGGATAGTCAAAATTCTAGATAACATTTGTGAATAATTAAAGAAACAACAATGATCTTACCAGTTATATCTCAAATTATATCTCGAGTCCAAAATCCGCAGCGTAATTAAAGAAAAGTTTTTTTTTTAATTGTGTTTCTCAAAACTTTGGCACTCTATTTCACACGGTTAGTGTTCACTTTTAATTTATATATTAAAGACTCGATTCACGCAATTATAGAATTTTTGTTACCGGTTCTTTGTCCAAATTATTTGTTATTGTAGTTAAACTCGCGCCAACAGGAGGAACGTGGAAAGCTTCAAGAAAATATGTTCAGGGCAACTTTAAATGGATTGTATTTAATATGTACTTGAATAGTTACTTTCTCTTGTTTAACGTTTTAAATGACACTGACCTTTATAGAAAACCATTTTTCTGGGATTTGAAAAATGTATTGATCTATGGAAAAAAAGTGCAAGCAATTTTGATTATCACATCGCGAGTTGATAAAAAAAGTTTGAAAAAATTCGGTTAAAACTGTTCAGAAGCGGAAGTTTAGGAGCAGCTAGCGCGCGAGAGGTCTTCTACGGTAGGCTGGTGCACGAGATTTGGAGATGCTACGAGACTGGATCCGAGCTATGATAAATGTGTATTTTTGTATGCACATCGACAGGAGTGGTGCAATTCTGGTCCCGTGTAAAAAGGGCGCACGTTCCGTGCAAGCGGGAGGCACGCCCCCTGGTGATGTAATAGTGTTTTTGCCCGGCGCTCTGATATTGGCAGTTTAAAAGTTGATGAATGTTGAGTGATATTTTCTGCTGCATCTCACGCTGGCGCTGTAGGATTCGTCGGTGTTCGTCAGTCTGTCGGGTTCCCCCCACCCCCCTCGCCGCCCATCCTCTTTTCCACGGCGCCTAGCGCCAGGGTGCACTTTTGAAAAACTTTATCACCCCATTTAAATGATGACCGGACAACTCAGAATCATGCATCTTCAACACCGCCTTTGAAAAGTTATTAAATAAAATGGTTATATTGATTACGTTAGGTTAGGGGCTATTTTCAATTTTTTTCACAACTTTTAATGACCTTTCAAAGGGGTATTGAAGTTTGCATGATTCTCAGTTATCATTAAACCCTTTAAATACCGAAGATAAATGACCGATCAGCGGCTGAATTGGTATCGCGTCTGGATCCCACAGCGAGCGCCGTGAGTTCAATTCCTCGGCTAGCTAAGTCCTCCATCACGAAATAAGCAACATTTTCCGCTTCTGTATTGGTGCTAGATTTAAAAAAAAAATATTCGTGACGTGTACTATCAAATTCGTGACGTGTACTATTAATAATAATAATGAGTTTTTAAGAACAAATGAGTTTTTCTGATATATCGGTTGAATTGTTAGCCAAAATTATAAAAAATACTCATAATTGGAAAGCCACGGGTTGCGATTGGATACATAATTTTTGGTACAAACGTCTAACTACTTTACATCCTCTTTTTGCAAAAAATCTTTCAAAACTTGTCAGAGAACCTCAAAATTTTCCCAATTTTCTAACTAAGGGCATTACTTATATGTTGCCTAAAAGCGAACATATTAATAATCCCTCTCAATATAGACCCATTACATGTCTACCGACAATATACAAAATTTTAACCTCTTGCTTGACAGATTTAATATATACTCATTTGGATGAAAAAAATATTTTATCTGAACAACAAAAAGGTTGTCGCAGAAAACATATGGGATGTAAAGAACAGTTAGTTATTGATTCTGTAATTTTAAAACAAATTCAAAATCAAAAGCGTAATTTACATACTTGTTATATAGATTATCAAAAAGCTTTTGATAGTGTCCCGCACTCGTGGCTAATCAAAATATTAAAAATATATAAAGTTAACCCAATTATAATTAGCTTTTTGAAAAATATTATGTCCTTTTGGAATACAGATTTGCTAGTTAATTTAAAAGGTAAGAAAATAGTAGTACCGGACATTTCAATAAAAAGAGGGATTTTTCAAGGAGACTCATTGAGCCCTCTTTGGTTTTGCTTAGCATTGAATCCCCTTTCTAAAATGTTAATTAAAAGCAAGTTTGGAATAAAAATTAAGGGTAATACAAGAGAGAGTAGTATAGTTTCACATCTATTATATATGGATGATATAAAATTATTTTCAAATTCTGAATCAAATTTAGAGAAAATGATTAAGGTAGTTAAAATTTTTTCAGATGATATTAAAATGACTTTTGGTTTAGATAAATGTAAAACTATCCATATAGAGAAAGGCAAAATTGTAGATGGAGACGAGGGTATATTTAGAAATTTCAAAATTCAAAGTATGAAAGGGGATGAGGTTTATAAATATTTAGGATACCCGCAATCGAATAGATTAGATCACACTAGTATTAAAAATGATATTAGGATTAAATTTCAAACTAGGATCAGAAAAATTTTAAAATGCAATCTATCTGCTAAAAATTTAGTAAAAGCAATAAATACTTGGGCAATACCTCTACTAACGTACTCATTTGGCATAATTAAATGGTCCAATACAGATTTAGATAGTTTAGAACGATTAATTAGAACTACATTAACAAAATTTAATTGCCATCATCCAAATTCAGCTATAGAACGAATTAATTTACCTAGAAATTTAGGAGGTAGAGGTGTAGTCAAAATAACATCTTTGAAACACAATCAGGTAGAAATGCTTAGAAATTTTTTCCATAGGAAAGCTAATAGCTCAGAAATGCACAAAATAATTTGCAAGGCAGATAGAAATATTACACCTTTAAATT
The DNA here is from genome assembly GCA_917880885.1 of Limnephilus marmoratus. Taxonomy (NCBI): domain Eukaryota; kingdom Metazoa; phylum Arthropoda; class Insecta; order Trichoptera; family Limnephilidae; genus Limnephilus; species Limnephilus marmoratus. The sequence goes on along the minus strand of OU862920.1, from coordinate 48,459,358 downwards.
TATATGACGAGAATGCCAACATTCTTATAAATACTAACCAGGAATTATTAGATTCCTGGTCAAATAAAATTATTCACGCAAAACACTTCAATTATCTCAACCAAACGTATGTTGACAAACTTTCGTCAAACAAATGGTTGAGTATTGGAGAGTTGAGCGCAGAAATAGAAGGATTTATGCTTGCAATTCAAGATAGAGTCATTAATACTAAAAATTATAGAAAGCATATAATCAAAGATATAAATCAAATTGATGATTTATGTAGAAAATGTTTGGCTTTTCCCGAAACTATAGAACATATTATATCGGGATGTTCTATATTAGCGCCTTCCGAGTATACATTTAGGCACAATCAGGTTTTAAAAATAATTCACCAAAGTTTGGTAATTAAACATAACTTGATTGATTGCCGTAATGTAGTACCTTATTATGAATATGAACCAAATTCATTTATAGAAAATGAATTTTATAAAATATATTATGATAAAACTATACTAACAGACAGAACAATTAGTCATAATAGACCTGATATAGTTTTACATGACAAAATTAAAAAAATAACTTATATCATTGATGTAGCTATTCCAAATTCCTGTAATATTCAAAAAACTGTTTCTGAAAAAATTAGAAAATACACAGATTTAGGAAATGAGATTAAAAGAATTTGGCATTCTCGGACTATAAAAATATTACCATTTGTTATTTCGGCCACTGGCATAATACCTAGGAATCTGATTCAAAATTTAAGCATATTAGATTTGTCAAAGAATTTGTATATAAAAATGCAAAAAGCAGTAATTTTAAATACATGTAGGATTACAAAAGATTTTTTAAATATTTATATTGAGGGATCAGTAGGATTTATAGGTTCAATTAGAAATGCCACAGAGCCGAACCCTCTGATATGAAAATATCTGGAGTCGGTGAATTATATTCCCATTTGGTCTCTAGTAGGTTGACATGTTGTTCTTGTATTGTTTTGTATTTATAATACTTATATAGTGCAATTGCATAACGTGGATTCACTATAGTCACAATCCAATGTAGTGTCAGTTAGAATTTGAAATTAAAACACTTTTGTACTTTCTTCCACTAATTTATATTTCACCAGGACCGGTTTCATCCTATTACGGACATTTTCAGACTGGTAGTTGAAATTCTTATGCTACGGTATTTATACACACTTATGCAGGGGTACACAACATTGTCTCTATATAATGAATGTTTCTATTTTGTTAATTTTAAGGTATTATAAGTTATTTTGTTAATTTTAATTAGTATTATAAAGTTTAGTTTAATAAACTTTATAGTTTAGTTTAATAAACTTTATAATTACCTGTATGTACCTAAAATTAACAATTTCTAGACATTTTATTTTAAAAAGTTTTAATTTTTCACGTATATTTGTTACTTTAAATTTTATATTTTCTGCTATAGGTTTCGACACATCCGTGTCATTCATTAGCACACTAAAACCAACTTAAAAATTTTATAAGTACAAAAATTTGTCGAAACCGGTAGCAGAAACTTTAAAATTTAAAGTAACAAATGTACGCGGAAAATTAAAATTCTTTAAAACAACATAGTACACATATTTTTATTTTTTAACTTCATTAAGTAAATACTCATTAGTAAAACCTCAAATTGTAATATTTAATTAATGAAAACAATATCAACAGATTTTCGAAAGAGTGTCGCTAATATTGTCTTCATTAATTTGATACTATTACCTACTATTTAATGTATTATATTTACGATTACCTACTATTTAATTAAATGAAGACAATGTTAGCGAAACTCAATCGAAAATCTGGACACAGAAAAATCAGAAAAGATATTCACACCTCTGGGACTCGAACCCAGGACCTTTCGCGACAGGAACCCAGGACCTTTGGGCGACAACTCTGACTATTGAGCTAAGGTGTCTGTATTCGATATCTTAACTATACCATACTTCGATATCTTAACTATATCATTTAACTATATCATGCTTCGACTAAGAACTACCAAAATTATCTCCGTTTTTCTTAAAGCATTTTTATTGCTGCTACCTTTATGTATTTTCGATTGAGTTTCGCTAATATTGTCTTCATTTAATTAAATATTACAATTTGATGTTTTACTCATAAAGTTAAAAATAAATATCAATCCTAGACTTGCTGAAAAGTCAATAGATGTCGCATATTAAAAATAAAATGTTGAAGGGAAGGGGCGGAGTGGAGAGGAAGGGGAAGCGGAAGGGGAACGGGTCGAATGGTAAAGGACACGCAGGGAGAAACAAATTCTTTATTAAAGGCATAGCAACGCATGCCGGGCACCAGCTAGTTAAATATAAAAATAAAAATGATACAGTACACTTAAATCAATCGCTATGCAACGCTGTAGAAAAAAATACCTTCTTTCCTGGCGAATTCCTTGCATTTATCAACCATTCTTTCAACATTATGACGTCGCCAAATGTATTGACAAAGTAATAATATACTTTAATTCGCGATCGGTACAATAATAATATGGACTCCGAGGTTATAATATGTATCATATTTAGGGTGTTACTCCGTCGACGGTCTGAAGGTAAAGAGGCAGGCTGACACGTAAACTCGCCTTTAATATCTTCCATTCGCGTTGGACGTTCGGTTCCATGACAATTAATCCGCCGACGATAGGCCACTTGCATCACATTAAAAAAAAAAAATTCCGTTTTAGGCAAATGTTCTAAGACATTCTGTATTTTTTTAACGTATTTTTGAAACCCTGGCGATTTGTTGAAAATTTCAATCCGAAAAATCATACCATTTTTTATAAACCGGAAAGATGGGACATAATTTTATAGGTGCGAAAAAACGATAATTCCATAGCCGACAATCATTTAAAAAAAGAACGTTTTCCACACGAATGGCACAGGAGAATAACGAGGCATACTAAAAATATTAAATCTCATAAATATTTTTTTCCTTGATCCATTTTATTGATCATAAATCATTATAATGTTCAACGTCTATATTACTAAATCAAATGTAATATATCTACTTGTACTTGTAAATTATAATAATAATAAGAATATTATAAAATTTGATTTTGTTAAAATCCTCACCATTATCATTATACCTCTAAAACACGTACGGACAACGTAAAATGTACGGGGTTCTCTTCATAACATCTGTCAAAAAATCAAACCAAATGATACGTTCGCAGAGAACAAACAATAAATCTAGTGAACGTTAAATGTCAAATTCAAAAATTCGCCTGAAATCAAAGTGATGCCATATAAAAAAATAAATCAGTGTGGAAATTTCTAAAATTAATAGGAACATTTTCGGAGACGGGACATTTTCATGTAGTGACGTCACGAGCCCAAATAATGGATTTATTTATTTAAAAATAAAAATAAAACTACATTTCTAAAAAATTTTACCAACTTTTTCGTAATCTTAGTAAAAAAATCTATCCACACGATTTTTTCCAAGTCGTTATGAAGTTCATGCAAGAGGCCTATTTATTTACGCCTTGAAGGCTTTTATATGTAACATTGGTAAGTTGTTCTGGAATAATAAACTGAATATGAAAGACATAAATAGGCACATCACAAGTAGGTACAAGAATTCAATAAGTAAGTTGTACAAAGGAGTTCAACAACCAGCTTTTGGGCTTTAGGCTTATAGTATACGATTCAGCAATGTACAATATGCTGTCAGTTTAGGGAATACGGTATACCTAATAAACGAGTAACCTAAATACACAAAATAAAACCAAGTAATCTCAAAGGGTTGTGCACAGAGGATGTACCGCCGAATGACAAAGTAAAAACGATATTCTCATTCAAATCGATCAAGAAAAAATCTAGTTGTCTATATAATGTGTATTAAGGTGGAAAAAAATACATTTTTAAATTCTAAGAGGGGTAAAAGGGTGCCAAATGGGTTCAAAACGACGTGTTTAAAATTTTTCAAATTTCTGATACTTCTTCCTCCGGATTCACTTCAAAGTTTTGAAGATTTTCATTTTAACCTGTCAAAGGCCAGGGTTTTTTACCTTACCTTTTTTAAATTACCTTAAGAACAAGAATGGAGGAAGCTATTCTGAGCTTTTCCTTGGTACAGTTTCTTTATACAAAAAAATTTAAATCGCATCCAAATTATTTGAATTAATATTCTTTTTTGAAATTCGAGTCTCGCGTGCGGGCACGTTCCTGGCCTTTCACAGGTTAAGGAGTCATTTTTAGTGTATATAAAAGTTACTATGAATCCTTAAACCATATTTTTTTGTAATTCGCCATAGCAAATATAATAGATTTTTACGAAATCATTTATAAAAAGTCCCGATTGAGTCTTGCAAAATAATGCCGAAATTTGAGAGTAAGAAGGATTTTGCTGGTTTTTGAATACACTGCCTTGAAATATTTTGAATTATTTTCATAAATTTTTTTAATAAATAAATCACAATATTTCCTCTATTTCGTGTTTTATTAAAAATAGTTCATTTTGTATGGTTTATCTAACATTTTTCTAAGATTTAACAAGGGTGGGTTTTTCTCTATTCTGTGAAATTTCCAAGTCAATCCGGAGGAAGAAGATGATTTCCAAATATTATTAAAAAAATTACGTGATTTTATGTCTCCAATTAACACCCTTTTATTAGTGAAATCTAAACAAGAAAAAAATTTCTATACTGTCCGTGACCCACCCTACTGTGTATTACCAGCGCTTAAGTACAAAAAAATCGACACTAAATAAATTCGTTCCATATTGTATCAGCTTATTATTAGGGGAATTTTAGAAGTCGATTTCAAAATTTGAAATTGGTAAATAATGCAAAAAAAAATATATTTTTATAGTAAAAAAACCTTTGCCGAGGGGCCAATTGCCGTCGAATCAACTGCCGGGTAACCATACCTTCAAATCAAATGAACGTTTCATTTTTTATTAACCCTCAGGCTAAATGTTCGATATTCGGAAAAACTCATGTAGGTCTCATAGAAAACGTTATATCTCCCTTACTATTATGGTTAAAAATATTATCTAAACGGTGTTAGAAAGAGGAAACACCATGCTTCATATTCAAATCTTAAAGTTAACTACAAAATAATTAAAATATTCACCATTATGAAACCCAAGTTTCTGACCGCAATTTAAAATAAAAATTATGAAACTTATGTGATTTTTTTTGTTCATTATTTTTTTATAATATTATTATTATTTTTTGAAGTGAAAACTTCATTGGGACCGTTGTGATTTGAAACTCAATGAAACAAAAATAGCGATACTAAAAAGAGACAACACATACATCTATAGGATTTAGCCTGCGAGAAAATGAAATGGTTTAATCGGTATCCTCTTTGTACGTTGCTTCGTAGCCTATCGATCTCTTCTTTGTGCCGTGCTTTCTAATCTCCCCACTTTTGTCTACTGAAGATTTCAATTCTACCGCGTGTGAATTGCACACTCTGATTTTTATTAATTGTCTTGAAACAATTTTTTTTTATATTTACATAAAACGACAAAAAGGTGACCTGGCGATAACGTTTATAAAACATTTACCTAGTAAAATATGTGTGTGTTTTTATTTTGTTTAGTTTTCAGTAATTTTGATCGGGAAAAACACAAGTTGAGCCTTTTTTAAACTTTTTTAAGTTTGCTTTCGAAATTTTTATATTAAAAAAATGATGTTTTTTCGAATTATAAAATTTGACTGCGTATTTCATCACCTTTCAAAAACAGTTTTCGGATGCGTTCAGAAATATTCCATTTATTTGGATTTTATTCCAAAATGGAAATATTTTGGTCTTCAGACAAAATAGCCCTGAGGGAATGGCCAGCTACACAAATAATGAAACGGAGACGTCGAATAATAAAATTTATTTTTCTATTTTTATTATGTTCTTTCCATTTTATTATTTTACTATTATGGTGTTAGTTTAGTAAATGTGTATACGTATATGTATGATCGGAGAGGCTGGTTTTGGAATACCCTTTTACCTTTTTTTTTTTTTTTTACAAAATACCCTTTGACCTTTTTTTTTTTCTACAAAATAAACTTAATAACAATAAAAAAAAAATACCCTTTGACCTCTCCAACAGGCCTCTCTCGACCCATCATCTTGCACCGCAGCGGTAGGGATAGATTCACACGTCCGTCACTTCCGTAGATACTGACCCCTAGATTCCTACCTCCTACCTACCTCATACCATTTTCCTTTACAGAACTTCTTCTTCTTCCTTTCGTTAAAAAGACCCTATACACAGCAACTCCAGATGACATATGCCCTGAGGGGAATTATTTTTCTCAGAGTATTCTGTGTGAGTTAAAGTAAAAAAAAACACAAATTTATTTATTTATTTATTTTATTTATTTGACATAATATCTAACATTTTGAAATACAATTCAGCAATGTCGGCCTCACTGGGTAGCTCACCTGTGCTGAGGCCTCCATTTTATGAAACTAAAATGTATACATAATACATTAAAAATAATATAAAAGTAATGCTGCTTAAAAAAAGCTAAAATTAAACTAAAAATAAATATTTATAATTTAGGTAAAATGTATTTTTTTAATGATGTGTCTATATTTGTTTTTGAGTGGTATGTGTATGTGTTTTATTCTTATTATATAATGAGATTATGATAATATTGCCTTTTTTGTTCTTTATAAGGTTTAAATTTACAATACGATTTGGTAGTCGGGTAAACTCTGCCATACGTCACCCTAAGCGCTTCGCGTTATTTGGTAACTTAGCAGGGGTGCCTGGGTTTATGGGGTGAAGTTTGTTCGGGTCTTCTACCCATCTCCCGCGTGGCGTGCCGGATCAAAAGAGACTTGTTGAGAGACTTTTGAAAGATTGAAAGAGAACTGTTCTCTCTCGGAACATCTCCTTATGGGAGGGATGGATTCTTAAATCCTTCACTCCTGGACGTACTGACCCCCATATTCCAACACAAATAAAGATACCTACTCGTGGAAACTCGAAAGTGAGTGGAAGGGTATGCACAGAGAGGTCAAGAAGACCCGATGCATTCAATTAAGAACAAGTGGATGGACTAAAGGCTGTTCCCGGTGATATTGATTTAATATCATATGTGCACTAAGAATGAAAAGTATAAGATACACGATTATTATATACACAGTCTGAGCAGAGTCCTCGACTGTTTTGCATTTCTTCTGTGAAATTGTTTGTACATTCCATTTGCGATTCAAGATGGTGACCGTTTGAATGGTTCAATAGAGCTTATTTTTTGATTTTATCTTTTTTATTAATAAAATTCCTTTATTACTTATTTACATTTTAAAATTAAGTCCAGATAAGCTGATTGATATCAGCTTTTCAACGGATGATGTTTCTATTGTGATATTTGGACTTTCTTGTTCGCATTTTTTTGAAGTTAAACTTCTTTAGCGCCGTTAATGATTTGAAATTTGGATGCAACGGAAATGCGTCACTACGACGGGTCCTCGGTTCTAATATAATGCCGTAAATTCACAACTCCGCGCGAACTCCCGGCGGCGCAGCGGTATAACGCCTCAGTGGCCAGAGTAATCCAGCGAACGGAGGTTCGAACCCCACGAAATCAAAAAAAATAAACATTAGTTTTTGTAAATCAATATCCAATCTTTTTATTTTTGTAAATCATTATCCAATCTTCAAACCACTATAAAATAAACAGGCAAAAGTAAAGAAAGCGACATCTAGCGACTTTTTAGTTTCACTTCAACCGCGTGTGAATTAAACACTCTATTTTTTAAACATCTGCCTAGCTGCCTGAAGAAAGTTTTGGAAAAAGAACTATTATCATTGATATAGTGACGTTTCTTTGGACACTTGATAGATTCCCCTATAATCTTTTTACGACTTTATGTCGGGGTTAAATCTTCCCCACAGGAAAAACTCAACCCTTTCACACACTTTTCAGCAAATGATCATCTAGTCAATTCACGCTATGCAATTGCACTATATAAGTATAATAAATACAAAACAATACAAGAACAACATTTCAACCTACCAGAGACCAAATGGGAAAATAATTCACCGACTCCAGATATTTTCATATCAGAGGGTTCGGCTCGGTGGAACTCGGTGGAACACAGGAATTCTCAAGCGGGCTAGAGCAGATAGAGAACTGCTTAAATTAATAAATGTCAGGAAAAATTCATATCTGGGTCATATACTTCGAAGGGAGAAGTATCACTTAATATCCAATTAATACTGAAAGCCAAGATAGAGGGTCGCCGAGGGCCTGCTAGGAGACAAATGGAGAATCTATTCCGGGCAGCGCAAGGCAGAGAGGCATTTTCCAGAGTGATCGCCATCGTCGGGGGGGCCTGATAGAGCACACAAAGAAGAAGAATCAGTTATTTCTGACATTATTTGAGCATAAAAAAACGAGTGTGTTTTTAACCACACGACTGAAGTAAAACTTCACTAACTTATATCTCCCTCTCAACTTCCGTTCGTCTCGCCCGACCATTCGCCTCGCCCGATCACACTTTTCATAACGCTCTCGTCACGCATTCACCAGCTTACTTCCCAAGTCAAGCGTGCGTAAAGGCCCGACCGTTCGCCTGGTCCGATCACACTTTTCGTAACGCTCTCGTCACGCATTCACCGCTTACTCCCTAAGTCAAGCGTAAAGAAGTTTTACTTCAAAAATGATAATTCCTTATTTGAAATGAAAAAAATAAAAAGAATATACTCGTATATAAATAAACAGGTTTATAAATGTAGGAAGGTATTTAAGAACCTAGATATCTTATGTTTTCCGAGGAAATTTTTGATTTCACGTTATTAAGTAAGAGAAAATTAGAAGCACTACTTTTTGGCCTCCGGGTCTACTATTCACATAACTAAAAAGTCTGTCAAATAAGAGTAGAAAATATTAAAAATGGAATTACAAAATTTGTAGGCTGGCAACACCAATTTAACTGTCAAAAATTTAACTGTTTAAATGCACTGAATATGTATAACACTGTAATCACATTTTTAAAAAAAGGTACTTAAAGAAAAAAAAAAAATCGAAGAAGCACTGTTGCGAAGGTGCCTACTTAAAAACACAAATTTGATTAAATGGTCTTTTACAAAGTGATTTGCTTTCATTTAATATAACATAAATTTGAATTTAACAGTAAGTAGAAAGGAAGAATCGCTAATGGTGAGTTTAGTTAAATTACTTTTAGACCTGAATGAGTTAAATACATTCAGATCTAAAATTAGAAACATTATTTAAAGCCCGGGCAATGCTAGGTACTTAAGCTAGTATTAAATAAATGGAAGCAATTTCTAAACTGTGCTTTATATTTTTTTACAATACGGTTATTCTTCATTATGTTAACACAAAATTGCAAAGGTATAATATACCTATATGCAATTCTAATTTTGAGATCAGTGGGTATCTTCTATATTGCAATGAAAAAATAAATTTTCTTTTTTGTGCCTTTTTAATTTTTTATAAAAAAGTAGGTTACACGGCTTTACATTGAGACCACGTGTTATATTGTAGTATTGCCATTTGAACAACAGTGGCGCCCTCCTATGTTTTTTACTCTTATTTTACAAACTGTACTAACAGACAATGGGAGAAAGGCCATTAACCATAATTTAAAACTGATAAAATAACACGTGTCACCAAAATCGTTCACCCGTACGCGTACGGCTGCAAATCGCGTCTACAAACAGCGGCAATCCGCCTTTGATTTGGCCCACCCACCAAACGCAAAATTTTGTGCAGTTTATTTCTATCCTTACACACGGTCAAACAGTTATGATTACAACACGTGTATCCGAAAATTGGAATACATTTTCGAAAAGTTTAGCAACGGCCTATTGTTTTTTGTTGACTGGCGCACCCCGTGAATATTTGCGAGCTTTTGTAATTCAAATTTTTCAAAATAAATTAAAAATAATTGTCTGTTTAAATGTTTTAGTATAGATGGTGACTTTAACGATTTATTGCTTTATTATATAAGCCGACTTATATAGTTCATTGAACCAGAGTTACAGAGAGACAAACAACCGAAATTAGTATTTTTTGAAACGCAATCCCGTGAAAAATCTCATTTTTTATGTGGTAAAATTTTTAAAAAATATGAGTGTTCAGTTCACATGCGGCAGAAGTGAAACCTTATAGTAGACATGCGTGGGGAGGCTACGAAGCACCGCACAAAGAGGAGACAGTTTAAACTCTCTCATTCTTTCGCAGGCTAAATCCTATAGATGTATATGTTTGTACCACGCTAAAGAAGTTTTCACTTCAAAAGTATGTTTTTTTATTGTCACGGTTGAGAATCGAACCCCGATCAACTGCTTGGAAGGCAACTTAGGGAACGTACCCATACTACGTGACACGTTTAGGGGGGGGGTCTTCAAAATACCACGCTTGGTACAAGTGAGCGGCGGGGTGCTTATGTTTTTGGTCACCGGGGGTGGGGGGGTTAAAAATTGCAAAAAGTTGGTCACGTAGTATGGGTACGTTCCCTTATCATTACGCCTTCAGTTATTTTAAGAGCGGCAGAATTATTGCAGATATTTCGGTTTGTGAAAACGCTCCTTAATTTTTGTCGTGATTATTTATTAAATTATGGCTTTGCTTAAAAAACGTTACGGTGAATAAGCAATTATAACATAAAAATTGAGATAGGGAATTAAAAATAAAGTTTCTTTTTTATATAACTGGAGGCCTACTTAGGTATATTGAAAAAAGATAATAATGGTTCTATTACAAAAAAAACAGGTAAATATACTAATTATAAAAAAATCTGAATGAGTCATTTCGTAGACACCCACGTAAAGAGTGAAAATTTAAAAAAAAATCTTAACGACGTAAGTAAAGAAGCCATACATACAAATTGCGACTCGCGACCCGTGTATTGGACGGACCTACTGTCGAATTTGCCCTATCAAAGAAAAGAAGAATAAAAATAATGTGGAAATCTTAACGACGTAAGTAAAGAAAGCGTGTAAACAAATATGCTCCTGCGGCACGGCGTATTGGACGAACGTACGGTCGAATTCACCCTAGCAGGCCTGGAGATTCGACCTTTCCGCCGGGTTCATTTTAATTAATTCTGTAGAACGTGTTACTAATATTTAAGATATTTCTAAATGAATAACTCCCTAGGTTATAATTCATCGTCTAGAAAAATAAAATCTGGTGCTCACCGCCAACTTTTGTTGTACAACGTATTACAATTTTTTAAAGTCGTTGCACGTTTAAAAAATGATGGCAACGTACCTACTGTTGATTAATCTAAAATATAAATATTTCGCATCCTTTGTGAGGCATGGAAATAAATGATATTTCATTTATGAATTCGCCGAAATAAATTAAAATGTGAGCCTCGGCCAAACTCCCGATAAAAGTGGTTAACGTTAAAAACAATCTCAAACAAGAAGCCTTGAAAAAAGTGAGGTCATAGTCAAAGCAGCTAATGAGCGCAAACCCAGAGAAGAACCAAGAGCCTTGAAAAGTGAAGCCATAATCAAAGCAGCCAATGAGCGCAGACCCAGAGAAGAACCAAGAGCCTTGAAAACTGAGGCCATAATCAAAGCAGCCAATGAGCGCAGACCCAGAGAAGAACCAAGAGGCTTGAAAAGTGAGGCCATAATCAATGCAGCCAATGAGCGCAGACCCAGAAAAGAACCAAGTGCCTTGAAAAGTGAGGCCATAATCAAAGCAGCCAATGAGCGCAGACCCAGAGAAGGACCAAGGAGCCTTGAAAAGTGAGGCCATAATCAAAGCAGCTAATGAGCGCAGACCCAGAGAAGAACCAAGGAGCCTTGAAAGGTGATTTCATAATCAAAGTAGCCAATGAGCGCAGACCTGGCGCCGTTTCCGTTTTGTATCTCAATCAAAAGGAGCATTGATAGGAGTTTTAGGTGCTGTTCCTAATCACAACGGGGCTATAGAAGTTTCACTTCAAAATACCTTTTTGGTAGAAGTTTAACTTTGTGAAAACTCTTATCTTTTATGATTATTCCAAGTGCTAACATCATCTTCTTTCTTGAAGCACCTTTACGGTTATATCTCTCATATACCTATATGAGGATGCGTTTCTAATAAATATTTATTTCAATTGAATGGAAGCATTTTGTTCTCCAAAGAATCCATACCCTAACCAATAACACAGTATTTTGAAGTTTTGTACACTATAAACTGGCATAACACACTAAGTTGTGTTAAATAAAAAAAAATCTATAATTTTTAACACAGTATTTTGAAGTTTTGTACACTCTATAAACTGGCATAACACACTAAGTTCTATAATTCTATAATTTTAAAAATAAATTTAACGTTGTCGAAAACGATTTTTTTGTGCTGCCTGATACTGTGTCGATGGATCTGCCCTTGTCATCTCTGACAGAAATCTTTAACTATGTACATATTTTGCTTTTGTTTGACAGTTTATATAAAGTTTGATTAAATTATTTTTAAAGCAAATGTAATGGAAATGTTAGTACCTGATAGACAAAAAGTACTTAGTAACTTAGTGGTTTTTATCAGGACAAAAACGTCTAGAAAAGTATGCTAATTGCTACCATTATCGAAATAAGATAAAAAAAACCTATTATTTGTCAATAAAAACAAACACAAATAATAAAGGTATTCTTAAAAAAAAAATTTTTCATTTAAAGAATAAGTCAAAGTAATACAATGTAATAGGAAATAAAATAATACAGAAAAAGAGAAAAGTCCCAATAAACTACTTTTAAGAAGTTGGTCAATGGGTGCTTTTAACCTTGAAAATTAAAATAAAACTTATTTTACCTAGTTTAAGGGAAGCGTGTATATGTATAAATGTATATGTATATAACTTACATGTAAATGTACTTACACATATTATGTAATTTATGCAAATACATAATAACGTACACACCAGATGCGGTCGGTGACTTTTTGTATAAGGGATGCTGGAGTATGTACCTAATATCAAATATAAAAGTTTATGGACTAGCCCCCGAACAAGATGCAATTATCGACAAAAATAGACTATCAAATAAGCTCTATACAACCTATATGCTTCACATTACATATTACAGTTCCCCAATTAAATGAATTAAATAAGAATTCCGAAAGATATGCTATGTATCAATCGGATTCGGCTAATCAAGTGTGATGGGGTCAACCCCCCCCCCTAATTGAAAAATTTTAATTATTTCTTCTTCTCGTGCGTTCAGATCTCCGGTTGGTAGATCTTCCTCTCGTACCTACTGAATGATTCGCCATTAATATTTTGAATCATGACTCATTTTCCCCACCCCTGTGACTGAACACAGTAAAAGGTAGTTTTCCGGGAAATTCTTACAATAAACCCTTTTCTCCACGTTGTGTGATTTTTTTTTTCGGAGCTCCTAGAACATCTAGGATAGGTATTTAATGTCTTTCGTGGTAACTTTTGGTTCTTTTAGGTAAGGTGTGAAGGAATTTCTCTGTATCTCTTAAACGATTGAAGGACACGCCCTGTCTAAATTATCCTAAATTTGTCCCCGCTATGATCCTAATAGGCTATAAAATTGATCTCCCTCCCTCTACGTTATAATGATTTTTAATGTACGTACCTGGAATGTTTCATTTCATGTGGATAATTGGCGATTCTCTGCACCGCTCTCCATGGCTATATCCTATACATAATCGTGATAATATGTTCTGTTGTTAGTAAACACAAACTTATACCTAGGATGGAAGTATAAGGACGGGATAGAGGATAAAATGGATGGGATGTGGAAGGAATTTTTTGCAAGCAAATACTGGTCCTCCACTTGACCAAGTTGACTAGGTGGTCAGCTCTCAGAACACGACCCTCCGACCAATGCATGATGAGGCTATACCCATGGCACCCGGAAAATCTCTTGACGATAAACCAGATACCCGGACCCCGCCATAACAGAAGAAGAACGGCATGCCTTCAAACCTTTCCCAGACAACTCCAGTATCGAACACCTCCGGAACTACTTTACTGGCTCTAGAAGGGGTAATCTATTTCGTCCCTTATCAAGACTCTACTCACGGTACAAAGTGGCGTAAGCTTGTGACAGGCAGATCCTTCTCCCACGTGACCGACCTAGCGTTACAGACCACCTCTGGAAACCGACTTATCCCCACCCTTGTAAGAGATACGTTTGCTTCCAGGTCGATAGGATTAAAAAATGTGATGATGCTGCAGGAATCTCTCCACAAGAGCCATGCCTATGCCTCCATCCACACTACCTTGCCGGTAACTCGAGGTGCTTTTGGTCAAGACGCCTCCGTCAGCGAACCATGTCCTTTCATACTGATGGTATCTCATTTCATACGACCTGTTGCGCCCATCCGCTCGACATAGCTCCGCGAAAGGGAATTGCTTCCAGCACCTCGCGAGACCCGATCAGTCTATGGTGAGCATCCTCCAACATGACAATGCAGAAAGACCCTTACCGGGGGACCACCAATTTTCCACATAATGTGTGGCCTCGGTGTTCGTCATCAAATTGCCCAATCGTAAAGATTTAAAAAAGCGTAATTCAAGAAGTAGGAATTCAGCAGAGTACCTGTTAGTTTTATTTGTTTCATATTTTATATCGTGATTCTGCTCTTCTGCTCCCTTGTCTAAAGATGTCTGTTCGGGTTGCAGGTAATCGCCTTCAATTTGATATGTCGTACTCTCGAGACGCTCCCCATTTGGTTGACTGTATTCTCTGTGTCAGGTTCATTTTTTGTGTCAGCTCGGCATCAGCCGTGTGCCGAGAAAAGGTCACTGTCCAGGGTGGTGACTGGTAACATCTGTGAAATACGCCTAGTACCTATTCTGGGATAAAAGGTACATCAATCTATTCGATACAGACACTCATGCAATTAACTGTCCAAGGTTCGCGTTCTATTCACGTCACTCTGCAAACAAGTACATGTACCTAATTCAATTATAGATTTATAGGTTCCGGTACCGGGAATCGAACCCGAGCCCACTGGGCGAGAGCCAGGTATCCTCTACGCTGGTTCCGCACGTGTCAACCCCTTTTGGTCTAGCTCGGCATCAGTTGTCTGCCGAGGAAACGTCACTGCCCTAGATGATAATAACGCTTAAACATATCCATATCAGCGCTGCAATAATATTAATTTTCTCGGCGCTGGAACTGTTGAAATTTACTGCCCAGGGCTCGCGTTCCATTCACGCCACTCTGCAACCAGATACCTGTAATTTAAATATAGATTCTTTAACTTACCCATACGTAATTGTTTTAATTCTCCGGTCGGGAAAACACGACCAATCGTATCTTAATTACGTATCCTGTAGACCTGCACATATGGAGAAAACACAAAGGCCCCTCCCTACGATTTCCTAAATTTTGTACGACGAGGCCTAACGTAACCTTAGATTTACGATTAAATTTAACCCCCTCCCCTTAAAGTCTGAATTTGATTGGAGGTATCTTTATCGCTTCAGTCTTACTATCTCGCAATTGTAATGTACTCCTGTTGTCCGATGTTTGAAGATTACTTCAAATATACCTATCGTCCCTCTTTAAATATGTGTGCTCTCTAAGGTTAAATTACCGCTTGTTACATCTTCGTATCGAAACCACTAGATTGAACGTTTTCATAGATTATTATTATTATTGTTTTATTTCTAACTATTCGGAATACATTTTTTTTTCCATTTCAAGAGAACGATTGTTTGATCGTAATTAAGATTTTTTTTTATATCCTATTATTATTTCTGATTTAAAACCCGCAATTTTATTATTATCATTTATTTGTCGACACCGTTTAAATTGTAGTAATACTGAAGTTTTTATTATTAGATCACGCTTGTTTAAACCGAATTAATAACTGTTATTACAACTCGATATTCTCACTGTTCTTAAATAATTTCACTAACTTTTTAAAGTTCCTAAAAGCTTTTCACCACTGGCTCGTACCCCTTTCCCTGAATCTAATTGAATAACACCTTGCACAAAATCCACTGAAGTTAGCTCGACAATCCACCGAACGTTTTTTCGCTAAGTCTTCGAAAAATTCCAACACACTCCCCGGTTCGCGCGCTTTTGGTAAGCCTTTTCTTACGAGATCTCACAGTCAACTCCCCCCTCTTCCCTAAAACATCCCTTTTTAATCCCCCTCTTCCCCATTAATCAAACTTAAATCTTACAATTCCGACCTTTAAATTGCACAACCTTCATACTTTCCAAATCTAGTATCGTATCCCGCGGCTTACGACCTTTCGTCCTGAACGGTGCTTCCAACACAGATTTCGTATTGCGCGAAAGCACTATCTCGTAGAATCGTACAGGGGCGCACTCGGTCTTGTCTATACGAATCTGCTGCAAGACTAGCGCCTACAGATATCATTTACCATGTGAATAATTAATTCAACTTTCCTCGAAAATCTATCGTGTCCGTTCTACCATTTTTAAAATCGCTTCCAGGTACGGTGTATCCTGAACTTTCGATATACTTTCCATACTTTTCTCAGTAACCCCAAGTCTTAGCTCAAATCGGCAACCTACAACATTTTCCGACCGTCATCTACTATGCATCTTATTATTGCACAAATCGTATAACACGTCACCTTCTAGGTATTTCGTCACCTTAGCATTTAACTATGAACTTTCTAACAATTTGTGACTGAATATTCTTATTCAGACGTATCCCTTACGTGGACATGCGGCCGTGTTTGTTCCTGGCTATATGACGGTTTCCTGGGGTCCGCATACATTTTCTTAATATTCCCCGCGTTCGCAAATACCTAAGTACAATCTCTAGTCATTTGACCCCTTCCTAACCAAAGTCGCGACACTCGTAACGCCTTGTTTAGTAATAACCTAAACTTTTATGGTCTCGATTCTCCTTTTTACGGGCTGTGACCTCTACCAAAACCTAACTCCATACCTGCCTCCGAACGTTTTTTATCTGCATTTCTAGTTCCTCCTACCATATCCCATCTCCTTCTGGCGTAAAACCCAATAAATCTCCGTTGTTATGCGCCTAGCAATTAAGAAAAATACTTAAGAAATCAAATAATTTAAAATCCTGACAGGCCGTTTAATTTTATGGCTTTTCCTAATTTCCTATCGCCTATATCTCGCTTATAAACTCGAGTGGTGATTTCAGCTTAATGAATATCCTAATGACTCAAAACTGTGTTAGATATTTTTCACCTGAAACCACTTCAATACCTAAGAGATCGACAACCTTCCCTCCCCTCTATCTCGTCAGATATAAAATCCAACCTGAAATCTTAGATTTTATTTGGTCGTTAACGTAATCGATTCCTTCCCGACTATCCTGACATTATTAGCTTTTGTATTTTGACTACCGTATTACGTTCCTCCCTAGTATCTACATGCAAATCGCGCTGGAATTTTGTTTGGGAAAAGCGATATTGATTGTCAATGCCTACTCCCATTTTTATTCTCATATAATTGAAATCGTTCGTTACTTCATGTTTAATTAACGCATGATTTTTGTCCTTTTAAAACCTCCGCCAACGAGATACTTGAAAAAACTCCCCGACCCCCGATGCGAAATCAACTGTTGTCAATTCCTTCGTGCTTCCCATAAAAATGCGATTTATGGCCAAATTAGAAGTGTTTTACCACTTAAAATAACTATCGATTTAGACCGTGGGACAACTTTTGTGTCTCAATTTGACACAACCCCCGCACACCACGCCCCGAGATGTGATTGGCTGATACGTGCCTAACGGCTTCAAATCATACTCTGATTTGCTAGTCGTTTTTTCTTGCAAAATTTGTTGACACCCTTCGTAGCAGAAAAAATGTTCAATTATTACAGTTTCCCTTAATATTGCTTTCAAAATTAGCCAATAGATGTCGATAGTGTGATCATATTATCAATTTAAAGAAATTATTCGCCAACCATTCAACAAAGCAGGTTCATCACACAAGACAACAAATAACTGTCGAAAGGTGGTCAGGCAAACAAATCTCTAATGGTACTAAGTCCGCTCGCTTCGGATAAGCTGTTCTTTGCACTATACCTATAAGCATTAAAGTAGTTTTTTGTGCGTTGGATGGTCCAATGGAATCCGTATTCGGCCTTACTTCAACCATGGCAGGCTTGACTAAAGGCGCGTGCGCGAACATCAAAAATATCACACTCGTACCTGCGTCGTGGACGCGAAATGAACGGAGCATCCACTGTTTTGCTGGCGTTGGTGAGTTTAAGCGACGTTCGAGCATTGAGAATGTATACATACCTACTACTTATGTATTTCGACCTGCTCCGTGTGTTGTCTTAGTGTTAGTCTCTGAGATTGGGACGGTGGCAATGTCGTTATTGCATTATCTAGTGCAGTTTACGGTAGAAAAAATAAATCCAACGCTTTTGTATTCGGAATAAATACATAATAATAATTTTTAAACTTATTGCAAACCTGGAAAAGAAGGGAAGCGCAGCTTCCACATTATGTATGGACGGACCGCGCCTGGTACACATACATGCCCATTATAAAATAATAATAATATTAACATGGAGTCAACAAAAGGATTTTTTTTTTAAATACCAACCATGAGGACGTCAACATTGGTAGTATCTAACAATAATAAAGCTATCTATCTATCTATCTATCTAGCATACCTATCATAAGTGGTGCCTAAAGAGATGTAACGTAATGTAAGAACTATAAAAGTATTATATGCCGTTAGAAATTGTTTGTCTAATACAATCTAGTAATAGAGTCTAATGCAAACTATTTCTTTCAGCGACCCAATTCTTCAACTTAATTTTTGTTTTTACATTTGTACGGTTTTTTTATTTAGAAAAACGTCTTGAAAAATAAGATAATTGCTCCCATTATATATATTTAAGCAATTAACTATCATGTAGTCCGGCGTTCTTTGTCCATATTTGTTTAAAAAATGCTTAGGTACGATTAGTCCTTCATTTAATGTAAAACTAGTATTGTAAGTGTTGTCCAATCTATTTATATATATAGGGCTATTCATATGCTGAAATATAATTATATGCCACAGATCTGCTCTTATGGGAGAATTTTGAGATTCTGATGAAAGTGTGGAACATTATGCTTTTGTTCGTGTAGACTTTTATGAGCTAATAATTTAACTTATGAATTTTGAACAAATTAAATATGATTTATATTTGTTTAACAGGAAAGCCCCCAAGCTGTAATTCCATACTTTATAATAGATTCAGCTAATCAATATATATTATAAATGAAAGTGGGCGTCCCGCTAAAACTCAGAAACGAGTTCCGGTCAGTATATCTCTATGGTTCCGGTACAGTCATGGGAATTTTATGATGTTGTAGACCTCTATCCCCCGTCGATGAAGAAGATTCCGTTTTTTACCTGAAGGGCGTGATTTTGAAGGTATAAGGGCTGGAAGTTTCGCCCTCTAGAAATTTCTAGAACATTCGAGAGCCTTCGAGAGCATTCCACAACATCAAACATCCCCGAACATTCTGGAGTGTTTTGAAATGTTAGGGAATAGTCTGGAACGTTCAGGAACATCCCGGAATAACCCAAATCATTGTGGAATATTGCAGAACAATCTCGAATGTTGTGGGATGTTCTGGAACATTGTGGACCATTCGAAGCCTTTTTTTGTATGGGTCAGGCTAGGCTACCCATTGATAGGGCTAATAAAGCAAGATCCGTCGATAAGGGTTCAAACGTCAGTTCAATCTCACATCAACTCCCTGAGCTAAGGTTCGACCGAGACAGGTTTTTCGTTCTCGGCCGAGACCGAGACCGAGAATAAACTAAAATCTCGGCCGAGACCGAGAATAGATAAATTGAGAAAAAAAATAAAGTGCGCTATTTTTGCATAGTATAGCAATGATAAAACATTATACCTACTTAGTAAACACATTAAATCGAAATAACACATCCTAACAAACCCTATCCGTGAATCAATTGCCACATTCATCAAAACACATCGATTAGTTGATTTGTATGTTCATTGCTGTTTTTGGCAGTTTATTATGAACTAAGTTCTAAGAAAAACAGCAACGAACGTACAAATCAGCGAATCGATGTGTTCTGATGAATGTGGCCACTGAATCTAAAAAATCTTCGTACACTTACCAGCTTTCCAAAATACATATAAAATAATACGTAATGATATTCACTTAACTAGTTTATGTAGTTATTCCGGATACTAATTACAATTAATCACAACAACAACAAAGAATTTATTTTTTTCTATTCCGAAAAAAATTCAAATAAACTTTCTTTACCTACAATTGTTTGTTTACAAAAGTAATGAAATGAATAGACGGCGCGGCGCGGCGGCGGCGGCAGCGGTAAGTAAAACCCGCATCGCTGCCAGCCGACCAATCACAATCGACAGCTCTCTAACAAGTGACGAATATGGACGCTCGCTGTAGATTTGAGTCCCATTATCCTATACCGTACCTACTTACAACAGTCTCGGTTATGGCCCAGAATCTCGGCGATTTTTCACCGATTTTACAGACAGGGTTCTTGGTAGCTGTAGTCGAGAATGCCGAGACCGAGACCGAGATCTCGGTCGACCCTTGCCCTGAGCGAAGCCGGGCACCCCAGCTTGTGAAAATAAATTATTCGATGTGTGCATATTGGAACATAGAATTTTAATTTACATAATCTACTATACGAACACACATCGTGATTTTATATGTTTATGTCAACATAAACTGCTATTGAATTTGATAAAAAGAAAATAACTTGGTACAAACTTAAGTAAGATTTTGGCGTTAATGCGTTCTAAAGAGAATATTGAATCGTAAGTGCAGGGTATTGGGTTTATGTTTATTCCAAAATGTTCACCAAAGGCAAAGAGCAACTCGAATCAAAGGGCCGCGTCTGTCGTCCTAAATTTTATTTCCAACTTGTATTACATTTTATTAAATATTTTGAAATTATTATATGTATAACTGAATTTTAAAATGTAGTAATTAATATGATGCATCTCTGTCACTTATTTTATTCTGGAAGTGTAGATAATAATTGTCTAGAGACCATAATCACGTGAAACAGGATTACTTATAAATTGATCATAATTAGTCAGGAGAATCAAAAATAAATACTTACTTCGGTTTTCTGTACGTCCTGCGTAACTCCGGTTGTATGATGTCAATTATTTGCAAATCTCAACGTTCTGCTTTGAATTTAAGTATCATTTTCAAAATTGGAACTGATTTTTTGAGGAATTCGCACTAGTGATAAAGTACCTACATATATATTACAATATTTATAATAGAAAATTATTTTCAAAATTGGACTGATTTATCGACAAGAATTCAGATAATCCCATGATTTTTATGGGTCTGTACTAGAAAAATATAAAAACATGTAAGAAAAGTCGGTTTTTTTTTTTTTTTAATTTATTTTATTATTTTTTTATTTATTAAATTACATAATACATTTTGTACAAAAATTTGAGTAGACCCACAAAGCTGTCATATGACAGCTTGTCTGCAGGTACTGGAACATGACGGTTCTATAATTGCATTGGCCTTAGTATTTGGGGTTTAGGAGAAGAGAGGTCTTGTGTAAATGGCGACTACGATATTCTTTCTAATCGATTTCTATCGTAGATATGCGAGAATGTCTATTGTCTATGGTTTCTATGAATTGTCTGTTCTGTATAATTTTCGGAACAAGAAATGAAGAATAATTGATTTGTGTTAGAATATACTATAAAGCTGTGAGTTTTGTGTGCCCACTTACTGCGTGGCGGGCCGGATCGGGAGATACTGATTGAGGGAGACCATTCGAACTCTTCAGCAGGACTTTCTCAACCCATCGCCTTACACCGCTTTGGGAGGGACGTATTCATACGTCTGATGCTCTTGGACCCATTGAATCCCTAATTCCTGCCCACCCCTCGTTCCTTTTTCTTTCCCAGAACTTCCTCTCCTTCCTTTCTTTTAAAAGACCCTCCATACAGCACCCCCAAAAATGACCCAGGCCCTTAGGGAAATTATATTCCTCTGGGCCTTCTTTGTGGAACTGTTGTAAAAAATATATGTTTTATATATAAAAATCACAATGTGTTTGGGGATTAGTGTATTGTGTATTGCTATATTAAGGACAGGAAATGTTTGAAACTTTCAAAATGCATTCTTTAAACCCCCGCGAAAATTTCTGAATTATTACAACCACATGACAAAATATCTGAAAACTTTTTTGTGAAAAGCCATTAAAATTTTTTTTAAAAAATCATCACGAAAATTCTTGCAAACTGTCAAAAATTTGAGATTGACATTTTGCAAAACAATGATTGTTAAATCAAAATTCTACTTTCAAAACTCTTTACTTTAATGAATTAATTGGAAGTACTTACGTAATAATTTTAATCGAATCAAGAATTATAAATATTTTAATAGGTCCTTATGTTAGGTACCAAATTTGATTGATTATTCTTATAATATATTCTACAAAAATTAATATTCGTGATACATGAAAAATGAAATTTTGAATTTAAAAAAATTGTAATAGGTGGCACGCGAGCTGTTTGAAAACTGAATGTACTGGGACTGAATAAATGGAACGCGGGAGGGGAGTTGGCGGAACGGGGGAGTTGGAGAGGGGGGAGGGAAGGCGTGGAGGGAGAAGGGGTACGCGGGAGGGGCACGGGGACGCACGGGAGAGGACATGCAGAGAGAAACATTTTTTTCTTTGAATAAAGCATTGCAATGCACGCCAGGAACCGGCTAATGTTTTATATATCGGTATTATGACATTACGAAATGACTATCATTGAACTAGCTGTGTTGAATTCTTTGCAGATTGTTTTAGTAGTTAAAGCTATTTTATTTATTTTTTTTATTATTTTACAGAGATCTGAATGTGGATAAACTGCAAGATTTGGGGATCAAACATTTACCTGGCTACGAAGATCCATTCCACAAAAGGTAAAGCTTTTTCCACACACCAACACTGTACTTTAACTGCAATTAAATGTTCCGCTTGAAAGAAATACTAACAGTGTGTACTAAACAGGCGTTTGTTTCTGCAAACCTGAGTTCACGTTGTTTTTTTTTATTTTATTTATTTTTTATTTTGGAACATTTACATTTACATGCAAGAAAAAATATAAGATTAAATTGTAAAGAGCGTAAATGTAAACTATGCAATTTTCATAGAACTCACAGCATAAGATTTGTTTTTCTATATGAAGAGATGTTAACAATAATTATAAATCAAAAAACACACCCAAAAATGTAAAGAGAGATAAGAAAAAGAAAACAAGATTAAAATATGATGTTAAAAGATATTAATAAATAGAGTAAATAACAACCATTCAAATTCTAGTTAAAATGTTTCGTTTTAGTAATGATTTACGTAACAGTACGCCCAATGAATAACTAACTATCAATGATGTATTTTTTCTTGCATTTTGATTTTATTTCTGAATCCTTGCTGATGTAATTATTCATCTGTAACAGCGATGCACTACCTTTTTAGCCGAAGGGCCAATTTATCACTTTTCATCATTTTTTTAATTTATTTAACTTTATTTGTTAATGTTCTGCAAGTATTTTAGTTTCTTTATTATTGTAACAGCTATCTCAGCTTACAAGGCCATTTTCGAACTACTTTTATATGGTTCTATTTACCCCCGCCCAATTTCCATTTTTTAAGGTGCCTAAAATGGTTTATTGCCGGTTAAACCGATTTACTAAGAAAATAATTGTAAAAATCGGTTCTCGGTTTTATGGAATACTTTGAAATCTGTTTGGACGGGTTTAAATAGAATCATATAAATAAATCGTCTCAAAGTGGCCTAACCACAGTTTTAAAATGGCCTTGGTAGCCGAAACAGCTGTAACAATAATAAATAAACTAAAATACTTGCAGAACTTAATAACAATATTGTTAAATTTCATTTAAATAATTTTTTTGAAAACTTCTTTAGCACTTCTTTAGGTTGTGATTTGAAACTCCGTGAAACGTATAATAGCGACACAAAAAAAGAGAAAAACCCGGAAATCTATAGGATTTAACCTGCGAGAGAATGAGATTGTATAATCGCTCTCCTATTTGTGCGGTGCCTCGAAGCTTCCCCACTCTTGTCTACTTTAGTTTTCTGAAGGTTTCGCTTCTACCGCGGGTGAATTGCACACTCTGTTTTTTTAGTAATTCGTTTCATCGAGTTTCAAATCACAACGATGCTAAAGAAGTTTTTCACTTAAAAAACGGTCAGATAACTTTTTTGTATTTTGTAAAAGGAACGGTTATGCATCACTGATCTATGTTAACACCTCTCCAACAGTGTGACTTTTCTTACGTTCTTAGGATTGTTTACCCAGATTTCCCTAGGATCGGTATAATAATTACTGATCTTAATTATGTACCTGGTGAGGGGAGGTATAAGATTCGAATTGCTTTTAGTCTCCGACGATAAGTTTGTCAGTAAAAATATTAAATTTTCGTATATGAATATTCATTTCTTTGTATAATTTTCTCTTGAAATTTCAGACCCATGACCTTTGGCGAAATTGGTTGCTTTTTGAGTCACCACAGAGTCTGGACCGATGTAAGCAGATATTTTATTCCACATTCTATTCAATGGCGGCTTGAGACTTTATTGTGCTGCTCCACACAGCATCCCCAAAGATGACAGGTCCAGAGGAGGATTATTTTTCTCGGGGCCTTCTGTGTGGTTCCATGACAACTCAAAATTTCAATAAATAAAGATTATTGAATAGTTATCGTTATTCATTTTTTGGGGTATTACGCCGTGTGCTTCTACCTCATTTTTAGCCAACGTTTCGGACAGCATTGCGGTGTTCATTGTCTGGGCAGATGTGCAGTACTGTAAAGATTCATCTGCCCTAATGATGGTGCAATGCTATTCGAAACCTTGGCTAAAAAGGAGGTAGCGCAACACGGCATAACACCCCAAAAATATCAGGAAAATGCTGTTGGCCGTGAAAATTTCAAATCGCCATTGTTCCACATTAATTTTGTCCTTTTTATTTTAGTTATGAAATTTGATATCAATGAAAGTTATCAATAACGATTAAAAAATATATTTTATTTTTAGGTGATCGATAAAAATTATGGAATGGTTATGGTTCTGGAGGACGATTTACGCTTTGAATCTCATTTTCGAAGAAAAGTGGAGTTAATTATGGAAGATATAGATCAGCATAACATCGAGTGGGACCTTATGTAAGTACATTTTACACTTTTTAAATAAAATATAATTACACCTCAGCAGACCTGAAAATATAATCTTAACCAACAAAGCTACGAATCTTGACTAGACTTCGGATAAATGAAACAATTTAACTTTGTTTGAACCACTTTTATATTTGAGTAAATCCGACCGGTTTCAGAACGACCGTCTCTTCTTCAGGGCAAATGTATAGTGATTTGACAGTTTTGAAATATGGATGGGATGGAATGGGAACAATGTATTATTGGTAGGGATGAAGCCGTTGCTAGGTATTAATGAAGAGTGGGTGGGTAGGGGAACATATCCATGGTTTTGTTATCATTTATATTGCTTTCACACGTTTTCACAGAAGACCACGTTTGTCCCAGATCGCGTAGATCTCGTGGAAGTCGTTGTGACTCCCTTATATTTAAGTGAGAAGTATGATCCAAACGTTATTGGAAAGAGAACATAACATGCTTTATATTCAAATCTAAAAGTTAAGTTAAATCAACATATTTGAAATGTACACCATTATGAAATCAGTTTCCGACTTTGAAACGAAAAATGAAACTTTGTGAAAAATTTGTTAAAAATTGTGTTTACGTGAAACGACAAAAAAGTGAGGTAATAATAACGTTTATAATTCATTGTCAAATAAAGTATATGCGTGTTTTTATTTTTTGTTGTTGTCAGTAATTTTAGTTAGAAAAGAGGGTGAGCCATTTTTAAAACCTTTTAAAATTTACTTAACAATTTTTTATACTGAAAAAATTACACGGTTATTTCTAATGATAAGCGTATTTCATTACCTTTCGAAAACAGTTTTTAGTTTTCGGATACGTTCACATTTATTCCATTTATTTAGATTTTATTGCAAAGCGGAAATATTTTTACCTACTTACAAAATACGCCCGAATATTGAAGGGTTAAATTAATATACCAAGATGGTTCTAAGGAAAAAGAGTCTAAAAAATATATTACTGTCTAAGTGCATATTTTTCAAATTTTGTGGGTCCACGCGAGGCGCGACTTTCAGAAGTATTGATGGTAAGTGTAGTATGTAGTACACGAAAGACCGCGCTCGTTCGGAGATGGTCGGGCGGCGCCGAGCGTTTCCGAACGAGCAGAGTAATCAGCCGGTCAGCTAACCGGCGCACCGTCGCCAGACCTAATCAGGGAACACCTGTAAACAGACGCTACTATCAATATTTGTTCCCATTATATTTCACAATAAAACAATCAAAGAACTTACGTTGTGATCCTTTACATTGTGGGCTAGAGAGCCACAACCCGAATAAAAGAACACTACAGTAAGTAAAGCTTTGCGAGCTTTCAATTTGTGAGGCGGGTATGGGTACCGCCGCCCCGGTAACTATTTATTAGCTAACCAACGCCACTGCCGTAGATACGTTTTTAGATTTTAGATTTTATTTGTTTTTGGGGTGTTATGCCGTGTTGCGCTACCTCCTTCTTTATTCAACGTTTTGGACAGCGTTGCAGTGTCTATCATCAGGGCAGATCCGGCACATCTACCGGTTCTGCAAATTCTTTATCCAACGTTTCAGACAGCGTAGCAGTGTCCATCATCAGGGCAGATCCGGCACATCTACCGGATCTGCCAATTCTTTAGCCAACGTTTCGGACAGCGTTGCAGTATCCATCATCCGGCAATCTTCCGGATCTGCCAATTCTTTAGCCAACGTTTCCGACAGCGTTGAGTGTCCATCATCGGGGCAGATCCGGCAATCTACCGGATTAAATTCTTTAGCCAACGTTTCGGACAGCGTTGCAGTGTCCATCATCAGGGCAGATCCGGCAATCTACCGGATCTGCCAATTCTTTAGCCAACGTTTCGGACAGCGTTGCAGTGTCCATCATCAGGGCAGATGTGTGCACACGTTACAGTGTCCATCATAGGGACAGATGTGTGCACACGTTACAGTGTCCATCATCAGGACAGATGTGTGCACACGTTACAGCGTCCATCATAAGGACAGATGTGTGCACACGTTACAGTGTCCATCATCAGGACAGATGTGTGCACACGTTACAGTGTCCGAAACGTTGGCTAAAGAAGGAGGTAGAGCAACGCGGCATAATACCCCAAAAACCAATAACGAAAACCCCTGCCGTAGTTTCCTCAAAGTGGGTGGCGGGCAGTACCGGGAGAGACTGATTATTGGAAACCTTCTGACCTCTCCAGCCGGATTCCCTCGACCCTTCACTTTGCACCGCCGCGTGCCGTGGGATTGATGGATGCATAAGTCCATTACTCCTGGACACGTTGACGCCCAGATTTCAATCCATCCCTCATACCGTTTTCCTTCCCAAAACTTCCTATCCTTTCTCTCTCTAAAAAAATCCTCCGCACAGCATCCCCAAAGATGAAATAGAACCTGTGGGATTTTTTTTCTTCGGTGTGGGTTTAATGTAAAAAAACGGTGGTCTACAATCTTTAACTCTCATATTTTACTCATTTTTTTTTGCTGTTAATTGACAAACGACCTTTTCTTTTCCAACAGACGGGAAAATAATAGCGATGTTAGTTTTAATGTCGAGTTCAAGTTACACCGATGCAATTAATTACAGCCGATTTAGTTCCTGGAAAATATATCGTTTCAAAAAAAATAATTCGGATTAAAAATGCTGTGTTTTTTCTACGGGGTGTTGTTTGTTCGCTGGAGATCTGCAGCCGTGCTCGGGAACCGTATTTCCAAAATCGTATTTCGTATTTCCGGTTCAGTCGCAACAGCGACAATTTACATTTTTGTTATCAAAATTTAAATATTTAGGAATAAAATTATTAATTTCTAATAAACACATTGGAAAGATTATTTTATCCAGATTTTAGAACTACATATTTTTGTTTTTGCAAAGTGATAAAAAATATCCAATATAGAGGCGTATTTACAATATTTGGGAATAATCGGAATTTTCACGCGCCAACCCGGACGCTTGCAAAAGCAATTCAGAATTTTAATTTTAGTTTTAAATAAAATCACAAAAATAATTCGCGCACGTGCTTTGTGACGAAAATACTTCAGTTTGTCTATTTATTTACGGTCTTACAAAGCAATATATTTAAGGTTTGTATACATTCTAATTTTGCTTAGATATTATTGAAAAATGATAAATACTTATGATCAAAAAATAATTATAAAAATACATAATTTTAATATTTTTAACATCACGCCTTTCAGCATTTTTGGATGTATGTATAAATTTAAGCAAATTTGGAATGAAATAAAATCGGTATGGAGTTATAATTTTAAAAAGCTGGTACTGAGAATAATCAATCTTTCTCATTGGAACCGCCATGTACGATCGTAAGTATATCTTTCGACGAAATGTGGATTTTCGGCCGCTGGCTGGTTACCATTAATAATGGGGACAGTTGATCCCCGACAGTTGGGCCCCGGGAATACTTATATACAATATATTGTAGTCAGTTTAGGGAAAATACGGTACACCCACTTACACAAAATATAACTAAGTGACCTGACAATGTGCAGAGAGAATGTACCGCCGATAACAAAATTATCAAACTTATTTTCATTCAAATGCATCAAGAATAAAACTACTTGTTTGTAAACTGTATATACCAACGTATAGGTACAAAAGATCGACGCTGTATATAAATTCGTTTGATATCCATACCAACTTAATGCAATTTATGGGCTTGATTTTACGTTTGAAATTGGTAAATAATGCGCAAAAAATTACAATTTTAAGATAAATATCATTCGGGGAACAAATTGTCGGATTGGGTCACTACATTATCCATAGGCCTGAACGAAATTATTTTCCTTGTAGTCTATGTCATCTTTAGGGATGCAGTATGAAAGATATTTTGAGGATGTTAACCGTTTCCCCGCGGCGGCTGACCTAAGTCATTTCATCAAGTGGCTCACACCGCGCGGCGGCTGACTTTAGTCATGAAAATAATATTAGAAACAAAATATGCCGCGTGGGGGCGACTGCTTAGGAATATTTTTTTAGCGCCCTGGAGTGATGAACACGAGTCTCGAAGAGATCTATGTTGTGGGAGGAAGGAAACACATAGTTTCTTTTAGAAGGAAACACATAGTTTAGCAAATCGTCCACAGCCGAAATGTTAAAATCAAGTACGAGTCTTAAAACGACCCGTTCTTATGCCTTGACATTCGTTTTGATAGTTTTGAAAGTGAAAACTTCCTTAGCACCGTTGTGATTTGATTGAATCTCGATTAATAGAGCGCCACTTAAAAGTGAATAACGCATACATTTATGAGATTTAGCCTACGAAAGAATGAGAGAGAACAATCGGTCTCCTCTTTGTGCGGTGTTTCGTAACCTCCCCACTCTTGCCTACTTTAGTTTTCTTCAAGTTTCACTTCTACCGCGTGTAAACTGCACACTTGTAATATTTTTGAAGTGCAACTTCTTTAGCGCCGTTAGCGACACAACTCAGTTCTACACAAATACTCGGTTCTAATATAATGCGGTAAATTCGCGCTTTGGCGGGGGCCTTCGATAGCACAGTGGGTAAGGTGCCTGACAAGTCTCAGCGGCCAGAGAGACAGGCATCAAGCGAAAGGAGTTTCGAATCCTACGAAATAAAAAAAAATTATGTAATTTTGTGAAATCAATATCCAATCTTCAAAACACTTTAAAATAAATAGGCAAAAGAAAAGAAAGCGACTTTCTAGTTTCACTTCTAGCGCACGTGAATTACACACTCTGAATTTTTTTCCTAGCTATTTGGGCCGCAAGCGCCTGCACGACGTGGACGAGGTCGCCGTGGGTAAATCGCTGGTGCGCGCGAGCTACTCCTACTGGACGCTGGGCTACCTGCTGAGCCGCAACGGAGCCCGCAAGCTGCTGGACGCCCGACCGCTGGAGAAGATGCTACCCGTCGACGAATACCTTCCCATCATGTTCGACAAGCATCCCAAGTAAGACAATTAATTCGTTGGACTTAGCTAGGTAATAAGTGGATAGAGAGGGAAATAAAAAGGCGCTGAATACTTTTGTCTGCTGAAATATGTTTCTATTTTTCACAATTCTGTCGGATGTCATATCGTACAATTGTATGACATAATTGTTACCGATTTTCAAGACACAGACCTTAAAACAAATTTTTTTGCGATGGTTTTATTTAGTTTATTTTCACAAATAACTTAGGACGGATGGTTTCACAGAATTTAAAAAAAATCATCAAATTACAAAGTTAATATTCAAGTTTTTTACATTGGCTCCACAAAGAAGGCCCCGAGGAAAATAATTTCCCTCGGGACCTTTTTTTTGTCATCTTTGGGGATGCAGTGTGAAGGGTCTTTTTAGGAAAAGGAAGGAGAGGAAGTTCTGGGGAGGAAAACAGTATGAGGGGTGGGTAGAAATCTGGGGATCAGTGTACCCAGGAGTGAGGGACGTATGGATCCTTTCCCAAGACGATGGGTCAAGAGACTGGAGAAATCAAAAGGTCTCCCTCCACCAGTCTCATCCGATGCGGCCCGCCACGTAAGGTAGGCAAAAGACTTCGACAAACCTCACCCCATTAACCACTTGGGGTAACCTATGACAGGGATGTTGGTTCTATAATAAATGGTTCCCGAGGCGGCGGTACCCATACCCCCGCCTCTTTCACAACTTTCACAAAACTTGAATTTTAACTTTGGAATTAGATCAATTGTTCAACTTCTGAGAAACAACCCGTCCTTGGAATTCTGAATATGATGTGAGATTTTTTCGTGATTATTTTTTGGGTTATTTTGCCTTGTTGCACTTCCTCCCTATTTAGCCAACGGACATGGTAACAATGTCCATCATCAGGCCAAATAATAGTGGATTGTGATTTCACATGGTTTCTTTAGGTATATGTTTTTTTTTTCTTGCAGTGACCAGTGGAGCGAACACTTCGCCAAGAGGGACCTGATTGGACTCTCAGTAGCCCCTCTATTAATTTATCCGACTCACTACACGGGTGAACCAGGGTACATCAGCGATACCGAGGAATCTCATCTACTGGATCACGATGAACTCTAAATCTTCAAAATATTTATCACCCTAAAAAAATGCTCATTCAGAACTGAAACTTTGACATCGTCTAGAATGACTTAGTTTTTACGGGAATTAGATCTGAAAAGATTTAACCTAACACTGCCATATTTACCATTTATTTTTGCCTTTATGTTTGTCCCTAATATTGGGCCTAGTCAGTGAATTACAAATTTGTGTTTCGGCGCAATTTTTCGTCGTGCCGTTTCTAGTTTGTAATACGACTTTAGGAATGGTAATAGTAATAATTTTAAGTTCAGCTCCCATTTTATTTCATTGGTTTGTAGGGTAATTTTTTAAATATTTTTTCAAATTTTGAAAGTACCAACATTGATATTATCATTTAAATGCGCAAATAGCAGGTGTAATCTGAATGTGCGCTAACCGCAAAAGTAAAGTTACGGTATACTGCACTATATTTTTATTTAAAAAATGGTGGTAAGAATTGCTTTGTTTGAAAACTTTATTGGGAGTTTTTCTCAATCATGAATAATCACTCCAAAATTTCGCGGTATGAGCCTGGAACCCGGGGTTTATAATTCGGTAGCGGAAATTTGAAATGCTGTAACGGACAATAAACCCAAAAATGGGTTAAATGTGTCACTTTTCTCTGTTTATTTTTCTGTTTTGATCTGCGCCTTCGAAATATTTCTAGGAAAATAAACGAGTCTTTCACGACGTGCTTTTTAAGGGGATTTTTTTTCTGATAAATTTAAAATAAATAAACAAAACACGTTAAGTATTCTGAAAGGTCTTTTCAATGTTATTTTATAATATAATAAAAACTAGCAGACCCGGCCACACGTTGCTGTAGCTAACGAAACACAACGCCATTACCCAAACTTATAAACAACGCCATCTATTAATTTGCATACGTATCAAATCCACACCGCCCGCTTGCCAGCCCGCTCCCTTTATATATTATATATTTCAACCAATTTAAACAAAACCTTGACAAATTATATGCCTAAACCTTCCTCGTGAATCCCTCTATCTAATGGTGAAAACCGCATGAAAATCCGTTATGTAGTTTAAAATATCTAAGCGTACAGACAGCGGAGCGACTTTGCTTTATATAAAATATTGAATTATAGGTCTACAAAAACAGAACAACTTCTTTTAGTCTCGTAATGGCGATTAAAAATATTTTTTTATTATGTTGGTAATGTATCTACTAACAGTGTAGATCTTCTTTAATCGTACCGAATATACTGAATGTAAATTTGGAATAATTGTCTATGTGCCATATTTTTATTGATTACCAAAAAAAGTATAGGTTTAGTTTTATTTTAAATGTGTATGATGTTTTTGATTTTCTGCATTTATTATTCGCTAAGTCGTATATTAGTGCCATTTTTAAGTAAGATTCTTTGATCTTGCTTTTTGGTTAATGTAATATTAGAAGCTACATGTGAAATAAGACCATTTGTGTTAGTTTAATTTTCAATTTGCATTTACTCAGTTTTATTGAAATTTGATATTAATATTTTTACGTTTATCTATTTAAAGATTATTTTATTTTATTATGGTAGGCTTTCATTATCACAATAACTATTAAAAGTAAAAAATATTTTTCTTAATTTTTCGATCCATACGAAAGTACTGCAAAGCAAATGTTTAAGCCTAATAATGTATTTTTTTACTGTACCTCCACGCAGGGAAATAAAACTGACACTGAGAAAAAAATACCCCCCCCCCCCAATCATCTCTGGGGATGCTGTGTGGAGGGTATTTTTAGGGAAAGGAAGTTCTGGGAAGGAAAAAGATATGAGGAGAAGGAATCTGGCGGTCATGCTGAAAGCCGACTGAATTCTAACTAAACATTCATAATCTTTACTTATCAACGAAAAACTTAAAATTAAAATGAAGTTTTACAAATTTAATAACAATAAATACGTTGAAGGTAGCTGATTTAGCTACGCAAATGATTTTTTTACAGACAATATTTATAAATAGTTTAAATAAAAAACATCTCAATATTAATCAACCTTAAATGCAACGATTAAGGTTGATAATTATTGGTTCCTTGACATAACTCAACAAGGTGACATTTCAACACCCCTTCAAAGAATGATAAAATTATTAAAAAATGCCATAACCTAAACTGACGTAAACTATGTAACCTTTTTTTTATGTGATGTAGTGCCATTTTGTTCATTGGTCCGGTCACCATAATTAATGTATGTTTACTTAAATTAACCACACTTCTATGAATGTTACATTTTTATACTTTTTTAAATAAAATAAAATAACCAAAAATTTTGCATTTTTTTCTCATCTCTTAACGTTAGTATTTTTGTTTGAACGATATTTCATAATACCTTTCGGAATTCAAATTTTACTTCCTATTTTACTCTTTCCTAGGGACAACTCCTGAACTACATCATAACCATCCTGTGAAGTGTTGGATTTGACCTTTCCTCAGACTTTACGGAACCGAATTGACTACAATTTTCCTTCTTATTAAGTTTTCCACTAAGAATTTCCACTGAAGATGTGTAAACGAAAAATACAAGAAAGTTTATTGTATTTTTCATTGATATTTACAGCCTAACTTATTAAAAAAACACTTCCCAACTTTTAAACGGTGTTTTAGATAAACATTGAATATGACATTTTTTCATTTTTTTATTTCGAACTATTACTAATAAATTACGATAGAATAGGCCACATTACATTCTTTGTAGATTTTTAATAAAAACGTTTTAAGAGTTTAAATACCAAAAGTGTGCGATAAGCTTTTTTTCCAAACTTTTCTATGTTTGAAATTAATATATTTCAATTTTTATTTAATAATGTTCAGTTTGTCAAATGACAGTAGAAAACATAGGAGGTTCAAATGGTAATACTAAAAATATAAGCATGGTGATAATCTAAAACTGTGTAACCTACATTTTTATTAAAAAGGCATAAAAGTGAAAAAAAAATTCGTTCCCCCTAGGGAATAAGGGTACTGGTTTTTTCTAAAGGGCGTGCTTTTGAATATATAAGGGCTGAAAGCTCTAAGAAGACTCTAGAAATTTCAAGAAGACTCTGAAAAATTTCGGAAACTTCTAAAAGATTCGATAAAACTCTGGAAAGTTCTGGAAGGAGTAGAGGAGTATGTCAGCGAGTCTAGAAGGATCCGGAAAGTTCTATACGGTTCGATAAAGCTGTAGAGTGTTCTGGAAGGAGCGGCGGAGTTCTTCGGTGAGTCTAGAACATAGATTCTCAACCTTTTTCTGCCCACCGCCCACCTTGAGAATATTTTTATTTCTAGCGCCGAGGGCGATATCGCCCACGTTGAGAACCTATGGTCTAGAAGGTTCTGAAAAGTTCTAGAAGGTTCGATAAAGTTGTTCTGAAAGGAGTGGCAGAGTATGTCGAGTATACTAGAAGGTTCCGGAAAGTTCTGTAACGTTCGATAAAGCTGTAGAAAGTTCTGGAAGGAGTTGAGAAGTATATATAGGTTCTAGATAGTTCTAGAAGGTTCCCTAATGCTCTGTGATGTTATGGAAGGAGATAAGCTTTCAGAAATGAGTGTCGGTGAGTCTGGAAGGTTCTGGAAAGTTGGATAATCTTAATCGTCAATGTACATTTTTTAAAAAAGGTACAATGTGCGTGCCGCTAAAATTCAAAGACGAGTCTCGGTACGATAACGGGAGTTATATTGTGTGGTAGCCCTCTATCCCTTATCCATGAAGAAAATTCCCGTTTTTACTTGAAGGGCGTGCTTTTAAACATATAATGGCTGAAAGTTTCGCCCCTTGAAATTTCTAGAACAGTTCAAACCATTCCAGAGTATCTTTGGGCATTCCACCATATTGCAGAACATCCCGGAACATTTTGGACTGTTGTGGAATATTCGGGAATAGGATGAAACGTTCAGGAACCTACCGGAACATCCCAGACCATTGTGGAACATTCCAGAATACTCCTGAATGATCTGGATTTTTTGTATACCCATATGGGATATATAAAGCAAGATTCGTCGTGGGTTCAGACATCAATTCAATCTCGCATCAACTCCCTGAGCGAAGCCGGACACCTCAGTCAGAGTATTTGAGAGCATTCCACAAAGTTCCAGAACATTCTGGAAAATTGTGGAATAGGGAATCGGGAAAATCAATGTGAAACATTCCAGAACACTATCGAATGTTGTCCTTAGTGAAGCCGGGTAACCCATCTAGTAAAATATAAAGCACGGTTAATATTAGCTTAAGAACCTACTAGCGTTGCTTTGGATTATGTCTCTAATTTTAGATCTGAATATATTTAAGTCATTCAGATCTAAAAGTAGTGTAACTAAACACTAAATTCACCAATAATGGTTTTTCCTTTCTACATACAGTTAAATTTAAATTTATGTTACATTAAATTACACTTTCTAAAACACAATTTAATCAAATTTATATCATTAAGCAGGTAACACAACAGTGCTTCTTCGATTTAATTTTGTTTTTTAAGAAATAAAACAAAAATAATTTTGAAAATAACTTATACAGTGTTCTGTATTTTCATTGTATTTGCACTTTAAAAGAATATTTGACAGGTAAATTGGTGTTGCAAGCCTACAAATTTTATAGTTCCATTTTTTATATTTTCTACTCTTATTTGACAGACAATTCATTTCATTCATCCATAAATATCCAATATTTTGTCAGTTTCCGTATTAGTAAGGTTTTTTTTATCAATCGTATAAAAAAATATTTTAATTTTAAGTAAGTACTTACTTACATCATGGTAAAACGAAATTTTGAGTGCGCTTGACAAAAAGAACAATGTCAGAATATTTATCCACACTCTTTTATTCGAATGTTTTCACCTGAAAATTTTAAGTGTTTATAAATAAATTATTAAACTAATTTTAAATGTATATAGAAAGAGGTAAAAATGCTGTCAATACTTTCAGGTAAGTAAATATGATGAAAAAAAATTACACCAGCGCAACGCAAGTTTTTTGTCGCGTTAAAGTTAGGTCAGTTTTCTTTGGGCTTGTCAAACTGCCTCAAGGCATAGAGTTAGTATATATATCAATGCCTCAAGGGGACGATTGTCGAAAGAAATGGTAATGGTGTTCTGTTTGTCACATGTCATGAACGTCGGCAGAAGAAGCGGACGTGGAAACCGAAGAGTTCATCGAAAATCAATTCATTGAAAGCCAATTGATCGAAAACGAGTTCATCGAAAATCAATTCATCGAAAATCAATTCATCGAATGATCAATTCATCGAATCGCCAATTCATCGAAAAACATTTTTTTTGTAGATATTAGAGCTGTCAAAATTAAATACCCAAAAAGGTCTGTTTAACTGAGTTAAATGTGTTTAGCAACTGTCAGTTTCGTAGTGACAATGTAAAATTTATAGGTTATCTCTTCGATTTCCGATTGTCTGATACTGCAAAAAAGGGATATCTAAGGAACGGTGACCAGACAACTCATAATGAAACCAACTCATAAACAACTCAGAAAGGTCATTAAGAGTGATGATAAAAAATATTTAAAAATTGGTTAAATAGGTTAAGTTAGGTTAGGTTAGTTTAGGTTGACCAATGCTTTTTTAACTTCTCGGTCCGCTCGGCATTTCTCTCAAATATCAACAAAATATATTTTTTCGATGAATTGGCGATTCGATGAATTGATCATTCGATGAATTGGTTTTCGATGAATTGATTTTCGATGAATTGGTTTTCGATGAACTCGTTTTCGATGAATTTGCTTTCGATGAATTGATTTTCGATGAATTCGTTTTCGATGAACTCGTCGTGAACCCTATTAATAGTAATAATCCAAAGAAAATAACATTTGGTATAGGTATCGTTTGCTTAATTGCGTAATTTTAAATCACTTAAGCCTCGATGACACACGGCGAGTTACAAGCTACTATCTAAAAGCTGGTAAATCGGCGAGTGAGATTGTCATGATGACACAAAAAACTGTCCACTCGCCCAGAAGCGTAGAAAACTGAGGCCGCTGCTAGCGCCAGTAACAAGAATAACGGCGCCTGCGTGAACTAATTCTTCACATGTTTGACAGTCGAAATCAGCTGTTTATCGGAAGCCACGTTGGAAACATAAATAAACCAATCACGAGCAAGCGTGTAGGCGAGTAAAGTTGACGACCTTTCAACTATTTTTCGTAGATTGTCAACAATCTGCTAGTTAGCAAGTAACAAGATGACACTGGGCGAGTTTACTAACAGATACCTAGTGAATTTCCCAGATAGTAGCTTGTAAACTAGCCGTGTGTCATCGAGGCTTTAATGCCGGAAAAAAGTAATTATTTATGTCTTATTCCGATTACCTAGTATCTGTATTTATAACAGTAGAACATGGAAAGAAATGTATTAGAATAATTACACAAACCGGCTAGACAAACCCTGCTTTGCCAAATAAACCATTCAAAACTTGGGATGTTTTTTTAAATTATGATGACATGCGAGTTTATTTTAGAGAATTTATTTTATAAGATTGGTACTTCCGACAAATGTCATAATATATTTGATTGTCTATTAGTTAAAAAAAGGAATATTCTGTATTATCCGTGCACCAAACTTCGCTAACACGAACGTTCCGCATTATCCGTGAGGTGGACAAGATGCATATTTACCAAAAAGTTAATTTATCAGCTTTCCGTATTATGAGATGGACTTGTTCCTGAGCATTTCGAATTCCAACACGACTCAGATGTGTGATCGGGGTATCGAATATTTGGCACAGTCGATCAATAAAGGTTTTATCGATAACTAGCAGGTACACGGCGTGCGTTTCAATGCCAACCAAAGAAATAAATTTTTTCTCCCTGCATGTCCTTTATCCCGTTCCCCTTCCGTGTCTCCTTCCCCTCCCACGTTCCCCTTCCATCTTCCCCTCCTTCGTTACTCTCCCCCTCCTGCCTTCCCTCCCTGCCGCTAAAATATATGAAATATATACATTTTCAAACCACTCGCACACCACCTTTAGTAATTTTTTAATACAAATTTCATAACGCCAGAAGTTAGCATTATATATAGTCTATAATCTTCGCGGGCATGCGCACAACAAATCATCAAATTTTCAACGCAATCGGATGAACGGAATCGCAGCTCATAAAAAACAAATTGTAACACCCAGATGGCTAGCAATAGTGCACAACTGTAGAGTCAAGGAGAAGAAGAAGAAGAAGACTACCGGGAGAGGGACGCTTCCTCACCTTCTTATCTACGATCACTTCCGCCTTACTAGAAAGGAAACAAGGGGTGATATTTTGTTAAAGGGGGGAAGGGGGGGAGGTGGAGGAGGCGGAGTGGGAAACCCCTTACACCATGCGAGCGAAGCCGCGGGAAAAAGCTAGTTAATAATATAAATACAAAAGTTTAAGGTCATTTCATCTTGTATATGCAAGAATTAACTATAAAATTACTTATTAGTGATTTATGGACCGTTTTTATGACGTTCCCGAAAATGATGGGGATGTTCCCAAAATGACGGCTGTGTTCCCTAGATAGTAGATACGGTTGCCACTGACGCATTTTTGAAAAGCCTCTCGCTGTTTAGAATTTTTCGGTAATTTGTCAACGGTGTCTTTTAGTTGGGTTGTCAAAACCTCGCCCAATAATAGACGAACTTCCGGATCAACAGAACATCCTCTTGTCAATTCATCAACTTTGCGAGTAGGCGTAGAAGCACTCTTTTGGGATACTCTTGATTCTGCTTCTCTCTACTTTTTTTTGCAACTGATCTATTGTTCATTGCATTTTTTGTTTTGTTTTTTTTTTTTACATGAATACCGCACAAGAGTCCCAACTGCTCCCGTCTGGAGCCAGTGAGACTACGGCATCCCCAATTGGGGTATGTTGTGAGGCTGAAGGTAGTGGGGATGGGAAGTAGATAGGGAAGAGGAAGGTGGGGAAGTACCTGGCTATTTAGATCTGGTCACCAAACACGGCTGAAGCCATTTCAAGCAACGTTTCAATTCTGAATCTTGGTCTTACACCAGGGCGAAACTGAGAAAGTATCTTCCACTCTGGAACGTGCCGCAAATATACTATACATTATTTTAAATGAAATTATGAAATAAAACAAATTAATCAAAAAAAAAATTGATTAATTTGTAGTTTTTGTTTTTGAACGGTTCTGTAAGTCTGAGGTTTATCTTTTTTAACTTATTTTCTTTCTAATTTATTCCTCAACGTGCGAATGTCGTTTTCCATCTCATTTTCAGAATCTGGTGGGCTGTTAGGTAAAATGTTTGCTAAAATTTTTTCTGAAAAAAAGGTGATAGCAAATAAAATTGCAATTGAAAAAAAATTGCAATAGGTGGTACACGAGCTGTTTCAAAACTAAATGTACCGGGAAATAATTTATGGAAAGCGGGAGGGCGGGAGGGGATCCAGGGAGTGGGGAGGGGAACCTGGGACGGGGGAGAGGATCTCGGGAGGGGAGTTTGCGGGACGAGGGAAGGGGGGATTGGAATGGGAAGAGGGAATGTGGAGGAAGAGGAGTGGAAACGCGAGAGGGGAAGTGGACGCGGGAGAGGTATGGGGAGGGGCGGAAGGGGAACGGGACGAATGTGAAAGGATACGCAGGGAGAAACATTTTCTTTATTAAATGGCTTAGTAACGCGCGAGTAACCTTTGTGAACATGGGTTGTGCAGTAATTTTTGGGAATAGTTAAAGACGAAGACGATTGAATATAATTATTGGATTTTTTTATTGTATTATGCGTTGGTTTGGAACAAATTTTGACCGAATTTTCATGACGCGGCTAGTTGCATGCATGTTCCAAATAATTGCATAACACTAAAAAGTTGGTGTAAATTTGGCAAATTTAGTGTCGTGCAACCTTCAGTATCACAGTAACCATGGCACCATCATCGTTAAAGGGGTGTTCCGACACGGCTATAAAATTAATATAAAAGATCATCGCACGCCAAATAACGCTCTCCATACAATCCCTTCAGACCGTTCACACCTAAGCGCTTTAAGCGCAGATCAACCATAGACAATACACATCTTACGCCGTAGCCGCTCCTGAGGCGATATACGAAAAGTTATGCACACCCCTCTCCGACGAAAACAGGGGGACATTTTAATTACGGAGCTGCCTATACCAGTGGATGACAGATGTCAAGTTGACAGATTCAGGACAAAAAATGTGCATTCCGTGGGCGCTCCCTAATTCATGTGACCCCCTCTGCTACCATAGGAAGAAATATTTGATAGCGTTGTGTGAACGGTACAAAACATAAGCGCTCGCGGTTTATAGCGTGTCTGTACACAGCTTTAAGCTTTTTTCTGCAATGCTGTATATGTTGTACACAACTTTCACGCAGTTAAAAGATTCTAGTTTTGTGGCATGCAAATAATGCATGCATGATGAGTTAGTAGGTTTACATTTCTATTAATCCACTCGAGCGTTTGGTATTCAGTTTTTGATTTGGCCATTCGATTTAATTAATATCATTCCTCAAAATATTAATATGCAAACATAAAAGTTACAGTAGTTACATGTCAGGTAGAACTTTATTTGTAAAAATAAAATCTTTTATATCCATTTATTATTAATTTTTTAAACTTTATGAGTAAAATCTCAAATTATAATATTTAATTAAATGAAGACAATATTAGCGAAACTCAATCAAAATCTGGAGACAGAAAAATCAGAAAAGATATTGGCTCCGCTGGGACTCGAACCCAGAACCCTTTTCTTACATGGAAACAGCTCTACCGATTAAGCTTTGATTGAGTTTCGCTAGACTCAGATTTTGATTGAGTTTCGCTAATATTGTCTTCATTTAATTAAATATTATAATTTGAGATTTTACTCATAAAGTTTAAAAAATTAATAATAAATATTCATCCTAGACTTGCAGAAAAAGTCAATAGATGTCGCGTATTACAAATAAAATGGATACAAAATTTATCCAGACACTATCTAGATTGCATTTAGTTCGAGTTGAATCTTGTAATCATATATAAAGATAGCAGCCAATAATATGTGCGTTAAGTAAGTGAAGATAATGTTGGTAGTTCTTAGTCGAAGTATGATACAGTTAAAAGTGACCGAATTAATATGGGTTCCGTAGCTTAATCGGTAGAGCTGTTTCCATGTAAGAAAAGGGTTCTGGGTTCGAGTCCCAGCGGAGCCAATATCTTTTCTGATTTTTCTGTCTCCAGATTTTGATTGAGTTTCGCTAATATTGTCTTCATTTAATTAAATATTATTCTTTTATATCCAAACCATTTTCCGCCACTAGTGGCGTACCGCAAGGTAGTCATCTTGGCCCAATTTTATTTCTTGTTTTTATAAACGACATAATCAACGGCTTTAAAGACGTCAAAGTATTGCTTTTCGCTAATGACATTAAATTATATAAAGAAATAAAAATCCTTAATCACTGTGAAATTCTTCAATCCAATATAGACATGCTAAAAATTTAGTGCTCACAAAACAATCTATACTTAAATGTAGAAAAATGCAAAACTTTGACCTTTTCCCGAAAAAAACATCACTGTTTTTCGACTATTCAATAATAAAATAAATTTAGAAAGAGTATCGGAAATGCGGGATCTTGGCATAATAATGGATGAGAAACTAGACTTCACGGTTTACATTCAACAAACTGCAAATAAGGGTATGAAAACATTAGGATTTGTATTAAGAACAATTAAAAACTTTGAATCGTTACAAATCATTAAACTATTGTACACATCCCTTGTTAGAAGCCTAATGGAATATAACTCCATAGTCTGGTCGCCCTTCTACAAAATTCATATTCATACTATTGAAATAATTCAAAGAAAATTTCTACGTTTTGTAAATTTTAAACTTAACATCCCTTTAGAGCACATAAATTACCCGTCGCTAATGAATACTTTAAATATTCCAACATTAGAAAACAGACGACAAATAAACGACCTGACCTTTTTATTAAAATTATTAAACTCTAAATTCAACAGTTGTGAACTTCTGCAATTAATAAATCTACATGTACCTACACGAACAACAAGACAAACATTGACATTTTATATACGTACATCTCATTCGAACTATGATTTACATTCTCCAATACAACGTTTACATAGTCTTGGTAACAAATACTTAAACAATATGGATGTATTTGACAATAATTTGAACTTAGCAAACTTCAAACACCATATGTGCCAACTATTTATTTCTACCTATCCCATAAACCAATGTGAACAACAATTTTAACCTTACCTACTTTATCTCAACTCCTATATTTTATTTCTTATATTTTATGTTACCTGTATTTTGTTAACGCTTATATTTTATATAATCTATATTTTGTTTTTAACATATATTATGTTACTTATAATCTTTTCACTGTAATTTAAAAAAATGTACTGCATTCTATGTAAAAGCCCTATGGGCGTTTAAATAAATAAATAAAATAAATAAATAAATAAAATAAATATAAACTGCTTACTTCGGTTTAAAGCTAATGAATCTACCTAGATTTCACCGTTTATCTCATATTCGTAGGTTCGTTAAATGTGGTCAAATCTTGGACCGATATCAATCGACGAAAAATAAAAGCGGTCCAAATTTGGACCTAAATCGCTCCAGTGGTAAAAATTAAGGATATTATAGAACATTCGTATGTAGATATAACCGACCATCATAATACGGGCATGAGCCTAGCATGGTGGTCTAAAAATCCATAAATGATGTAACCATTCAAAGCACTGAATAAAGAAAAAAAAATTAAAAACCGTTTATATAGTTACATAATAAATATACATTAACAAAATGTCGTTCAAATTTTTTTTTACTAAAATAGAGTCAGCTGGCGGACGGCGAAAATTGTGCTTCGATACTCCAAGAATTATTTCTTGTCCTCATTTAGCCAACGTGTTCTGAAACCAGCCTTATTCTATTCCTCTGCCCCTATTTATAAACCTAGATGACCCTTGCAAGTGCCTTGAAAAATACATTTAAAACAAAGCTCGATTGAGTATGGTATCATAGCATGGGGAGGCGGTACTGCATCAGCACTAGACCCAATCATAAAGGCACAGAAAACTATGATAAAATTATTTCTGAGACTACCTCTAATTACAGACTCGAACTTAATCTTCAATATTATGAATGTGT
Organism: Limnephilus marmoratus; assembly: GCA_917880885.1. Taxonomy (NCBI): domain Eukaryota; kingdom Metazoa; phylum Arthropoda; class Insecta; order Trichoptera; family Limnephilidae; genus Limnephilus; species Limnephilus marmoratus. The sequence continues at coordinate 48,416,151 of OU862920.1, read as the reverse complement.
TTGACGTTCGGCAGATATATGCAAAAACAATCCTCACTCATCTATACACAAATATACACAAATACTATGAAAAAAGATTAAACACTCGCTGTACTCGAAACAATAACAAAGATTTACTACAAATTCCCATAACTCATACTACTTTTGGTCAACGAAGCTTCAGATACCTTGCAACAAGACTTTACAACATTCTTCCAATTTGTATAAAAAAATATGATTCACAAATTTTTTTTTAAAAAAACATAAAAATTTGGTTAAAAAATAATGATAGAGCATTTACCGGTGCACTCTCCCAAATTCGAAATTAGTATTGAACCAATGCTGTTATTATTGTACCAACGTTATTGTTATTATTAATGCAACCATTCTAGTGCGTGATTTTATTATAATATAAGTGTAGGTATGTTCACATTATAATAAATTGACATAAAATTACTGCCTCAACACAGGCTAGCCTGGTGAGGCAGGTTACGAGAAACCTAAATTTATAATTATAAATCTCTATTCTTTTAGTACCTACTATATATATGTATTTTGTTTTCTGTTATTAACTTTTGTACTTATGCAACTTTTAAACTGTACTTTTACTGTACTTATGATGTACTTTTTGTTTTTGTAGTTAGGTATAAATCTTAAATTTTTTTGTTCAATAAAGATTGTTATTATTATTGTGATTAGATATAGATTTCCATCGCCTCCTCGCAATCAGTTCACAATTCATTCAGTCTCACAACATGAATAATATTTATTTCAGACCTCCTAGCCCAACTATGGAACCCTCGCACGTTAAGCCAGTTGTAGAGACTCTGGATAATTTACCCCCAGCTCCTCCGCCCTCTCACGATGCATCGAAAGAGCCGATTTCAATGAGGGCCGGTCGGTCCTCATCAACAGTGAGATTGTGCAAACTGGTCTATCCGGAGTGCCAACCACAACCAGAGCAAGACGCGCCGGGACCTCCAACGAGCCGGAGATAACAAAACGTGAAAAAGCAAGCCTTGAAAGTAAATAAATATCCACTGGAATGGGTCATGAACCATTAAGCTAGTATCACACGAGAGCTGCTCTCATAATATATGGGAGCTTGGCCTATTTTACCGAATGGCTTCCATTATATTATTACATCATTATTACATACTTTGGGAATATATATACATGATAAGCAATATGGTGAAATATGCCAAGCTCACTTACGTTATGCCATTATGGCTCTCGTGTGAGATTAGCATTACTGCAAAATGCATCTATCCTCAGCGGCACGTTTGTGTCGATGAAACCAAAATGTGAAAAATCATCCCTTAAAAAGAAATATATAATCATAGATACCAAGGTTCCACGAAAAAACAGTTCACATAAGAAAAGTGTAAGAAAAAAGGAAAAGATGTAACCTAACCTAAATTAATCTTAACTAACCAAATCCGTTATTATTTTATTGAGAGTTGTTTATTTATTTATTTATTTATTTATTTATTTTTCCATGTTCTCCGTAAAACGGTTGTTCACCAATACATTATGGAGAAGATTACAAATTAGACAAAAAGTATAGCAAAGCACATAAAAAGGCCTGTTTTACTACTTTGTGACATACGTCAAAAGATAATTGTTAAACTGCCTGTAGGTTACGTTAAAAATGTCAATGTTCAATGCAGACTCGTTGAGCAGTTCAGTCGCTCTGTTGACTGGCGCGTTCTGATAGGCAGAAGTCCTCGCTTTTGGAGCATAAAAAAGGGTATGGGACCTTCCACGAGTATACTTGTCTGGGACATATAAGTTAATTTCTTTCAAAATAGGTGGATTATGAATAGTTCCAGAGATTATCTTAAAAAAATGTTTTCCTAAAAATATTTTTCGGCGGGCTTCTAATGTATTAAGATCGAGCATTCCTGCTAAGAATAAGGATGGATACAGGAAAGGGTAGTACATATATTCCCTCATATATAGGTAACGCATGAATCTCTTTTGAACTTTTTCTATTTCGAGAATATGGTTTTGCTCAGAAGGGGCCCAAATAATGGAGCTATATTCCAAGATACTGCGAACAAGTGCTTCATACGTTCTTCGGATTGCGATTCCGTTGGTAAATGATCTTGAATTACGAAGAACAAATCCAAGCATTTTGTTGGCACGGGAGACAATATCAGATATATGAGATTTGAAAGAGAGATTTGCTTCAAAAATTACGCCAAGGTCTCGAATCTCATTTTTACGTGTTAATTTATGTTTATTAATGTGGTAGGGGAACAGGAATGTATCTTTGGATCTTGTAAATGTAACGACACTGCATTTCTGAATGCTGAAGGGTAAGTTGTTCAGTTCCGACCATTTGACAAGAGAATCAAGATCGTTCTGCAGAAGAATGGAATCGATGTAACTTTTGATTGCTTTGAAAAGTTTTATATCGTCAGCAAAAAGGAGATATTTTGAGTGGTTTATGGTGTTGCCAATGTCATTGATGAATAAGAGAAAGAGAAGGGGTCCTAGATTCGATCCCTGGGGAATCCCGGAGTTAGTTTTGTATTCGTGAGAAATATGGTGTCCGTAACTGACATACTGACGACGATTGCGTAAGTAGCTAGCCACAAAAGCGAGGAAATTCTGAGAGAATCCGATGTCACTTAATTTTTTTAATAAAATATCATGGTCGACTTTATCAAATGCTTTCTCGAAGTCTGTATAAATCACATCAACATGTACAAAATTTTCGAATGAATTATTAATATAGGTAGTAAGATTCATAAGATTCGTTGAAGGTGACAGTGTGGGACGAAATCCGTGCTGATTTTCGGTGAGTGCGTGTTTTGTTTGGTTATATATCTGTGAATAAATTATGGTTTCTAAAAGTTTTGCGGGTGCTGACAACACAGCTACAGGTCTGTAATTATCTATTTCTGACTTTTTTCCTTTTTTGTGTATGGGCGTTACTTTCGTTAGTTTCCACATTTCCGGAAAGATATTTTTGCGAAGTGATAGGTTAAAAATATGTTTTAGAGGTTGAATAAAATAACTTGCATATCTTTTGAGGATTATAGGTGGAATACAATCTGGGCCGACGGAGTATTTAGGTTTTAGCTTATGGAAAGCTGTAATAATATCGTCATCGTTAATTTCATGAATTTGTACAGGTAAAGAATTAAATGATGATGAAGCTATAGAGGATATGTCAAGTTTGGGGATATTGTCGCTAAATACTGATTGAAAATAGTGTGCGAAACCTGCGGCGATCTCAGAAAATCCATCATATTTATTGTCTTTGTAGTCCATGTGGTTAAGTTTGTCACAGCCGCGGCGTTTATCGTTAGTGTAAGACCAAAATCGAGTTGGGTCTGTTATTATACTGTTCTCGGCCTCACGTGTAAAGTCAGTGTAGGCCTGACCAATTAACCGTTTGATTGATTTTCGCAAAGTTTTAAAGTTAGCTAAGGCATGTTCGGATTTTGTTTTTTTCCAAAGATGGTGCATTTTAGTTTTTTCTCGTATGAGGTGAATGATTTCCCCGTTAAACCATTTCGGATATTGTCTAATATCTTTGAGCATACGTGTAGATCTTTTCTTAAAACAAATGTTGAAAATATTATTGAGCTGTTCATAAAACATTTCGACAGCTAGATTTACGTCAAGGCAATCGTAATGATTCCAGTGATGTTGTTCTAAGGCATTCTTAAGTGTATTATCTGAGCTTTCGTGGAAAATCCAACCCATGTTTATGTCTGGAGGCAATGTGTCTGTTTGTATATGTGATTGAGTTGTGTAATCGAACGTGAATGAAAGTGAAGGGTGATGAATATCCTCTCTGACTAATGGGGAGTCATGGCGGCAGATAATAGCATTTTTAGAATTTATATTACTTAATACTAAGTCTAACATGTGTGCATTTATGTTATAAACAGTGTTGAATTGTGTTAAATTATAAAAAGAACAAAAGTAATCGAAAAGGTCAATTGGGTTTTTCCCTGAGGGAAAGTTGAAATCCCCGAAAATAATAATATTTTTTGATTGTAACTTTACACTTTCACTTATAGTTTTGTCGTAAAATAATTGATACTGTTCAGATGTTGTATTTGGAGGAAAATATACAACACATATATAAATGATGACATTTCTATGCGATATTTTCACCCATAAATCTTCACCTTGGGTTTCCATGCAGTCCATTCTTTCCGCGTGTGAGTGGCTGTCAGCTCGGAGGGCTAGGAGAGTCCCTCCTCCGCGACTGCCTCTATCCTTCCTGTAGACGTGGTATAGGTTTTCGAATAGTTCCGACGAAAAGGTGCTTGAAGTTAGCCAAGTTTCGGTAAGAGCAATCAGAAGTGGTTTCTGGCACATTACGTTTGTCATGAAGTCGATAATTTTATTATTCAGACTTCGAACGTTCTGGTATATTCCACTAATGTTTATCTTTTTCGGACGTCGTATCGACCGTCTTAGTTTGGGGTCGTGGTCTCCGAAATGACCACTCATTGAAGGCCACGTTTTCAGGCCAGATCGTGGGGTCCAGGAAAAAGTGGAAATAATTTTCCGGTATGCCTATTTTGAAGGCAGCATAACGTTCATGCCTCGTGACCAGTTTTTCGACAGTGTAAATTAAATCCGGCTTCTTCTTTTTTAAGAATGAAGATATGTTTTCTTCTGTGGTATTCGGGTGAAGCATGAATACATGCAGATGTAGGTTTTTGGGAATAGTGACCAAGCTGTCGTCGATAGACCCTGTCCCTTTACAGATTGGCCGAGATCGTCGTCTACCGTTGACGAGGGCATCGCTATACGATGTTATTGGCTGGGTTGGCAGCTTGGGCATAAGAGGCTGTATTGTACTCTGTGGTTGTGGAGCAGAAGACGCCGCTGCAGCAGATGTGGAAGCAGAATGTAGATCTTCCTCCGGTTTTCCTTTTTTAGCAGTGGATCTTGTGGTCATTTTGCGGGTAGTGGGCGGCTGGACGCCGCTAATGGGAAGGTAAGTCTGGCCGGGGCGTCCGGCTAGAGCGGCTAAGGTAATAGCAGGAGCGGGGGCGGGGCCGGGGGGCTCGGGCAGTGGAGGTGTCCCAGACGGCTGCCTAGTGATATCACCGTACGCTGGGCGCACACACACATTGAAGTCTGGCGCCGGCGCTAGTACCTGGGGAGTACCTTGTCGTGCGATGTCACCTGCAGTTACGTTGTACGAGTACTTGCATTGTGGGCACACAATTTTAGCACTACCGACACTTTGGTCACTTAAAATTGAACGAATCGTGGTCAGTTCGCTACCGAAACCCTCGATTTTGCCACTCAAAACATCGACCGTTTTAATCAGGGACTGAATGATATCACCATACTCTTCCATTTTGTAAATAGACTAGAACGAACGATTAAAATGAATACTATCGAGAGCCGATGACAGAAGACGTGCGTCGCGTGTTGTCGCTAAAATTTCATGTTGTTGTATTGAATTCTTCAATGATTATATATTACAATTTACAATGAGGTTTATAAGCTTTTATAAGTTAACCGTAATAAAACTGAATATTTTTTATTATAGTCTGTCAAAAAAGAGAAGAAAATATATGAGGGCGCCACTGTTGTTCAAATGGCAATACTAAACACATAACTCATGGTGTTAAAGTAAAGCTGTGTAACCTACATTTTTATAAAAAATTAAAAAGGCATAATAGTGGAAAAAATATTTTTTCATTGCAGTATAGATACCCGCCGATCTCAAAATTAGAATTGCGTATAGGTATATTATTATTATACCTTTGCAATTTTGTGTTAATATAATGAAGAATAACTATAACGTAATGAAATATAAAGCACAGTTTAGAAATTGCTCACATTTATTTAATACTAGATAAAGTATTAAGCGTTGCCTGGGCTTTAGATGATGTCTCTAATTTTAGATCTGAATATATTAATTCATTCAGATCTATGGCACGACCAAGTGAATCAGATACTTGAGTCGGGCCATGTCAAGAGTCAGAATAATAGAAGAGAATGTATGAGACATTGTATGAATGTAAACGAGGCAAGGAATGTGTGCCAAGACCGGGATGTTTGGCGGTCCGTCCTCTCTGCCTACCCCTGCGGGGAAACGGCGTGATGGTTAGTTAGTTAGTTCAGATCTAAAAGTAGTGTTACTAAACTCACCATTAGTGATTCTTCCTTTCTATCTATTGTTAAATTCAAATTTATGTTAAATTAAATTAAAGCAAATCGCTTTATGAATCACCTTTTAATCAATTTTATGTCATGAAGAAAAAATGTTTTTTAAAATGTGGTTTACTGTGTTCTGTACATTCAGTGTCATTGCACTTCAAAAAAATATTTGACAGTTAAATTGGTGTTGCCAGTCTACAAATTTAGTAGTTCAAGTTTTTATATTTTCTACTCTATTTTGACAGACTATAATTGAATACATTTTACTACTTTTGTGAAAAATATTATACTTAGATTAAAAAAACAGAGTAAGCAATTCAAACGCGGTAGAAGTGAAACCTTTAGAAAACTTAAGTAGACAAGAGTGGGGAGGCCACGAAGAGGAGACCGATAGGTTACGAAGCACCGCATAAAAAGGGGACCGATTATACTCTTCCACTGGCTAAATCCATAGATGTACTTATTGTTCCGATCTCGATAAAACGGAAACGAGCGACACCAAAATTAAACTAATTATAGGATTTATCTGTGAGAGAATGACACAGACTAATCGGTGTCCTCTTTGTAATAAAATGTAAAATATTTTTTAAACTAAATAAAATAATATTATAATAAATAAACCCTATATTATCCTACTCCTGATACTATGCATTCTTTTCATTATCTTGAAGTTTAGTTTTCTGACAGTTTCACTTCTATCGCGTGCAAACTGCGCGAACTGCACACATGATTAACATAAGAGGTAATGTAAAATACTTAGGGGTCGTCCATTAATCACGTGATGTTTTTTTAGCAACTTTTTAACCCCCCCCCCCCCCCTGGTGATATGTGGTGATGTTTTAGACTAAGCCCCCCCCCCCCAAAATCACGTGTATTTTTTTAGTACAAGGAATTTTAAAATTTTCAGAATATTATCACGAAAAATAAATACACGTGATATCTCATTTTACTCCCCCCCCCCCTCGTGATATTACGTGATTTTTTCCGAACCCCCCCCCCCCCTTTCGAGCCTCACGTGATTAATGGACGACCCCTTACCAATACGGATATGGTACGATTATAGTTAGTTTTTTGCAGTTATTACAGTTTTGCAGCGAGAGGCATCTTTTTTCGGATTTTTTTGGGATGTATGACGAATAATTGACTAAAAAATAACCCACCGTTCTTGAACAATTAGAAAAATGCAGCAGGTACTAACGGTGAAACGATATCTCAAAGTAGGGAGGTGTTTGACAAAAAGAACACTGCCAGAGTAATTTTCACATTCTTTTATTTTAATATGTTTTTACTGAAAATGTTTAAATAATCTGAATGTTTGTTGATATACACACAATTTAAAAATGTATTTGCAAAGCAATCCCAATACAGTCAACACTTTCAGGTGAGTTATTATGATTTTAAAAGCATATGGTCTTAATAATACAAGCCGTTTGGCTTTTACATAGTACAACTTAATTATGAAACATGGACTTCAATATGAGACATGAGAATTGCGTAAGTAATGAGCTTCTAAAACAGTAAATGATAGATTAAGTATCAAGGCAAATATAATGAACACCAGATTAGCATTGTTATTGTCATGTTCCTCTATTTGATCGTTTTCTTCCGGCTGTGATAAAAAGACTACAATCTTTTAAAGTAATGCTTACCTACATAAAGTCAAAACTCGTTGGTGTGTTGTCATACACCTAATGACTGAATGGGACCGTCCATAGGAAAATTGATAGTCTACGATGGCTGGTGAAATAAAATTAAAAAATCCGACCTTAACCGTCATCCTGACACAGCCAGTGCAGGATATACACCGGTGGTTATATTTGGGGTATTCCTGTAGAAATTTCGTTAATTTAAGCCACGGAAATATCAGCAGGTTACATGCGTATGTTCTAAATTCTGTTAGGGAACACAATAAAACTTTCATTATTATATTTGTTGCAAATTCTGCTCAACCTCTATAATATCCAATCTTGATCGTTGTTTATTTATTTCTTTGTGTTAATTATGTGTAACAATTTTCACTGGATATTTTAAATATGTTTTACTGGGTAAAGTTTTATAGTGAATACACCTAGATGACTTGTTCTGTATCCTACATAGCAGAACAGACGTTCTGGCCCAGCACAGCATGACAAGAGGTATGGTGGTACTAAATGATATCTCTAGGTCTCTTGACATTTTCAACATTAGTCTTCAAGATTTCAAGAGTAATTTTTGGCAAGAACTCTAAAATATGTAATTATAAATGAATAATAAATATATTGTAATTTTTTTTTCTCGTTAAAAGTTGTGTATATCTTACGTGCATTGTATAGGATTATATATATATATACTAGCTGATCCGGCGAACTTCGTACCGCCTCAGAATCAAAAACTGTTGTCAACTTATTAGCTGAATTGATCTAAATTGTTTCTCCCTGCGTATCCTTTCCCCTCTCGCGTTCCCTCTCCCTCTCCACACTCCACTTCTCCCCTTCCCCCGTCCCCCTAACCCCCCTTCCTGAGTTCCTTTCCCCCCTCCCCCCTCCCCCGGTTCACAGTTCAATATTATACCCCTTATAATATTGCTGCAGTTCTTTCAAAATAGGAGAATTCGTTCCATACAAAATGTATGGGGAAAATAATTTTCTTCGGAGTGGAACACCCTTTACTTTTAGGGGTATGAAAAATAGATGTTGGTCGATTCTCAGACCTACCAGATAAGCACACAAAATTTCATCAAAATTGGTCCAGCCGTTTCGGAGGAGTATGGTAACAAACACCGTGACACGAGAATTTTATATATTAGATATATATTTTTTTTTACATGAATACCGCACAAGAGTCCCAACTGCTCCCGTCTGGAGCCAGTGGGACTATGGCATCCCCAATTGGGGTATGTTGTGAGGCTGAAGGTAATGGGGAAGGGAAGGAAATGGGGAAGCACCTGGCTATTCAGATCTGGTCACCAAACACATTTCAAGCAACGTTTCAGTTCTGAATGGTGGTCTTACACCAGGGCGATACTGAGAGATATTTAGGCGATATTTTAAATTAATAAATTGTGAAATAACACAAATTAGTCAAATAAAATTTATTTGCCACGCCGGGATTCGATCCCGCGACCTTCGGAGTGCTAGTCAAGAGCCTTACCACTGGACTACGCCGGCCGTCAAAATCTGTTATGCACAAAAAAATTATGCTGACGGTAGTGGGAAGGAATGGAGATGGGGAAGAGGGAGCTAATGAAGTACTTGGCTATTCAGATCTTGTCAGTGGTTACCAAACATGATTAAAGCCATTTCAAACATAGTTTCATTTGTGAATAGTGATTACACCAGGTCGATACTGAGGGTATCTTCCTCCCTGGAACATGCCGCAAATATACCATTTATTATTAAAACAATTCATCTCGTGGTCTAGGAGTAAGGCTTTAGACTTGAAATCCCGAAGTCGCGGGTTTAAACGCCGACATGCGCGATAAATTTTATTTGATTAATTGGTGTTATTTCATAAATCATTTATAAAATAATAAATTTGATACTTTACGGGTTTTGTGACAGATCTGAATAGCCAGGTGCTTCCCACGCCTTCCTCTACCCCGTCTCATTGCCATCTCCACTGCTGTCAGTGTCACAAAAACTTAAATTGGAGATGCCTTAGTCTCACTGGCTTCAGACAGCTGGGAACATTGGGGAGGATCCCACCACTTTCCCAACGGCGTGATTAGGAAACATGGTTTCCTCCTTCACCGCACACGTCAAGACTATATTTTTTTATTGAACGAAACTACATTTATGTATACAGCTGGAAACCGTTGGGAATCTTGTGCAGTTCTCACACGAACATTTAAAAAAATGTTATATATTTAAAATGGTTCATAATTGTCACTTTTCAGACCGCCTAAACCAACTCCGGATCCGGCACGTACTCCCCTTGGTGAAGAATCTCAGAAAGCTCCACCCACACAACTGACACAACGTGGTCAACGTGGGGTCACCCCGTCAACTGCACCCCAACAACGGAAAACTCACTTGGTTGGATTTGCGGAAATTCATTCAGAGGAACCGGTCGTCGGCCTAACCCCAAGCCAAGAGGCGGCAATCCAAAGAGGAGCACGAAAAACCTTTCCGTCGAATGAAGACTACGATCCATACAAACATCGAGTTGTTGACAACCCTACTTCGTGAGTAGTGTTTTTTGTTATTGTTAGTTTTTGAATAAAACTTAAAATGATTTTTTTGCTCTCTTACTAGGAATTTCTCTTTTTGGCGCAGTTTGTAAACATATTAATTCAATTTTACGAAAATTATTGGTTGTTCGTATAATAAGCCATATATTCTGCTTCCTCATTCTTTAGCCAACATTTCGGGCAGCATTTTGTTAAAGTGAAAACTTCTTTAGTTTTTAAACTCGTTTAATCGAAAAGTAGCGACATCAGGAAATTAACCATTAACCATCGACTCCACACAGGAGGCCTTGAGGAAAATAATTGCCGTCATGGCCTACTATGATGTCAACCTTGGAGATGCTTGGGGGGGGGGGTCTTTTTAGGAAAGGAAGGAGAGGAAGTTCTCGGAAGGAAAAACATTTGAGGGATGGATAGGAATCTGGGGTCAGTGTTTCCAGGAGTGACCGACATGTGAATCTATCACTCCCACTGCTGTCCAAGGCGATGTTCCGAGAGGTTAAAGGGTCAGTCTCTTCTGGTCCGGTCTGCCACGCAGTTGGTGGGCAGACACATCCGCTACCAAGATCCGGACCTCGCCTCACGAACTAGAGCACCCCTGCTAAGACACTAAACGTAGCGAACCACTAAAGGTGACCTACGGCAGAGGTTTTGTTATCCAATAAATGTTCCCGGGGTGGCACATCCACACCCACCTTACTAATTGTTTTTGAAGAAAACTTGAAATGATTTGTCAAGTGTCTCACTAGGAAGATTTTCCCGTTTTAGAACGGTTTTGCAATCATATTCATTCAAAGTTTTGATGATTGATTGTTAGTGAAATGAGCCATAATAGTTCTTCAGTCAACATTTCGGAATGCCTTGAATTTTTATTATCACTTACCACCATTTACTTTAACCCAAATTGACTAGCTCAGGCACGGGGGCTCCATCGTAGCCATAGTCATGTTGGCCTCTCAGAAGCTGGGACAGGGCCCGCAGATATAGCAGATAGTACACAACTGCTGACCATGTACAAATCGCAAGTGTGCCCCCATTGTTGAATTAGTCTGGAGCCCCGAAATTCCTGAAAAAACGCTTGACTCTGCGCAGAAACGGGAGGTGCGTTTGACAGATTCCCCTTTCCGATCTTTAATATATGAAGCCCAGTGTTCAGGTAGGTATGCCGTCCTTGTTCTACCGGTATTACAATGGAAGATGCTCCGAGGAACTAGCGTCATTGATCCCTTCGGCACCGGTGCATAGTAGGGAAACACGCCAAACGCGCGCCCGACATAATATTATGTACACGGTTACTTTTTGTCACGTGAGAACGCGTCGCTTCTACGACTATAACTTTAAGGCGCGGTATACCCGCTCAAAAAGAAGAAGATAAAGGGGGAGATATGTAAATACGAATGTTAGAGAGAGCGCGCTAATATTAATAACGATAATATTCAAGCGAAAATTATGAAAATGTTTAATACAACACGACTCGTTTAAAATAGAAACCCTTGTGGGGACTGTCTAATATAGCATTTAAAGAAACCCTGTGAATTTTTTCATAGATATAAATTATAAATTAACTGAAAAAACGTGTTTATTATAATTTTCGGATCATATTTTGCGATATTCTTCTATCGATGGAATTTCATATAATTGCCGTTTCGGCGTGGGGAAAGAAAAGAAAATTTTCTCCAGATTTTTTTTTTTAAGAGCTTTAAAACTTAAATTATTTAAGGCAAATATTTAATAAATCGGTAGAAATGCGGGAAGCCGGGCCTTTAACCAAACCGGAGCGCTGATAAATATAACGGACACAATGAAGTAGATGGAGAACTAGATTGAGCGGTAAACAATGATAACCAAAAATAACTTTTATTTTGAATGTTCACAGTAATGCCGAGACATTGGTTCATGTGCTGAAGAGCAGCCTGGGAACTGGCATTCTGGCCATGCCTCACGCAATCGCCTTGACTGGATACGTCGTCGGAGCACTGTCAACTTTCGCCATTGGTGCAATAGGGGTCTATTGTCTCCATATTCTGGTAAGATCTAAATGTCGTTACGATTCAGTAAACAAATCACCAATAAAATTATTGACAATATAAGGATCGCAGGATCAAGAATTGATTGGCCACCAACTATTTTTTAAATTTTTAATTTACAAAAGCAAGGCGTCACCTCATTTGGATAGCGTTACAACTGGCATTTCTTTCAAAAATGACTTTTGAATGCCAAAGCATTTCTTTTGCTCATTTCCTTGCCTAAAATATTTTTCAGAACTTTCGTATTTTCGTACATATATGTAAGTACAACAAAGTCCTAACATTAAGCATTTTAAATTATCTTTCATTTTACAAGGTTCTAACATCACTTACACTCTCTATTTTATTTGTATCTGACAGTTTCGTTTATACGGGTTATTTTTCGTTATTATGGTTTGCCACTTTGGTTGGATAGGGTTCTAACTTCACCTAACCATGTTTTAAGGTATTAAAGTTTGCTTGAATTTTCATAATCTGTTTAACAATTTTAATTAAAGTATTTTAGTTTATCATATTTTAATGGAAAATATTTAAATAGGACATGGCCCTAGCTTGGAATCGCACTAGGGAAATGTAATTAGAACCTTGTGCAATAAATTATTATGCCCTAGGTGGTTGCATGTGGTTGCTATTTAAATATTTTCCTTTGCGATATGTTTAACTAAAATACAGTACTCAAGATTCAACCTCAAAATCGGAAATTGGTAAATAGATAAAGAGTAATCGTCTTTCCAAACTTTGACACCTCATATCTCAGAACAAGGTGAAGTGAAGTAAGAACCCTATCCAAATGAAGTGACGAAGGATCGCCACCCATATCTTCCTTGGCGCACGCTCCCTGCTTAAAACACGTCCGAACGTTCATACAACTTCTCATACACACGTATTTCCTTGAAGGAATACAGGATTGCATAGGAGGAAATTACGCGTACTAAAATTATACGGCAAAAATGAAACGTGCAAGAAATAAAATTGTTCGTGGAGAAAAACTAATAAGAAGGATTTCTTATTGCGCGGGTTTCGAGGGGTTTCGGAATGGATAAAACGATAGCTATTTAGTTTTGCATAATTCTAATGGGGAAAAAAGATTAACGATTCGCATCAGTTTTAATGATAAAATGGTAGTGATTGCCAATAAAAAGAAATGATTGCCAATAATACCTACCATTGTATTTTCTAAGGGCCTTCAATTCATGCAAACAAATAGGCAGCTTGCTTGTGTTTTCTTTTTGCATAATCTTTTTCAAGCTTTATGCATCATTATTCTTTTCCCACGAATCCAAATGAGCTGTTCTAACCGATATGATGTTCGCCTTCAGATTTAAAAGCTGTAAGACGGTTTAATACTACTATCACTAACAACTTGTTAATAATGAGCACTTCCAAATACAGCATTTGTGAAATTTTGTAATACGAGCAATATTATTTTATAACCCCTGATTTATCTCTAAATTCTAGGCGAATAGTTAAAAAAATGTCGAAGGCTTCCCGTAAATAAATTTATTAAACCTATTCTTTTAAATTCCATTTTAAAGGGTACAAAGAGTCGGTGACCGGACAGCTAAACAAAACTTTTAATAGGTTACTTAGGCTAGGGTTATGGGCTATTTTAAAGTTATTTTTTTCATAGCTTTTAAAGACTTTTCAAACAGATGTTGAGTTGACTTGATTCTGAATTGGCATTGATCCCAAAAAGTCGACGTTATCCTTTGAGGACTGACAGATCATCTCGTGACGGACCAGACTATATCATAATATGACGTTAGAAAATGTTGTTAATTTTCGAGATATTGGCACTTTAATGAAATTTTTGAAAATTGACTTTTTTACATTAGCTCCACACAGGAAACCACGAGGAAAACAATTTCTTTCTAGGCCTATGTCTTCGTTGGGCATGCTATATGGAAAATCTTTTTATAAAAAGACAGGAGAGGAAAAAAATGGTCATGTAGAGCGAGTGAACGAAGAAAGTAGTGTAAAAAGAATATACGACGCGAATGTGAAAGGTAGAAGAAGTCGGGGACGCCCGAGGAAGACATGGCACGATCAAGTGAATCAGATACTTGAGTCGGGCCATGTCAAAAGTCAGAATAATAGAAGAGAATGTATGAGACGATGTATGAATGTGAGTGAGGCAAAGAGTGTGTGCCAAGACCGAGTTGTTTTGGCAGTCCGTCCTCTCTGCCTACCCCTGCGGGGAAACGGCGTGATGGTTAGTTAGTTAGTTAGTTTCATTGAGAAATTTCCGGGAAGGAAAAAGGTGTGAGGGGTGGGCTATAACTGCTGCAACCAGGAGTGATGGACGGATGAATCCAATCCGCTTAGCAGGGGTGCCCGGGTTCATGGGGTGAGGTTTGTCCGGTTCTTGCGGATACGTCTGCCCACCAGCTGCAAGGCAGATCGGATCAGGATCAATGGTTAAGGGAGTCCCTTTGACTTCTCCAGCCGTACTCTCTTGGAACATCGCCCTGCAACGTGGTGGGAGGGATGGATTCATTCGTCCGTCACTCCTGGACACACTGATCCTCCCTTCCTTGAACTGAACTTCCTCTCCTTCCTTTCCTAAACAGACCCTCCACACAGCATCCCCAAAGATGAAAAGCCCCAGAGGGGAATTATTTTCCTTAGGGCTTCCTGTGTGGAGCTAATCTAAAAATAAATAATAAAAAAAACTGCTAAGTCACCAAACGCAGCGAATCTCTTGGACTGGCTGCTGTCTGCGAACTACGCTCACTTTACTGTTGCAGTTGCGCAGCCAATACGTTATATGCAAGCGAACGCGCGTCCCGCTGGTAACCTACCCGCAGACCATGATGTACGCGCTGACCAACGGTCCCCCCTGGATGACGTGGCTGGCGCCCGCCTCCTGCTACATCGTGGAGGGTTTCCTCATCTTCTACCAGATCGGCATATGCGCCTGTTACGTGGTGTTTGTGGCCACTAACATGAAACAGGTAACTTGCTACCAGAACGAACAGCTGAAAGTGGTGGTGATCAATGGTCATATTCTTAAATGAAAATAACTGAATACATCAGTTTTCCTTATCTTACACCAGCTGGGGTACCCGGCTTCACTCAGGGAGTTGATATAAGATTGAACTGACGTTCGAACCCACGACGGATCTTGCTTTATTTCTCTACCAATGGGTAACCCCACCCATACCAAAAGGCTTCACAGTGTTCAGAATGGTTTACAGTGTTCCAGAGCATTCCACAACAGTCAAGAGTGTTCTGAAATGTTCCAGAATGATTTACCCTATTCCCGAACATTGCACAATGTTCCGGGATGTTCTGGAATGTTGTGGAATGCTCTCGAATGTTCCGGACTGCTCTAGAAATTTCTAGCGGGCGAAAACTCCAGCCCCTATATCTTCAAAAGTACGCCCTTCAGGTAAAAACGGGAGCCATCTTCATGGATGGGGGATAGAGGTCAACGACACCACTCTTAGTCGTACCGGGACTAGTTTCTCAGTTTACCGGGACGCACACTTTTGTGGACTTTCTTTTATAATATACCTACGTTGATTATTTCAAGCAATTATATTTTTATTTTAATGTATACATTTTAATATTTGACAAGACTTTTTAATATTTTGACAACTTTACAAGCTCGGATCAAGTGACGCACACTGGTTTATGGTAACAATTTTCAGGTATGGGACTACTATTACAGCGATTTCGCGCTGGACGTGAGGCTTCACATGTTCTTCTTAGTGTTCCCGCTGATCCTGCTGAACTGCGTGCGAAACCTGAAGCTACTGGCGCCCTTCTCCACGCTCGCCAACCTGATCACCTTTATCGGACTGGGCATCATCTTGTACTACGTGCTCACGGACGTGCCACCCCTCACGGAGCGCGACATGGCCGGCGGGGTGATTGACTATGCACTCTTCTTTGGGATCGTGCTGTTTGCGCTCGAAGCCGTCGGGGTGGTGAGTCTTTCGCATCCCCGATCCACGAATTATGGGAAAGGAACGAATCACACGCAGCGGCGTGTCGTGCCGTTTATGGTCGCTTCGTCCCTTTCCAGTCGTGTTCCTTTCGCGATATTTGCCGCATTAGGTAGATGCCACACTTTACTTTGACAACATTTATTATTATTTTTTGTTGTAACTTCTTTAGCACAGTTGTGATTTGAAACTCGATGAAACTAAAAAATAGCGCACTCAAAAGAGACAAACACATACATCTATAGCTGTGTTTGTTAACCTGTGGTCCGCGGACTCCTGGGGTCCGGGATCCGCGAATATATGTGCGGTGGTCCGCAGTCTCATCTCTCGACTATTTAACATTATTACATAGTATAAAATGAAGTCGCTCAAAATGTGTGTGCGCATAGATCTTTTAAACTACGCAACGGATTTTCATGCGGTTATCACCAATAGATAGAGTGATTCAAGAGGAAGGTTTATATGTATAATACATGCTCATTATAGTAGATAAAGCAGGCAGCGGGTGGTGTGGATTTTAAAAAGGTTGGGTAATGGCGTTGTGTTTCGTTAATAAATAAATGCCACCAAAAGTCTTGTAATCGCGTCTTCGTTTCGGGATGATTTTCCAGTACACGACAAAAATAAAAATTGGATATTAAGCCATTTCAACACTGATTTTACTGATATTACTGGCTTGACAACGGCACAGGAAAACCAATTAATAGAAATATCTTGTAATTCAGCTTTGAAACGTAATTTCAAAGAATAATTCTTCCCAAGTTTTTGGGTAAATGTAAAAAAAGATTACAAGGAAATATCAGAAGAATCACTGAAACATTTACTGCCTTTCTCAACCACATGCCTCTGTGAAACGGCATTCTCTGCTCTTGTACATACGAGTGCTAAAAACAAATACAGGAACAGATCACCTACAAGTGGAATCCGATTTGAGATTACAATTTAGTAATAATTTAGTTTAAAAAAAGCAACACCAACCTTCACATTAATTAACCGTTAATTAATGTGAACGTTGGTGTCACTGTTGGTGTCACTGTACGTTAATTATTAACGTATTTTTTTTATAAAAAAAGTATTTTAATTTTGTATTTAAATTTGTATCACTTCTACCGCGTGTGATTTTTAACTAATTGTATTTTTAACTAACTAACCATCACGCCGTTTACCCGCAGGGATAAGCAGAGATTTCGACAACAAAAAAAGGTCTTTGCACGCACTCCTTGCCTCATTCACATTCATACATTGTCTCGTTCATGCTCTTATGTTATTCTGACGCTTGACATAGCCCAACTCAAGTATCTTCTATACTTACTATATTCACTTGGTCGTGCCATTTCTTTCTCGGGCATCCCCTATTTCTTCTACCATTCACATTTGCGTCATGTATTCTCCTTATACTCTTTTTCCTGTTCATTCGCTGTACATGCCCAACCCGTCTGAGCTTCCCTTTCTTAATCTTACTCATTAAGCTTACACCAGCCTTGCATTCTTTGTGGATCTACACATTTCTCACACGATCGTACGTGGTTTTACCACACCTAAGACTCAGGGATCTCTTTTTATATCATGCACCAGATTTAAATGTCCGGGTTAAATTTTCCCCACAGGAAAAACCAAACCCTTTCACACACTTCCCAAATGATCATCTAGTCAATCCACGCTTTGCAATTGCACTATATAAGTATTATAAATACAAAACAATACAAGAACAACATGTTAACTTACCAGAGACCAAATGGGAAAATAATTCACCGACTCCAGATATTTTCATATCAGAGGGTTCGACTCTGTGGAACTCCTAATTGGACCTATAAATCCTACTGATCCCTCAATAAAAATATTTTAAAAATCTTTTGTAATTCATGTATTTAAAATGACTGATTTTTGCATTTTTATGTATAAACTAGCTGGTTCCCGGCATGCGTTGCTATGCCATTTAATAAATAATTTTTTTCTCTCTGCGTGTCCTTTCCCATTCGTCCCGTTCCCCTTTTGCCTCCCATTCCTCTCCCGCGTCCGATTTCTCCACCTTCCTTCTCCCCACTTCACTCCCCCCCTTCCCCCATCCCGTGAATCCCCCTTCCAAGTTACCCTCCCCTCCCGGGTTCCCCTCCCCCCCTCCCTCGAACCACCTACCCGAGTTCCCCCCCCCCCTCCTGCATTCCATACATTCAGTCGCGGTACATTCAGTTTTCAAACAGCTCGCGTCCACCTTCTGCAATTTTTTTTATTTCAAATTTCATAACGCCAGAGCTCACCAGTAGCTTTATACAAACCTTGTCCTAACAATAACGAACATAAATTAAAAAGAATTATCCAATTTGGTGCAGTCGTTCGGAAGTTATGCGCGTACATACATTTTGGCGATTCATTTTTATTTATATATATATATATAAATATAAATAGATAAATAGATTCTTTGACAAATCTAATAAGCCTAAATTTTGAATGAGAGAGCTAGGAATAATGCCAGTAGCCGAAACAACAAATGGTAATATTTTTATAGTCTGAGAATGCCAAATTCTTTTAATCTCATTTCCTAAATCTGTACATTTTCTTATTTTTTCAGAAACAGATTTTAGAATATTACACGAATTTGGAATAGCTACAAACATTATTATTTTCAGATTATTGCGTTGGAAAGCAACATGAAGAACCCGGCAGACTTTCGTGGGACGTTTGGTATCCTTAACATTGGGCTGGGCATCATAATCATACTCTACGCGGTGATTGGTGTCCTCGGCTATTTGAAATATGGGTCCGATTGTCGGGGGTCTATTACACTCAACCTTCCCGAAAACGAAAAGTAAGTTTCAATATGTTTACATGAATATTATCATGATTAATTTTTAGGTATTATGCCGTGTTGTGCTTCCTCCTTCTTTGGCGAACATTTCTGACAACGTTAGGGGGCGCACATTAATTACGTAAGCTCACGATGGGGGGGAGGGATCCGGTAAAATCTCACTAAATCTTATTTAAACCGGGTCATAAAAATCTCACGTCAACTTTAAAAGAACATACTCGTACAGTTTGGCATTTAAGTGTAGAAAATATATGATGGCGCTGCGATCGTATTCTAGGTTTTAAATGGCAACACCAAGATGGCTCATAAGACGATGAATGTATGTTTTAAAAAACACTTCGGCCAAAATGCATATTTCATAGCGTATTTGCATTTTCAAAAAATTTGCATAAAAAACTATAATTTAATAGAAGTAAAATAAAACAAAACAAGTTTTCAGTGGGCGTTCATTTCGATATAAAAACGTAGGTACTTAAAAATTTGAGTCTATTATTTCAACACCCGACATGTAATTATTGTCTTCGTCCTCATGTGATTCTTCTTCTTCTGTATCTTCATCTTCATCTAAACACAGTTCATCGATATCATCATATATGGTACTGCCTCGTGCATAATATTCTGCCTCAATTTTCATCACGTGATTGCAACAATTCCAATCATCAGCACTTATTATTATTATGCCCATTTTCCGTTTTCCCGGTATTTCAAATTTTCCATCTGCCTTTTCCCCTTCCTTGACGATTCGTCTTACCGTTGATTCAGATTTACCTGTGTGTGAAAAACATCATTAAAAATATTACCATAGAAGGTAGTTACACACTAGATAATATTCACTTAGAAAGAAAGAGAAAATTAAGAAAAAAGTTACTTTTCTACGAGTTTAAAGAAGTTGCATATTACTTCTTTAAACTCGTAGAAAAGTAACTTTTTTTAATTTAAAAGTTTTTTATTGAGTTATTCTCTTTTTCCTGTGGCCGCATATGAACTGTCAAATGGTAAATTCGGATTTTTAAGCACAACCTCAAATCAGACGGTAATGGTTATAATCGCTCGAAAATTGGCATAAATCTTGTAATACTAATCAAATTTATTAAAAAACTATACTACGTACCGTCTTTTCTGTAGTTCGTTTCTAAACATCTTCCAAATTATATAGGAGCTTGGAGCGATAATCAGCTAGGCAGCGTCAAAAAACGCAGTATTTAACTTTTCTTGCACCACTACTAGCCCAGTCAGTGGGGGATAAAAACGGCCTTTAGCTTGCAAAAGGTCATGTAGTAGCGATTTTGATATATGTTGTTAAGATTGGAACTCTAAAGAAAAAAAAAAGTTTTCGACCTCGGGAGGGTCGAGCTCGATCCGCCATCTTGGATTGAAGGTCCCAAAATTTGGTTTTTTTAAAATAATTATGAAATGGTTGATTTTACAACCAAGTTGTTCAAGGTGAACTTGAAGTAAACTAAATTACGTACATTTTATGTTTAAAGTTTTTTTTGTAAGTCTAATAGGTAACGAGTTACAGTGGCGGAAATGTGAATATTTTTCTAAAAAATGATGAAATTCCCAATTTGTGTTATTTTTTCGTGTTATTCATTACATAACTAGCTGTTAAAAACCCGCTCGGTAGGGTTTTACTGCTAGGCCCTGTAGGCAGCTTTTGGTTTGGCTTCGCCCAGTTAGTGTTGGTGACCATTTTATACATAATTATATTATATATTTTTTATCATATAATTATAATAATTTTGTTAACTCATTTCCACACCACCATGAGGTAGAGAACATGGCGCATTTTTTTATTGTGGTATCCCCTGTAGATCTACTCCACAGATATACCAGCGATGGTAGATTTCGAAATTATTTTATATATTGGCTATTGCGTAATGATATTTTTTTGTTGATGCCGGTTGGTTGATATCGACATCTTAATAACAGTCTTCATCAATGTCATCATCTAATTCATTGTCTGTGGTACTGAGATTCTGGGCTTCCATTGACAAAATCTCTTCATCTTCTTCCTCGACATCGATATGAACCTCTGGCGAATTTCGGCATGTTTGACCATTACAGCACCCACACACAATAGAACAATTCAATCAAGCTTTCCTGCAGCCACATGCAACGCCGCATCCTTTTTTACAATTACATGAAATAAATTTCAATAAAGTCTCGGGTGCTGGTTTCTTTGTCATTCTTACTGGAACAAGCCCGTTGGTGCCACGTTTCCAGCCCCAGTTTTCTGGATTTTTTTGGATTCCATACCATTTTTGGACTTAGTGGTACGTCCTAAATGCATGGTACCGTGCAGCGTCGTTCGTTGGTGGCAAAGAGGCAAGATTGAATTAGATTTTTGTTGTTGACTATGCGAAACGTTGGTAGCGGACTTCTTCCAAGGTTTCCTTATCCATGTCTCCCCCGTACAAAGCAACAAGAAAGCGTGTTCCTGCATCTGCTATGTCTTCTGATTTTGCATCATGTTGTTTGAAGATTCCTATCATGGCATTGAGTCTTGTGTCGTTCTGTACAAGTGAACAAAATTTTGTTTTTCCTTGGTTGAAGAAGGACGATGTTGTATCGCAGCCACTAAAGGCATGGAGAAACAGAATATTCTCAGCCGCTTCTTTGTATTTCACACTATTCGCGGAATACAGTCTTTCAAAAGTTTTGCCTCTCCCGGGTTTGCGAAGATATAGTCCGTCAAAATACAGTAGAAAATATAAAAACTGGAACTACTAAATTTGTAGACTGGCAACACCAATTTAACTGTCAAATATTTCTTTGAAGTGCAATGACACTGAATGTGTAGAACACAGTAAACCACATTTTAAAAAACATTTTTCTTCATGACATAAATTTTATTAAAAGGTGATTAATAAAGCGATTTGCTTTAATTTAATTTAACATAAATTTGAATTTAACAATAGATAGAAAGGAAGAATCACTAATGGTGAGTTTAGTTAGACTACTTTTAGATCTGAATGAGTTAAATATATTCAGATCTAAAATTAGAGACATGATCTAAAGCCCAGGCAACGCTAAGTACTTTATCTAGTATTAAATAAATGTGAGCAATTTCTAACATGTGCTTTATATTTTATTACATTATAGTTATTCTTCATTATGTTAACACAAAATTGCAAAGGTATAATAATAAAATACCTATATTCAATTGTAATTTTGAGATCGGTGGGTATCTATACTGCAATGAAAAAATATTTTTTCCACTATTATGCCTTTTTAATTTTTTATGAAAATGTAGGTTACACAGCTTTACTTTAACACCATGAGTTATGTGTTTAGTATTGCCATTTGATCAACAGTGGCGCCCTCATATATTTTCTACTCTTTTTTGACAGACTATATATACTACTTTCGGGTGGTGCCAATGCTGTTAGCAGAACTAGGAGATCAACGTCTTCGCCAATAACGAATCAGACGAACTTTGTTATTTTCATTGGCTAAAAAAGGTTCTTGTGAAACTTGAACTGGCATTGTTTCATCGAAAAGAACATCTGCAGACATATGCTTCTTCGATCGGCGAAGTCTTTCTGCGGTTTTTGTATTTTTTTCACCATCATCTAGCGGATATCCATCGAAAACAATAACTGCATGTGATCCATAGTGACGATAGTGATGTCTTACATAGTGAACGTACTTCTCGCAAATTGACCCAAAAAAATCATCACGATTCCATGCAACTTTATGTAAAAGGTATCCTCCATCCACAACATTAATTTTGCTACCTTCAAATTGCACGCCTTCTGGAAGTTGTTCAAAAACATCATAAAATGATGATTTCGTACCTTTGCGCATTCCTTCTTCAGAGAAAAGCGACAAAGGAAATGGGGCGAGTTCGAATTTAAGGTAATCCTTCAATTCTTCGTCGGATTTCTTCAAAATACACATTCTCTGGAACAACATTAGCAGGTTGATGGAAATAGTTGTTTCGCCGATCTTGATGCTGCTAATGACTGCTACTAATTGAATAACTTTGTCCTTACGTTTGAATTTAATAGATTCAAAATTTGTATACCTGGTAACCATGTTCGACATCCTCTCGGTACCTATTTCTCTGGATAAATGACAATTAATCTTTTCATCCCCGACAATTCCAGTACTGATAGAAAGAAGTGAATTGATTTCGGGGAAGAGAGAATGCTGAGAAAACCAATCCAACAGCTTTTTCAAGTCTTGATCGTCTCGAGTGATACGGGAATTTCTCATGTTCTCATTGAAATGTTGCTCGCATGTATGTAGATTAACGTTACTATATTCCTCAATGGCGTCACAAACGTTATGCAAATATATCATTCCTAAAGTCCACAGGGCGAGCACGCTGTCACTGATTCCACGCCCATGAGTAAGACCCCCACAGCTATGCATCACCGCATCAAAGTTTGTTCGATGGTCATGTCAGACCATATCCCTGACCAAAACTTATCCGAGCGTCTAATCGTGAAATAGCCTTCCGTCGTAAATTTTTGGTATTCAATAGGATCCATTTTTCCTTCCAAATGCCACGAGCACACTGAGTGACCGAGCGTCCAGGCATCGTCCAGGACGTCCAGTAACAAGGACTCAATCAGTGTTGCCAAGTCAGCTATAGACTAGGAGCCCACTATAACAACGTCAATCAACGTCATCGAGCACACGGATGATGCTATATAAGTATATTGTTTGTGGAAATACGTTAAAATGATTTTTTGTAATATGCTCTTACAAAAATTTATCAAGAAAACTTGAGTTTTACAATTTTTTGTCAAAATTGTCTTCTTTCTTCCGCTGTAACTCGTTACCTATTAGACTTACAAAAAAAAACATTTCACATAAAATGTACGTAATTTAGTTTACTTCAGGTATGCCTTGAACAACTTGGTTGTAAAATCAACCATTTCATAATTATTTTAAAAAAAAACAAATTTTGGGACATTCAATCCAAGATGGCGGATCGAGCTCGACCCTCCCGAGGTCGAAAACTTTTTTTTTTCTTTAGAGTCCCAATCTTAACAACATATATCAAAATACATGACCTTTTGCAAGGTAAAACTACGGAATGACTGGGCTATACGTATTGGTGTGTTTATTTTTATTCAATTCAAACAATGCACAGGCAAACAATGAAAAAAATAATTATGAGATGAGCGATCTTCAGTGTGTTCTACACGGTTTTACGACAGTAAATCGGATGACAGCCAACATCCATACGAAAGGTCATGGGCAAAGCGAGTAATTCGGTGTTGCCATAGTAATGAAAAAAATTAGTTCCAATTTAACTGTATGTTATTGTAGAGATAATAAAACATATAATAAATTGCTTCAATTCTGTTAAAGCGTCCCAAATTTTGAAAAAAGAAAAAACCTAACGACACGCGACGCGGGTGCAGACCTAGAAAAACCCACCTCACCGTACCCCATCCCGCCCCATC
Source organism: Limnephilus marmoratus (assembly GCA_917880885.1). Lineage (NCBI taxonomy): Eukaryota > Metazoa > Arthropoda > Insecta > Trichoptera > Limnephilidae > Limnephilus > Limnephilus marmoratus. Next base: position 48,391,651 of record OU862920.1, on the reverse strand, counting down.
GTATCCCATTACGCCCCCCCCCCCCCCCCCGGGGATACGGGCTAGGATGGGATGGGATGGGATTCTTTGGGGCACCGCCCGCGTTGAAAACCTAAGCACCATGAAGGGGGGGTCGCACCAAATCTCACTTAATCTCACCAAGGCGGGAGGGGGGGGGGGGGAGTCTAGATTGGACAAAAAAATGCTCACGTAATTAATGTTTGCTTCCTTACAATATCATTGTGGTGATAGTCCAGTCAATATAGGGTTTCACCTCAGAATGAAACGGAATATGCTGAACATTTGTATAAACCTTTATTTTGACATTCTAAATGTTGTCTCAAAAGTCTCATTTTTTTTTAATCGTATTTTTGAAACCCTGGCGATTTTTTGAAAATTTTAATCCGAAAAATCAGACCAGTTTTTATAAACCGGAAAGACGGGACATAATTTTATGGGTGCGAAAAACGATAATTACATAGCCGAAAATCATTTTAAAAAAAGAACGTTTTCCACACGAATGGCACAGGAGAAAAACGAGGCATACCAAAAATATTACATCTCATAAATATCTAGATCCATTTTATTGATCATAAATCATATAATGCTCAACGTCTATATTACGAAATCCAATGTAATATACTTGTACTTGTAAATTATAATAATAATAAGAATATTATAAAATTTAATTTTGTTAAAATCAGCACCATTACTATTATACCTTTAAAACACTCTCAAACAGCTTAAAATGTACGGCGTTCTCTTCATAGCATCTGTCAAAAAGTCAAACCAAATAATAAGTTCGCAGAGAACAAGCAATAAATCTAGTGAACGTTAAATGTCAAAGTCAAAAATTCGCCTGAAAAAAAAGTGTTGCCAAAAAAAAAAATTCAGTGTGGAAATTTACAAAATAAATAGGATCATTTTCGGAGACCGAACATTTTCATGTAGTGACGTCACGAGCCCAAATAATGGATTTATTTATTTAAAAAAAAAATGTACATTTCTAAAATTTTTACTAACATTTTCGTAATCTTAGCAAAAAAATCAATCCATACGATTTTTTCCAAGTCGTTATGAAATCCATGCAAGTGGCCTATTCTTCTCAAGTCGGTTCCTCACTGCTGAGCATCATGACCCCTTCTCCAATTTCCATTGTGACGCTCGCGTCAGTGGTACTTGGTCACTCCAGCGCATTGGTGGCCTTCCTCTGCTTCCTCCGCTTCCTCTGCTTTGTCAGTGACTATGAGTTTCTCTAAGTTGGAATCCTCAGTTTGGCGACGTGTCCAAAGTATCTGAAGCTATTTTTTTTTTACATTAACTCCACACAGGAGGCCCTGAGGAAAATAACTTCCCTCAGGGCCTATGTTATCTTTGAAGATGCTGTGTGGAGAGTCTTTTTGAGGAAAGGAAGGAGTGAACACGGGTCTTGAAGAGACCCATGTTGTAGGAGGGAGGAAACACAGAGGCCGGCAAATCGTTCCACAGCCGAGCCGTTGAACTCAAGAACGAGTCATAGGAACGACCCGTTCTCATGTGACTAATGTCAACCGTGTACTATTATTACCGTTGGGCGCGTGTTTGGCGTGTTTACCGACTATGCACCGGTGCCGAGGGGATCAATGACGCTAGTTCCTCGGAGCATCTTCCATTGTAATACCGGTAGAACAAGGACAGCATTCCCTCCCACCTGACGTCTGTGCTCTAAAGATTGTAGTCCGTCTGTTAAGATGGGAGAATCTATCAAAGGGACCGCCCGTTTCTGCACAGGGTCAAGGGTTTTTTTTGGTATTTTGGAGCTCCAGACCAGAGGTGGCTGCCAAATTCAACCGTGGGGCGCACTTGCGATTTGTACAGGGTTAGCAATTGTGTACTATTAAAGTATCTGCGAGCCCTGTACAGTACGCCCAGTTTCTGAGAGGCTAACTTAACTCTGGTTTCGATGGAGCTCCCGTACCTGAGCTGGTCACCCCGTACCTGAGTTACACCAAGCATATCGATCGTTGTAAGCAGATAGTTGAAAGCCTTTTGTGGATGTCTAGCTCTTCCAAGGTGGACTGTGTAATTTGTGCGTCTGGCTGTCCGTGGAATTCTGAGCATTTTTCTCCAGCACCACATTTCGAGGGTTTTCATATAATTTGCATTTTACTCATGGCGTATTTTGTCGTATAATATAAAGTAAAAAAAAAATGTTTTTCGAATATTGTTTTTATTTTGTTTGGGTTTCAGATTGGCCCAATCTGTAAAGATAACAATGGCGTTAGCTGTATTCATTTCGTACGCGCTGCAGTGCTACGTACCCATAACGGTGATTTGGAAGGATTACATGCTGGGCAGGCTGGTCAAGCGCAACGTCGATGCCAGACATCAGGACTATTGGAACTACGGTCTGAGAACCGCTATAGTCATTCTCACGTGTGAGTATTTTTTTCTATATTTATCTAGTATATATTTCGAGCAGATATTAGTAGATGTGTGATATATGTTCTGAATTGAGAGAAAGCCCACCAATAATACACGACTAATAATAGTACACAATTATTGACCCTATGCAAATCGCAAGTGTGCGCCGCTGTTTGTTGAATGTAGATCCGCTTCTAGTCGGGAGCCCAAAAATACTACCTACTACTACTGAAAGTTTTTTAATTTTTTAATCGGGTCATAGAAACACGCTGTCAAGTTGGTATTATTAAAATGTTTAGTGGTGACGTCACTGGTCACCGTAAAGTCATTGTATGGGAATGTATGTATGACACAAGCCATCGTAACAAAGTTTCATCTTATTCGTTTATTTACATAACGTTTATAGAGATTTAGTTGTTGTGTTTATTGAAACATTATTTAGGCCTAAATAATTCAGTTTAAAAAATAAAGATATCTCTGTTATTGAAAATATTCAAAAACTACTGCACAAATAAATAATAATGCCACTCTAGGGAAAATACTTCGAACTCTGAATTTCAAAATGGCGCCAGTTGAACAGCTGATTGCTCGAACTTATAGTAACTTTTCGGGAGTGATGACGTCACACGATTCACTACACATACGTTGGTTTTCGGGGGATCTTGAAAAATTGAACCTTGACAATTATTTTAACTATTAAAACTTACTCTAAAAATAAAAATAAATGTGCAGTTATTGAAGTTAGAAAGTTAGAAGAATTCATTAAAAAAAATATATAAAAAAAAATTGGACTGGTGTTCCTTATTATGCAACAATCAACACGACGCGACGTACAGCGTCTGTAGCTCACAGTGGAAGTAACAAACTCGAAATATTGCGGAGGCTTAGAAATTTAGGCTTAGAAAATGCTGTCAAAATTTCATGACGCCAAAATTATGTAGCGCTTTTGCTGCTTCATTTACTCAGATTTCTACTTTATTGACTGCACGTAGCGAAGTTCTATTTTAACTCATCGTTTGGCATTTCATCTATCAGTATAATTGTTTGAACGTTTCGTTTCCGGTTTCGAGGATCTGGTGCATCTACTTTATTAATCAAGCAAGATTGCATATTGTGTCGTGATACTGAAAGAATCTTTCGTCTATCTTTAAAAACGGTATTTAAAAAAAAACCTCAAAAACAGCGATTCTTTCTGAAATTGAATGTCAACAGGGAACATTTGATGACTTGTCGAGACCCGAGGTGTTAACACCATTAATAGAACTCGCGATACAGTTAAATTATTGAAGTGAAAACTAGCACCGTTGTGATTCGAATCTCGATGAATCCAAATATAGCGACACTTTAAAGAGACGTACAACATAGATATATACGATTTAGCCTGCGCACAAATGAGATAGTCTAATCGGTCTCGTCTTTGCGCGGTGCTTCATAGCCTCCCCACTGTTGTCTACTTTAGTTTTCTTGTACCGCGTTTGAATTGCACTCTCAGATGTTTATTTTATTTTGCAGTCATAATGGGCGCTCTAATACCCCGGCTGGGCGTGTTCATCGCGCTGGTGGGCGCGCTCGCTCTCTCCATGCTGGGGCTCGTGTTCCCCGCCACCATCGAGCTGTGCGTCTACTGGTACGAGGAATTCGAGGGTCGCTGTCACTGGCGCCTGGCTAAAGATACAGTCATCATCATCTTCGGATTCATGGGCCTCGTGCTGGGCACCTATGCCGCCTTTGTCGACCTTTACCAAGGAGCATAAATTGACAATACAAAAGTTATGAGAAAATTTAAGAAAAAAAAACTACACTGACCTAACCGCACCTAAACTATTCTAGCCTAACCTCAAACCTCATATATTATTTTCTTTTAAACTTTCAAACGGATTATTATCGATACCATACGTTCCGGTTAACATCGGATTCTATGTCCCGGATAATACGAGTTTCAATCGAGGCCGCCAACAAAGGCTTCTGATTCTTCCCAGGTGCAGAACGAACTTAACAATGCTGATGCCCCTGGGTAGAAAACAGCCTCGCAGAAAATGTGGATTGTGAATTTGCTTATTGCACTCGAAACATGCAAATGGTTTTCCTCTTAATTTTTGGCACACGCCACCAAATTTTTGAAGGGAAAACTTTTTTAGCACCGTTGTGATTTGAAACTCAATGAAACGAAAAAGCGACCCAAAAAAGAGACAAACACATAGGTACATCTACAATCTACAGGATTTATCCTGCGAGAGAATGAGATAGAATAATCGGTCTCCTCTTTGTGTGGTGCTTCGCAACCTCCCAACTATTGTTTTCTTTTCAAAAGGTTTCACTTCTAGCGCATGTGAACTGCACTCGGAACACGAGGATGGTTATAACTTTGAAGCTCGACTGCATCTGCGTATGAGTTCACAGTTCACACATTGTGAAAGTATTGTTGCATTCGGAACACAAAAATGGGTTTCCACCGAATATTAGAGTGTTATAAATTGGTTAATTTTCTTATATTTTTAGCCTTTGTGTTCCGAGGCATATATATAAAATTATGTTTTGTTTAAAATATTGGTACAGGTAATCAATCATTAGGTATTTCTAGATATATATGGTTTATTTTTACAATGTATTCTTTATAATATATGATAATAATATAGTATGATTGTTTAAATGGGTTGTTTTTTTTGCAGAATTCTTAATTTTTACAAATTGCTTCGGCTTATTTGCTATTTGGTTTTTGGAATTTTCATTGTTCTATAAAGAAAACAGCAGACAGCCCGGAGTGGCAATTCACTGAGTAAATAAGGTTTTTTTTAAACTTTGCATCCTGCGTATCGACATGGAAACTTTGCTCACTTTTCCTGCTGTAGACACGAATTTAAAAAGTACCTACCTACTTCCTAAAAAATAGCAGAAAACATTATTATAGGTATCTACATTATATTGATTATTAAAGTACAAGACGTAAGTATAAAATACAAGACATGCGTATACAGAAAATGTTTCTTATGCGAAACAGAAATTTTGATATGTGTCGATCGTCCAGTTGATTTAGATTGATTATCTCGGAAAAATCGAAATTTAAGTTATATAAAAAAGTTTACCCTCTATCTGTTGAAATACCTACTCAGATTAGGGAACGTACCCATACTACGTGACCAACTTTTTGCAATTTTTAACTCCCCCCCCCCCCCCCCCGGTGACCAAAAACCTAAGCCCGCCGCCGCTCATTTGTACCAACCTTGACATTTTGAATACCCCCTTCCCCCTCCTAAACATGTCACGTAGTAGGGGTACGTTCCCTTACTTATAAACACCACATTATGATGCAGAAAAATTTGATTGTTTCTCTCTGCGTGTCCTTTCCCATTCTCCCGTTCCGTTCCCACGTTCTCACTCCGCCTCCTCCACCTTCCCTCTCCCCACTCTAAAGTGAAATAATGTTTTCTGTTTTTTTTTTCACTTATTTCTGGCTTTACCCTTCATGGATGTTGTAGGAATATGGGGGTCAGTGTGTCCAGGAGTTAGGGACGTATGAATCCCTCCCACTGCGGTCCAAGGCGATGTTCCGAGAGAGTTCGGCTGGTGAAGTCAAAGGGACTCCCCCGACCATTCTCTCCCGATCCGGCTTGCTACGCAGCTGGTGGGCAGACGCATACGCCGCTAAGCCCCGGACAAACCGTATTCCATGAACCCAGGCTAAGTCACCAAACGTAGATAACCACTTGGGGTGACCTACGGCAGAGGTGTTGATTATCCAATAAATGGTTCCCGGGGCGACTTTACCCATACTCGTCTCCCAAATTGTAACCATCAACCTCCCAACGTAACCTGTTTAACTATTTTTTCATCGCTTTTAATGATTTTCAAAGGTGTTGAAGGCATGATTCTGAATTGTCCGGTCACCCACGATGGGTGTTGATCACAATAAACACAGAACTGAAATAATATTTTAATTTCAAATTTCTCGCAAAATGCACGCGGAATTTTATCAGAAGAACTGATTTGCCACAAATTTGAGAAAAAATGAAAATTCACCAGCTTTTTTAGTCAGGAGGGAGGACGACCTCCAGAAAATAACATAAGGAAATACCTACTGCTCATCCGATTATTATTGCACACTCCTCCCTCTCCTTCCATACGCTGTCCTATCCTGCATCTCATATTGCCTTTGAATTACCATTATATTTATCATATTCGCACATCATTACCTTATATTTTCACATTCTCAACTCCTGTCAACTGCAAGATATTCTCTCTTTCTGTACTCAACTATTATAATGTACTTGTCATATTTCAAGTATCTATACATATTACACCTCACATTATGTCCACACATTCTCTGCATATTTTTGTTATTGACACCAAACTGAAAAAGAGTCCCTGCCTCTAAGTGTTTTTTTATCAGAACGTACGTGGACTAAGAAAAAAACTGATACATTTCTTCGCAGTGTTACGAGCGGTGATTATGACGTGATTGGCATAACAGAGACCTGGCTTACAGATTCTATTTCAGATGGGGAGCTTTTGGATTCAAGATACAATGTATTCCGATGCGACAGAAGTATCCAAGGTGTAACAATGGGTGGTGGGGTGCTCTTGGCTATCAAAAAGGAACTCAATGCAATTTGTAATTACTCTTGGTGTTCTATAGATGAAGACATTTGGGTGACTCTTCACATCCCACGTGCAAGTGGATTTACTAGCGTTCATCTTTGTTGTATTTACCTGTCCAAAAGCTTCAACTTCAATGCTCGAATCTCCACCTTCTCGAATGATCTAGGTATAAGGCTTTTGAATCAACCGGACGACAAATTTCTTATCATGGGAGACTTTAACCTTTCCGATATTACCTGGACTCTTCCTGTGGGTGAGGTAAACATGATTCCTTGCAACTATTCCTCTACAATAAGCGCAACATTTATCGACAATATTAATTACTGTAACTTCCACCAATATAATGGTGTTAAAAATACGTTAGGAAGAATTCTTGAATTAGTTCTCTGTAATTTGTCGGTACGCGTTGCTCCCGCAAACTATCCGTTGGTTCCTGAGGATACTCACAATAAATCCATAATTATCACTGCTGAGTTCGTTGAATCACCGGTCGTAAAGGAAAAATCAATTAAAAGGCCCTCATTCCACAAGGCTAATTATAATGACATAAGAGACGTCCTGGCACAAGTAGATTGGAATGTACTTAACTCAACCGATTCCGTCAATCCTGCAGTATCACATTTTTACAATATTATTAATAATTTGATCTCGGATAAGGTTCCATTGAGGCGTACTGGTAAAAATTCCTACCCCCCGTGGTATAGCTCATCATTAATAAAACTTATTCGCGAAAAGCAGAAATCTCACAGATTATATACTACATATAAGAACCCTTCCGATTACATTACTTTTTCAAGGCTACGCACCAGACAGAAAAAAATGGCAAAGAAGTGTCACGAAGTGTCACGAAGACTTTATTAATAATGCTGAAGAGAATATCGCCAAAGATCCGAAGGCATTCTGGTCATATGTTAAATCAAAAAAACTATCAGCATCTATTCCTAGCGTTTTAAATCTTAAGGATTTAACAGCCGAGGGGGGCCAGGCAGTCTGTGATTTATTTGCTGAATATTTTCATTCGGTCTACGAACCGGCTGACCCTCTGGGGACTTCCTGCGATGACTCCGTAGTTAAGCAGGTCTGTGCGATAGGGTCAGCGTTTATCGATGCTGACCTTGTATCTAAATATTTAAAACGGCTCGATCCCAACAAGGGAGCTGGGCCAGATAGTATCCCACCACTGTTCATTACCGAGTGCGCAAATCATTTGTCACTTCCGCTATCAATACTGTTTAATATATCGCTTATGACTGTTACATTTCCAGATATATGGAAAAGAGCCTATATCACGCCAATTCATAAATCGGGGAATAAGTGTGAAGCAGATAATTATAGACCCATTTCCAAGCTTTGCATTTTTTCAAAGGTGTTAGAAAACATAGTCTATGACCAGTTATTCCCTGTGGTAAAAAAATTCGATCAATGAATTTCAGCACGGGTTCTTTGCAGGTCGCTCTGTTGCTACAAATCTTATAACATTTATAAATTTCTTGTCTGCCTCTATGGATAAACGTGTGCAAGTTGATACAATCTACACCGACTATAGCAAAGCCTTTGATAAGATCAACCACAGCGTCCTGCTTAGAAAACTTGCTAATCATGGTATTCATGGAGATCTCCTTCGTTGGCTATCTTCATACGTAACAAACAGGTCTCAGGCTGTGACAGTGGGTGGATTTTCCTCCATCTGGAAAATTATCACTTCCGGTGTGCCTCAGGGGTCCATTTTGGGTCCTTTGCTTTTCTCTATCTATATAAATGATATTACGACATGTTTTCACAACGCTCAAATTTTATTATTTGCCGACGATATGAATATATACCTTCCTATAAGCTCCCCAGACTGTTCTGTGCATTTACAAGAAGATCTTGACCGACTGACGTATTACTGTCTCAGAAATAAGCTTTTTATCAATATTTCTAAATGTTGCAAAGTCACATTCACACGTAACCGTGTGAAAATACTGCATGATTGCACCATTTCTGGATTGCTGTTAACAAATAAAGATTATATACGTGACCTCGGGGTTCATTTGGACTCTAAACTTACTTTTGATAAACACATTGATAACATTGTCACCAAAGCAACAAAGAGTCTAGGTTTTGTACTAAGAACATGCAAATTTTTCAAAAACACTAAAACTTATCTGATTCTCTACAATTCACATGTTCGTCCTCACCTGGAATACTGTTCACAGGTTTGGAACCCGCGCTATATTGTTTATGTTAACAGGTTAGAAAGAGTTCAGGAGCGATTTCTCAAATTCCTCAATTTTAAATCATTCAATTTAAATCAAATATACAATTCTTACGATGAAATCGAGAACCATTTTCGAATCACGAAACTGCTCAATAGGAGGTTTGTCGCTGATCAGATGCTCCTGTACAAAATTATTAACTCGAAAGTTGACTGCCCGGAGTTGCTAAATAAAATAAATTTCCACGCGCCGACTCGATATAGCAGACATAATACCCTTTTCTACATTGATAGATGCAACACCAATTCCAACCAAAATGAATTTATGCAAAGGGCATGTAACTACTATAACATTAAATTTGCACGTTTAGAAACACTTGCTGACATATTCACTGCTAGTTACTTTCGCTACAGAATTTCTTTGTATAACATTCTACGTGCGAATAATACATAACACATATTCATGATGATTAATTTAATTGTACCTAATGTTTTTAAATTACCTGCGTGACAACTTTCCCTTATCCCTGTCCTCCCCTTACCCGTCCCAATCCAAATACCTGTTTTGCACCCTATTTTCTTTACAGTTATAATCGCATTTATTTTATTGTTGTGTTTTTATATTTAGGTTTATCACTTGTTGAATCTTCACCTGTATTATATATATATTTTTTTTAATTGCTGCTTTGTCCTGTTTTTTTTTCTTAAATATTCTAGTTTACATTCTGTTACTTTTATGTTTCTAAATACCTATCTGTGAACATTAATAATTGGTCTGTTTTTTGTTATGCTCTTATGTATATTATGTTATTAAGACTGTTTATGTTCCTTAAATAAATAAATAAATTTCCGCCGGGTTCGCTATTCGGATCGATATCTAAAAATAATTTCCCAGGAATTCCCCCACACTCCAAAATTACTTATAATATCTGTGCCTCAAACCAAAGGTAGTTTACTTCTTTATCTTATTAGTTCTGAAAAAAAACTAATTTCCCTGGCGCCACCATTCCAATTTCAAAATTGTATACAAACCAAGTTAGTGTTGAAGTTCTCCTCTTTATCGGGAAACTGTCTAGCGAAGTTCTCTACCTTTCCGGGTTTTTCATTTAGCAATATTTTCCCATCTTTTCTGGAAAATATTTAGCAGAGATCCGATCCGAACTGTTTGGTGGGAATAGTAAAAAATAAGGGGGTAGTGTTATTTCTCAACTAGTGTATAGAGGGCAGTAATGCTCGATATTTTCAAATTTGAAAATGGCCCGACGAGATAATAATATATAGAATACTATATATATGTTTTAGGTTTTTTACAAATATATTCATTTTATATTATATTAAGAGGGAATAACCAGACACAACAGGAAAATGTAATTTTTAAATCATATTTGATTTCGAAAGATTGTTATTTTGTCTAACAAAGTTGTGTTGTAAATTTGGAAAAAATATATGTATTTTTATTATAATACTAGCTGACCCGACGAACTTCGTACCGCCTCAGAATCAATAACTGTTGAATTAAATTCAGTTTTTTTATTAAGTTAAAAATTAAGCAATGAAGCAATTATCAATGCGCAACTGTCCGTGTTTTGTTTTGTCAGTTTCAGATACGGCGTTGTGTACGGATTTATATTTTTGTGATTGTCTTACTTTTACAATTACTTACGGGAATTCGGAAGGCGGATACGGGTGCCGCAGCCCCGGGAACCATTTATTTGATAACCAACACCTCTGCCATAGATCACCCCAAGTGGTTCGCTACGTTTGGTGTTTTAGCAGGGGTGCCCGGGTTCATGAGGTGACTTATGTCCGGGTCTTGGCAGTTGATGCGCCTGTCCACCTACTGCGTGGCGGGCCGGATCGGGAGAGACTGGTTGAGGGAGGCCTTTTGACCTTTCCAGCCGGACTCTCTCAACCCATTGTCTTGCACCACAGTTGGAGGGATGGATTCATACGTCCGTCACTCAGATTCCTACCCACCCCTCATACCTTTTTCCTTCCCAGAACTTTCTATCCTCCCCATTCCTTAAAAAGATCCTCCACACAGCATCCCCTAAGATGACATAGGTCCTGAGAGAAATTATTTTCCTCAGGACCTCCTGTGTGGAGCTTATGTAAAAAAATGCGCTTCATTTGGTTTCATTCCAGAGATTTATTGTAATTATTGTATTTTTCCTTTGGATGTGTGCAGACATACGTTCACCATTCGTCTCATTTTCGACTATTGACATTGAGTATGTAAGAAAGAAGGGCAGCATTATATGATTAAAAACAAATGCACAACAATCAACGCATTGATATTTGACGTTTTTGAATGTTTGGAATTCATGCACAGTTCAATATTATACCCCTCACAATATTGCTGCAGTTCTTTCAAAATAGGAGAATTCGTTCCATACAAAATGTATGGGGAAAATAATTTTCGTTTTTAACGATTTATTTCGTTAACTTTTGTGATGTTTTAATAGTTATTATCCTATCCGGGGCGGAGACAAATCCAACAAATCAAAGATCATCGAAATCGGCCCAGCTGTTCTCGAGTTATAAATAGTGTAACTAACCCGACTTTACCGCATGGACCGTGAATCATGTTTGTAGTAACAATATCAAACAGTAATTGATTAGTAAAAAATTTAAAATTAGAGAAAAGAGGCCGGCTTCGTTCTCATCGGGTCAGAAGTGACACCGGTTTGAATTACTAATATCACTTTTAAAAAATAGGGGTTATTGGTAGAAGGGTGAAAGTTTAGGGCTGCATGTATTTTTTAATGCCTCACCATAAAAAAAATTAAAACTAAAAAATTTGTCAAAAAAAAAAAAAAAAAAAATTCGGAGTGGAACACCCTTTACTTTTAGGGGTATGAAAAATAGATGTTGGCCGATTCTCAGACCTACCAGATAAGCACACAAAATTTCATCAAAATTGGTCCAGCCGTTTCGGAGGAGTATGATAACAAACACCGTGACACGAGAATTTTATATACCTATTAGATAAGGTTATATCGTTGGTCGTTAATAGATTTATTAATTTTTCAAACAAAATTATGTATTGACAAAATCATAACATAACACAAGTATAGTGACACAGAGAACACGTTCAATTTTGCGCTCAATACTAATTAACATTCTATAGTTGTTTTAGTCAGTGTAACTAATAATTAAACAAACCACTGAGTGACTGCAAGTCTAAGGAAGTTGTGATGCAAATCTGCAGAATTCCAATATCTAACTGAGTGAGCATTATCAATATTATTAAAAGTCAAAACAATAAGTAATATTGTCACCCAAGTTACTACCGCGCGACACGGCCAACTGTAGCAAGTAACTCAAGTCACTTCACCTTAAATCCAGAATAAACCATCATACATTTTTTCAAAAAAAAAAATTTTTTTATTTTTTTTTTTAAGTAAATAAAATGGACGCACAGGGATTCATCAGTATGGCGAGAGACGCCGTTGAGGCTCTTACTGAATTAATAATAGACCCAAGCAGCAAACTTAACAAGGATCAAATTGCTAAAATGATTCCAAAAACCAACGCCATTCTTGGAACCATTGCGCAAATGGCTGCAAAAATGGCAGCACTCGAGGGTGAACTAACAGCAATCAAAACATTAACCTCCAAACCTAACTCACTGGAATCTACATGTGAAGCGGCTGATGAGCTTGAAGAGAGAAAAATCAGAGCAAATAATCTCATAATTATAAACGTTCCCGAAAGCACAAAACTAAACCAAATTGAAAAAATCGAGGATGACAATTTACAAATTACAACCATTCTGAAGAAAATAGACAACAACATTGATCCAAATTCCATTAACACTTTCCGTCTTGGAGCAGTGAGGCCTGACAAATCGAGGCCCATTAAAGTTATCCTAAGAAACTCGACTGAAGCAATGACTATCCTCCGAAAAAAAACTTTTACCTGAACAACTCCCCATTCAAAATTTTTGCCGACCAAACACCAAATCAAAGAAAATACTTGTTGGACCTACGTCAAACCATGGAAAGTCGGATTCAGGGAGGTGAAGTTGGGTTAACTATTAAATATATCAACAGTAAGCCGACAATAGTTAAGACAACTACAAAAAACTCAAAGACATCAATGGATACGGCCAAAACATCCGGGGCTGCCGCACCAAACTCTTAAAGTTGAAAACTGCTATTCCATTACTTCAAAACATCGATGTATTTCTTCTTACTGAGACCTGGCTTGATCATGATATTCATACCGAGGAACTTGGATTTACATCTTACAACACCTACCGCCTTGACAGAAATCCAGCCACCAGCAATAAAACCAGAGGAGGAGGAGTTCTCATATCCGTTCATAAATCACTGTCGACCACTCGATTAATTTGCAAACATCAAGACGTGGAACAGGTATTCGTATTACTAAAATCTAAATCAAATAAAATTCTATTAGGATGTGTCTACATTCCTCCAGGATCCAATATCACAGTCTACAGAAACCATATTGATGACCTCGAAACCTTCAAAAACAAATATCCTGATGCCAGAACAATTTTATTTGGTGATTACAATACCCCTAGCATTGATTGGATGAATAAAAACTCTTGTACCAACTTAAACCTGCCAGAAAATGCTCGCGAAATAATAGATATGACGAACTTACTCTCTCTACATCAAGTCAATCAAGTCTACAATAACTATAATCGGCTGCTGGATCTGGTATTCTGTAGTGATCTCTCAATTCATATTGTTAAATCGGTTGATGAGCTCCTCCCCCTAGACTGCCACCACCCCGCTGTAAGCATAACCATCACGACGAATAACTCACCAGACAACACAACTATTCTGCCTAACCTTACTTATAATTTTTCCAAAGCTGACTATCCTAATATGAACCTATATCTTGCAAATGAAGACTGGTCATTTCTTCACCACAACAATAATATTAATTATAATCTTGAAACTTTTTACACAATTATTAACAGGGCCATTGAAAATTATGTACCACTTTCACACTTCAAAGAAGCAAAGTTCCCGAAATGGTTCAGCGGTGAGCTAATTAACCTAGTTATCTGTAAAAAAATTGCACACAAAAACTTTAAAGAATCAAGCTCCCTTAACGACTATAAAATATTTCACAACTGCAGAACTCAATGTAAAAAACTGTCAAAAATATCGTATTTTAATTATATAAATGAAATCGAAAAATCTATACCCTCTAATACACAAAACTTTTTCACACATGTTAACTCTCTTAGAAAAAACAAACAAGGTTTACCCATCTCAATGCACTTCAAAGAAAAGAATAGCACTGATATGAAAGTGAAGGTTAACTATTTTGCTGATTATTGCAAAAGTGTCTATGACGAAAATATCCCAGACAATTATGCAGCACCTCCTTCCCTTAATGACAGCATACATATCCCTGCTGTTCACATCAATATAGATGACGTTAAAACTAAAACTAAATCCCTAGACAAAAACAAGAAGGCCGGACCTGACAATGTGCATCCCAATATCCTTATTAATTGCATTGCTTCACTGGCCGAGCCAATTTGTTTATTGTTTAATCAATCCCTCGACACAGGTTGCTTCCCTGACATTTGGAAACGTTGCTATCTAACACCTATATTAAAAAAGGGTAATAAAAGTGATATCACTAACTATAGACCAATATGTAAGCTATCTGTAATCCCGAAACTCTTTGAAAAACTATTGCTTGATCAAATTTCCCCATATATTAACCATCTCATTGTTCCAAATCAACACGGATTTTTGTCGGGCAGATCAACTCTAACAAATCTATCGTTATATGAAAACTATATATCAAACGCATTAGCTAACAGAAATCAAGTCGATTCTGTTTATACGGATTTCATCAAGGCCTTCGACAAAGTTTGCCATAAAATTCTACTGGTTAAGTTACGTACGCTAGGTATTGATGGAAAACTTTTAGATTGGTTTGCAAGCTATCTATCTGACAGAGTACTACTTGTTAAAATTAATTTGTTCCTTTCCAATCAATTTATAGCTACCAGTGGTGTACCACAAGGGTCTCATTTAGGCCCAATTTTGTTTCTTCTGTTTATAAACGATATTGTTGATATTATTTGATAAAGATGTAAATGTGTTGCTTTTTGCAGATGATTTGAAAATATTTAAAATAATTAAAACCGTTGAAGATTGTATCTGTCTACAGAATAATTTACACAAGTTAATTAATTGGTGTTCTGTTAACAAACTGTTCCTGAACATAAATAAGTGTCATGCAATAAGATTTTACAGAATAAGTCAACCAATTATTCATCCATATGTACTTAATAACACTACCCTTACCTCTGTCGAAGAAATTAACGACCTGGGCATAATTTTTGACTCTAAATTAAACTTTATAACCCATATAAACACAATCGGTAATAAAGGAATGAAAATGCTTGGCTTCATTCTTCGAAATTCCAGAGGTTTTAGGAATATTTCAACACTAAAAATTTTGTATACATCCTTAGTACGTAGTCAAGTCGAATATAACTCCTCGATCTGGTCCCCCCATTTTAAAATACATTCAGATTCAATCGAAAAAATTCAACATAAATTTCTAAGACATATTAATTTTAAACTCGGTATTCCCATTGAAAACATAAACTACAATTACTTGATGAAAGAACTAAATTTATTAAAACTCTCAGATCGAAGAATTATATCCGACTTAATATTTATGTTCAAAATTGTAAATGGTAGCATAGACAGTCCTAATTTAACTAAGCTCATTGAATTTCATATTCCCACGAGAACCACTCGATCTAAAATCCTGTTTAAATGTAACAATAATAAGACTGAGTATACTAAACACTCCCTTTTACCTAGGTTACATAATGTTACTAATAGATATGCAGATGTTGCAGATCTATTTAACTGCGAGGAAAGTAGGTACAAGAGGGCTATGCTATCAAACCTTTTCAGTCAATATTAATTCTATATTTTGTACTATAGATTTTTGTATGTAATTCTCTGGTGTCATTTCTAATTCAAATGCCACAATCATCTGTTAAACTTTTTTTTTTATTATTTCTGTATTATTATGTTTCATTTTGTGACATGTAATCAGTTCGTATGGTATATGTATACCGTTGAAATTAAATAAATAAATAAATAATATATTCATACAGTAAAAGTAAAATAAATCTATAGCTTATCTAGCAAAGCTACTTTTCAGAATTTTAATTATAGATAAAAAAAAAATCATAAAAAAATCCGCGCTTGTATTTTGTGACGAAAATACTTTAGTGTGTCTGCTTATTTACGGACTTACAAACTAATATATTTCAGATTTTTTTACACATTTCTTTTGCTTAGATATTATGAAAAAATTAAAAATACTTGTAATCAAAAATAATAACAATTTTATCACCACTCTTTTTTTGCTAATTTGAATGTGGGTATATATTAAAGCTATTTTTTAAAGAAATAAAATGGATATTTAGTTATTAGTTAAACATGCCGGTACGGAGAATAATCTTTTTTTTTCATCGGAAGCGTCCTGTATGGAAATACGAACGCAAAACCATCATTCTCATCGGGAGCGTCCTGTATGGAGGTACGATCGCAAGACCATCTTTCTCATCGGAAGTGTTCTGTATCGAGGTACGAACGCGAAACCATCTTTCTCATCGGAAGCGTCCTGTATGGAGGTACGATATCAAGACCATCTTTCTCATCGGAAGCGTCCTATATGGGAGCTACGATCGCAAGACCATCTTTCCCATCGGAAGCGTTATGTATGGAGGTACGATCGCAAGACCATCTGTCGACGAAATTTGAATTGTCTGCAGTAGTACTAGTGGTAGCTTAGTATCAGAGACCAGAGACCGTGCGATTGAAATTTAAGAATCCGGCTAAGAACGCAATTTTGATGCCGCGCCGTACGCAAAACCGTTTCGTACGTAAAGTTTGTTAAAAAGCTACTTTTGTAAATTCAAGCAAGTAGCCAATGATGCAAACAGATCGCATGAGAACCTGCCGCTGGCAGGTATAAGTACCTACTACAGATTTGTAATTTTGAGTATCTCTCTGGATATGGAGAGATTGTCGGTAATGTGATTATTATTGTAATTAGCAGTTATGCATAATAGTACCATGCCCTTTATATTACATACGACGTCATTGCCTGTTGTGGTTACTTTGTCCCGGTGACTAGCTGTGATTGGATCACAGTGGATCCGAGGAACCGGCTATTTTTGGAACCAGTTCCTATCGGATTTATAAAATGGTCGCCAACGTTCAAACCGGGTGAAGCCAAACCAAAAACCGCCCGCGGGGCCAAGCAGCAAAAACCTGCGGAGCGGGATTTTAATATCCTGGTCCCGGCGAGATGCCGTAAGTTTAAAATAATACGCAGAATTCGCGCCTTTACAGATTTAACTATTTTTTTAAGAAAATAATTGTGCAAAAATAAGAAAAGTATACGTGCTTTTAACGTCTTTCTAACACCACAAGCAGTTTATAAAGAAATTTCTAAACCGAAAGCTTAAAAATTTCCTAGCGTGCAAAATTGATATTGATCATATTGTTGAAGAAGAAGATAACAATAATAATCTAAACGAAAATATGAAAGACAACAAGACACAAAAAACAGAAAAAATAAAATGGTCGCAACTGGGACTCGAACCCAGACCACTCGTTAACCAATTTCGCTGTTGCTCCCTTTCAAGCCATCTTAATAGTCAATCTCATATTTCAAATTTGGGTTCTAGTCCCAGTTGCGACCATTGTCTTTTTTCTTTCATATTTTCGTTTAGATTATTATTGTTATCTTCTTGTTCAATGATATATTACGTTGATGGGAAAAACCTTGAAAAGTTATAAAAGAGAGTTTTTCTTATAAACCCCCCCCCCCCCCTGTGACCAAGCGTGGTATTTTGAAGATCCCCCCCCCTCATAAACGGGTCACGTAGTATGGGCACGTTCCCTAACTTGATGGTAAAGCTTCTAAAATCTTATGCGAAATCAGCGAAGATCGTTCATTTTATGGCAAAAGTGTTACCGCAATTTTTTGCGTTACGTAGTTGTTTTGAAAAGTAATTTTTTAAATAAAACTTCTTTACGCACGCTTGACTTACGCACGGGGAGTAAGCTGGTGAATGCGTGACGAGAACGTTACGAAAAGTATGATCGGGCGAGGCGAACAGTCGGCCCTTTAGGCACGCTTGACTTCGGGAGTAAGCTGGTGAATGCGTGACGAAAGCGTTACGAAAAGTGTGATCGGGCGAGGCCACCGGAAGTTGAGAGGGAGACATAAGTTAGTGAAGTTTTACTTCAGTCGTGTGGTCTAAAGCACACTCGTTTTTTTTTATCAATTATTACTTTTATGCTGCCTTGAAGCCGTCTATGAGGTATGTACTTTTTTTTAAATATTCATACAGCTGATTAAATTGTTAATAATAAAGTTCTTGAGAGCTTCCCGGTTTGTAAATAAATTAATTAAATAAATTCGATCCCGTAAAATAATTTATTAAAACTCAAGATTTTACACAAAACATTTGTTTTATTTTTATTAAAAAAAAATGGTTGATTTTGAAAAAAAAAAATTTTAAAAATATAAAAAATCTGAGTCTGCAATTCTCACGCGGTTTGTGTTATTTGGCAAAACATTATTAATATCGTAATATAAGAATTATCTTTTATTTTATAAAACACGTATGTGAACATACAAATACTCAATCAACCAATCAACAAAAGTTATACGGATGTTTTTATTGTCTTCTTCAAACTCATTAATCTTTTTAGAACGATATTTGAAATACTTTCGGTCGGTGGCTGAGTTGGTCAGTTGATCATCGCGTCTGGTTCCCACCCAGGTGTCGTGAGTTCCATTCCTCGGCTGGCTTCTCCGCTTACTGTGTTGGTAGTAGTATTTTTTTTTTTGTATTGTCAGTTTATTATATAACCCGGGAATATTTCTTTCTTTAAAAAAAGACCAATGCTATCTTCCACCGGGTTCTAATTTCTAACAGTTCCAGAAGCATCTCAACATCGGGTCGGATAACACCATTACATGATTCCTGGAATGCACGAAAAACCGCTAGGCACTTCAAAGTATCTACTTGTAAATAATATTTGTTTTATTTTGAGCAATCGAATATTGTTTTCCTCATTATTTATTTATTTATTTATTTAAACGCCATAGCATGGCGTTTTACATTGAAGTGAGTACATGGTATTATAAGTATCCAGTGGTACACAGGAGATTATCAATAATAAAAAAGTAGAAATGAACATTTAACAAAGTAGCAAGTATTTAGGTGAAGGATACTATTATGTGTTACTAAACTACTGTTACTATACAAAAAAAAAAAATCAATGTTATAATAACAGAGAACATAAAATTTAGATAGGATCATTTAGAATAAAAAAGATGTACCTAAACAAAGGGGACTTGTCAACAGTATTTATAAGCACTAAATAGAGTAAATTTGCATTGAGTTTATTGTTACCTTCAAAGTTATCTTTGTTTGAAATTATTAAGCAGGTATTGCTAATTAGCTAACTGTTTCAGGGCTGTCAGTTAAATATTTAATAATAGTTTTGGTTTAAAAAAAATAAATCATTTTTAATAAAATAATACATTTAAAAGCTATCTCTCTTCAGTCTGTTAGTAAAGATATCTGAAGTAAGTACCTAGTTGAGAATCTACAGTAAAATATTTATTTATTATGAATTTCCCGCCCGGCTGGGCTTTTACACGTTAGTTTTTTTTTTTTTTTATTACAAAGAACATCTAAGTTAAGCACAACAGAATCAAAGCAAAATCAAAAGCAAAATATTAGACAAAATCAAAAACAACATCTAAAGCAAAAACAAAGTAAAAAACGAAATAACATCGAAACTAAATACTCCGTCATGCAAGATGAAAAAATGTAAGGGAACGTACCCATACTACGTGACACTTTTAGGGGGGGGGGGGGTCTTCAAAATGTCACGCTCCATACAAATGAGCGGCAAGTTGCTTAGGATTTTGGTCACCGGGGGGGGGGGGGGTTAAAAATTGCAAAAAGTTGGTCACGTAGTATGGGTACGTTCCCTAATACTAGGAAAATTACAATACATTGGTAAGGTCTCGTAGGTCGATGCTGAGCTACGTAGTTTGTTCGGTTAATTAAATTAAATTTGATGTTCTTCTTTTCAATATAAATTGGGTAATGACTTGTTTATATTTGGTGAATGGTGTGTTGAATATGTCAACAACATCTTTATAGTCATTACCCAAATTTTGTATGCGGCGAGCGGGGGTATACAACTGTGATTCTGTGTTGGAGTTATCACAATAGAACGGTAGATATTGCCTCGATGTTGGTTTACGAAGTATATGAAAAGAAATCAAGTATAATAAATAGTTCATGGCTATCAATTATTGAATTTATGATTTTATATAAACATGTTAGGTCATTAACTATTCTACGTTCAGATAATTCTAATAAATTGAGTTGGCATAGTAGATAATCATAGTTGACACAATCCCTTGTAATACCCATTCTAAAATTAATAACTCTTAAGAATTTATTTTGGATTCTTTTTATCGTGAGCGAATGACTAGCGTAACTAGGTGCCCATACTGTAGAGTTGTACTCAATTTGACTCCTAACCAAAGACATGTACAATTTTTTAAAGGTTTGAAAATTTTTAAATTGACTGCAAATTCTTATTACAAATTCCAACATTTTCAAAGCTTTATTTGATGTAATTTCAATATGGTTAATAAAATTCAGTTTTTGATCAAAGTTTACACCCATTATCTCAAAACTTAGTATTTCGAGATGTCTGATAAATCAACTGGGCAATCGATACAGCCGGAGCCAAATGGAATATAACTCAACTATTTGGTCACCGCATTAAAAGTTTCATTGGATTCTATTGAAAAAATACAGCACAAATTTTTGAGACATAGATTCAAATTATAAACTTAATACTCCTATTACTATACTATAACAGTCTATTGAAAATTTTGAAATTAATAAAGCTGATGTCATTTTTTATTTTAAAAATCATTAATTACCTCATTGACCGCCCCGCACGATTGCAATTAATTTCATTTCATGTTCCTAATAGAGTCTAACGAACTAAAAATATCTTTCACTGCAATAATCAAGATAATACCAAATCGTTTATTAACTCCATTATACCACGCCCAAATACACCATAGGTAACCAGTATGCAGAAGTAGCAGTAGATATTTTTAATAGTTCCGAAAGAACTTGGAAGGGTTTACATTTTGTTTCCAATAGCGTGATTGTAAAATTTTAGTTAAAAATCATATTAGTACCTTTATTCTGTGTAATTGTTTTGTAATCCATTTTTAACGTAAAAATTTTTTTTATGTATTTAAAAAAATAATAAATATACGGAGATAATTTCTTGAAGAATCAACCCAGCGACGTCACGCCAGTGAGGGAGAAAGGCAGGTTCGAGAGATGCGACGGAAGAGCCAGGCAGCGGCAACCGCGCCGGGAACTTTTCCGAGCCCCTTTGGAATTGGTCGATACATTTTCCTCGAAACCCCATTGGCCGCAGCAGTCGTGGTTCCCACGCCTTCATTCTGCAGGCAAACCTATCCAACACAGGTCTACAATCTACACTGATGTTTCCATTGAATTATAGCTCTGTATTTTTGAATTTAGGGTTTAAGGCTGTGCCTAGCGGGCTGCGAAAGAGCTCAGAAATATACTTTATATTTTAGCCGTTAATAATCTTTGTACCTATCCTACGTCTTTATTAGTAAAACTCGGTAATTAATGAGGTAAAGAATAGGTTACCGATTAATAAACACGTAAACCAATTCATCAACTTTGTGTTTTCATAATAATTATTTTCTTGCGTAACGACAGAGAACAAAATATGTTGCAACTAACTTCTTCTTGGTGTGTCCTATTGGGTCCCCCCGACGCGACGTTGGCAATCACTCTGGAAAATGACTCTCTGACTTGCGCTGCCCGGAATAGCTCCTCCACACTTCTCATGCCGGTCCACTCTCGTACATTTCTCAGCCAAGACAGTTGTCTCCTACCAGGCTCTCGGCGACCCTCTGTCTTGCAATTTACTAACCAACTAAAATTACATCGGGTAAGGGGTAAGCAGAGAGGACATTCCGCCAAACAATTCGGTCTTGACATATACTCCTTGTTCATCACAATCATATATCGTCTCATACACCCTCTTTTATTATTTTTACTCTTGGCGCGGTCCGACTCAAGTAAATGATGAACTTGATCGTGCCATATTTTCCTCCGGCGTCCCAAGTCCTCAACTTCTTCAAAATAGAGCAATGAGAATAATACTCAGGCGAAATTGATTTTCAAAAGTAACCAAGTTGGGTAACAGTCATACAGATGCTGACGTGATGATATTTATGTTAAAATAAAATAATAAGCAACCTGTCAAAAACATACTTTTCTAACAACATTATATACAACAAGGAATTCATTGATAATACAATACAAGGATGAAAATCGAAAACGAAATCAGACTACCAAAAAAATACAAAGCCAATATATAATACCATTTTTCTTCAAAGGAATTAAATATGTGCTACTGTAAACCGTAAAAACTACGTAATTTATAAATTTTAAATAGATTGTAAGAACCACAATAAACAAAAGAATGTGTTAGTTATGATTAGTATTTAATAAATTTAAATATACAAAAAACGAAATAACTAAGATAAAATAAAAATTTAAAGAAAAAAAAATTAAGTAGGTTCTATCTTACAATTTGTGGGGGTTTTCACGTTTTTTGGTGGGTGGGTAGAACAAATAAATCCTCTTCATAATTCAAAATCCATACAAGCCTCATCCGATGAACACGGGCTCGCGTACTAAAACACCAAACGTAGCGAACCACTTGACGTAACCTATGACAGTTGATTATCCAGTAAAATGAAGGAATTTTGTGGATACACACTGATGGGGTTTGAGTAAAACTTGTACATCTGGTAGGTTCCCACCATTACCATTTTGTTGTTCTGTTAGTCTAGTTTTATGTCATTATAATATATTTCTATTTACACTATAATATAGCGACAGTAATAAATATTGTATGCGAGAATGTCAAATAGCGGGTGGTATCGAATAAAACATTTACATACATTTTAAGAATAAATTTATTTTGCATAGTACATCGAGATAAATACTTACACTATGATGAATATTGCATTTTCATATTTACATACATGTAATACAAGAAGTTTGTACAACAATAACGTTTTATTTTATAAGTTAAATAATTAGTGAAAAACAAAATTAAAAACGAATTACTTTATCATCTAATAATAAAGTTTAACACGATTGCCCCGTGCTGACTAGAAATATTGCATATGAGATCAATAAGATAGATATGAAATGTATATTACATAATTTTTATCTATTCGACTATATTAAAATTATAAATACGCGCCATTACATATTAACGTACGTAAATTCATTACTTTTACAAAACCTTTATTACTTTTCACCAAGGTTAGGTTGTAATGAAAAATATCGTTTGACTAGTATATTATTTTAGTGCTAATAACAATAAGTAAAATAAGTTTTAAAAGTACACCAGAATTCAGGCGTTTTTATTTACGAAAGCTGGGGTACCCGGCTTTGCTCAGGGAGTTGATATGAGCCTGAACTGACGTTCGAACCCACGACGGATCTTGATTTATATCTCTGCCAATGGTTAACCCCACCAATAAAAAAGGCTTCCAATGGTCCACAATGTTCCAAAACATTCCACAATGATTGAGAATGTTCTGGATTATTCCACAATGATCTGGGGTGTTCCGGGATATTCCAGAACGTCCCAGACTATACCCGAACATTCCACAAACGTTCTGGGATATTCTGGAATATTTTGGAATGCTCTCGAATACTCACTGTGTTCTATACTGTTCTAAAAATTTCTGGAGGGCGAACCTTCTTCATGGATGGGGGATAGGGGGCTACCACACCATATATCTCCCTTGGTCGTACCGGGACTAGTTTCTGAGTTTTAGCGGCACGCACTTGTACGCTTACTTTTATAATATATATTGATTTAAAATACTTGTGAGTGATGCTTATTGTTTCGATAACGCCTTACGAAAAGTTACGGAACTATAATAAAGTGTTCCTATTTATATTTATGTCTGGTTGTGAAAGTCAAACAATCGTTTCTTATTTAACATAATTTTGTACTACCGGTGAAACATTTCTTGTAATTTTTCACTGATACAAGAGACAGTAAATATGTACATATCATAGCATCAAAACTATTATTATTACATTGACTAGTGATGTGTTGGAGGTAACTTTTATTGATTGGTGATGTGTTGGAGGTAAATTACATTGGCTAGTAATGTATTGGAAGTAAATTATATTGACTAGTGATGTGTTGGGGGTATATTACATTGACAAGTGATGTGTTGGAGGTAAATTACATTGACTAGTAATGTATTGGAAGTAAATTACATTGACAAGTGATGTGTTGGAGGTAAATAACATTGATTAGTGATGTGTTGGTGGTATATTTAGCATTAAAAAAATATTTGCTTTAAGGTAGCAGGTAGTATAATATTGTTGTTAAAAAAACAAAAAAATAGTTTGGTAGTTGAAGTAAACATCATTACATATTTGATACACAGTGATTTCGTGGTGAAGATTCTTAAAATATATTTAAAATGGTTAATATCACAGACTGTATAAATAAAATTAAATAAATTATACTGGTTACCGCATTTCGTAATAAAAACTAATCATATCTTATTGTGCTATTAAATTATTTGACCAATATTGTCACTTTTTGTGTAGTTGTTTTTGTTATGAATTAAATAAAATGTAACAATTATTACAAGTAATAATTATTAGCCTGAAACACTCATCTACATTGAAAAAATCTAACGAGAAAAGATACATGCCGCCGACGGGACTCGAACCGGCGTCATTAAATAAAATGTGGTCAGCATCTAAAATACTGAAAAAAGTTCTTTATTTCATATTTTATAACTTACTTTGTATCTATTAACTCCGATGATTTGGTTTTATATTGACGCATTTTAATTTTACTAAAAAGAGTCGGTACGGGTTTGATACAGATCGAAGATCTTCAGAGATAATACAATAATATTAATAACAGTACATTACCTACACAAAATATAAATATACACACAATCACATTATGGACTAGATATGGGTATCTAAAAGTAATGGAGCACTGATATTTCAGAATTGTTGGAACGATGGATATCTTGTAGTAATATTTCTAAAAGAGTTTGTCTCTTGCAGACTACAAACATTTTTTTCTTCTTACCCTAACCTACTAATTAATAACCGATACATTGAATATCATAACAACAAAATTATCCTTTTCCATATTTTTTATCCCTACTCTCTAACAGATTTTCTAGGCCACCACTTTTGCTCTCAGATCTATCAGGCGGTATGTTGACCGCCATATGTTCTCTTAATTCTGTTTCTTTTCGCTCAACCACATCACCATTTTTCTCTTAATTCTCTTTCTTTTCGTCCAAAACACTACCATTTTTCAGTTCTCTCTTAAGCTTAACCGAGCCACCATCTTTTCCCTCATTTTTCTTTCTTAGCTCTGCCTGGTAACCATATTTTCTTTCAGCTCTTTTCCGTTTTCAGTTCAAACAGGTCATCATCGTTTTCTCTCTCAGTACAAACAGAATATCATCATTTTCTCTCTCAGTTTAAACAGGCCATCATCATTTTCTCTCTCAGTTCAAACAGGCTACCATCATTTTCTTTCTCAGTTTAAACAGGTCGTAATCGTTTTCTCTCTCAGTTCGATCAGGCCATCATCATTTTCTCTCTCAGTTCAAACAGGTCATCATCGTTTTCTCTCTCAGTTCGAACGGGCCATCTTCATTTTCTTACTGCTCTTTCTTTCTTAGTTCAATCTACAATTTGGGAGGCGGGATTGGGTACCGCCGCCCCGGGAACCTTTATTGGATAACCAACCATAATTACCCTTTATTGGTCACCCCAAGTGGTTCGCTACATTTGGTGATTTAGCAGGGGTGCCCGGGTTCATGGGGTGAGGTTTGTCTAGGTTTTGGAGGCGAATGACCAGGACATACTGAACCCCAGATTCCTACCCACCCCTTAAACCCTTTTCCTTCCCAGAACTCTCCTCTCCTTCATTTCCCCAAAGAGACCCTCCATACAGCATCCCCAAAGATGACATAGGCCCTGATGGAAATTATTTTCCTCAGGGCCTCCTGTGTGGAGCTCATGTAAAAAAAAAAATCAGGACATCATTTTGTCTCAGCTCTTTCTCTATTAGTTCAAACAGGTCATCATTTTCACTCAGCTCTTTCTCTCTCAGTTCTGATAGATCATCACTTCCTCTCTCTCTCAATTCAAACAGAACATCATCAATTTCTCTCTAAGTTCAACTAAACCACCAACAGTGAATGTCAGTTACCAGGTAGCACATCATTATCTCTCCCTCTCTCTCTCTCTCTCTCTCTCTCTCTCTCTCTCTCTCTGAGTTATCGAAGGTACCATCGATGACTCTCAGTTTGGGGAGCTTCTCACAGACCTCGGGTCCTCCGGTGTCCAGAGGCGGGCGTACAGCATGCCACCGGGCGGACGATCTCCTCTGCGTGACCAGGAGAGGGAGTGAGCATGCGCACTGCCACCTGAAATAAAATTAACATTTTTACAACCGCCTCCCGCAATAAAATGTATACGTGCCAGAATGTAGCCAATTTCATTAAATGAAAATGATAAACTTTATTAAAACCGCAAAAATTGTCTCGATGTTAACACATCAGGAGCTGAAAATATACTTTGGAAACTTTGGAACCTTTGGTTCTGAAACATACAGTACTTTGTTATTGAAAAATAGAGGAAAGGTTATTATTTTTATTTGAATAATTCTCTTTTTAAGATTGTTCCAATCAATGTAATACATCATTGAAGACGAACATAACACTAATAATCTAAACGAAAATGTGAACGAGAACAAGATGCAAAAAAATAAAAAAAGATAACCCTCGCAATAGGGACCGTTATCTTTTTATTTTTCGATTTTTATCTTTCATATTTTCGTTTGGATTATTAGTGTTTTCTTCTTCTTCTATGATTTTTTATTTCGATTTATAATTAAATGAGGTCAAAGATGAATTTGTAATTTTTGAAGCAGTAGCCATTTTCATTTGCAAAAGACTTTTTATTTTTTTTATTTGGTAGAAAACACAGATACAGACAGTAATTAAGAAGACAATCCAAACCATAACTACAGAATTGGCTGACTTAGGAATTAACACATTCACTCCTCTAAGCAAAAAGCTGGAACTTCATTTTGTTTTACAGTTTTCCTTTTATGTTCAATTTTAGTATTATTTATCTTATAAAAACAGATTATTCGTGAAGAAGTTCTGCTGC
Organism: Limnephilus marmoratus; assembly: GCA_917880885.1. NCBI lineage: Eukaryota > Metazoa > Arthropoda > Insecta > Trichoptera > Limnephilidae > Limnephilus > Limnephilus marmoratus. The sequence continues at coordinate 48,364,085 of OU862920.1, read as the reverse complement.
GCAATTATTATTATGCGAGACAGCTGTTTCGCCTTCCGAAGGCATTAATAGTTAAGTGTAATCTTGGAAGTGTAATTGATCTACTTTCCGACTTCCGATCGAGCTGAAACTCAGACTCATTGATGAAAAAGCATTCTGTCAACTTTAGGTGGAATTCACTCACACACACGCTTTTTACCAGAGGTATCGCAACTAGGTCAAAAATTGAAAATAAAATTGCGTTATAGCAATAAAAACATTGTTTTCATTGCGGGTTATTTTTTTATAAATTAAATGATAACATTATTGAATATGTAAAAAGAAAACCCAAAAAACATGTTACATAGACATACAAAATCATAACAACAGACACAAAATCTATGCTTAAATCGCAAAACATTAAAAAAAAGGTTCAGACAATTTTATGTAGATTTTTTTTGATCGTCCAAAATACAATAAAGTTTCAAGAAGACATGTATAATGTCAGTGGAGTGGCATTATGGACAACAAATCGATCCTTTGTAATAACATGGTTCCATCTGACGCGGTAAAGTCATGCGATAATGAACTGTAACGTAGTCGAACTGTAAAAAGTCGAAATGTAAAAAAAAGGTTTCATGACAACTCAACAAAATGGCATTTCAACGCCCCTCCGAAAAGACTTTAAAAGTGATGACGTAACCTATTTAAGCAAGTTTTTTCATCAATTTTAATGACTTCTCATAAGAGTGATGAAGTACCACTTTGTTGAATTGTCCGGTCACCAAATAAGAAAGCTAAAAAAGTATTATGGGTTGTTTATTTTCATTCATATAGAATATCACTAGATAGTTAGCGATAACCAAAAAGTAACTGAGTGTAGCTTACACGCGGTAGAAACGAAACTTTACCAAAACAATCTCAACCAATACTTGAAAAGTGAGATCATAATCAAAGCAACCAATGAGCGCAGACCAGCGTAATTTCCGCTTCTTCTCTCAACCAATAGGAGCCTTTAAAAGTGACATCATAAACAAAGCTAGTTAGCGCAGTTACTGCGTCGCTGGTGCAGTAATCGTCATTTCCGTTTCATCCGAAATCCAAATCATAACGTGGCTATAGAAGTTTCACTTCAAAAATAATAACAAAAATGTATCATAATCTATCATCAGAGTTTTAGATTTAAAAGCTGATAAACTGCGTATTTATTTACTAAAATATTTAGCCCCTCACAGCACGTGTTCGAAGATAATGCGATATGTAATCATCTTTGAACCTTCAAATACATATCAATAAATAAAACAAGCACCCCGCGAACTGCTTCCGGCGTGGCCCGGGCACTATCTATTAGCGATTGCATGTCCGACAGCGGGGTTACAACTGGGGTCACTGCCAAGTGTTCTACTCGCATATCTAACCCTTCAAAATATTATACAGGGTGTAACAGCACGCATTCGAAGGATTTAACCAGCGATTCCTAGATTAAAGAGTTTACGATATACGATGTTTAGAGTGTCAATGTAGATTTTATTTACATTTGTAAAAAAATATTTTTGAAGTGAAACTTCCTTAGCCCCGTTTAAATTCGGATGAAACGGAAATGACGCATTACGGCACCTGCGAAGCATCATACTGCGCTCAAAGCATTGGTTGAGATATAAAACGGAAACCACGATATGTAGGTCTGCGCTCATTGGCCGCTTTGTTTTTTTACGGGTCGTCGGATTATAATGCGTAAATTCGCGCCTCGCCGAGCGCGTCCCATAGCGCAGCGGTATAGTGCGTCACAAATCTCAGCGGCCAGAGAAATCCAGCCGACGGAGGTTTGAATCCTACGAAATCCAAAAAAATAAACGTTTTTGTTTTTGTAAATCAATATCCATTCTTCAAACCACATTAAAATAAATAGGCAAAAAATAGTGACTTCTAGCGACTTTCTGGTTTCACTTCTATCGCATGTGAATTACGCACATATTTTTTTTGTTTTGCAGACTTCTTGATTGTTGTTGTGTGTTTTAAAAGTTTTTATTACATAAATGCAATTTTTACATTTTCTAAAATAATTTTTATATTTCATTGTTTTTACGGTATTTTAAAGAAATTAATCACCTCTCCCTTTAATGTGTTTGCCTTTAGTTCTTATTTGTCTTTTACTTATTCGTATTTTGTTATTTTTATTAACTACTCGGATACATAAGCTTGTTTATTACTAGACATACATACGTATGACGTCCTGAGTTATTAAAGAATCTTATCCTGATGAAGAAATCTTCGGTTTCGAACAAAGAAGATATTCAAATTCAGAAGAGATATGCTATGGTGTCCGCGCAACTGTCGCTGGACTACGCGCTAATTAGCGTAGTTTTCATACAAAAAGAATTTGTTGATTTCGTTGATTTTTTGAAAATGTGCATTAATATTTATTAACAATATATTTTGAATAAGGAAAGAATTCGTTCATTTAGTTTAACGTTCGTTTGGTTTATTCGTTAATTATTTGTTCTTTTAGTTTATTTGTTAATTGGTAAACAATATCGGCGACACCCGGAAGCGCAGACCCACATAGTAAAAACAGCAGATAGCACATCTACTTATATTTCAATATCTTTGGTTTCAAAACATGTTGATTATTTTGATTAAATAGTGCTGTTTTACAAAGTTATCCGTTTTTATGTAATTAAAAATGACGCCACTACGTGAATTTGCAAAGATTGAAGAAGTAAACAATAAACTTATTTTCCATCACACGTCGCAACTAAGTAGTTGGAAATATCCTAACAAGGCACGTGATAAGCACTCCGCCTTGTGTCAGCAGCACGTTAACACACGAAACAGCGTGCGTATCACGTGATCCCGTCGCGACGTGTAGGATTATGATCAGTGGCGACGTGCGATTTAAAAAAATATATTTTTTTAAATCATCGATCAGCAAAACGACACCTACTTTTTTTCCTTCAAATATCCTCAAGAATAGCTGATTAAAATCCTTCGGGTACTTGCCGTTACACCCTGTATATGTGCATTTATTTTACACATACACTGAATAAGTACACCCCTCCACACTCACTTATATTTAGATCGTCACACCGGATCATGAAAGTAATAGTGCGTGTATTGTATTGATCGATAGTAATCATTACTTTGTAAATGTACCTTTTTATTGTAATTAGAATATCATGATTTTAACATTTTGTTTTAAAGAGTTTAATTTTTTTTATTTGCTACCGGTTTCGACTCATTCATAAGCAATCTGAAAACTAGTGAATGATACGGATGTGCCGAAACCGGTCGCAGATAAATAAAAAAGAGTGTGCAATTCACACGCAGTAGAAGTGAAACTAGAAAGTCGCTAGATGTCGCTTTCTTTTCTTTTGCCTGTTTATTTTAAAGCGTTTTTAAAAATTGGATATTGATTTTACAAACATAAAAAAATAAACATTTTTGGATTTGGTAGGTTTCAAAACCCCGTTCGTCGGGCGCTTCATACAGTTACGCTGTTGGAGGCCCGTGCGTAGTCGTGAATTTACCCCATTACATTAGAACCGAGGACCGTCAAATAATAAATTTTTGTGACGCATTTCCATTTCATCCGAATTTCAAATCGCTAACGGGCTAAAGAAGTTTCACTTCAAAAATATAAGTAACAATTGGACTTTAATGGAAATTAAACTAATCAGAATAAAATGTCTAGAAATTGTTACATAGTTAATGCCCAAGAAATACAAAATACCCAATTTTCACATTTAACAAATATACATAAGGGTTACTAGCACGTATCCGAAAGATTGCAACTAGCGATTCCGGAGCATATTATATGGACTAAAAAACTTGATGTTATTTTGTTGTTCGACGATATATTTTTGCTGTCCGAAACGGAAATGACGCATACAGCACCTGCGAAGCATCAAACTCTTATCAAGTCTTCTATTCGTTGAGATATAAAACGGAAATGACGTTAGGTCTGTGCTCATTGGCCGCTTTGATTATGACCTCACTTTTCCAGGTTCCTTGGTATTCATTGGTTGAGATTATTTTGGTAAAGTTTCGCTTCTACCGCGTGTTAACTGAACTTGAATTTTTGGCATAGATTTTTGTATACTTGGAATGTAGAACATTTTCATAAATAAGACAGTAAAGCTTTCATTTTGTTTTCAGATAGATATAGGAAAATGTAGACAAGTAAGAAATTTACATGTCATCACGGTATCGTGACTTTTCCGATGTTAGCGATTTTCCTTTAATAAATAAAATACCTTTCCGGTTAATAATTTAGTAGCCAACATATTTATTGAACACTGACATTTTATTCCTGAAAGAGTTTTATCGAGAGTTCTCAGAACTTTTTGACTTTTTTTCAAAAAAATGTGTGTTTTAAATGGTATTTGAAAGACATTCGCAATTTTATTCATTGGTTCCGTTCACACAACGCGAGAACTATTAAGAAAGTTAATAAAACTAACATTGATTGGAAGGCCTGTATATGGGTTTGTTTTTTTTTACATTAGCTCCACACATTGGCTCTGAGGTAAATATTTTCCCTCTGGGCCAATATCATCTTAGTGGATGCTGTGTGAGTTTTTTTAAGGAAAGGAAGGAGAGAAAGTTCTGGGAAGGAAATAAGTATGAGGGGTGGGTGGGTATGAATCCATCGCACCAACTGCGATGGGTCGAGAGATTCTGGCTGGAGAGGATAAATTAATACCTCTCTCAATCCTGCCCACCATGCAGCAGTTGTACAGACAGGCAGAGGTTATCCAATAAATGATTCCCGGGGCGGCAGTACCCACAACCGCCTCCCAAAATGTGTATATTCGAATGAGCGGAACCGTTGATTTATTAAATGATATAATCGGGGTTGGTTAAAATATCAACCCAATTTTTTTTTACTGCATTACAATTTTTTTTATTATATAGCGTAGTGTAACGCCACGGTCCACGGTAGTCGCGCCAACTGGTAGCCAAATCTATCTATCTTCTATCTATCTATTCTATCTATCTTTATATATGTATAAATAAAAATGAATCGCCAAAATGCATGTACTATATATAATAATATATATAATAACATAATAATAATATATAACTTCCGTAATAACTTATAACTTATAATATATTAATAACTTCCATAACTTCCGAACTAACTTCCGAATAATATAACATAACTTCCGAACGGTTCCATGGCAACTCAGAATGAAACCAACTCAGAAACACCTCAGAAAGGTCATTAAAAGCTATGAAAAAATAATTTTAAAATAGCCGGTAACCCTAACCTAACTTAACCTATTTAACCATTTTTTTAATATTTTTTTATCATCACTCTTAATGACCTTTCTGAGGTGCTTCTGAGTTGGTTTCATTCTGAGTTGTCTGGTCACCCTTCCGAACGACTGCACCAAATAGGGTAATTCTTTTTTTGTTGTATTCGTTATTGTCAGGACAAGGTTTGTATAAAACTACTGGTGAGCTCTGGCATTATGAAATTTGTATAAAAATAAATCGCCGAAATGTATTTACGCGCATAACTTCCGAACGAATGCATCAAATTGGATAATTCTTTTTTTGTTGTGTTCTTTATTGTCTGGTGAGCTCTGGCATTATGAAGTTTGTATAAAAAAATTGCAATAGGTGGTACGCGAGCTGTTTGAAAACTAAATGTACCGGGAATTAATTTATGGAACTCGGGAGGGGGGGGGAATGCGGGATGGGGGGCAGGGGGGGAGGGGGGGGAGGGGAACCAGGGAGGAAGAGGGGAATCTGGAAGGGGGGAGGGGAACTCGGGAGGGGGTTTGCTGGACGGGGGAAGGGGGAAAATGGAGTGGGAAGAGGGAAGATAGAGGAGGCGGAGTGGAAACGCGAGAGGGGAAGAGAACGCGGGAGAGGAATGGGGGGGGGGGCGGAAGGGGAATGGGACGAATGGAAGAAACAATTTCTTTATTAAATGGCATAGCAACGCATGCCGGGTACCAGCTAGTTTCAGATAAATGCTTGTGTGTGTGCATGAGTGCCATCAAAAGATAGATTGCTGCTAGTTGATGGAATGCACTGTCATCGACAGCGAGTCTATCTCCCGAGTTTCGGCTCGATCGGATGTCGGGAAGTGGTTCCACTTCCAATTTTATTTATTCATGATTTATTCAAGAAAACAAAATTTAAATTCACGTGTGGAATGAGGCATCTACATATTTTTTCTCCCATAATTCGAGCCTCATCAAAACCCCCAGTAATAACAACCCTCCTATATCCTCTGCCTTACTTTACACACCTGGCACATTTACAGGTCTAGCGTCATTCATCAAAAAAATTAGAGTTCTTGCGAGAGCCTTGAAGGAGAAACAATAAATTACTTATACCAGGGAGGAAAAGCGGTGAGCCCCTCCAAAAGCCCCAACCTTAACCGGCCTCAAAACGCTACCCAACCGAAAAATGGGAAACCAACTGTGAAACATCAAAATAAAAAATTATAATAATAAATAGGGAAATTGTCGAGAAATATGCGTGACGGTGATGAGCACCGAGCAATGGGCAGGTTCCCCCGCAGCACGCAACCGCTCTGCAAATAGTTCCGCTGGCCCCACTAAACGAAGGGCGCGGGCTGCACGTGCAGAGACGCATCAGCGATTAGGGGGCACTCGCTATTCGCTACCAAAACCACCGCGACCTACGCTACGCAGGGGTGTTACACTAAACAGCTGTCGATGATATATATTATTATTTGTGGTTTTGAAGTGAAAACTTCTTTAGCACCATTGTGATTTGAAACCCGATGAAATTGAATCGAGTGTGACTAAAAAGAGACAAACACATACATCTATAGGATTTAGCCTGCGAGAGAATGAGATAAAAATGAAATATTTATTGAAGTGAAACTTCTTTAACCACGTTGTGATTTGGAATTTGGATGAAACGGAAATGACGCATTACAGCATATGATGTCACCTTTCGAGGCTTCTATTGGTTGAGATACGAAACGGAAATTACGCTAGGTCTGCGCTCATTGACCGCTTTGATTATGACTTCACTTTTTAAGGCTCCTATTGGTTGAGATTGTTTTGTTAAAGTTTCGTTTCTACCGCGTGTTAACTACACACGATTTTTTCTTATTCATGGGTACTCGGTTCCAATCTAATACGATAAATCCACGGTCCCATGCAAGTGTAGTAGTATAAAGCGTCTGACAAGAATCTTTGCAGACATTTAGCCGACCAGGGGTCAAATCCTACGAATTCCAAAAAAAAATATTTGTAAAATCAATATCCAATCTTCACACCACTCCAAAATGAACAGGCAAAAGAAAACAATGTCTAGCGACTCCGAAGAAGAAACCACAAATACTAATAATATAACCAAATGTATATGAAAGGGTGCACTGGAAATCGACGATAAAAATATGGAAAAAAATCACACTGATAAAAAAAATGCTTCGTAGTCTCCCCACTCTTGCCTACTTTAGGTTTCACTTCTACCACGTGTGAATTGCACACTCCGATTTTTTTTAATGTGTACATAGTTATCTATGTCCTAAGACAATCCAAATGTTTCTAGATATTATAATATGTAGATACTATACTTAAATGAATACGAATAAATACTTTTTTTCTGTTTGTTAATATAAAAAGTATTTTTATATAAATTTTTTACATACATAAAATAATTAAGGTACCGCCATCTCAAATGAAATAGCAAATTATGAATTCTTTTAAGAATCAGTTAATTTTTTTAATTTTTTTTTCCTTTGGTGTATCGCCAAATATCCTAAATGCTCCATACATCAACTCAATCTTTTGACTCACATTTTTTTTTCTGAAGGGGGTCTTTTTTCATATCTTTTCCTCTTCCTATGTGTGTTTGTGCGCAGGTTTTTAAATTTTTATTAGAAATTCAATTAATGTTTGGCCATTAACTATTTTAAATATTAAAAATGAAGTAATAAAGTAAAAATCAATCTTTAAAAAACCTTTTTTTACAACAACACATCTATTTACAAATGTATTTAAAAACTTTAAAAAATTGGTACCAGTAATCGTAATCAACTGCGCTACAAATCGGGTCAAATCCAGAGTTGGTAAGGCCGACATTTATTTCGTATATTAACTGCTTTTATTTATCCGAATTTCGGAAAAATGCATGTATTTCCGCGTGTGTGTGCGTGATTGCCACCAAAAGTTGATAGAATGCATTGTCATCGACAACAGGTCCATCTGCCGAGATTCAGCAAGATCGGATGTCAGGAAGTGGGTTAATTTCAACTCCCAAGATTCCGCATCATTATATTATATTAGATTAAATAGATTGTTCCTTTTTGGTTGTCGACCCCGCTCCGTTACATCAATATTCGCCACTCACTGCACGTGGAACGAAACCCACCGATAGGGGGCGCGACCCCCCTAACGCGCAGATCTTAGAATAACAACACTCAGATAGGCCTTTGTTGGGCGAATTAATGCCGTTCATCCCCGGACCACGGTAAACACTTCATAAGTACGATTTAATGGGGGGGAGTGCACTTTATTATTTTGTTCTTTTGCATTTCATTACATTGTTAATTGTCACATGGAATGGAAAAAAATTGGAGATGGTTTGATGAATTATAGCTGATTGTTGAGGAAGACAAATGTTGTGGTATGTTTGATATCAATAAAATACGATGTATATTATCCAGAATTTTGATGCTATAATAACGATGACGCTAGATAGTTTACGAGTGATTGCGGTTTCACCTTCCGAATGACAAACTGTGTTGAAACCACTGATAGACAAATAGTTTTATCACATATTGGCACTGCTATCAATTCACTTGACACAAGAAAAATGGTTATTAATCTTAAAAGTACCATACCCAACAAAGCTTTTATAAATTATATTTGATTGAAGGCCTCGGCTTGTAAAATTCGGAATCGGGAAAAATCACGGACTATTTTTTTACGTAGATGGCGATAAGCTTACAATTTCCTCAAAACACTGGCCGCCTGTTTTAAAGGTAATTTTAAAAATATTTTATTTTATTTTATGAAAGACTTGCACACATTTTATAAAACATCGATCATAATTCAAATAATTTAATTTTCCACATTTTACAACGGAATCACTTCCGAGATTTTGGACTTCACAGCATTTTTTATGGGCCTGATTCTTTAATTTTAGGCATATAAAAAAACGTATCAAATATGTTTTCCTTTCGCAGTATTTTTAAAATATCCGTCTTATTTCTAAGCAAACCACAAATAAATGATTTTGCATTATTTCGCGTTGCATCGTCTTCAATAGAGATAAATTTTAAAATTTAAGATAAGTTTTTTTTTTAAAGTTAAATTAATGTTCCTTAATTACAAAAAAAACATGTGATTGGTGAGTTTGTACATATTTATATTGGGAAAAAATGGATAGTAATAATAATTTAGTAAAAGAGAATACCTTTTTACCAAATTTCAATTGCAATCCACCATGGTAATTATTTTCGTAGAACAGCTGATTTTCTAAAAAGAATTCGTTTCGTCTAAAATATTAGAACCAGTAGCGGTTTTCAGTAATAAGCGAGATTGTGCACTCGCATTAAAATATGAAACAAACTTGCAATATAATATCGATGTACTTAAAACAGCGCGCCATTCAAAGTTTAGAATCAACGCGACCGAATAATATGGTCCAATATTCGAATTTAATGGGTTTTTAAACGACTTCGAAAAGGAGGAGGTTCTCAATTCGACTGTTTTTTTTTATGTTTGTTACCTCAGAACTTTCGACTGGGTGAACCGATATTGATGATTCTTTTTTTATTTGAAAGCTGGTGCTTTCCGTGTGGTCCCATTTTAATTTGGTATAGTTCTGACAATGGCATCCATGAGAAAATCATATAAGTCTTAAATTTGCATCAAGTATGTGCGCGACAAATGGACGAATAACTCAATATCACGCTAACCGATTTCGATGATTCTTTTTTTATTGGAAAGGATGTACTTCAAGGGTAGTTTGATGAGAGTTTTGTTAGGTTCTGATTATGGGATCCATGACAAAGTAACGGAACTCTCCAATTCTGAAGAACAAATTTACGATACTCGGCCGAATCTTAATCGAATTAGTTAGTGTACTTCAGATTCACTAAAAATCAAATATTTTTAACAAAACAAAAAAACGACTTCAAAAAATGCACTAAAAAGTAAAAAAATAATTTCGTATTCTTCTACAACTTTATAATCAACTTACCTTTTCTACTCATCAATATGTAGGTACGATTGTTATTTTTGGAGTCGGTGTCAACCAAGGTACCCGCGGCCCGGCGTGTTCACTTGACAGCTCCTCTCCCGCCGACACCGACTCCAAAAATAACAATCGTACGTACATATTGATGAGTAGAAAAGTTAAGTTGATTATAAAGTTGTAGAAGAATACGAAATTATTTTTTTACTTTTTAGTGCATTTTTTTAAGTCGTTTTTTTGTTTTGTTAAAATTTTTGTTTATTGAATAAGCATCTGTGGAGTCATGGTCCTAAGCAAATACTGCACACAAAAAACCACACTAAAATCCACCTCTGACATATTTGTGCGCAATATTTGTGAAACGATGCGCAACGATTAGGAATGTTTGACTTTCTCTTTTTAGTTTGATGAATTTACCTGGACGACCCGAATCCTATTCAATCAAGTGTCATGACATAGTGCCATCCAATTTGATTTTCCAAGATGAGGTTGTAAGTTAATTACCGTTGTTTAACTTTCTCTGGTTACTATTAAAACGGTGATAGTTTTTTAAAATAATTTTATTGTTTTTACATTTTTTCCAACCGTTTGCATTTTCACGGCATTTGTAAATATTTTAGTAAAACCAAAAGATTTTAATATGTGCTTTCGTTTTCGTATTCAAAATTCAACCCTTTTTAGATAAAATATTATGTTCCTTAGTGACAAAAGCACATTAAAAATAAAAAAAACGAAAGAAACATTAAGAATGAAAATCATTGCACTAAACTCGCATCACAATAAAACTAACAAATTATTAATACTTCCAAAAAACTCAACCCAAATAATATATTAAAATTAATTCTAAATCGGCCGCGGTTAATCGAGTTTTTTTAGTTGCTTTGAATGATGCAAAGAATAATATTATTATTCAAACCCACTGCAGAATCCAACTTAATAGGTTTATAATACAGTGCTGCCATTGTTGCCGGGCGAAGGGTGTCACCCCACTATCCCCAGGGGGTCATTCCGTATGTAATAATGAATTGAATACCCTAAATAAAATAGCGTTTTCCTGGGGAACATATTGAGTGTATTATTGAGAGGGGATATCAAATGACGTACAGGTGAAGTTGTTCATGATGAATGTTTATGTTATGTTCGGAATTATTGTTTTGGGTTATACAATTTGTTGTTGTAATTATTATAGTTGATTAAACGCAAGTTTAATCTATATATTTGATGAAAGGATGATGTATGTTCGTTGCGTTTTCGATTTGCACTGTTGCCTTGGGAAGAATTGTTTTGCGTTACGTCGAACTCATTATATTTATTTTATTGAATAAGTCACGAGACACGATTAAAGACTAAACTAGCAAAATAGAGATAAGTTGATTTTTTAGTTGCAAAACTACAACGTTAGAAATAAGCGGTGTACAGTCCCTTGCATGTCGATAAACAGGGGTACCATAAAAATAAAAACAAATTGTATAAAAAATATATTAGTGGGTAGGTAATATACAATTGAACATCTTCACAAATTGTCATAAGAAAAAATATTGTAGGATTAAGGCGATGCATCGTGTCGTGTAATAAATGGAATCGGGTCGCTAACAATAACACTCCTCATGTAGATGTCGAAAAGATAAATTCCTGTTTAAAACATCGCCAAAAAGTGTTTTAATCTATTTTGTGAAGTGCAGTATTTAAATTTTTTACGATCATTTACTAAAGAACTTAATTTGCCAATTATAAAATAAAGTAAAAAATAACAGAAAAAGGGGGTTTTATAAATAGGAGATTTTGAACTTTATAGTCCTGACGCATTTTTTCTGAGCTTACGAAAAGACTCAACAAAAAAACTTGTTTATTTCTAAGGCCAATAAGAGTTCTACTCGCAGTATTTAATTAACCATAGGTATATAAAATTGTTAAGCGATCAAATTTTCAATCAAACAGATGATTTTACATTACTTCGTACTGCTTTGCCTTAACATCAGACGCATGCTTAAAGTATCTAATTCAATTAAAACTTGTTGTTTACTAAAATATATACATATATAAGGTTAAAACACCCATAAAACATCAAATAAATCGCTTGCGTAAACATTTTCCATCAATGTCTTTGCAATTTTCGCAGACAGGCTGGTGATAATATTGGTGTTTGAGATAAAAGTCTTAAATTCTTTATTTTGGTTTGATTTTTTTTTCTCAGCTATAATTAAATTATATTTACAGTTATTTTGGTTTAATTACTTTTCTTTCAATCTCATCACATATATATCACCAGCCGCCACTGTGTGTAATCGCCATAGAACGCTTCATATAAAAAATAGAGCAAGTAAATCGCCACAATGAAATAAATAATTATTCAATTTGCCGTACATTACGCATATCGCCAGCAGAAATTAACGCGTTAATCTGACACATTCAATTATATTATACATGAGGAAACGGGGGAGATTTAGGGGGTGAGTGGCGCCGCACACCGCACAACTCTCACTCGCAGCGGCACTGATGCACCGCCACCTTCACAAGGAACTTCGCACCCCATCCAGATCAAATTTAGTGTACATATGTATTATTTGTACATTACATAGTAAAGGTGTGGAGTGCAGAACATAGGGGCGTGATGTTGATGAAAGTGCTAGAACACAATTCACAATCCTCTCATATTCATAGAAGTAGACTAAAGTGGAAATTGACAACCACCTTACGATTTTTTTTAATAAAGGCCCATTTACTTATACGTTACCTGATTATACCTATGTCTACAGGGTTTTGTTTGTTGTTTCTTTTTTAATGTTATCACTTACAATCCTGGCAAAACCCAAAACAAGAATTTGTAAATGTAAATACCTATGTTAGTTGAAAATCTCCAACGCCAAGTCATGTGTAAATAAATAAATAAATAAGTTGTAAATTTGTATGTCATTAAGTCGCTAGTCTCAAGTCAGTAGATATGAGTCTTAGTCGTAAGTCACCAGCTATAAGTATTAGATGCGAGTCACTGGTTTAATCACAAATTTTAGTTTAATCACAAATGTAAGTCAGTTATATCTACTCATTTTATTGTATATTCATCTATAAAGCGCCCTTGGGGTAATTTTTTTACAAAAATAATAACAATTATTAGAATCAGTTATTATTTGTAATCTTTTTATATTATAGCGTTTCAAATTTTTTGAACAATAAATAATTTTACGAAAACCATGATACGGACAAGAGTAATAAGAGTCAAACTGTACAGTAGTGGAAGATTAACTTGACTCTGGCTTTGATGGAGCCCCTATGGGAAAAGCCTGAACTGGTTACACCAAGCATATCAATGGAAGATATACTGGGAAGATTGCTTCCATTGAAAGAGGTTAGATTGTCATTACAATCCCTTTTAGACGGTCTTTGAAACATTCAATTCATTTGGTTTTTCTTACCCCAAGAGGAAAAACCTTCTCAAGTTAACATTCTCTGCTTCAAATCCCTCCGAATCATTGGAGTTTTAGAGTTGTCTATTAAAATAACGAAATAATTTTACCTTCTTTCACCAGTGTAAAGTAGTTCAAAATGATTCACAAATTGGAGGAATTATGTTATTTCGTTTATAAAATTATGGAAATATAATGGAATATTAAGCGAAACAAGTAAACACTTCGATTCTCCGTCTATTGGGTTTCTTACCTTTGACGATTATTTTCTTGGGTTCGTCTCTCTTTAAGGACCTGGACAAGCCAGCACCAAGGCCCGGATCTTTCAAGGTTTTATCATTCCGCACCTAAAAGAAAACTATCTTTTACAAATAATATGATTCTGGTGTCATAATTTTAGAGTATTAGAAATATTATAAATGAAATACCACCAGTAGAACACATCTTGGCCTTTCTACTATTTGGTATTTTTCATAAGCCTAGAAAAAATAAAGTAGCAGGCCTATAAAAATGGTTTGAAGTGCAAAATCTCCTAATTACAAACCTTTTCTTGTGTAGGATTTTATTATGTAATGTGGAAAAATTAGTTCTTTAGTTGATGATAAATAAACAAGATCATGAATATATAGTAATAATTGTTCCTGAACTTAATAAAATAAAATGAAACGTGCATTTTGACGACGACCGGTGGTAAATGGGAATCTCACCCCTTCGTCGTCTCCGTAAGGAATGAATTATTTGAAAACTTCTTGGGTAGAAATTTAGGATCTTAATAATACTGGAAACAAATGATTTGATCCAAAAAACACAAACGGGAAAATTTCGAAATTCAAGATAAGACTGTTTGGAAGTTTTTACCATGTCAAACATAGAAGTTCCACTCACAATTGAGTTGTATTCTGGTAAACTTGTACTCACCAGCTCCCCTAGAAAGTTGATATACCCAATGGCCAGCTTGAGTGTGTCCACCTTGGAGAGTCGCTTCTCGTAGGGTAGCGTGGGTATGTGCGCGCGAAGGCCCTCGAAAGCGTCGTTGATGGACTGCATGCGGCGTCGTTCTCGCAGGTTGGCCGCCTGCCTCTGTTGGATCTGCTGCTGGGGACACTTGGAGCGACGCCGGTGGCTGCGGCGCGAGCAACTGCGGTAGAAGGAATCCCTGCAAGTTCACACATCTTCATTAGGGACTTTTTGATAGTACGTAGTGATGGTCTGCGTGGATGACCACTTTCCGATGCTGAAGCATGCTGAAGCTGAAGCTGAAAACAACAAGCCAGAAGAGATAATGGCCATGAAGAAGTACCGTAGCCGACCCTGGCCTGGCCAATAGATCTGAATCGATCAAATGAAATATATGTTCATGCTTTAACAACACAGAAATTCGCGCGTGAATTTTTAAATGGGCAATCTACCTATCGAAAAGTCTAATGATAAAAAGATCATAATGTTATAATCTTCTTCATACATGTTAATTAACCTTGGAAAGATTGTCAACGTAAAATTCATGCATGCTTGTTAGAATTATTGCACTCTCGTTCTAATTAGTGCGAATCCGTCGTTGTGCTTTTCAGACATCTCACTCGCTGCTTTGACCTTCCGTAGGGCGCACGCGTCGCTGCTGTAGGTGTCACCATTTTTGAGATATAACGACCGCATGAGTCATAAAGCATAATATCGATACGTTCCAAAGCTGTATCTGATTGATTTGGATATAACTATATGTTATTATTAAATATAATATATCTTAATTATTTAGTACATTAATCAAAAAGGCTTTTTATTACTAAGAAACTAGCTGACCCGGCCACGCGTTTCTCTGGCTAATTAAACGCAACGCTGTCTACTGGATGGTTATCCAACCTTTATAACCACCACCATCTTTGAGTTCATTGCAAAGAGACTGACAGAGGGACGCCGCGGAGGACTTTAATTTATAATACGTAGAGATGGTGCGAAAGATTATAATAATGTGCATGAAATGCTTGAGGTAACTAACGTATTTATGTTGATAAGGATTAATACTGTATCAGTCTAAATAACTTTCCAATTACCGCATTGTACGTGACCATTTTTTTGACAGAATGGGTATGGTAAGCTCTCCACGACAGACAGACGACGCGGAGAACTTTAATTTATAATATGAAGAGATGAAGAGAAGGTAGGATAGTAAGCTATCCGTAAAAGATAGATATATAGAAAGAGGAATATCCCACCATGCATTGTTTTGTTATATCTGAAAGGGATTAGCAGTGTTTTCGATGAAAGCTCCCAGGCGGCTTGAATTTTTCCGAATTTTTTTAACCAATTTACACATAACCTTACAAATTATATACCTAAACCTTCCCCACGAATCACTCTATCTATTGGTGAAAACCGCATGAAAATCCGTTCAGTAGTTTTGGAGTTTATCGTGAACAGACAGACAGACGACGCGGAGGACTTTAATTTATAAAATGTAGAGAAGATAAGTGATTAGAGAAAAAAATATTTTCCTAAGTTTTGTTGATTTTTGAAGAAGTTTCACGTTTCGTTTTTTTTTCACGTAACAAATAAATATATATTCACAAATTTTTTTTTTCTTATGTCAATTGTTTGTAAAATATAATACCGATTGGTTTTTATTCAAATCAATTAACCAAAAATGTTAGATACAGCTCATGCGTCAAATTTACGTGTGATTATCTTAACCATACATCAAAATATGATTATCTTAAAAAAAACAGAGTGTGCAATTCACGCACGGTAGAAGTTAAATCTTCATAAAAATAAAGTACACAAGACTGGGTAGGCTTCGAAGCACCGCACAAAGGGGAGACCAATAGGCCACGAAGCACCGCACAAAGAGGAGACCATTTAAAAAAAAATTATTCCTTTATTTTTCTCATATTTTACAGTTTATATTTACGTGTTTTGAAAATCATAATAATAATGTGGGAACCCACTAAGGCGCAACCTGTGCGTGGGTATTAGAGTTAAATTAAAAAAATTATTTTAGTACCTAGAAAAAACAAACAGTGGTATATAAAATAAAAACATGATTAAAATTTGTTTAAACAGTTTGTTCAAAAAGTGTATACAATAGTTTACGGGTAAATACGTATATAGTGCAATATTAGATATATATTGTAATAATACGTGTAAAGTTTGTGAGAAACAAAGTGATATAAGATTAAATGTGTGTTTGGGAGTACATTATTATTTCTAATGTTGATTCTGTTTTAATTTTTTTCGAATTTGTTTATGTTTTTAAAGATATATTTCATAGTTTGCAGTATAAATAGTTTGCAGAGACTGAATAGTTTAGATTATTTGTATAAAGCATCTGTCGAAAATGTTTTATATAATAATGTAATATATACATAACTTTGATAATATTATTTTGAGTTGTTTGTAAAGGTTTTATAAAAGCATCAAGCGTACCACCCCATTATATTATTCCGTACATGAGTGAAGATTGCACCAGAAAAAAATAAATCATTATGAATTTGTCAATATTCAGTACTTCTTTAAGTCTGTACGTGATATCTTAACTTAGAAACGGTATTATTAAGTTGTGATTGCCAATTTAAATTTGTATCAATATATATTATATACCCAAATATTTGATATTTTCAACTTTTCCAAGTTCAGAGCAAGATGAGCATGTTACTTGATTACAGTTAGCATTATGAATTCTAATTTTAAGGTTATTGGGGGCTTTGTTTTTACTGTTTTTATAAAACGGTAGGTAAAATGTTTTATTGTAGTTTAGGAAGAGTCTATTACTATTTAGCCATGATGAGACATATTATGCACAAGGGCGGATCCAGGGGGGGGGGGGTCATGACCTTCCTACTTTTTACTTGTATCTATTATCATCAAAATTAAATTATAAATTCTTGCGACTTGACCACGATTACGTGAACCCCGCCGCTCAGTGACCCCCCCCCCCCCCTGGTGCCAAAGCTGGATCCGCCCTTGCATGTGCAATACATTTTGATGCATTTAAATAAGTTTCAAGCCTTCATCTGCGGAAGATACTATATTACTAGGGATTACAACATTACATAAATCATTTATATATATTAAAAGCAGACCTGAGCCAAGCAGAGTACCCTGTGGTACTCCATTTTTTATCCTTGTTTCAGTACTATAAGAATTCCCTATATTTTTTTTTTGTTTTCTGTCTTTGAGATACTTAGTGAGAATTTTTAGTGTATCTTTTTGAAACCTATTTGATTAAATTTTTTCATTAGTGTATTGTGATTTACCGTATCAAAAGCTTTTCTTAAGTCTAAAAATATAGCTAGACTTTTTTTTTATCGACAGATGTGTATAATTTTTTTGTCAGATCGAATATTGCATCTTCAGTGCTTAGTTTACTTCTGAAGCTATATTGATTTTGGTGACAGAATTTTGTTTTGTTCTTGATAATTCATTACTCTATTTTTGATACATTTTTCAAATATTTTTGAGAGGTTTGAAACTAAGAAGATAGGTCTGCAATTGCCTAATATGTGCGTTTCTCCCGATTTGTGAATTGGAATGATGGTGGAGATTTTAAATTGTTCTGGAAAATGTCCCACTATTAGTGATTTATTAAAAATATGTAGCAATGGAATTAAAATATAATGTTTTATTTTTTTTAGTGTGTTACCTGATAAACCATCAATTCTTATAGTATTTGTTGATTTTAGACTATCAATGTGTTTTACAATTTCGTTTGTCGTGATAGGTGAAAAATATTCTAAGGAGTTAATCAAATCGTAAGTTGAGACAAATTGCAAAGATGAGTCTACGGGTGTTTTATTATCAATTTTACTAGAAGATTCAAGTACTTGATCTACTACATTTTTGATTATATTACCTTTTTCTATCACAAGCTAAATCCTGTAGATTTATGTGATTGTCTGTTTTTAGCGTCGCTTTTTCGTTTCATAGAATTTCAAATCACGACGGTGCTGAAGAAGTTTACGCTACAAAAATAAAACGTCACATTTCTTGTGGTTATAAAAACTGTAAGATGTTAGGTTAAGTATCACAAAATTTCAAAAATATGTATTTTAAAAATGATTCATACGTAGTGTTTGATGACAATCGATCGATTAGGAAATAACCCCTAATAATTTAAATGAACCACATACAATGACAGGTGTACTGCAAGAACAAAAGCACACCTGACATTACCAGAGATTAAATCGATACACTTGTTATAAAGTAATATATTATTATCGAGGGGTTAGAGCGGTCGATACAAAGGTTGGAGCAATCATAAAATCATTTTGTGGAATTTTGGATATCTATCGTATGTAGATAACTAATATTTTTAATTTTTGACATTGAGCATTACCTCATGCTGAAGAATTATTTACTCGAGTTCAATAATTGATACAATAGTGAGAATGCGCCGGCAGCACAATAATACTGACAGACTGCTAATTGGTAGCATGAGAGCATGCTATTAATGAGCAATTGCTACTCTGTGTCAGTAACGTTGCTAGTATTGAGCAAGCTCATTTGAGGGGTCACTAAAATACCCATAAAAGGTTTTCTGTACCCCCAAAATGAAACCACAATCTAATAAAATTAGCATTCAGTTTTTATTAACAAGTCATTTTCGGATTTGTTGACATCTTGGACCCAAATCAACCGTTTTATTTTCGTTCATCAGAAGATTCTTAAATAATTGCATTGCAAGCAATAAGATTGTTTTGTGTAGTTCTGAGCGAATGAAACTGACTCCATTTGTTTATATGAGCATGCTCATAAAGAGCGTCTGTGTTCAATTTTTGGCTTTGAGCATCCTCAATCCAAGCTTGCTTATTTATGAGCAAATGTGTACAATTGATGAGCATACTCATAAATGAGCTTTGCTTGTTAATTAATGAGCATGTTTGTCAGTACCGTAACAATAAGAAAAGTACATAAAAAGCTCGTAAACAATTTTTAAAATACCTAGTCTGATAACATGTTTTCAAAATATTGATGTCATTTTGTCGTAAATCGAAAATATTAGTCAGCTGTAACCTAAGAGTACGATTGTAATGCATCAAATCAAATCAAATTTACAACAAAACTTCTTCTTCTTTTTCTAATTTCAATTCAATTGCCTCCGTGGAATTAATTACCGATACTACTACTCAAAATGTTACTTTAAGGCTTTATAACCGGGCCCGATAAGAAGAAGATGGAGAGATTCGAAATTACGAATATTAGAGGAGAGCGCTAACATTTACTGCGACAAAATCGATGCGAAAATTGCGAAAATGTTTAATAAAACACGACTCGTTTAAAATAGAGCAAAAATCTCGCGGACATTATCTTTAACAGCATATAAAGAAACACTGTGAATTTTTTCATACATATAACTTGTAAAATAACTGAAACAAACGTGTTAATAATAATTTTTGTAGCATACTTTGTGATTTTTTTCTATTGAGGAATTTTATATAATTTGCGTTTCGGCGCGGGCAAAGTCTAGAATAACATATATTTTTTTAAGAGCTTTAAAACTTACCGTGTTTAAAGGAAATATGTAATAAGTCGGTACAAATCCGGGTTGCGGGCCGTTTATCAGTCAAAGCGCACTACAACAGATGCAATGCCCCAAAATTGTCTAAACAAATGTAATTTTATTGTTATTATTAAGGTGAATTATTTGGTAAATGTATCAAATAATAGTGTCATCGTATGCCTCTTCTTGGCTTACGAATTTTTAAAATTCGTACCTCCCACTGAGAGCAAATATGTACCTCCCACTGAGAGCTCCACTGTGTAATTTCCCGGAGAAGATTAAAAAAAACTGTCATGAGTTACGTCAATTTACCTTATTGACGCGATTGACAATTGTAAATTGATCGTTTACTGAGGCAATCGAAGCGATTGACAATTGAGACTCCCACCACTGACGGGGTTTTATTTTGATTGACCGCATAGACGCCATAGTCAAGCCATTGAAGCAGCGTAGTGATCATTTCAGATTTTGAAATTCAGTTTCATCGCGGAACGACATTTGTTTTACTTATAATTTTAATATCGCGATTGTCCAGAATAAAGAAAAAAATGTTATCACTGTATTCACACACTTTACGTAGTGTTTCTACAGACGTCGACAAAGCAGCTGTGCAAAAATATTGACAGATCAATCGTACAATCGTACTTCAATGCCCATTGCCAATAACGTAAGAACATTGACAATAATTGTGCTACGTGCTATTTCTGCTTACAGAAGGTTACAGGATAGCTGTTAGAATTACGCCCTATTAAATTAATGTATCGTCGAAAAAAGGGAAAATGAAAAAGCACGTATATAGCATTATATTGTCTATTTCATCTATAACGCATTATTCCATCGAGGTTTTCGAAACACGAAAAAATAAAGACACTTTAAAATTAACTCGCCCATGATAAATACCATACAATGAAAGCATTTTTTTAACAATACACTCACGAAAACATTATTTCGCACACAAAATTAATTTTTCAATAAATTAAAGAACGAAATACGATATTATGTAGGTACCTACACAATTTTTTGTTATCAAAATAATAAAACACAAACAATATAAACCCGTATCTCATAATAATATTGCCTAATTATTTATTTTCGCTTATTATCATACAATTTTTCTTCATTATATGTATAGGTATTTAATTTTATTTTATTAAGTTCTTTATTGTAATATTTAATCATTGAAGTCAATATTAACGGCTCTCAAACGATATATGTGAATCAGGCATAAAAAGATTCGATTGAAATAAATATAAATAAATACTCGAGTAAATATAACAATTTGAGATTTTACTTAATAAGTTATTCCATTATGAAAAAAGGGTTTTCATTGTACTTTATGAAATTGTTAGAAGGACCTAAGTCATCTTACCAAGAGTCCATTTAGGGAAAGGAAGGAGAGGAAGTTCTGGGATGAGAAATGTGGGATCAATGTGTCCAGGAGTGACGGATCCATCCCTTCCATTGCGGCGCAAGGCGTGAGAATCCAGTTGGAGAGGTCAAAAGGTCGCACTCAACCAGCATTACTCGAATCCGCTTGCCACTCAGTAGGTGAACAAACATATCCGCGCCAACGCGTCACCCCAATGAAGAGTGCATTTGTCACACTATCTATTTGTTAATATTCCAAAAAAATCCAAATTTGATTTACATACAATAGAATTCCAAAGTGACCGGTCAGTGGTTGAGTGGGCATCGCGCTTGGGTCCCACCCGGACGTCGCGTGTTCGATTCCTCGGCTGACTAAGTCCTCCATCACAACACAAGCAACATTTTCGGTTTTCTGTGGTGGTAGTAGGAGATTTTTCAAATATTGTTGGGTTATTCGTAACCCGGGAAAGTTTGGTTTCTTTAAAAAAATATATACCTTCAAGCTTGTATGTGGCGAAACACATTGCGCAAAAAAACACATTAGGGGCCATTCATTTATTACGTAAGACGATTTGGGGGGGAGGGGGGTCGACCATGTCTTATTTTTTCTTACAAAGGGGTGGGAGGGAGTCTCGGTAGTTCTTAGGTAAGATCACACAAAATTATACTTTGAAAAAGTTAAAATTATTAGTACCTTTGTAAGTACAAATAAACATTTCCAAAAATTGTTACTTTGAAAAATAAACATTAAAACAAACCAAACGTATATTCATTTTTTTCCTTTAGATTACGTAATAAATATTAACAGGGGGGGAGAGGGTCAGCCTATTCTTATTTTTTCTTATTATAGGGGGGGGAGGGGGTCGAAAACTAGCAAAATTCGTCTTACGTAATAAATGAATGGCCCCTTACAAGAGCGTGGTCCTGTCTTACTACGCTAGGGTCGGTTTTGTCCCCCTGGGCGCACCATAAGAAAAACAACACCAACAACGATGACTGAAGAAGCAATTATGAAGTGGTGTTCAACTCACTGGCTGCAGCTGGAGGTGTGCAGCCTGTTCTCCTGATCGCTGCCGTAGAGACTGCTGTCCGAGGACTCGTCGAGCAGGAAGAGGTCGGCCGAGTGCGCCGGGCTGGGGGGCGACGCGCCCGACGGCCCCGCCAGCCCGGGGATTCCCTCGTCCAAGTCCATGCCCTCGATGCTGAACATGGCCACACAACAGACACGCTTGGTGCAATACCTTAACAACACTGACTTATTTAATGTTCGACGACATTACAATCTTTACAACGGCTGGTATTGTACACATTTTATACTGACGTGAAAAATCACCGGAAAATTTATTAAAAAAAATATGCTTATTAAATTAATTTTCTGTTGCGAATGTTATTTTATTATAATTAAGTGAAATTTTTACAAACGAAATCTTGTAAACAAATATTATAGTTTTTGGTAAGATATTTTATCGCTTTATTAAAATCAGTTGCAGTTTTGAAAATGACTCTCAAATTCAAAGCAAATCCAATCCTAGAGTTCATTGAACCAGAGTTACAGATAGACACACAAACGAAATTAGTATTTTTACGATGATTGTGTAGGTACATACTTCAATTCGTGTATTTTCATACAATGCCGACACAGTTGCTCCATTTTATTTTCGAAAATTGAGACATTAATTTCCCTTTGAATTTTGTCTCCGAAAACGGATTATCAAAGGGAGATAGTTTATCTCATAAACTTTTTTTGTATTTAGGTATTTTATTTTATCTTTGTTTCAATTTATATATAGTTAGTTCACTTTACGCGTAGGTATACAATATTTTTCTTATAAATCATTTTGGTCAGATTTATTATTAATATAATTTTATGTATTTTCCATTAAAATACAGAAATGTACATTTAAAAAAACAAACTAATTATTTTGGATTAATAATGATTAATTAATATTATTATGTTGTTTTTAAACTATGTATTATCTATCTTTTAGTAATTATTATTATTTCAGCTGATATACCCAATATATCGGGTGTATTAAAACAACACTTCACATCGTCAGGTGCGTCTGATAACAAGTCGATTATGTTGCTTTATGAGGTGAATTATGATTTACTATCGAATAGATTTGGAGTGAATGAAATGGGAGGTATCACGGCTATACCACTGATCTAGTCGGGTTGACGGTCCTAGGGGACGTGTTGAGCTCACCGCGCGGAGGGAACTAGTGGCGAAGGCTAGTAGGGAAGGTATGTAGCAAGTAGCAGAGGACACTGGCTGGGGGAACGATAGGGTGGGTCGTCTATGTGAGGGGTACATGACTAAACAGAACAGTGAAAATTCAGAACACTTTTGAAAAGCGATATAAAATTATTAAGTAAACTAGCACAAATTCCTGAAAAATCACGGGTTGTCAAGCTAACGGTATTTAAAATGTTTCATTTTTTACACTACGTGCTTATAACATCTTTGGGGATACTGTGAGGAGGGTTTTTTAAAGGAAAAGAGGGAGAGGAAGATCTGGAAAGGAAAAGATCTGGTAGGAATCTGGGGGTCAGCGTGTCCAGGAGTGACGGACGTATGATCCATGCCTCCCACTGAGGTGCAAGATGATGGGTCGAGAGGGGCCTGCTGGAGAGATAAAAATGTCTCTATCAACCAGTCTGTCCAGATCAGGTCCGCCACGCAATAGGTGGGCAGTCGCGTCTGCAATCCTCGCCCCATGAACCCGGTCATCCCTACTAAGTCGCGAAACGTAGCGAATCACTCGGGGTGACCTCTAGTAGAGGTCGTTATCCAGTAAATTTCGGCGGTATCCACACCCTCCTCCCTATTTTTTTAAGCATATTTTACATGATTCTGTTCAAAATCTTTATTAGGTCTCTAAACTTTAACTCACACTTAAAAATGTATTATAATGTTTTCAAAAATAATTAAGGTTTTGCGAAAAGGTATGTATAGGTACTTGCTTTGTTTCACTTTAGTAAAAAAAGATATTGCTGTTTCACTGCAAAAAGTGCTCGTTGTGAATTATTTCAAATCAAGGAATTCGAAGTGTTTATTTAAGAAGTACATACATCATCAACTCTTGGCTCTACAACCTCTGGTTATGTTTCTTCTGTTCCATGTTCTTCTTCTCCCTGACTCCTCAAGAGTCTTCCTCCACTCATCTCGGTTTTGTGCCAGCTTTTTTTTTTACATGAGCTCCACACAGGAGGCCCTGAGGAAAATAATTTCCCACAGGGCCTATGTCATCTTTGGGGATGCTGTGTGGAGGTTTTTTCTTAAGGAAAGGAAGGAGAGGAGAGTTCTGGGAAGGAAAAGGGTTTAAGGGGTGGGTAGGAATCTGGGGTTCAGTATGTCCTGGTCATCCGCCTGTAAGACCTAGACAAACCTCACCCCATGAACCCGGGCACCCCTGCTAAATCACCAAACGTAGCGAACCACTTGCGGTGACCTATGGCAGAGGTGTTGGTTATCCAATAAAGCTCTCTCCAGTTCTGAAGCTCCAAGGTAGATACATCTTTGAGGACCTTGTCGCTCCATCTTAATCTTGGTCTTCCCAGGCTCCTTCGCCATATCGGTCTTGAGTTCAGCAGAGACTTTGGTGCTTCATGCTCGGTCGTTCTCTCCACATGACTCAGCCGCCAAAGTCTTCCCAGTTTTATAAATTTTATTAAAAACTACACAAAACATAAATGAAAATCAAATAAAAGTGGTCACTGTAAAACAAATAAAAGTGGTCACAGTAATATAGAAAATATTTTTGTTCTGAACTAAAACATAGCAAATATTACACCATTTCAAAAACCAGACTAACTAAACATTTTTTAATAATTTGTCAGATTACTGTGGTACATTTTTTGAACGGAATGATGAGTTGCAGTTAACTAATTTTTAAAAAATAACTCATAAATCAATCAAAATGCTTTTTTTAATTAGTGGCTCTCGAAAAACGGATCTAAAGTGACGATTATTACGAAATTCACAAAAGAGCCAATATCTCTAAAACTAAGGACAGTTTACTAATCGTACGAGTATACTAATTGTATTATGATATTTTGGTCCGTCGTGAGTTGGCCTATCAGCCCTCCAAGGGATTGACTTTTGGGCCACCTGTATAATAATTAGTCACACCAAAAAGGTATGATTTTATTTTACTTTTGCATTTCGTTCATTTTCGAAAGCCTGCTTAGCTTTTGATGGCCCCTACATATTCGATTATAAAAAGTTTTTCCGGCCCACCCTGATGAACATCGCGAGGAGTTGTGAGAGGTGAACGATTCTGCGATAAGGCCGCGGAACGATTTGATTCGCGATCGCTAGGTCTGCTAACTGTGTGGGCGTTCCCTTAGGATACAGCCCAAATAAGGGGGGAGATGGATTTATTATGGTCAAATGTTCATATAATTATTTATAACATTTCTTAAAACATATTCACAGTGATTAATATTGTTTTTATATCAATTTATAAAAAAGGAAATTATATTCTAAAGTGCTAAAAAATACTGTTAAAAAAATTTATCAGATTTTTTCAGCTCGCAAAATAATTTTCTCGTGAGATGTGTTCCTTGGAAACTTTATTTTTTTTAAATGAAAGTTCTTTAGCACCGTTGTGATTTGAAACTCAATGAAACGGAAAATATACTGAAAAGTGACAAAACATATACATCTATAATAATAAGAATTCGATAATTTGTAGAGCGCCGTTTTTGTGAAAAATCACCTCAAAGGCGCTGATATAGGATTTAGCCTGCGAGAGAACGAGATAGAATAAAACCTTAGGGAGCATACTTTAATTAAGTGAGCAGTTTTTCTTCCAATCTAGACCCCCCCCCCTTCCCCTCCCCCTTGGTGAGATAAATTTGGTCAACTTCGTGTATTATTTTGCTAGACTCCCCTGAGCTCCTTGAGCTCACGTAATTAATGTATGCCCCCTTACCGCATTGACCGTTTTGATTATGAGCTCACTTTTAAAGACTCCTATTGGTTGAGATTGTGTCGTGAAGATTTCTCTTCTTTCGCGTGTGTACCTACTGCACTCGATTTTTTTATAACTACATATTTGGATATTTTCGATTTTCACGACCAAAAATATTATCGTAATATATTATAGGTTATTATGCTATGTTGAGCTTCTTCCTTCTTTGTCGAACTTTTCCAAAGGGGGGAGGAAGAGGAATATAGGATAAGGATTGGAGACGCTGCCGATTCATTCCATACTCACGCATTAATTTATGATGAAATTTGCTAAGAATGTCATCATTATGAAATTTTGTATTATCCGGTGCAAATAATAGAATTCAGAATTTAAATAATAAGATTTAATCACAACTTAAACGTCCTGTTTGGAGGGAGTGGAAGTTGTGGCATGTAATTTGTAAAGTGTAGATGAGTAGTTTAGGTTATGGTGTTATGGCCGTTATACACGACATCCTTTTTCAGCCCGATTCCAATTAGACACAAAAGTCAAAATTTTTCGCTTTACGCGATCGCTGTTTTCATCTCTATTTTCATATCTACGATTTCAGTTGGCATCACTGCAAACAGCATGGTTCATGTGTTGTTTGCAGCGATTACAATTGAAATCGTAGATCTGAAAATAGAGATGAAAATAGTGTTCGCGTAGACCGAAAAATGTTGACTTTTGTGCCTAATTGGAATCGGGCTGAAAAAAGGTGTCGTGTATAACGGCCATAAATCGTTAAATTATTTTAATTCTTTCATACGAGCTTGGTGGAAAGGAGTCCTGATCGATGTATTTTATATACATATATGAGTATGTATTCTATTATTGTTCCGGTGCCAAAATATGGCGGCTGGAGCAGTTGGAACATTGGCACCTTTCAAAATTGTACCAAAACCTAGAAGAATAAATCGGAACCTACACACCTCTATTTTAGTGTCTGAGCCTGCATATGCATATGACTGAAGGGTTCCATGCCAACTCAGAATGAAACCAAACCAGAAACGTCATTAAAAGCTATGAAAAATTAATTTTAAATTAGCCGGTAACCCTAACCTAACTTAACCTATTTAACCATTTTTTAGTTGGTTTCATTCTGAGTTGGCCGGTCACCGACTGAAGTCAGCTACCAACGAACCTAACATGACTAATGGACATTATTTATTCCTTTTGTTGTACATAACATTATTTCCAATATGAATGAAAAACATTTCAGGGTACAATATTTAAAAAAATCAGAGTATGCAATTCAAGGGCAGTAGAAGTGAAACTAAAAAGTCGCTAGATGTCGCTTTCTTTTCTTTTGCCTGTTTATTTTAAAATGGCTTGAAGAATGGATATTGATTTCACGAAAGTAAAAACGTTTTGTTTGTTTTTTGGATTTCGTAGGATTCGAATCTCCGTTCGCTGGATGTCTGTCTCTTTGGCCGCTGAGACTTGTCAACTGCCTTACCCGCTGCGCTATCGGAGGCTCGCGCCGAGGCGCGAATTTACCGTATTATATAGAACCGAGGACACGTCAAATAATGAATTTCTGTGACGCACTTCCGTTTCATCCGAATTTCAAAACACTAACGGAGCTAAAGAAGTTTCACTTAAAAAAAAATTACTAGAGTGCAGTTCACACGCGGTAGAAGTGAAACCTTCAGAAAAGTAAAGTAGACAAGAGTGGGGAGGCTACGAAGCACCGCACAAAGAGGAGACCGATTATTCTATCACTTTCCTATAGATGTACGAGTGTGTGTTTAGTATCGCTTTTGTGTTTCATAGAATGCTAATTTTCGTTTCACAATGCTAAAGAAGTTTTCACTTCAAAAATAGTCAGTATGAAGTTGTGATGGACACTTTTTACTGTCGATTTAGATGTTTTCAACAATTAATCTCTACAAGTGCGATCTTATTTAATACCATTATTAATATGAAAGGAAAAATAATATCGCCAATAGAGAACTCCAGTCCAATTTTTTTCATTTTTTTTAAATGAAAAATGACCTTCTAACATAAATAATTGCATTTTTATTTAAATTTTTAGAGTTAGTTTTAATTTTTCAAGACCCCCTGAAAACCACCGCGCACCGTGTGTATGGTGAATCGTGTGACGTCATCACTCCTGAAAAATTTTTATAGGATCGGGCAATCAGATGATCAACTGCCGCCATTTTGAATTCCGTTCGAAATATTCTCCCTAGAAGTAGCATTACTATTTTTTTTTGTACACGTCGAACAGTGACGTCATCACTAATATTTCAATAATGCCAACTTGACGGCGTGGTTTTACGACCCGATTAAAAATGGACTTTTTAATAATTTTTAAAAACTCTGCGTTTAATATTATTAAATAAACTTAAATATTCAGAATCAGCGTTTATTGGTCTATTTGAACATATTTTTTTAAGACATAATATTTTTCACTGGAGTTCCTTATTTAAAAGCCGCGGCATTCCGAATTTCTACCGTTTTATAACATATTTCACTTGACCACAAGTTTATAAGTTTTAAAAAAAATGTTTGTTATTTTTTAACATAATATCTATATATTTGCCAAGCTGAAACGGTAATTAAGTATATGAAATTCCCTCGATAGAATAAAATCGCAAAGTACTCGTATGCTCGTAAAATTATTATAAACGAGTCGACATTTTCACAATTTTTGCTTGATATTTTTCGTAATTATATAGTGCGCTCCTTCTGACATTCGTATTTACATATCTCCTCTTCGTCTTCTTTTTGAGCGCTTACTACGGGGCCTTAAATAAAACCTATTGACTCATAGGCCCCAGATAAGGCAGCAAAATTGTATTTCTGCAAAAAAAAAATCAGCAGAAGGAAGGAAAAATAGAGCCCAATCGGGCACATTCTTACGCCGACAATACACGACATCTTTTTTCAGCCCTATTCCAATTAGAGAACATAGTCAACGTTTTTCGCTTTACGCGATCGCTATTTTCATCTCTATTTTCAACACATGAACCACGCTGTTTGCTGTGATGCCACCTGATAACGTAGATATGAAAATAGAGATGAAAATAGCGATCGCGTAAAGCGATAAATTTTGACTTTAGTCTCTAATTGGAATAGGGATGAAAAAAGATGTCGTGTCGTCAGTTTACTGATGGGTAATATGAACTCGCGCTAAATGTGTTAACAAAATCTGATTCTGGTAATACATTTACGAACATAAGCGCGAGCCGAGCCACGAATTACGGGAAAGAAACCAAGAAACCTCATGCGGCGCAGCGTTTGGCT
This sequence comes from Limnephilus marmoratus, assembly GCA_917880885.1. Classification (NCBI taxonomy): domain Eukaryota; kingdom Metazoa; phylum Arthropoda; class Insecta; order Trichoptera; family Limnephilidae; genus Limnephilus; species Limnephilus marmoratus. Next base: position 48,334,464 of record OU862920.1, on the reverse strand, counting down.
CGCAGGCGCAGGTTCGGCTCGTGTTATTAATTTTTTTAACCTACGTCCTTTACCTAACTCTATGCTGTAGCGGATTTAGGGGGGGCACGGGGGCACGTTCCCCCCCCAGACGGTATTTTTGTGTACTGTGGAGATTCCATCACAGTACATAGTTAGAAGCTAAAACTGTCTTTATTAAACATTTAATTTTTCGATTGTTTTGACACTTTCATAAATCTTCCTATAGATACATACTTGAACTTGTAGAAATAAACTTGAAGTATGATAATTCAAGTTTATTTCTAACAGTAATTGTTGATTTTTTTGCCCGTCCGCCCCTTGTGCCCGCCCAGAAAAAATCCTAACAGTAATTGTTGATTGTTTTGCGCGTCCGCCCCTTGTGCCCCCCTCCCCAGAAAAAAATCCTAACAGCAATTGTTGATTTTTTGACCGTCCGCCCCTTGTGCCCCCCCCAGAAAAAAATCCTCCGTCCGCCCCTTGTGCCCCCGCGGAAAAAAAATCCTATCAGTAATTGTTGATATTTTGCCCGTCCACCCCTTTTGTCCCCCCCCCCCCCCCCAGAAACAAATTCTAACAGTAATAGTTGATTTTTTCGCCCGTCCGCCCCTTGTGGCCCCCCCCCCCAGAAAAAAATCCTGTATCCGCCCTTGACCCTATGTATTATATTTAAGTTTGGGTAAATGTATTTGGGGAATTTTTCTCTTTAAGCTCATAATTTAATATTCGGTAAAAAGCTCTAACTGGTGATTTTCTCGTTGTTAATAATAGGCTTTTTATCATTATCTATGTGACCACTAATAATCGTTAAATTAAATACGTGCAAAGTTGAAAATTTTACATACTCATTAAGGTACAAGAGGAGTTAGTTGGTGTTCAAGAAATTCATATTCGCTTTGGTATATCAGAGAAAAAAATCAGAGTGTGCAATTCACTCGCGGTAGAAGTGAAACCTTCAGAAAACTAAAGTAGACAAGAGTGGGGAGGCTATGAAGCACCGCACAAAGAGGAAACCGATAGGCTACGAAGCCCCGCCCAAAGAGGAGACCGATTATACTATCTCATTCTCTTATAAAATGTTTGTTTCTTTTTAGTGTGGCTATTTTTCATTTCATCGAGTTTCAAATCGCAACGCTGCTAAAGAAGTTTTCACTTCAGGAATAATACTTTCACTTCATATAATTTTTCTTCATTATATGTGTAGATATTTAATTTTATTTTATTCAACTTATTTATTGGAATATTTAATCATTGAAGACAATATTAACGGCTCTCAAACGAAAAATGTGAATCAGACATAAAAAGATTGGATTGAATTTGTAATAAATACAAACCAAATTCGAAAATATTACAATTTAAGATTTTCAATTATAATTATAATTCAATAAGTTATTCCAACATTAAAAAAAAGATTATTCATCGCATTTTTTGATATTGTAAAAAAGACTACATTATCTTACCAATGGTCCATTTATAACAATTTCAGAGTTCCACAATACGACCACAGGAGATTTTTAAGTTTTCATTTTGGAAACATCCTGCCCTCATTCAAAAAATCATACTTCCGAATTTTAATATCTAAACTGCGAATAGTGGTAGAGCCATTGGACACGCCTACATTTGACCATTTATCCCACATTTTTATGATACATAAAAAATTATTAAAAAATTGATCAATTTATAAAAGCTTGAATTCTGCGTAATATTTATTTTAAAATTACCTACCTATTCGGAGCAATAAAATATTATGACTTCTGTATGTGTTCTATGACCTAGTTGATAATCACAGATATAAATTTAAATTCGTACACGCATTTTTTAATATACTTATAGTTAATAACACAATCAATGATTTGTAAAAAAAAAAAATTAAAGTGTTGTAATTCACAATAGAAGTAAAACTAGAAAGTCGCTAGATGTCGCTTTCTTTTGCCTGTTTATTTTAAAGTGGTTTGAAGAGTGGATAAACAAAAATGTTTTTTTTTTAGATTTCATAGGATTCCGCTGGATTTCTCTGGCCGCTGAGATTTGCGACAAACTATACCGCTGCGCTATGGGACGTGCTCATTATATTATATGCGGGATTATATTCCGACGACCTGTAAAAAATCAAAGTGGCTAATGAACGCAGACCTATCGTCGTTTCCGTTTTATATCTCAACCAATATGAGCCTTGAGCGCAGTTTGATACTTTGCAGGTGCCGTAGTGAATCATTTCCGTTTTATACGAATTTCAAATCACTCTAACGGGGCTAAGGAAGTTTCATTTCAAAAATTTTGTCAATTTGAAATAATTAAGAAGGTACCTATGCAAGACACCAATTTTGCATCGGTTGTTACCACATCACAATATCAAAATCATTCAGAAAATTGATTTCCAAAATGCGAATGTACTTGGTGCTAATAGAAACATCTATCATAACTACTGGAGTGTTTTTGACCACGTTTTGGCCAATTTTTAAACACCCGCTGACAGGCCCTGGCAAAAATGGGTCCTTAGACCCAAAAATGGGACAATCCTTAGGGGGCATTCATTAATTACGTGAGCAGTTTTTCTTCCAATCTGGACCCCCACCCCCCCTTAGTGAGATATATTTGGGCTACTTCATATGTTCTTTTCAAGTAATGTGAGATTTTGCTGGACCCCCCCACCCCTTTTGAGCTCACGTAATTAATGTATGTCTCCTTATCATAAAGCATGTGTTATGAAAAACAACTTAGATAAAACAAAAAACTCTCGTTTGGGAATGTGTATTACCCAATGATTCAATGGAACGATAAATGAAATCTCTGCGGTATTTATATCAACTTTACAATGCAGCGGTTTCTTTCGATACTCACAAGTCATGTCAAAGAAATAAGTAAAACAAAATACACTAAATCATCAGAAGTTTTGAATTAACAATAAGACTGGACATAGGCTGAGTCGCAGACTGCGCAGTGCAGTGCAGAACAGAGCAGGGCAGATTCTATAATGTATGAATGAGAACCGACATATGTGACCGGGCAGGTAAGCATCTGCTCTACCCTGCGCTGAGTTGTGACCATGTGCGCAGGCGGGTAGTATTTCCCCATCGCCTCGCTTTTTCAGGAAATCACTTTACAAAATAGTTATTTTCACTTTTAACCTGTTGATTGCCCGAGGAACAACACGGAAATTTCACGACCTTCAATTTGAATTGATGTTTTGTGGATTAATTTTTACCTATCGTATATTTTATTGACCGAAACACATTCCTAGAACGATAAACTATGTACCAAAACAACATTATTTGGGTTAATTACGTAAATTGATAGGTTTTACGATGTTTTAGCCGAGGAACACACATAAATTGAGACGCGGCACCCGGCGGCAGAAATGACATTTCTTGTCCACAGATAAAAATTATTTTAAAATATTCTGAGGTTACAAGATGAATGAAATCTTTACCCATCCCATAGGGAATGTTGGCGCAAGCGATTCTGACACTTCCTTTACAAATTTTGTACATAGAAGGGTCAAAATAGTAGAAAATACATATTTTTTCCCCGCGCATGCGCAGAAACTGCCTACATCCCCGCGTCACGGCAAATTAAATATAAATTATACCGAGTGACTAGACGCATTGCGGGTTTCGCTATGGTAAAGAACGATAATAGAGCAAGCGTTTCTGACCTTGTTCTTCATACACTTTGTTTATACATAAGGGTCAAAATTGCATTTCAAAGTGCCGCGGCCACCTCGCGGCCACCGGGTGACAAACGGCAATCCAGAAGTTAAAGACTATAAATCAATAGAAAATTATTAATTTCAATGTCAGAATCAGATTCGGAACTCGACATCCTCACAAATAACCCAAGGAGACCTAAGTCGAACTCAGCTGAGTCGCAGCAAATGCTGGTCACCGATTTCTGCCTTGTTCGTCCTGCGGCAACATTTCTGCTCTGCTCTGCGCTACGCGACCTGCGCCCAGCCCAACTATTCCGATGAAAACTGTTTCAAGCATCATACCATGCCTTTGAGTAATTTTGCGCTGTAGGAAACAAACCCTCTGACGCAGTTCACTGATTATTCTCTGGTTATCTGGTATGTTGTTGTTCGTATCACCTCTTAAGTAATCGTTTCATCTCGTAAGTGTATTTAAATTGTCGATGAACTTAAAATATTAAAGAAGAAAACAGAATTAATTTTGTAAAAAGTTTTATTATTTATTAAAACCTACCTAACGTTCAATAAAAAAATATTAAAATAAATAGGGCAGCTTGAGATACAAATTTATAAAGTATGCCATTAGTAACACCTTAGTAATATCTTATAAATATGTTTACGCCGCTACATTAATTATACATATACATTTTATAATCTTTTAAATTAAGTGATAGTGTTTACTTATTTATCAAAGTGTAAAGCCATTTTTATAAGGTCCATAAAAGTTGATAATCAACATTACAGGGTATCTGGCATGGTCAATCAATAAAACCCCATGTTTATATGATAAATCCGTCATCTATGGGTATCAGCGAGCACGATCAGCATATGATTCCGACAGTCGTAGTAGTAGATAAAAGCTGCCTCATTTTAATGTGTCAGATAAGTTTTGGTTAACTGTCAACATACACAACTTTTTGAATAATGTCATTCGTTATCTTTTAGTTATGCAAAATTATGGGATATTAATGAAAGGAGGTGAACTAATGAAGCTCTTAGAATTGAAAGAAGTTGTGTACGCGGTCAACTGAATCCATTCGAGCTTGGAGAAAGAAAGTTGTTCAATTATTACAAGTTATGGCTATAGACCGCATTACATAACTAATTAAATCCTTTTTTAGTGTCAATAAGTATATACGGACTGCGTTATCAAAGTGAGTATTTCAATTCGACATGGTCAATTTATTCGTATTTTTATATAGCCGTTTGACGAGTGACATTTAGCAATGCCAATCATAGACAATATTCGCCAGCGCTGTCATCGTAAAAAAAATTCTTATATATTTTGTGTCAATACCAGTTTGCCTATCGACAGCGCAGATATCGTTATAAAATCGACATCAGTTAAACCAATCGATCAGATATTGTTAGGTTTTCGATATGACCATGCTAGACCCCCTGCAATGTTTAAAAATCCTTGTAGATATAAATAATTTCCCCTGCAATGGCAATCAAACCTGAAACTCTCCAATTCAGATACAAAATTGGTTAACAGTTACCAAAGCCGTCAAATTATAGTATTTATAAGTCTATCTTTATACGTATATAAAACTAAGATATTATAAATAAATAGTGCCAAATTAAAAAATTAAGTGACATACATTACGAATGACTAAAAGAAGAGAGCCTCTTGAATCTTGGCACATCAATTCAAACCAACGAGTTTCATATATACGATACAATAGCTAAGCTTATGAGGAGCACCAAAATAAAATAACAAAAAATAAACTATAGTCTTATCACAAGGTTTAAACATTTTATTGTAAGTGTTAACTAGAAATATATGCTTACATTCAATTAGGTTTTACATTGATCAAAAGAAGATATTAAAAAAACTGAATTTTTAAGGTCACCAAAATATTTAACAATAAACAATTTCAATCGAGAAGACCCTCCTACCCTTGCTCATAGAGCAATGCAAGCCATTGGCTTGTGGGGAGTGCCGCTAATAGATCACATTATACATCAGTCATGTAGGTAAGGTTAATACATAATGAAGCATTGCAAGTAAGGGTCGACCGAGACATGTTTTTCGTTCTCGGCCGAGACCGAGACCGAGACCGAGAATAAATTAAAATCTCGGCCGAGACCGAGAGCCGAGACCGAGAATAGATAAATTGAGAAAAAAAAATGAAAATGCACTATTTTGGCATAATATAGTATATTTAAGAATGTAATAATAATTTGTTTTATGGCGCCGCATCCGCGCTCAAAAAGAAGAAGATGGAGAAATATGTAATTAGGAATGTTAGAGGAGCGCGCTAATATTTAAAGCGATAAAATCGAAAATATTTAATAAAACACGACATCATTTAAAGAAACATTGTGAATTTTTTTCACAATTGTAAAATAACTGAAGCAAACGTTTTTAAAATAATTTTTGGAGCATACTTTGCGATTTTATTTCTATCGAGGGAATTGCAAATAATTTGCGTTTCGGCGTGGAAGGCGTCTAGATATTATCATTATGGTTATAAGTAAAACCCGCCTCGCTGCCAGCCGACCAATCACAATCGACAGCTCTCTTACGCACTGACACCAAGTGACAAATGTGAACGCGTGCGGTAGATTTGAATCCCATTATCCTATACCGTACCTACTTACAACGGTCTCGGTTATGGCCGAGAATCTCGGCGATTTTTCGCCGAGAACCGAGACAGAGTTCTCGGTAGAATTTGTAGCCGAGAATGCCGAGACCGAGACCGAGACCGAGATCTCGGTCGACCCTTAATTGCAAGTATTAAATATACATATATATAGTTGGTAGAAAACTGCTTTACAGACAACAAAACATGGCAGAACTCAGTGTCGTATATTTTTATAAATAGTGCCATTCAATGTTATTTGTGTACTATATAATGATATATTTTTTAGTATAAACAGCACTAATCAATTTGGAAGGAGTTTTCTTTAATTCAATCCAATTTGCTTATCGTACACAGAAATTGATAGCAATATAATTGATAGATGTATAATTGATAGATATATAACTCGTTAAAAAAAGTTTTAAATGACTACACTGAGATGGCTCGAATGAAAATGAAAGTAAGTTTAAAATAATGATACAAGTGCACATTTTTTACCTAAAGAAGATGATTCTACATCAAAATCAATGGCAATTTTATGATTGAACATTTTTTATTATTTAACGCTTTGCAAGGAAGGTAATAATGAAAAGGAGATATTTTGTACTTCTGAAATTTTTCTATCAATAAGTTATTTATAAAAAGTTAAAACAAAATTAAAAAACTACCAATTCACAAAATAAAAAAAAATGTTTTTAACAAGGTTAGCTCATTGAGGGGATAGAGCAGTGGTTTGCGAAAAAGTCGTGATGTAGCTTAAAGTCCAAGTTCAACTGGGAAATTTGAATTAGCTGCAGTACAGTCAGTCTTTTCCTTCAAGCTAAGTAACGCATTTGAAATTTCGAAAGCAGCCCCACGAGGTTTTTTTCTAAAAAGGCCCTTACGAGCTACCCTTGCTAAAAGCATTTTCTACGAACCTTGATGAACAACAAATTTCAATGACAATGTGAATAACTTGAAGTTGCCATGGTAATGAACATTATATTCAATTTTATAAATTTCAACATAACATAAACATATTTTGTTGATTAATTTTTCTTTCTCTTAATTTTTTTATATTATAAATAAGTACTTCTCTTACACTAATTTAATTAACACTTATAAAGGGTCCGCCAAATAACTTTTTTTTTTTGAAAATGCTATAAAAAAAAAAACTACTGAATATTTTCTCAAATTTCTTTTTTTATTTGAAAATACAATCCTTCCGGTTAATAATGGAAAATAATTTCATTCAAATGGCTGCCTCGGCTGGCCATGCAGTAGCCTACACGATCGGTCCAATTTTTAAGCACATTATCGATTGTGTGCAGCTGTATTTCACCAATTTCGCCACTCCTTGCTCATTTTCGAAGAAAAATGGCCCAATTATGCCTCTGGACCAAAATCCGCACCAAACAGTGACTCGTTTTTTGGTATATCGGCTTTTCAATGTATGCGTGCGGGTTTTCTGTGCCCCAAATGCGACAATTTTGCTTGTTTACATACCCGCCAAGATCAAAATGAGCTTCATCTGAAAAGATGATTTTTTTGGCAAAATCGGCATCTTCTGTAAGTCGATCGCAGGCCCACTCAGCGAAGCGAAAACGCATTGGATGGTCAGTTGGCTTCAACTTAAAAATTGGACCGATCGTGTAGGCTACTGCATGGCCAGCCGAGGCAGCCATTTGAATGAAATTATTTTCCATTATTAACCGGAAGGATTGTATTTTCAAATAAAAAAAGAAATTTGAGAAAATATTCAGTAGTTTTTTTTTTATAGCATTTCCAAAAAAAAAAAGTTATTTGGCGGACCCTTTACATATTATGTAAAATCTCCAATGGCGAAAATAAATATTAAAAAGTCATGATAACCTTAAAGCAAAGTAAAATATGATAAAGATGAGATTAGTGTACTACATAATATATTTTATTTGTATCAATTGAATACTTTTAAGGCCCTCTGGATATCTTTTATTGACCAAATGTAGATGGGGCAACTTGCAAACAGGTGATCATATAAAAGCCTTACAAGTTATAAAGAGTTAATAAAAACATCATGATAAGTTATTGTACAAACATTTTACTTTGTGTATCAGCAAATGAACATGAACATGTGCACTTGAACTGTGCTAAACAGATTTATATTATTAAATATTATAATATTGTACCAAAAAAATAAACCATAGTAAAAACTGTTAAAATCTTGAAATATAAAAGTTGCATCAAAGAGGAACTGACTTATTTGAAAAGTTTTATGTAATTTTAATATTGAATTTTCAGGCACAATTTGAAGAGATTCTAGTAATTTTCTAGATTGAAAGAGATACCTTATTTGCTAAAATAGCAGTCGATTAAAATATAGTCGAGCAAAATGACTAACTCAACACATTTTACAGACATACTAGTAAAGTTCTTGAAAGAAAGTTTAGAAGTCACATGTAAATATTTGAGATATCTTGGTCCATTAGATCAATAAATATGCAGCCAAAATAGGAAGCAAATATGCAATTTGGTTTGTGATTACAGTGAAATTCTCTTAAGAAGTTTTCCAATAGACCGCAAAAAACATCTTAAGCGGGAAAACCTTATAAGTGGGATATGTTGGGCCAATTTTGGGCCAAGAAACCGATAAAACCAAACTTCTTAAACATGAAACTTCTTAAAAGGGTTTCACTCTATCCATGTTTGAAAGTCAGTACATAATATTACTCTCTCAGACACTAATAATATTATTTGGGCATTGATGACAAAAATCCACGATCCCATAAAGGACCACTGAACGTCTAAAGGTTAAAACACAGTTTTGCAGACTACTCCGTGGTGGATCATGATACTATGTAATCTGCAAATGATTTACATTCTGAAATATGGTAGGTATTGAAAACAGTTTGTTCGAAGGTAAGAAATTTTTTTAGAATTACATATAATATGTGCACACGTATGGGTGGGGGTTAATATCAGCTGCTAATGTCTTTGAAAATGTTTCAAAGAGTAAAACACTCCAAAAGCTTTTGGTCGAAACAAATGAAAAAAAAAATAATCCAAAGTTTTTTTGGGTTCTCTATGATGTAGATTCATTATTTTCCCACTCATATTACGAGTTTCCAGACACCATGTACGTGTATTTGATATTTCAATATTTAAACAATAATTTAGCTACTTTTTACAGCGCTCTGGCTACCTAAAAGTAAAAAACCGCGTATCCTAATGAAACAATTATAAAAAGAACCAACTGAAGCGACAGACCCAATGCATTCACAGCAGTAACAGAAAAAGCATAGTGGAGAATTCCACCATACTAAATTAAATAATAATAAATAACACTCTAGCATTTAAAAATGCATTTCACTTAGAACAACTGTAACAAAATCTTCATTGGTCCTCTTGTGCGGCCAAAAACACCTTTTGGCAAGTCATTGTGAATGAACCTGCAAAGAAAATGAGCATTCATTAATAAAGGTGTGAATTATATTCACATTATGCAAAATTTCCATTATTCATTCAATTTGTGAGGCGGGAATGGGTTCCGCCGCCCCGGAGACCTTTATTGGATAACCACCACCTCTGCCATAGGTCACCCCAAGTGGTTCACTACTTTTGGTGATTTAGCAGGGGTGCCCGGATTCATGGGGTGAAGTTTGTCTAGGTCTTGGAGATAGATGACCAGGACACACTGAACCCCAGATTCCTACCCACCCTTTCTTCCTTCCCAGAACTCTCCTCTCCTTCCTTTCATTTAAAAAAAAAACCCTCCACACAGCATCCCCAAAGATGACATAGGCCCTGAGGGAAATAAGTTTTCTCCTGTGTGGAGCTCAGGTAAAAAAAAAAATCATAAAAATTAGGTTATGTTAATTCAGTAGTTCATAGATTCCTGATTGAACACTGAGTTGAACAGCTAATAAGTTCAGTCTTCTGGCACCTAATTTTATGTACAGGTTTCCCTTCTTTTTCTTAAGTCGGTTCCTCATTAAGAATCGTGTTCCCTACGCCAATTTCCATGGTGGATGAGACTCCTCCACTCCTCGTGGTTCTGCGCTTCGTGGGTAGCCAAGGACACCAGCATAACACCAATATCAGACGTCTGTGGTACTTGATCACTCCAGTGCATTGGTGACCTTCCTCTGCTTCTTCTGCCAAACACTTTGATAGTGACTATGAGCTTCTCTAAGTTGGAGTTCTCAGTTTGGCGATCAATGTGTTCAAAGTACAATGAAATCCTCTTAAGAAGTTCCCGCTTAAGAAGTTTCGTGGCTTAAGAAGTTTGGTTTTTTCGGTCCCTCGGTCCAAAATTGGCCCAATTTTTCCCACATATAAGGTTTTCCTTCAAGAAGTTTGTTATTTCCAGTCCCGTGGAAAACTTCTTAACCCCTCCGAATTTTCGCGAATATTAGCTTGAGATGTCTCAAACGAAATGATATTTTACGAAAACTTTGTGTTATTACCGCTTCACAATTAAAGCTCTATAAATGAAACATTTCTGAACGTAGCCGAATAGTAAAAACTGTTTTCGAAAGGTTACAAAATAAGCTTTGGAATTATTTTACAACATTTGTAAATATTAAAATTTAGAATGCAACATTAAAAAAATGTAAAAATGACTCACGTGATGTTTTTTATGTGAAAACGGTACTAAAATCACAGATTATGTAAACAACAATACCTACTTATTCTATTTTATAAATGTATAATAAACACTTTTGTCACCTCACTTTATTATCATTTCATATAAAAATATTTAATAAAAATTAACAATGTCGAGCGGGGTCGAGCCGCCGGTCCGAAATTTGGCGGAAAAAATTATGTGTCAGATTGCGCGAATGACAGAATATTCTTGTTATGTATTTCTATGGACAACTTGAATAGGGATGTACAGCTTGTTCCACTATCGACCTTTTACTTTTTGTTTTAGGGATGTCACTAAAAGAATAACGGAGTAAAACGATTTCTATAGAGACACACGCGTTGACGTATAAACACGCTTATTGTACTTGACTGCTGTCGTATTTCTAACGCATATATCTGCTTAAGTTGGTGACCGGTTAAGAGGGTTTCACTGTATCTTAAAACACATTGTATGTAAATAGTTGATAGCCTAGCTCTTCCAGAATGAACGCATTGATGCAAAAATCCTGAGCATTTTTCTGCAGCACCACTTTCGAGGGCATATAAGGGCGCCTTTCTTTCGCTGGCTCTAAGTGTCCTTGTTTTCACACCATATAGAAATACGGGAAAATCAATTGTATGAAAACGACACTAGTTTTGCCGACGGTTCAATTGGCAGTTCTCTTTTATTGTCAGTTAGTAGGTATAGTGTGTGAGATCTGCATTATTTTCTTAACCAAGGACAACATTGGATGATGCTTGACATCTACATATCAATCATTGTCTGAGCATAGCAAAGTCCTGTTTTATCTCGACAAATTTGCATTTTTATCTGTAAATTTATTTGTGTGTTCTGTATCCGATCAATCCTTTCAAGATGGTAGCCGTGTTTGATGGTTCCTTTTTAATCTGCTAAAGCACATGTTACGAGCTGTCAAGTCAGAGTAATTAAATTACGCGAAGTCTACTGTTCACAGAACTACTAGCTAATATATCATCTGATTAAATAATAAGCTATAAGAATAATTACGTGAGATTCTTGAAAGCCACTGCGGCTGCTTCTTGACACACAGGTAGTAGACAGGGGCGCCAGTCAGAGTGATGAGGACTCCGGCCCCCACCTCCATGGGGGCTTCAACACTGGGAACTACCAGTAGGGCTAGACATGCCGCCACAAAGATAATGGGCACTATCAGGGGAACCTGGAAATTATAAAACATGCTTTCAATTTTCAATAAACCAGTATGTGTATAAGGCATATGGAATGTGCAATAAGGAAAAAATGGAGCCTTTTTTGCTCACCAAATTAAAATAAATAGCCACAAACATATAATAAATTTATTTTACGTTTTTGAATTTTATATTTCAAATGTGTATGGAATAATATGGCTCAACTACTCTCTCAATCCGGCCCACCATGCAGTAGGCGGGCAGACACATCCGCTGCAAGTCTCGACAAACCTCACTCACCAGTTAAGTCACCTAACGTGGCAAACCACTTAGGGTGACTATGGCATAGGTGTTGGTTATCCAACAAATGGTTTCCGGGGCAGCGGTACGCACATCCGCCTAGCAAATTGAGACGTTGAGGATAACAATAATTGTGTAAAAATCTTTTTGTGAATGGTTTGACAAACATAATTAACCAAACCAATCATTCTGTTTAGTTGGTGTATTCGAGGTAAGAAAAACATTTATTTTGTAATCATACAGTGATACAAAATCTCAAATCAACGTCAAATAATAAATTATTGTGCCTTCACCATAAACTAGAGTTGTGCAAGTTGTCTCTAAGAAAACTATTGTTTTTTAATTAATTTCTTCCTTTGTTAAAACTGCATAAAAGGTTAAAATATTAAAAACCAACCTTAATAGGCCTCGGCAGTTCAGGTCTCTTGTAACGCAGCCAGAGCACAGCGGCCGCACTCAGCGTGGTGAAGAACGTCTCCACGATAGTGCAATAAGTGATTAGTGTGAAAATATCGCCACTTATGAGCATGATAAGGGACATCAACATCTGAAAGTAGGATGATAGTTCTCAGGATTTTGATACAGATTTCCACAGAAATTTTTTTTTGTTTAATCAAACAATAATTGAAAAATGTGTTATAAACCAAAAAAAACTTCTTGTTTTTGTCAGTTCAGTTTTGGAAATTTCAAAAAACAAGTGGATAATTCTTCAATGGTTTTTCATTATCAGCTGGAGAAGTGATTTTCCTTTATTTATCTTTAACAAATACTACAAAGCTCATAAATTTGACATATACAGGATGTAATAGCACATAGCCGAAGGATTTTAACCAGCAATTTCTGAGTGTATTTGGAGTAAAAAAAGTAGACGTCATTTAGCTGTTCAATAATATCTTTTGTACTAATAAAAAAATTTCAATCACATGCCGCCATTCACCACACTCCTACGGGTGTCCTACAGATCGTAGTTTATCTCTGTTTTATTAATGAGGTCGGAACGAAATCCAAAGTATTTTGAATGTTCCATATATTTCTTATTTTTGAAGGTGTCGTAAAAACAAATACCATTTATGAAAACTAGATAAAATTACCTTTTAGATTTGTGTAATTGAAATACACTTTAGTTTTCAAAAACTGCCATATTTTAAGATTCAAACCCGGGAAAAAATGAAAAAAAATTTTCTCCCACAACATTTTTGACCAAAATGTAGAGAAATTTAAATAAATACAAAATTTAAAAAACACAGTCCTTTTATGTAATAAATTTGGAAGGAAACTATCACCTCACTTTTTCATCGTGTATACAATAAAAAAATAATAAAAAATTTCAAAGTTTTTTTTATTGCCAAAAAAATAACTTAGAAATAATACTGAAATTTAAAACAGATTTCTTGCATCTCTAAAGACGTTAATTTTTTTGATACGTTTACGAACACATTTATTAGATTGTAATATTATAAAAAATTATCACTTTTAAGAAATTCTCTTAAAATAAAGATCTTAAAATGAAAATTTTATCTTTTATAAGTAACCTATAAAACAATATTCTGACAGTTCAACTTTGAAAGTACGGCGTTTGTACAATAACTTGATTAAACTGATGTAAACCACACAAATAACATGGTAAATATATCAATTATGTGAACAGAAGAGTAAATTCGTCACTACAATAGAAATTATTAAGTAAAATCACAAAATTTTCGATATCCCGCCATAAAACACACCGAGCTGTTTTGTCATCGCGGGCTGTCGCGGGCCGAAGAACTAATGCATAGGCGTGCCAATAATGCCCCTTGCGGAGAAAAATTAAAACAACATTGTTTCCTAGTAAATTAAAACCATATACAACGTTGTCAAATCTTCAATGCGTTTTAACAGCGTGACCACGTAAGAAACGTTATTGGTAATAAAACGTGTTTTAGTGTATAGGGGGTCTATTTATGTTATTGCAGTAACACAGTTAACTCGTTGAGGGCCAGGCTTTTTCCAGAAAAACACGGAAATTTCACGATCTTCAATTGAATGTTTTGTGGATTAAATTTAACCTATCGTATATTTTATTGACTGAAACACATTCCTAGAACAATAAACTATTTACCAAAAATAATATTACTTGCATAATTACGTAAATTGATAGGTTTTATGATGTTTTATTCGAGGTACACGCATGTCACGCATCGGCAATGTGACGCGGCCGCCAAAATGACAGTTGGAGATGCCCACAGACAAAAAAATTATTTTAAAATATTTTGTGGCTACAGGGTGAATGAAGTCTTTACCCATACCATAGGGAATGTTGGCGCCAGCGATTCTGACACTTCCTTTACAGATTTTGTACATAGAAGGGTCCAAAATAGTAGAAACAACATTTTTTTTTTCGCGCATGCGCAGAATTATTTTACATCCCGCGCTACGGAAAATTTAATATAAATTATTCGAAGTGACTTGTCTCATTGCGGTTTTCTCTATGGTAAAGTACGATAATAGAGCAAGCGTTTCTGACATTGTTCTTCATACACTTTCTGTATACATAAGGGTCAAAATTGCATTTCAAAATGCCGCGCCACCTCGCGGACACCGGTGTCCGAACGGCCCACAACGAGTTAATCGGTCGCGCTGTGGTTTTTTTTTAGTAAGGCTGTTATTGTTTATAAAAAAAAACTGACATGTTTCGTGAGCGATGCTCACTTCCTCAGGGTTTATTTAAAAGTGAGCATCGCTCACAAAACAAGTCAGTTTTTTATAAACAATAAATGTGGTTAAAACACAGAAATCAATCAATTTTGCAATATGACAGCTACATTTTTTACTCCAAATATTTCCAGGAATTTCTGGTGAAAATCCTTTGTGTATGTGCTGTTACACCCTTTATGCACATAGTCACAATTGAAATTATTTTGAACAGGAAACAAAATAAGTCAAAAATACAAGGGACTCGCTTCAATAAGTTTTGTCCTAGATTTTCCCACGCACATTTTTTTCGGACCCTTGAAAAACTTAATAAGATAGTTACATACTGAATTGAATTATAAATTGAATATTGATGTAATGGTACCAGGAACACAAGAGAAGGCAGTGGGCTCAGACACTTGATGTTGAGGTGACTCAGCAGAGTGGGCATGTGGCCGTTCCTGGCTCCGGCGAAGCACATGCGTGAGGAGGTCATGATGTGCACGCTGAGACCGCCCAGCGCCGCAATGGCCACCAGAGTGGGCATGGCCCAGGCCATCCAGCCCAGCGCCCTCTCTGCAAACATCTGCAAAATACAAAATACATTGAATTTCGGTTTCTTCTTTCCAATTCTGGAAATAATGACAACTATGGAAATGGAAAAGGTAAGAGATATACAGGATGGTAATAAGTAAGAGATTTCTATCATTTTTTAAGTGGGTATAATAAGGAACTCCAGTCCAATTGTGTTTTTTTTTTTTTTAATGAATATGACCTTCTAACTTAAATAACTACATATTTAGAGTTAGTTTTAATTTAGTTAAAATAATTGTCAAAGTTTTAATTTTTCAAGATCCCCGAAAACCACCGTAGTATGGTGATTCAAGTGATGTCATCACTCACCAAAAGTTTATTTTTATTTTTAACAGGTGTTGTCATTTTGTACGACAGTTAGTTTATATGGAAAAAACTACGAAATTATTCAATAAGTAAAAACATTATTTATATTATTTAATCATTATTTATTTTACGCACCAGATTTAAATGTCCAGGTTAAATTTTCCCCAAAAAAAATAAAAAAGGAAAAAAAGAAGGAAAAACTAAACCCTTTCACACACTTCCCCAAATGATCATCTAGTCAACCCACGCTATGCAATTGCACTATATAAGTATTATAAATACAAAACAATACAAGAACAACATGTCAACCTACTAGAGACCAAATGGGAATATAATTCACCGACTCCAGATATTTTCATATCAGAGGGTTCGGCTCTGTGGCATTTCTAATTGAACCTATAAATCCTACCGATCCCTCAATATAAATATTTAAAAAATCCTTTGTAATCCTACATGTATTTAAAATGACTGATTTTTGCATTTTTATAAACAAATTCTTTGACAAATCTAATATGCTTAAATTTTGAATCAGATTCCTAGGTATTATGCCAGTGGCCGAAATAACAAATGGCAATATTTTTATAGTCCGAGAATGCCAAATTCTTTTAATCTCATTTCCTAAATCTGTGTATTTTCTTATTTTTTCAGAAATAGTTTTTTGAATATTACAGGAATTTGGAATAGTTACATCAATGATATAAGTTATTTTTTTAATTTTGTCATGTAAAACTATATCAGGTCTATTATGACTAATTGTTCTGTCTGTTAGTATAGTTTTATCATAATATATTTTATAAAATTCATTTTCTAAAAATGAATTTGGTTCATATTCATAATATGGTACTATATTACGGCAGTCAATCAAGTTATGTTTAATTACCAAACTTTGGTGAATTATTTTTAAAACGCTAATATAGAACATCTAATATAGCGCTAATATAGAACATCCCGATATAATATGTTCTATAGTTTCGGGAAAAGCCAAACATTTTCTACATAAATCATCAATTTGATTTATATCTTTCATTATATGCTTTCTATAATTTTTAGTATTAATGACTCTATCTTGAATGGCAAGCATAAATCCTTCTATTTCTGCGCTCAACTCTCCAATACTCAACCATTTGTTTGACGAAAGTTTGTCAACATACGTTTGGTTGAGATAATTGAAGTGTTTTGCGTGAATAATTTTATTTGACCAGGAATCTAATAATTCCTGGTTAGTATTTATAAGAATGTTGGCATTCTCGTCATATAAATTTGAAGGTGTAATATTTCTATCTGCCTTGCAAATTATTTTGTGCATTTCTGAGCTATTAGCTTTCCTATGGAAAAAATTTCTAAGCATTTCTACCTGATTGTGTTTCAAAGATGTTATTTTGACTACACCTCTACCTCCTAAATTTCTAGGTAAATTAATTCGTTCTATAGCTGAATTTGGATGATGGCAATTAAATTTTGTTAACGTAGTTCTAATTAATCGTTCTAAACTATCTAAATCTGTATTGGACCATTTAATTATGCCAAATGAGTACGTTAGTAGAGGTATTGCCCAAGTATTTATTGCTTTTACTAAATTTTTAGCAGATAGATTGCATTTTAAAATTTTTCTGATCCTAGTTTGAAATTTAATCCTAATATCATTTTTAATACTAGTGTGATCTAATCTATTCGATTGCGGGTATCCTAAATATTTATAAACCTCATCCCCTTTCATACTTTGAATTTTGAACTTTCTAAATATACCCTCGTCTCCATCTACAATTTTGCCTTTCTCTATATGGATAGTTTTACATTTATCTAAACCAAAAGTCATTTTAATATCATCTGAAAAAATTTTAACTACCTTAATCATTTTCTCTAAATTTGATTCAGAATTTGAAAATAATTTTATATCATCCATATATAATAGATGTGAAACTATACTACTCTCTCTTGTATTACCCTTAATTTTTATTCCAAACTTGCTTTTAATTAACATTTTAGAAAGGGGATTCAATGCTAAGCAAAACCAAAGAGGGCTCAATGAGTCTCCTTGAAAAATCCCTCTTTTTATTGAAATGCCCGGTACTACTATTTTCTTACCTTTTAAATTAACTAGCAAATCTGTATTCCAAAAGGACATAATATTTTTCATAATGTTATATTATTATTTTTTTCAATATTATTACGGGAGAGTGGTATAAAAATTGTTTGATATTATTATTTTTTTAGCTTCACGAATCGCAATCAATATCGCACATACAGAGCCGAATCAGTTGTTCGACTTCCGCCATTTTGGATTTCGTAGTTCGGAGGATTGGCCGTGGAAATTGCATTACGAATTTTTTGTCTAGTTTAAAGTTTTTGAATATTTTAAATAATAGAGATAAACTAATAGAGATAGGTACCTCATTTTTGATACTGAATTATTTAGGCTTAAATAAATTTTCAATAAACACAACAACTAAATCTCTATAAACAGTATGTAAATAAACAAATAACAAGAAATGTTGTTAATACCGATAGCTTGTGTCATACATTTCAATACAATGACTGGAAAATTATAGTGAGCAGTGACGTCCCCACTAAACATTCAATAATACCAACTGAACAGTGTGTTTTATAGACACAATTAAATATGGGCTTCTTAATAATTTTTTTGAAACTCTATGTTTAATATTATTTAATAAAACTTATATAATCAGCGTTTATTGGTCTATAAGTCTATATGAACATATTTTTTAAAGCCATAATATTTTTCACTGGAGTTCCTTATTGGTGACACGATGAAATTATAATTGTTATACTTACAAACAGTTTCTAGACAAGTAGTTTTTTCTTTGATGCATTTAAATGATAATGTTATTCGGCGGTAAAGCCTCTCTGCACACCCCTTCGGGATACTTAGTTATGCATTCTGTAAGTAGGTATAATGTTTTTCTCTAAACTGCATATTGAATATAAGTTTGCCGGGGGGGCTACTGTCAGGAAATCAACTCGTGGAACCGGTGTAACCAGTGGCGGTTTTCTTTAAAGAGCTTTTGTTCAGTGAACTCCCATAAAAAAGATAAGAAAAGAAGACAAACTTGTATTATGACACTTTATTATCAAATAATTCCGATTGGTTAACATTGGTTACCACAGCTAGTGTCGGTGAAATGAGAACTCCATCATGGAATCAGTATGCATCAATACATTATTTATCAGTGGACATAAAGGGTGCTTAGCTTAGCTTAGCTGTAGCGGATTGGGTGAGAACTCATTGAGGGCCAAATAGGCAACATTCGCCTCTACATTGACACAAGTGGGCAAAAGAGAAGCAACTTACCACAGCTATGGCAGGTGAGGCTAGAACTCCTTGGGGGCCGAGTACGGCCAGGTAGGCCACATTGGCCAACACGTAGATGGTGGTCACAAGGGGCAGGGAGATGTAGATGGCTCTAGGCAAGTTGACGAAGGGGTTCCGCAATTCTTCTGTCATGAAATTCAAGTAGTTCCTGGAAAACAAAAAATTAAAGTATTAAGAGTGGAAAACAAGAAATTAAATTACATCTTATCTGAATTACGGTCAAACTTGGTGACATCACAAAAATTGTGAGTAGAAATACTTTACCCAGTGATTCCTGACATTGTTTGGAGTGAAAACGTACACATTGATTTTGATTTGTTCCACCATACATAATTGTAAAAAAAGTTAATTAAATTGCGCTTTTTGCAGATGTAAAAAAAATAGTTTTTTTTGTTGTAAATTTAAGGTTAGCCACGCCATCTGAAAATGTCATCGCAGGTCAATAAAATATTGTGTTTTGTCTCACATAGTACCTATAGGATCAATTATCAAAACTGTAGGGATTTTGAAATTTTACAAACACTACTGTGCATTTCCAACGAAAAGAAAAAGAATAAAAAAATTCCACAAGCACAATTCTTCTATGTGGGAAGGGTATATGAGTCGTTCAATCTCTATCCGCTATATCAACTTTCACTGATTCGGAGAAAACCGCAAAAAACTGTCACATCTCTAGCATAAATAGAAAATTGCATTTTTTATTTTTATAAATATAATGAATTGGAGTAATATGCATTAGAAAAGTATCCATTTTTCAATGTATGTCTAGAAATATTAAAGTAATTTGATGAGTCTAGTTTTTGCACTGATAATTCGTGGTGGAATTCCATTGTATTAGAATTTGAAATTAAAACACTTTTGTACTTTCTTCCACTAATTTATATTTCACCAGGACCGGTTTCATCCTATTACGGACATTTTCAGACTGGTCTGAATTTTCTGACCAGTCTGAAAATGTCCGTAATAGGATGAAACCGGTCCTGGTGAAATATAAATTAGTGGAAGAAAGTACAAAAGTGTTTTAATTTCAAATTCTAAAGTAATTTGGATAATTAAAATGGATATAGCGGATTTTGATACTCACTTCGTGATTTATATGGAATATAGAGGCTTTTGAAACTCAACTGACCTGAGGGGCTTGTTTCTACACCAGCCATCTTGATAACTGCTCATGATTTGTTGAATTCCAATATAGCGGGTTTTGATAGTAACTTCTTGAATGATATAGCGGGTTTTGTTTCTCACTCGCAATTTTAACATGGTTTTTGTCGTGATAAGGGAGGTTTTGAAACCCAATTTTAGGTTAGTCTTATTACTCGCAAAAATATGAATAAGATGTCATACTCAGATCATTTTGTCAAAAAATCGGATATAGTGGGTATTGAAATTATACGACTCATATGTACCATACATTTTGTTAATAAATTTATTAATAAAAATAACGGAAAGGTGTGGATATCACGCGGTAGCTTGCATTACTCAAATCATGAAGGCTGTGTGTAATTTTGTAATTTGTGTATAAATTGTGCGTTGAATATTTGAAACAGACTTTTTAATATCATCTTCCACCGATTATTGTGGCCAAATTTAACGAATAAATGTGCAAACGAGTTCCCTGCAAAAAATATATTTTATATTTGTAAAAAGCATTAACTTAGTGGCTCCCCATAATTTACAATAAACACACATATAAATTTGTTGTAGGACACTTTTATTTTATAAACACTCTACCGGTTTCGGAAGCACCCTTCCTTCGTCAGGAGAATATTATAACAAATGTTATAATATTCTCCTGACGAAGGAAGGGTGCTTCCGAAACCGGTAGAGTGTTTATAAAATAAAAGTGGTCTACAACAAATTTATATGTGTGTTTATTGTAAAATATATTTTGATAAGAATTTTTTTGTATTTTTAATGTTTTGTTTTCTTACGGTAGGCACAGCTATTCAGCCTCTAGGGACTACACGCCACTGCGTATTAAGATTTATTAAAAATTTAAACATTGCCAGATCAATATTAATGCAAATTAACTTACCATCCCGAGTAAGAAAATATACCAGAGTAGAAAGCCAGAGACCATTTACTGACGTCATTGTGGGTGCCTTGCCAACCATCATGGAAATTCTCAGTGCCACCTATTGTGAAAAAATATAGTTACATATAATCATTTGCATATTAAAAGTAACTGCAGAACAACAGAAATGGCAAAAATGTATACATTGGATATAATTTTGAGAGGTTGCCATTCTGAATTTTTGAGGATAATTTTTAAGGTGAGAGACCTCTGTCATAACAAAAATAGATTAATAATTTATACTTTTAAGGAGGCATTCAGATAAGAGTAAAATATTCATCACAGGGAATGTTAAGTTGGCTCTTGGCCATTTACACAAGTGTGCCCTCAGTTTGAAGTTTGCATGCAGAGCATAAATAATGTTGCTTGCATTTTTTGCTAACATTTGGAGTGCCAAAATGACCAACATTCTTTCAACCCAAACGAAAATAAATTTAAAATTTCAAGTGATGAATGAAATCTGAAATTGAATATTACAACTGCTGTAGCCGCATTTTAGATTTTTTTTGCTGGTACTAAGGCTAGTAGTTACTATTGGCAAAATTGCTAGAATACAACTGAAGTATGTATGAACGATGAACACTTCTGTTAAATTCCTTACAAATTAAGAAGATGGAGAGCGAAAAATGCATTACATAAAAAAAAATTTGAGTACAGTTAATATGTGGTAAAAGCGAAACTTTATCAAAACAATCTCAAACTATGAAGAACCAAGGAGCCTTGACAAGTGAGGTCATAATCAAAGCGCAGTGAGCAGGCCAATGAGCGCAGACCTCGCGTCGTTTCCATTTTATATCTCAACCAATAGGAGCCTTGATAGGAGTATAATGTTTCGCAGATGCTGTACGCGTCATTTCAGTTTCATCCTAATTCCGAATCGCTAACATGGCTAAGGAAGTTTCACTTCAAAAATTCCTGTTCCGAATGAGGATTTGCAGTTGTAGAAAAAGATAAATTATTTAAAATACGCAAGTATATATGTATGTTTTCCTAATTGTATAATTTACTAACCTTTTGCCATCCAAACAATTCCAGCGATTATGATAACTACAAGAGCAGCTACTTTTGTAAACATGAAGACATTCTGCGCTTTGGTGGTTGCCCTTACGTCGTATCCATTCATGAATGTGAGGAAACCTGAAATATACACGAGTATTTTAATGTGATCCACTTATATGATTTAACCACTCGAGTGATAGCCACCCATAGTTGGATACAAATTGTAATTAGCTACCCACATTTGAATACAAACTGTGGTACAGCTACCCACAGCTGTAAGTAGACGATTTTTATGAATTAAAATGAATTTATTTTGAACTTTCAACATTTTTTATTTTATTTTGATGATCAATCACAAACAGTTTCATGCACTTTGGCACAAGTTTTAACAATTATATTTGGTATCTGGAAACTTATAGTACAGTCGTGTCGAGGTAGAAAACTTGGTTTTTAAATTGCTATGTCAATCCAAATGAGATTTTGTAAGGAATTATGTTATATTATCTGGTCAATATTATTAATAATTTATAATACAAAAAAAATAAAATCTGCTCATATATCTACCCTATCCATGGTTAATATATTTTATGGTTCCATGCCAACTCAGAATGAAACCAACTCAGAAACACCTCAGAAAGGTCATTAAAAGCTATGATAAAATAATTTTAAAAGGAGGCGTCTACTAATATCTACAGGAATTCCAAAAACTGAACAAATTGGACTAATATCTATGAGAAAAAAAGTGTTGACGAATATCTACAGCTCAAACGGCTGACTAATATCTATGAGAACCAAAGTGTTGACGAATATCTACAGCACTGGCAGAGGTTGGATTTGCAATTATGTATAGCATATTGGAATAACGTAATATTGCGTATGCAGTTTGAAAAACTTAATTTATGTATGTATGTATGTAAAAATCCCTAATATCGAACTATTGGACACTTTTAGCTGATTATTAAGGATTTGGGTTTTTGTTTTAACAGCTTTCTTTATTTCGAGTGCTTCTAAATTGTTTAGTCTGTTACCATGACCACTTCTACGTCAGTTAGGTTAGGTTAGGTTAGGTTGTGGTGCCGTGTATTTCGAAATAAATAAATATCTTTGTATTATGAACTCCATGTTTGTTCAATAAATTATTGTCCTCGTAAACAGCAAAACACGTAATATTATACAAAAAATTCATGTACGTACTTTAAACGTTTAAGCCTTTACGTAATTAGTGATTACGTAATTGAAGTAATTTATGCTTTTCCGTACAACCTCTTGCTCAGCTGCCCTCTGCAGTCATTAGTCCAACCTACGCTCCATAGATATTAGTCACCACTGGGACCGTCATAGATATTTGTCCGACCTTAGCTCTGTAGATATTTGTCCTCACTCTGAAGTTCATAGATATTATTCCAACATATGAGCTGTAGATATTCGTCCGACATACAGGCTGTAGATATTAGTATCTGGAGTCATTTTAAAATACCCGGTCACCCTAACCTAACTTAACCTATTTAACCATTTTTTTAAATTTTTTTATCATCACTCTTAATGACCTTTCTGAGGTGCTTCTGAGTTAGTTTCCTTCTGAGTTGTCCGGTCACCATATTTTATATACCTCAGAAATGTGTGGACATACGAAGGTCATCTTACACTCAAATTTGAAGAAATTAAATGTGATGACTTCATGAATTGTATTTGTGTAACTCGCGTAATGCCGTGTATTAATGCTAGCATAATATTATTGTTTATTATTACCAAGGTATTTACGGTTGAATCGGTCACCGTAATATTTATGATTCACATTAACCCGTCTGCTTGTTTAGGAACAAATACATCCCAAAACATGTAATCGCGTTATACTTTCATAAGACCAAAAACATCCCAAGCGACCTTACATTTTAAAAGCTATATATCTTTTTTCCTCTCATACAAACATATGTATTTTTCTTTTAACCATAAAGAGAATGAATTAATGCTTCGTATTGTCTTTGAAATATGAAAGCTATCTTAGTAATAATAATAATAATAAAACGTTTATTTGTTATAGAGAATACATCAGTACAAAGATATTTTACAATCTGCATAGATATTTTACAATCTCGATCCAAAGTGACGGTTTCAGAATTTTTTTCGGAATCTGAGACTTCCGAATTGTGAGGTGCAAATATATTGAACCAAGCAGACGGGTTAAATCTTGTAGGTACAAAATTTATTACCTATTTACATAATAATTTTATAATATAAATCACACATACTGATGGAATACAATTATTCTAAAGTAAATATATTGTTAACTGATACTTTTCCCTGGAAATTAAACCACAAAAATTATCGCAAAATTTGATTTAAAAAAAATATATATATTTTGAAGAATGAGAAACATTCCTGGATTACGAATAACTTGAAGATATTTGAAAATCTCCTGCTACCACCACAGTAAGCGGAAAATGTGGCTTGTCAGCCGAGGAATCGAATAGTGGATGCCTGGGTAAGACCCAAACGCAATGACAACTCAGCCACAGTCAATTTAATAAATCTGTCTTGTTATCATTGATATGTTCAGTCATCCCTATGTCATAAAGGTTTATGAAACGTAAATGAATAAATAAATATCAATAACTTTTGTTTTTCTCAAAATATTTCTTTCAGAAATGTTTTTGATGTTGTAACTCGTATTTTCTGAAGAAACATTTCTCCCTAAGTTTTTTCTGCTCATGTTTAGTCGAGGAATTAAAATTTAAATGTTATTAACAAGAGCAGCAAATGACAAGTTTTGACCCGCAGACTCATGAGAAATTTAAATATATATATCGACGGTCCCGAAGAACCATAATCTCGTTGAATTTAATGTTTCAAAGACCCAATCTTGTCTGATTACGTCTAAAAGGGATCGAAATGAAAATCTAGTCTCTTTCAACGGAAGCAATCTCCCGAACAAGCCCTCCATTGATATGCTTGGTGTAACCCTAAATGACCAGCTCAGGTATGGGGGCTCCATCGAAGCCAGAGTAAAGTTAGCCTCCCAGAAACTGGGCGTACTGTATAGGGCCCGCAGATACTTTAATAGTGCACAACTGCTAACCTTGTACAAATCACAAGTGCGCCCCACGGTTGAATTTGGCAGCCACCTCTGGTCTGGAGCTCCAAAATACCTGAAAAATACCCTCTTCTCTGTGCAGAAACGGGCTGTCCGTTTGATAGATTCTCCCATCTTAACAGACGGACTGCAATCTTTAGAGCACAGGCGTCGGGTGGGAATGCTATCCTTGTTCTACCGGTATTACAATGGAAGATGCTCCGAGGAACTAGCATCATTGATCCCTTCGGCACCGGTGCATAGTCGGGAAACACGCCAAACGCGTGCCCAACATTTGTACACGGTTGACATTTGTCACATGAGAACGGGTCGTTTCTTCGACTCGTTCTTATGTTCAACAGCTCAGCTGTGGAATGATTTGCCAGCCTCTGTGTTTCCTCCTTCCTACAACATAGGTCTCTTCAAGACCAATGTTCATTCCTTCCTCTCCTCAAAAAGACCCTCCACACAGCATCCCAGATGACATAGGCCCTGAGGGAAATTATTTTCCTCAAGGCCTCCTGTGTGGTGTTAATGTAAAAAAAAAAAAAAAAACCATGTCGGATCTGATAAAAATTGAAAATTGTCCTGTTGGCTTATTTTAACTTCCTAATGATCATTTAATGGTCTGTATTTTTGGAATTTTCAATGTAATGTAATGAAATACAAATATATTTCTTATATGCTATTGTCTTGATCTCAGAAATGTAACTTTAAAAAGCCCGACTGTTCTAAGGGACCATCGATATAAAATGTGAATCGTAAATTCATTAGAATTATACACCTTAAAATTATTTAGAATTATATAGGTCAAAATTAATTTCTAATTTTTCAACAATGTACGTAAAATTTGTCTGAAAAAAAACCTGAAATATATCAATAGATAAGTCCGTAATAAATAGACAAAGTGAGGGATTTTCGTCACAAAGCGCTCATGTTTATTTAATAATGAATTTATTTGAAAAGTAAAATTCTGAAAAGTTGGTTTCCTAGATAATTTATTGATTTATAACACCGTGTAATAATGTGATGTATTGTATATAATACAACATTTCATTAGAAAGAAAAAAAATCTGCACAACGACCAACGGTATAATTCTTCAAAATTTAAAAAGTAACTTTGCTAGATAAAATAACAATCTATATAACAATTTATATAGATTGTTATAACCTATATCTAAAATAACAATTTATGCTCTTTTGTACATGTGAGAGAGGTTTTAGGGTGGCACACCTGTTTCCGGCCATACAAGAGCGAGACAGGTGATCCCGCATATAAAAGGAGATGCAGGCCTCTCCTCACTCTCTTTTTCCTACCGCCAGCACCTTAGATAGGACGTATTTATAGCCATCATTACAATAAATATCCATATCGCCAATACGCGCATTTATTAATAAATAACCTCGCCTACACTCGAGTCTGTATTTAACAGTGGCGCAGCCTACGGTACACGATTCTGCACAATACGGCAGAAATATCGCGAAAAGAATCGACGCGCAAAAAAATTTGGCACAAAAATTTGGCAAAAATACGCGGTAACATTATTATTTCGGGTCGGTAAGAAAGGCCGGACCGAAATTATTCCAACACTTCACTGCAAGGAGTGAAGTGCAAGAAGACACTGGAGCCAGCCAGCTTTTCGGAAGGGGGAAGCACGGGAGGTCCAGCGTCAATCGGCATCTCTGAGGGTCAAGGATCGGAGATCCAGGTCGCAGGAGTGATCTGGGGTAGCCATCGGTGTTACTGTGTGACGGGTCTGGAAGGAGCCATCAATTCACAGGGTCAAGGAGCAGTTTCCGGAGCAGGGTCCAGGGAGCAGACGGCAGAAGAAGAAGCCTCATTGGGAAGTTTTTGTTTTTTCTGTTTTCTTTCTCTCTATTTGGGTACCTTCTGGGCATTGGGAACATGGAGTCTCGAGGATTGGAGTCCTTCAGTTTGCGTGACGGGAACTGGGAGAACTTCAAGGTCCGCCTCGGACAATTTCTCCTCGTGAATGATGAAAAGTTTGCATCGGATGATAAAAAAAGGGCTATTTTCCTGAATGCATTGAAAGATGATTGTTTTTCCTTATTGGTTAATTTGTGCATTCCTAAAAAGGTAACAGATATTAAGTTAGAAGATTTGATATCTAAACTTGATGAGTATTGTTGTTCAACGAAATGTTTTTTTGAAGAGAGATCTAAGTTTTACAGTGCTAAACAAAGAAATGACGAATCAATCCGTGAGTTTGCAGTGCGGTTAAAGTCTCTTTCTACTAATTGCAAATTTGGGAATAGTTTATCAGTAAATTTAAGGGATTTCTTTGTTTTGGGTTGTAAACCAGGAAAGGTAAGGGAAAAATTATTTCTCGAGGGTGAATTACACTCGTTCGAAAAATGTTTACAAGTCGCCGAGTGCATTGACCTCGTAGCTTCAACTCAAGCGCAGTCCCGAGTTGATAATACGGTTTACGCTAATGTACAGCTCAAGGCCGGTCGACTCTCTTTTAATAATTCGCGTGTGAAAGACAGAGACGTGAAGCGTTTCGGGCATAGCAACAGGGCACGGTCACAGTCGCCAGCGAACGCTGTGAAACAAAATTGTACCGTTTGTGGTCACAATAATCACATCGCGACGGAATGTAGATATAAAAATTATTTATGTAAAATTTGCAGTACGAAGGGTCATCTCGCAAAACAGTGCAAGCGTTCCTCAACACGTAAGAGTGTGAATACTTTGTTGTCGGACACAAAGTTGGGTGAAGTTAATAGTGTCGAACCATTTTTTATTGAAGTTTCACTAGACGGGATCAAGAGTAAATTCATGGTAGATTCTGGAGCATCTTGTTGCGTAATTTCCAAGGAGTGTTATTTCAGTAAATTCAGTAGAATCAAGCTAGTGCACGAAGACATTAGTCTACGGGGTTTTGACAATACGCTCGTGAAAGTGGTAGGTACAATTACGCCACAAGTGGAATTTAACGGTCAGTGTCACAATTTGAAATTTGTTGTTGTCACAAGTGCTTCGTTATCGATAGTGGGGCGTGATTTTATGAATCTTTTTAACGTCGGGATTAACGGAATCGTAAACAGTATAAAACAGAATACTTTGAAGCAGCGATTAGTAAAAAAATTCCCGGAAGTTTTTACGGATAAACTAGGAAAATTTAATAAGTACGAAGTGAATTTAACTTTAAAAGAGACCGCTATTCCGATATTTCGTAATCACAGAGTTATGCCGTTCGCTTTGAAAGAAAAAGTCGAAAGGGAGTTAGATAGTTTACTGTCAGACGGTATTATAGAACAAGTCCAGTTTAGTGAGTTTGCAAGTCCAATTGTTCCAGTAATTAAGAAAAACGGTAGTATTAGATTATGTGGTGATTATAAATCGACAGTGAATAATCAGTTATTAGTTGACAAATATCCATTACCTAGGATAGAGGAGCTATTAACGAAAGTAAATGGTGGGAAAGTTTTTGCAAAAATCGATCTTAAATCGGCGTATAGTCAATTTGTTTTAAAAAAGGAGTGTAGGCGTTTTACAACAATCAATACCCATTTAGGATTGTTTCAGTATAAGCGGTTAGTGTACGGGTTATCTCCCGCGCCAGCTATATTTGCAAAGGCAATGGCAAATTGTTTGTCAGGATTACAGAACATGACGTTTTATTTGGATGATATTATCGTGATAGGGGAAGACGAAGACGATTTAGAGAAAAACGTATGTGTCGTGTTAGAAAGGTTGAAACATTGTAATCTAACAGTGAATAGTGACAAGTGTGAATTCAATTTAAAAGTTATTGAGTTTTTAGGTTATAAAATAAGTGAACAAGGGATTCAACCGTGTGAACGGAATAAAGAAGCCATTTTAAATGCACCAGCACCTAGTGATTTAAATAATTTAAGAAGTTTATTAGGTATGATTAGTTATTATCGTAATTTTATTCCAAATATGGCAAATATATTGTCACCATTATACGAATTACTTAAAAAAGATGTTAAGTTTCAATGGGGTACGGAACAAGAAAATAGTTTTGCGATAATTAAAAGAATATTAACTTCGGATAGGATTTTAACGCATTTTGACGAAAATATACCTGTGAAACTTGTCACAGATGGTAGTTTTAATGGGGTAGCAGCAACATTACTTCATAGGTTTCAAAATGGCGTAGAAAGACCGATTGGGTTCGCAAGCAGAACTTTAACTAAAGCGGAAAAGAATTATTCTATTCTAGATATTGAAGCAACAGCAATTATTTTTGGAATTAAGAAGTTTTATCAATATTTGTACGGCAGAGAATTTATTTTAGCTGTGGATAATCAGCCGTTAGTGAGAATTTTAGGTGAAAATAAAGAAGTACCTAAGATTGCCGCGTCAAGGTTACAGAGATATGCTATTATGTTAGGTTCGTTTAATTTTAAAATTGAATATGTAAAATCGAAAAATAATTGTTCAGACTTTCTGAGCAGGTGTCCGATTGAAAAGGTTAGCTGTGAAGATGAGATAGAGTCTGATTACATTAATTATTTCGAGAATAATGGGTTTAATTTGTCTTTAGACGTGATAAAAAGCGAAACCGAAAAGGATGATGTGTTAGGTCAAGTAAAAAATTTTCTTATCGAAGGTTGGCCAGCATCAGTAAAAAAGGCACAAAGTGGTAACTTTATTAGAATTTTTTGGGAAAAAAGGTTAGAATTGTCTTTGATAAATGGGTGTGTTTTATATCAACATAGGGTTGTTGTACCTGAGTCTTTAAGACAAGAGGTTTTAAAGATGTTACATAGATCTCATTTAGGGGTTTTTAAGACTAAAGGTATTGCAAAAAGCTTTGTCTGGTGGCCAAAAATTAATCAAGATTTGGAGAAAATAACGGAAAATTGTAGAGATTGTTTAGAAATTAAACCAGAATCACAAAAGAGTTCTTTAGCAGTGTGGCCATATGAACCTGAAGTATGGTTCAGGGTACATATTGATCATGGTAGTTTGTATAACAAAAATTTTTTAGTGGTGGTAGACTCTTCTTCAAAGTGGATTGAGTGTCTGGAAGTAAACAGTCTGTCTTCAAAAGAAAATATCGAAATACTTCATAGATTATTTTCGCAATTTGGTTTTCCTGCAACTTTAGTTAGTGATAATGGTACGTGTTTTTGTTCTGAGGATTTTGAAAATTTTTATAAGAAAAATGGGATAGAACATATCACTAGTCCAGTCAATCACCCTAGTAGCAACGGGCAAGCTGAAGCTACAGTAAAGACTTGTAAAAATTTCCTTAAAAAAATTTGTAAACATAATGGATTTCCTTCAGATTATAAAGAAAAGTTAGGTAACTTTTTAGCAGACTATAGGAATACAGTTCACGCAACAACAGGATGTGAGCCATCTGTATTATTAATGGGTAGAAAAATTAGAACAGTATTTGACTCTCTGATTCCAAGGAAAATTGAGGATAGAACGGGTAGTTCAGGTTCTACTCGACGAAACAAAGTAATAAAAAAGGTTACTCAGAGCCAAAACAATCAGAAAAGACAATATAAGGGTAGAGTTAAATCAGGTTTTAATATAGGTCAGAAAGTAATGACTAGAGATTTCAGATCTCAGGGTAATAGGTTATGGGTCCCTGGGGTTATTGTGGATAAAAAAGGTAGTAAAATATATTTCATAAAAATTAACAAGTCTAATATGGTGTGGAAAAGACATTTAGACCAGTTAAAGGAATTACATGTTTCATGGCAGGAGGAAGATAACCAGGAATTCGCGTCTGACACGTTGGAATTGTCGACGGACGAATTAGATCTCTCCGGTATGTTACGTAATAGAAGTGTCTCTAATTCTGTTTCTCCATGTTTCAGGTCTAACCCATGGCAAGGAAGGCTTCGGCCCAGGTGACAGCACTTCGCAGTCGAAATGGACAGAAATGGACAGAAGGGATACAGAAAGAACAAAAACAAATGTTTTGTTAATTTTAAATGTAATGTGTTAATTTTAAATGTGAAATATGAAATATAAAATATATTGTATGAAATATGTAGCTATAGGTATCACTTATGTAGCCAGGATTCTCCCGTTTAAGTAGGGGAGGATGTGAGAGAGGTTTTAGGGTGGCACACCTGTTTCCGGCCATACAAGAGCGAGACAGGTGATCCCGCATATAAAAGGAGATGCAGGCCTCTCCTCACTCTCTTTTTCCTACCGCCAGCACCTTAGATAGGACGTATTTATAGCCATCATTACAATAAATATCCATATCGCCAATACGCGCATTTATTAATAAATAACCTCGCCTACACTCGAGTCTGTATTTAACAGTACAAAAGTTTAAAATGACTAATTTTCGATTGTGTCTGGTTATTTCACTTTAAATACTATATTTATAAATATTTAAACACATTTATCTGGTAAGACGGTACAATTTACGAAAATATAATTTTGCAAAAAGAAAAATAAGTTATTATGAAAATAGGGTGGCGAAAATTTTGCTCCGGCACACCAAGTGTTAAACATGTTATCATACTTACATATTGTTATAGCTGCTATCAATCGTTGCGCTAAATCTGGAACATCGCAGGACGGGAACATTGGCTGAAGTACGTAACTAGCAAATGTTAGCCCCATGATTGCATTTGTTGTTGGTCTGAACATTTAAGAAAAAAAAGCACATTTAAAATTACTCCATCCATTGAACAAATATTATTTTTAATAAAATATTGCAAATTATTTTCGCCTTTTGTACATCATTTTTTTTAAAGGGGCTGTATGTTTCCAAAGTAAAAACAAAAAACAAGGATTACTATTTTTTTAAAGAATGTTGGATAGGTTTTACTGTAGAATGATATTAATTGATTTTTGGAAACGGTACATATTACACAATACAGCAATACATTCGCAAAATACAATCGCTATGATTTTATGATACAACCAAATACAATTTCAGCGTATGCGTTATTAGGTAAGGACAAGCCATGAACCCTTCTCAGTTACGCAAAAGAAAAAGGTGTATGTATTCTGCAATCAAAAGCAAAAAAGCCGCTGGAAATTTCTCAATGGTCACATTCAGATATACTTTTCACCAGAATGCGACCATTGAAAATTTCCAGCTGCCTTTTTCCTTATGGCAGCAGTATTATCCTGTCTAAATAGACAACTTTTCAATGTTGACTCTGGAAAAGACCTTATAGTACTGTAACAAAAGAATCATTTTAAAGAGATTCTTGTTTATAGTGTTGTACTGTGTCGTAGTATCGTACGATAAGAACAGATGACGGGAGGATTTTCCAAACTATTTTTAACCAATTTGAATCACTATATCACTATCTGTGTGCATTCTTATGTGCACTTTTTAAAATGATTTGCCTGTAAGTAAATCTGGAAAATCGCAAAAAATGTACATGTTAGCAAAGATATACATATTAGCAAAGATACACATTTATCTCTAAATTTTAGGTGTGAAAACAGTTTTTATTAAAATGAAAAGAATAATAGCATCGTCAAAATCTAAAGGTTTAATCACAAACATTGAAATCATTAACAAACAATTATTCCAAAAATTCATCAAGAATTAAAAATTTATTGCTTTTTTACATCTTAATAATTATTCTTTTTCAGACAAATTTAAAGTTTTAACTCAAATTGGGCTAATCCATGAAAATAGACAACTCCAGAACATTTTTCGATGCTTTTGATGCTTGATGATTTTTCGATCCATCTCTATTGTATCCGAAGCTCGTTAGTAAAGATCTCTTAATTATGTACTGTCCTCCTTAGCAAATTGGTAATAATTGATTCAAAGAAACAGAGCAAATAAATACAGTGTTGAATCAGCATGCGAATGCCGTTATCTAGATAATACTCACACAAATATGATATTGGCATCCCACAAATATAGAAAGGCGGGGAAGGGGCCGAAGGCTTCATTGATATAATGGTAGTCGCCGCCACTGGCCGCCAGAGCAGTTCCTAGAATAATATTAAATTAAAATATAATATTGAATAATGCTAAAAATTCAGAGCTTCTTTGTCCAAAGGTAGAATTAATTACGCTTTGGTATACTTAGTATGTCTGTTTGTTTGGCTCTGGCTTTATGAATGTATGAGGTGTTTGCCTCTGTGACTTTTTTGAGATGATGAACCAGAATGTTTTCTTTATAGATTTTTTATAGACTTGGAACATCAAACTGTTCAAAAAAATTTGTTGTTAATGTCCTTATAATTATGGTCTTTATGATGCAATTCTGAGTTATCTTCAGTTGTTTTACATGTTTTGATGCTGCTGAGCCCCATCCTATTATTACGTATTCCAAGTGAGAGTGTCACAAAGCATAATATACTCTCTCTCCAGATCCCTAGTTGACAAAAGATTTCATAATTTTTTGAAGAAGTAGATGAGTTTTGTTAACTTTTTGAGGTTCGAATTTGAATTTGTGAATTTTAGAATTTGTGAATGTCAGTGAAGTTTGTTATCAATTTCGATTCCAAGATATTTAATACTTTTGGTTTGGATTATACGCGAGCAGGAACATCGAGGAAAATTGTTTTGAAATTTATGTAATTTGAGAGTACGCTCATTCATTAGTTGTCCCCCTTTGTTTTTTGAGATTGTGAGATATTTAGTTTTATTTACATTTAAAGTAAGGTGGTTTGCTTTTAACCAGTTTTGAAGTACAGCCATCCATCTCCTTGGAGCTGCTTGTCCAATCTTGTTCGTGAAATATAATAACAGTGTCATCTGCAAAGCTCATTATGTCTCCTTTAATGGGAAGATTCATAAGGTCATTTAAATAAATCAGAAATAGGATTGGTCCTAGTACGGTTTCCTGAGGGACACCGTACCTAATTGATAGTGTTTTGCTCTTTTTTTACCAATTTGTACAAATTGTTTTCTTGCAGTTCTAAGTAGGTTTAAATTTGCTTCGTTTATTCCTTTTTTTTTGTTCTAAATACAGTATTTCATAGTCAATTGTATCGAAAGCTTTTTGAAGATAATGGAAACTGTTAATCATTTTTTGCCTTCATCAAGTTTTCTTACAATTGTGTTTGTTACATTAGCTATAGCATCATCAGTAAACCTTACTGCGTCAATGATAATGTTTAATAAATGTAAGTACTATATTTATTAATGTTGTATGTAAGTACTATATTTATTTTCTATGCAATATCTAAACTAAAAAAAAAACTCATTATTTTAAAGCATCTTGTATGCAAGAGCTCTAAAATTTATCATGAGTGCCTGCGGTGTTTACCGGATAAGTCCAGTAATGTAATAAATATGAGTGTCCATTCGAAGGGTTAAGAATAAATTCTGAAACAATTGGTAAGGTCATTATGTATTTCTAATTCTGTCTTAACATTCCTAGAATAAAATCATGCATCATATTTGCATTATTCAACAAGCTTGATTAACAATTAATGCTGGTCAAGGACCATGCAAATTGATACAAATAAACTTTAATTTAAAAGAGCGACTAATAAAACCTTATTATTTACATATAATATAAGAAAGAAAGACTTTAGAAATGATTAGTCCAACATTAGTTTTATTTTTGCCGATTGGAGAGAAAATGAGTCACCAATAATTTACGACCTTTCGGAAGATATGAATTATCTGTAAAAAAATTTCTATGTATATATGAAATAGTTTGATCATAGCTTAATTTCACACTAAGTAAGACCTTATTTTGGAAATACTATCGGTTTATGACTTCAGTGGTTTAATACTGCCAATTAAATCAAGTGCTCCGTTTCAAACACTTTATGAATCATATTATTTAAAAAACATATATATTTATTTATTTTTTCCTCATACTTTTATGACATAAGTATAAAATACATTTGTATAAAATGTAAAACAAAACTAAATAATGTGAACCCACTAAAGCAGTGTCTAAATGTGGGTAGTATAATTAAAAAAGAGCATTTTAAAAGGTTTTATATATATATATTTCTTTTTAGTTATAATAATATACTAGTTCTAAGTAGAGTTAAAGAAAGCTAAATTAAAATACAAAATTATGTGAATTTATATTTATAACTATAATATCAGTGTTCCTTCCTTGTTGACTGATTATGGACGATACACAGATATCTAGTTTGGTCTCAACAAAAGAAGCACTCAATCAGTATAATGCAGCATGTGACTTAAGAGCTCGGGTTTAAGTGGATTATTAGTGATCTCCCTACATCTGGACATTATGTATGTGGCTTAGAGAAATTTCAATAGCACAATAGTCTAATAACCTAATAGTGGAGAATGTTAAGGAGTAAGGAAAAGAAGAAAAGAGAAATTGAGAAAGCTCGACTATTCAGATGATATACAGAAAAAAATTTCTAATCATAATCTTAATATGTAAAATGAATGTTTCTTTGTTTGTTTGTCCCTTACACTTTCCTAAACTTTTCATGGAATTGCGATGAAACTTTGGGGATTTGATGTGCGCATGCCCTGGATGGTTTCTATACATAATAGTGAGCTCTGGCATTACAATTTTTTTTCCTATACTATTCATCCTATGAAACATGAAACTGGCATCATGAAACTTGTATTAAAATTTTGCAATAGGTGGCATGCAAGTTTTTTGAAAAATGGGCATATTTCATACAGTTTAGCAGTGGGGAGTGGAGGGAAGGGGGAGCGGAAGGGAAACTCCAAAAATGTTTTATTTTAATTTGTGAAGTTCAGGCACAAATAATAAAATGTTATCATTATCTAAAAAAATTAATTTGTCACATTGTACAATAAAACCAAATTTGGAAAGAGATTCTCAATAGGAGATTTTGCACTTCAAAGCATTTTTTTTGGGCATGATACTTTATTTGGGAGGCAGGAATGGATACCGTCGCCCCGGAGACCTTTATTGGATAACCAACACCTCTGACGTAGGTCACCCCAAGTGATTCGCTATGTTTGATGATTTAGCAGGGGTGCCCGGGTTCATGGGGTGAGGTTTGTCTAGGTGAGGTGTTGGAGGCAAATGACCAGGACACACTGAACCCCAGATTCCTACCACCCCTTAAACCCTTTTCCTTCCCAGAACTCTCCTCTCTTTCCTTTCCTTAAAAAACCCTCCCACACAGCATCCCCAAAGATGACATAGGCCCTGAGGGAAATTATTTTCCTCAGGGCCTCCTGTGTGGAGCTCATGTAAAAAAAAAACGAGTGTGCTTTAGACCACACGACTGAATTAAAACTTCTTTAGCTCCATCTGTATGACAGGAAGAGAGAAAGAAAATGTGCGCGCGCACTGCTCCCTCTTGCTCCTACAGTATGATAAAGACAATGGGCCTGCACTGTGTCTTACATATACGAAACTTAACTGGCTATGAGAGAAGGAAAGAAAATGTGTGCTCGCACCTCCCTCTCTTGCCCCTACAGTAATATACGACACGTAATTCTCTCTCTTTCTATTTTCACTAACTTGTATCTCCCATTCAACCACTGTTCGCCTCACTTTTCGTAACGCTCTCATCACGCATTCACCAGCTTACTCCCCAAGTCAAGCGTACATAAAGAAGTTTTACTTAAAAAAAATTAATCTTTTCTAAGGTTATAAAAATACTCATCAAAATGGTACTCAATTACAGCAAAGGCCGAGGTGTGTTCAACTCGCAGTACTGAATTAAATCTTTATAATATTTAGGTCATCAAAATTTCAAACGCCTTAATGTTATTTTAATTGCTATTTAATTGGCAGTAATGAATATAAATACAACATCTAATCTGAAACATGGATGATTTACAACATTATAATTTGTGATACATTAATGCTTTAAGGGGTCAATGCTGCAAAATCTACGCGGAGATAAACTCTGACACTGGGAGATCAATTATTGCTCCAAAGGTTATCCCATTTAAGACTCAGAGATCAGTTGGAGGTTAGAGTTATGCCATCGGATAAATTAATGCATTTTCTGCAGTGAACAAGGACACCAGTGGTAGTGGTACACAGGACACATACTAAATCACCATAATACAATTTGAATAGCATTTACACACCCATTATTGCCATCCAGCACATAAATAAACAGTAAAAGACTTAAATTTATCAGCTGAATTACATTGAAAACTTAGAGAAAAATCTAGATGTGCAGAATTTGCCCGCAAAATGATATTTAGAAAACAATTTAAAATACGTATAATAATATTAATAGAACATTTTCTACAGATGCATTATACAAAGAATCTAAACTATTCAGTCTCCGTAAACTATTTATACTGCAAACATTGAAATGTATCTAAACAAAAACAAATTGGAAAAAAATGATAACAGAATCAACATTATAAATAATAATGTATTTTACACCCCCCAAACGAACATCAAACAAATGCAAACTCACAGCCATTTTATAGGAACTCATACTTTCAATCTTTTACCGAAAAAAATTTAAGTGTTTACTAAACTACCTCAATACTTAAGAGGAAATACTAGCTGCGCTTTTCTATACAAACGTATTCCCCGTTTATCTCTCTGGATTTTGACCCTAGAGCAAAATTTTTTTTTACATAATATAGATATTGACCACTAGCGTGTCGGTACGTTTTGTTTTTTTTGATAATTTACTTCTCATAGAAGTTACGACCTTCCAAAAATGAATAAAATTGCCTAATTTAAACGCCGTCAAAAAACGTTCAGTATACAAACTAAACAATGTATTTTGAAAAAAAGCAAAACGTACCGACATAGAATATTTTCTTTTAATACAGTTAGTGAAAAAAAATTTTTAAATCCGTCCAGTTTTGGAGAAGAAAAATGGGGAATACAAAACATCGATTTCGAAGATTTTATTTAGGTATTTTCGGCACGACGTGCAGGTGTCCCTTTCGCTCATTTCTCCTGAGGGGGGCCGGGGAACGTGGGTTTTGACAAATACATACATATAATGCGAAGTAGTGATGTAAAGAATTTTATCGGTAGACTAGTGTTGTCCTTGCCCGAGTAATCGATATTTTTTATTCGTTTTTTTTCTGTTTAGTGACTCATCGCGGTATACCAATACTGACCGAGCTTTCATACTAAAATTGTGCAAAATTAAATTTTTTTATGTCAAGTACTATAATAAATTTTCAATTTGGGAGGCGTTTTAGGTACCATCGCCCCGGGAACCATTTATTGGATAACCAACACCCCCGCCACTTGGTCACCGCAAGTGGTCCTCTATGTTTGGTGACAGAGCCTGGGTTCCCGGGTTCACGGATGAGGTCTGCATGGGTTTTGGTGGCGGATAATTTTGTCCACTTACTGCGTGGCGGGCCGGATTGGGAGAAACTGGAAGAGGAAGATCTTTTGATCTCTACAGCTGGACTCTCCACCATCATTTCATACTTTTACCTACCTTTTCCCTACCCAAAACTTCCTTTCCTTCCTTATCCTAAAAATACCCTCCACACAGCTTCTCCAATGATGTCCAACAACTTCTCCAACAAAGTCCCTGAGCGATTATTTTTCCTCGGTGCCTCCAATGTGAGGTTTATGTTTTTAAAAAAAATCTGTTTCAAATTTTTAGTTGAGAGTCGCTTACATTGCCTTCAGTGATTAATTGAAATTTTTTGTTTGTAAACACTTTATTGTACAAAATTTTTTACCACTATACAATGAATTTTAAACAATTTATGATTTAGATCTTTCTCTCGCCGGTAAATTTCTTGATATGCGACCGTCAATTGTTTCTGGTAAAAGGCATTGGTGGTAGAAGTTTTTCTAACAGTGGTTCAATTTTTTGCCAGATTGAATCGTCCCTTTCAATTTTTTCATACGGCAAACCTTTAGGACTCCACACGACAAAATAACAGTATTTACGACGAGTAATGTGTAACTGGCCTTGTACTTGGTAGAAGTAATTGTGATTCCGTTTTAATGTTGAAGCATTGTCTTCAATTTTACAGTTATCAATTTTTTTTGTTCAAATCCTTCTTCTGGTGACATATTTACTATACTATATGGGCATTTCACTTCAATTATAGAATCCTTGCCAAAAAGGCCATCCGGACTTGCCGCTAAAAAGTTTTTGTTTTCATCGATAAATAGTCCACAGGCGAATACCTCTAATTTTGTTTCTTTTGTAAATTGCTCAATTGCTTGGTTTTCATTTTCTTTCCCATAATTTGTGGCCATATTTCCTTTAAATGGCGAGTACAGTAGCGAGTTTAATACTCTCGCAACTGAAGTTTTTGGCCGTAGCTTACATATTTTTGTCCAAAGTTAGAAGCTGTAAGCCGCTTACGCCTTTCAATTGTCCACAAATTATTATTGCTTTGGCCCACCGTATTCCTTTCGAGTTCATCCTTATTCGATGGAGATAATTCTTTGAAAAATTCCTCTTTATCGTTTCAAATAATTCAGCTGGCATATCTGGATCTAATTCCAATTGACCATAATTTTCATCAGGCCCTGCAACTTTTTTTCTCTTTTCTGTCGTGTTTTCGTAATACCTTAGTTTTATTTTTCGACACCTCTGTATTGTCTCCTTCGAACGTCGTTTTCTTTCAATAAAATGCTTCGTGTAGTTGCCAGGACTGTGGCCTTGGATTTTTTTTGTATTCGTGAATGGGTTGTCATTTCACTATTCCACGAAGTTACTGCTCAAGAAGCTCAACTGCTGAAGTTATCCCATTTTTGTAAAATTTGCTCTTTTTCCGCCTATAAATTTGGCTATAACGTTGTTGAATTGCTCCACAGTGTTATTTGTCACGTTAATAATAAGACTTTCTGCATTTGCTATTAGAGACGACAATAATTGTTGAATATCAGTCCTGTTCCACAATCTTGAAGATCGCTTACTAAATTTGGATCATTAGTATACTTCTCCGACTTGCAATAGTATGACGAACATTTTGTATGATCACCAAAAACATGGTTTGCGGCATTTTTTTGTCCATTTTCAGATTTTTTACTTTATCACTTTGTGCCGTGTTTTCTTGCTCTTTTCTGTAATTTACTGCTCAAACTATAGCTTTTCTCATACGTAAAACGTTTGCTTCAACCTTTTTCCTTATGTGAACTGGTACAAAGCCTTTAGCGTTGTTGGTTTTTTTTCTAAGTGCTTTTATTTTATTGCAAAAATTGCGAAGTAAGTGATTTTTGCACTTTTTTTTGTACTATGAAGTTGGGCCTGAAGCCTTGGGTTGAAGTTTCGCTAATATTGTCTTCATGTAATTAAATATTACAATTTAAGGTTTTATAAAGTTGAAAATAAAAATAAAAAGTTTTGAAGTTTAAAAAAATTATATATTTGTTTCCTTTATTTCAAACTGACTGTAATAAATATTTAAAAAAAATGTGTAGGTAAATCTATCTATAGGTAAAAGACCAACATTTTTGATTGAATTTTGAACGAACTAACACATCCTTTTTTGTATTTACTGCTTAAAGAAACTCAAAAATACAGGAGTACAAATCAAACCTCAGCAAGCGATATATCTAACAT
The DNA here is from genome assembly GCA_917880885.1 of Limnephilus marmoratus. Classification (NCBI taxonomy): domain Eukaryota; kingdom Metazoa; phylum Arthropoda; class Insecta; order Trichoptera; family Limnephilidae; genus Limnephilus; species Limnephilus marmoratus. The sequence continues at coordinate 48,293,702 of OU862920.1, read as the reverse complement.
TTTAAACATTATTATTTACAAACATGTCAACTCACACGTATGATACACACAACACAATAAATCCATTTAGATTTAATTGTCTAATAAAATATGTAAGTGCTTTTATCTTTTTCGTTATCGTAATTTTAATTAGAAAAAAACTTAAGGTGGGCTAAGTCCCCCGCGCCGTCTTTCTGTCTGTCTGTCTGTCTGTCTGTCTGTTCGCGATAAACTCGAAAACTACTGAACGGATTTTCATGCGGTTTTCACCAATAGATAGAGTGTTTCGTGAGGAAGGTTTACGTATGTAATTTGTCAAGGATTTGTGTAAATTGGTTGAAACATAACGATAATTGTTAGAAGTGTCGGAAAAATTCCAGCCGCCTGGTAGCTTTCATCGAAAACGCTGCCTAATCCTTTTGGGATATAACAAAACAACGCTTGGTGGGATATTCCTCTTTTATAGATCTACAAAAAAGTCCGCGATGGCATATATCTATCTTTTACTATACGCATTCTATCTTCTTATCTTATTATTCTTATCAATTGCATTTTAGATATAATGTGTATAGTAAGCTATCCGTAAAAGATAGATATATGCCTTCGCGGACTTTTTTGTAGATCTATAAAAGAGGAATATCCCACCATTAATTGTTTTGTTATATCCAGGGCTGGGCAGTATTTGAAATACTTGTAATTGAAATACGTATTTGAAATACAAATACGTATTTTGTATTTGTATTTCAATTACTTCCTAAAAATGTATTTTGTAATTGGTATTTCAATTACATGGGGCTGAGGTATTTTGTAATTTGTATTTCAAATACTTATGGCTTCAAAATACATTTTCAAATACATTTAGCGATCTTAATAATGATAATGAAAAATAAACTGACATAGATAATACGTAGACTAAAAACGCTAGAATCCAGAGCTATATATTATGTGTGTTAATATTTAGAGTTGGCAACACGTCCTGTGCTATAATAGCACTGTTATTGTACATTTTCTATCATATTTGTATCATATTATGTAATGCTTGTCATTGCTTTGTATTGTACATTTTTGTGTCATAGTATTAGATCAAGCACTATAGGAATAATTTGACTGAATACTAAACTATTTTTAAGTTAATTACAGTAGAGCGCACTTGAAGTGAAATAACTAGTGTCCGACCGAAACAGGATTTTCTACCGAAAACGAAACCGAATATTCGATATCTTTCTCAGTTTCGGCCGAAACCGAAACCGAAACTTTTTTAGACATGTTAAAAATCTATTGTTTACTGAAATTCGGCTTATTTTTTACACTTTTATTCACTATAAAGTAAGGACCTCATAAATTGAGTACTATAATTTTAATTGCGTTTACAATCACAACATTTTTTTACATTAACTCCACATGAGAGACCCAGAGAAAAATAATTTCCCTCAGGGCGTATGTCATCTTTGAAGATGCTGTATGGAGGGTCTTTTTGGGGAGAGGAAGGAGGGAGGAAACATAGAGGCCGGGTTCCACAGCCGAGCTGTTGAACTCAAGAATGAGTCATAGAAACGACCCGTTCTCATGTGACTATATAGTATATTTCGGATAGCGCCGTGTACGGAGACTAGCATTAAAAAGTAGTATGTATATCAACAGGGTACTTGTGGTTTCGTCACAATTACGAAGATTGTAAGTATCTCCATGAACGGAGGGCCTTACACCAAGCACATCAAAGGAGGGACTATTCAGAAGATCGCTTCCGTTGAAGGAGATTAGATTTTAATTTTTATTTACACTTGTTAAATAAAATTAAATATAGAATGAAATAAATAAAAATAATTGAAGTTTGTGATTACATAAACTCACAATACAAGCACGCCGGACCGGCCAGCGAACTCAGTTGATGATGGTGGATGACACACGAGCCACGAACTCACCGGAAGTCAGTCAAACGGCACGCGATAATTCACAAATGCAGAGTTTCGGTGCGGCCGAAGGTTCGGCAGATTTTCTGCCGAAACCGAAACTGATGCCGAAACTAGATTTTTTTACCGAACCTTGACGAAACCGAAACCGAACCTTCGGTCGGTCACTAGAAATAAAACAAAATAGCGCTATACAAATGTCGTGTTATAATAATAATATATTATTATTATATTACCTAACACCTGAGTCCTTTACCACAAATTTTACAAGTGAAGCGGAGATGAGATGTGTCTTTTGAGCAATATGATTGGTCAATTTTTGCACGTCTCTGTTTCACTCTGCTCAACATTGCTTCTATTTAAACGCACCCTTAGATAAGGGCATTTATGACAATTTATTGCAACCAAAGGTTCTACCAAAACCAAATGTATTTTGTATTTTGTAATTTGTATTTTGTATTTGAAAGAAAAAAATGGTTAAAATACTGTATTTTGTATTTTGTATTTCAAATACATGACTTGAAAGTATTTTGTATTTCGTATTTTAAATACATGCGAAAAAGTATTTTGTAATTTGTATTTCAATTACAGCAAAGCATGTATTTTGCCCAGCCCTGGTTATATCCCAAAAGGATTGTGCAGCGTTTTCGATGAAAGCTACCAGGCGGCTGGACTTATTTCCGACACTTCTAACAATTATCGTTATGTTTCAACCAATTTACACAAATCATTGACAAATTGCATACTTAAACCTTCCTCACGAAATACTCTGTATATTGGTGAAAACCGCAGGAAAATCCGTTCAGTAGTTTTCGAGTTTATCGCGAATAGACAGACAGATGGCGCGGGGGACTTTATAATATGTAGAGATAGAGATAATCGGTCAAAAATACATTTTTGTTGCATATGCATTTTTGAGTTTTTTTTTTAATAAGATAGGTAAGTGCCAAATTATATGAGTAGAAATTTAAGTTTTGTGGTATCATCATCATTACATAGTATAAAATGAAGACGCTCAAAATGTATGTGCGCATAAATCTTTTAAACTACGCAACAGATTTTCATGCGGTTTTCACCAATAGATAGAGTGATTTAAGAGGAAGGTTTATGTGTATAATAAATGCTTATTATAGTAGAGAAAAGCCAAGAAATTCAAATATTCAATTTAGGCAAAGGGCAGCGCGCAGCGGGCAGCTGGCGAGCGGATGGTGTGGATTTTATAAAGGTTGGGTAAATGGCGTTGTGTTTCGTTAGCCACAGCAACGTGTGGCCGGGTCTGCTAGTTATTAATAAAATAAAAACAAAATTATATGTTTATTTCGAATTATAAAATTTGAAAGCGTATTTCATCATCTTTCAAAAACAGTTTTTAGTTTTCGGATGCGTTCACAAATATTAAAGTTATTTGGAATTTATTGGAAAGCGGAAATATTTTGACTTTTCGAAAAACAGGCCCGAGGCCTGAGAGGTTAATACTAATTTTCAATAATAACTAATGTATCATAGAGAATAATCATATGTATGTATATAATAATTCGATGTAGTTGGTTTGACTGCATATTTATAAACGCAAATACAGTGAAAACTTTAAAACTACTAACCTACATAGAGTTCTAGTAAAATAATTCGTAATTTGTCGGTAATAAGCGTGAACAGAAGACATTGTTACAATACCTATCAACGATATTTATAAATAACCGACAATAGCAGACCTCGTGCGTTTAAAAATAATGGGCCCTTTTTCTGTCACACCGCAAGGCCGATTCAAAAACTTCATTAGCGACGAAATAAGTCGAAACATGCTTTATCTAAACAGAATATTGGATATGGCGGTATGAGGCGAAAGACGGTAGGCATGAGACGCAAAGGGGGCGAGAGGGTGTACAAGCCAAACACTCACGTGGTCTCACCAACACATCGATAGCTAGTTCTTTTTTGAGCGCGGTGCAATAGCGAGAATTTTTTAAAATACCTACCGTCGAGATTTCTCACCGGTGCTATTACCTCTTAAGAGGGCATTACCAGAGAAAGCCGGAAATACGTCATTTTCAAAAAAGTTTTTAGACGTATTGACTCTTTTCCGCAAAAAATTATCAATGGATTTCGAAAGATTGTTCTTTTATCTAGCATAGTTATGTAATAAATTTTTAGAATTTTTTATAATTTTTAGTATAATAAGGTTATTCCATAAGTCGTTGGCAGATTTGTTAAATTTTCCAAAAAGTTTTTTTATTATACCACACCCATTTCAAATAATGTAATCATGCAGTAAAATAAATCAATACATTATCTAGCAAAGTTATGTATTAGAATTTTAATTTTAGTTTCAATAAAATCATTAAAAAATATGTACGTACATGTGTTTCTTGGCGAAAATTGGTCCGTTTGTGTATTTATTTGCGCACTTACAAACTAATATATTTCAGATTTTTTTAACATTCTTATTAAATTTAGACATTACTGAAAAATGATAAATACTTATAATCAAAAAATAACTACAAAAAGTACATTATTTTAATAGTTTTATCATCACGCCTTTCAGCATTTTTGGATGAAGGTATAAATTAAATAATTTGGATTGAAATAAATTCGATATTGAGTTATAATTTAAAAAAGCTGGTACGGAGAATAATCAATCTTTCTCATTGTAACCGCCCTGCACGATCGGAAGAACAACTTTCGACGAAATGTGGATTTTCGTCCACTGGCTGGTTAAACGCTCTTAAAAGGTTAAAATGATGGCTTAACAATACAGATGTTGAAACTTTATTTCTTTAATTAATATGTATCTCTATATGTCTCTCACAAACTATACACTTATTATTACACTATTGTATTCTTATTTTCACACTAATGTATATTTTTGTACAAACTGTTTGGACCAATTTTAATTATGTTTTTAATTTATATGCCCATTGTTTGTTTTTTCTAGGTACAATAAAAAATGTATTTAACTGTATTACCCACGCATAGGCTGCGCCTTAATGGGTTCCTATTACTCTTATGATTCATAATATTGTATTTATTAAATGTAAAAATTGGGCAAAAAATCATCTTTACATTTTAACTTTATAGGAAGTTAAATGTATAAAATGTAAAGTTTTGACTGACATAAATCTGGCGAAACCTAAGCTTTAACCTTTTCTGAACAACGTAAAAAATGTAGGTCTCACATAAATTGTTGTGTCTCCCTTACTATCACAGTACGAATATGATATAAATGGTATCAGAAAGAGAAAACACCACGTTTTATATCAAAATATAAAAATTAACCATAAAAGAAGTAAAATGTAGACCTCTATGAAATCAAAGTTTCGGATCGCAATTTGAAAAAAAATTATGAAATTTTGGGAATTTTTTATTAATTATTTTTATGTGAATTGACAAAAAGGTGAGTTGACAACAACGTTTATAAAATACATTTGTCTAATACGTTTGTATTTTTTTTCATTTTCCATAATTTTACTTTAAAAAAATGTTAAATGAGCAATTTTTATGTTTGTATGCAAAATTTTTATATTTCAAAAATTAAATGTTTATTTCGATCACCTTTCGTAAAAGTTTTTAGTTTTTAGATAATAAATCAAATAATGCTTAAATACGAACCTAATTCGGCATAGCACAGGGCACCCAGGGTGGCCAAGCCTCCGCAGGCCGTCCATACAATGAGTGCCCCCCATACCGACCCCGTCTGCTGCAGCACCCCCTTGGGCGAGACGAAGATCCCTGAGCCAAAGATGATGCCCAGGATGATAGCCACCCCCTCCAGCAGACCCAACTGCTTCTTCATCTTAATCCTGTCTTCACTCATCTTGGCTTACTTCAGTCTGAAAAGAAAAAAGGTTTTTGTCAAAACAAAGATTAAATCAATAAGTTGTTTTCAGGGCTATACTTCTGAGGGGGGATTTAGCCATTCGCCTTTAATCCTTTTCCAATCCTCTTCCATGAAGTCTATACACGTCTGGGACTTCCACTGGTAATACTTGGTAATAATGTTTGATCTGTATAAGTGCCTCTTACAAGTGTAAGAGGCATTTACCATGCATTATTCATCACAGGCCGTTGGTCCAATTAAGCAATGAACACATTGCTTGGCTATCGCTAGCGACGCTTTCTTTAATGCTTAAAATCACTGAATGATGAAGCTCTGATGATGGTCCTCCAAGGATTTGAGTGGTCTACATTGATCTAAACTGATTTGTGATAGGCAATTTAAACTATACCCTTTGACTCCGACAGACAAGCAAATCAAATCGATTATCTGTTCAAGAAAAAGTTTTGCGATGTTTGAAAATTCATCATTAATCGAAAATGCACCAACAGACCTAGAAAAAATCAACCGTTGGCTCCAATCAAATATTTTAACAATGAATGTTAAAAAAACAGGATACATGATCTTAAGCTCAACCTGTAAAATAATTCTCCTCATGTACCCTTAAAAATTGAAAACAACGATCTGTAAATCCTGATCCAGGAAAAATATCTTGGGCTATGCATTGATCAGCATTAGGTACTAAAGACAAAATCATCCCCTTAATTAATGTATCTGTTTCCAAATAAATTTTTAAAAGATTTATATTATAGTCTCGTACACTCACATTTAAATTACTTGATTGAAATCTGGGGAAACGAATGTGAAACATACATAAATGAATTACAGGTAATACAAAACAAGGTAATCAAAAAACTATTTCACTACAAGCCCAGAACATCCACAAAAAAATTGTATATGGAAACAAAACTATTAACATTAATAAAACTATATGAATACAATACATGTCTCCTTATCCCTTTCCGACCGGCTTCAATATATGAATACAATACATGTCTCCTTATCCCTTTCCGACCGGCTTCAATATATGAATACAATACATGTCTCCTTATCCCTTTCCGACCGGCTTCAATATATGAATACAATACGTGTCTCCTTATCCTTTCCGACCGGCTTCATACGAGCGTGAGTTTGTCTTTAAAAAAATCTTGACAGCAAATAAATCTGTTTTTGGGAACCACACCGGTGTCGATCGATCGTGCGGTAGCTGCTTATGCAGGGCGCCATCACGCGCACGTGGTTAAACCAGTGATTCTCCCAGCCCCAAGAAATCATAATTAAGAGCTTTACTGGTGAGGCCTATCAAAATTCGGACATTTTTTGCCGGTTGGAAAGGGTTATATACAAAATAAACTCGTACACACAAACATAGAATTCATTAAAACGTCCCAAGTACACAAACACTTTACACGAAAAAATGAAACATACATTTAAACACCTTCTACACTAACTATGGTGAACAATCCATTGGTTACGGGGAGGGCAACTAATATAATTGCCTTTCAAACGTCATTAAAAACGAAAAAAAGCTGGGTAAATTTTAAAAAAATGTATTAATAGTTGTTATTGATAAACAAAATAATGAAAAACGTACCTAAAATAATGAAAGTTTAATGTGTTTAATTACTTCTAGTTAAATGAGTGAAAATGTAATTTTATTTCCACAGGAATAAAAAAAAAACAATTTTCCTAAAGATAAAGTTTAACCTACTACGGGCACCCAGACATGCCCACTAACTTTCTTTGGTTTATCTCTTCAATGCTTAAAATACATTGAAATTAATAATAATGCTTATAATATGTAAAATATTGAAATATTGTACACTTCTATTATATTCTAAATAATATTAAAACTCTGATGGTTTAAAATCATCCAGTGGCCTTGGCTTTTTTAATTTATTTCTGGACTTCACCCTTCAAGGGTGTTCTAGGCCAATCATATACAGAGAAAGGAAATGTGAATTTATATATTAATTTTATTAAAATTTGCAAATTTCAGAATTATACGGAAGATTGGATTAGAGTTCAGACATAGAAGAGATGAGATGTTGAATGGAGGGAAGGCAATTTCAGATAACGCTTCATAGAAGAGGATATTTATTTAGAGAGGGACATCCAAAAAATACGTTATCTAAAGTTCTCACTTCTAAACCACAGAATGTACAATCTGAGGAGCCAAGGAAGTGAATTATAAAAAGGTGAGAAAGAATGGAACAATGCCCGATTCTCATTCGAATAAGTGAGGAAATTCCTTTTTTGGAAAAATTGGGGAATTTTTGTAACCACGGTTTTGATGGGATAGTTTGTATTGAGGCCTAGCAGGCTCCCTTGGATTGACTAGCAATGTTCCAATACTCTGTCTAAACATTGCGGGATCTACCTTGGAAAATTTTAGATAGGGGAAGATGGTTTACGAGGGTAACAGCAGAGTTGGACGCTCCTTGTTTTGCCAAGGAATCAGCAATATCGTTACCCACTACGCCAACATGTCCAGGAATCCAAATCAGAGTTACGGTTTTTCCAGAGCTTTGAATGGAGGCTATCAGCACTTGAACAAGACATAAAAAGTGATCATCAGGATGAAGAAGAGGACTGGATTTAAGTTGGCCTTGGCTTGATCTTACAATTTTGAACACCCCTACCACTGTCTACGATATACTTAAATCAAAGTTCTATGATTTGAATGTGTTGAAAATGCTAGAAAGCCCAGACTTTCGTTCTGAAATACAGGGCCAGTGGAAAATAGAGAGGGGAAATGTGAAGAAGCCATATGTATCCCAAATGTTTGTATGCGCAAGCATGGTTTGAACTAGCTCAATAACTAGACCAAAAGCTCAACAGCCGCCCCTGCAAACATAATATTTAAAATAATAAATAGTATATAATAAATAAATATTACCATTTGTTATTTCGGCTACTGGCATTATACCTAGGTCTCTCATTCAAAATTTAGGCATATTAGATTTGTCAAAGAATTTATGTATAAAAATGCAAAAATCAGTCATTTTAAATACTTGTAGGATTACAAAAGATTTTTTAAATATTTATATTGAGGGATCAGTAGGGTTTATAGGTTCAATTAGGAATTCCACAGAGCCGAACCCTCTGATATGAAAATATCTGGAGTCGGTGAATTATTTTCCCATTTGGTCTCTGGTAGGTTGACATGTTGTTCTTGTATTGTTTTGTATTTATAATACTTATATAGTGCAATTGCATAGCGTGGATTCACTAGATGATCATTTGGGAAGTGTGTGAAAGGGTTTAGTTTTTCCTGTGGGGAAAATTTTACCCGGACATTTAAATCTGGTAAATTTAACTCCTCAGGCTAATTTGTTCATTTTTAGGAACAACTCATGTATCTTATAGAAATCGTTGTCTCCCTTACTTTCATGGTTAGACATATGATTTATAAATCTAAACGGTGTTAGAAAGAGAAAACACCACGCTTTATATTCAAATCTAAAAGTTAGCCAAAAAATAATTAAAATGTACAACACCTTTAAAAAAAACCAAAGTTCCAATCGAAATTTAAAAAAAAAATTACGAATCTTTGGGAAATTTTTATTTATTATTTTTACGTGAAATGACAAAAAATGAATCAACAATAATGTTTACAATCATTTGCCTATTAAAATAAGTGTATGTTTTGTTTCTTATTAGTAATTTTAGTTAAAAAACCCGTTTGCTTTCTAAATATTTGTATTTCAAAAATTACTAATTTTTATTTCGAATTATAAAATTTATACATCATCACCTTTCAAAAACAGTTTTTAGTTTGGAATGCATTTAGAAATATTTGTTATATATATATTCATTGAAAAGCGTAAATATTTTGACCGACACAAGGGGTTCATCGAGGCACAAGGGATTAAATAATTATATTACATTCTGTTGATAATTTATGCAGTTACAAAAAAAATGTCCTGATAAAAAAATGTGCGACAATGATTGGACTAATTATTTTCGGTATCACTTGTATCCCTTGCTTCACTAGTCCCAGCGAGAGCTTGAACGGACATCATCGTCCTCTTCCTTCTCACGCGGCTTGTTTGACATCACATAAGATCTCTCGCTGGGCAAGTATATTTGTATTATGTATCATCCTTAGTTTTTGTAAATGGATTGTTTGCACATAAGTGAGAACATCTATTAAAACCCTGCATAAATAAACAAATATGTTTTATTTAGGGCAAGTGTATTATGTATTATGCACTATAATGCATCTTCAATAAAGTGTTGAAACATTATTCACTTATGTGTTCATTTTACCAAAACAAGGACTGAAGTATATACCCATGTATCCTACTTCCCAAAACCAATGCATAAAACATTGAAAAGAATTTTGTTTGTTAGATCAATGGAAATATTTTTAAAAAGCTGTCAAAACATAAAATATACTATTAAGATGTCTTTACTTTGACCGTTAAATAATATAACTCGTAAATTAAGAATATTAATATAATGATTACCACGTGGTAGTCTAAGGAGAAGATAGCGTTTTTCATTCAAGACATGTCTTATATGCTTTCATTCATGTCCAAACAAAGAATCCCAAACATTATTTTTTTGATCCCATTTAAACTTCAATCATTACAAATATTATCTCCTTTTCCCTTATCAACTTTTTAAAATATAAATACTAAGCAAGAGCTATACTAAATTGTACACCTGGGACTGGTGGAGGTATGGCATGCCAAATTTTGGAAAATTTCAATGATTATCTTTGTCTATAAGTAATCCATAATAATAATACATTATATACACATAAGTAATGCATCGGCAGCTATCCCATACACGGATATATCACAAGTGATCCATAAAGTTTCACTAAAACACATACACTATGTCAAAATGAGCCACTTGGTGGGATGGATTGCATTAGAAAGGCTAGCTTTGAGAAGGTTTTTTCACATAAATTACAAGTCAGAAATTTTTGTTTTTACATTAGCTCCACATGCTATTTGGGGGTCTTTTTAGAAAAGGAAGGAGAGGAAGTTCTGGGAAGGAGAAAGGTATGAGGGGTGGGAAGGAATTTTGGGCTCGGTGTGTCCAGGAGTGATGGATATATCCACTGCAGTGCAAGGCATTGTTCTGAAAGATTATTTTGATAATAACAGATACAAAAAATATATAAAAACATTATGGTCTGGTCAGTGGTTGAGTGGGCATAGCGTTTGGGTCCCACCCGAGCGTCGTATGTTCGATTCCTCGACTGGCTAAGTCCTCCATCACAACACAAGCAACATTTTCGGCTTTCTGTGGTGGTAGTAGGAGATTTTCAAACATTGTTGAGTTATTCGTAACCCGGGAATGTTTGTCTTTCTTTTAAAAAAAAAAATTTAAAAAAAAAATGTTTAGCAATTTTAATTAGTGGTCCACCTAGGTCCTGGACCCAGCCCAGGGGGGGGGGTCATAACCCCCCCCTGGATCCGCTCTTGCTCCCTGAACCGTCTTCCCGATTCACGATTATAAATATTCCCGATCCCTGTCACGCAAGATGCATCCGCCGCCAAGATCTGAACAAACCTCACCCCTTGAACCCCCGGCACCAGTGCCAAATGTAGCGAATCACTTGAGGTGACTTATGACAGAGGTGTTGGTTATCCAGGGCGACAGTAGGTACCTATACCTCCCAAATTGGATAAATGACAGAATAACAAAAGAGCATGTATTTAACAATGTATGAATGCGAATGACGCAAGGAGCGTGTGCCAATACAGATCTGCATGGCGGTCCATCATCTCTGTCTACTCCTCTCATGAAACAGCATGAAGATAATTTAATATTTTTCCTATCATGATAAAATCAATAATAAAGTTAGAAACAAAGTATTTATCCCACAAAATGATATTATTTACATTTGATTTGAAACCATGACCATTAGAAAGATAGGGACAAATTGTGGGTATGTAAATGTAGATAAAGAGGTACACAATAAATATAATGTTATATGGGTTTTTCATGTTTACTGTTAGTAAATTGCAGATAGCTAGATAAGGAGTACGAGGTATATTTCCTATTGAGAGGAGAAATTAATAAATATAATAACATGATAATCAAGGATTTGGTTTATTATTTATGACCTATATTATTTACGCTTACACCCTTAATTACTACTTCGGATAGTCGCATTTCGTGACCATTTTTCAGTTACCAGTCAATGTGATATAAAGGTGATGACTATTAAATAAAACAAATATATTGAATGCATGAAAGCGTTACAAAGAAATATTATTTTAAATCTAAAAATAACGAAACGCGCAACAGACAGTTAACCCCGTTAACACAATGAAAAATGAAATATATATCAAAGTTCTTCATCTAAAAATAGTGCTTGTCTGAATATATGCACATTCAGATGATTGGCAATCACTGAAATTGCGATTTTCATTCAAATAAACATTAAAGAGTAACGTGAGAAAGTCATGCTTGCAATATGTATATTTTTAGCCTGATCAAATAGTTGGAGAAGTATTTAGACCGTTAGCGGTCAGGCATATTGATATTGTGTTAATTAATGTACTAGCAAATGTATTTACCTTTTTCAGTATGTAATCACTAAGGAAATAAATTAATAATTTAAAAGAATGAGAGGAACTTAAAAGCGCGCGCGTGCAAACGTTTGATGCATTTCCTTCCTACAGACAGGACCATAGATAATTAGAAATATCACTCAAACAGAACCATAGAATCCAGAATTGTGTAGAAATGTATTACGTCCTTATGTCTTCAGGTTTATGTAGTGATGGCATAACCGAAAAATTTAGATAATCGAAATATTTTAGTCGAAATGTCAAAATAATCGGTGACCGGATAAATCAGCAAAAACTTTTACCCAAATGTCAATACTACGCAATATACCTGTGTGAAATTTACCATTTTCACGCGAATAACGCAAAATCATTGCCGAACTTCCGCTAGAGGCCCGAGAGGCACGGGCCTAGGGCCCAACGTTTTTTTGACAAATTTCCTAGGTCCCAAAATGGTGCACATTGAAGACCCAGAACACGAAAAGACATATTTCAACAAATTCAATAGGTCCTCACTTCGGAGGGCGCCCCGGCAGGGTGCGAAAATGATATGCATTAAAGACACAGGACGCGGAAAGAAATATTTCAACAAATTTCCTAGGCTCCAACTTAAGGGAAGCCTAGGAAATTTGGGATTCCGTAGATTTTTTTCCTGCGGCGCTTTTCCGTGGCTTTATGAGAGTTATAAGGGGGCATACATTAATTATGTGAACTCAAAATGGGGGGTCCAGTAAAATCTCACGTTACTTGAAAAGAATATACGAAGTGGCTCAAATTTATCTAAGGTGGGGGGGTCTAGATTGGAAGAAAAACTGCTCACGTAATTAATGTATGCCCCCTAACTAATTTTCCTTATTACTGAGAATTTTTAAGAATGTGAGCAACTACTTATACGAAGTGGTCGACCAATTTGCCTACCTGGGTTCCAGTCTGACAGAGAATAATGAGGATCCAGCAGAAATCAGAAGGAGAATCACAGCAGCCAACAAAACATACTTCTCTTTGCTGCCAGTGTTTAAGTCACGTAGTGTCCACAGAAAAACCAAAATAACCATGTATAAGACCATTGTTAGAACAGTATTGGCATATGGATGTGAGGCGCTGACACTGACGGTAAAGATAGCTGAAATGCTGGATACTTTTGAAAGAAAAGTGCTGAGAAGAATATGTGGACCCGTGAAAGAGGGTGAACAGTGGCGCATCCAGCACAATACAGAATTGTATGATATATATAAGGCACCTAGCATCTCAACACATATGAGACTCCTCAGGCTGAGATGGGCTGGGCATGTACAGAGAATGCCGGATACAAGCGTCCCAAAAAGGATTTTGACTGGACACCCGGGTGGAAGAGAAAAGTGGGAAAACCCAGACTGAGGTGGGAAGACGAAGTAAGAGGGGATGCAGCACAGCTTCTCCAGGTACCAAATTGGAAGTCAGCCGCTGAGGACAGGAGGAGTTGGAGGCGACTGTTGCAGGAGGCCAAAGCTCGATATGGGCTGTAGCGCCATCGAAGCAGAAGAAGAAATTAATATCTGATTTCCCCATATTAAATAACAAAGTTTTCTTAATTGTTTAATAATGATGTAACTGCAATTGACTTATTTAAACATGTTATATTGTTTAGGTATTGTGAACATACTGAGAAGCAGGGAATAAATAAATTTCCTTAGATTATTAATTAATGTCATATTAGGATCAATCATTCATTTGTTCATTTCCAATTGTTCGAGTAAATTTTCTAAAAAAAAGTGGTGTTTTGAATTTTCTTTAAACTTTTAAATGCTCTTATTATATCTCCAAATGATGATTAGGAACACAAGCAAGAATTTCTGAATTATTATACTTGTACACTTCTACTTACCTTACTTCCGCCAGCCTAATTATTGGGATAGGTGGGTGCATGCTACACGCACCAAGAAAGTATCAGGTCATCCGCTCATGGAGAAACTGAGAAAAAACCAGTTGACGACTCAATCCGCAATCCATAAGGAACTTGTGCATTTCATTGGCGGTCCATACACAGGCAACTTGTTAAAGATCAGTTGACAAGGGCGACACGGTGACTAGCAGTGCTGGTCGCTGTGGCTGTCGCGTTTCAGTTGCCATGTTGACAGGTTGCCGTGGTAGCGACTCACGTTCTGTCAAGTTTTTGAGTAATTTGCAATTGTCAAATCAGAAAAATATCGATTTTGTTCAGAAGTTTGACAAATTGTGTTGTGCCATGAATTGAGTTGCCTACCAGTTTTCAGTTTCTCTATGAGCGAAGGCCCTTAGGGAGATTATCTCCCCTGGAACCGAAAATGTCAGATAGATTTCTACATTTACATAAATATGTAAGGGCATGATGAATAAGTTTGTTCTGAAAATTCATGTGTTGAGTTGCCATGGAACCAAAGTGTAGAGTGAATGTGAAACATGTAGCCCTGATTTAAAAAAAATATATTGTTTGCTTCGTAAAATATATTTCTTCTATTGGCAAAACTTTTATCCATTTCTGCTGTAGAGTGGTGATTGGCTAAAAATTCGAGACATAGCTTGCAGTCCACGTTTCACTGGGAAAATTGAATTGACTGCAATACAAGTGGCAAAGTTTATATCAAGCTATGTCATGCATTCGAAATTTCAAAAGTGGCCCGACAAGTTTTAGCTAACCTCGTTAAAAGCATTTTCTATGAACCTTGGTCATGAGTGGTATATCTATGATATATGCATAGAATAAAAAAAATATAACAAGTGCCTTGTGGGGGTGTTTCATGATCCAATTATATGCCCAAATGGGTCTTCAGAATTCCGTTTCGCCGTTTCCCGATAGGGTAGGCAGAGAGAATAGATTGGCACACATTTTGGTATTGGCACTTCTTTCATAATTCGCATTCTGTCTCATACATACATTTTGGTTATTCCCATTCTTGACATGATCCGTCTCTAATATTTGAATCACTTGGTAATTTTTTTTTTACATTAGCTCCACATGGGAGGCCCTCAGGAAATTAATTTCCCTCAGGGTCTATGTCATCTTGGGGGATGCTGTGTGGAGTGTTTTTTAAGGAAAGGAAGGAGAGGAAGTACTGGGAAGGAAATAGGTATAAAGGGTGGGTAAGAATCTGGGGGTCAGTGCGGCCAGGTCTGCTCCAACCGCGGTGCAAGGTCGAGAGATTTCTGCTGAAGAGGATAAAAGACCTCCCTCAAACAGCCTCTCTCGATCCTGCATACCACACAGCAGGCAGGCAGATGTATTGGCCGCCAATACCTGGACAAACCTCAACCTTAACAATGGAATTTAAACAACAGGCGTAATCTTCAAAGTTGTGTATATTTCCCAAATCTGTCCTGTACAGTGGACAAGCATCCTCACAGTTAAGCTTTTAAAATTTCAGAAAAGTAAAGTAATTTTTTTAGGTGTGGATCACTTCAACTTTTAGCAAAATGAAGTGCCAAAGGATTTGCAGGTCAAAAAACTTTTGGAACTGCTGATTCAAATAAAAAATACATTAATAAAAGAATCAATTAAAAAATAAAAATATATTGCTCTTCGAACAGGCGGTTATAATAAAGATTAAAAGAATCAATAAATCATGGAGAAATAAAAAATAATAAAAATAACTTAAGTAAAAAAACTACAAACGAAATTATAGCACCAGAATTATATACCTACTTATAATTTATATATTATAAGGGGAGAATGATACATCCTGGTTAGTATCGCGGTTCTCTAACATAAATCTATCGTAAAAAAAAATAAGGACGTATTTCAACAAAATTCAACAAACAACGTAACAAACTCACCAATTCCACGCTTACATAGTTCAGAAAACTAATATACCAATACGACAATTCGTCGCCTTAGCTCGTATTTGTCCAATAGACCATTAGAGAATTTTACAGGAGGAGAAGGTTTTCTTTCACTATTTCAATGAAGCCATGATAGGTGTTTAAGATACAGCTGTTTCAAAGTCTCGTTAGTTTAAATAATTCTTAGTTAAGTGATTAACTATCATTTTTTATTTTTTATTTTAAAGTGGAGATTGAACAAAAACTAAAATGCTCTATTGGACAAATAAGAACAAATAAAATTTATTTATAATTATCAAATTGTTAGAAATTGCTTTATTACACATTGTTTATTCTATTCGCTATGTAAAAAAAATAGTAAACATCATTATGTACCCAACGCACCTCAGCATGGGTAAGCCACACAGTCAGGCCAACCAAAGAGAAAAAAAAAAAAAAAAAAACAACAACAACAAAAAAACAAAACAGAGTGTGCAATTCACTTCAAGTTAACAACTAAATCCTGTAGATGTATGTGTTTTTCTCTTTTTTTTGAGATTCCAATCACAATGGTGCTAATGGAGTTTTCACTACAAAAAAAAAATATAAAAGCCCCATTGGGGTTTAAAAATAAGTAAATAAATAAAATTAAAATAACAACAGGAATTAATATAAATCAGAGAAAACATCAATTATTTATTATGTTAAGAATTTCCAAAAAACTTTAACAGGTTAATGTTCAGTTTCACTTTTCTTCATCAAATGGGATTTGCTCATTCTTCTTGGACATTAAAAACTAACATATCGATGGTCCAGTAAATTAGTCAGACATTTCCAAATACTAAGTTTTGAGATAATGAGGAAAGTAATACATATTCTAATGTTCACCATAATCAAATATCATTTATACGTAAGTATCTGTTTTATTCATTAAATGTGCTATAATATGCGGGAGGCATAACGTTCCAGTACATTAGTATGATATTTTGAAATATCCTACGAGTGACCCAGAAAATGTTAAAAGTTTAATTCACTACAAGTATTTCTGCATTATAATTGATTTGTGGTGTTTATGAGTAATCTGAGTATTCCTGAGTATTGAGTATTATTTACATATGCATACTCAGCTCAAATTTTGACTTTTGGAGATATCTGACTAATCAACTGGATAAATGTAATATTATAAGGAATGTAGATTTCAATAATTATTTGTTATATGGAATATTATTTCTATAACAATAGGAATTAAAATAAATCATAGAAAACATAGCAGATATCTCAGGAATTAAAAAAAAAATTAACAGCTTAATATTCGTTTGACTTCTTGTCATGGGATTTTACTAAACTTTCCCTTCTTGAAAATTAAAAAAAAACCAACATTTTATATTTTACGTAATATTATATGGAAAGTATCGTGCCTATCATATAACACGCAGATCTATTGTGCAGATCGCAAATAATATTAAGTCTATTGACCATTAGATGACAATTCAGTTTCTCATGTCATGTGGAATTGCATATTTAAAGGAGATCAATAGTTCGCTCAGGTCGTGCAGTCGCCCGATCTTCAGTGATACAGGTAGTACTCCGTTTATTGCCTCGCCCATGACGGTTACTTGGCATTCTTTATCCACAACATTTTGATGGACGAAATCGCCAATTTTGGATTCCCACACATCGCCTTCAACCGGTTTAACATTGTACAGTTTGCACACCTGTGCCTGGATGGGAATATGGTGGCAAACCACTTCCTTCCTGAGGGAGGAGATGGGACAATCTTGCTTGTTTCCGTAATCCACAAACAATACCTCGGCTCTGGTAAGGTGTTCTGCAATGGACAAAACTTTTGCCCGGTAATATTTTTGATCTAAATCGTATTTTGTGATGCACATCTGACCAGGAACCCAAAGCATGTCATGTGGTTTAGGTACGGAATTGGTGAAATGGGATGTAAGGGTTCCACTCAAGAGCTCCAAAGTGGAACTACTTTGTTCCTTATCATACAGATATATGTTAAGATTTTTTTCCACGTATGTGCCTATAGCCATAAACTCTTTCGATCTAAGTGGTTCTGCCGGGAGCCAATCCTCGTGTTTAATGGGAGCACTATTTAGGTTTAAGGTGTATGGAGTGCTATCCAGGCTTACAACTTCCAGCTGTTGAGATATGGCGCTTGAAGTGATGGAAGCCTCTAAGGCAGAATGCTTGAATATTTTCTCCGGAACGGCCAGACCTGCTTCCAAAATACTGTTGTTGACATTCCTCCATTCTTTGATGGCGGGAGTGAGTGCCCCTTCTGGAACAGTATGGTACACCCACAGTTCTATTGGCAAGCTTTCATTACTTATTTCACCTTCTTCAGTTATATAGAATTTATCATAACGCTCGCAGATGTCTTGCAAAATTTCACAGGTTACCAACGGCCACTTCTCTCCTGAGGCGGGAATGATTCCATTCAGGTGACACTTCCAGGCACCATCTTGTATTTTCATAAAGCTTTGTCCCAGCGGTCTCAAGTTATCTTCAGAAGTCTCGACCCAGCGCGCATGGTCTTTAAGGAATACTTTGACAGTCTTGGAGTTCTGATCCACAGATTTCACAATAGCCCGACTCCACATCTCGTTAATTGGCAAGACGGCGCATTTGTTGCCCTGTTTCCAAACAATACTATTATCAGGCTGGGAATCAGCATAGAAAATTTGCATTTCTTTGTAAAGGTTGCGGAGACCTTCTTCCTCAGAATTAATAGAAATATAAACATCGGAAGGATTGAGAGCTGTTAGGATTTTAACTTCCAACTTGGTTCTACTCATATTCACTTCTACATCCTTATCAGTCTTCTTATTAGAGACATGCGGTTTCACAAAAACTTGCTTGGTTAGAAGTTGTGTTGGTGGCTGGGTACTGCAAAAGAACACATGCGTCAAATTATGTAAATATATTAACAATTTTTATTACAACCGCACAAAAGAAAACTGTTCCGAATATTGAGTACAAAATTTTAAAGAAATTTTTAAGCAATTCCTGTTTTTATCTAGCATTCTATTTGAGTGGTTTTTTGTTGCATGACTTTGCCATTTTAAGATTCTAAGTATTGTGTAGTTACCTGACTGCTAAGTTATTTTTGACCAGTTCGTGGTTCAAACAGACTTCTTCCCCATCTTCAGTTTCAAGATATACGAGAACTCTATTGAGTTGACTAGGTTTGGTGTCACAATGTTTAATTGCACAAATGGGATCATTTTTAAAAAATGATTTCATAAAAACAGTTGCTTCGGGCATCCAATTATTACCGAAGTGAGTGATATCCCCCAATTCGCAGCGGGTAGCCTGAAAATGAAAAGAATGAAATAAAAAATTTAAATATTTATCGGTCCGTAGAAAAAGCCATGGAAAGTCACACAAATTTGACAGCCGATTCCACATGGGATCGTTTCCGTATCCACAAAAGATACAGAATCGCTCTTCGGAAGAAGAGAAGAAAAAACAAAAAGATAATATGTGGTGGAAAACTAACCAACGCTTCAATATTTATGAATTTAAATTGAAGCATTCGGATGCCGGAGCAGGGTACATAGGTTTTGCGGCCAGTATCCACCAGCAACACCTCCAGGTCCTTCTTTTCACTCACGTTTGTCACCCTGGCCCTCCACCACGAGTTATCCACATGGCACGCCACACACATACCTGAAAATAATCAAATTAATAAGATGGTGGACAGGTGTAACACAAGAAATTACAATACAGCTAAATCTACGGGACCTCAAAAACCAAATTGTTACTCTGATTCAGAATAATAGAAAGGAATTTAAAATAAAACAATAACTTTGTAAACACCACTTTTATTTTTATACTTTATGCCGACCGGGTTTCGCTACAACCGTAGCTTCATCAGGGCAGTATAATACTCTACTAACATTAGGTTACATTTGTGTTATAATATATAATTTACCAAAAATGGGCTGGACTCGTCAAGTGGAGGAAGAAGAAGGAGGCATAGATGGAGAATTGGGAAGGGAACGGGCGTGTTCTTTATCAATAGGGTTAATAAATTATTTAAATATTAAATAAAAGTCCCATACTAAGATTGTTCCCTATTGATAAAGAACACGCCCGTTCCCTTCCCAATTCTCCATCTATGCCTCCTTCTTCTTCCTCCACTTGACGAGTCCAGCCCATTTTTGGTAAATTATATATTATAACACAAATGTAACCTAATGTTAGTAGAGTATTATACTGCCCTGATGAAGCTACGGTTGTAGCGAAACCCGGTCGGCATAAAGTATAAAAATAAAAGTGGTGTTTACAAAGTTATTGTTTTATTTTAAATTAATAATGTCACATCACAAAGTATCCGCTTCATATGAACAAAGAAAGGAATTTTTTCAAATTACACGGATAAATTTTCTTGCAAGATCCAAAGTAAAATTCTACAATGTACGCACCCTTGAACAGAGAAGACTAAATACAGATCTAAATTTTCTATTCAAAATTGTAAATGGTTTAATAAACTGTCCTTTTCTACTTCATCAAATCAGGTTCAATGTTCCTAGAATTGGTTCACGACTGGTAAATTTTGTTCCGTTAAATATTAAAAAATATCGAACTAAGCTGGGGTATGACTCAGCTTTATCGAGAATGTGTCGTAATTTCAATGAGGCTTATAAAAAACATTCAATTAATTTTACAATGTCAACATTAGCCAACTTCAAATCATCTCTTAACCTTTCAAAGGCCAGGAACGCGCCCGCGCGCGAGATTGGAATTTCAAAAAAGAATATTAATTCAAATAATTTGGATGCGATTTTAAATTTTTTGTATAAAGAAACTGTACCAAGGAAAAAGTCAGAATAGCTTCCTCCATTCTTGTTCCTAAGGTAATTTCCAAAAATTTTTCCAAAAAACCCTGGCCCTTGACAGGTTAAGAAGCTTTAAAGCTCCCTATTACGTTGTTCTATAAACTTATGAACCTATAAACTCATTGTTCTAAAAACTTGTTCCTTGTAAAACTTGTTAATTATTATTTTGTAATGTATAGTATGTGTTTGCGTGAATGAATATAATGTATATGTAAGTATTATATTATCAATGCTGTGTTTGTCTTTAATTAGTGATAGCATCAACCATGTTCAGTGTAATTGTATCTGTGAAAGCTTTGATGTAAATCACTGTTGACAAACCTAATAAAAAAAAAAAAAAAAAAAAAAAAAAAGTAAATTTCGATTTATAAATACATAATTCTTTCTGGGGGGCATCCTTTTTTGACAAAATTCATGTCATCTTTTTCCGAATTATCGGGGTTTGAATTAAAGGGGTCAGTAGTTTAGGTACTTAATTAATTGGGTTAGGTATTTAGAATCATTTTCTATTTTAGGTAAATAAAAATATATTTAAATTACCTAATTTGGGCGTGTAGATTTCTCCAGTAGCATCGGATGCTTTATATGCATGTTCCAAATCATTGGTCAACTGTCCAAAATATTCCAATAGATGACTCTGAAAAAAAAACACATATTAGGTCCTTACATACGAAATTGGCGTTTTGCCGTACTGGCAACTTTGATCTCAAATTTCTTCTCTTTTATATTATATAGCTATTTACTCGTGTATTTGTTTCGAAAATTATAATTAAATTGTTTTTTCCTTAATTGTTTTTTTTTCTTTGCGTCACTTAGTTTACAAAATGGAAAACTTGAAATATCGCGTTATTTACGAGTACGAGTTACACCGTGGCACCAGTGCTGCAGAAACGGCTTGAAGGATTAATGATGTGTATGGCGAAGGTGCCGCAAAAGAAAACACAGTGTGTTTTTGGTTCCAACATTTTCGTTCTGGAAATTTCGACCTGCGGAACAAGCCCCGTGGACGGCCAGAGACCAAAGTTGATAATGAAGAATTGAAGGCTATTGTGGAAGTGGATCCATCGCAAATCACGTCCGAGTTAGCTGCAGGTTGCGGTGTTAGTGATAAAACTATTTTAATCCACTTGAAGCAAATTGGGAAGGTGAAAAAGCTTGAAAGGTGGGTACCTCATGAATTGAGTGAAGCAAATCAACAAACGCGCGTTAGAACGCTAGACCACACACTGCACAACAGACGGCTACCAAATTAGAGGAGCTTTAATTGGAATGTCTAAGACATCCACCGTACTCTCCGGACCTTGCCCCAACAGATTACCAGTTTATTCGAAATTTGGATAACTTCTTGCAAGGGAAAAAATTCAACTCCGGTGGGGCAGTCCAAACCGCCTTCAAAGATTTTATTGATTCCCCTCCGAATGGTTTTTTAGTAAAGGGATTGATGAACTACCTATGAGATGGCAAAAGTGCATAGATAGCAATGGTACGTACTTTGATTAAATAAATATATTATATTAAAAAAAAATCGACTTTGTTCCTCCCATACAAAATGCCAATTTCATATGTAAGGACCTAATACATATATATATAAATCGTGTGACAACTGCTGCAGCTGAGTTTACCCACATAAAGGGTAGTTTTATCAGTATGAAATAACTTTTCCTGTTCATGTTAAAAATGGAATCATGTACAGTGAAACCCTCTTAAGAAGTTTTCCAAGGGACCAGAAAAAACAAACTTCTTATGCAGGAAAACCTTATATGTGGGAAAAATTGGGCCGATTTTGGGCCAAGGGACCGAAAAAACCAAACTTCTTAAGCCACGAAACTTCTTAAGCGGGAACTTCTTAAGAGGGTTTCACTGTAATGACCAAGTCTGTCAGACACATAAAATCTGCACAATAAAAGGCTCACACATAAGTTTTCCACTAAAAACATTTTGCTTTTTCATTCTTTAATTGTTTAAAAAAAAAACTGCAAATTTCATGAGTCCGGTCTATTTGTTTGGTTTTCGGAACAAATCATGTAGGGCTCATAGAAATCGTTGTCTCCCTTACTTTAATTATTAGAAATATGATCTAAATGGTGTTAGAAAGAGAAAATATCACGCTTCATATTCAAATCAAAAATTAACCACAAAATAATTAAAATGTATACCTTTATGAATCCAATCCTGCCGTAATTTGAAATTAAATTATGAAATTTTGGGAATTATTATCAATTATTTTTACATGAAACAACAAAAAAGTGAGTTAGCAATAACATTTATATAATACATTTGCCTATTAAAACATGAGGGGATTTTTTTTCGTTTTAGTTAGAAAAAACGTAAGGTGAGCCATTTTTAAAACTTTTTCATTTTTGCTTGCAAAATTTTTCATTTTGAATTTAAAATTCGAAAATGTGTTTCATCACCTTTTCAAAACAGTTTTTAGTTTTCTGATACATTCATAAATATTCCATTTGATCCTCTGAAAAAATATTGTCGAGGCGTTAAAGAAATGTAAAATAATATACAAATATAAAACATACCTTTCTGACATAAAAAGAATCTGGACTTTCTATGTGTGTCACCAGGACTTTCTCATTGTCGCGAAGGTTCTGGTGGAAGTATTGCCTAAGACTTGTTTGTTGATTGTTTGTGTTAATCTGTTGAAAAGAGTAAGGTGAGCCATTTTTATTGCACAGCGGAAATATTCTGACCTATTAACAGAATATGATCGAGGCCTGAGGAGTTAATCATGTTTTGATTGCACCATAAAAAATTCTGTGGTTAGAAAATTCTACCTGATTTTTGGGATCTCCGTTACAGGCATGATCGAGGAATATCAGGGCTTCAGTCACCGAAGTGTTGTATTCGTTCTGAGATCCGGCGCACGATACAATGTCCACCTCCAACACTTCATTCTCGATGTGAATCAAATACATCTGGCATTTTCCGTGATCCCTGTAGGTAAACAGAAATCATACATTATGTGTGAATTTTAATACGTACTTTCATTGTGTGCTTTTATAATTACCGCGACGAATCACGGTTACGGTACCGTGACGGCAAAAAAAGCCAATAAACATACGTTCCTTGTCACTATCATGCTGCAGCTCTTTCAAATGATGAGATACACAATGTACGTAGGTCTATTTTCTGCAAAGGAAAAAGTCACCATTCTCTTGCATCTCTCTCACACATTTCACCATGACGTCTCCGTAGACCCCTACAATACCACGTGCCATGACAATAGTTTTGAAAGATGAAATATAGTTACAAGGATAATATTGAAGTGCGAGTGAATTCCAAAAATTCAAAAACGTAAATGTCCGTGCGCTAGTGGTTTTGTTTTGGTTTTTAAACATATAATGCTGCTGCTCTTTCTTACTAAATAACAGTCATAAATAGAAGTATATAAAACAATAAACGTATGTCTGCCCCCTCCCAAGGGAAACATACAATCACATAAAAATATAAAAAAAGTTCGAGTGCAGTTAACACGCAGTAGAAGCGAAACTTTACCAAAATAATCTCAAGCAATGAAGAACCAAGGAGCCTTGAAAAGTGAGGTCACAATCAAAGCGACCAATGAGCCCAGACCTAGCGTCATTTCCGTTTTATATCTCAACCAATAGAAGCCTTCAGTGGCAGTTCTTCACAGTACACGGGACAATGGGGACAGTCCTCACCAGTTACACTCGAAACCTACTGAAGGAAATAACAGTCGATGCTTTATCTTCACAAAAATGAATGAATTCTATAAACATAAAAGTAATTAACATTTGCAGAAACAAAGTACAAAAAAATATTCCGGATATTTTAAAAGACTCGACGCGCATACAGCAAACAATGTACGGCGCACGAGAACAGCGAGTGTATTTCTCAGTGCGCAGAATCTAATGCGCACTTCGGGGACGATCCGAGCTATCCCCATAGATTCCTTGCGTTGTTTCGCAATCGTATGCAACTGTGCATTCGCACATGTGAATTCAAATACCATGGGGACAATTCTTTGAATCCCCTACGAACCATTTGTTTCGGGAGTTACGAGCGGGAATCGCGCACGTTCAAATTAAGTTCGATATTAATCTTGCAAGATAAAGTTTTATTTTTATTGTACTATCTTGCAAATTGGTATGTATACACCTGTATATAAATAGACATTTTATATTATTTTATGTTTAGATTTCCGATTAGCAAGATTAGAACATAATTTTTTTTTTTTGAGAAATTTTATACAGTAGTATAAAAGTAGCCGCCACTATTCCAAATCATATCGCTATAGAATATCACTTCAAAAATTGAAACGCAATTCCCTTTGCAAAAAAAACTTTTGGAGGAAACAGTCACAACTATTTTGTGTGCCTCACCTTTATTTAATGTGTAAGAAAGAACTGCAGCATTATAGTGATAAGGAATGCACGTTTATTGCCTTTTTTTACCATCACTGTACCGTAACCGTGAAATGGCATGGTAATCAAAAGCGCACATTAGGTTATGCGTTTCATTAATTTTTCTAAAATTGGTGGAAAAAAAACTACCTAATAACTGTGATTAGTGTATTTACAGAGATATTGAAATAATTAGAGACAATGTCAACGTGGTTGACATCACTGGCAAGGAAATTTTATCAAAATAATAACTATACGGAAACGTTTATCAAAATAATAACTAACTATTCCGTAATAAAGTAAATATGTATGTACAGAAATGAGTCACCTTTTAATGATTCTGTACATAAGCAGATTTGCTTCATCTGTCCATTTCTCTGTTTTGGGTTCGCATCCAACAAGGCTGCACTTGTGGCAAAACACCGGGAAGAAAGGCTCTTTTGGTGCAATGCGCAACCTACAAAATACAAGCAAATAATTACATAAAAAAGATAATTTTTTTTTTACAATAGTTCCACGCAGGAAGCCCTGAGGAAAACAATTTCCCTCAAGACCTATGTCATCTTTGGGGATGCTATGTGGGGAGGAAAAAGGTATGAGGGATGGGTAGGATTCTGGGGTGAGTGTGTCCAGGGGTGACGGAAGTATGAATCCATCAACCCCGCTGTGGTTGGCTTCATCCGGCTGAAGAAGTCATAAGGTCTCCCTCAACCAGCCACTCCCGATCTGGCCCGCCACACTGTAGATGGGCAAACGCATCCGCCGCCAAGACCTAGACATATCTCCCCCATGAACCCGAGCACCCCTGCTAAGTCACCAACTTAGCAAACCACTTGGAATGACCTATGGCAAGGGTGTTGGTTATTGACTAAATGGTCCCCGCAGTGGTGGTACCCACACCTGCCTCCCAAATAGAAGACATATAATTGAGATAGTCGAGAATTTATAAACTCATTCAGTTCCTTGAACTAGCTTAGACTGCTAAGTTGTTATGAGGTTTGGTACTATAAATCTTAAGGTCACATCATCATAAAAAAATAAAATAACAAACCTTTTAATGTTGACATTGATTGTGTTGCCATAATCCACAAACTTCACTTTAAAGTAGCCTTCCTTTGAATCTGAATTAGAATTTTCAACTATGTTCACTCTGTCCCATGTGTGTCGTTTAATGTCATACAAAATGAACATTGTCCCTAAAAAAACACACATAGCATTAATTAAATGATAAACTAGAGATCAGGAAAGGAGCCTTCGGAGGGTTGCGACGGGTACGAGATGATGAAGGAAGAAGAGTTAAGCTGATATAACTAACTAACTAACTAACTAACCATCACGCCGTTTCCCCGCAGGGGTAGGCAGAGAGGACGGACCGCCAAACATCCCGGTCTTGGCACACATTCCTTGCCTCGTTTACATTCATACAACGTCTCATACATTCTCTTCTATTATTCTGACTCTTGACATGGCCTGACTCGAGTATCTGATTCACTTGGTCGTGCCATGTCTTTCTTGGGCGTCCTCGACTTCTTCTACCATTCACATTTGCGTCATATATTCTCCTTACACTCCTTTCCTCGTTCATTCGCTCTACATGCCCAAACCATCGGAGCGTTCCTTTCTTGATCTTACTCATCACGCTTACATCAGCCTTGCATTCTTTGCGGATTTCCACATTTCTCACACGATCATACATGGTTTTACCACACATACGCCTCAGGGATCTCATTTCTACAGCGTTAAAATGGTGTGATTTGATATAAAACAGTAGCTTGTAGAGTGAAATATGTGCTGCCCTAAGTAACAGGTCGGAAATTATCATATCGACCGATTTAAATCATTGAAATCATCATTTAGTTTAACCACTCAGGTATTTTGCAATTGTACAAGTTTTTTGTCTTAACCTCTAATTGGCTGGAGGTGCCAATCCACGCGCAGTTTGTGCACATGCGCGCAGAAAAAATTTCGAAAAAAATATGTTTGTCTGCGATTTTGACCCTTCTACGTACAGAATTTGTATGAAGGACAAGGTCAGAATCGCTTGCGCCAACATTTACCCATAAGATGGGCATAAATTTCATTCACCTGGCAACCCCAGAATATTTTTAAATGATTTTATTTGTGGCATCAAAATGTCAAATTTGCCGCGATTCTTTCTGTCAAAGTCGATGCGTGTTACTTGACGAAAACATCGTAAAACCTATCAATTTACGTAATTAACGCAAGTAACGTTGTTTTGGTACATAGTTTATTGTTCTAGGAATGTGTTTCGGTCAATAAAATATACGATAGCTCAAAACTAATCCACAAAACATTCAATTCAAAATTCAAAGTGGTGGTTTGTTAGGAAATTTCTGTGTTTTTTCTGGCCTTTGACGGGTTAAACGAAATGTCAGATTTATAAAAACTTTGTGTTATTTCCGCTTCGCAATTAAAGCTCTATTAACGAATACTAAAAACTGTTTTTGAAAGGTTATGAAAATTCTGTTGTATAAATGTATAATAAACAATTCTGTCACTTCACTTTTTTACAATTTCATACAATAATATTTAATAAAAAAATAACAATGACTAACGGCACATAGGCGGTATGGCGGATTAAAACTGTTTCTACAAAATAAGTCTTTTTTATGTACTTCTATGGACAAAGATGTGAAGCTTGATTCAATATGGATCATCTTTTTGTTTTAGTGTTGTCACTAGAACAATAACAGAGTTATAATGATTTCCGTGGGAACACATGCGGTAGCGTGAAAACACGCTTATTGTACTTGGCTGCTATTGTTATATTGTCGTGTAAACACGCTTACGGGTCGGAGTGGTTAATAAAACATCTGTAAATATAGAAAATTATGACAGGTTAATGTATTCTGACAGCCATATTGTTTGAAACACCTAAAAACGAAATTTTAAAGAGTGTACACCACTGTATCACGCGACGTTCGAACCTACTTCATGCCTGTTAATTTTTAGTTACCTGGAAACATATCTGCCTCACTCGGTTCAACCAGTGAACTTTTTATGCTGTTGTATGTGTCTGACATTTCTTTAATCTTTGGTAACATGACAGCCCTCTGAATGAAGAACTCGTGTGGGCTGTCGATATGTGTCACAACTACCGTTTCCGTAACCCCTAAAAATAAAAATACAAAGTTTTTAGCCATTTTCAGAATGATAAAATAATATCCTTTCCTTATTCCAGTAATTTTCAAAAATTTACAACATTTTTTGTTTCTAAATAAACAACAATGGCAAGGTTTAACCAGCGGGCAACGAGAGTATTGCATGCCGATATGTAATTTTATTACAGTGTAAAAAAATTTGCATATCAAAAGGTTTCTACTGGTTAAAAAATTATTAAAAATTCTACAAACCTACGATGAGCGGCTTGATGAATTTGTCATGTTTTCTCTCAGCTTGCGTTTCAGAAATTGATTTGCTGGCGGGTTTTACTGGAAATGAAACAAAAAAAAGAAGCAATTAATACAACTATGAAAAGCTTTGAGTATTGTACAATGTACATCAATGATTAGAGTAGTCCCAAATAGAGGTTGTATTCTCTGGTCATCTACCTCGCCTGAAGCATTCGCAAAAATCTTCCTTCTTTATCTTTGTATTAAAACAAAAAAGACAGAAAATGTCGAATGTCTTAATGTGTCACACACAACTATAAAAGATTATTTGGCTTGGTGTGTTTCGGCATATTGCTCGCCGTACATTCTCAATGGGAATATATGGCGAGCGGTATGCTGAAATAGGCGAAGCAAAATGATCTTTTATAGCTAAGTGCCGCCGTTTTAATCTTATGGAAATTGCATGAATGTATGTTTGTAAAAAGTAAATCCTTTAGTTCATAAAAATTAATGAAATTCTTTCACACACAATGGTAATAAATTTTGCGCACGATGAGGTAGAATTTTAACATATTCACAAATTCGTTAATTATTATACAGTCAAAATAATGTGATAAATGTTATCATTACAAACATTACCATGTATTAAGTTCTTGTCTGGAAAGACGGTCTAAATGCAAATGTCATAGTAACATAATAATAATGCCAATTTTGAATATTGGAATTTTTAGAACACTTGAAAAAATGTTAAAAATACTGATTTCAGTTGTGACTCTGTCTATAACTCTGGTTCAACAAACTCGAAAACTTTTGCTTCGAAGAATTTGTTTATAGAATTCATACAAGCAACAAAGTACCCAACTAAAATATAACATTTAAATTGCCACTATCAAAATTAAAATGATTTGTCGAGAATGCACACTATTCCCATTAGAAGAGACAAAAAAAAAAAAAAAAATGGTTCTACTTTACCTCCATTTTATTAAAATTAACTTTTATAGAATAAAAAATAACACAAGTGCCTTGTGATCGTATTTCATGATCCGTGATCGTGCCCCGATTTCGGCCTATTCCAACACAAAACTGAGTTTACAAAATACAAAATTCAAATGGGACATTTATCGATGTCAGGCGAGTGTTAGTGAGACGGTGACCGGAAAATTCAATAAAGTGGCACTGTGTCATTTTTTTAAGTCTTTAAAATTATAAAAATCAGAGTGTGCAATTCACACGCGGTAGACGAGAAACCTTCAGAAAACTATAGTAGACAAGAGTGGGGAGGCTTCGAAGCACTGCACAAAGAGGAGACCCATTATACAGGTAAATTATATAGATATGATTGTCTCTTTTTAATGTTGCTTTTTTCATTTCATTGAGTTTCAAATCAGTGGTAAAGAAGTTTTCACTTTAATAAAACTTAGTTAAATCGTTAACATTGCGTAAGGTTTTTTATCACTTCTAATAACATTTAAAAATTGTTTTAAAATTCCGTTGTTGAGATACGAGCTCTGCCTGGGACTACTAAATGTGGCAATATTACATTTCACATCATCGGTTAAGTTCCATATCAAGCATTTTATTAACAAATTTAGTGATGTGCTTCTGTTGTCACATATCTGGGTTTTAGTTGAGGTTTTCACTCTGTACTAAGTATTAACATGTTTAGGTAATTTATCAGTTCTAACCTTTGGCAGTTTTGGTTTTGAAGTCAAAGTTGAGACCCTCAAAAGCGGTGCTATGGCTGCGGGAACCGCCTGGAATATTGTAAAAACAAAACATAATTACATCGTCTTAGAAAGCAATCACTTTGACATTGGACATTTAATTGTAAAAAAAATCAATAAAATGTTTGAATCACTAATCAACTGAAATATTTGTTACTGACACTTTTGTTTATATGGACCTAAGCTCCAGCAGTATATTTTTTATTACATTACCGACCAACAGACATTGATCGCACAGTGGGACACACTGTTGAATAAATTAGTGGTTCATAGAGCTGAGTGTTTCATTACATTATTGTATTTGCTTGATATTAGCACCCCCCACACGCACACTTCGGAGCGACCGAGTCCCGCGTCACTTCAGGCTGCCCCGCGCAGAAAAGTATAGACCGCTAGTAAGATAAAGGTTTACAGCGCAGTTCACTGTGAGACTTTTCTGCACGGCGGCCTGAAGTGGTGCGGGACTCAGTCGCTCCGAAATGTGCGTGTGGGGGGAGGGGTGTTATTAACACACTTTGTATATATAATATATGTATATGCATAAAACATTTAAATAATACATACATGTGACACAAGTTGGATAAATCTAGTTATCTCCTTGGCTTTTGTAGGGAAGAATATTTTATGAAAGGAAATTGTTCTTTTTTGTAATCATATTTATGTACCGAAATGAAAACCAATTTTTTTGTAATGTAATGAAATATGTGCATTTTTTCACTTAAAATGTCACTAAATGACCCAACCCTGGGTTAAAGTAGACTATAATTTTGGACTTTTAATAAAACTTTTATAGTAGGGGTATGGTGAGTACTGTGTAAAAAAATCATTCAAATGTTTGAAATTCAAATTCTGTTGAAAACAAATTCCATTTTCTCGAATGTGTTCCTTGTTTTTTTCCCACTGAGTGTTAATTAAGAATAATATCCCTAAGGCAAATGAGTGGAAAAGAATTATGATAAACGACGGTCAAATGCCGGAGACGCGCCGGCGCGCGGGTCCTAATGCGCAGGCGCAGAAAATAATTCAAATATTTGAATAATATTGTCTTTGAAAAACTTTTGGTCTGCGATTTTGACCCTTATATGTACGACATTTGTATGAAGAACAGTGTCAAAATCGCTTGCGCCATCATTACTCTAGGCAGTGTTAAAGATTTCACTCGATTGCCACACTGGATTATTTTTAAAACGATTTCTTCCATGACAATGCGCTGTCAGATTTTATCGCGAAATTAACGGTCGTTATCATTATCGCGATGTATTTGTATCGCGATTAAAACGTCGTAAAACCTATTAATTTACGTAATAAATGCAAGTAATGTGATTTTAGTGGACAGTTTATTGTGTTGTGAACGTGTTTCAGTCAATAAAATATACAATAGCTCAAAATTTATCAACAAAACATTCAATTCAAAATTCAAAGTGGTGGTTTTTTAGTGTTTTTTCGCGAAGTTCCGTGAAATTCCGCGAAATGTTCCGGCATTTGACTCGTTAAGGGAAACCTACTGCGCACTTAATGTTAATGGAGCAAGAGGGACTATGGGAAACCAAAGAAGATGGAAGGAGTTTAAGGAGATTGTGGAGGTGGTGTTCCTACCCTGTTCCTACCGAGAGAAAAGGAGGATGATAAGTTGATAATTATTACCTGTAGACTTGGCTGAAGCAGTTTCGCAAGCAACAGCGTCAAGGACTGGAGGATGCTCAACGTATGTGGGCAGCTCGGTAGTGGACAGAAGTTTGAGCCTTGAAATGTTGCTTTCTATTTGGCAGTGATTTTCCAACGCCTTGAATACGTTTTGATCAACCTTCAATCTACAATTTTTTTTATTATTAGAATACACAATAATAAAAATCAACACAACATTTCATTTATATGTTTTGATAAGGTGGAGGCACCGACAGGGCTCAGGAAAGAACAGGCTGGTGTCTTTGTTGTCGATGTTGGCCCTACCAAATTCAGATAGGTATTTGAAGTAAAATCGTAAAGATACAACTTATTTCGTGTAAATCGAATTGTCGTAGTCGATTACCCTCATTACTGGCCCTTCAGATTTTCGCAGTAAATACCTGAAAATATGACACACAGTACCCTCTCACTAATCCACCACACCAAAAATCCAGTGAGTGTCCAAGGTAGCGGATTTTAGGGTAAAAAATGCTAAAACATGTGTATTTCATAAAAACAAAGTAACACCGCAATCGCTTTTTGCAAATTTTTTTTATACAAATTTCATAATGCCAGAGCTTATATATAGAAGCCTTCGCGGGCGTGCTCACAACTCACCAAAGCTACATCGCAATCAGATGAACGGTTTAGCAATGCAAAATTTCATGACGCCAGAGCTCACTATTATACAGAGAAACCATCGCCGGCATGCACACATCAAATCCCCAAAGTTTCGCAATTGGATGAATGGTTAGCAATGCATAATTTCAAGATGCCAGAACTCACTATTAAATATAGAAACCAATGCTGGTATGCGCACATCAAATCACCAAAGTTTCATCACAATCGGATGAACGGTTAGCAACGCATAATTTCATGAAGCTAGAGCACACTTTTATACTTAGAAACCATCGCGGGCATGCACACATCAAATCCCTAAAGTTTCATCGCAATCGGATGAATGGTTAGCAATGCATAATTGCACGATGCAAGAACTCCCTATTAAATATAGAAACCAATGCTGACATGCGCACATCAAATCCCCAAAGTTTCATCGCAATTGGACGAATGGTTAGCAACGCATAATTGCATGATGCCAGAACTCACTAATAAAATATAAAAACCAATGCTGGCATGCGCCAAATTCTCATCACAATCACCAAAGTTTCATCACAATCGGATGAACGGTTAGCAATGCATAATTTCATGACGCTAGAGCTCACTTTTATACATAGAAACCATCGTGGGCACGCACACATAAAATCCCCAAAGTTTCATCGCAATCGGATGAATGGTTAGCAACGCATAATTTCATGACACTAGAGCTCACTTTTATAGAAACCATCGCGGGCATGCACACATCTAATCCCCAAAGTTTCATACCAATTGGATGAATGGTTAGCAACGCATAATTTCATGACGCTAGAGCTCACTATAAAAATAGAAACCATCGCGGGCATGCACATATCAAATCCCCAAAGTTTCATCGCAATTGGACGAATGGTTAGCAACGCATAATTTCATGACGCTAGAGCTCACTATAATTCATAGAAACCATCGTGGGCATGCACACATCATATCCCCAAAGTTTCATCGCAATCGGATGAATGGTTAGCAATGCATAATTGCACGATGCCAGAACTCACTATTAAATATAGAAACCAATGCTGACATGCGCACATCAAACCCCCAAAGTTTCATCGCAATTGGACGATTGGTTAGCAACGCATAATTTCATGACACCAGAACTCACTATTTTACATAGAAACCATCGTAGGCATGTGCACATCAAATACCCAAAGTTTCATCGCAATTGGATGAATGGTTAGCAATGCATAATTGCATGATGCCAGAACTCACTAATAAAATATAAAAACCAACGCTGGCATGCGCACATAAAATCCCCAAAGTCATCAAAATCGGATGAACGGTTAGCAATGCATAATTTCACGACGCTAGAGCTCACATAGAAACATACATACATAGAAACAATCGTGGGCATGCACACATAAAATCCCCAAAGTTTCATCACAATCGGATTAATGGTTAGCAACGCATAATTCCATGATGCCAGAACTCACTATTTAACATAGAAACCAATGCTGACATGTGCACATTAAATCCCCAAAGTTTCATCACAATTGGATGAATGGTTAGCAACGCATAATTTCATGACGCTAGAGCTCACTTTTATACATAGAAACCATCGTGGGCACGCACACATAAAATCCCCAAAGTTTCATCGCAATCGGATGAATGGTTAGCAACGCATAATTTCATGACGCCAGAACTCACTATTAAATGTAGAAACCAACACTGGCATGCGCACATCAAATCCCCAAAGTTTCATAACAATCGGATGAACGGTTAGCAACGCATAATTTCATGATGCTAGAGCTCACTTTTATAGAAACCATCGCGGGCATGAAAACATCAAATCCCCAAAGTTTCATCGCAATTGGATGAATGGTTAGCAACGCATAATTTCATGACACTAGAACTCACTATTGTACATAGAAACCATCGCAGGCATTATTTCAAATACTAAAAGTTTCATCACAATCGGATGAATAGTTAGCAACGCATAATTGCATGATGCCAGAACTCACTATTAAATATAGAAACCAACGCTGTCATGCGCACATCAAATCCCCGAGTTATTTTAGCAACGCATAGAGCAAATGGTTTAGACAACAAAGCATTTAGGCAACGCATAGACATCTAGTATATATAAACCCAAGTAAGCATATTTTAATTTTTATATATGGATAGATTTTAAACGTGTCAATGTCGGCTTTCATACTATTAACGTATACATTATTATCTACCATTAATACAAGTTCAGCTGTAAACAGGGTTATTCATACTAAGTAGACATCAACATTATGTGAGTACTTTCTTGTAAGTAAGATAAATTAAAAAATATGCAAGTGTAAAATTTTATTATACTGACTTTATTGTTGGCTTGATGGTTTTAACATCCTCTTCCAAGAACCAGGGCGTGTTGGCAGTTCTTTTTAATTCTTCTGCTACTTTGTGAAGATTTAACTACAATTGAAAAATGAAAAAAGATTATAAAGAAGCACAAAAATCCATATTTTTAGTGACAACTACAATAACAAACAATAGTGCAAAATAACTGACAGCTATAACAAATATGTGGTTAGGTTACTAGGCAGAGATTGCTTTAACCCGATGCACGGAAATCCTCATAACGTCAAAGGAGAATCAGTTAATATATTTTTTCAGTATGGCAGTGAGATTAAATTATATTAGCTGAAAGGGTTGTGTATATGTATTGCATTGGAATAAATCAATATGGGTTACATTGCATCGCACAACCCCTCCATGAAGCCCGGAATAAAAGCATTAGCGTTACCTCGTTTTGTTTTTCTGGCTCGGTGAAATAATCCACAGCATTAATAAAATCGGATAGATCCTTGGCGGAATCATGCAATCCTTTAATCATTTCGTTAAGGTAGTTCTTATTGTAGTTGATTTCCACCACCAGAGAGTTCTCCATTCTCTGCAGGATGCCGTGGAAGCGATCAAAGTGTTTGGTGAGCATGGTTTCCATAGACTTGGTGTCCATGGATCCAAGAGGCATCAGTGAACGCTTCTTTTCCAATTCCTGAAAACCAAATATACAATGAAACTAAGGTTTTTCCAAAGGACAGGAAAAAAATCTTTTGTGGGAAAAATTGGGCCATTTTTTTCAAATTCAGTCTTAAAGGTAGTGAAAAAAACAAAACTTCTTAACCTGTCATTTGCCAGGAACGCGCCGGCGCGCGAGAATCGAATTTCAAAAATGAATATTAATTCAAATAATTTGGATGAGATTTTAAATTTTATTCCATTAATATATAACATAAAATAAAGCTTAAAATAGCTTCCTCCATTCTTGTTCTTAAGGTAATTTAAAAAAGGTAAGGTAAAAAACCCTGGCCTTTGACAGGTTAAGCATGGGATTCATAGAATGTGCATTCGAATCTGGGTATTTGTGGGTAAAATAAAAAATATAATTAATGATTTTATCTCTCAATATTTCCAAGGAAAAGTTAATATTATTGAATCGGAAATGGTCTGCTAGCTGAGTCCGTAGATTGGGCAATATTTTATTTTATTTTTATTTATTTGGGAGACCAACAGTTTACATTAACAACAAAGTATATAATAATTGAGTACAATAATTGAACCAATTAGAGGTTTCCACATGGGTATTGTATACAAGTGTGTAGTTATTCCAGAGATATTTACTCATAAAAAATTACATTTCAAGAGACGAGTTATTTAGGTGGGGATAGGAAAGGGGTAGGATGGGGGGGATCAGTTAAGTTGAGGTATAGTAATAAAAATATGCGTGACAAAAAATTAAAAGAGAGAGAAAAAAAAAGGAAGTTTATAGAGTGGTGGTTGTATTAGAGGGTATCTATAAGTATTGTTGTTGTAGAGTATCGAGAGAGTGTCGGTGTGATTTTAAGGAGTGTGGTGCAGAGTTAAAAATGTCAAAATGTGTATAGTGTGTGTTGAAAGTGTTGGATGCACGATAGATGAAAGAGTTCTGTTTAGAATTAGTGTTGCACCGAGGGAGGCTAAGAATCATGTCTGATCTTGTTCGTCTGTTTGGAACTCGTATCTATATTCGTTCTAGGAGTTCTGGACAATCTACGACGGATCTGGCTATTTTTTTAAGAAAAAGTACATCGGCCGAGCTTCTTCGAGCTTCTAATGGTAGTATATTGAAGTACGCGGCTGAATCTTGGTGACTTAGGTGTGGGCGGAAGCTGCGGAAATCTAAGTATCGTATAAAACGATTTTGAGCACGTTCTAGATTTTCCACATATGATTTGTATTGCGGATTCCAAACTTGTGATGCGTATTCTAGTAAGCTACGGACATAAGCAAAATATAGGATTTTCATTGTTCTAAAGTTATTGAATTTTTTACATGTCTTAACCTTTCAAAGGCCAGGAACGCGCCCGCGCGCGAGACTGGAATTTCAAAAAAGAATATTAATTCAACTAATTT
The DNA here is from genome assembly GCA_917880885.1 of Limnephilus marmoratus. Classification (NCBI taxonomy): domain Eukaryota; kingdom Metazoa; phylum Arthropoda; class Insecta; order Trichoptera; family Limnephilidae; genus Limnephilus; species Limnephilus marmoratus. The sequence continues at coordinate 48,256,669 of OU862920.1, read as the reverse complement.
GGATGCGATTTTAAATTTTTTGTATAAAGAAACTGTACCAAGAAAAAGTCAGAATAGCTTCCTCCATTCTTGTTCTTAAGGTAATTTCCAAAAATTTTTCCAAAAAACCCTGGCCCTTGACAGGTTAAGAATGAATCCTAACATTTTCGAAGCTTTTGGGGTATATTCCCATATATTATATATATTCCCACAATGGGGTATTTTCAGAAACTATGAATACAATTAAAAATGTATGGAAGATTAAAAGTATATATATTTGTGATTCTGATCATTGAACTGAAAATGTTTAATTTTGATATTTTCATTCATAAATTATTACTGATGTTAAAATTTCCCACTCTGCCCAGTAGGATGTTAAAAAAAAAAATATATATATATATTTTTCTTTATTCATTGCTTTGAGTGGTTACATCATTTGTGGATTTTTCTACCACCATGTTAAGCTTATGTCCGTATTATGGTGGTCGATAAAAAACAAATAATGTAAAAAATGTCTTTTAAAAATAAATAATGTAAAAAAATAAACTAACCCCAGCTGTTTTTTTCATCCGTAGAATAATTTTCTCGGTCATTTTCTTGTGAACCTTGATATCATTTATAAATTGTTCATTCTGAAAAATTAGAAAAACAAGGTATACATAGTAACTATCAACTGGTTTCGATTTGGAATTAAAGTTCAACTGCACAGAGTCAGAGTGAAACTGTGAATGATTTATGAGAAAATATATTTATAAAGGCATTTATATAAAACATACCTTATCACTAAGTAGAGAGAATTCGTGTTTCCCACAAGTTTTGACCAGACACACAGTGCAAATGGCTTTGCAACAATCGGAGCAATACAGTTCACAAATCTTGTCAAGGTGTTCAGGGCAAAATGATTGAGACTTCAGGAATTTGCCAAAATCTAAAAATAAATTATCTTTAATTAAATTAAGACAATATTAGCTAAAACTCAATCGAAAATCTGGAAACAGAAAAATGCATTTAATTAAATATTATAATTTGAGGTTTTACTCAAAGTTAAAAATAAATATAAATTATCTTGATTAATTTAATGAGTAAAAATTACTCCAGATTATAGTAGTTGTTGGATAATCGAGCGGAGGATTATTAATAATACAGTATTTGTATTACGAAAAATAGGTCTATTGATGGAATACGAATAAATTGAACACAAGAACTTTACGTAGGTTTAACAATAAGGAACTCCTGTCCATTTATTTTTATTAATAATGATATTCTAACTTAAAAACGGATTATTTATTTTTATAGTTATTTTTGAAGGTTAAAATAATTTTCAAAAGGTTTTATTTTTCAATGCTTGCTAAAACCCCTGTGACATTGTAGGGAGCCTTGTGAAGTCACCAATAACTAACTTTTTTATACCAGCAGGTTCAACTCAAAATACATTCATGCTCAGTATTAAACTGAGATGGATTCGGCCGGTCGGATAGTAATAGTTGTTCTAATAGTTGTTCGTGAATGCGAATATCTGCTACCGACATTCGCGAATGCGAATATTAAGTTTTTTAATTTGACGCTAATTACGTATGGCTTAGCGGCTCACGTTTGCATCTTGTTCCGAGAATTTCAGAGTTGATCTGAAAAAAGCCAATCGGTTGTTTTATTTCATTCGTCTTCTGCTCATAAACAAAAAAAAAAGTGAATTTTAAGGTTAGAGTGTGATTGATTAATGATTAATCCCTCCGCAACGAAAGCATATATAAGCGTTAGAAATACGACAGCAGTCAAGTACAATAAGCGTATTTATACGTCAGCGCGTGTCTCCATAGAAATTGTTCTAACTCCGTTATTGTTTTAGTTACATCCCTAAAACAAAAAGTAAAAGGTCAATAGTAGATCAAGCTGTACATCACTATCAAGTTGTCCATAGAAATACATAACAGGAATCAGCTGTCAAGTCGCGTAATTGACAAAAATATTTACCCGCTCAAATTTACTACCGGCGGCTCCACCGCGCTCCACATTTTAAATTTTTAATAAATATTTTTATATGAAATGATAAAAAAGTGAGGTGACAAAAGTGTTTATTACACATATATACAATAGAATAAGTATTGTTTACATAATCTGTGATTTTAGTACCGTTTTCACATAAAAACATCGTGTGAGTCATTTTTAACCTATTTTTAATGTTTGCGTTCTAAATTTTAATATTTACAAATACTAATATTTATTTGTAATATAATAATTTGAAAGCTTATTTTGTAACCTTTCTAAAACAGTTTTTACTATTCGGCTACGTTCAGAAATGTTTCATTTATAGAGCTTTAATTGTGAAGCGGTAATAACAAAAAGTTTTCGTAAAATGTCATTTCGTTAGAGACAGTTAAAGTGCTTAAATGGCGATTTTCGGAGGGGTTAACATGAGTAAATCAAATTCTAGTGAAATTTGGACTTATTTTACAGTTTGCAATGTTGAACGTGCTAAATTACCTAACATTAAAAATTTATGTAAAGACAAAATAAAGACTGATAAAAGTTTCAGAGAAAAATTTGTTTTTGTTTATTTACATTGCATTATTATATTTTGTTGTTTTCTAAGTTCTAATGAGAAGTTAATTTTTATTTAGTAGTGATCTGGAATCTTATACTTTATTACCTAACTAGCAGACAGCACTTCGTTAGCCACACGTTGCTGTGGCTAACGAAACACAACGCCATTACCCAACCTTTATAAAATCCACACCACCCGCTTGCCAGCTGCCCGCTGCCTGAATTGAATATTTGAATTTCTCGACTTTTCTCTACTATAATAAGCACGTTTTTATACATATAAACCTTCCTCTTGAATCATTCTATCTATTGGTGAAAACCGCATGAATATCCGTTGCGAAGTTTAAAAGATCTATGCGCACACACATTTTGAACGACTTCATCAAATAAAATAATTCAAATCAAATACCTACTTACTCTAGGACATCCATTTTCCAATTTCTTCCGTAGAACGAAATTCAAAAGTGACTATAGTACGGCCCGCCAGCCGTTTTAAATCATACAAAAATATGTTTTCTTTAAATTTCTCGGCTTTTCTCTAATATAATTTACATATATTATACATATAAACATTCCTCTTCAATCACTCTATTGGTGAAAACTGTATGAAAATCCGTTGCGTAGTTTAAAAGATTAACGCGCACATACATTTTGAGCGACTTCATTTTATACTATGTAATGATGAAGAAGTAAAAGTAGATGGTAAATAAACAATACCAAATCATAAAGTAAAGTGAAGACTGATAATGTAATTACGAGGTTAACTTACTTTTTCTAATAATAAAAAAATAAGAAATAAATGGATTTTTTATTAACCTAATATTATGTTTTTTTCTGATGTTCATATTCGCAAAACTTTCGCTCGAACTTTGCAAATGCGAATATGCAAATATTCGTTACATCACTATTCTACTATCTTGTTTATTACGGTGATATATTTGATTTAAGCAATTTTGCCACATTTTGTATTTACATCTAAAAGCCTACCATATACTTCCAAATAATTGTAATATTAAAATAAATAGAGTAAAATTCGAAATTGACAAAGTTTGTGAATTTTTTATTAATTATTTTTATATGAAACGAAAAAGTGACAATAAACTTTATAGTACGTCCTGTGTAATTAAATATGTTTGCTAGTTTTGTGTAGAGCGGTATTCCTACAGTTTACAATAAAAAACAATCAGGAAGTGAAAAAACGATTGTAAAAAAATTACTATATTTTTGAAATCATATATTTTATATTTTTAATGGCGTATCGCATATGTAAATATTAAAATCTGAAAGAGTCTTTAATCTGCTTTCAAACCCAGTAATTCATTATGGTATATATTCAAAAACACCAAATCTAGTAATCTTAAGTAGGTACTGACCTATTTTTGGTGGAATTTTCCTTTGACAATCCTGTGTGAGGGGAGGATTGTACTGAGAGGATTGCAAGGGAGGGTGCTGAGAGCCTGCATATCTCTGTGGTTGTTGAACGCTGTGAACAGAGGGTAGAACAAAACCTGTTTGCTGTAAAGGAAACAAATATTATATTAGAGATTTTTCGTTATAATTCTTTTCTTATAATGGAACATCTTTTTCCTATTAAATAATTATCGAATATATGGCTTTGTGTCATATTTAATAGTTAAGCTCCCGTAGCTCATAATATTGTGATATTACAAATATTGCTAAGAGCTCATACCAGCTGCTTTGACCTAGCTCATGATATTGTGTTGTGAACTGAAACCAGCTGTGTGTCCTAGCTCATGACATTATTCTGTGAGCTGAAACTAATTGCATAGACCTAGCTCATAATATCATGTTGTGAACTGAAACTGTGTGTGACCTAGCTCAAGATATTATTCTGTGAGCTGAAACTAATTGCATAGACCTAGCTCATGATATCATGTTGTGAACTGGAACTAGCTTTGTGACCTAGCTAGTAGAATTATGTTGTGAGCTGAAACTAGCTGTGTGACCTAGCTAGTGGTATTATGTTGTGAGCTGAAACTAGCTGTATTGACCTAGCTTGTGGTATTATTTTGTGAGCTGAAACTAATTGCATAAACCTAGCTTATGATATAATGTTGTGAACTGAAACTAGCTGTGTGATCTAGCTAGTGGTATTATGGGAGGCGTCTACTAATATCTACAGGAATTCCAAAAACTGAAAAAATCGAACTAATATCTATGAGAATCAAAGTGTTGACGAATATCTACAGCTCAAACTGTTGATTAATATCTATGAGAACCAAAGTGTTGACGAATATCTACAGCACTGGCAGAGGTTGGATTTGCAATTATGTATAGCATATTGGAATAACGTAATATTGCGTATGCAGTTTAAAAAACTTAATTTATGTATGTATGTAAAAATCCCTAATATCGGACTATTGGACACATTTAGCTGATTAGTCCAACCTACTCTCTGTAGATATTAGTTCAACCTACGCTCTGTAGATATTAGTCAACACTCTGAAGTTCGTAGATATTAGTTCAACATATGACATAGCTGTAGATATTCGTCCGACATACAGGCTGTAGATATTAGTATCTGGAGTCGTATTATGTTGTAGCTGAAACTAGCCGTACTGACCTAGCTCATGGTATTATTTTGTGAGCAGAAACTAATTGCGTAGACCTTGCTCATAATATTATGTTGTGAGCTGAAGTTAGTTATATTGATTAGTTGGATTCCAGATATTAAACTCCAGTTTTTTGCAGTTTCCACTTTTTAGTTTCAGGGCATAAAATATCGGGTCACATTATAAAAAATTATAAGGAGGCGGTACCTTTGTGAGTCCCACCCTCAAATTGTTATAAACCAGAGTCCCAAGAAGGTAGAAATTGGGTGGGACAAATTTCTTGAAGTTTTCAGCAAACTCGTTGACCATGATCATCTCCTCGTTGGAGAGGTTTGTCTTGCTTTGGCACTGTTGGCACTTGACGCTATGGAAGTTTTTGATTGTTGAGAAGATACAAGTCTCACAGACAGAATGTCCGCACTGTAATACATACGGCAGTCTCCCTTTAAGCGGGTAACCAATGCCTGAAAAAAATAAAAAACATTAACAATTCTCTCAAAATTTTGTCAACTCAAGAACCCCATACCACTTGAATTTGTATTTCTTCACTGAGTTTCAAATTCCATTTGCTGGTTCCAGTAGAAGTCAAACCTTCTACCTAAGTTAATTATTATTTAAATGTCTCTATTTTATATATAATTATTATATAAACAATATTTCCCTCTATTATATGTATTACAAAAGAGGTAAATATTGTTTACCTAATTGCAGCACTTTTAGTAGGCACAGATTATGAAAATTATACTTAGTTTTAACTTAATTACTACAAGAAACAATTATTTACCTCTGGAGGGACAGTAAAAGATGCAGTAAAGTTCCATTTTTATTCAAAGTTTTAAATTTCATTTATAAAACGATCTTGTGCCTCCATTTTGGATTTTTTTCTTGATGGATTGATGGCAAAAGATTCATTTCAATCTAAATACACACAAATTCTTTGGGAGGAATGCAGATCCGGGCACAGTTTGGAAATTTAATAAAAAGGCACTTTCTAGATGAGAAAAGTGTGGAAAAGCTGAATAAAACAAAAATTAAGGCGCGCTCGGCAAAATTGAGGGAGATACAACCGTTCAAAGTATTTAAAATTTCACTTTACAAACTGATATTGACAGTTCGCCCGCGTCCGCCCGCCATTTTTTTTATAACCTAATACGCTAAACATGATTTGTGATACAAAAAAAGTGCCCCTTTATAGCGCCTGCTCACGTCAAGGCAAGAAAAACATCCCAGTTTTCAAGTGGTTTAGCGGCTACGCTAGGTTTGTGTAACATGGTTTGTGATTCTGGCGTACTATTAATTCTGTATTAGGTCTGGGATCCAACATACCTAAGCGGTGAAAACATGGCGAACGAACAACGAACTGTCAATATCAGTTCGCCAAGTGAATTTTTAAATACTTTGAACAGTTGTATCTCCCTCAATTTTGCCGAGCGCGCCTTAATTTATTTTGTATTCATCTTCTCCACACTTTTCTCATCTAGAAAGTGCCTTTTTATTAAATTTCCAAACTGTGCCCGGATCTGCATTTCACCCAATTCTTTAAATAACCCAAACTACAAGCATGTAGTTGTGCATGTTTCTTGTAGTAAAATTTTGTAAAGATTCATAAGGAGCACTGTAGGATTATTTTAAAGTTTATTATAGTATATTATATTATTTATTATTATAGTTTATTATATTACAGCGCACTTGAAGTAAAATAACATAAAACTGCTAAAAATATTATGTTTTTATTAATTAAGTTGGAACGAAGTGTAATTTCCATAATCTGTGTCTAAAAGTGCGGTGATTAGATAAAAAATATTTTTTTTTTTTTTTTTTTTTTCATATATATCCCGTTAAACTACAGTTAAGTAGTTTGTCAACAGGATTTTTATTACAACTTTTTACAGATTACAACTTAGACCTTAATTTATACAATAACAATAAACTTACAGTTTGTCAAATAAGAGTAGAAAATATATGAGGGCGCCACTATTGTTCAAATGGCAATACTAAACACATAACTCATGGTGTTAAAGTAAAGCTGTGTAACCTACATTTTTATAAAAAATTAAAAAGGCGTAATAGTGGAAAAAATATTTTTTCATTGCAGTATAGGTACCCGCCGATCTCAAAATTAGAATTGCGTATAGGTATATTATTATTATACCTTTGCAATTTTGTGTTAACATAATGAAGAATAACTATAATGTAATAAAATATAAAGCACAGTTTAGAAATTGCTCACATTTATTTAATACTAGATAAAGTACCTAGCGTTGCCTGGGCTTTAGATCATGTTTCTAATTTTAGATCTGAATATATTTAACTCATTCAGATCTAAAAGTAGTGTTACTAAACTCACCATTAGGGATTCTTCCTTTCTATCTATTGTTAAATTCAAATTTATATTAAATTAAAGCAAATCGCTCTATAAATCACCTTTTAATCAAATTTATGTCATGAAGAAAAAATGTGGTTTACTGTGTTCTATATATTCAGTGTCATTGCACTACAAGAAAATATTTGACAGTTAAATTGGTGTTGCCGGTCTACAAATTTAGTAGTTCAAGTTTTTATATTTTCTACTCTTTTTTGACAGACTATACACATTAATAGTAAAACTAAATCGCCTAATACAAATTATTTCTACCTAGTAGCCATGTTTTCAGCAAATATCTGACTCTATTTGGAAATTCGCATTTCTTAATATTACCAGGTAGCATATTATATATTTTAGGCACATTATACTCAAGGGTTCATTATTTATTTTGTGCCCATGTTCAACTTTCCTCTTATACTCAGAGTCAGATATGTGCTGAATCAATATTTTATACCATAATAAGGCCTGCACCGGCAAAACTGTTAAATTTTGATACAAAAGTGAAATGTTTCGTCTCTGCGAAAAAATATTTTTTTTAACTAGTAATTTAATGATAGAATTTTGTATTGATTGTGCGTAATTTAAATTTGTTTTGCAAGAATGTCCCCAAGTGGTTAATCCATATCTTAAAGTTGATTCCGCGAGTGACATGTAAATAATTCTTAAGGTATTCACAGGAACGAAACACTTATAATTAATTCATAAAAAAAACCCTAAGAAACTAAAACGGGTTCTTGGATTGGGTTTAATTATAAAATAAATAAAAAAGCTAGCCTAAAAACATAGATAAAACATAGATAAAACAAACAAAAAACATTTTCTTGAAAAACGAAAATGGGAGAATTTCTTCTCCCTACTCATAAAATTAAAAAAAAAAGGTAAATTTATACAAAGCCAGGACCAGCTCATTTTGGACAAAAATAAATAAATATTTACCCCAGTAGATAGGTAATAATTAGATGTAATTAATTCCGTGAGAGGAAATTGAAAATAATGTATATTATCGTCAATTTCTTAAATTTAAAAATACGAAAATGTCATTTTTCAATGACTTCCATGTTGTTATCTTTACTTTAAAAAACAGCCTACGTTTTTAAATGGTTTGTCTGGCTACGCAGGGTTTGTCTAGCGGGCTTGTGAATATTATCTTAACTTTAAAAAACAGCCTACGTTTTTAAATGGTTTGTCTGGCTACGCAGGGTTTGTCTAGCGGGCTTGTGTGACAGATCGGCCGCGCCATGTCAGTTTCGAAGACGCGAAGTGAATTTTGATTTTACGCAATTGAAATTTAAAATGCATCATTTTCCGCCTCCCCCAATGCAAAAAGTTTCCGAAATACGTAATTCTAACAATTATTCAACTTCTGCAAAATGTTTTTTCGTGAAAAAGTGCATATTACCGCTTTTGCACTTTGAAAAATGACATTTTCGTATTTTTAAATTTAAGAAATTAACGATAATATACATTTTTTTCAATTTCCGCTCACGGAATTGATTACATCTAATTATTACCTATCTACTGGGGTAAATTTTTTTTTTTTTTGTGTGTAAAATGAGCTGGTCCCGGTTTTGTATAAAATTAATAAAAAAAAAATAACACATTTTTAAAGTTTTTATTTGCTTGGTGGTTTTTTTCCAAAAATATTTTTTTTCCTTCTACTAAAAGGAAAATTATAAAGTGATTATTTTTAATATACCAGTGTAGATACTTACGTACCTTAATTTTCTGGTAAACTTTCGAAAAATTTGGATTTTATTGTAAAACAAATATATTTATACCAAATGACAAAAAATGGTCGGGGCCTGAGGGGATAAACTTCCGTGAGCAAATTATAAGCATAAGTTGGATGTATATGTAACTATTGTGTAAATGCACTTGTGAGTAACTCATTAAAAACTTACGTAAGATGCAAATTTGAATTATGAATGTAAAGCCTGCCTAACAATATATTAAAACGGGAAAAATATTTACCATTTATCCCAAATGGCTGATCACAATTACAGCATAGAACTTTTACAGCTTCCATGTCTGCAGTTTTAGCGCCTGAAAATCAAAACTTATATAAAAATCTTCCGGTTAAAATATTCAGATATGTCCAGAAATACTCGAATATGTTGTTTTATACTTCTCAATACCAATGTTTTCTTCATAAATAAACCAATCCAGGGAGCGACGTTCCGACTTCTGACAGGTAAACAAACAGAAAACAGAAACAAGATAAACAGGAAATGAGGAAATGGAAATGGAAGAGCATAGATAAAAAACTCACAGATCAAAGATCAGAGGCATAGACAAATTTTCAGAAAGTACCTACGTTTCCACCATATACGCAGAAGTGCGTCGCTGAAAAGAAGGGGTATTTATCCAGTTAAGAGGAATATAAACCCTAGAAATATGTCGAATCTCATGCCTGCAAAATTTTAAAATCGAACGTCTTTTTGCACGAGGCTAGTAAGCGAAAATGTGGTTTTTATTTATTTTGTGCATAATTTTATAAGAACGAAAAAAAGTTAGAACATAGAACATAGTCAAAAATAGTCTTAGCCGTAAAGGGGTATTTTTTTAAAATTGTTACTTACATTACTTCATAGTTAAGTTATGAGAAAACATTTTTTTTTGTGGTTTACGCTTATATTTTTTGTTACGTAAATAATAATTTTATTGTAATTCCAATACATAGATAAAGTAGTTAAAGCTTCAATTTATCCGTAGCATATTTTTTGATGTTCATCCTGTAAGCCGATTCGTCGTAAAGATTAATCAAAATAGTAACTAAATAGGATTTCACGTATATATTCATCTTAAGGATTTTTTCTCATAAAAACAGTTTTTAATTGTTGTGATTTGAAACTCAATGAAACGAAAAATAGCTACACTAAAAAGAGACATATACATTCATCTATACATCTATAGGATTTAGCCAGCACGAGAATGAGAAATCGATGCCCTCTTTGTGCGGTGCTTGTCTACTTTAGTTTTCTGATGGTTTCATTCTATCGCGTGTGAATTGCACAATGTTTTTTTTCGAATTAGGATCTAGATTGTAATTTTTCTGTAATTTTGAATGTCAAATGTAAAAAAAAATCATCTAGGCACAATTAATTACTAAAGTTAAAAAAAAACTTTAACCTTCGGCTTCACAGCTCGCGACATTGTAAATTACTAATTGTGTAAAAGCCTCCAAACCGGAAACCTACAGTCCTAAAGAATCCTAAATTCTGTAGTCTTTCAAAATAAATATTAGCTCAATATTTGTCAACGACATAGTTTTAGGAATAAAAAAATCAAAATATCTCCTGTTTGCCGATGACCTTAAGTTGTACAAAAAAATAACATCATTAGAAGATTGCGCCGATTTGCAAAAAGACTTATCATCACTTCATGAATGGTGCACACTAAATGATTTATATTTTAACGAAAACAAATGTGCTGTAATTTCCTTCACAAAAAACATCAATAAATTTTCAAACACATATCACATTAACAATGTCGCATTACGTAACACAACTTCAATTAAAGACTTGGGCGTGACATTTGACTCTTCACTTAGCTTCAATAAACATGTAGATGCAATTTCAAAATGTGCATCACAAGTATTAGGATTAACGCTAAGAATCACAAACTGTTTTAAAAGTGCAGAATTAACATTAACATTATATAAATCAATTGTGCGAAGTATCCTCGAATATGCATCCACAATTTGGTCTCCCAATTATGAAATTCATAATTATAGGATCGAATCCACACAAAGAAAATTAACCCGTGTAATTGCTTATCGTGAAGGTATATCTGATCAATTTGGAACGTACAATGACCGAAATTCACACTATAAACTACACTCTCTAGCAGCCAGACGTAAACTTTCTGATTTATTACTTTTACACAAAATTATACACTCATCAGTTGATACACCAAACATTTTGTCCCAAATTAACATTAACACATCATCAAGAAAGTCAACAAGGAGGATGAAAGACATTTTCTATATTAAAGCCTACCTCACAAATACAGGGTATTTCTCCCCTTTACCACGAACACTGAGAAGTTATAACGCTATACATTGCTCTAATAAAGAAATAGACATTTTTAATGACCAATTTAAACATTTCAAAAAAAAAGTTTTACCTTTTATCATATCAAGCTGATACTGTGATGAAGCCCTTTATTTATAGAGAGGCAATATTGTACCTACCAAATCAGCGTCTCACCAGTACAGGTAACAATCATAAATTGTTTATGAACATTTACCTACCATGTACTTACCTTTTACCCATTCCTACTTGTCATTCACCTCAGCTTAATTACTTTTATTACTATCTTTTGTTATTATTATCATTTCATTTATTTTTTATTATATAATCACTATGTTAATATTATCATTTTCGATACTATGTATTTTCGTTATCACTATGTTTAAACATTCATGTATATAATTTTTTGGGCACCATGCCTGTTTTATATACTTAAATAAAATAAAATAAATAAAAAAATAAACTTTGGCATTAATCTTCTTATAAATGTAAAACGAACAGGGATTAGGGTAGCAAAGATAAAATCATGCAATATTCAGTGTTTTAAATGTAATGTCCTCCACGTGCAAAGTCGTATCTTCCCCAAGCATAGTAAACTTGCTAATAAAGTGTGTCCATCGGAAGAGACCTGCCATGTTTCTGTATCTATATGTAAAACATAAAATTAGATAGAGCCTAAGAATTCATAATAAATTGTAAAGGGCCCTTGTGATGATTTTTCACAAAAACGGCGCTCTACAAATTATCCAATTGGTATTATTATCTTTTAAAGTCGAATCGCTGATAGTTCCTTTGTAACCTCTCCCTCTTTCTAATAAGTGGCTTGTGTAACAGATAGATATGTAGCTCAAGAGTTCGGAGCAGCAGGACTATAAAATCAAATTAAAAATAATAATGCAGCATTGTTATTGAATACAAGATGCAAGTCCTTCTTGGCGGTCCAAAAAGCGAGTTGCGATATCCCAAATTGCATAGGTTGGGTGTTTGAATAGTTTTTCTTACACGGTGTCCTACTGTATTTTGATTATTTTTGAAGTGAAAACTACTTAAGCACCGTTGTGATTTTAAATTCAAAACGGTAACATTAAAAAGAGACATACACATACATCTATAGGATTAGCTTGAGAGAGAATGAGATAGGCTAATCGGTCTCCTATTTGTGCGGTGCTTCGTAGCCTCCCAACTCTACGTTAGTTTACTAGTTTTCTGAAGCTTTGACTTCTACCGCGTGTGAACTGCACACTCTAACTTTTTTTAAATCGATAGAAAGGCGTGCATTATTAAATTATAGTCACAGCGAAATGTTGTTCGTGATGTCATCGTTCTAGTTTCTTCCGAGTTTTTCGTCTTGATACAAGACGTGTGAGAAGGAAGAGGATGACCGTCGAAGATGTACATACGAGTTCTCGCTGGGAATAGTATATAGATGCAGTGGCGTAGCGAGGAGGGACGGGGGGGGGGGTGGGCGGGCCGCCCTGGGTGCCACCCGATTGCCGACCGTGGAAAAAAAAATACGAAGGATATTGTCATCAAAATATTGTACCCATGCACAATGTCTGTTATTTACATTTTCATAGCTCTATGGCTTCCCGTGGAGTGCCCCGAATTTTGTGTCGCTCGGTCCCTTTATAGGCGAAAATAGCATATATTTGTGGAGGAGTATTTTATCCCTGAAATTCTCTAGCCACCCCCCACCCCCCCAGGATGGACCAATTTTATGTCGAAATTAGCGTTTTGAATTTCTCAAGTCAACTTTAATGGGGGGGGGGAGGGTGACACCACGCCCCGGGGGGTGACTTCCGCCCCGGGTGCCACCCATGCTAGCTACGACACTGTATAGATGCATTCAACAATCAAACCGAAATATTGTTTTTTTTTTTAAATGCCAATACTGTATTAGAGTCCTAGCTACTCCCAACCGCCTGGGACCAGTGGGGCTATGGCATCTCGTATTGTGGTACGATATGAGGCTGAAGGTAAGTGGGGAGGATAAGGAAAAGGGGAAGAGAAATGCGGGGAAAAACCCGGGCCGCTATTCTCCACAAGTCGCTCGTATCGCATTGTGCATTGGTCGATTTGGTTATTCTCCATCATCGAAGGTACATACTTAGGCGCCAAACGTCATTCCACTCAAACCAGTGCCAGTGGATTAGTATATTTATGCAGTGGTCGAACCATTCGATAAGGATTGGTTTATTTATGGTCGATAGTCGGTAGCATAGATGTATATATATATAGATGTATAGTTATATTATATACATCTATGGTCGGTAGATACTAGATACCGAGTCAGGCGAGTTGTTTGCGCACCTCTATGGGATTGAGCTATTTATGCTCTATGCTTTGACTGTCAAAAACTAGTAGTATTATTGTTTTCCCGCGCGCATTTCCGCACACGCAAAGACATCATCGTGGTTATAGCCGGTTCACACGATTCAATTTTAGTTGATCAACTCGACACTTGAAAGCATATTGACAGGTGTGAACCTTCTTTCAACAAAGTTGAACAAGTTTTTTGTTGACCAACTAAAGTTGATAGCCCGTCTACTTTTGACGTTCAAGTATGACCGCGCCATCTTGGTTACCATAGTTACTCGCGGGCACAAGTAGACGTCAAACATTTATGATAATATTCTTATACATTCCTAGTTTCTACCGTCATGGAATCCGTTTCAACGAAAAAATACCTGAAATGGTCGGATGATTTGATGTTCGGATTTATGCATCCCTGTCTTTGGGATCAAAAGCAAGAATTGTACAAAAATAGAAATGCCCGTGATACTGCAATAAATAATATGTGTTTCATTTACACTACCTACCCAATATATTATGATAATGACACAAAATAGCGGTAAATATTCTGAGACATGCGTCACCATTAATACGCATAAATTAAAAGAAAAAACAATTTGTACAAATCTAATAACTACCTATGTCAAACTGTGACGTTTGGCGTTGTCGTTTTTAGGTTATGGTAAAGCTAACTTTAACGAAATATGCATTATTTCCTTGCTTCTCCGGTTACTGTAGTTAGTAGTAATTATTATTAATTTAAACATCTCTGAAAAATTTTATCGCCAATTTTGGAAAGCAGCTCATCAAATTGTTTTTCTGTCATCCTCAAGTGATTTCTATATCCTCCGGAGTCTTCTAGGGCCATCTCTTTCAAAATTGTGTTGAATGCGCCTAATTCACTCCTTCTCATGATCCATTTTCTCGCCCAAATACGACGTTTTTCATGCTTTTCCATAATCTCGAGCTCGTCTCGCAGAACATCAGAAGTTAGAGAGACGCACGCACTGACAATTTCAGTTGACGCCATCTTGAATGTCAAATTCGGTTCTACTTAAATTGAAACGTGTGAACATAATCTTGTTCAACTTTTTACGTTAAATAAAAGTGGATCAACAAAAATCGAAACGTCTGAACGCGCCCATCGTGGTATTAGTTCATTAGTTCATTTATGATCATCGTATTAGTATATTTTTATAAAGTCGTTTTAAGGTTCCATATTACAATGGCCGATTTACCAACGATGTTGGCTACAATACATTATTTAGAGCAAGCCGAATTAGCTGAAGCAGCTGCTTTGCTTGTTGAAACAAGAACGTTTCGCCAGAGGGCCGATTCTTTCGCAAATTCAACAGACGAAGACTTCATCAGGAATTTTAGGCTTAACAAAGCCTTAGTACGTCGGCTGGTAGTCATTGTATCTCCGTTCATAACACCCCCATCCCGTTCTTCAGCTTTAGATGTCGAAACTAAGGTGAATACAAAAATGATTTCAAAAAACGTTTCACACAAAAAATAACTTGCTAATTAGTCTGTTGCAATGTCGTTTTGCAGGTGTTAGCAGCATTAAATTTTTTTGCCACCGGTAGTTCCCAGTTGCCCGTGGAGTGTACCTTGCATGTTGGAATTTCGCAACCCTCAATTTCACGTGCAATAAATGAAGTTGTGAATGCACTTAACAAACCTGAAATTTTTAATCAATGGGTAAAATTTCCCCCTAATATCCAGGCACTGAACCAGATAAGGACTAAGTAAGTTTATTATAGGAACATTATGATTTACATCACATTTAATACAACATTTATTGGTAATTATCGGTTCGGACTGGCCACGCTTATTATGAATAATTTTTAGAAAAAAACTTTAGATTCGCCTTAATTACTATAAAAGGAAACTTTTTGGCTTTGGGGCGGCGGAAAATAATGCATTTTAATTTTCAATTGCATAAAACCAAAATTCACTTGGCGAACCGAGGCAGCGAAAATCCGCGGCCGTAGCTGTCACTGTTATGGACTGCAGCCGACTTTGTGGGATACCTACATGAAATACCGCGAATCACAAACCATGTTACACAAACCTAGCGTAGCCGCTAAACCACTTGAAAACTGGAATGTTTTTCTTGCGTTGACGCGAGCAGGCGTTATAAAGGGGCACATTCTTTTGTATCACAAACCATGTTACACAAACAAGCCAGCTAGACCAATTTCATAATTACGCGCATTATCCCACGAAGTCGGCTACAGTCGTATTAGCTCTTGTTAATTTATCAAGGATACCAACATAACAGTGACAGTTACGGCCGCGGATTTTCGCTGGTTCGGTTCGCGAAGTGAATTTTGGTTTTATGCAATTGAAAATTAAAATGCATTATTTTCCGCCGCCCCAAAGCCAAAAAGTTTCCTTTTATAGTAATTAAGGCGAATCTAAAGTTTTTTTCTAAAAATTATTCGTAATAAGCGTGGCCAGTCTGAACCGATATTTACCCATTTATTTATATGTATATAGAATATTTTATTATTCCTAAATTTTTATATTTTATTACAAAATCGATTCCTGTACAAAAAAAATCAATTTTTTACTTATTTTAAGATTGGCTCTATCAATAATATTTGTTTATTTTTTGGTTCTACAACAAATACAGATTCCCAGGGATAATTGGGTGCATTGACTGCACTCACATGGCTATATTCCCGCCAAACGCAAGAGATCCAGTTACTCCAGCACACATTTATGTCAACAGAAAGGCATACCACTCCATTAATGTCCAGCTGATTTGTGACTCGGATCTCCGAATCTTTCATGTGAATGCAAGTTTCCCTGGGAGCACTCGCGATACCTATATCTGGAAGTCAGGTTCTGTGGAACCCGTCCTGAAGCAACTGTACAGGAGTGGTCAATCTGGGTATTATCTTCTGGGAGGCCCTGGATACCCATTGCGGCCATGGTTAATGACCCAAATCGATAAGACTGAACCCGGATCTCCTGAAGACCGATTCAACACAAGATTTAGATCAATCATGTCAACTTTTGAGAGATGTAACGGTGTTTTAAAAATGAGATTCCGTTGCCTTTGTAGAATTCTTCATTATGCTCCTGTAAAGGCGTCCAAAATTATCAATGCATGCATAGTGCTTCACAATATGTGTGTAGAAGATAAATTTGATCTTCCAGAGTACCTGATTGATCATAATCTAGATTTAGGTCTGATTGCTGGAGGGATGGCTCCTGAACTTGAGTCTGGGACTGCTAACAAAATTAACCCAGATTTAGTGGCTGGTAGAGCTATTCAAAATAGGATCGTTCAAAATTATTTCTAAATTCTTTCTTAAGTGTTTATACTAGTCTTTTTTATCCTTTTGTTATTCTGTTCACGCTATATTATTTGTCAAGTGTCTGGATCTTATTGTAATTAGTGATGGCATTACAAAATATAATATTTACATACGATTATAATTAGTAATTTTGTAAGCATAACCTTTTTTTGTTGCAAGCCAACTGATTTATTTAAGGCCGACATAATAACATCTATGTATTACACTTGCCGATTACCTGCCACAAAGAAGGTTGTGTTGTAAACTAGACATTTTAAAGTTATTTTTAATCCAGTTGCTGTACAAAATAACAAGCCCCATCACCAACAGCAGATGCCAGACTTTTGGGTGGGCCTCGCCCAAAGATATTGAGAGACAAGAGATACGCTATGATGGCTGCCCGACTGTCGGCGGACTACTACCTAATGGGCATAGTTTGAATACAGAAAGAATTTGTTAATTTAGTTGATTTTTTGAAGGTGTGCAGTAGTATTGGTAAACAATATCGGCGACGCCAGGAAACAAAGTCCCACCCAGTACAACTCTTATTGATATTTCAATGTCTTTGTTCTCGCCTCTTGTTCAATGTTGTATTTGTATAATTTCGAAAGTGAATTTAAAAAACTTTTATACATCATTGCAATAATGTAGTGATGTAAAATTTAAAGTCTAAGGCAGATTATGTAAGAAAACAATGGTGTGATCATAAAAAATGTATTTAACATTAAGAATATCATATTTTTTTATCAAGTAATACAGAAACAATACCGTTTTCAATATACAATGTCAATATATTTTGTAATACAAGTTAAAATAAAGAATTGAACAAGTCTGTCGAGCGATTCTCTAGGTTTTGTGAGATCGAGATAGATCTCGGGAGAGATCTCCTGTCGGATTTGTGTGATTTTCTTTGACTGTTATTTGCTTTTTCTATGGGCCGATGTCAGAATTTCAGCTGTAATCTGTCACGTATTTTTCACTTTTAGAAAAATCTACACACAAAAGTGTTTTTGAAACTGTTAAATTCTGCCGCAGTTCGCGATGGTGAAGCCAAAACATGAGTCGTGCACGTCCATGGATGATCTTAAGGATATCCTTACTTCCATATGAGACACGCGGGAGAACAGACGATCTGGAAGTTTTACCTCTTGCACCGTAAGAAGCGATGGAATAAAGGATCAAAATATGGTGGAATGTTTTATAGCAGCAGCTTTTATATTTTTTAAAGTGCAGAACACATCTCTGACAAAGATGCACTCACCGGTCTGTCGATACTACTGGAGAAGGACGCAGGTGGCTGGGCATTAAGACTGAAGTCAGAAGCTGGGAGGAGACTACAACCCTCCTACGGCATGCCTTTGCTCCCAAAAAACCAGCATATAACTGTATCTGGAAATAGTTGATAAATTCTGCTCGCAAGATGCATCCACCTCAACGGAAGTTTTGGCATTAAGAAGAGGATGTTGTTTGCAGAATTGCCACCACTAGCGCATCCTGAAGCAGTACAGATCGATATGATTTATGGTCTCCTCAGAATAGAAGTGAGAGACAGCGTACCACGGGAGAGTATAAAAACATTTTCAGATCTGCTGTGTGAAGCATGCACAGTAGAGGAAAGCTTACAGGAGTGTCGAAATACAAGCCACGAACCAACTAACGAATAGGAAAGAAAAAGTTCGGTGCAACATCTGTGGTCGCCGTGGGCATGAGCTTGAATAAGGTGATACGAAGCCTGTTGATCCTGAGCAAGAACGTACCACAGTGTTACAAGAATATCACAATACCACCCAACAGTTTATCTTAAAGAGGGACGAAAGGAATTATGCACCGAAAGATGTTTTAGTGCAGGGGGAGGGACCCGATGAGCACCCTGTAAAATACGCCAGTCGCCTTCTCACCCCCGCATTGAGAAATTATTCGACCACCGAGAGGGAAGCTTATCCCGTCGAACGAAAGAATCGGGATCTAAAACCACAACTCGCAATATTAGTGGGAAAAGAACACGCGCAGTAGCCTGCCATGTTACCTGCCAATGATTACAGCGTTTAGCGCAAAAACTGGTCATTGTGCTGCATACCTCACCTTTGGCCGTGAATTGAGATCCCCGGATGATGTGAATCAGGGCCTAAAGGGAATCATGACCGCAATCGCTGACCGCAATAGACGCCCTGATCCTCAGTACCAGCCTGGTGACCACATCTTGTTCCACTTGCATGCTGTTAGCAATGCTTCCAAAGGATTTAGCGCTAAACTAGCACCTCGCAGAGATGGCCCATACATAATTATGCGCAAACACGGGCCTACAAGCCATGAAGTAGCAACAACTGAAGAACCAGAGGTTTCCCTTGGTGTTTACCATACCTCCGCCATCACACCATACAGAGGAAATAAGCTGCATCTTCCAGAACGAATAGTGCCCCTCCGAAGGCGAGGCCGGCCAAAGAAGAAAACAGTTTAACTTCCCTTACACTATACCGGATCATCAGCGAGGACATCCTTTGATCCAGAGGGGGAGAATGTAACGAGAGACACCGTGCGGGCTCAAATACTTTCTCGCTCACATATAATACAGCGTCCTTGTCTACACACACAGCATGCCGTAGGAATAATATTGGTGGCACAATTCAAACCATCGGCTAATCACCGGGCAGTTCCCCGCTGCCGGCCACCTACTTACCAAAGGATGTACCACCAGATGCCCTATATAAACGAGAGCGCGGCCTTGAATAAGCAGATATCCAAAAGACAGTCCTAAGACTCAATAGCAAGGATCAACCGTGAGATATTTTCTCGTCCACATTGATATGGTAGAGGAGTCTCTAGATATAGTCAGACCTCAGTCAGAGATTACGCGCCGCGTTTATATATATATATATATATATCTCGAAGTATCGTTATATTCGTATACCTATAACCGTGTACTAATTATTATTTTGTTATACATTTTCCTGAATAAAAGCTCTCTGTACGAACTCACGCAGTATTTAATTAATTTAACGTTATAAATTCACGCCCACCGTGCCGTGTTAAAAACTGTTAATTTAAGTTTTAAATGTAAACAATTCTTTTTTTATTATTCAGAAAATGATGCTTAAAAAAATTGCATATTTTGAATACAAGTTTAGTTTTACACCACACCACATTTAGTTTTATTTATCAAGTAACTGTATTGGGTAATGTAAAGTATTAAAGATCTGTTTAAATAATATTTTGATGTGTGATTGTGTCAAGAGGACACAATCACTGCATAAGTTTGCTCGCGCAAACGTACTCATCCCTCACCATTGAACTCAAATGTTTGTGGGAATATCAACATTAAAAAAAACAGACAAACATGCAAAAAATATGCGGCTTGCTTTAATGACTAGTAGGTTTAATTAAATCTCACAATTCAAAGTCTATTAATTAGGTTAAACTTTTAGATGAAATAAGACATCTAATTGTCAAGGGTTAGATTTGACCTTTATTTTTACCAAAAGTTTAACTGTCAAATTTAACATCTCTATTGACTTCGAATTATGAGATTCAATTGAATCTGTTAGCCTCGTCATTGAAGCCAACAGCCCATTAAAAATATATTCGTTAAACTCCTCTTCCCATGTTCAATGAGGGTATTAAAAAGATTCAAGGAATCTAAAACCCTGCCGTAGTTCGCTTCGGCATCTGCACGGGTGAAGGCTCAATTGTGGGGGTTTCCACAAGGGAAGGTGAGGCCTCCACGAGCAGTGGTACCTCAGCTGTCTCGGGAGACTGCCAGCTTCTGCAGCCAGCAACAGGCTGGGATCCTCAGAAAGAGGAAAAGTCGAAGTTGACCTACGACTCTTCAATTCCCGTGTGGCCCGTCATCAACACTACTAATAACCTGCAGAATCAGCTCGTCAGGCGCATTAAGGCTGTCTGCTGGCGCTGGTGATCCACCTCCAGTCCCGGCCGCATGCCGTCTCAAGGAGGCATTCTTTAGTTTGGATTTCGATCTTAAATCTTGCCATGTCTGAAAATATTTTTTAATTACATTCATTTACACTAAATATTAGTAGAAAGAGACTTTGTAATATCTTAGAATATTCAAAAAGGGGGACGTCAAGATCACACAATTTTACTTGAATTTTGAAACAATCAGCGTTGAAGTAACAGTTCCATGCCAACTCAGTCAAGTCAACTCAACACCTCTTTGAAAAGTCATAGTCATAAGCTTTGAAAAAAATATAATTGAAAAATAGACCACAACCTAACCTTTTAATAAATTTTGAAATTGGTAAAATAGGTTATGTTAGGTACAATTATGAAAATTTCTTTAGCACTGTTGTGATTTGAAACTCGATGAAACGAAAAATAGTGACACTAAAAAGAAATAAACTCACTTGTATAGGATTTAGTAGCATAATCGGTCTCCTCTGTGTGCGGTGCTTTGTAGCCTCCCCACTCTTGTCTACTTTAGTTTCTTGAAGGTTTCACCTCTACCACGTGTGAATTGCACACTCTGTTTTTTTCTAAATATTTGTTTTTCATATGTTCAATGACTTTTCAAAGGTGTTAGAGTTGATTTCATTCTGAGTTGTCCGGTCACCAAAGTAACGTTACCCTATTCACATTCTTTTCAATATTGTGATTTGTTATAGGGTGGGGCAGAGTGGAGTTACTAATTTCAAAAAATCACAGAAGGCCCCCCAGACCGAGCAGAGGGGCGAGGCGGGTGCCGTTAGGTCGGGGAAATGATGCCGTTTTTTTCATGTTTTGAAAATGATATTGTCCGGTGTGGCGGCCTTGGCGAGCAATACGCATATTGAACCTTTCAAAGAAGTTTTCGGACACTCTTCCTAGCATATCTTGCGGAATTCCAGCGATGATGTCCTCAATCGCCTCGTTTAGAGCTTCAAGGTTCGAGGTCGAAGTTTGTTTACCTCAGCTTTGACATATCCTCACAGAAAAAGTCACTCGGGTTCAAATCGGGAGAGCGAGGGGCCATGGAATATCACCCGCAAAGAAATCAGGTGACCTGGAAAGAGCTTTTGCAAAATTTCGCATGAACGATGGACAGCATGGGCCATGGCTTCATCATGTTGAAACCAGAAGGCTTCTGTGTCGTGATCCTCGCCATACCCTTTCATTTTGGGACGCCTAAGGTTCTCCAACATCTCACAATAGTGAGATGAATAACTCAATAACAGTAATGGTTAATCCTTCATCGCCAGTGCAAAAAACAGCGCCGAGGGATACAGCAGTTACGTTTGCAATGCAAGCATCTCTACGTTTCACAAAATCTTGTGGGCTCAATTCCCGTGTAGGGGTACAGGTGAAGGTCTGAGTGTAAGATTTGCCTTATGATTCTGCTTTCCCCGTTTTTAAAGAACGTCTCCACAACAAAGCCCCGGTACTTACCTGACCACGGCATGGTCACTAACATAAACGGCATAATTTCCCCGACCTAACGGCACCCGCCACGCCCCTCTGCTTGGTCTGGGGGGCCTTCAGTGATTTTTTGAAAATAGTAACTCCACTCTGCCCCACCCTTTGACTTAACGAAACACCATGTGAACATTGTATTGGTTTTGTTGAATAGCAATTCGTCAAAAGCGGAGCTTCATCTGAACGAATAGGGTACCAAGCAGACATTTTAAATTTACGATACACACAAATTAATGGAAATTATTAAATACTAACCTTTTAAAACCTTACTTGCTCCCGCAAGAGCATTTAGTTTTTTGACAATTGCCATCCACCTTCGTCGGGATTCACCGAATGTGAATGATTCAGAAAACTTTTCTTTCGTCAGTTCTTCATCTGAACTAACTAACTCAATTAATAACCATTTTTGATTACTTGTTATGTATCTGCCACCATCAGCCATTTCGAACAAAGTCACACCATCGAAATATCAAAAACATCAGGAAGATAGACACAGCTGCCAATATAATCGTCTCTTCAACCGTTCGACATTGAAGAATACTTAACAGTAATTTTTCATTCGTCGACGGTGGGTAACGAGTAACACTTGATCAATGTTAGAGAATCGCAGCACTGGCTATTCAAATCTAGTCACCAAACAGGGCTAAAGCCATTTCAAGCAATTTTTCAATTCTGAATGGTGGTCTTACACCTGGACATTACTGACAGTATCATCCACTCTAGAATATTCCACAAATATACCTAATATTATTTTAAATGGCTAAATTGTGAAAACACAATTCAATCAAATAAAATTTATTTGCTACGCTGGATTGCTAGTCGATAACCGTATCCCTCAACCACGGAGGCCGTTGCGTATTTTACAACAAACAGTATTAATAGGCTTGAGTCTGTGTGGTTGAATTTAAGAAAACAGTTACGAGTGCATGTCGGATGCCACCCATACGTGCCACGCCGCAAATAACATCTGTGTATGTGGAATTTCACACAAAGCTACTGTTATAATTCGGTTTCGAATTCAAGAATTCGATACAAGTACGTTTCTTCCCTAGGTGTAAGTACTACGGATATATAGAATTTAAGTATCTTTTCGGATATGGAGAGATTACGTATGGCGGCATTGCCTGTCACGGTTACGTTAACTCTGTGACTATCTGTCACTCAGTCACCGGATCACAGTTCACAGTGGATCCAAGGAACTGGCTATTTTTGGAACCAGTTCTTATCGGATTTAACTGCTAGTTAATATTATTTCTCCATTTTTTTCACTAGTTGTTGCATGCATTGGGTTAAAAAATTTCCATAATTTAATTATATTAAAGTACTGAGGCATATTGAATTCAATTTATTATAATATATATTATATAAAAACAACCAAAACATTACATGTATATTTCATAAAATTATGGAAATATAAAATTTTATATAATTATACGGTTTAATACGAATCAACATTCATGAGAAAAATAACAGGGTTATACCTATATAATTGAGAAAAAATATATAATATGTATAAAGGTTCTTACAAGGGTATTTTCATCACATTAAGCTCATATTTGTTAGGGAATCAGTTTAAAACTATTTTGAGATCTCTGAACCCTCGACAGACAGGACTAATTAATACAAGCAACATTATTCTTGTACATATTTAACTTCTCACAACATTATCACTACAGCATAATAAAGAAAAAAAGGAATGTAAATTTTTGTTTTACACTTGTTAAATAGTTGGCAGAGTCGATACAAAATAATTTCACACGTATACATCGATCGTCCAGTTGATTAGTCAGACATCTCCAGATACTAAGTTTTCGGATAATGAGGAAAGCAATATTTAAATGCTCTCCATAAATTAAACATTATTTATACACATCTGTGTTTTACATATTAAATAACTCAGGGACGCATAACGGTCTGGTAGATTAGTATGACGAATTGGAAATTTTCCACTAGTAACCTTGAAAACATGATTTTTTTTGTTTATTTCAGCATCATAATTAATTTGGTGTTTCATAATTGATTTTTGAGTAATTTGAGTATTGCACCAGATAAAGAGTACACTTACATATAACTGCATATTAACCGTTTCTCTGCCAAGAGCGAGATAACTCGCATTATTGGCCGTGCTCAGCAGGCCGGCCATAGAAAAATAGCGAGTTATCTCGCTATTCTTTGAGCAAGATTTTATTTTTTTTAATTTTAGTTTTTTTTATTTTTAATTTTTTTATTTTTTTTATTTTTTCAAGATTTACGCTAAATCATTTAAATATCCTTTCAAGGTGTAATGTTTTTAATTTATAAAAATAAGATTTTAAAATGATTATTTTGATAAAAAAATCATGGCCTGCTGTTCACAACTACACTCCTACATACTGGCATTTAAAACGTTAATCTCAAATTTCGATTTTTCGGAGATGTCCGACTTAACAACTGGATAATTGACATTTTGTGTAGACATAAATATTTATTGTGAGATGAACTTTTGGGTGTATTTGTAGCGAGTGGGGTCAAAGTCCGAATCAGCGGCAATCCTGGCCTTGATGATGGTGGTGATGGCGGCGCGGATAGAGTCGGCTAAGTCTTCGTTCTTCACGCAGTCGGCTATCACACGTTTGGCATTTGCTCCCACTGCTCGAGCCACGGCAACTGAAAAAATTCAATAATTCAGAAGATTGCAATATTTTATGACTACATTATTAACGTTAAAAGGAACGGATGCGCGGCATTTTTCAGACAAAACTTAAATTTGGATTTGAGGCCAAAATACCCAACTGAAAAATAATTTTTGTAATCAGAAGGTACGGTTAATATCTAGTACATATATATTTATTTGTATTTTAAATTATAAAAAGAAGGCCATTAAAGAATACAATTCGGCAATTATTTGCGAGTTAATGATAATTATTTAAAAACATAATTTGACTCTGCTTATATGATAATATTCAAAATTAAAAAAATAAAATAATAAAAAAAGCATTTTGATGGGTGTAAATTTTAATTACAAAATAGATTTAAGTCTGAACAAAATTTGTCATATATAAATAAAAAAATTTACAACACGCCATTTTTCATCATCATTGCAACTCACTTACTATCATCATGAGAAACATAATATAAACGGTGTTAGAATAAAAAAACACCCTGATTTTTATTCAAATATAAAGCGGGGTGAAAGAAGTAAAATGTAGACCTTTATGAATATAGTCGAGGTCGAGTACATACCAGTGGCGGTTGGTGACTTTTTGTATAAGGGGTGTTGAAATATATACCTAATAGCAACAAGATGCGATTACTGACAAAAATAGTATGTCAAATTAGCTCTGTTCTAAAATTAAATTATTAAAGTTCTAAAATTACATTAATAAGCCCAAGAAAAAAATAAGCCCAAAGTTTTTATTAATTCAGAATAAATAACAATTATTATTATAATTTATTATATGCCTAGAAAGGAAGGGAAGCGCAGCATCCACAGTATGTGGAGGAACCGCACCTGGTACATACAAAAATAATATACCTTGAAGACTTCTTCCGGGTGAAGTAAATTTGCTGTGCAGGATTCTTGTCTTCATTCCTTGATGCATGGTAAACAGATATGCATCGCTGTAGGGCATGGGGGCCATCGGGGCAACAGAGCAGTCCTTGGCTATTATGTCAGCCCACACCTTAAATAGATACAAAATAGGATTTCAGTTAGAGATGAATTATTGTTTTGAATAGGTAGGAACCTTCTTGAAAAATATTATAACTGTTTGGAAAACAATGGTACAGCTTGACACACCTAACTTTGCAGTGGGCCAAAAGTATTTTAATTTGATAGATTTTATTATTCTCAAAATGTTAACTAGCAATAACTTCAGACTTCAAACTTTTTTTTTTTTTTTTAAATCCCCTCAGGACCTTTGTCATCTTTGGGAATGCTTGTGGGAGTACTTTGAGGTAAAGGAAGGAGAGGAAGTTCAGATAAGGAAAAGGGAATCTGACGAGCTATTCTATATCTTTTGACGAGATCTGTTGTCAGATTTGTGTGATTTTATATGGCTGTTATTTGCTTTTTCTATGGGCCGATGTCAGAATTTCAACTGTGAGCTGTCATGTATTTTAGTTTAGGTTGTTTTAAACACAAATTCATGCATGATTATTAAATAATATCGATGTCTGTCTCGATCGAGATAAATATCGGGCGAGATCTCTTGTCAGATTTGTGTGGGTTTCTAATGCTGTTAAATGAATAAATAATCATGCATACTTGCATGAATTCGTGTTTAACCCCTCCGCAACGTAAACAGATATATGCGTTAAAAATACGACACCAGTCAAGTACAATAAGCGTGTTTACACGTCAGCGCGTGTGTCTCCATAGAAACCGTTATAACTCCGTTATTGTTTTAGTTACATCCGTAAAATAAAAAGTGAAATGTCGATAGTGAATCACGCTGCACATCTCTTTTAAGTTGTCCATAGAAATACATAAAAACAACATTCTGTCAGACGCGCAGTCTGACACATAATTTATCCCGCCAAATTTCCTATGGGCGCCCGACGTTGTTAATTTTTATTAAATATTTTTATATGAAATGATAAAAAAGTATTTATTACACATTTATACAATAGAATAAGTATTGTTGTTTACATAATCTGTGATTTTAGTACCGTTTTCACATAAAAACATCACGTGAATCATTTTCACATTTTTTTAATGTTTGCATTCTAAATTTTAATATTTACAAATATTTTATTTGTAATATAATAATTCGAAAGCTTATTTTGTAACCTGTCTAAAACAGTTTTTACTATTTGGCTACGTTCAGAAATGTTTCATTTATAGAGCTTTATTTGTGAAGCGGTAATAATACAAAGTTTTCGTAAAATGTCATTTCGTTAAAGACATTAAAAGTGCATATTGGCGATTTTCTGAGGGGTTAAAACAACCTAAACTAATATACGTGACAGCTCACAGCTGAAATTCTGACATCGGCACATAGAAAAAGCAAATAACAGCCATATAAAATCACACAAATCTGACAACAGATCTCGACCGAGAACTATCTCGTTCCTACAAAAGATATAGAATAGCTCATCTGTAGTGGATAGAAACCTGGGGTCAATGTGTTCAGGAGTGACAGAAGTATGAATCCATCCTTCCCACTGCGGTGCAAGGCAATGGATCGAGAGAGTCCAGCTGGAGAGGTCAGAAGGTCTCCCTCACCCATTCTCCCCCGATTCGTAAGTGGGCAGACGCATCCACCGCCAAGATCTGAACAAACTTCATCACATGAACCCGGGCACTCCTGCTAAATCACCAAACGTAGCAAATCACTTGGGGCGACCAAAGGGAGAAATGTTTGTTCTCCAAAAAATGGTTCCAGGGTGGCGATACCCATAACCGTGTCAAAATTATAACTGCAAAATTAAGGTCGGCCAGGAATCAACATAAACGGTCTGCAGCAGAACCCATCGTGGGACTTTTCCAAGCAGGGTCTTACAGCATTCGGTTTATGTCGATTCCTCACCGACCCAAGAGACAACGTACAACAACTGTAGTAATAGGCAATGTTTGGTAAACCCGTTAATGTCGGGCACTGGGATTTGGAATGGCAATAATACCCGAAGAAGACCTGTTTACAGATATGAGATAATGGCGTAGTTATGAAAGGAAATAAAAGAAACTTACCACAGGGGGCGTCGGAACAGAAACTATCTTGGTTGCTGAAGAAGGTCCTTGATCAGATTTCTTCAAATGAATGACTCCCTGACTCTTCTTTTTCTCTAAAACATTATACAAAATTTACTTCTCCATCTTTTCCACTGTCTCAACACTGCACAGCACAAACTATTCATATAGAGTCCTCTTCACGAAAAAGCCAATACCTACCAGTCTTGCATCGCATTTTTTTACAGAATAAATTTTTGGTATTTTCACCAGCATTTGTTTCCTTAGAACGGGCAATCTGCCTAGCTAGGAACTAATATCGGTAAATTTTCGGGATTAGTGCCCATGGTTATTACGAATAATTTTTAGAAAAAAACTTTAGATTCGCCTTAATCACTATAAAAGGAAACTTTTGCATCACGGCTGGCGGAAAATAATGCATTTTAATTTTCAATGTCGTTAAATAAAATTTCACTTCGAGAACCGACACTACGACAGCCGGCCCGCTGCCGCCCACCATTTTATCACTGTTAAAATACGTTTTTGAATGGTTTGTTTGGCTACGCAGGGTTTGTGTAGCGGGCTTGTGAATGTGACAAAATGGCGGGTGGCAGCGGGCAGGCTGTCGTAGTGTCAGTTCGCGAAATTTTATTTAACGACATTGAAAATTAAAATGCATTATTTTCCGCCAGCCGTGATGCAAAAAGTTTCCTTTTCGAGTGATTAAGGCGAATCTAAAGTTTTTTTCTAAAAATTATTTGTAATAGCCGTGGACACTAATCCCGAAAAATTACCCTAATATCGAACTACAAGACTTAAAACACTTGTACACATTTTAATGTCTGTAGTTATTTTGCAATATTATTACAATGTTATTTTTGCTATATAAATGTATCTAATGTAATGTAATAAATAAATAAAAAAATACATTTGCTATCTCACTTTCTTTACTGGCACTTAAAATCTTCGGGGAACATCGGAATAATTACATTATTTACAATGATTTGAATATATTTTAAAATGAAATGTTATTCCTAAGTTTTTACTAGTGTTTGCCATTTTTGTTAAAATTATTTTTATGCGAGTACAGCACAAGAGTTCCAAGAGCTCCCAACCATCTGGAGCCATTGAGACTGTGACCAATACTACCTCCGGCCTCATAATATACCAAGCGGGGTATATTGTGAGACTGAAGATAATCTAGAAATACCTGGCTATTCAGATCTGGCCACCAAATAAGGCTAAAGCCATTTCGATAAATACATACCGTACACTTTTACGTACAGATTGTGGAAATTACACTTCAATTTCTACAACAAACAACTATTTCCATGCACAAAATAGGTTTTTAAGTTTGTTATAGTGTTAATTAAGTAATTCTTGCGTTTTTAGATTAAAATGAAACTTATGCAAATATATATAATATAAATAAAAACCAAAATGGCGGCAAAGGGATCGTTTTACAAGGGAAATTTTGAACTTTGAATAAAATCAAATATCGAATCTTTTAATGTCTATCTGAAATTAATTGTTTCTTGTAGTAATTAAGTTGAAACGATGCGTAATTTCCATAATCTGGTTAGGGAAATATTTACTTACTGCCATTTTAAGCAATATTTCATTTCTAAATGGTGGTCTTACTGTGATACATTTGGGTGTTATTCTGTGAGTATCTTTCGCTCTAAAATGAAAACTGGCACTCATTAACGCAATTTGGTTAGAGATAACGTAGCACCCAATCTCAAGCGACCAATGGCAGTTTAATATTATATTTAAATAATCGCAAGTATGACAATTACCGTATCTTACGCTTGCCACTTTTGAGATCTCTACAACATGTACATAGTGCGCTAGGTTATTGATTTTAATATTTTCGTATATATACATTCGTAATATGGTTGTACATGGTTTTACTACATGTACGCTTCAAGGTTTTCAAGTCAGGACAGAAAGATGAATTAAAGATTGCAAAGAAGGATGCGATTGATACAAGAATATGTTAGATATTGTTGCAACTTACTTGGAGCGCGAGAAACAAGTGGCTGCAGGTTTGCCTCCTTCTTCAAGAGCCACTCGAGGTATGCGTCACTGTGAATTTCCGCAGTCAAAACTGGCTCATTTTCCACATCATTCTTCATGATGGCATTCATTTTGGACTGCAAAAAGTTGAGAATGGGTTTTGTCGTTAGAATTGAATAATTGACAACATTCTGCAATGCATACTCTTCTTCAAAATTTACTTACAAACATTTGGGGCGCCGAGATCGTTACAGCTGTTCGTAATTTTGTAGTAGACAAACCTAAAAAGTAAATAAATTGTTTGAAGAGGAGCGAATACTGCATAACTACACCAATTTGCGTAAATTGATTTGGTAAACTGGAGCATTTATGGATGACTTTATTACCAGAATGAATTACTTACGTTTTACGAAGATTTGACGCACCGCCTACTAAGCTTATTGACAATAATATTTTGACAGTTGTTTTCTAGTTTATGGTGTATTTTAAATATTGCCATCTGAAAATGTTTACCATTTCTCTACGGTCCATATAATATTATATTATTATCAGTAAGTACTGCTTACATTAAAAATACGTAAACCTAAAAATCGTATCTTTTAAAAATTGTTTTGTATTGCTTATAAATATGAATCTACATATCTACTAAAATAACTTTATTAATTTTATACAAAACCGGGACCAGCTCATTTTACACTAAAAAAAATAAATTTTTACCCCAGTAGATAGGTAATAATTAGATGTAATCAATTCCGTGAGCGGAAATTGAAAAAAATGTTTATTATCGTTAATTTCTTAAATTTAAAAATACGAAAATGTCATTTTTCAAAGTGCAAAAGCGGTAATATGCACTTTTTCACGAAAAAACACTTTGCAGAAGTTGAATAATTGTTAGAATTACGTATTTCGGAAACTTTTTGCATTGGGGGAGGCGGAAAATGATGGATTTTAAATTTCAATTGCGTAAAATCAAAATTCACTTCGCGTCTTCGAAACTGACATGGCGCGGCCGATCTGTCACACAAGCCCGCTAGACATACCCTGCGTAGCCAGTCAAACCATTTAAAAACGTAGGCTGTTTTTTAAAGTTAAGATAATATTCACAAGCCCGCTAGACAAACCCTGCGTAGCCAGACAAACCATTTAAAAACGTAGGCTGTTTTTTAAAGTAAAGATAACAACATGGAAGTCATTGAAAAATGACATTTTCGTATTTTTAAATTTAAGAAATTGACGATAATATACATTATTTTCAATTTCCGCTCACGGAATTAATTATATCTAATTATTACCTATCTACTGGGCGATATATTTATTTATTTTTGTCCAAAATGAGCTGGTCCCGGCTTTGTATAAATTTACCTTTTAAAAAAATATTGTCAGAGAGGTATCAACCAAAATAAGTTACTTCATCATGCGCTACATCTCTTGGTCTTCATATTATTCAACGATTCACGTCCCTCTCAATAGGGCCGTTCAAGTATTACGTAATGCAATTTGGGGGGAGGAGGGAGGGTCTTGTAAAACGTTACAGCGCGTTACCGGGCGGGAGGGTGGTTCGAACAACGCGTTATGTAACATGTTTTTCTTGTTGTTATGATTTTAGATTTTCACTGCCAAAAGTACTTTTGTTATTAGTTTTTGGGGTGTTCACCCCAAAAACTAATAACAAAAATGCTTTTTTTTATTAAATAAAAAAAAATTGGGAATTAAAGTCTTCCAAGTCGGCAACCCTTTTCGTTTATATTTTATATTATAACGGGGAATCCCTCGATTGTACTGTACGTCATTTTTATTTTGTTCTCCCAAGTTGGCAATCCTTTTAGTTTACGTTTTACGGGGAATCCCTTGATTGTATTGTACGTAATTTTTATTTTCTTCTCACAAGTTGGCAACCCTTTTCGTTAATGTTTTACGGGGAATCCCTCGACTATATTGTACGTCATTTTTATTTTATTTTGGTTGTCAGTATTCGTTAGTGTTTTAAACACGAAATACGCATTAGGTATTTGCGCCTTTCCATACTTTGCGTAAATTAATTGTGATTTTAGGTAAAAATAGTCATTTGGGTGTTACGTAACGTTTAAGGAGGGGGAGAGGGGTACAGAAAAACGTTACAGCGCGTTACATGGGGGGGAGGGAGGCAGTGGCGGCGTAGAGTAGATTGGCACCCGGGGCGGTTTTGTATTGAGCACCCCCTACTTAAAATAAAACACCAAATACTAAACATGCTTACGAGACTTAATTTTACTAATATATTCGATCACATTATACTAATTTATTACCTGTCTCTTTCAGTTGATAAAATCGAAAGATTGGTTAGTCGCGCTTGGCTCATTGTGGACCTAAAGTACGATTTAAATGATTTTAACTTTGAAAAGCTTCTTTCACACGCAGCCACCAAAACACATATTGTTAAAAAAAATTTCAAGCCTCGATTACATTGAGCGAGTTTACAAGCTACTCTACTAGCCGGCGTATTCACTATTTGCTAGTGAACTCGCTCGGTGTAATCATATTATTAGCTATCTAGCAGATTTTTACTTTCCATTTGGAACCATTCCACTTCTTCTGGTGATGTTACCAACGTTTTAGGCTGAATAACACTAAATGTTACCAGCATAAAATCCGTTGCCCTGTAACGATGGTTTAATTCTTCATAAAATCTATCGTGACATTCTAACATTGCTTTCTGCACCTTCTCTGGTAATGTAAGTCCAGCATCTCGGGCCATTTCAGCAGGCGTACGTTTTAGAAATCTTCTCCTCTCTCTTTTTCCTTCAATCAAAATTTCTTCCTCACACTTTTTTATTGCGTAGCAAATAGCCTTTTCCATTATTTGGTTACGTTGAATTTGAAGAAAAATTTTTACAGCTTTAATTTTTATTACACACTTTTCCAATGTTAGTTCAGATTTTTACATATACTTTTTTGGCTGATTAGCTTCTTCTAGGACTTCACACCAAAACGAAAGATAGCATAGAAAACTGAAGTCACACAAAGCTGGTATGAGTATTGATGCTGCTTCTCTTGCGTCGACACTTTCTTTGCTGGGCTGGGATTACACATCTCTTCGAGTGTTGATACAACCATCTCAAAAATATTCTCCAGTATTTTAACAGCGTCGTGATGAGTACTCCATATTATCTTTGATAGTCGTTTAAAGGACACGCCTATATTTTTCATTAGTATTTCACACCGCGCTCGATATTAGGTACGCGCGGTATAAGATCAGACAATTTGGGAGGCGGGAATGGGTACCGCCGCCCCGGGAACCTTTATTGGATAACCGAAACCTCTGCCATAGGTCACCCCAAGTGGTTCGCTACTTTTTGTGATTTAGCAGGGGTGCCCGGGTTAATGGGGTGAGGTTTGACTAGGTCTTGGAGGCGGTTGACCAGGATACACTGAACCCCAAATTCCTACCCACCCCTTAAACCCTTTTCCTTCCAGAACTCTCCTATCCTCCCTTTCCTTAAAAAAACCCTCCACACAGCATCCCCAAAGTTGACATAAGCCCTGAGGGAAATTATTTTCCTCGGGGACTATGTAATCTTAGGGAATGAATGCAACATGAATTCATTCTTTAGGGAATTAGAAATTATATTCGAAAAAAAAAGAAAATATAGTTGCGATGCGTTTCAAAATATGTATTAGTATCTATGCAGGAAGCTAGGTACAAGAGTAGGTAGTTATTTATTGATATGTCTTTATAGAGGAAGATTTTGTGCATTCTTTGGCTGTACGAGTGAGTTGTCGTTGTCACCCCTCGGTGCTTGGTACCCGGGGCGGACCGCCCCCTCCGCCCCCCCCTTACGCCGCCACTGGAGGGAGGGTCAAAAATCTTCAAAAATTGCGTTACGTAATATTTGAACGCCCCCAATCTTCTTCGAGTCTTCCCTTCTTGCCCCAATTCTATTCTAAGCAGCAGCCCAACCCTTTCTCAGTCTGCCTCGAGGACATTTCCACTGAAGTTCCAACTTGGTCTTGGCATTTGGTCTCCTGCCATCGTCTGGTATCTTTCCAATATGTCCAATTTTCTCAGCCTAATTATAGAAACTAAAAATGTTTTCTTGCCCAATAACTTCCCCACCTTCCCTATTTTCTTTCCATTTTCATTACCTTCGCACACTTTCAATACATCAAAGAAATAAAGTTGTCATAGAACATAACATAAGTAGGTAGGTAGTGTTAATGTATTTTTTCTTACCGTTTATTAAGTATGGCCACCAGAAAGCAGGAAATGTAAGAAATTATAAGAATCATAAGTGAATATCGCACCTGAAATTATAATTATTTATCGGCGAGCACGATGAGAGCTACTGCTGTCTTATTATGTAGAAGTTTATTGCACAAAACAATGGGCATATTGACAATTGTATCTGTTGGGCACGATCGTGTTGTATTTGCTAATGTATAAAATTTGATCACGTTTTTTCGGTAGCCGGATTGTAACCTCACAATTAGGCGTTTTCAACCTATTTGCTATCAGACTCTTATTATAATTATTAAAGTTGATTCACTTTCGTGTTCCTACCAATAAAAAAAGATTCACTAGTTAGTATTATTGTCACAATTATACAAAGATTTCAGGTTACAATTCTGTTATAAATAGATTACACACCATTGGTAACTCTTATGCTAATTTATTTATTTTTATTTCAACTTAATGAGTAAAAACTAGACGAGACCGTATATTTTTCTGATTTTTCTGTTTCAAATTTTCGATGGAGAGTCTCTTATGCAAATGTTGCTGATGTTTTTAATATGCCTCTACTGAAGTATAAAGCGGTAACTACCTACTAATTAAACAATTTAGCAGTGAATATTTTGATGTAGTCACTGCTTAACAGTTTTTTTTATAAAATTCTTGGTTATGTTCTTCGTATAAGTAAAGTGTTCAGTAACCCGCGTACAGTAGTAATATTATATTTTGCATTAGTCAGAAGTACACTGGAATATGCTTCGCCAATTTGGAACCCGCAGTACAAAGTATACATAGATAGCATAGAAAATATTCAAAATAGTTTTATAAAATATCTTACCTTCAAATTCAACAATAACTTTGAATGCACTTATTTCCCTAGTTCATTTTAATACACCATTAAGACGTACACGCCATACAGAACTATTCCACACGCTTAATTACAAGA
Source organism: Limnephilus marmoratus (assembly GCA_917880885.1). Lineage (NCBI taxonomy): Eukaryota > Metazoa > Arthropoda > Insecta > Trichoptera > Limnephilidae > Limnephilus > Limnephilus marmoratus. The sequence continues at coordinate 48,221,349 of OU862920.1, read as the reverse complement.
CAAATGCAGCATCTAATTCGCCAATCAATCGTGCTTTTCATATGTTCTATAAGGAGGCGTCTACTAATATCTACAGGAATTCCAAAAACTGAAAAAATCGAACTAATATCTATGGGAATCAAAGTGTTGACGAATATCTACAGCTCAAACTGTTGATTAATATCTATGAGAACCAAAGTGTTGACGAATATCTACAGTACTGTCAGAGGTTGGATTTGCAATTATGTATAGCATATTGGAATAACGTAATATTGCGTTTACAGTTTAAAAAACTTAATTTATGTAAGTATGTATGTAAAAATCCCTAATATCGGACTATTGGACACATTTAGTTGATTAGTCCAACCTACGCTCTGTAGATATTAGTTCAACCTACGCTCTGTAGATATTAGTCAACACTCTGAAGTTCGTAGATATTAGTTCAACATATGAGCTGTAGATATTCGTCAAACATACAGGCTGTAGATATTAGTATCTGGAGTCGTTCTATAATATTGGTCTAAATTCTTACATCGACATTTTCTCCTATTCACTGCCCAAATTTAAAAAGAGCATCATGTCAATAATATAATTTGTTCAATGCGCATACATACATACATACATACACACATACTCACATACACACCTTCCCACTACATACATCACCCGGTAATTATTTAATATGCATACCATAAATAAGACTACAATGAAACACAAAATAGGTACCCACCACATATTAATTGTAATTTTTTTCACCAATGTATCCAATGTACTGTTTGTTTTTGTTTATAAATAAAAAAATAAAATAATATTTGTTTTATTAACAAGTGAAATGGATCCAGAAACATTGTACGTGCGTAGATTCATTATCCTAAAATAAAAGTAAAACTAATTACGTTGGAATTTTATGACGCATTTTCATGAGCTAATAATATAAATTTAGTTCGGCGTCCGGAATAATAATCGATAATTTCAGAGTGGATGGGATTCGACTCCTGTTTTTGTAATAACTGGAGGACGTCCGCCTTTTTATCATTGCTTTTCGTGCGGCCCGAAGGCTTTTTGAATGGAAATATGACATTACCTCCTCCATGTTAAATCCATCGACATAAACACAACACTACCTACCCTATACGCGGATCATTTACTCTAGAAGATGAAGAACGATTTTGAATCAATCGATGGTATTGGTGGTAACAAGAATCTGAAAAGAAATTTTGCTGCTGTTTTTAGTTCTTAAGATGAATATGTACGTGAAATCCTATTTAGATACTATTTTGATTAATCTTTACGACGAATCGGCTTACAGTATGAACATCAAAAAATATGCTACGGATAAATTGAAGCTTTAACTACTTTATCTATGTATTGGAATTACAATAAAATTATTATTTACGTAACAAAAAATATAAGCGTAAACCACTAAAAAAAATGCTTTCTCATGACTTAACTATGAAGTAATGTAAGTAACAATTTTTAAAAAATGTCCCTTTATGGCTAAGACTATTTTTGAGGATTTCCATGTTCTAACTTTTTTTCGTTCTTATAAAATTATGCACAAAATAAATAAAAACCACATTTTCGCTTACTAGCCTCGTGCAAAAAGACGCTCGATTTTAAAATTTTGCAGGCATGAGATTCGACATATTTCTAGCGTTTATATTCCTCTCATTAAACCCCTGAATTGACTGAAAAGCACTCCTTCAAGGCTCTCGCAAGATTCATTTTTTTTTTTCTTTTTTTAAAATTATTTGGGGATATGGCTCAGTGGTAGAGCGTTCGACTGCACTAAGGTGCCATTTATAAATTATGTCATACCTTCAAAGGGGGGGTGGGGGGCAAGGGCGGATCCAGCTTTGGCGCCAGGGGGGGGGTCACATAGCGCCAGGGGGGGGGGTCACGTATTCGTGGTCAAGTCACATGAAGTTATAATTTAATTTTGATAATAATAGATACAAGTAAAAAGTAGGTCCGCCTAGGTCCTGGATCCAGCCCCGGGGGGGGGGGGGGGGGGGGGGGTCATGAGCTCTTTGACTTAGCACATGTAAAAAAAACGAGTGTGCTTTACCACGCGACTGAAGTAAAACTTCTTCAGCTCCATCTATATCATAGGTTCCCAACCTTTTTTTGCCCACCGCCCACTTTGAGAATATTTTTTTTTCTAGCGCCCCCCAACTCGTAAATCTGAAAGAGCAATTGTCGTCACGATTATATTTACCAACGGGGGCGGGGGGAGATAGGATGGGGCAAGATGCGTTTTTTTAAATTTTTTATTTGGTGACCGGCCAACTCAGAATGAAACCAACTGAGAAGCACCTCATAAAGGTCATTAAAGAGTGATGATAAAAAAATATTGATTAAGTTAGGTTAGGATTACAGGCAATTTTAAATGTTTTTTTTTTTAGCTTTTAAAGACCTTTCTTTAATTCTGAGTTGGCATGGAACCGTTCTGAATTATTTTTATTTTTTTTACTTGGGTTTTATTGCTCAGAAAGATTGCACTTGTGCAGTAATTCACGTTACACGCTACAGTGGTATTGTAGACCAATTTCCGCGTTTTGACGTCTAACTTTCCCTTTATCCTACTTTTCTTTTTCATTTTAATCTTTTCTGCAATTTTTTAATTTAACATTTCAAAGTCAGTGTTTAGTTTTTATTTGTTATAGATTATGATTCCTAAGTATTTAATTTCTTCTACTTCTTCAATATTTTGATTTTCTATATTAAGGGTAGTAATTTCGTTGAGTTTCTTCTCTAATACCATGAATTTACTTTTAGTTACATTTATTTTCAGTTTATTCGAAGAAAAAAAACTTTAATATATAATATAGAAGTGTTCTTTAAAAAATAGCTTTTTTTGACAATGCATCTTCGATATTATTTGGTATAATATATAAAAGTGTGTCATCAGCAAAAGTTTGATAGAACAGTACTATAGGCACTTCACTATTATCATTAATATATACACTTAATAAATAGGAGCGGTCCCAATACAGATCCTTGAGGAACTCCGAGGTTTACTTGTATATAGATATATATATATATATACTTTATATATATATATACTTTACTTCAGATATAGCATCTCCAATTTTGTTTCTTTGTTTTCTATTTTTAATTTTATTATTAGTATTTCTCTGTCTATCGTTTCAAAAACACGTTTAAAATCCAAGAACACTACTATTGTATTTTTCTTCTGATCCATACTGGTTTTCCATTATGAATATTTGTTTCTAAACCCTGCTGTTTTACAAGAATGTTATTTTTTTTCAATAAATTTTCTCATCTCTTTAACTATGGATTCTAGTATTTGTTCATATGTAGGTTATCCATTTATTTTTCTGAGGTCTTCGAAATTTTTAGCATTTATTATTTTGGGCTCTTGTGTTATTATGGAAGTTTTCCACGACTGCGGAAAAATTCCCTTTAACACAGATTAATTTATTAGTGAACCTACTTAGATTTAATTATGCCTATAGTAATTCCAGACGTCGATGATTTTTGCGTCATTGTATTAAAAATTTTCATTAAATACTCACTGTTACCTGAAAATATTATTATTCTCTCTTCTTTCCGATGATTGAGAAGAAGTATATGTGAATAATGAAATACTCTTATTTATGTTTTCGACACTTAGTATTAAATTTGGCTATTTTAGTTTTATCATCTTCAACTCCATCGTGAACCGAACTTCCTTAATGTTTTCCCTCTGTTTGCCACTTATAATTTCTTTAAGTGTAATCCACATTTTTCTTGAATCTCTTTGAGAGGTAATAATTTTGAGCCTCGAATACGAATTTTTGGTATGTTTTATTTCTGTACCTATACATGTATCTAAGTTTCTTACAGGTTTCCCACCTTTCTTCTGGAAATTGTATTTTACAGGCTTTATAAGCTGTATCCCTTTGTTTTTTTAGAAGATGTAGGGATTTCGTAGGTATACTATTTATTTGTATCTTTTAATATACTACTAGCTGGTTCCCGGCATGCGTTGATAAACCATTTTTAAAGAAATAAATTGTTTCCCTGTTCCCCTCCTGCATTTCCTTCCCCTCCCGCGTTCCCTTTCCACCTTCCCCGCCTACCCCCTCCCCTCTTCCACTTCCCCGTCCCGCCAATCCCCCTACCGCGTTCCATATAACAGTCCCAGTACATTCAGTTTTCAAACATTTTGCGTGCCTGCTATTACAATTTTTTTATTAAAATTTTTGCTTTTCATTCAAAACAAATATTCATTTTTATATATTATAAGAACAATCAATCAAATTTGGTACCTAACGTAGGTATCTATTTAAAATATCTATAATTTAAATAACTTTTTTTACAAAAATAAACGTTCGAAAACACAATTCAATTTCGTCAAACGCGCGAACTGTCAAACGTGTGAAGTTAAAAAAGTCGTTAAGTTTTCTGAAATTATCCAATTTTCTGAGCAATAAGAACCTTCTACAAAGTATTGGGAAACTTTAAAAAAAAGTGAAATGAAGGCGTGACCAAGGGAAACAGGAATTCATTTTATATATAAATACTATCTGGTCCCGGCATGCGTTGCTATGCCATTTAATAAATAAATTGTTTCTCCCTGAGTGTCCTTTTCCATTCGTCCCGTTTCCCTTCCACCTCCCCTTCTTCTCCTGCGTCCTCTTCCCCTCTCGCGTTCCCACTCCATCACCTCCACCTTCCCTCTCCCCACTCCACTCCCCCCCCCCTTCCCCCGTCCCGCAAACCCTTCTCCCGAGTTCTCCTCCCCCTCCCACGTTCCCCTCCCCCTCCCAGGTTCCCCTCCCCCCTCTCGTCTTCGCCTTTCACCTTCCCCGCCTTCCCTCTTCCCTTTACCGCTCCCTCGTACCGCCAACCCTCCTCCTCGTACCTAACATAGGTACCTATTTAAAATATCTAAAATTCTTGATTTGATTCAAACTATTAGGGGAGTAACTACTTTAAATAAATTTATCAACTTAAAGATTTTCAAAAATAGAATTTTATTTAACAATCATTGTTTTGCAAAATATCCTTCTCAAACACGCGTACTGTCAAACGTGCGATAGTCGTTTAGGTTAGTAATAGGTTTTCTAAAATTATCCAATTTTCTGCGCAATTTTCTTAATTTTTCTCTCAGAACCATCCGTACTTCAAGGAATATTCGAAAAAAAAGAATTAGCGAAATCGGTTCAGCTGATCTCGAGATTTGCGCTTAGCAACACATTAAGCGATTCATTTTTATATATAAGAGAAGATATATTCGTTGTAGGCAATGTAGGCATTAGTTCATTTACTACTGTTTTCAGGTGTCCTATTAGTTCATCGGCTTTTCTGTCTAAATTTCCTTGGTTATCGCAGATGATCCACTTTTTGTTTTGTAATGCCGTACACAATTTATCCTTATTATAGTTCTTTTTATTCCTGTATATATATTATACTTCGTGTTCCCTGAGGCTTCAGACTATTATATCTAATTTTTGTAATAATTGTTTCGTGATCAGATTGATTTTGAATTCTTCCGCAGCATTAACTTCCGCGTAAAAGTCATTTAAAATTACCAAATAAATCATGGCTTTAGAGTTTTTTCATATTCTTGTATAATTTTTGACAAGTCGCTTCCTACCCAGGCAATTTATGATGATTTGTAATCATGTGCTTTTTATATTGAATATTAAAATCTCCACAGATGATTTTCAAGTCTCTGGTATTTAGTTGCTAACGGCACCATTCTTCAAAAAAATCTAAGAATTTTGTATCATTTTGATTCAAGTCTTTTGTATTTAGTTGCTAACGGCACCATTCTTCAAAAAAATCTAAGAATTTTGTATCATTTTGATTTGGGGAATGATAAATAGCTGCATAGGTTCCCAGCTTAAAATCCTTCAATAGCCGGTAGGTATCCAGGTATTATTGTTATCTAGTACCGCATTTGTTGTGACTTTGTAAGAGATGTTGTTTACACACTCACACACATACACTACAGAATTAATGTGATAACTCCACCAGTCCACCTGTATACCTGCTGCTAAATGAGTCGCATCTAATTGTCGAATAGCCCTGAAATGTTGTTTCATTTTGGTTAATTTCTTCGGTAATACAGGTTTCGCTCATCATCACCATGTGCAGTTCGTATTCTTTTAGCATGTCTTCGACTTCTTCGATATGTGCTAGCAAACTAGCTATGGGTTTCTCTGGGTCTCCTACCGCCCCCCTGAAAGTCTGAAACGCCCCCCTATTTTCTCTTTTCCTTCTACCGCCCCCCTGAAGGTCTGAAACGCCCCCAAGGGGGCGTTATCGCCCACGTTGGGAACCTATGATCTATATGATCGGAAGAGAGAAAGAAAATGTGCGCGCACTGCTCTCTCTTGCTCCTACAGTGTGATACAGGCAATAGGGCTGCACTGTGTCTTAGATATACGAAACGTAACTGGTTATGAGAGAAAGAAAGAAAGAAAATGTGTGCTCGCAACTCTCTCTCTTGCCCCTACAGTAATATACGAAACGTAACTCTCTCTCTCTCTTTCTATCTTCACTAACTTATATCTCCCTCTCAACTACCGTTTGCCTCGCTTTTCGTAACGCTCTCGTCACGCATTCACCAGCTTACTCCCCAAGTCAAGCGTGCGTAAAGAAGTTTTACTTAAAAAAATTGAACTATTGTTTTGATTATTTTTGGATGTAAAATTGCAAAATATGTGACGTCACACTAGTGGGAGGGGGTCTCACCAATGTGACAATGTGTGACAGTGACGAGGGGGGGAGGGGGGGTAAAAAAAAACTTTAAATTCCTGTGACGTAATTTATGGATGTCCCCTAATTTGGCAATATCTATTTATTCTACGACCGGGACATTAATTTTTCATCCGTTGATGAAATTTTAACGTACGGAAATATCTGCAATATTTTTTTAAATTATTGGGATGGACCAAATTTTGTTTGTTCGTTCGCAATTGATCTCAATCGACCGATTGGTAATCGTTTCCCTACATCATGTGCCAAGAGATCTGGAAAATAGCATTATTTTTGTGTTGTACCCGATTATTAAGTAGGTACATTTATTTGATTATCATAATTTATTTTAAGGGTATTATGCCGTGTTGCGCTCAGCGGCGTAGCTAAGGGGGGCGGTCCGCCCCGAGTGCCACGAGTACCCGATGTGGGCTGACACCCGACCGCGGAAAAAAAATTACTAAAAATATTTTACTAAACTTTAAACGTCACCGTTACTGAAACAGACATTGGAGGTTATCCACCACTTACCCGCCCTGGTATAAGTAACATAAGGTTACTCCTTCAAGGCTCTCGCAAGGACTCTATTTTTTTTGAAAGAACGAATCTACATTTAAGTTTGAAACTGAAACAGACAGAGCAACGAAGCGTTTTGGCGACTGAAACAGTATAGGGTTTGTTACGCAAAATCACCACAAAACCTATCCCATTTCAGACGCGCCCGCGACTTAGCCGGTATAAGTTTTGGAAAATATGCATCCCGGCGGGCGCAATTAAAATTTATTTGGTTAATTCGTGTTCACAATTTTCTAGATCTGAATAGCCGGGTACTTTTCCACCTTCCTCTCACCCATCTCCTTCCCCTCTCCACGACCTTCAGCCTCACAATATACACCAATTGGGGATCCCACGACTCACTGAATTTACACTACAAAGTATCGTCCTTGTAAAAGATCACTACTCAGAATCGGAACGTTGCTTGAAACGGCTTTAGCCGTATTTTGTGAAAAAAATTTAATAGCCTGGTTCTACTTCCTCGTCTCCTTTCCCTCCCCACACCCTTCGACGGCCGGCGTAGTGCAGCGGTAAGGCTCTTGACTCGCATTCCGAAGGTCGCGGGATCGAATCCCGACGTGGAAAATAAATTTTATTTGGTTAATTTGTGTTATTCACAATTTATTCATTTAAAATAATATATAGTATATTTGCGGCACGTTCCAGAGTGGAAGATATTCTCAGTATCGCCCTGGTGTAAGACCACCATTCAGAATTGAAACGTTGCTTGAAATGGCTTTAGCCGTGTTTGGAGACCAGATATGAATAGCCAGGTACTTCCCCACCTACCTCTTCCCTATCTCCTTCCCCTCCCCACTCCCCACTACCTTCAGCCTCACAACATACCCCAATTGGGGATGCCATAGTCCCACTGGCTCCAGACGGGAGCAGTTGGGACTCTTATGCGGTATTCATGTAAAAAAAAACCATTCAGTCTTACAACATGCCCCAATAATAATTATTGGTGATGTCATATTCCACCGGCTTGGAATAGTTTAGGACTCTTGTGCGATATTCACTTGAATAAACAATGTTAGAGGCATTGGATGTCATCCTCTGGTGGTTCTTGCGCCTCCACGGTGTATAAATATGTCTTACTAGCTTCCAGCTACTGCCACTGTGTGGTATGTACGACGGAGATACTTGCAGCCATCGTGGAACCCAGATGATATGCAGCAAATTGGTATCACGAAGTATCATTGTTTTTGCTCTTTGGACAAATAATAAAATGAGCTCGGACTTGAAACGAATTTTGATATTGTTTTATATTCCCATGAGCTTAAACTACCCACCATCCTCTGTAATACGTACTAATTTTGTACCATGTTAGTTATAATCAATTTGTAATAATTCGTAATACTAACGAAATATTTAGTAGTTTTCAACCCTCATTTCAGTCAGCCTCCCTTTCTCAGTTCATCCTCAAATTTTTCCCATCCCTGGTTACTAATTCATTGAGGTGAAAAATTCATTAGCACTGTTGTCATTTCAAACTCGATGAAACGGAATGGAGCGACACTAAAAAGAGATAAACACATACATGGTAGGATTTAGTCTGCGAGAAAATGAGATAGAATAATCGCTCTCCTCTTTTTGCGGTGCTTCATAGCCTCCCCACTCTTTTCTACTTTAGTTTTTTGAAGATTTCGCTTCTACCGCTTGTTAACTGCACACTTGTAATTTATTGAAAACTTCTTTAGCACCGTTGTGATTTGAAAATCGATGAAACGGAAACGATTGTCACTAAAAAGAGACAAACACATCTATAGGATTTAACCTGCGAGAGAATGAGATATACTAATCGGTGTCCTCTTTGTGCGGTGCTTCTTAGCCTATCGGCGTCCTCTTTGTGCGGTGCTTCGTAGTACAAATTATATAAAATAATTTTTAAACTTGTAACAATATTATACAAAATAAACCCTAATAATTATTATCCTAGTCCTGATACTCTGCATTCGTCTCATTCCCTCGAAGTTTAGTTTAATGAAGGTTCACTTCAACTGTTTCGTTTCAACTGTAATGTGTTTTCTAAGGTGACATTTTATCTGTCTAAATATATTTGTATATGTTTATTTTAACAGTATTTTAAAAAATTCATTAGGGTGATCACGGAAATCACAATCACAGAGTTAGATAATTTCCCCCAGGGCCTACGTCATCTTTGGGGATGCCAAATTGCCAATTCTTTTAAAAGAAACGGATGAGATTAAATTTTGTGAAGGAATGGGTGAAAGGTATCTCGGGATCAGTGAATCCAAGAGTGACGGACTGTACCAAGAATAAGGCGAAGGGTAAAGAGAATCTTGCTGCAAAGGCCAAATGATCGCCTTCAACCAGTCTTTTCCAATCCGACCCGCCACGCAGTAAGTGAGCAGACGCAATCGCAATCGCAATCGCCACCAATATCTAGAATAACTTCACCCCATGAACTCAGATACACCCGCTAAGACACCGAACGTTGCGAACCACTTGGGGTGGTAGAGGTGTTGGTTATCCAAAAAATGATTGCCGGGACGACGGAAACCATATCCGCCTCCCAAATTTAAATATATATACATAAATATTTGTGTGAATGTAAAGCTTTGCTGCATGCATAGCACAGCTTTACACTTACAATATTACCTACTCGGTTTGTCGTTCAGGATGTATTTACTTTGTCAATTTTTATAAATATTTCTCTCCTTACAAATAAACGTGCCTTAAATTTTACACCACTGATGAACAATCGTTTACCCTTCACTTACGGTTGTTTATTAGTTGTGTATAACAAAAACACGTTTATTGGTAAGATTGATACCATTCAATAGAACCTGAATATAAAAAAATTCCAAGCGGTAGAAGTGAAACCTTCAGAAAACCAAAGTGAACAAGTAAGGGGAGGCTACGAAGCACCACACAAAGGGGAGACCGATTATTCTACCTCATTCCCTCGCAGGTTAAATCCTGTTGATGTATGTGTTTGTCTTTTTTTTGTGTCGCTATTTTTCGTTTCGTCGAGTTTCAAATGACAACGGTGCTAAAGAAGTGTCCATTCAAATACTTCCTTCTTTGGCCGATCGCAAAGTTAATTTGGTGAAGCTGTATATATTTAATTACAAGAAAATTACCTACTTTTATATTAATCGTTAAAAAATGTTTTACACAGCTGCAATACTGGTATGCTTCGAGTATGTTTGGAATCATGTATTGTGTGATATTGTGACAATAATTATTGAATCTAATGTAACCTAAGCCCAAATAGAATCTGCTGGTTGAACTCCTTTGTAAACAATTTACTTATCGAATACTGATACCCACTTATATTGTGCGTACTTACATATATCTTTCATGCTCTGTTTATCATTTTATGTACTATGTACTTATTTTATTTATTTATTTACGCCCTTTTTCGAGGCTTTTACAAACATTACATATGACTAATAAGAAATATACAGCATTCATTGTACATAACTGAACTGTCTCATTAACAATACTTTATATTTATTTAAACATAAATTGAAGATGTCCACTGACTTGGTATAATTGTTCCCTCCATTAGTATTCTTGGCATAGAGGAATACATATAGTAGTTAGTCCCAAAATTTCTGCACTGAAATAAATCCTGACTTCTAGTATTACGTAGTGGAATCCGGAAGCTTATCAATTCTGGCAATACCGGACTATCAATTAAATCATTTAGAATTTTATATAGAAATACCAAGTCAGTGAAAATTCTTCTGTCGGACAATTTGAGCATATTCATATCATTTAAAATAGTATTGTAGTTCAACATAATTGCTGGAATACCCATTTTTAAATATTGAAAACGTAAGAATTTGTTTTGTATTCTTTCAACAGCTTGTACATGTATACCATAATGTGGATTCCAGACGGGAGAATTGTACTCAAGTTGACTTCTAACATAGGCAAATATAACAGTTTAATACACTTTATATTGTTAAAATTTCTAGTTAGCCTAGTTATAAATCCCAACATTTTTAAACCCTTATTAGAGATTTCTGTTGATGGTTAACAAATGAAAGATTTGATTGAAAAGTGATGCCCAAGTCTTTAATTTGTGTTAATGTCTCGAGAGTATTGTTATCAATATTGTAATTAAAGATCACTTGATTTTTTATTCGAGAAAATCTAACTTTTTGACATTTGAGATATTTAAGTAAAGTCTATTTTCATCACACCAAATTAACAATTTGATGATATTATCTTGAAGAATGTTGCAATGGTAAATATTTTGAATAATTCTATAAATTTTGAGGTCATCAGCAAAAAGTAAGATAAATACATCATGAAATATTTTTGTAAGATCATTTATAAACAAGATAAATAATATTGGGCCAAGGTGTGAACCCTGTGGAACTCCACTTGTTGCATAAATTTTTTCCGACAGGGAGGATTTTATTCTGACAATTTGTTGTCTTCCAGTAAGATACTACATACTTGTTATAATGCTCCTGTACAATTTACTTTACATGTAAAAGCCATCAAAGCGTAAACAAACAAATATAATAAATGAATAAATCAATATAAAGATATTCCAACCAATCCAATTATATTATTCCAACAACAAAAACTTCAATGGCACAGTCCCAGTTTAACTTTCTTGCACCTAAAATTTTTTAATAACTTATCCATTGAAATAAAGTCTAAAGCCAAATATCTCACTTTCAGAAAGGCGCTTGCTGACCTTCTGATGAGTGACTATGATAGTGTTTTCAACTTGTTTCACATACTTAGATAGTGATATAAATGTATTATTTATTCTTTATTCTTTTATTTAAAACCGAGACGTGCAAACATAGGATGGTATATTATAACTTTATAACACAGGAGTATGTATTTATAAATATCATGCAGTATTATCCAGCCTCATTTAGATGTTCTTGTTTTTGCCACTATTTGCTGACGGTTTGTTTCTGCCATCAAACTTAAGTGTGTATATGTATGTAGGTATATGTATGTATATGTCTATATATATATGTTTTTTATCATGTTCTTATACATGTTTATGAAAGTATATATATGTATGTATGTGTGCATGTGTGTATGTATGTGTATTTATGTGTATTTATGTACATACATATCAGCTACCTTACTTATTTGTGTTTATTTTCCAGGCAACTTTGGTAATTTGTAATTTGTGAGTTATTAGAAACATTTCTACCAATTTTCTATTTTTTTCTTATATAATTTTACTTAAATATGTTTACCTACACTTACTAGACTTCATATCAATATAACTATCTTCCTAGTATGGTGACCTAATGTATCTTCCCAAGTAAATGTATTAATCATGTAACATGTACTTATAAATAAATAAATAAATATATTCCGATTGCTGCCTTCGAATTTGGAAAAGTTTTTTGAGATTGTATTGTAATAAAAAATTATGAGCTGCGAGTTACCACACATTCATTTAACGCGCTGATTTGTGGACAACATAATCGTGACTTTTTCAGAGGATCGGAAAAGTACTTAACATAAAATAAATGTACCAAAATACATTACAGCAGAACGTGGTTACTTAAAATCGTGATCCTGAGAAACGACACCACATACATTCTCGTTACTACGATTATTTTAACGCATAACACCTTTGGGTTGTATTAACAAGGTAAATAATCCAATTAGCAATATTGCTGACGCATCGTAGATTGGTCTAAATCAGGCATGCCCAACCTGCGGCCCAATTGAAGATATTTTTCAGCTCTCTTTGTTTTGTATTTTGGTATTCAAACAAAAAAAGAAAAAAAAAAGGAGTGCAGTTTACACGCGGTAGAAGCGAAAATTTACCAAAACAATCTCAACCAATACTTGAAAAGTGAGGTCATAATCAAAGCGACCAATGAGCGCAGACCTCTCGCAATTTCCGTTTCATATCTCAACCAATAGGAGCCTTTAAAAGTGACATCATTATCAAAGCGGCCGATGAGCGCAGTTGATGCGTCTCAGGTGCAGTAATCGTCATTTCCGTTTCATCCGAAATCACAGCGGTGCTATAGAAGTTTCACTTCAAAAATCGTAAATTTATCACATTAGAACTTTCTTGTTATTAGACCTCGGACTCTCGATGGGAGTTTTGATTTATGCTTGAAAAGTGCTAGGCGCTTGGCCACAATAGGATTTTTTTTTCGCAATTAATTCTAACCAGTATATTTTTTCTGCACGTTTCTTGGTAGATCGAAAGCAACAAACCTGATTTTAATAAGTGGAGGGTGAGTGCAAAGGACTCGCGTAAGTGCGTGTATAGTGGAGAGCGGGAGTGGACAAACCAAGAAAATGTAATCAAATATTAGTAGTTCACAGTCACATTAATATCAAGGTAATAAAATATTTTTCATAAGTTGTTTGTTCATTTTTTTTGTATGTGTGGCCCACCTAAGCCCAGTAATATTTTTTAGCCCACCAAATGATTTGGGTTGGGCACTCCTGGTCTAAATAATCAATAAGTATAATTTTTTTCAATTTAACCGAAAAACTTTGTGGTTTTACAACTTAACCGGAAAAGCATAAAATGCTCGCACGCGGTCAAATGAACGTGACAATAGATAGAGTGTGTATTTAATCTTATACGAGTAAATAAAGGATTTATCGGTAATTTATCGATAACTTGTTCGGTCCTAGCATGGTCGATAGATAAGAATTGATAGGATAACTTTCGGTAACTCATCGTTCCCTAGGACAACTGCAGATCGCTAACGTACAAACAACAGTTGACGTCGAATATATTAAGAAGTCGCTTAACGTTTAAGTCATTATAAACTGTTACTAATTCGTTGGCGATCTGAAATCTTGCTAAAGAACGATGAGAAGTCTCCGAAAGTTATCCTATCAATCCTTATCTGTCGACTGTTCTAGGGGGCCAGAAAGCTGACGTACAAACAACAGTCTACGTCTTATAAATTAAGAATACTCAGTTATTGTGAATGGTAGTTTGATTTTTGTCGGGAACGAAGTTTCCGACATTATTGCTAAAACCTTTGTCAATCGACTGTTGGTAATAGATACAGTTTCCACTTTGTCTCGAATGTGTCCAAAATTGTATCTTTGTATAAGTGATTGTGGGAAAACGATCGGCCGCTAGTTTCGAACGTCTAGCTTTTCCAAAATCGATAAATACGTAAGGTACTCGTAAATCGATACCTACGTCTTTCTGACCAAAGCTGGACGCCAGAATGCTTCTCATGAAGAAGAAATACTTGGTGTCCAAAAACGGTACAGGGGTTTTGTTTTATTAGGGGTGAAAAAACGATCGAAGAAGTAAGGGCTTCGGTTGGCAAAAATCCATCGTTATCCATTCGCAAACAAAGTCAAGCACTCAATATCAAAAAATCGTCTTTGCAGTTAATTTTGAAAAGGGACTCACGTCTTAAAGCTATAATAAGAGAGGGTATAAATTTTGACGAACTATTCACTTCTCAATAATGTTGTCATCCCCTTTGTAGTATACTTGAGAGACATAGGTATACATATATACATATTTGGTGATATTGTTTGGAGTAAAAAATGTAAATGAAATTTTGGTTTCCGGTAACATTTGTGATGCTTTTTTTTTCATTTAAGGACATAAAAAATCATTGGGTATTGGGCAGTTAGAGGCGGGTGTGGGTGTGTACATTAGCTCCACACAGGAGGCCCCGAGGAAAATAATTTTTCTCAGGGCCTATGTCATCTTAGGGAATGCTGTGTGAAGGGTCTTTTTAAGGAATGGAAGGATAGGAAGTTCTGGGAAGGAAAAGTTATGAGGGGTGGGTAGGAATCTGGGGGGTCAGTGTGACGGTCGTATGAATCCATCCCTCCAACTGCGGTGCAAGGTGATGGGTCGAGTGAGTCTGGCCGGAAAGGTCAATAGATCTCCCTCAACCAGTCTTCTCGATCGGGACCGCTACGCAGCAGGCTGGCAGACGCATCCGCCGCCAAGACCTGAATAAACCTCACCCCATGAACCCGGGCATCCCTTCGAAGTCACCAAACGTGCGAACCACTTGGGTTGACCTATGGCAGAAGTATTGGTTTTCCAATAAATGGTTCCCGGGGCGGCGGTTCCTATTCCCGCCTCTCAAATTGGTTACTCGGATAAGAGACTATTGACGACATGTGGAAGAATTATTTTTGTTTGATTTTGAAAAGATTAATTTTGAAAAACTAAAAAAAATCATATTACTCCAAATAATGTCAGGAATCACTGGAAAAATAAGTCAAGTAGGTCCTTTAACCCCCATGTATGAATGTTTCTTTGTTTGTCCCTTATTATTTCCTATACGATTCATCCAATTGCGATGAAACTTTGGTGATTTGTTGTGCGCACGCCCGCGAATGTTTCTATATACAATGGTGAGCTCTGATACAATTTGTATAAAAATTTTGCAATAGGTGGCGTGCGAGAACGCAGGTCTGGAGGAGGCGTGAAGGACAGTGGAGGGGAAGGGAACGCAGAATGGGAACGGGGGCGGGAACGGTGAAGGAAAAGGGGACGCATGGGAAAAGACACGCAGAGAAAACAATTTCTTTTTTTGAGTGGCATTGCATCGCTTGTCTTTATCTTCACATAGTATCAAATGAAGTCGCTCCCGCTGTCTGTGCTCTTAGATCTTTTAAACCACGCAACGGATTTTCATGCGGTTTTCACCAATATATGGAGTGATTCAACAGGAAGGTTTATATGTATAATACATGCATATTATGGCAAATAAAAGCCGAGAAATTCAAAGATTCAATTCAGGCAGCGGGCAGCTGGCAAGCGGACGGCGTGGATTTGATGTGTATGCAAATTAACAGATGGCGTTGGTTATAAAGGTTTGGTCATGGCGTTGTGTTTTGTTTTCCGGGTCTGCTAGTATATTATAAAACTTCGCACATTAGCAAATATTTTTAAGCGCTTGGCGGGGATTTGAACCCGCGGCAGCCTCCACCCATCACAAAGTGTAAATCCGTCCGATTTTATCAGCCGCACTTAAAATTCACCAGCTTTATTATTAGCCATAATAAAGTGTGTTGTTTTGCTCCGCTCGGATTAAAGGTGGGTTCTCACGTGGCGGTCAAGCCCGGTAGCTGGCGGCCGGTCACGGAGGGGACGCCCCCGCCATGCCGGCCCGGCAACCAGGCAATCCCGGCAACAGGGCAGGCCCGGCCCCGGCCACCCGGCGATCCCGGCAACCCGGCAAACCCAGTAAACCCGGCCAGTCCAGCAGCGCGGCCGGCCCGCTTCAGTACTGACCTGTATATTTATAATAGGCACATTCCGGCTGCAGATTGAGATGCATTCAACCACTAACCATTACCTTCCGTACGCTGTTTTCTGTTTTCTTAAAGGAATTAACATTAAGGGTAGCAACTAATAATATAATACTTTTTTTAATGATATTTTATAGAATTTTTATATTATATGCATGAAATAAACAGTAAAATTTCACCACTGATTTTTATAATCGTAAAAGTGAAGCATCTAAAATTAGTTATTGGTTACATATAAATACTAGCTGGTTCCCGGCATGCGTCGCAATGCCATATTCAAAGAAATAAATTGTTTCTCCCTGCGCGTCCTTTCCCGTGAGTCCCCGTTCCCCTCCCGCAACCCCTTCCCCTCCCGCGTTTCCATTCCACCTTCCCGTCTACCCTCTCCCGATCCCCCGTCACGCCAACCCCCACATTGATCAAACGCGCGAACTGTCAAACGTGCGAAGTTAAAATAGTCGTTAAGTTTTCCGAAATTATCCAATTTTCTTAATTTTTCTTTCCGTATGAACCTTCTTCAAAGTATTAAAAAAACTTAAAAAAAAAGATGAATGAAATAGGTAAAATCGTTCTGAAGTTGTGGCGTGGCCTAGGGAAACAGGGATTCATTTTTTAAAATATATATGTACGTATTTAATTTTAGCCAACTGTGTCATAATATCATATAACCAACATTATATTTATTTATTATTATATTAAAATATTTTACTACGACCCAGTATATCAGTTGATTTTAAGATGAGCTTGGTTGGAATGTCGCAAGCTTAGCGGGGCTTGGAATTGTTTACTTTTATATAAAAAATGAATGTTTCATTGTTTATCCCATATGCGTTCCTATACCATTCATCCGATTGCGATGAAATTTTGGTGATTTTTTGTGCGCACGCCCACGAAGGTTTCTGTATGTAACGGTGAGCTCTGGCGTTATGAAATTTGTATAAATTTTTTAATGTACGGGTGCGACTTGTAGTTTCGTGGCAGATAAATCCGTAAGGAGGGCATGGGAAAGAACACCCAGAGAGAAACAATTTAATTCTTTAAACGGAGTTGCAATAATTGAATTCTTCCTTTTTACTGAAATTCACTTTAATTTTATAATTATGGACTATTGTATCCATTGAGCGATGAAGATGTCGATAATTTTAATAGAGAATCAATCTAAATTAAAGTCTGGTAAGGGATTTTATAAGATTCAACTTCAGGTTTGTTTTCAGCTGATAATTTCATGAATAGTGCACGACTTCGGCAAAAAAACTATATAATATTAATATCCTCGCATATGGAACGCTGATTGAAGTGGGGAATGTTATTAAAAATCAATTCGTAAAAAATCAACCCAGTGAACCATACATTTTTTAGATTCATGAAATAAACTGCCGTCGTTGATATTTTAAAAAATCGCGATCTCCGGATGACAGTAGAAACTATATATATATATATATATATATAGTAGTTTGGTTTTTCAAAGAAAAAAGAAACACGTGTAATGCTGGTGAAATCTAGTTTCTCGGCTTGCGACCTATGAACGGATTATGTTCTAAGCCACGCTAAGCTCGATTTTCCAACCAAGCTATGCTTAAAATGAACTGATTTACCTTGCCATAAAAAGTCTAAGTTATTTATGAAATAAATAAATAAGATTTACTTATTAAGGTTACTCACAACAATCTCACTATCATACTGTGTTCACAGATCTGAGGTTTGTAGGTTGTAGGTAAATAAGTTTGTATTATCCTTTTTTTGTCATTTTTTACATCACATAAATCACTCACATTACAAATAATGGTATGAAAACATCAGGATTTTTACTAAATTACAACCATTTTATTTTACAACCATTAAAAAAATAACTTACTTCACGACATGAAAATTTTATTTGTCTCTTTAGTTCGTAGCCACTTAGAATATAATTCCGTCATTTGGTCACCTCACCATAAAATATTAACAAATTGTCTTATATTCATATTAAAAAATGTCGAAAGAATTCGGCAAAAGTTTCTACGATTTATTAATTTAAAGTTAAAGTTATTAACAAAGTACTTATTTAACTACACTTTTTTATGAAAAACCTTAAAAATACATATACTTGAGGATCGGTGAAGGATAAGCGACCTAAGGTTATTTTTTTTTAAATTGTAAATTCGGAGCTTGACTCTTCCGAACTCTTAAGTGTAGTCAATTTAAGAGTAACTACTCGAATAGGCATAAGGACCTATCTCAAAGTCACCGTTGATAGACAAATTATGTGGCAAAATCACCAATTTCTCGCTTACACTGTTTAGAAAAACATTATACAAAGATATATTGACATTTTTACATCCTTACGGGCGTTTAACCAGCCAGCGGCCGAAAATCTACATTTCGTTGAAAGATGTTCAGGGCGGTTCCAATGAGAAAGATTAATTATTCTCCGTACCAACTTTTCAAAATTATAACCCAATATCGATTTTATTTTATTCCAAATTTGCTTTAATTTATACCTACATCCAAAAATGCTGAAAGGCGTGATGATAAAACTATTAAAATGATGTACTTTTTAGTATTATTTTTTGATCATAAGTATTAATAATTTTTCAATATTGTCTAAGAAAAATAAGAATATTAAAAAAATCTTAAATATGTTAGTTCATAAGACCGTCAATAAATAAATTAAATAGAGACATTTTCGTCAAGAAACACATGTACGTATATATTTTTTAATGATTTAATTTAAACTAAAATTAAAATTTTGAAACGTGCGTTTACCAGATAATGTATTGATTTATTTTACTGCATGATTATATGATTTTAAATGGGTGTTGTAAAATACAAAATCTTTTTTGAAAATTTAACAAATTTGCCAACGACCTATCGTACAACCTCATTGTACTAAAATATTTTTTTCTCAAAATTTAAAACATGCATTTATTAGATAAAAGAACAATCTTTCCAAATCAATTTATTATTTTTTGTGGAGAGTCAAAAATTTGATTTAAAAATGACACATTTCCGGTTTTCTCTGCTTATACCCCCTTAAAAAATTATGCCAACGTTATATTTCTGATTATTTCGATTATTGTGTATCATTTTATTTTCCTCAAATTTATCCAATTGTTTTATGTAAGAAATCATTTTTATTATCCTATTATTACTAAGCCTTAAGTAAAAATGTAAACATAATGTACCATAAAAGTCCCATGTGCGTAAAAAAGAGTAAAATAAATAAAGATATATCATGAAAAATTTCCCTGAAATTTCGCGGAATGAGAATGAAACGTAGTATTGTTTAATTTTGTTAGTTCTTGCAGCAGTTGATAAAGCAGTCCTGTTCAGTTGTACCCCAGGCAAACCTATTGTATTGGTTGGATCCTTTACTCTATCATCACAATATTGTTCAAAGTTCAAATAACAGACCGAGATGTAGTTTGCTAGTTAGACTGAGTAGAAAACAATTCATTCTGGTTGATGGGGGTCTCGTTTGGAAAGTTAATAATTTATTTGGATGCAACTTTCACCCAATTAAACTTTCAGAAAGTCAGTTTTTTGGATTTGATTGGAACATGGAAATCAAAATTTTAAGGCTAAAGTTAAAATTGTATTTTTAATTATTATATCTAAATGATATATTCCTAGCCTTTCTTTACCCTACTCGCAGCCCAATCATAGTGACCCGGCAGATGACATCCCGACATTTGGCTCCCAGAAATAATAATTATTATAAAGTTATAATTTTCTTGCATTATTTATCAATTTCTAACCTAAAATCTTCTTCAAAAATATCTTTAATAATAAGTTGGTATGGTAATCACACGAATTTATTTACTGTGTCGCTTTTTTTTTTACTTAAACGCTGGTAAATGCAAATATGCAGTGTTGTAGACAAGTAGTTTTATTCTTTAAACACTTGAAAGAAATTCCGTTTTGTACTTATGCTATTCGGCGGTAGGTACATCGTCTCTTCACACATATATTCGATCGGACTTATGTTTTTTTATAAAGGAAGACAAACTCTTTCGGCTTATGAATAACTAGACAAAAAATTAATTATGTGTAGAAAATTTTGCTTTACTTATTACGTCTGTAAAATAATTTCGCTCAGAGCCTATGTCTCTTAGGGGATGGATTAATACAAGGCGATGGGTCAAGAACGTCCGGCCGGAGAGGTCAAAAGATCTTCTTCAACCAGTTTTCTCGATCTGGACCGCCACGCAGTTGGTAGGCAGGCATATCCACCGCCAAGACCTAGACAAACCTCACCTGAACCTAGGCACCCCTGCTAAATCACCAAAAGTTGGCAACCACTTGGAGAGACCTAAGGCAGAGGAGGTGTTGGCTATCCAATAAATGGTTCCCGGTGCGGCGACACCCATACCCGCCTCCCAAATGATGAAGGATTTAGCTATCAGAGGAACTGAACCCATGATACCCGACCTCAAGGGAACCCGGCGCTTTTGTAAACTCAGGACCGATCAGTAATAATTGATTCACTTGATCGCGCATGTCTTCCACGTACATCCGTGACTTCAAGTTAGTGTTCTTTTGGCAATCCTTTCTTTCAGCGTCGATTCTCTGGCGGTCACCGTAAGGCGAAGCCTAAAATGAAATTACTGTTTTCGAATAATTTTTACTACAAATAAATTTTTATATTGAATATTGAAAACCATACTTTGAACAAATTGAAGATTTTCCTATCGTTTTGCTTGAGTAGAATTAAAATGAAATGTTGAATACTTAGAATTTTTGTGAGAGATTCCCCTTGATTAATAACTTTTTTTATTTCTTATAAAATTAATCACAAAATATACATCGACCCTTTTTACGTTTGCCAAGTGATTTTAAGCCTTTCCGTGACGCACTAAGAATATACGCATTTTTGGGTTGTGTATTCCTCTTAAATTTACAAAAATTAAATTTGTGTATATTTTTAATTTGATGCAATAACTTTATATATTTTAAAACTTTATTTGGTAATATGGGCTTCACTGCGTGCTTTACCCGTACCGGGGCCCCCATTTTACAATTAAATAAAAAAGATAATATAACATAAAATAAAATTGATATGAAAAAAAAAAACAATTATGTAGGCGGTAATAAAAAAAATCATCTGCCAATATTGTTAGGTACGGTTGGTACATTAATAATGAAGTGTGTATTGTATGCATAATATAAATTTTACCACGTTACGTTGCATAATTTTTTGAATATTGCATTTTTTGTTCTTTAGTCCATCATTTGTGTATTTAGTACGAGCTCATATTATTTTTTTGTTGTAAAACATATTTGTATCCTATAACTAAAGACTAGTTGTTATCATACATATGTACTTTGTTTAATGTATATTATTATCATTGTAATAACCCTCCTGTGTACCACTGTGTATCATGTATCATGTATCACCGGATTGTAATAGCCATTTTATGGCGTTGAAATAAATAAATAAATAAATTTAATTTTGTATCCGAAATTTTTTTGTTTCCCTCGTTTTTTGTTTCGAATGGAAGATTGTTAAATGCCTTGTAAGTCTGATATTTGTGGTGTCCAAAGCTTGTGTTGATCTACGGAGTTTGTACGTTTTTTTTGTACGCTTTTGTTGTTTTGTACGCTAATGATGGTTTGTTTTTGAATTTTGTGTTTCTAATTTATTTTTTGTAAAAAAACCTTGATTTAGTAGTTTTTTTGTATAATTAGCTAATACGGATCTAGTGCGTACCGTATATATATATTACGTTAAACATGTTGAACATTTGATGGTACTTAACATTGATGGTAGTAATCATTGATGGTAGTAAGCATTAATGGTAGTAATCATAGATGGTAGTAATCATTGATGGTAGTATACATTGATGGTAGTAAGCATTAATGGTAGTAATCATTGACGGTAGTAATCGTTGATGGTAGTAAGAAGTAATGGTAGTGATTTATTGATAGTACTAATCATTGATGGTAGTAATTTTTCCGCTTTTGCAATGTATTGGTTTTTACACTGTTTTTGCAAATAAATAAAATAAATAATCATTGATCGTAGTAATCTTTGATGGTAGTAATCATTGATGGTAGTAAGCATTAATGGTAGTAATCATAGATGGTAGAAAACATTGTTGTTAGTAATAATTGATGGTAGTAATCATTCAAGTTAGAGATAATTATTGACGGTGGTAATCATTGACGGTAGTAATCATTGATGGCAGTAATCATTCAAGTTAGAGATAATTATTAACGGTAGTAATCATTGGCGGTAGTAATCATTGGTGGCAGTAATCTTGATGGTAGTAATCATTAAAGGTAGTAATCATTGATGGTAATAATCAATTATGGCAGTAATCATCGATGGTAGTATCAATAATGGTAGTAATCATTGATGGCAGTATTCATTGATGGTAGTAATCATTGATAGTACTAATCATTAATGGTAGTAATCATTGATGGTACTTAGCTACCAGCTGCAAACCACTCACTCAATCATCTAATTGCGAAACGATGAGTCGTTAAGTGGAATCACATTTAATATTTTTCAGCACGACCATTAGCAATTATTTTAAAATCAATCTGGAAGAAAAATAATATCTCTGAATTTTACCAGGGAAACGGCAACAGTGTTCTTCAAATTATATGCAAGCTCAACAAGAATTGTCTGGGAATATGGTATAAGTAGGGTAGCATTATACTAATTTTTATATTTCGCGATATTGAATAAATTGATAATGCGCACGATAGTCAGTGGCGCGCACTTAACCTCACTTATTTTAATAAATAAATAAAAATATCTACGACAAATGAACAAAACTGTCTTTGTAGTTGCAGTCCACTCTATTAAAAAATAATAAAACAAATAATTTTATAATTTGTCACTGTTCTTGTGAAAAATCACCTCAAGAGCAATGTACACATTTTATTTACTGGATTTTATCTTACGATGTACGTAGGTAAAATGATGTAATATTAGATAATGAAACATACCTAGAAATAATCAATTATAATAATTATTTACAGATACATATTTAGTAATTTTACAAAGAAACTTTTTGACTTTTTATTTACTGTAAATTAGGTTTCCAATTGTACCGTTGAAATTCAAGTTAAAAAGAAAGCCTCTTATTGGGTAATGAGACAATTTGTATAGACTCTTTACCTTTTTACAAATTTTTCCAAATAATTCAACTTCCTCGAACGAGAAATCTGTAAAGTTTTCACTGTTCATGAGTTGGTAGACCTTTAGGAAAATGTCAACAGATGGCAGTGATATTCCGAAACGTACTAATATTTAGCATTTTTTTAGATTCACCTAAATTTTGCATTAATTGTTATTTCTTATTGAATTCGTACATATTTAATAAAAAAATTTAACAATTTTTTCTGTTCACCGATAAAATAATCTGTTTAAAAAATTAATAAAATATGAAATACTTTTACACTCCAGTTATGCTGGCAATCTTTAGATCATTTATAACTCAGTTACTCATCTCATACTACATACCATAATTTTATTTACTTAATTTTTCGCAAACAAATGAGAAATAAGACTTAAATAAACACACAATTTTTTGAAGTGAAACTTGCCTAGCCTTATAACGTTAGAGTGATTTGAAATTCGGATGAAACTGAAATGACGCACTACGGCACCTACGAAGCATCAAACTGCGCTCAAGGCTCCTATTGGTTGAGATATAAAACGGAAACAACGACGGAACGCGTCCCATAGCGCAGCGGCATAGTGCGTCGCAAATATCAGCGGCCAGAGAAATCCAGTGGACGGAGGTTTGAATCCTACGAAATCCAAAAAAATTAACGTTTTTGTTTTTGTAAATCAATATCCAATCTTCAAACCACTTTAAAATAAACAGACAAAAGAAAGCGACATCTAGCGACTTTCTAGTTTCACTTCAATCGCGTGTGAATTACACACTTTAATTTTTGGCCTACTCTTCTTTTAGCTTCAACATTTTTCAATATTTAGAGTTTTTTCATTGATGTTGACTTATTTCATAACATTATCAGAGGTGCCGATAGTAATTGGTATATTGGCTAGTATTTTATGATACTTCCCTATCTATAGATACTGATAAAATCTCGGTGTATTTTGGACAGAGGTTTCGCGCTAATAGGAATGTAGCCCGCCGACTAAAAGCTTCAGGGTAAATCACTAAGCGCTTTGACCATACCCAAATAAACCACATACCGACGGATCATAAGTAAGGGCATAACTAAGTTTGATCCATATTTCATGCAGGATTGGCTCACTTTCGAATGAAGAATTTAAAAATTCCCAAAATCCAGAATGAAGTGGTTAAAATTGATCGTGTTAAGCATACCGACTTTACCAAGCAACCTCACCAACGATTTTTATGTTTTTTAACCAAACGGATCCTAAAATAAACAAACTGAATAATACATATAAAATAAAATCAAATAAAATGAGTTAAATTAACGTCAGCCATCCTTAATTTATTGCGTTTTCCACACATTTTTAAATCAGGTTTTACGTATTAGATCAGGAGTCAGAACGAAGCTACAGACGTATAGTGTCAAAGGACAGATCGAGTGCTTCACCTAACTAGCTTAATGGAACTTTTCTCTTTTAATATATTATTTATTTATTTTTTCAGGTTCTCCATAAAACAGTTATACACCAAATTATTACGGAGAAGATTTCAAAATATATAAAAAAAGGCCAAGGGGGCAGTTTCACTATGTTGAGACATATGTCAAAAGATAGTTACTGAACTCTCTATAGGTAACATTGAAGATGTCAATGCAGAATCGTTAAGCAGTTGACTTGCTCTATTTAATGGGGCATTCTGAAAGGAAGAAGTTCTCGCTTTCGGAGCATAAAAAAGTGTGTGGGATCTCCCACGAGTATACGCGTTAGGGACATATAGGTTAATCTCCTTCAACATAGGTGGATTCAGTACAGTACCGGAGATCAGCTTAAAAAAATGTTTCCCCAAAAATATTTTTCGGCGGGCTTCTAAGGTATTAAGATCGAGCATTCCTGTTAAGAACAACGATGGATACAGGTATGGGTAGTATGTATATTCCCTCATATACAGGTAACGCATGAACCTTTTTTGTACTTTTTCTATTTCTAGGATATGGTTTTGTTCAGAGGGTGCCCAAATAATGGAGCTGTATTCCAGGATGCTGCGGACAAGTGCTTCATATGTTCTTCTTATTGCAATTCCATTAGTATTACGAAGAACAAATCCGAGCATTTTGTGTTCGTACGTACTTCTTTCCTATTATATATTATTATCTGTAATATTTTTGCTTAATCATTTGAACACATTAGCTTAATTTCAAGCTACCTACAACACGGTCAGACGTATAGAATGACGTATGAGTTATTAAAGTCTTCGAAAATTAACAAATTAAAAAAAAAAAAAACTGTTCTCAACCGTCGAAACTGGTGAGACTATGGCAATCCCAATTGGATTACGTTATGAGGCTGAAGGTGGTGGAAGGGAAAGGAGACTGGGGGGAGAAGGTGGTGAAATACCTAGCTATTCAGATCTGGTCATCAAACACGGTTAAATCTATTTCAAGCAATATGTATCACAATTTTTGATTCTGAATGATGGTCTTTCACCAAAGCGAATCAGAAAGTAGTTACCGTTCTTGTGAGTTCCGTGAGTATAGATTCCACATCTAATTTTAAATTAATAAATTATGGAAAACACAAATACACTAAATAATAAAATTTACTTGCTCGTGCCGGAATTAGAAAGCGCGACCTCCGGAACAAGAGAGATTTTTCGTTCCTTTTCAAAACTTTGAAATTCATATACAGAGAGGATAGTCCTCCGCACAACTACTAACCTGGTAAATATATCGTCTTATATCTACTCTTGTTATAATTTCGAACTCTTGACATAATTGATAAAACTGCAAATATTTTTTCCCAATTGTTTCCTATTGTTCCCTAAGAATCAAGCATTAAAATGTGCTAATTTTTCTTAAAGACCACAATAATAAAAATAATAATTTCTGTTATTAGGAAAATGGAGAGGTAAGTGCAACTTCTCATATATCTAAAAATAAAGGATTTACAAATAAGAACCAAAAATAAGGCAACAAAAATATAAGTTTTTTTTAAATTTTAAATATAAGCTTAAAAAAATTTTAAGGTTATACACATATTAGAATAGTGAATACATTATCCAGGTAATGTTTAAGAATTTTGCATTCCTTTTGTTATAGCTGTGCTAGAATATCTAAATCTGTATTTCAAAATTTTAATTTAATTTTAATTTCTATTTTTTTTTCTTTATTTTTCATTCACTTTTATGTATTTCTTACTTTTTATTTAGTATGTTTATTATCTGTTTCAATAGAATAGTATTTTTTAAATCCTATATAAAATATTTATCGTATATTACCACAACGTGGGCATTAGTGTGGTAGCCAAAAACCCCAAAAATCTGTAACAAATAAAATATTATGAAATAAAAATAAATAAATCTATTCTGCCGTATGGTATATTGAACAAGACTGCCGGAAGTTCAAAAGCACTTATAAGTCATATTAATCGAAGAGGAATGGGCTTGTATGTATACCGCCGCCCCATGAACCATTTATTGGTTCCTGGGGCACCCCTGCCATAGGTCGCCTCAAGTGGTTCTTCACCTTTGGTGATTTAGCATCTGTGCTCGGGTTCATGTGGTGAGGTTTGTCCACATCTTGATGGCGAATGCATTTGACCATTGGAGGTTATCCACCACTTACCCGCCCTTGTCTATGTAACGTACGGTTACTCCTTGAAGGCTCTCGTAAGGACTCTGATTTTTTTGAAAGAACGAAGCTACATAACACGAACTGACCTAGACCTCTCCAGCCGGAGTCTTTCGGCTTATCGCCGTGGGAGGGATGGATACATACGTCCGTCACTCCTGGACACATTGACCCCCAGAACCACCCTTCATACCGTTTTCCTTTCCAGAACATCCTCTCCTCCCTTTCCCTAAAAAGACCCTCCACACATCATCCACAAAGGACACAGGCCTTTAGAGATTTGTTTTTCCTCAGGGCCCCCTGTGTGAAGCTATTAATTTTCTTGATTTGTGACTTTGACATGAACCGAAGCAGGCATATGATTCCCTTAGATTGCGCCACATCTTCCTCGGGCATCTCCGACGAAAAGCATGTCAGAAATATACACAAAATACTAATAAATGAATAACAATCCTTGTCCGCCACTGAGACGGTCGATCGTGAGTAGGAGATATTAATTTTTATTTCCTTCTCCTCGGCTCCGTCTGCATTAATCCTATATTGTGCACAAACTCGTATTTAGCGTTTATTTATTAAAATTACTATTGATTTGATTGATGCCTTATGTTGTAATTTGTAATCTGGTATTTTTGCAGCATTCGGATCGCTGCTTTTCAGCCTGGGATAATAACGCCGCCCGCCCCCGGCCGTGCAGGGCCTCACTCGACCTGAGAACTGCAACCGATCTCACTTAGTTTGGTCCTGATATGCACACTGAACAAAGTTACTTCTACTTATAGGCTGCGAACGGTGGATTTCAATTCACATATAGGTGTTACTCATTGTGCCAACGTTTTCGTAGTTTTGGTCTAGTCATCGATAACAGGTGTTTTGACGTTTGATTTTTTAAATGTTAATTTATTGGTGGTGGAATTTATAATGTCATGATCGACATCATTGGTTACTTTTTGTCAATTTATAATTGTCGATGAATGAAACATTTTTACCCGCAATGTTATATTCTAAAGGATGTATTCAATGAGTAGGTATCTTAAAAAGTTCTTGAAAATAAATAGTTTGAATTGGGCCAGTCAGAATACGTCCTTGAAGGATGAAACCTTTGCAGTAAAAATTAAATAAATCAAAAAATGTCTTAAGAGCGTTTAACCAGCCAGCGGACGAAAATCCACATTTCGTCGAAAGTTGTTCTTCCGATCTTGCAGGGCGGTTACAATGAGAAAGATTGATTTTTCTCCGTACCAGCTTTTTTAAATTGTAACTCAATATCGAATTTATTTCAATCCAAGTTAGCTTTAATTTATACCTTCATCCAAAAATGCTGAAAGGCGTGATGATAAAACTATTAAAATAGTGTACTTTTTGTAGTTATTTTTTGATTATAAGTATTTATCATTTTTCAATAATGTCTAAATTTAATAAGAATGTTAAAAAAATCTGAAATATATTAGTTTGTAAGTGCGCAAATAAATACACAAATGGACCAATTTTCGTCAAGAAACACATGTACGTACATATTTTTTAATGATTTTATTGAAACTAAAATTAAAATTCTAATACATAACTTTGCTAGATAATGTATTGATTTATTTTACTGCATGATTACATTATTTGAAATGGGTGTGGTATAATACAAAAACTTTTTTGAAAATTTAACAAATCTGCCAACGACCTATGGAATAACCTTATTATACTAAAAATTAAAAAAAAAATCTAAAAATTTATTACATAACTGTGCTAGATAAAAGAACAATCTTTCGAAATCCATTTATAATTTTTTGTGGAAAAGAGTCAATACGTCTAAAAACTTTTTTGAAAATGACGTATTTCCGGCTTTCTCTGGTAAAGCCCTCTTAACCTTCTTAAAGTGAAAACTTTTTGTTTTTAAAAAAGTAAACTGTTGTTAAAAAAGGCTTCCCTGCCAAGGTTCCGCCAGCGTTAGCGATGCAACGCTTTTATATCTTGTGGCCCAAGGGTCGTGGCGCCAAGTTGAGTGTATATTCCAAGAAGGGATCATTGTCCGATGCTTTTCGTGAGCTTATTTATGTCATCTAGCTGAGAGGAAGGGTTAGATAAGAGTCTCAAAATTCACTTTGCACCACCGAATAAACAGTATAACTCCGCAACAGAAAGGGAGTACACGAGTTGTACGTGCGTCATCGTGTAGATATTGAGGTGGTCTAAAAATTAAGCTTACTAGAAAAATATAATAATAATTTATACTAATCTTAGCGGGGGACAAGTTACAAAAAGTTATAAAACTGCCTGTTTCAGATAATTTGAATTACACCGCAATTAATTGAATGTCAGCGTAAGATTTGCCAAAACACATTAAATTAATATATTATAGGACATGTGACTTTATTTTCCCCCATAAATTATGCCTAGTGGCGAACGAAAGACGTTTTCAAGAAAAAAGTAGCGGTAATGTAGTGATACTACCCATCCCTTATTTTTCTATCGAATAAATAAGGAAAGATGTTTGGTCTAATTATAATTTCAATGAACAAATTTTAATTTCATTTAACTTCAAATTAATTGCTCGTCATTTATCTAAATATTGAAAATATTTGTACGGGTCAAAAAAATGTGTCAAAACTCAACAGATGGCAACACTTTTATTGGTACAATAATTACACTTGGCAAAACCCACACTCCTGATCGGTCCACTCCGTCCCGAGAGATTTATACTATTCATAACTTTTAGATCGCGATTTTGATTGGATTCGAATAATCGAAAAGTCAGCATTCGGGGGTTCGAAAAATATTCGAGAATTCGCGGCCCTAATCAGTGCGATCCTCCCATGCCCCGACCCGCGGATTAGCCCCGCTCAGTTCGCTACTGTTCCGCTGCGCACAGCGCGCTTTTTTAGCTATTTTGCATTCTCATTCCGGCCATCACCGCGCAGGGATGTACGCAAATACAATACCTATAATACCTCTTGGTATGGGTATGATATGGTAACATTGTTGTGTGTGTGCGCAGATTGCAGCCGCCGTGGTTTGCTTCACGGCGTTTTCTCTTGGTCTTGCCCCTGCGAAGTTTCCCTCAGTCGCAAATTGCTCACGACTCTCGGTATTATGAAATTATACATCTATCGGATGAATTGTTCGAAATGATAAACTCCGAAATTATCCGGTAGTTCGATATTCAACAATTTATTCAACAACCTATGAGCTGAATAAATTGTTCAAAATTAAATTCACTATTTTTTAATGGCTGTTTGTAATTGGTACAACAATTCAAGCCGACTTTTCCCTAGAAAGATAAAAGATTTTAAAGTACGCAGTTTACAAAACTTAAAAATTTGTTTTATAATGCTATTAAGTTAAAATGGTAGTATATTGTTGGTACAACTGACGTCAGATTCTTTTAAAGGCGCAATATTTGGTCGTTGGTGTCACTAAATTTTCCGTTTTGAATATGGGATGACGTATCTAAGTCTAGACCAGTGATTCCCAAAGTGGTCCAGGTGGACCCCCAGGGGTCCATGGGAGACTCGACGGGGGTCTACGTTGGCGTGATAAAAAAATGGGGGTCCACGAGTTGTGCGTGGGGGTCCACGAAAATTTATCTGGTTTCGATGGTAAAGAACAAAAATATTGGCTTGGCTTTACCTATCAATGTAGGCAGACAATACACTGCTCAAAAAAATTAAGGGAGCAAAAAAAAATCGTTTTTTCGGTGATTTTTGGCAGGCTGTTTTCGGTGTAAAATGGTCGTATTAAGAAAAAAAAATATTTTGAAGATTTAAGATTATCATTTTCATATTTTTGTCAATTTTTTTTAGGAGCTACGGTTCTCATGCAATTCTAATTTTTTGGTATTTTTGTAGTGCACGGGCTAGAATTTTTTTTTCAGTTAGGCCGGTTTATAATTCAGATAGCCTTAATATTTAGCAATAATTTCCCTTTTCTTAAACTTCCCTTCATTTTTTTTAATAGTGTATTTTAAGAAGGTCAGCGACTTTTACTTGTTAAAACTTGAATATTCGATATTTAATTCTATTAAGGTGGGAAATACAGGACCAGGTTTTTTTTAATGATTTTCATGAATTTTTTGGCATGGAAGAAATATGTCTAATTTATTGAAACTTTGAGGTCATTTTATACATCTATTTAAGAATTGTGAATTTTTCGAAGCATTTCCTCGGAATATATGAAATTTATCAGTTGCTATATATCGAACGTCATCATTAGATGTAGCTTTTGTGTGCATTTTGGAGGTCATAGTTTTCATTTCAAAATCGATGGGGTTTTGAATTTAAGAACATGTGTCTCTTCTGTGTAAACCTAACTTTTTCCAAAAAAAAATGGAAATTAAATTTTTTACAGGGTTTTTGCAATTAAAAATTACTTTTGACTACTACGAACATTACTACGTAACACATAGAGCCTAATTATATAAATAAGGTATCTGACCATTTTTAAAATGTTTGGTTAAAAACTTACTGAGCTAGATTGCACACAAATTCCAAAAAAGTCGTTTCGAGAAAAATGCGTTTCAAGTTTACCACGCGGTTCGGCACAAACACCCTCGTAATACTGGAACGAATTGAAATTTTTAATTTAAAGCTTTGGGAACATATTCTTCAATAGTTATACTAACAATTTATGAAATAAAAAAATAAAACTTTTTTTGAGTCATCTACATGTATTTCTCCCCCGTAATCATATTATTTTAATAAATGGATAATATATTTTTTCTTTTATACATACTACTCCGAATTTAGGGTTGGAACTCAGCCGCGACACAAATTTCGATCGTTAGTTCTAATCTTCACATTTTTGATGAGTTTCGGGAATTCGGTAGAAATATAGCAGCAGGGGGGGGGGGTCCACCGAAATGAGTAAAATTTTGAAAGGGGTCTACGAGAAAAATAAGTTTGGGAACCTCTGGTCTAGACACAAATAAATTAATAAAAATATATATATACGATAAAAATGTATAGTTATAAAATGATCTCTATACCTTGTTTAAGAAGCTAAACGTCGCAAAATTTATAAAATTGGGAAGACTTCGGTGGCTGGGTCATGTGGAGAGAATGACCGAGCATCAAGCACCAAAGTCCCTGCTGAACTCAAGACCAATAGGGCGAAGGAGCCTCGGAAGGCCAAGACTAAGATGGAGCGACAACGTCCTCAAAGACATATCTATCTTGGAGCTTCCAAACTGGAGAGAGCTGGCACAAAACCGAGATGAGTGGAGGAAGACTCTTGAGGAGGCTAAGACCCACCAGGGGTTGTAGAGCCAATAGTGATGATGATGATGATGATAGTTATAAAAATGTATAGTTAGTTAACGGTTTAAAAAGGCAATAAACATAGTACCTTATCACAATAATGTTGCAGTTCTCTCTTACACGTTAAATAATAGTGAGACAACGGATGAAACACATAATGCACTTATGTCTGTTTCCTCCAAATGTAAAAAATAGTACTTTGGAGGAAACAGACATAGTACATTGTGTGTCTCACTTTTTGTCTCACCATTATTTAATGTGTAAGAAAGGGCTGCAGTATTATTGTCATAAGGAACGTGTGTTTATTGCCTTTTTGTATCGTAAACGTGAGAATAGTAAAAGCGCCCAATGGACATTATAAATGAAAATTAAAATCAATGTTTTTCACCGTTTTCATACGTAAGTTGAGATCATGAATCATATCGCTAAAGAATTTTTGAGAGTTGTTAATATTGTACCTTCTGTATTGACAATTATCTTGCCAACATTTACTACCCTTTTACTTTAACAACACCAGGATACTATCTTACCAAAATTCCCCGATCTGGGAGATATATTTTACCTTCAAAATAACCAGCGTAAGTAGGGTTTATTTCAATTCATTTATATAACTAGACACACATAGAAGTGTATAATATCTGCACTTTTTGAATATATTAAATATCTATTTATGTAGGACTTCTTATCATTTTTACCAAAGTATTTTATTTTATTATATGCTTTTGTTGTTAATTTTTTTCAGTGTATTATATTTTCAATATTGTTCTATTTTAAAATAGTAACTTATAAACTAGAATGTAAAGCCCATTATGGCGTGTAATAAATAAATAAATAAATTATTCAGTTTTACTGTGAATTTAATCAAGATAGAGAGATAGATAGAGAGTGAGTGAGAGAGAGAGTGAGTTCATGATTAAAATTTGAAAACATTAAAATTCAAATAAAAGCATGGAAACTATGAATTCTGTCATAGAATAAATAATCTGTATTATCCGTTCAGTTAATTCCATGAATGCACTGGGACTGGGCTTTTAGAATTAAACTACGTCAGACCCATGGAATTTCACTGGATTTTTTTAATTTTTGTAGGTTTTTTGAAGCTGAAATTAGGATCAGTGCCTTTCAAAAAAAAATTATCAATTTTCTTTAAAATATTATTATATTGTTGTCGTTAAAAAAACAGAGAGAAGGTCACAAATCTACCTCTCGAGTATTTACTCCTCTAGTAAATTTAGTTAGTTACTTAGTAAACACCGCCATCAATAATCCCCCATCAAACACAAGAAACTTGTCTCTTTATGGGGACGACAAGCTACATCTACATGTTTACGTTACATTTACCTTCGTTAAGCGTGTTACATTGACGGTATATTTATTAAATTTATAAAATATATATATACATATATAGATTAAATACTATAATTAACAAAAATGTAATTAATAAATACATAATTAATACTATAATTAACAAAAATGTAATGAATAAATACATAATGAAGCAATGAAAGGGAAACATAATTTTCTAATTATTCAAATTATTGTGTTTCTCTTCTGATTCATTAAGGCGATCCAATAGTCCAGGAAAAAGTCGAAATCGGAATTCACGCCCCTTTAAGGGAGGAGTTTGAAAATACTTTTGGAAAGGTTGGAAAAGGTATTTCAGGTTCATTTCGTAAAAACCTGTAAAAATCCTTTGTTACGCTTTGTTTATTGTAATAAAACGGAAATTTAAAATTAATTTCACGAAACCAAGCGACGCGGAGCCACACGTCTATTTTCCGCTCCGGCCGGGGCGTGACTGATACGAAATAGGTGTGGCGTGGTCAGTAGTTCTTCGGTGGACGGCATATGGTTCACTTAAGAAACTGAATTTGCCACATTATACAATAATTAGAAAAGGGGTTTATAAACAGGAGAGTTTGGACATGAAAGTGTTTTCATAGACCTTATACTTTTTTTTATAGGCTTATTAAAAGACTTGTTAAAAGGCTTATTAAAGGCCAAGGTATACTCTACACGCAGTATTTAATTGAAGCATCTATAATAAGGCTTCATCTAAAAAACTCTTTTTACTGAAAAAAGAATACCCTAGAAAGAGTAGGTATGTACCTACCTATTGTTTAGCTATGTATCTACTTACACGGAAACGAATGTAATTGACTTTATGTAGGCATTTTTTATAGTATTTCTCGCGCTTCTGGTGTTAATCTTGCAACCTTTGCATTTCTTCGGTTCTGTTTTTTGCCAGATTATTCTCTATCTTCTTCTTTGCATGCCAACCAGTCGTTGAGTGATTCCCTCTTTGCTTCATATGCCTCCTAGTCGTCTTGCGTCGCGCTAGAACAAGGCTAAGTAAGCGAAAGTGTCCGTAAGCGTTAAAAAGTTTTGAATGGTTACGTCAGATTCACCGTTATTATTTAAATTTGTTTTATTGTTTTTCTCTCTTGCTAGGGCATTCCCGATGAGTTACAAAATTCATTTTGGAAGTTAGAAACATAAAATTCACAAGTGGGAGGTAATAGGTACGTTTTGATATAAAATAATATAAATTCCACGTGCAAAACAGCTTAAAAATGAAAAAGACAGATTAAGTAGAACAAACAACAAGAGAAAACAAATAAAGAAACAATCAGGGATATTCGATTTTAGATTATTACAATTACAGGGAAAAGAAAAGGAGAGAATAAAAAGAAACAAAACATGACCAGGAAACGACATATATTCGTTTTTAAATATACCTAAATATTCTTTTAAAGCATTACTTTGAAATTTTTCGTTATGCTGGGTGTTTTTGTACATATCTGGAAGTGAAGTTCACAGAGCGCAGTGTGTGGGCAATATAGTTCAGAGATTTTATCCCATATTTTGTGGTGTGTTTGAGGAACGCGGATTTTATTGTTATTTCAAGTATTGTGGTTGTCTCAATCGTCGATGTCTATCATGTAGAGATTCAATTTTAAAATATTTTCGAGATGTGCGCGGTCTTTCGGTATAGAAACCAATGTGATGAAAATCATATAAGATCATTAAAAATGAAAATAAAACTTATGAGTCTTTTCTAAAATTTCCAGTCGTAGTTTGTTTGCTTTAGTCAGTAATAACCTACGTTACTTAACCACGTCAATATACGAAATGGTAAGTAATTAACAACGATATATTAAAGTTTCCTTTCATGTAAATTCGTATTGAAATCAGGCCAGCCGATAATTTAGTTAGCGAAAATACATAATGGCAGCGGAATGCTAATTCCTCGTTCAATATAATATTTTCTGCGTGGAGCAACTATTAAGGCGTTGCTTTCAAAAGCATATTCCGATGTGATTGCATGTAAACTCGCAATAATACCACTTTGATCCAATGGCTTTCTTTACAATGGCGGTGGTAACATTTTATAGAATGGCAGAATTTAATCAGCGAATGCATTCGAAACAAAATGCATGCCGGCCATATTTTACTTAGGTGCATAATGCAAATGAGCGCTGAATGCCTAGGTGGGGGCGACTTAACAAACGAAGTGATGTTTCTACTAGATAGCTGGTAATCATAGGTCAAGGAAGAACACTTATAGTTTGTTCAGCACACATTAGGCGCTATCGACAAAGGGTTAGGGTATAACACGTTACATCGGAAGGGTGCTTTGACAGAGTAGGACTAGGGTAATGAAACCGGGGCTTATCTTAAGAGCGCTTTTATTCTTAAACACGTATAAAACATTTTACTTTAGTGCATAATGCAAATGACTGCTGAAAGCTTGGGTGGGAGTAATAATGCCAATCAAAGTAATGATTTTACTTGATAGCTGGTAATTTATAGGTCAAGTAAGAATTTTTAGGATTTGTTCAACACAAATTAGGAGTAATTGTACTGCTTGTCTTCAGCCTTCACATATACGAGACGAGCGAGACGAGCGAGACACATTACACAAACCTCGTGATGGAATAGTGCGGATATATATTTTTTACACGAGAGGTGATTTTGCGTACGCTGACGGAGAAGTATTATTTATTTTACAAATTTAACTTAGTGGAGGTAATGAATTGCAATGAATTAATTTGGCTACGCCTACATATTATATTATATAATAGGTACATTTGAAGTCAAAATTGAAATGCACTGCAGTCAATTTTTGAAGTAAACACTTATTTAGCACCGCTGTGATTTGAAACTCGATGAAACGGAAGCGAGCGACACTAAAAAGAGTCACATAAATCTATAGGATTTAGCCTGCAGGAGAATGAGTTAGCAATAAAATATTTATTTATTTCACGGGTACTCGGTTCCAGTATAATACGATATACGCAGGTTTCCTTAGTCTAGTGGTATAAAGCGCCTGACGAACTACAGCGGCCAGAAATTCAGCGGAACAAGGATCGAATCCAATTAAATAAAAAAAAATATATTTATTTTTTTGTCAAATCAATATCTAATCTTCAAACCACTCCAAAATGAACAGGCAAAGAAAACACAAAAGAAAGCGACATCTAGAGACTCCGAAGAAGAAAACACAAATACTAATAAGATGACCGGATGTGTAGGAAAAGGTGCATTGGAATTCGACGACAAAAATATGGAAAAAAAAAACGAGTGTGCTTTAGACCACACGACTGAAGTAAAACTTCTTTAGCTCCATATATATGATAGGAAGAGAGAAAGAAAATGAGCGCGTGCACTACTCTCTCCTGCTCCTACAGTGTGATACAGACAATAGGCCTGCACTGTGTCTTAGAAATACGAAACTTAACTAGCTATGAGAGAAAGAGAGAAAGAAAAGGTGCGCTCGCACCTCTATCTCTCTTGCTCCTACAGTAATATACGAAACGTAACTCTCTCCTTTTCTATCATCACTAACTTATATAACCCTCTCAACCACCGTTCGCCTCGCTTTTCGTAACGCTCTCGTCACTCATTCACAGGCTTACTCCCTTAGTTTTATTTCAAAAATCATCCATCACATTGATAAAAAAATGTGCTTTGTAGTCTCCCCACTCTACTTTAGTTTTCTTAAGGTTTCACTTCTACCGCATGTGAATTGCACACTCTGATTTGTTAAAATTAGGCAGATACATAATCCAAATGAGAACAATACAAATCGAAGTGAGTATTTCGTAGTGAGGGTTTCAGTTGCTTTGAAAGGGAGCTCTAGCAGAGTCGGACATATTTAATTCTTATTGTAGACCGCGTTTTCGTGCAGGCTCTGGCAATAAAAAATCTCGCACCGGCTCTGAGCTGCAAGTAACTAGGCAATATCTAGGTACCATTTTATGTCCTTACCAATTGGTTTGATTGTTTATAACTTCATTGCATATATTTTGCGTCAATAGCTAAGAGCCTTACGATATCACAAAAAAAGTTCATTACGCCCCTTCTTGCAGAATAAAAATAATTGTGAGTCAGTTCGTTTGAGCTAAGTAACGTCGTCGTTAAACTAATTTTCCGAATGGAAATTGAAGTAATGTAAAGTTTTGTAAAGAAAATTAATCTACACTAAGAAAAGAATCATGACTCATGACCGTAGAAACGAATTCTTCGAACTTTAGAACGATGATATAGATAAACAAAGTATTAGATAGGTACCTAACCTGCCAATCTACAATTAATACATGTTTTTTTACATTTATTTTTTGCATCCAGTTGAGATAATGATTTTCTCACAGGGATCTACCGTGTTAATGATTTTAGATACAAATTACAATTTATTTATTTGAATATTATAAATATAATAAAAAAAATCAGAGTGTGTAATTCATACGCGGTAGAAGTGAAGCCATCAGAAACCTAAAGTAGACAAGAGTGGGGAGACTTGTCGTCGAATTCCTGCGCACCTTTTCCTATACATTTGGTCATCTTATTAGTACATATGTTTCAGAGTCGCTAGATGTCGCATTCTTTTGTGTTTTCTTTTCCTGTACATTTTGGAGTGGTTTGAAGAAAGGATTAATATTTTCCAAAAAATAATATATTTTTTTGATTTTGTAGGAATCAACCCCTAGTCTGCTGCTTGTCTGGCCGTGAAGATTCGTCAGGCACTTAATACTATTAGATTAAATGAGACTTTTGCGTGGGACCTTGGATTTATTGTATTATATTGGAACCGAGTACCCGTGAAATAAATAAATATTGCATAGAAGCAGAAGATAACACAATTAATTTAAGCGAAAATCACTACTGGGGCTCGAACCCAGAACCTCTCGTCTAACCGGAACGTGCGTTTTTACCAATTCAGCCATTGCCACCTTCCATCAAATCGTTATAATTGTCAACCTCATATTTTCAAATTTTAGAATTAACAGTATTACCTTCGACTATTTTTTCCGTATCATCGACAACTACCTTCATCTATTTTTCAGTATCGTGTTCTCTTTCATATTTTCGAAATCTTCCTCTTCAATGATAGATATATTACATTGATGGGAATAACCTTCAAAATTTATAAAAAAAGAGATGTGCTTATACAAAATTATTATTTTTTTTATTGCTATTTCATTCTCTCGCAGGATAAATCCTATGGATGAATGTGTTTCTCTTTTTAGTGTCGCCCGCTTCCGTTTCATCGTGTTTCACATCACAACGGTGCTAGAGAAGTTTTCACTTCAAAAAATAGCCTGTCGGTATCGTCTTTTTGCGTTGCTTGTTGAATAAAATGTAAAATAATGTTTAAACTTTGTAACAATATTACAATAAATAAACTCTACAATCTTCCTACTCCTGATACTCTGCATTCATCTCATTCTCTCAAAGTTTAGTTTTTTTAAGGTTTCACTTCTACCGCGTGTGAACTGCACTACATTGCTTTGTAAGTTACTTAATCTTTTTTATCTTTTTTTTAATTTTAAATAAATATTTCTTACTTCTTCAAACTTCGCGAATGTACCTTATGGCGTCATTATTGATATAATGATAACAAATAACTTAGTACGCACCACTATATTAAAAATTTCTTAGCTGCATTTTTTTTTTTTTTTTTTTTTACAGTGAATCCCGCACAAGAATCTCAACTGCTCCCGTCTGGAGCCAGTGAGACTATGGCATCCCCAATTGGGGTATGTTGTGAGGCTGAAGGTGGTGGGGAGGGGAAGGAGGTGGGGAAGAGGAAGGTTGGGAAGTACCTGGCTATTCAGATCTGGTCACTAAACACGGCTAAAGCCATTTTCAAGCAACGTTTCAATTCTGAATGGTGGTCTTACACCAGGGCGATACTAATAGTATCTTCCACTCTGGAACATGCCGCAAATATACTATATATTATTTTAAATGAATTAATTGTGAAATAACACAAATTAATCAAATAAAATTTATTTGCGCATGCCGGGTTCGAACCCGCGACCTCCGGAATGTGAGTCAAGAGTCTTAGCCACTGGACTACGGAGGTCGTCGTGCATAATCTCAATTAAAAAGATCAAGTAAATAAAGGCGCGTGAACAACTCAAATTTTCGAATTTTTTACAAGATATCTGGTAAGTATGCGTGAAAAAAGAAAGAAAAATCATATAACCCAAGATTCGTAGAAAATGAACTTTGTTAAGTACCAATAGTTTAATTTCGAAAACCCCGCAAACTAAAGTTGCAGTGACCATCATCAGGGCAGACGTATTTATTATCAATACATAGATATACGCCGTGACGTTGGACACTGTAAAGCCGTCCGAAACAATAAGAAATTAGTCTGAAACCTTCCTTATTTGATTGCTCTGAATACCTTTGTCAGGTGTTCTAGATTAAGGCCTATCAGATGTAGAAGTCAAAATATTGAAACAGATTTTTTGTGCCAAGAAAAAAATATTACAAAAATCATAAAAATCATAAAATCAAAAATCATAAAATCATATAACCATACAAAAATCATATTAGTGACTAGTTTTTTTTTAATTGTTTTAGAAATTTGTCAGTTTTAGCATGAGGCTCCAGATATGTACGCCACCTTTGTTGCTGAAAAATATCAAAGATAACGCCCATAGCATAACATTTGAAGTGAAAACTTCTGTAGCACCGTTATAATTTGAAACTCGATGAAACGAAAAATAGCGACACTAAAAAGGGACAAACACATACATCTACAGGATTTAGCCTGCGAGAGAATGAGGTAGACTAATCAGTCTCCTCTTTGTGGGGTGCTTTGTAGCCTATCGGTCTCCGCTTTGAGCGGAGCTTCATAGTCTTCACATTCTTGACTACTTTAGCTTTCTGAAGGTTTCACTTTTACCGCGTGTGAATCGCACGCTCAGTTTTATTTTGCAACACCAGTATTCCTAAAAATATCGCGATTTCGCCAAAAATAACACCGCTTTCACAAAATAAAGTCCCCTTGAATAATACATAATATAAAAGGAGCAGGTACCTACTCAAGTAATATTGTTCATTGCAAAGAAATATTTGGAGCAGTTTCGTCGGAAAAGATGGCGGTGTCCCCGGATGGATAATTAGTTTTCTTCTTGAGCAAACATGATTTCATTATTGAAATGTCCTTATAAAAAACTTATTTCCTCGTCAGCGGAGGGCTCGGAAATAAGTTACGACTTTTTAATATTCGTTTCGTTGAGTAGATTAAATTTGTAATTCTATTTTGTTACTAAAAATATGTTAGAATCTAATTTTATTTTCGAAATTTTTGTAGCCACGTTAGTGATTTGAAATTCGGATGAAACAAAAATGAGTCACCAAAATTTATTATTTGACAGGTCGTCGGTTCTAATATAATGCGTCAAATTCACGTGTCGGCGCGGCTATCCCATAGCGCAGTGGGTAAGGCGCTTGACAAGTCTCGGCGTCCAGAGAGACAGTAGATATTCGATATTCGGAGGTTCGAATCTTACGAAATCCAAAAAAAAACATTTTTATCATATTTTATCCAATCTTCAAACCACTTTAAAATAAACAGGCAAAAGAAAACAAAGCGACATCTAGCGACTTTCTAGTTTCAATTCTACCGCGTGTGAATTGCACACTTTGATTTTTTTGTATTTGAAATTCCTACACTCTTGGCGTACTGCCTATTACAAACATTTAAATCTATTTTCAAAATTTAACCTCATTTAAGCGTCGATGACACACGGCTAGTTTACAAGCTACTATCTGGGAAATTCACTAATCTGTTAGTTAACTCGCCCAGTGTCATCGTGTCACTTGCTAACTAGCAGCAACTAGCAGATTGTTGACAATCTACGAAAAAAAGTGTGAAAGGTCGTCAACTTTACTCGCCTACACGCTTGCTCCGCTTGCTCGTGATTGGTTTATTTACGTTTCCAACATGGCTTCCGATAAACAGCTGATTTCGACTGTCAAACATCCGAAGAATTAGTTCACGCAGGCGTCGTTATTCTTGTCACTGGCGCTAAAAGCGACCTCAATTTCCTACGCTTCTGAGCGAGTGGACAGTTTTGTGTGTCATCATGACAATCTCACTCGCCGATTTTCCCGCTTTTAAACTTAATAGATAGTAGCTTGTAAACTAACCGTGTGTCATCGACGCTTTAGATTAGATATTTAAATTATAATCTATAATATATATTGATTG
This sequence comes from Limnephilus marmoratus, assembly GCA_917880885.1. NCBI lineage: Eukaryota > Metazoa > Arthropoda > Insecta > Trichoptera > Limnephilidae > Limnephilus > Limnephilus marmoratus. The sequence goes on along the minus strand of OU862920.1, from coordinate 48,179,418 downwards.
GTGTCTAGGTATCTACCTACCTACTTATATGTGCCTAGGTACTGAATACTGAGGTTCCTAACTCGCCTATATCAGGGGTCGTTACGGGGATTTTATCATGATGAATTTATAAAGATATGACATGCCGGCCAAGCGTTTTTTCATAAATTTTAGTTATGAAACTTGTGATGAGTACCTACCTATCTAATAGTAAAAATCGACGTATTAAGGTTCTGGCAAAAATATTTTGGTAATTGTTCGGAACAAACGTCAACGGTTAATACGCACTTTTTTTGATAAAACTTTTAGATTCTTCTTAATTACCATAAAAGACTACTATTTGCATTCGGGGAGATTGAAAATGTTACATTTTTAGTTTTATTTACGTAAATTGAAAATTTGCTTTCACACTGTCAAATCACTTGCAGTTGCAGTTCGGAACAAACGTCGCACTTTTTTTTATAAAACTTTTAAAATTAAGATAATATACACAAGCCCGCTACACAAACCTTGCTTTGCCAGACAAACCATTCAAAAACGTAGGCTGTTTTTTAAAGTAAAGATAACATACACAATCCCGTTACATGTTTGTTCCGAATATTTACCAATATTTTTTTTATAAATTAATGTAGTGAAAATCTACAGATACAAGGTGATAATAATTATGACAAAAATTGTGATGTAATTAAAAAAGGTTTGTTTTTACAAATACATATGTACACACAGGTTAGTGCACACGAAGAAAATATCAATCAGAATAGAACAATCAATATTGTAAGTCTGTATTATAATACCGTCTACACAACAACACGGGGGTGGGGGAAAGATGACACAGATTGTCAAAAATTCTTATGAAGCTTTTGTAATAATAATTATTAAGGGTTTTTTTTAACACCATCTCCATCAGGAAATTGAAATTCCCTCCCCTATGTCATCTGTGGGGATGCTGTGTGGTGGGTCTTTTTTGGGGAAAGAGGGCAAAAGGTCTCCCTCAAATCGTCTCTCCTGATCTGGCCAACCACGCAGTAGATAGTAAAAGTAGTTTGTGGTGTAGGTGGGCAAAAGCTTCCGCCGCAAGGACTTGGACAAATCTTACCCCGTGAACCAAATCTGAATGAACACTAAGAGTATATTCATTATAATAGGGTTGAACTATATCAGGAGCAGACGTTTGTTGAGGGGTCAGTATTAAGTTAGTATTAGTAGAGAATTGCATTTCATTAAAGGGTAATACTTAGGAGCATACTCAGTACGTCAAGAGTCAGAACAATTACGAATTAAAATAATGATAACTGGATAATTTGTAGAGCGCCTTTTTGTGAAAAATCACCTGAAGGGCGCTGTGCAATTTTTGAAGCAAATCTTCTTTACGCACGTTTGACTTGGGGAGTAAGCTGGTGAATGCGTGACGAGAGCGTTACGAAAAGCGAGGCGAACGGTAGTTGAGAAGTTGAGAGGGAGATATGAGTTAGTGAAGATAGAAAAAGAGAGAGTTACGTTTCGTATATTACTGTAGGGGCAAGAGAGAGAGGTGCGAGCACACATTTTCTTTCTCTCTTCCTATCATATAGATGGAGCAGAAGTTTTACTTCAGTCGTGTGGTCTAAAGCACACTCGTTTTTTTATGAGTTCTTACGCTCTATTTATTTATCTAGGTTTTACTTCAAAAAAATAAAATTGTTAAAATAATTGCAGATTGGTGCATGGCATCGAGCACCTCTGCTTTTATTGTATAATCACTTTCTTAATAGGAAAGGGAAGAGAAGTTCTTCAGAAATTTACGAAAACCAATGACTAAGTCTCTTCATCCGCCGGAAATTGCGCGTCAGTGTGCCGATTGGAAGCAGCCCCGACACCTTTCTCCCCCACCGCCTCTTGCCACTCTTCCCTTGCCGCTCTTCGCTCCCCACCACTCCTCACCACTCACCAGTACAACTCGCGGTACAATCCGCAACCGAATTAAGCCTCCTCAGAGACGGAGACAGTTGCCGTGTCGCGGGGTTCGGTAGCACCCACTCAACAGATAAACCAGTAGAAGTGTGTTGTGGAACATCAGTGTTTCCGAAGTAAGCTCAATTTTTCCTTACTTCGGGGTAAATGGAGCATTCATTTTTACTAGAAAATATATGTGTGCAGTTCACACGCTGTAGAAGTGAAACCATCAGAAAACTAAAGTAGACAAGAGTGGGGAGGCTACTAAGCACCGCACAAAGAGCAGACCGATTATTTACGAAGCACCGTACAAAGAGGAGGAGGTTAAAAATGTAGGTGTGTGGCGGGCAGCATGGATTTTATTTTTATATTAAACTACAGCTTAATTCCGACATTGATAAAATTTTGCACAATTGACTTTAAAACAAGAGTAATATCACTGTTTTAAAGAAATTTAGCAAAACTTTATCAGTTAGTAATGACATGTCGTAGACAATTTTGATTGTTAGATACTTTAAGAATCGCCATGGCCAAAAGTTTTAGCACTGTATGGTTTTTCACTAGTTTTGAATATTCAGGTACTTCCCAACCTTCCTCTTTCCCATCCCCTATCATTTCCAACTTTGTAAATTTCCCTTTGTGGGAAAGGCAGACAAGGCAAATCATAAGAGCCAAATCTGCACCAAACGAAGACAGAATTGAACAAGAGTCAAAGGGCTGCGCTTTCCTGCCTTACGCTCATAATGTGACAGACAGAATTGCCAGGCTATTGAAAAAAGAAAGCATCAAGAATGTCTTCGGAACTACGACAAAAATACGAGACTTTTTGAGGCCTGCAAAGACCAAGTTTCCTCTGGAAACAGATGGAGTGTACAAACCCAGCTGTTCTGGATGTGACAAGGTTTATGTAAGCCAAACAGAGCGGACGATCTCCAAAAGGATATCAGAACACTTTCGTACCTGTAAACTTGGCCACCCTGACAAATCGGCAATCGCCGAGCACTTAATCGAAACCGGCCATTACTTTGGATTTGTTCCTGAGGTCCTGGGAAGACCCAAAACTCATAGAGCAAGCCTGATTATGGAGGCAATTGAAATTCACAAAAATCCTATAAATATTAATAGAGACGACGGAGCTAAGCTCAATAGTTCTTGGTATCCGGTAATTGACGGTTACATCAAGGCTAAACGCAAAAAAACATGTTGAAGTATATTGTAGCGCCAGCTCGTAGAGGAGTGGAGCTAGCGACACGGCATCGCTCCTAAGTAGATAAGTACAAACATCACCCCTATTACACATCTGCCCTGATGATGGACACTGCAACGCTGCCCGAAACGTTGGATAAAGAAGGAGGTAGCGCAACACTGCATAATACCCCAAAAACTAATAACAAAAAAAAACTTATTTGAATATTCAAACGCTTTAAGATAGATTCCAGGTAAAAAAGTTGAATCTGAAAAAAAATCACAATTTATGAAAAAGCCTTTTATCTTTTTTACTACGACCATCATGTCGAATCATCTTTCGAAATTAGTGCACACTACCTCCGGAAACCCTGTAGGTAGGTATATCCTTGCAGAACTAACTTGCCAATGGTCATGCCAGTCGGGATAGCTGTCTTGTTAAATAGAATCACTTCGAATATCGACATGTTTAACATCAACGAAGCATAATTTAGATGGTAAGCTTTTTGCTGTTTAAATCTGCTTTTCTTATCTTAAATATTTTCACTCTTTTATAAAACGCTTTGAAATGTTAATTTTGTAATGTTTTTAAATTAAATTGAATTGAATGAAGTTATTTTTCAAGCAGATCACTGGGCATCAATTCACTGGCTTGGTTGGGGCCTAAAAGTTTAAGGTGTCCTGAATATTCATCTGTTTTGCTATAAATTGGAATATTTCACTTCTAGGGTATGTCGGTTCGGTGTTGGCGGCTGAGCGAGACGCAGGCAGCGGTGTCCTCCTCCACCAGTGTCACCCGCGGCTGTATATTGGGAACCCGCGTTGCAGCGAAAGAGAGAGGAAAATCGGATTGGGGAGGCGCTAATTATTGGCGGCGGAGGGACCGCTCATTGGCGAAGGAGCAGCTTCCGTTCCCTTCCACCGGCATTTCTTATCCGAGACAGATTATCCAGCATTCGATTTTGGTCCCTACATACCTACAATTTATATTTTATTTGGTTATGCTTTTTTAAATAGGTTCGTAATGACTGTAATTTTAAAAAACATTCATTATAATGAATTAATCACATATTTTCGTAATTTAAGATTTAATTAATTTATATTTTCTTTTAATTTTATTTCCTTTGGTAATTTTTTTGTAACGTTTTGACCTCTCCAGCCGGATTCTCTTGACCCATCGACTTGCACTGCGGTTGGAGGGATGGATTCACACATCAGTCACTCCTGAACACACTAACCCCCAGACTTCTACCCTTTTCTACCCCTTATACCTTTTTCTTTTCCAGAACTTCTTCCCCTTCCTTTCCATAAAAAAAACCTCCACACAGCATCCCCTAAGATGACATAGTCCTTACGGATATTTTTTCCCTCAGGACCTCCTGTGTGGAGCTAATGTAAAAAAAATCGCCAAATATCTCGATTGCTCTGTCCAACGAATGGATTTATTTTATTAAAATGATTCACAACCTAAAACTCTAGATTATAAACGTGTCTTGTTCACTAGTTACAGGCAAAATTTGGTTTGTTGGCGTTCAATATTTTTCAACATATTCTTCGGAGATACTTTCTCACCACTAAAGCTCAATTTTACGCCTAGTTACAATACTAACCTTAAGAAATATCACTAGCATGCAGGTTGTTCGAATGACAATTACAGAAATTATTAACCTCATATTACACTCCTATAAGCTTAAATTGCATCCCATAGAAAATAGAAGAAAAATAAATTACATAACTTTTCTGTTTAAAATTATGCACTCTGAATCAAACCGTTCTGAACTAATGCATCTCATCGAATTCAAGGTGCCTAATCTAATAGAACAACAATGTAAAATATATTATTCTACAACAATAATTCTGAACAAAATATCACCTATCACACACGTACCTGTTCCTAGCCCTCATACACTTTGAAACAAATGCACCTCAAATATCGACATACTTATTCAAGTTTACCATTATTTTCTGAATAATATTTTTACGTACCTCAATAATATTTTTAGGTACCATATTTTTATATCTAAGGATCTTCGCGTAGGAGATATTGCATCAAATTTTCAATCCCGTCTATTTATATATATATAATGTACAAACTCATTCTTTTTCTATTTCTGTTTCTGTAACATTCACTTAGCCACGTATTATTTATTAATCGCAGTCAATCAGACAGTCATACGTCACCTGTAAAGTTTATATTATTATTTCTACGCCACCTACAATTTAAAGGCTTTCTCTTTTACTGTAATACATCATTTTCATGTAAATTTACCTTTATACCTACCTACCATCTATATTATGTTTATCTTTTTTATATAAAAACCGTGTTTCAGTATCATACACTAATCTCGTAAAAACCCATCTAGATGCAGATCATTAACTTTAATAAATAGAGAAAATAATGAAAAAAAATATATTAAAACGAACTAGCAATCATTATATTTTATAATTATACATATATACATACTTCGACTACCACAATACGGGCTTGTGCCCGGCATGTGGCAGTCGAAAAACTGGTAAAAACCTTATACCTAAGATATATATGAATAAAAAATAATATATATTGACGTAGAAAAACAACTTATCTTTAAATTTTGTTATGAAGAGTTTTATTTAACATGCATATTTGTTACTTATTTTTTATTTATCTGCTACCGGTTTCGATACATTCGAGTACTTAATTCAGTAGTCTTATAACAATCTTGAAACTAGCAATCTTAAATCTCTAGGTTTGAAGATTACTAGAAAACGACACGAATGTGTTGACACCGGTAGCAGATAAATAAAAATTAATTAACAAACATACATGTGAAATAAAACTCTTCAAAACAAAACGTTTAGAAATTGTTACATAGTTAATCCTAAAAAAATACAAGAAATTACAAGTTTGCAATTCACACGCGGTAGAAGTGTAATCTTCACAAAATTAAAGTAGACAAGAGTGGGGAGGGAAGCTACGAAGTACCGTACAAAGATGAGATCGATTATTCTATCTCATTCTCTCGCAGGCTAGATCCGATAGATGTATGTCTCTTTTTCGTTTCATCGAGTTTCAAATCACAACGGTACTAAAGAAGTTTTCACTTCAAAATGCAAAAAAGTTTCAATATATTATATTTAATTTGGTTTGAATAATATTTTATTTAGTTATTTTATTTTATTTATAAACATAAACAAACAGTACATTAGATACTTTATTTAAAAAAAAATAGAATTAATAAGTATATTTCATGGTTAGTACCTATTATGTGTTTCATTGTAGTGCCTTATTTATGGTATGCATATTAAGTAATTACCGGGTGATGTATGCAGTGGGAAGGTGTGTGTGTGTGTGTGTGTGACATGATGCTCTTTTTAAACTTGGGCAGTGAGTCGGAGAAAATGTCGATGTTAGAATTTAGACTAATAATATTGTACATTTGAAGAGCACGATTGATTGGCGAATTAGATTAATTACAATTACAGAATATAATTTAATATTTTAATACTGATGTCATAATTGGTTGTTTTGTTGTTTGCTTGAAATAATGTTAAGTACTTACAGTGATAGTAAGAAAACAACTCTAATAAATACAGAATTTGGTGGAGGCTTATTTTGAAGGAGGCCAAGGCTCGAAATGGGCTGTAGCGCCATTGAAGAAGAAGAAGAAATACAGAATTTGTTAAAATAAAGCATGCAGAGGTGTAATATTAGTAAATTGCGCTATATTAATGTGGAAAAATTATGTACAATACCCGTCTGGATGTAGATTCGTGGAAATAATATTGATAGGAGTGGAAATAACAATGATTGATAGAACACTTAAAAATGAAAACGAATTCATAAAAATTAAATTCTCTGGTCAAATCGATGAAGCTCAGCAAAAAAAAAAAGTTTCCCCCTTTTTTCATTCATCAATACAAACATGGCTCAGCAAGAGTAGATACTTTTTTCTCTCATTACTTTTCTATATTACTCGCCCTCCCCTCGCCCCCTCAATTTATTATCACCTTAACCCTTCCGGTATGTCCGATACAATTTGTTTGATGACCACGTCCAGCCGTATAACAGAGCACACAAATACATAAAATAACAAATGTTTTTCATTGATCATTATCGATTAGAATTAGAGTCCGTTACCCTCCACAAAGTAATATATAATCAGCATAATGAATCCGCGTCGGACGTGGGTTTAAAAACTTCAATACCGAGTAAAATCCCATCTCGAAGAGAGGTCGCAATTACAAAATAGAAGTTCGTGATTGTATATAACGGAGCACATAAAGACTTAAAAAAAACGTTGTTTTTTATTGACCATTATAGATTAGAACTAATTGCAAATGAGTCCGTTACCCTTCACAAAGTAATATCTAATCAGCATAATGAATCCGCGTCGGACGTGACGAAAACTCAATACCGAGTAAAATCCCATCTCGAGGAGAGGTCGTATAAATAGAAGTTCGTGATTGTATATAACAGAGCACATAAATATATAATAAAACGTTTTGTTTTTCATTGACTATTATAGATTAGAAATAATTGCAAATGAGTCGGTTAACCTCCACAAAGTAATATCTAATCAGCTTAATGAATCCGCGCCGGACGTGGTTTTAAAAACTTCAATGGCCAGTAAAATCCCATCTCGAGGAGAGGTCGTATAAATAGAAGTTCGTGATTGTATATAACAGAGCACATAAATATATAATAAAACGTTTTGTTTTTCATTGACTATTATAGATTAGAAATAATTGCAAATGAGTCGGTTAACCTCCACAAAGTAATATCTAATCAGCTTAATGAATCCGCGCCGGACGTGGTTTTAAAAACTTCAATGGCCAGTAAAATCCCATCTCGAGGAGAGGTCGTATAAATAGAAGTTCGTGATTGTATATAACAGAGCACCTAAAAAACCTTTATTTCTCGTTGACGATTGTAGATTAGAACTAATTGCAAATAAGTCCGTTACCCTCCACATAGTAATATCTAATCAGCATAATGAATCCGCGTCGGACGTGATTTTAAAAACTTCAACAGCGAGTAAAATCCCATCTCGAGGAGAGGTCGTATAAATAGAAGAACGTGATTGAGGAGTTGGAATGGAACATATTGAAGGGATACAATCCCTGCGAGCAGAAACCTAAGCAGGCGTGCTGATATTATGCATGCAGAATGCATCCATCATTACCTCCGTCTCCTTGTAATGCACCGGGAGGCAGCACAACCTCCTCGGGCCAAGGGTACGATACGAGATGAGATGCGGACGGTGTTAATTTGATGAGATCTCAGCCATGCGGCCTGGTTTATAAAACTATTTACGGATCGGGAATGGAGATGGCCGGCTTCCTACATGACAGTAAAGATAGGGTTTAATGGGCAGCGCGCACCGGTGCGCCGCGCTGGGCGCCATTTCCGTGGATTATCGTGTCAAACGTTCGGCGTGGTATCGCGGCTATCACACACACTGGGGCACCAGCTACCGTGCTACCACCGTGCGGCCGTACCGCCATCCACCGCCACCTACATCGCCTACATCCCATCCGCGGGGTATGGAGCCGAATTAGCGCCGGGGGCGACTACCCAAACACCCGAAAAGCCGAACCTCGCACCTGGGCGCCAAATTCTAAAAGTTTATTCGATATTTACATTCAATTTCCGTCGTGTTATATGCTCGTCGGCTTAAGCACATTTACTCTGTGACGCAGAATCATCGAATCTCGGTGTAACGCGAAACGCAGAACGCTCGAGGTTGGTGGTTGATGGTTGATCGGTCGGCGAAACGCCCAAAGGATGCGGTTCGCTGAGTGGTGGGAACTGGAGGGGCGAACGGATTAATATACTGAGGCGTCTTAGAAGGAAACATTTCACCCCACATAATGATTGGAACAATAGTATCGAGCAGTTTATGTTCTGTGTACTCGGTGGTTTGTTTGTGCACGTTTGAATAGCTAACAGTGCTTCTGTTCCACTTGAAGTTTTATCCGCTGGCGTGTATTGAAATCAAGTTCCGTAGCAAATTGTTAAGTAAATAAAACAGGCCACAGTTTGTAGTTGGCCACTAAACGTTGTTTGCAGTATCTACCTATTACTGGCGTGGGGATAGTTATTCGCGTAATTTCCTTCGCCCGCCCAGCCTTTCTTTGCTCCGTAAAACAGAATTTCATTGCATTCAATAAGAAATTCTGAGACATTGGGAACACAATCGAGGACATCGAACCTATTAAATGCAAGTCTGTAATTTACCAGTTTCGCTGGGAAGGCATGTACCGCGTGTAGAGCGAGTACGAACATACCAACAATTAGCAAAGGTACATGGTTAAAAATATCGTTATGCTGGGTGACTTGAAGAGGTGGGGTGAGTTTGGGCACCCCCCGAAGAGTAATATTCGGTTAGGGGTGTTCCTGCGGGGTATCGCATCAATCAATCCCTGCACACCCCTTTACACCCCTGCCCCACCCCCAACCCCCCCCGGCCCGCCGCCCACCGGGGGGCATGGATTACATATTCAATTTGAATATGGAAAAAACTCCCGCTGATGTGTCGGTTTTATTTCGCACCCGCCCGCCTGTGTTATTTATCAAAGGTTTGGAGTGCGGCCGTGTCTGCGTGTGTTGGTAAACGCTCGTACATCTATCGGAGTTTTTTCAATTATTTATTTAGCAGAATATTTGATTTACAGATGAAACAATTGTTTGCGACGTTTTACATTTAAAATTTCATTAGCTTTGTGTTGTTGCCAAAACGTTGCCAAGCTCGGGCGTCGTCGTAGCACATTGTCTCTCTCTATCGGAGCATCTGTTATCTTTCCAATAGTTTTTTGCTCAGGATGAATGCCAGAATATTTCTAGTATAATATCCTTTGCGTACTAGTGTACAACAGATTGTTCAATACTACTACTTAGAATCCGACTGCAAAAAGCGTTAAGATTTAAGATTTAAGGTAGATTGATTTTGTATAATTTCAAGAAAACATTGTGAAAAACTTTGTTTTTATTACATACTAGCTGGTACCCGGCATGCGTTGCTATGCCATTTAATAAAGAAATTGTTTCTCCCTGCGTGTCTTTTCCCATTCGTCCCGTTCCCCTTCCGCCTCCCCTTCCTCTCCTGCATCCCCTTCCCCTCTCGCATTCCCACTCCGTCTCCTCCACCTTTCCTCTCCCCATTCCACTCCCCATTACCTGCGAATCCCCCTCCCAAGTTCCCCTCCCCCCTTCCAGGTTCCACTTCCCCTCCCAGGTTCCCCTACCCCCTACCTGGTTTCCCTCCCCCCTCCTGCGAACCCCTTACCCGAGTTCCCCTCCCCCTTCCCCCCTCCCGCATTCCATACATTCAGTTTTCAAACAGCTCGCGTGCCAACTGTCAGAATTTTTTTTATACAAATTTCATAATGCCAGAGCTCACCAGAAGTTTTATACAAACCTTGTCCTGACAATAACGAACACACATAAAAAAGAATTATCCAATTTGGTGCAGTCGTTCGAAAGTTTTGCGCGTACAAACATTTCGGCAATTCATTTTTATTTATATAGATTATATAGATAGAAGATTTATTTATATAGAAGAGAAGAAGAAGATAGAAGATTACTTTTTAACATTACTAATATTAATATTATTTTATACATATTACTATTATTTTATACATATTACTTTTTAATATTCTACCAAAACCTAACTTTGAAAAAAAAAATTTTGAAAAAAGCATTTTGATGGGTTTTAATACTTTTTAATATTTTTTGGACACGTTGCTCGCCAAACGGAGGACTCCAATTTGGAGAAACCCATGGCAAAATGTTTGGCAGTTTTTTTCTTCTTTTTCTACCATTTTATGTTTTCTTTAATCACTTATGTTTTTCTATATAAACTTTGAATTTTTGCGGAAACTTCGCTGGTTGATGCAACCATGTAATATGTAATTACTTTAATAAAATATGTATAACTGTTTGTCTTGGTGTATGGCAGTGAGGCTTGGAACTGGCAGAGGAAGGATGAAAGTAAACTGAATGCCGTTGAAATGAGATACCTGAGGCGGATGTGTGGTAAAACATAATATCTGCAAAGAATGTAAGGCTGATGTAAGCATAATGAGTAAGATTAAGAAAGGGACCATCAGATGGTTTGGGCATGTAGAACAAATGAAAAAAGAAAATAGTGTGAGAAGAATATATGACGCAAATGTGAATGGAAGAAGAAGTCGGGGACGCCCGAGGAAGACATGGCACGATCAAGTGAAACAGATACTTGGCAAAAAGTGTTTGCCAAGACCGAATTGTTTGGCGGTCCGTCCTCTCTCTGCCTAACGCCATGATGGTTAGTTAGTAACTTTTTGTTTCCTTGCGTAATAACGTTATATATATATATATAGTAAGTTGGGCATGATCATATTTTAATAATTATTATTTAATCATGAACAATTGAATCCTTCAACGGTCCATATTTTATAGTTTAAAATACAAATAAATAAAATAACACATATACACACCAGATATTTGCTATGCCTTTTGATAAAAATAAAGAATTTTTCTGTTCGGCCAAATATTTTGCCATCAAATTCAAATTTAAGTTTTGCACAAAAAGGGCGCTCTGCCTCTATTCTTTATTTTTTTAAATTCCCGCGAAAATTCTATACCGAATATCTCAATTTTGCACATTCTTGGTTGGATGGTTTATGCATAAAATGACCTCATTCTTGTTCCGTACGTACATATTCCAAAAAACACAATTTTCCGATAAACTATATGTGCATATCTCTAAACAGGTAAAGGGTAAACCCACCATTATATCGTGCTTTCTACGAAATAGTCTGCGTGTATAATATAAAACTTCATGAAATATTATCAAATCTACTTTTCACATTATTGTCTTATTGTATACCATTGTTGTGATTAATAACGAATGAAGAATATGGATGTTTTGTTGTCGAAACAAGGAGAGCGGCGTATTCAATGCATCGGTTTTGTTATTGATTATCTTTATTGAATACTTCTACAAACTGAGCGACTCGCCTTACAATACATTAATACATGTATCAACAGTAGTTTCTGTTAAAAAATAAACGCTTCTGCGAAAAATAGAAGTCGTGCTGATTTTTCCAAGACATTGCAAAACAATTTCTTAACAAATTATCCAACTCATAATAATTAGTATTGATAAACATAATGCATTCATATCGCAGAAATTTTCTTGCTTACTCTGACTCAAATGATTCCCAATTTTTTAACGTTTAAAAATTATTTCTATACCTTTTTCAAAGTCTGATGGAGGGCAACAATTTCAATTAATAAAAAAGCTAACTCCTCGGCGTTCCTTGGGCTTTACACAGTTTTTCAAAATCAGACAGTGACTCTGCATACTTACATACTTTCACTTGTTTTAAAGATCACGTTTGAAAAGTTTAAATCAATCGCCGTATAAAACGTAAAAAACAAAGCCTCACCAGGACATACTTCTTTTCATACGTATATATAGATACATTGCTGAAGTAGTATCAAAATCTGCTTTAAGGCAGGTTAAAAAGGGATAAGGGTTGTTTTTCTAATTTTCATGTCAACAGTGACCTTTCTCTTAGTTTGAAAGACAAGTTTCAAAAATTTCATTAACCTTGGAACAAAACTGTAGATTGATATAAAAAAACAAAGTCACCCTGGGACATTCCTTTAAATATATATATGGAGAAATATTGCTGATTTCTCCAGCACTGGGTAATTTTCCTCTGATTTTGAACGTCAAATGTTAAAAAAATCATTGAGTAGTATGAAAATTCTGCTTTAAGGGGATGAGTTTTTTTATCTAATTTATCTTTCTCTTGGGTTGAAGGTCAAGTGTGCAATATTTCAAAGTTTTCGGAACAAAATTGTAGATTTTCATAAAAAAACGTAGCCACACCGGGACACTTCTTTATATAAAGAGAGTTAATGTATTGCTGAAGTTGGATCTTTTCTGAAATCGGATATAGACAGTAATTTTGTTATAATTTTGAACGTTAAGTGGGCAAAATTTCATCGAGGAGCATTAAAATTCTGTTTTAAGGGATTGGAAAAGGGGAAGGGTTAGTTTTATGAAATCTAATCTAAACAGTAAACTTCCTCTTATTTCTAAAGTGAAGTAAAAAAAGTTAAATTTCATCAACGTTGGAATAAAATTTTGATTAGCGTTAGTATAATAAATCAAATCCACGCTGCCCATTTATTGACTCTAGAGCAGTAAAAATCATAAGATACAAAATTGTAAGATGTACCTAATAAATAAATTTACAAATAATTTAGTTGAAGTAAAGCACCTGAGGTTACAGTAAAGAACGTACCATTTATGTAAGCCCTAGGGCTTATAAAAACATACTTAACAATATAATATTCAAAAGAAATATGAACGAGACATGAAATAGAACCAGACACGGAAAAATAAAAAAAAAGTATAAAATTTTTTTTTTAAAGCTTTCGATTTTTTGTTTGGGTTAAATCTTCCCCACTGGAAAAACTAAACCCTTCCAGACACTTTTCCACAAATGATCTGACTTCTAGATATTTTCATATCAGAGGGTTCGGCTCGGTGAAACTCCTAACTGGATCGATAAATTCTACTGATCCCTCAATATAAATATTTAAAAAATCTTTCGTAATCCTGCATGTATTTAAAATGATTGATTTTTGCATTTTTATATATAAATTCTTTGACAAATCTAAGAAGCCAAAATTTTGAATGAGAGAGCCAGTTGTAATGCCAGTAGCCGAAATAACAAATGGTAATATTTTTATATTCTGAGAATACCAACTTCTTTTAATCTCATTTCCTAAATCTGTATATTTTCTTATTTTTTCATTAAATTTTGTCATGTCAATGAATTATGATTAATTATTATTAGTTAATTACCTTTTTATTTTTCGATGACTCTGTTTCATGTTTCGTTTAGATTTATTGGTTTATTTATTATCATTTTCTTCAATGATGAAACCTTTAATTTAGAATTATTCAACAGGTATTTATACTTATTTTTAATTGGTAAACTAAGGTATTTATACGTTTTTTACCCTTCTCTCCTTAACAATCCTTCAAAATTTATTATTTTTTAATCCAATTCAGAATGCACGCTGAGAAAATTTTCCAAATGGTTTAATGACCTTACTTTGTTCTTCTACTCATATTGACGTATTATTTGTTATCACTCTGTAAAATATTCCAAATAAACAATAACAATATCCTAGAACAAAATCAAAACCTTTCCGTAAAATAAAGCCTCTGTATTCCCTTCACACCACTAATACAAAAAAGTGGTCAGGTCCCGACATTCTGAACAAAGAGCAGGTATCCACAATTAGTAGAGTAAAACAAAGAAGATGAATTAAGGGGAAACTTAAAATAATTCGTAATCTACTATTTCATAGATGCCCGAGTTTAATTATTTCAGGGGAAAACGCTTTTTACAGGTTATGCTTTAAAATATTAAGATGCATTAATTGTTTGCACACATGAATATAAATAAATAGTTTTGTCCAAAAACAAACTCAAATCTTCCAAGAAAGGCTAACAAGTACAATATTTTATTGAATCACCGATACAAATTGAATTTGTTAGCCTTTCTCAAACGAACATCTTCTAAAAAGTAGTTTATGAATTATTTTTAATGTAACCTTAAAAACACTGTTGATAATTGAGGTGCCCAGCTGAAGTGTGGCCCAACCCACATCAGCGAAAACATCACATTGTTATACTGATTTCAAAGGGTCTTTAAAAAGACTCCAGATACTAATATATACAGCCTGTATGTCGGACGAATATCTACAGCTCATATGTTGAACTAATATCTATGAACTTCAGAGTGAGGACTAATATCTACAATGCTAAGGTCGGACGAATATCTATGACGGTCCCAGTGGTGACTAATATCTATGGAGCGTAGGTTGGACTAATATCTACAGAGGGCAGCTGAGCAAGAGGTTGTGAGGAAAAGCATAAATTACTTCAATTACGTAATTACTAATTATGTAAAGGCTTAAACGTTTAAAGAACGTACATGAAGTTTTTGCATAATATTAGATACGTATTGTGCTGTTTACGAGGACACAAATTTATTGAACAAACATGGAGGTCATAATACAAAGATATTTATATTTATTTCGAAATACACGGCCCCACAACCTAACCTAACCTAAATGACATAGAAATGGTCATAGTGACAGACTAAATAATTTAGAAGCACCCGAAATAAAGAAAGCTGTTGAAACAAAAACCCAAATCCTTAATAATCAGCTAAATGTGTCCAATAGTCCGATATTAGGGATTCTTACATACATATATAAATTAAGTTTTTTAAAATGCATTTGCAATATTACGTTATTCCAATATGCTATACATAATTGCAAATCCAACCTCTGCCAGTGCTGTAGATATTCGTCCACACTTTGGTTCTCATAGATATTAGTCAGCAGTTTGAGCAATAGATATTCGTCCTCACTTTGGTTCTCATAGATATTAGTCAGCAGTTTGAGCTGTAGATATTCGTCCTCACTTTGGTTCTCATAGATTTGATTTGATTTGATTAGATTTGTTCAGTTTTTGGAATTCCTGTAGATATTAGTAGACGCCTCCTTTAAAAACAGTGAAAACTAAAATTGGGCCACTGTGGCTTCATAGGTATGACAAAAATATATAACAAAAGATGTTTTCGCTGATTACGAAACGCCAGTCTTCCGCTGAGTGCCTTAATAATGACTACGTAAACTAGATAAAATATTTTTATGTTTTTAATTTTAGTAATGTCGTCAGAAATTGATAGATATTATTTTATATTATAAAAAATAAAAACTGAATAATTTATTAAAAAGCAGGTTGATTATTGAAAAGCTTTTCTAGAATTATCTAGTGTTATTTTTCGTAGTACACGTGGTGTATAAAAAAACTAAGCGTGCTTTATCCCCTTCGGAACGGGTGTGTTAAAAAAAGAGAAAGCTTTTGATCATGAAAGGTCATCATTACTTTAAACTTTGAATTTTAATGTCAGTAATTTAAACCAAGTTGAGAGATTCATTAGGGCCTTGTCATTTCAGTTTACTGTCATTTACAACTAAGAAAATTTAAAATATAGTGTGGAAGGTGGAAAGCTTAAAACCGTGCAGAATAGCTTTCAAAGCCGGTAATAAATTCAAGTTTGTTAAATCGGGTCAAATAATGTTACATAAGAGAGGTTGTTCGCGCTGCCGCTAGATGGCAGTGGCTGATGAATTTCAGACAGAAATTCCAGTCACGAGAATTTAGTATAATAGGTAATCAGGTAATCATAGGTATTACCAAAGCTACACTTCACCAAGGCTTATTTTATTGAACTTAATAGTTATTTTTAATAAATCGAAGTGCTAAAATTTCATATTTTATATAATATCACAATAAGAATCTGTATATAACGAGATAGTAATGAGTAGGTATAGAATTTCATATTTTATGTAATATATCAATAAGAATCTGTATATAACGAGATAGTAATGAGTAGGTATAGAATTTCATATTTTATATAATATTACAATAAGAATCTGTATATAACGAGATAGTAATGAGTAGGTATAGGTAATGACACCAATTATTCTATTCCATTTTTTCACCATATCTATAAGTCTAAGATGTAGGTAGGTCATGGGTTATAATTACAAAATCTTAGGTATACCAATTTTATTACGTGATTTTTAAAATAAAAAATTTACGGTAAGTTAAAGTTGGTTAAGGGACTTGGTGCCTCTGTGATCAATTGGGTACCTAGTCTTGTATTTAGCAAATCCTGATGGACCTAGACGTTTTAGACCATTTCTGGGACATACCAGATTCAGACGCCGAATATTTGTATATATATATATATATGCACTATATTTATATTTCATTGAAGAAGAAGATAAAAATAATAATCTAAACAAAACTATGAAAGAGAACAAGACACAGATAAATAATGGTCGCAATTGGGGCTCGAACCCAGACCTCTCGTCTAACCGGGATGTGCGCGTTAACCAATTATTATTAATCAGCTATTACCCAATCTTTTTTTTTTCTGTGTCATGTTCTCTTCCATATTTTCGTTTAGATTATTATTGTTATCTTCTTCTTCAATGAAATATTACATTGATGGGAATAACCTTCAAACATATTGTCATCAACAACGAGCCTATCTACCGAGTTTCAACTTGAATGGATGTCGGAAAGTTATTTAATTTCCACTTCCGAGATTCAACTTGATTCTTACGTTGATTAAAACAAACAAAAACCAAAATCAAATAGATGAGTTTTAAAAAGATCTTGTATTTGTGGCCTGTCATTCGAGATCCACGATTCCTTAAACTTACAATTTTTTTATAGCATATTAATATACCCGATAATAATATATTTTTTTAGATTTGGCTGATACTAAAACAACCAAAGATTTATTAAAACAGTATGTTCCTTCGTTAGTTGTCTCTTTGGCTGCCTTAAAAGTTAACCTTGTCAGAACGAACAATTCAATCATACCTAAACGAAAAGAATATTCTTATAAATATTTATTGGTAGTGTTTAAACTAACGAAGCAAGGACGAGAGAAAATTTTCATCCCTCCCTGCAAACAAGTTCCAGAAACAGACAATATTAGATGTAGCAGTACAAATAATAATGTACATTTAGAATTAATTGTAGTTTTAAGCTTAAGTACCTAGAGGGCCCCTACTTGTGCGGGCCCCCGGGCAGCTGCCCAGAGTGCCGACGACCCGGGCGGTCGCGATGTACCGCACGTCATTTCAACACTTGCAACAATGGCTTCGTATGTCTTATTTATTTAATAAATAACATACTCGTCTATGTAATTTAAAAGTGTTCACACACAAAAAAATATTTTTTCTATCCATTAAACATCAGTTGATGCTTACAATTTGAGAGGCGGTTATGGGTACCGCCGCCCCGGAAACTATTTATTGGCTAACCTCTGCCAAAGGTCAACCCAAATGGTACGCTAGTACGTGGTTACTTAGCAGGGGTGAGGTTTGTCCGGATCTTGGCGGCGGACGCATCTGCCCACCAGCTGCATGGCAAGCAGGCAGGTTGAGGGAGTCCAGCCGTACTCTCTCGGAATATCGCCTTGCACCGCACTGGGAGACATGGATTCGTACGTCCATCACTCCTTGACGCACTGACTCCCAGAATCCTACCAATCCTAAAAATGTTATCATCACAACATTAAGCATTTTTGGATGTAGGTAGAAATAAAAGCAAATTTGGAATGAAATAAAATCGATATTGAGTTATAATTTTAAAAAGCTGGTACGGAGAATAATTAATCTTTCTCATTGTAACCGCCCTGCACGATCGTGAGAACAACTTTCGACGTAATGTGGATTTTCGGCCGCTGGCTGGTTAAACGCTCTTAATTAATCCATATTCGAAAAAAGAAATTCTCCCAACCATATTATACTTTCATTTTGGGAGGCGGGTATGGGTACGGCCGCCCCGGAAATTATTTATTGGGTTGAGGTTTGTCAAGGTCTTGGCGGCCGATGTGTCTACCCACCTGCTGTGTGACGGGCCGGATCGAGAGAGACTGGTTGAGGAGGTCTTTTGACCTCTCCAGCCAGAATCCCTCAACCCATCGCCTTGCACCACAGTTGAAGGAATGAATTCATACGTCCGTCATTCCTGGACTTACTGACCCTCAGATTCCTACACACCCCTCATACCTATTTCCTTACCGGAATTTCCTCTTCTTCCTTTCCTTAAAAAAATCTCCACACAGCATCCCCTAAGATGACACAGGCCCTGAGGGAATTTACTTTCCTCAGGGCCTCTTGTGTGTAAAAAATGAAACAAAATGCACACGCGGTGGAAGTGAAACCTTCAGAAAACTAAAGTAGACAAGAGTGGGGAGGCTACGAAGCACCGCACAAAGAGGAGAACGGTAGACTTAGAAGCGCAGCACAGATTATACAATAATCTTAATCCTAAAGCGTTGGTTTCTTTTTAGAATCGCTTTTTTGTTTCACCGAGTTTCAAATTACTAACTAACTAACTAACTAACTAACTAACTAACCATCACGCCGTTTCCCCGCAGGGGTAGGCAGAGAGGACGGACCGCTAAACATCCCGGTCTTGGCACACATTCCTTGCCTCGTTTACATTCATACAATGTCTCATACATTCTCTTCTATTATTCTGACTCTTGATATGGCCCGACTCAAGTATCTGATTCACTTGGTCGTGCCATGTCTTTCTTGGGCGTCCTCGACTTCTTCTACCATTCACATTTGCGTCATATATTCTCCTTACACTCCTTTCCTCGTTCATTCGCTCTACATGCCCAAACCATCGGAGCGTTCCTTTCTTGATCTTACTCATCACGCTTACATCAGCCTTGCATTCTTTGCGGATTTCCACATTTCTCACACGATCATACATGGTTTTACCACACATACGCCTCAGGGATCTCATTTCTACAGCGTTCAGTCTACTTTCATCCTTAGTAGGTACCAGTACTCCATTATGGACGGCTAGTTTTGCGTCTTTGGACAGTTTTTTGTTGCTACCAACGGCGTTCAGTCCTCCATTAATAGAGTTACCTGCATTCACCCTTCTTTCAATATCTTCAATAGTTTCAAATCACAGCGGTGCTAAAGATGTTTTCACATTTCACAAAAATATATTTTTTTGGATATCCTAAGATTTGATACTTGGTCTGCTAAATTTCCACAGATATTCGTCAGGCGCTTTATACCACTACACTAAAGGAGGTTTGCGTGGGTACGTGGATTTATCCTATGATTATGGAACCGACTACGTGAAATAAATAAATATTTAATTTTTTTATAAGAACATTCATAATTTGTTCTTATAAAAAAATTGAATATTCATTTAGACTTTTATAAAAAGGTCAATATAAATGTTACAAATTAAATCGAATATATTTATCCGAGACGCTATCTAGGTTACAAACCAGTTCTTAAAACGACTGTTTCCAATAAAAAGGGTAGATGCCTATGATATAGAAAAATTAGTCGAAAATAATATATATATATATATTTTTTTTAGATTTTCACGGCCAAAAATATTTTTGTTATTAGTTTTTGGGGTATTATGCTGTGTTGCGCTACCTCCTTCTTTATCCAACGTTTCGGACAGCTTTGCAGTGTCCATCATCAGATGTCCACACATCTGCCCTGATGATGGACACTGCAACGCTGTCCGAAACGTTGGCTAAAGAAGGAGGTAGCGCAACACGGCATAATACCCCAAAAACTAATAACAAAAAAGAAAATAATATTGTTAATTCTGAAATTAAAAAATATGAGATTGATAATTATGACGGTTTCTCAGAATGTGGCAATGGTTGAATTGGTAAAAGTGCACGTTCTGGTTAGACAAAAGTTCTGGGTTCGAGTCTCAGTTGCGACCATTATTTTTATTTATTTTTCTGTGAATTATTATTATTCATATTTTCGTTTAGATTATTAGTGTTATCTTCTTCTTCAATGATATAAATATTTTAGTGTCATCTCATTCTCTCGCAGGCTTAACCCTACAGATAATTGTTTGTCTCTTTTTAGTGTCGTTCACTTCAGTTTCATCGAGTTTAAAATCACAATGGTGCTAAAGAATTTTCACTTCTAAAGTATGTAAAAACCCGACTGCGTATGTATCATAAAATAAACTTAAACTTCGCGCTTTCAGATATGAAGAGCACTAAACAAATCTATCACAAAAAAACGAAAAATCCTCCATCTGTCGTTTCTTGTGGTGGCGTTGATTGCATTATGGTAGCGGGTTCGCGCGCCCGAGAGCCCTCGAAGTGCGGCGGCTCCGTGATTCGGTTCAGCTTAAATGGATGTTACCGATCAAGGGCGGGCGCGGTCTCCCCGTGGCCAAAAAGTGTTTGGGGCCGCGCCGCCCCCATTTGACGGCTTGTTGAGCAACCCAATAACTTGTCGCCGCCCGTGACGTCGTTACGCACGCCGGAGTGTGAAGCGACGCGTTTTGCAAGCGTCGCGACGCCCGGCCGCGACGAATGGGGCACGTTAAACGGCATCGAACGATTCCATTCGTTATCGCGTTCGTTTGTAGATAAGAAAGCACATCTTGAGATGTTTTGGTGACTTTTATGTATACGGTGATAACTTGTTTGAAAACGTTATATTTAGTTGCTTGACGAAGCATATGCATTGGCGTGAAAGAAACTAATCAAAATTTCGTCTTGGAAATAGATTTTGTTTTGGAGAATTCAGAAATAAAGAAATATAAAAAAAACTTTTTTTTTCATTAGAAAAAATAGTCGCCAGAAATAATAATTGACTGAGTGTAGCAAAATCCCGTTTCAACTCGACCACTTCGCATTTTATCTTTCTGTAAATATATTTGTGTGTTCCGGGACTGGTCAATCCTATCAATATAGTAGCATTGTTTGAGAGTACCTTTTGAAGTGAAAACTTCTTTAGCAACGTTGTGATTTGAAAATCGATGAAACGAAAAAGAGACACTAAAAAGAGACAAACAAATATCTATGTCTACAGGATTTAGCTTGTAAGAGAATGAGATTGTTTAATCGGTCTCCTCTTTGTGCGGTGTTTCGTAGCCTATCAGTCTCATATTTGTGTCATGCTTTGTAATCTTCCCACTTTTGCCTACTTTACTTTTCTGAAGGTTTCAGTTCTACCGCGTGTGAATTGCACACCCTGTTTTTTTATATTCCGCCAGAGTTCGTCAAGAGTTATCAAATCGGAATAATCAATGTCACACAAAGCCTATAGTTCACCCAACTAAGGGGTAGATTATTTATTTTTTTTTTTTTAGCATATAAAATATAATGTACATTTAGATGATGTATTAATTTGCTTACATGTTCATATTCAAATATGTTAATACCACTCTTCCATGGAAGCGTTAGCTTGTGTCTGGAAGAGTAGTGTACATTTTTTAATGCTATATTTAAATTCTTAAATTACAATGTGAATGTAAAAAACAATAAGTTGTAAGTTCGGTGATATGTGATTATAAGTATTTATCTACTATCAAAACAATTTTACTGTTTGGATAATGTGTCCAGAATTATTGTAATTAGTTGCTAAAAACAATACAAAATTTAACTTATTTGAAGAATGGAGTATCACTTGGAAACTGAGTTATAAGTAGATTAGATTAGTCGGAAACTGTTTTTTTTTTTTTTTGAGATTATCTTTAAAATATTTTTTTACAGTGTTTATTAATTGGATTTTATCATTAATTTTTCTAATTTCATCCGGTAATCGGTTGAAAATAAGTCTTCCTTGATAAGTATAATAATTTTGTGCAAAGGAAGTGTTTAATTTTGGGCATGAAAAAATATATTTATGTCTAGTACGGTTTTCGGTTATAAATTGATATTTTTCTTTTTCTTTTATAATTTGAATCAATGCATTTCTATTGTATAGATCTTTGAAAGATGGTACTTGGAATTCCTTAAATAATTGATCCGTTGTGTAGTCAGAAGGTTTTTTTAATATGATTTTAATTATTAGCCTCTGCACAACTTCAATTGGGGAAAGATTAGTTTTGTATGCGGATCCCCAGCTAATGATAGCATATTGTAAAGTTGATTGAACCAAAGCGTAATATATTAGATATAAGTTTTTTACAGATAAAAAATTTCTGATTCTTAAAAATATATAAATCAATTTTCTAATTTTTTTACAACTTGACAAATTTGTTCCTTCCATTTCAAATTTTTATCGATAATGACTCCTAAATATTTGATTGTGTTTGTTGTTTTTAATATTGTGCAGTTTTGGATACAATAATTTTTACTATGTGTTTTGGAATTATCATGGATGATGATGTCAATGTTTTTAGGGGTATCATTTTTGTGTATTGCAAATGGAATTACAAATGTTTTATCACCATTTAGTGATAGTAAATTTACGTCGAAGAAATTCTTTAAAATATTTAAAACATATATTGGCCATCATTTTACGAGCATTTTTTTAAAGTTTCGTGTAAAAAAATATTTTTTTATAGAATGATCTCGGTTTACGAATAATCTGAAAATAGTTGAAAATCTTGTTCTTTGTACAGTGATGGAGATCTTAGACAGTCAAAGAATTGAACCCACCCACGCCTCTACGCCGATCGACTGTTTTGAAATGCGAAATCTTCTGCTGACGAAACCTTTTTGGGGTTTACTTTCATTGTATTGAGTTCTTTAACAAAATTTTAATATTGGTGCCTAAGCTTAACAGAAAAAAAACAGATTTTATATATAGAAGAGATGTGGCGAGGTGTTTTTGCTTTTTATACAAATTTAGAGTTAATCCCAAGTTGATGAAATTTACACCACTGACTTTCAAAATAAATGGAAAAATACTCTTTGTTACAGAAGAGTTTAATTTGGTAATCTTCCCACATTTGTGATTTATTTTTTTAATATAAGTATAAATTTTCGATACTTTAAGTTAATGTTTTAAGAAAGCTAGTTAATGATATGGATGTAACGAAACCCGTAACTCAACATTAAAAATTTGAGAAACTTTACCAAAACAATCTCATCCAATACTTCAAAAGTGAGGTCACAATCAAATCGACAAATGGGCGCCGACTATCGTAATTTCCGTTTCATATATCAACCAATATGAGCCTTTAAAAGTTACATCGTAATTAAAGCGGCCAATGAGCACAGTTGAAGCATCGCAGGTGCAGTAATCGTCATTTCCGTTTTATCCGAAATCCAAATCATAGCGAGGTTATGCCATAGAAGTTTCACTAAAAAAAAACGCTTGTGCTTTAGACCACACAACTGAAGTAAAAATATATGTTAGGAAGAGAGAAAGAAAATGGGTGCGCGCACTGCTCTCTCTGGCTCCTACAGTGTAACACAGACAATAGGCCTGCACTGTGTCTTAGATATACGAAACGTTACTGGCTATGAGAGAAAGAGAGAAAGAAAATGTTTGCTGGCACCTTTTTTTCTTACCCCTGCAGTAATATACGAAAAATAACTCTCTCTCTTTCTATCTTCACTAACTTATATCTCCCTCTGAACTACGGTTCGCCTCGCTTTTCGTAACGCTCTCGTCACGCATTAACCACCTTACTACCCAAGTCAAAGTGCGTAAAGAAGTTTTACTTCAAAAACCACAAAGAAATAAAACAACATAACGTACATAAAAAAATAAAACCTTTCTGAAACAATATGTCTAATTATGAAAGTAAAAATTGAAAATTATCAAGCCCGGGCAACGACAGTTAGTATCTTTGTCAATAATGTAAATATTTTTTTAAAAATGTAGCGTCTGTGTATTTTTGTGTACTTAAAATATTCAGAAATTCGCCAAGGTCCCGACAATAATTACATCAAAGTGTCTCGCGTCTCTCCGTCTAGCGATGTATTATTGCTAACGGAACGCTCGTGAGGGGGAGCTTATAATATAATAGGCAACAAGATGATAAAAGGGTGGAGATTTGCAATTTAAAAAATGTTGCAGTCTTCCATAATAAACACATGTCTATTTAAACTAAAACACTTTCACAGCGGTGGCGCTGCATTGAGCTGATGCCTTGTGATTATTGAGCGTTGTGAGGGGTGATCGCCACGGTACCCACTGTGTAAGAACGTCATGTCAAATGTGTACTTTTGTAGATTGTTTGTAATATTTTTATTTTTTTTATTTAAGTTTTTATTCCAGCAGGACTGGGAGGGTAGTGCAATCCCAGTCTGCCATATTACATAAACTATAGTATAATATATTTTAAAGAGCAAATAAAAATCTAAAATAAATAAAATAAATAAAATATGGTAGCGTATTAGGTTAGGTACCTAACGAAAACAAAAAAACAAAAAATTAATATAAAATTCGAACATAAATAATAATAATAAAAATGAATCACAAAATTAAAAACAAAATAAAATAAAATTAAACAAAAATTAAACAGAAATTAAAATTAAAAAAATAAATATTAGTTTTTTTTTTAATCTTCCATCAGGGAGGTCGCCTCATCATTTGCATCCATCGCTCATTTAGTGGGGAACTGAGCCACCCGGATGCAGCCACGACAATGATGTTGTTTGACCTCCGTGTCTGCTCCAGAAGCTGGCTAGCCGGTGGCGAAGTAATGCTGGGAATGAGTGCACCCTCCCTTCGGTGAACATCGTGGAGGCGCTGCAGAACCTCGGTAGTTGCATAAATTGCCTGTACGCATTGTTGTAGCACACCCTCAGTTTGTCCCATTGCGCTGCTGGGTATTGCGTCCACAGTTCAGACGTATACAGGGCAGTGCAGTATGTCTTGAAGAGTAATTTTCTGACGTAATATGTTGAAGACTTCTATAAATACAAATACGCATCTAATTTAAGGCATTTATGGTTTTTAGAATCGTCATAGGCAATTTATTCGTCAAAGAGACAAACTACCGAATCTCAAACAATACCTAAAAACACTCCTAATACAAATGAACTTATTCATTCCGGGAAGAACAGCTATCATGAATTAACAATTAAACAGAACGGTTATATCACCTAGAAATATTTAAACCAATAAGTAAAATTTTCAAAATTTTAAGCAGCCCCCGACTCAAAAAAGAGCTGACAACCTTTTCATGAATTGTAGCTAAGAACCATTACAATCACGTCAGCTTTCAAACAAAAAAAAACCGCATGATAATCGGTTCATTCGTTTAGGAGCTACGATGCCACAGACAGACACACAGAAAGTCAAACTTATAACACCGCTCCTTGCGTCGGGGGTTAAAAATCGTGTGCGGTTCACACGCGGCAGAAGTGAAACCTTCACAATAACTTACACTCAATCTCAACCAATAGTAGCCTTGAAAAGTGAGCTCATATTCAAAGCGGCCAACGCGGTACGGTTTAATTCTGTCTCACTCTCTCGCAGGCTAAATCCTATAGTTTAGATGTATGTGTTTCTTTTTAGTGTCGTTTCCGTTTCATCGAGTTTCAAATCACAACGGTGGTAAATTCACTTAAATACTTATTATCGTGAAAAAAGAAAGTTAAGTTAAGAAAATAAGATAAAAATTAAATATTTAAAATTCAATTTTTTTAACAAATCTGGGGTTATAAATTGATTTCTAACAATAAGGAACTCTAGTCCAATTTTTTTTAATGAATAACGGCCTCCTAACTTAAATAACTGCATTTTTATTTTTATTCCTCCCACTGGCAATTTTTTTAGAGTGTCCGCTGGAGAGGTTAAAACAACCTTCTAAACCAGCCTCTCCCGATTCGGCCTGCCACGCAGTTGGTGGGCAGACTCATCCGCCGCCAAGACCAGGACAAACCTCACCCGGATGTGAACCCGGGCACCCCTGCTAAGTCACAAAACGTAGCGAACCACTTCGCAGGGTGTTGGTTATTCAATAAATGGTTCCCGGGCGGCTGTACCCATATGCGCCCCCCAAATTATAAAAAAGTTGTAGGAGTTCTTATAAGAGTTAGGACCCTCCAAAAATCATTAAAAATGCCTGGTTTGAACGCCATCAACTGACGTTCATTGTATAAAGTATTTTTAAAACAATTAAAACCTACAGTCAATAGTATTCTAATACAGTTGGTAAAAAATCTTTTTAAAATTGCTCCAGTTTTGAAGGATAAAAATGAGAAATACAAAATCTCGATTTTGATGATTTTATTTAGGTATTATCAGCTTCAAGTGAAGTTGTCCCTTTCGCTCAATATTCAGCGGAGTAAGAGCGACAGTGATAGCAACAGTTCAATATTGTTCAAAAAAACATTATTCATAACTTAATCAATGCGTACTCATACCTCTCTCCCGCATAACATAATTGCAATTCAAAATAATGCAACTTCAATATTCGATCGTCTGAAAGTTGGGCGTAAAATCAGTATATATTATAAAAGAAACGAGTCCCGGTACGATCAAGGGAGTTATATGTTGTGGTAGTCTCTATATCCATCCATGAAGAAGGTTCCCGTTTTTACCATAAAGGCGTGATTTTGAAAATATAAGGACTGGAAGTTTCACCCTCTAGAATTTTCTAGAACAGTCCACAACAGTATTCGAGAGCATCCCACAACATTTAAGAACATTCTGGAAAATGCAGGGATGTTGTGGAATGTTCTGGAGCGTTACCAGAGCACTGTAAAAAAATCATCATATTTTTTTCATTTTCTAAAAGATGCATTTGTTAATAATGCTATCACCTAAAGTTTCAAGGAAATTCTCAGAAAATTTAAAGAAATTTTTATTGTATGATGAATTATCCTTCAGCAAAACTTTCAACGCGTTTTTCTCGAAACTACGTTTTTCAACCTGGTTGACAACATATTAGAAAAACTGTAAATCCGATTTGCATGCACCAAGTCTTAAACTGTTAGAAAATCCAGTCACTATGGCACCACATGGGAATTTTTTTATAAAGGACCCCCTTCTATATTTTTTAAGAACGCTGAAAATTTTCCAGAAAAAAATTTGCTGGTCCGCCATTTTTCCTTTTTTTAGATATCAAAATTCCTCTACGTGGTGCCGTAGACTCTGGATTTTCGAACAGTTGACTTGGGAGATGCAAAAGTAAAAGCAAATGTAATAAAATACATACAACAGGATGTATATTTTTTTTAATATGTTGTCAACCAGGTTGAAAACGAGTTAAAACAAGTTTCAGGAAAAACGCATTTAAAGTTTTGCCGAGGGATAATTCAACATACACACTGTTTCAAACGGTTTCACGTAAAATGCTGTAAAAAACATTTGGTGAGAGCTTTGTTTACTTCAGAAAATGAAATGAAAAAAAAAAACAAAATTGTGCCTTAAATCATTGTTTAGGATTTGATCAAAGAAACATGGAGGTGTTTGGAGGTCCCCGGGGACAAGAGGCCACCCCCCCCCCCCCTTCCACCGTTAGTCCGCCACTGAATCTTTTTAATTACTAACCTATTTTATTACTATCTTTATCTTTATTATCTGTAATGATAAGTAGCCTTCAACAAAGGGCCTACGATAGTAAAAAAAATATTAAGTGCAATACATAGGTGAACCTGGAACTAAAACTGTAGACATTAGAAAGATTAGT
Organism: Limnephilus marmoratus; assembly: GCA_917880885.1. Lineage (NCBI taxonomy): Eukaryota > Metazoa > Arthropoda > Insecta > Trichoptera > Limnephilidae > Limnephilus > Limnephilus marmoratus. The sequence goes on along the minus strand of OU862920.1, from coordinate 48,151,336 downwards.
AGTAATAATTTTATTTTAAGAATTGTAAAATACCGGTTCAGGCTGTATTTATTTATTCCTATTTTATATGTATAGGATGATGTTTGTATGGGTCCTCCCAACCCCAAACCACCTCTTAGATCGGTACTCAGCATATTTTAAAGGCACCAGGGTATCTAGCATGGTTGATCGATAAAGGTTTTATCGAAAATGTCGATAACTTGTCATCGCTCCTGAGCACGGCTGCAGGCCGAAACAAACAACAGTTCACAACGACCAAGGGTTCCTAATTTATTTGACGTGAACTGTTATTTCTTCTTTAGCGGCCTGCAGACGTGCTGGGGAGCAACGACAAGTTACTGACATTTTCGATAAAATCTATATCGATCGACCATGCGAGGTACCCAGGACACTTAAAAAAAATTGTCACTTTTTATTTCATTTTCTAAAAGATGCATTTGTCAATAATGCTTTCACCAAATTCGTAAAATTGACGGAGATACAGCATCTTATATGAAACCGTTTTAAACAGTTTGTATGTTGAATTATCCTTCAGCAAAACTTTGAACGCGTTTTTCTCAAAACTACATTTTTCAACCTGGTTGACAACGTATTGGAAAAACTTTACATCTTATTTGCGTGCACTATGCACCAAGTCTTAAACTGTTCGATAATCCAGTCACTATAGCCATTATAGTATTATCCATAAGACGTGTAAGCAACTGTCTAGGAACCTGCATTGGGTAGGGGCCTCTAGGGTAAAGGGCCCTGAGACGTGCATTGCCTAGGGGCCACGAAATGTTTAAGCCGGCCCTGTCAGGCTACTTTTGTCCATAAGGCAGTGTAGGCCACTGCCTAGGGGCCTCTATCCGATGTGGGGCCCCTAAAGTAAAGGGGCCCCGAGACGTGCGTTGCCTAGGGGCCCCGACATGTTTAAGCTGGCCCTGGCAGGGCCGTATTGTCCATAAGGCAGTGTAGGCTACTGCCTAGGGACCACGCATCGGCTAGGGGCCCCTATGGTAAAGGGGTCCTGAGACGTGCATTGAGTAGGGGCCCCGACATGTTTAATTCGGCCCTTACTATGATACTAGACGAGGAAAATTTACCGTAAAAAAAGAAAATAAAATTCATTCAAAAGTAAAACGCATTCAAAATTTGCAGAATGATAATTCAACATACAAACTGTTCCAAACGATTTCACATAAAATGGTGTATCTCCGTCAATTTTCCGAATTTCCTTAAAAAAATTGGTGAGAGCGTTCTTAACAAAGAATGAAATAACAATTACAGTTTTTTTTACAGTGGTGTCTTAAAGCCTTGTTTAGGGTTTGATCAAGGGAACATGGAGGCGTTTGGGGGCCCCCCAAGACTGGGGGCCCGGGGCGGACCGCCCCGCCCGCCCCCCCCTTAGTCCGCCACTGCGATGGAGCTACCCATTGGTAGGGATATACTCGTATAAAGGAAGATTTGTCGTGCGTTCGAACGTCAGTTCAATCTCATACCAACTCCCTGACGAAGCCGGGTACCCCAGCTAGAATCAAGAGTATTCGAGATTATTCCATAACATTCCAGAACATCCCGGGACATTCTGGAATGTTGTGAAATGTTCGGGAGGTCGGGAACATCATTGTGAAACATTCCAGAACACCCTCGAATGTAATGTTCTGGAACATTGTGGACCATTCAAAGTCTTTTTAAACGACTTCGAAAAGGAGGAGGTTCTCAATTCGACTGTATTTTTTTTTTTTTTTTTTTATGTTTGTTACTCCAAAACTTTCGACTGGGTGAACCGATATTGATGATTCTTTTTTTATTTGAAAGCTGGTGCTTTCCATGTGGTCCCATTTTAATATGGTCCAGTTCTGACAATGGCATCCATGAGAAAATCATATAAATCTTAAATTTGCATCAAGTATGTGCGCGACAAATGGACGAATAACTCAATATCACGCCAACCGATTTCGATGATTCTTTTTTTATTGGAAAGGATGTACTTCAAGGGTAGTTTGATGAGAGTTTGGTTAGGTTCTGATTATGGGATCCATAACAAAGTAACGGAACTCTCCAATTCTGAAGAACAAATTTACGATACTCGGCCGAATCTTAATCGAATTAGTTAGTGTACTTCAGATTCACTAAAAATAAAAAAATAAACAAAAATTTTAACAAAACAAAAAAACGACTTCAAAAAATGCACTAAAAAGTAAAAAAATAATTTCGTATTCTTCTACAACTTTATAATCAACTTACCTTTTCTACTCATCAATATGTAGGTACGATTGTTATTTTTGGGGTCGGTGTCAACCAAGGTACCCGCGGCCCGGCGTGTTCACTTGACAGCTCCTCTCCCGCCGACACCGACTCCAAAAATAACAATCGTACGTACATATTGATGAGTAGAAAACGTAAGTTGATTATAAAGTTGTAGAAGAATACGAAATTATTTTTTTACTTTTTAGTGCATTTTTTGAAGTCGTTTTTTTGTTTTGTTAAAATTTTTGTTTATTTTATTTTTTATTTTAATTTTATTTTTATTTTTGTTACCTCAGAACTTTCGACTGGGTTGAACCGATATTGATAATTCTTTTTTTATTTGAAAGCTGGTGCTTTCCGTGTGGTCCCATTTTAATTTGGTCCAGTTCTGACAATGGCATCCATGAGAAAATCATATAAGTCTTAAATTTGCATCAAGTACGTGCGACAAATGGACGAATAACAAAAGTACGTGCGATAAATGGACGAATAACTCAATATCACGCCAACCGATTTCGATGATTCTTTTTTATTGGAAAGTATGTACTTCAATGGTAGTTTGATGAGAGTTTGGTTAGGTTCTGATTATGGGATCCATGACAAAGTAACGGAACTCTCCAATTCTGAAGAACAAATTTACGATACTCGGCCGAATCTTAATCGAATTAGTTACTTGATCGAAGGTTAGTGTACTTCAGATTCACTAAAAATCAAAAAATAAACAAAAATTTTAACAAAACAAAAAAACGACTTCAAAAAATGCACTAAAAAGTAAAAAAAATAATTTTGTATTCTTCTACAACTTTATAATCAACTTACCTTTTCTACTCATCAATATGTAGGTACGATTGTTATTTTTGGAGTCATAAAAGTCATTTGTAATGTTACATAAAAGTATTGGTAACAAGGTGTGTGCACCCTCTTATATACACTTTATTTATAGTTTCGGTGTGTGGCACCTCTAGTGCTTGCCCATTGACATTTGGGCATTGGTAATATTGCGAGCCCTGCAATATTTTTGAATGCAACAGTTGCTGATCCTGGACAAATTCAAATCAGGAGATTTGAAAAGAGAACTCCTCATTCTTTGAGCAGCCACAGGTGACTTCGGCCACCGTCCCTGTGGCGGGTCGATGTAATCAAATAGTAATAGTTCGCCATTATTTTAACAACATGTGAAGATTGATAAATCCGCGCCCATCAGCGGCATCCATCATTGAAGACCATCAGGACAATCATTAAAATCCTGGATTAGCAGCGGAGTACCATGGGAGTCCATTATTTCTTCTGGATTAAAGCCACATCCATCATCTGCAGACGCAGACATCACAAGACCTTCCGACTACACCTGGAGCCAGAGGTGCTCGCAGAGATGCGGCCGAAGATCGCCCACCTTGGCCGTCATCAACATAGTCGGCTGGCTGGCAACCGCCCTTGGACGGGACGTCGCTGGGAAACCGCGGGACTGGAGGCCTGATTCGTCGCTCCAGCCTGCCGTTCAGCACATGTCAGCAGCGGAGGGAGCTGACCGCACATCTCCGAAGGCAGCAAGCAGCATCATGGAACGCCTACGTATGGCATCACTCATTCATCAACTCCTCAAGATTAAACGGTACTAACGCTCCATAATATGCCCATTCAGATTTAGTCTAGCCCTGATTGTTTTATTGTACTTATTAATAAATTAATTTAACTGTCTCAAAGCAATAATCTCTTTTATTAAATAACCTATCCTCATACAAAGTATTTTATAGCCGCCTTCTTAAGGTCCACGCCTGAGATACAAATTCTCCAGAAATAATCTCACTTAATAACATTTTGGCGTCCAACGCAAATATTCTCATAACAGTAAAACTATTATAAAATGTATGTAGTTGGTTAATCTTTAATGAATTTCAGTAATAGTTATGAAGTAACGAGCGCTCCTTCGTCTGCAGTGATCGCATTGTTAATTCACCAAATTTTATATAAAACTAAGTTAATTATGCATTATTTAATATTTCATGTGGCCCGCTTCACCGGCTCCCGCTTTCTCGGCGTCTGGGAATTTTGTATAAATATTTCAGTGGCATAATAATCATTAATTCAGTGTAGATGCATGTTTAATGCGAAGGTTAATGCGTGATGAACGGAGCGAGCTTCACGTATCGTCCTGCAAGATGGGTTTGCAATACAAAGTTTGCTTCCACAACACGAAAAGTGGAAAAGGGACGTAAATATTTGGAAGGAGTAAAAAAAGTCGACCCATGAATAAACACTTTTTTTACTATGATACATCTATTTTCTAATGCCTTTTAAAACTTACAAAAAAAATTTTTGAAGTGAAAACTTCTTTGGCATGCACCGTTGTGATTTGAAACTCTAAAAAAAAACAAAAACATACATTCATAGAATATAGCCTGCGGGAGAATGAGATAGCTATAATACGATAAATCCACGTTCCCACGCAAGTCTCCTTTGGTCGAGTGTTGGTACAAAGCGCCTGACGAACCTCAGTGGGCCAAGGATCAAATCCTAGGAATCCCAAAAAAATTATATTTTTTAAAATCAGTATCCAATCTTCAAACCACTCCAAAATGAACAGCAACAAAAAAGTAAAAAAGAAAGCGACATCTAGCGACTCTAAGAAGAAAACACATGTACTAATAAGATGATTAAATGTATAGGAAAAGGTGCACTGGAATTCGACGATAAAAATATGGAAAAAAAGCATCGTTCATATTGACAAAAAAAGCGCTTCGTAGCGCTCTTGTCTAATTTAGTTTTGTGAGAGTTTCACTTCTACCGCGTGTGAATGCATACTTTGATTTTTTTGGTTTGACTGAGGATTGAACCTTCAGAAACCTGGATTTTGAACCCAAGAATCGGAGTCAACCACGCTATCAATTAGGCCAAATCCCGGTTGGATGAGACCGACATTTATTTCGTGTAATAACTGCAGTAATACCATCAAATTTCAGCGAAATGACGCGCGACTCCCACCAATTGCATTGTTATCGACAAAGAGTCATCCACCGAGTTTCATCGGATGTCGGGAAGTGGATTGATTTCCACTTCATTTATTATAATCGATTAAGAAAACAAAATCGAAATTCAAATATGTAGACATACCTACTTAAAAGTCATTGCATATCACATTTTATTTTTAAAATTTTTGATGTTAAGTAAATAACTGAATATTTCGGTTTCTTAACTTAAGTACACACTAAAAATATCTTAATACTATTGTTTACTACCTAAGTGACATATTATTCTTAAATAAGTACATTGTCATTTTGATCACTGATCTTTAAATTAAACAGTTTTTTCCTAAATATCCCGTTCTATTATTTATAACTTTTCAATATTCCGTGTTCTGCTAGGAGGTAGAGCATTGAAGAGAATTGTAGGAAAAAATCACACCTCGAACACATCGTAATATATTGTTTTCATATTCTGCTTTATCTGGTTATCACTTTTTGATAACTTCTTGTAAAATATCTATTTATATTTATGAGTCATTTTCGATTACTGGCATCAGTAGTTACTCAAAGACCGCTATTAAAGTAGTTATTAAAAGAACATATGCAGGGTGTGTCAATTATTTCAACTTTTGAATTCAGAAATGCCTGATATCTCAAAAGTTGCGTCTTAAAAAGAAAATGATAACTGCATTTAAATTTTTTTTAAGTTATTATTATGTATTTTTAAATTATGGTAATTAATATATTTTTTTACAATTATTTTACCTTTTAATGTTTATTTGTCTTTAAAAACTGACTAAAATTAAAAAAAATAAAGTTTACGAATATAAGTAAGTCTACAAGAATACTGATTTTATCCAGAAAAAGTGTTAATTTCCCCCCTTATCTTTTTAATAAACACGTCACCTTTTTTACGTTGTTTTTACAGCAGCTATGGAATAAAAATTAAGTTTGCTACAAAATATAAAATATGGACCTTTTATTTTTTTTCCCAAATCACGAAATCTATTTTATTTTCAAAACTTCCGGCGATTTTAGCGAGCCAATAGTGAACACCAATTTCATTTATTTTTAGGTTTTCGAATAGCTACAGATCATACGCAACTTTAGAGACCCCAGGCGTTTAAAAATAAGCCTTTTTTCTCTCTATGGAGAGCGACACAAGCTAACATACGGTCCCACCAGAGCTAGCGATGGAACGCTTTGGTTGTGGCCAAAATTTAAATATATTATATATGGCCCATGGGTTGTGGCGCCACCTTGAGTGTATATCCTAAACAAACCAACGCCAATCCCCAAGTAAATTAAGGTTAAATTATGACAAAACTAAAAGAGTAAACTAACGTGACCCGAGAAAAATCAGGGAATATATTATTTGTAGGATAAAAAAAAACTTGCCACAGGATCAATGCCTTTTGAAAGAAGAAATTTACCTATCGAATGTTAGTAAACTTGAAAAATTGCGACATCTAATTAATGAATTAACGAATTTAAAAAAAGCAAAACCATTATAAATGTTAATCGAACAACACAGAGAAACCATAGCACAGGTTTCAGTAAATCATCTTCTTCGTTTTAATTTATCTAAGCATCTTTCAAGCATTTGAACAAAACCAATAAATAATTATACAATAATGTTGGAACTTGCCCGACACTCCATCGCTTGTCTGATAATTTCGATTTTTAAAAGTTCATTAAACATAAATACTGTTACACATTACGCTAAATCATTTCAAAATTATTTACTTACCCATGCACCAACAACCGAAATTAGTAAATTTAATTCTTAAGATGTATATTTTCAGCATGTTAACAACGAGCAACTAGAAACCAGGACATTCCCAGTCGCTACTGTTCGCAAAGGGCTTTGTCCCGAAGCAAGTCGCCGCTAAACTTTAACTATTAAATGTATGCTCAACTTTGTGTATGTTCAAGTCTTACACAATTTAGATTGTGTTATAATGCTAGTCATAATAAATCACGTCACATAAAGGCTGTTGAAAAAATAACACCGTGCTCACAACACTCTGAAGCGACTTCAAAGAAAATTACTGTTTGATGAATTAATTTCTTTTAATCAATAGATTCAATTATGTACATTCGTAGGTAAACATTTGATATATTAAAATCAATAACGGATTTTCAAAAACTCTTTTAAGACAGTTATCAAACAGTAGCTTGCACGTCACATTATTTGTACTCATAGGTATGAAAATTATGGTCCATCGCTCCTAAAATCTACAATGTATTGAACACCGATATAAAGTCATTATATCCCTTTTTATTACCCGTGTACCATATTGGATATTTGAAAGGGATTAGATTTTTCAAAGGATTACATGAATTGAAAATTACGCTTCACATATTTCATAACTCTTTTTAAAATTTTTAATATATTTTGCACAGCATCGGTCGGTATTTCTTCGACGCTTCGAAGCTCTTTATCGCTTTTTACAATAGAGAACTCCAGTCCAATTTTTAGAATTTTTTTTAATGAATAATGACCTTCTAACTTAAATAACTGCTTTTTTATTTTTATTTTTAGAGTTAGTTTTAATAGTTAAAATAATAGTCAAAGTTTTAATTTTTCAAGACCCCCCGAACACCACCGTATGTATGGTGAATCGTGTGACGTCATCACTCCTGAAAAATTAGTATAGGATCAAGGGCAATCAGCTGATCTACTGCCACCATTTTGAATTCCGTTGTTCGGAGTATTCTCCCTAGAAATAGCATTAAGTACTATTTTTTGTGCAATAGTTTTTGAATATTTTCAATAATAGAGATAAACTAATAAGAGATACCTTTATTTTTTTAAACATTATTTAGGCCTAAATAATGTTTCAATAAACACAACAACTAAATCTCTATAAAAATGATGTAAATAAACGAATAAATTAATACGATGGCTTGTGTCATATCATACATTCCCATACAATGACTTTACGGTGACGTCACAACACGTTGAACAGTGACGTCACCTTGACGGCGTGTTTTTATGACCCGATTAAAAATTGACTTTTTAATAATTTTTTAAAAACTCTGCGTTTAATATTATTAAATAAAACTTATATACCTATTATGTACATTCGTTTATTATCAGCGTTTATTGGTCTATATTCTACATGAAGATATTTTTTAAAAGCCAGAATATTTTTCACTGGAGTTCCATATTGTAATGAGTTCTGTGATTTTGTCTTCTTTCAAAAGGGGTGTCATACTTTTGAGTGTTTTTTAATCTTGATTTTTTATATTATTTCAGTATTTTATTTCTATTTTCTCTGAAATGTTTATTTTGTCGTTCAGTTTAACTTTTGTTATGGTTTGTATGATGATTTTAGATATTGTTTTTATTTTTGTGTCTACATTTACTATTCTTATTATTACATAGTAATAATGCTTGTAAACGACTGCCATGATACGGGCATGAGCCTAATATGATGGTTGTGATAATGCAAATAGATATTGTGATGAGAAATTTTTTTATTTGAGTGTAATTGAACATTTTTCATGTAAAACATCTATAGAAAAAATAAACATCTGTCCTTGTTCAGTATTCACCTCAAGCACTTCTATCATATTATCAGTTCCTGACTAATGTGTTCTATATAACCTATATTGCATAATTTTTTATTTGTTTTTGTTTGTTTTTTTTTTATGTGAATAGCGCACAAGAGTCCCAACCCAATCGCCTGTTTTTAAAGGGAGCAAAATGTTCATTACTGGGAGGACTCCTAACATAAGGTCTTATTCTCTGTAGTCGTGAGTTTGACATTCGTAGATTGATTTTTTTCTCTTTTTTAAGTTAACAAAAAAATTGTACTTTCCCACGAGTGCAACTTTGAAACGTCAGCTTTTAATCAAAGCATTTTAGATTTTAAATTTTTATGTCAATACTTACAAAAGAGTCCCAAATACTCCCAACCATCTGGAGACAGTGAGCTTATGGCATACCCAGTCAGGGTTTATCAGATGGGGAAGGAGATGGGAAAGGTGGAGAAGTACCTAGATCCAGTCACCAAATAGGGCTAGTTTCAATTCTGGATGATGGTATTACACCAGGGCAATACTGGGAGTATCTTTTACCCTGCAAACTTAAATAAAGTGCAAATATACCTTATATCAGGCCAAATTTTATATTAAAACACCTAACGGTCAGCAAGGGATTTTGGATAAAGTTGTTACCTTCCTTGTAAATTCGCTCATAACAGGGTGAGCAAAAAAACTAGGTCACTGCATGAAATAGGCGGTTAAGTATCAGCACGACCCGCGGATGCCTTCTTGTATCGGAGTTTATATTTTGTAGGAATAATGCAAAGCCGTGAGAGAAAATAAAATGTTAGATAAGATTGTAATAGAAAAGTGATAAAAAAATTCTTGTAGGTTGGGATAAAGGTATATTATAACAATTCAATACTTGTGGAGGGGAAGGCAGACGATCTCTAAACTTCTTTAGCCCCGTTAGAGTTATTTGAAATTCGGGAGAAACGGAAATGACGAATTACGGCACCTGCGAAACGTCAAACTACGCTCAACGCTCCTATTGGTTGAGATGTAAAACGAAAACGAATATACGATAGGTCTGCGCTCATTGGCCGCTTTGGTTTTTTGCGGGTCGTCGGAATATAATGCATAAATTCGCGCTTCGCCGCGCGCGTCCCATAGCGCAGCGGTATAGTGCCTCCCAAATCTCAGCGGCCAGAGAAATCCAGCGGACGGAGGTTCGAATCCAACGAAATCCAAAAAAACAAACATTTTTATTTATGTAAATTAATATCCAATCTTCAAACCACTTTAAAATAAACAGGAAAATTAGTAATTGCTTTCCGTGTAGTCCTGAAAAGACTTCCATTCGGAATCAAAACTTTGCGCGTTGCTTGATATGCCTAGCCAGAAATGAGTAGCCACGTACTTCCCCACGTTCATCTTCGAATTTCCTTCCCCTCACCTTACTATTTTCAATCTCACAACGTAGACCCCATTTGGGGATGCCTTAATCTCAATGGATCCTGATGGTTGAGAGCAGTTGGAACTCTTGTATTCATACAAAAAAAGCTGGTAATCAAATAAAAAATAAATTGTTTAAAAATAAAGTAAAGCGTGTTTCCCATTTCCAACCTCATATTGTCTCGTTCTATATTATTATTATAAAATTAGTCGACACTGTGATTGCAGTGCTTCGTACCGTGCGTGAGCACGATTCTTCAGCACTGCAAATGCAGGGGTCCCTCCCCTAGGGAGGGAAGCAAAAGCGTGGCACAAAATAGAAAAAAAAACATGTCTTCGGGTTATCGAGATTAACGTGGCTTTAAAACCACCTGAAACTGTCAGAAACTTCGCCATAAATGATATTTTTTGTCCACACATTTTAAATAGTACCTACTAGTTTTTCGTACTCAGATGTGTACCCTAATTTTTCTTGATTAGATGAGAACAAACCACTTTGTAAAATATCACTATTTAATCAAATTATCTACATGTTTTAAAACAAAAGTTTTTTTCGTCAGGATAATGTTAAGATTAACAATGTTATGTTAATATCACCCTGACGAAGAAACCTTCGGTTTCGAAACATGTAGAGACGTAAACAAGTAGATAATTTAGATTAAATAGTGGTATTTTACAAAGTGATTTTTGAAATAAAACTTCTTTACGCACGCTTGACTTGGGGACTACGCTGGTGAATGCGTGACGAGAGCGTTATGAAAAGTGTGATCGGGCGAGGCAAACGGTCGGGCGAGGCAAACGGTCGGGCGAGGCGAACGGAAGTTGAGAGGGAGATATAAGTTAGTGAAGTTTACTTCAGTCGTGTGGTCTAAAGCACACTTGTTTTTTTTTCATTTAATAAAAAATGTCGCTACAAAGTGAATTTACAATGATTAATAATGAACTAATTTTCCTCAAATTTTATACGCGTCGGTTGCGCAAATTTTTTTTATCAAAATTATGCATTAAGGGGGGTGGTAGAAGATGCGAGCGGTTTATCGAAATCTCAAGTAGACTTACCCTTCCTCTTGTTTTAAAGGTTAAGTGTGCCAAATTTCATCACTTTCGGAAAAAAACTGCAGGTTTGTATAAAAAACAAAGCCACGTCGCTAAAGACACTCTTCGATCCATGCAGGGTGTAAAGGGACGTACTTGACCAACTTTAACCAGTGATTCCTTACATTAATTAATTGGAGTAAAAAATGTGATTGAAATTTTGGTCTCCGGTGATTTTTTTTCAAAATTATTACTGGTTAAAGTAAGTAAAGTACGCCCCTTAACATCCTGTATATGTGTAATATATAGTGGTGATAGAAAAAATATCTCACGATAAATATTCCAAAAAATTACTACGTGGGTGGCTGATTAGGTTTGCCGCGAAATTTTCGAGAAAATATTTTGAAAAATGATTTTGTAACTTTGGGTTGACCCCCAATGAATGGATAATTCCTAGAAATTTTATTTAGAAATATAAAAAAGAAATCGCCAGTTTATATTCAAACCTTTTACTCCAAACAGGCCGATGAAAATGACAATCTGTTCTGTTAAGAATTTTGATGTTCATAAAAGTGTGGTGATTTCATGAGAACTACGGAAAAAACTGAGCTAGTTTGGAAACACGGACTCATAATGTACTTCTCTCGGTTAACCTCTTCAGTGGTTGACCCTAAATCGGGTTGAGCCAGATATTTAATATGATTTTAGTGGCGTAAAAATTTGCTTCCAAGAAATGTTCTCCCTCTGTAGCCCCTCGCTATCGACGATCATCAAACGTTAAAAAATTAGATTGAAAAATTTAGAAAAAAAAAAGTTTGGAGAGGGGACCGTTAGATTATAAAAAATTAGAATATGCAATTCACACGCAGTAGAAGTGAAACCTTCAAAAAATTAAGGTAGATAAGAGTGGGAGACTACGAAGCACTTTTTTATCAATATTTTTTTTCATGTTTTTGTCGTCGAATTCCAGTGCACCTTTTCCAATATATGTGTTAATCTAATTAGTATTTGTGATTGTGTTTTCTTTGCCTGTTCAGTTTGGAGTAGTTTGAAGATTAGATACTGATCTTAGAAAAATATATTTTTTTTTTGATTGCGTAGGATTCGATCCTCTGTCGGCTAAAAATGTCTGCAAAGATTCGTCAGGCGCTTTATACCACTACACCAAAGAAGACTTGCAAGAGATTTATCGTATAATATTGGAACCGAGTACCCGTAAATTAAATAAATATTTTATTGCTTTATCATTTTCTCGCAGGCTAAATCCAGGATAAGTGCTGTCTCTTTTTAGTGTCGTTCGCTTTTCATCGAGTTTCAAATCGCAACGATGCTAAAGAAGTTTTCACGTCAAAAATTCGAAACGTCGTTGTTCATCGATTTGTGACGATCGGTCAGATTACTGTCCCTAAGTCATAACACAAGTAGTGCCTTTTGGGCCTGCCTTGTGTTTCAAATATTTGCCAGCTCGATGCTTAAATTTCAAATATAAAATTGTGTTTACGAAATTAAAATGGGATGGAGATCTATGATGTTAGGTGTGTGTACATGAGATAGAACATTTGTTTCTATTCTAATTTGTATGGAAGGTTCTTCAAGTTTTTTTCTTTATTTTATTCCCTACGTGTATACAAGTGGGTTATAAATTCAAAATCATTTTATGTATGGTATCCGGAAAGTTGTGGTACAAGCAAGAATCTCGTGAATCTACATCACTTTTGGAATCGATTTTATACATTATAGTATGATTGTATACATTTCGTTTTCGATTAAAATACATTTTATTATGTAGTGATAAAGTTTCGACTTTCCACCGCGGTCCTCCGAATTGAACGACACGACCTAGTAGTGCCAACATTTCACCTAATTACCGAGAAATGCGCGTGTGGCATATGTACAATTTTGGTTGGCGGTTATGGGTACCGCCGCCCTGAGAACTATTTATTGGATAATCAATACCTCCGCCATAGGTCGCCCCAAGTGGTTCGTTGCGTTTGGTGACTTAGCAGGGGTGCCCGGGTTAATGGGGTGAGGTTTTAGCGGCCGATACGTCTGCCCACCTGCGGCGTGGCGTGCCGGATGGAGAGAGACTGGCTGAGGAGGACTTTTAACCCCTACAATCAGATTTGACCCATCGTCTTGCACCGCAGTTGGAGGGATCGATTCATACGTCCGTCAATCTTGAACATACTCACCCCAGATTCCCTCCTATCTCTCATACCTATTTCCTTCCCAGAACTTCCTCCCCTTCCTTTCCTTAAAAAAAAACCCTCCTCAAAGCACCCCCTAAGACGACATAGCCCCTGAGTGAAATAATTTTTCTTAGGGCCTCCTTGTGGAGCTAATGTTGAAAAAATTTACGTGAGTGCCACAAAAGTTTAAAATAATGCATTGTCATCGACAACTATTTCCCGAATTTCAGCTTGATCGGATGTCGTTGTCGGAAAGCGGTTTAATTTCCAATTCCAAGATTTGCATTCATTCAACATTCACATTAAAAAAGATGTTAAGTTTAAAAAAAAAATCGGTCGCTATTGAGTTACTACTGCTGTTTATTGTCTTTTGAAATGCTTCGAACCGTAGTAAGTTGTATTTGCGGAACCATTACCGGACTTGCCCAGTGCGCGGCAGTTTGTCTGTACGCCACTGGAGAATTGCATGTAATATAATCGCTCAAGTATTCATAATGTAGGAGTGTCTCTCGAATCGCGGCGTGTGCCCAATGAATTAAATATCCAACAAGTCGGCTTACCTATTACTTTCGATTATTACACAATGCCCAGTTGAAGTTAGTGATGGGCATAATCGACAAAACCATTTCATTCGAAATGTTTCGAATAGTAAAATGCATTCGAATAATTTTGATCAGAAACAAACAAATTAACAGTTAAGACAATTTACGAGGTTAATACAATTGGGAGGCGGGTTTGGGTACCGCCGCGGAACCATTTATTGGATAACCAACACCCCTGAGACAGATCACCTCAAGTAGTTCGGAATGTTTAGTGACTTAGGAGTGGCGCCCGGTTTCATGGGAAGAGGTTTATAAAAAAAAATTAAACAGTATTCTTTCGCTTTATCGTTTTATCGCAGAAGTGTAATCACAAACAAATATAATGATGTACACTGTTATAATTTACGAAACGTTGGCTAAAGAAGGAAGTAGGGCAAAGTACCACAAAAGTAAATCTCGATCATACTCAAAACATTCATTCACATGACCGGTCAGTGGTTGAGTGGTTGTTGTTTTGGTCCCACCCAGGCGTTCCGTGTTCGATTCCTCAGCTGGCTAAGTCCTCCATCACGACTCAAGCAACATTGTCGGCTTGCTGTGGTGGTAGTAGGAGATTTTCAAATATTGTCTGGTTATTCGTAACCCGGGAATGTTTGTCTTTCTTTAAAAAAAATTTAAAAAAATAATAAATAAAATACGATATCTTTCATATCTATCTATTTTCAAAACACTTATTTCGTAATCGAATATTTCGATTACGAACGTCTTACGAGTGTGCCCATCACTAGTCAGTTTGATGTTTTTTTTTAATGTTATGAAATAGTTTAAAGTAAATAAATTTATTATGTCTGCCTAATTTAGACATGAAAAATGAAACTCGACCTCAGATATGAAAACATTTCTAATACAGAATCATGAGATGATATGTGACGAAGATCGTCCTTTCCTTCGTTTGACAAATTCTTCTCTATATTAACCCCTGCTTACATTTACATTTAGTACCTACCTACTTTGAAAATTAAATGGGCTTTAAAAATGGGCTTACGTAATAGGCACCATAACAACCATGTAATAATTTTATTTATTATACCTCACAAGTTCTATAATAACGCACTGTGGATGTCTTAATAAGCAAATAAACCAAAAGCTTATTTATATTCGTACTAATAGTAAAAAAAATAGAGTGTGTAATTCACACGCGATAGAAGTGAAACTATAAAGACGCCAGATGTCGCTTTCTTTTGCCTGTATATTTTAAAGTGGTTTGAAGATTTGATATTGATTTACAAAAACTTAAACGTTATTTTTTTTTTGGGTTTCGTAGAATTCGAGCCTCCGTTCGCTGAATTTCTCTGGGCGTTGAGATTTGCGACGCTCTAACCGCTGCGCTATGGGACGCGCTCGGCGAGGCGCGAATTTACGCATTATATTCCGACGACCCGTAAAAAAACAGAGCGGCAAATGAGCACAGACCTATCGTCGTTTCCGTTTTATATTTCAACCAATAGGAGCCTTGAGCGCAGTTTGATGCTTCGCAGGTGCCATAGTGCGTCATTTCCGTTTCATCTGAATTTTAAATCACTCTGACAGGGCTAAGGAAGTTTAACTTCAAAAAACTACGTAATATTATTCAAATTAGTCCTCGAACTATCCGGAATTTTACGTCACATTAGCCAAAAAACTACCTCATATGGACGGAAAATGTTATTAAAATAAATAAATTTTTGAACCAATTCATTAAATTTTACTGAATATATTAATGTTTAAAATAAAAAAAAATGCCGTAAATTAATGTGAAAGGACTTACAAATAAATAAAATGATGCCATGCTCCAGAAAGTTTACAAAGAGAACACAAATGCCGCCAAATTAACTTATTTACTGGAGAAATTTGTAAACAAAAACCATTTCAATTCAGTGCTGATAAATCGGCGTTTATCGATATATATTTTACAGTTCCGTACCTACAACAAAAAACAACAATGTTAGTAGGCATCATAAAAAAAAATCTATATAAATTAATTATCTTGATGCAACTAAATTATTCAAAATTGATACATTGAGTGTACGTAGACAAATGCTATATAAAATCATAAATAACATAACTGACTATCCTGAATTATTGAACAGAATAGATTTGAAAGTACCTACAAGGCACACACGTTCATGTGATATTTTTAAAGAAAAACACTGTAAAACAAATTTAAACCAAAATGCTTGGCTTATAAGAATGTGTTCAACATAATAATAACATTCTCTCTGATATAGATATCTTAAATAGTGAGCAAAATATATATAAAAACTTTACCAAAAGTGTATTAAATGAGTACAAAACTGCATAAATGTAATGATGTATTATGTAATGACATATATTTTGTACTATCTCCCTACTGTTATAATAATTTAACATCTTTTAGATGTCGTAAGGTTACTGTTTAATTTCTAGATACACTAATGTAATAGTATACTCAGTTAGGTAAATTATCCATATAAATTAATCAAATTGTAAACTGTTGATTTCCATAAAAATTAAAAAAAAAAAAACATCCTTTTCATAAACCTTCTTAAATAAGTGCCTGTTGTGAATAAAGTGACAGAAATTTACCTGCAATAAATATATTTCTTCGCACTGACAGATTAGATAGCGTTAAGTTTACATAGAATGTAATAAATATCCAACAAACTAACCATCACGCCGTTTCTCCTCAGGGATAGGCAGAGAGAATGGATTGCAAAATAATTCGGTCTTGTCTCATTCACGTTCATTCATCGTCCCATACATACTCTTCTATTATTCTCCCGACTGAAGTATTTGATTCACTTGATCGTGCCATGCCTTCCAAGGGCATCCTTATCTTTGTCATTCACATTTGCGTGATATGTTCTCCTTACACTCCTCGTTCATTAGCACTAATATAATAATGTGAAGTAGAAGAATTAATAAAGTACACAGTGGTAAAAGAAGTTGGAAAATAGTACAATTTTAGGCAGTAGTTAAAAAGATGACGAATAGTGAATAATATCCACAGAAATAAAAAAAAATCGAGTGCAATTTACACGCGGTAGAAGCGAAACAATACCAAACCAATCTCAACCAAAACTTGTAAAGTGAGGTCATAATCAAAGCGACCAATGAGCGCAGACTTCGCGTAATTTCCGTTACATATCCCAACCAATAGAAACCTTAAAAAGTGACATCAGTATCAAAGCGGCTGATGAGCGCAGTTGATGCGTCGCAGGGGCAGTAATCATCATTTCCGTTTCATCCGAAATCAAAATCACAGCCGAGCTACAGAAGTTTCACTTAAAAAAAAAAATACAGTAAAACCTTCAAAAGTAGATATGAGTGGGGAGGCTACGTAGAACCGCACAAAAAGGAGACCGATTATACTATCGCACTCTCTCGCAGGCTAAATCTTATAGATGTATGTGTTTGTCTCTTTTTTGTGTCGCTATTTTCCGTTTATCGAGTTTCAAATCATAACGGTGCAAAAGAAGTTTTCACTTCAAAAAAATGTATCGGAAAAATTTAGGAGTGTTCAATAAGTAGTGCATAACTAATATAGTTCCAACAAGAGCATATCTATTCATTTTCCTCGAGATCTTTTCTTTATAACACAACTATGAGCAAAAACTTAATAATTCGAGTATCCTTTTAATATATGATATTAACGAGATACCTGTGCCCAACGTCTATTTCATAATTTCGCTTGAAAATCAAGCAGTCTTGTGTTTGTGGAGCTTATTTATTTTCGGGTCAGCCACTGAGAGGCTAACGCCAAATGAATTAAAAAAATCGATGTTTTCTGAATGTAAAATCGAATCACTCCATCGTTTTATTACATTGTTGTAAACGGCGCGCCTTTGCCGCTCTATCCCCCCATTCTCCCCCTACCCCCGCCCCATAGCCTCGAGGGCGCGGGCTGGTGAATATTTTATTTTTTCATTTTATTACACCGTGCCAGACATAAAATTGCTGAATTATTCGGCAGTTAGTTTCGCTCCTGCTCCTACCCCCTCCCCTCCCCCCGCACACACAGATCAGACCGGAGATGCGGACCGGCCTTGCGCTGTGCATGAATACATATTTGAATACACTAATTAAGATTTCACTCCCATTCGGAGCGATGTGTTCAAACCTTCTTTCCGCGAAGAGGATGGCGTGCGAGCCGCTTCTCTCCCAAAGGCTGGAATTTAACTAATCAATAACTCAAGTTACATATTAGATACTTAAAATACCTATAACCTATTGTCAACTTGCTTAGAGTCAATTTTGCGAAACCACAAACAAAGTAAAACTTTTATTGTGCGGGCAGAAAGTACAAGTTAATTCGTGTGTTGAACGTCCGTAGGGCTTCAAGGCTTCTGGCATATTTTGTCAGAAGGTCCAAATATTTCCGCTTTGCTACAAAATCTGTATAAAAAGAATATTTCTGAATGTTTTGAAAAACTGTTTTTGAAAGGTGATAGATAACATACAACTTTTGAAATAAATATAAACATTTATACAGTAAACAAAAAAAGTTTTACAAATGGCTCATATTGCTTGTTTTTTTTGTAACAAAAATTACTGATATCGAAAAAAATAAAAACAGACATGTTTTATTAGGCAAATGTATTCTAAACATTAAAGTCACCTAACTTTTTGTCGTTTCAAATAAAAATCTAATATATAAAATTCTCGTGTCACGGTGTTAGTTATCATACTCCTCCGAAACGGCTGGACCAATTTTGATGAAATTTTGTGTGCTTATCTGGTAGGTCTGAGAATCGACCAACATCTATTTTTCATACCCTTAAAAAGCGGGAAGACGGGGAAGGTGGAAGGGGAACGCGGGAGGGGAAGGGGACGTTTGAGGGGGGTGGGGAACTCGGGAGGGGGGTTCGCGGGACGGGGGAAGGGGGGGGGGGGTGGAGTGGAGAGAGGGTAGGTGGAGGTGACGGAGTGGGAACGCGAGAGGGGAAGAGGACGCAGGAGAAGAAGGGGAATGGGACGAATGGAAAAGGACACTCAGGGAGAAATAATGTCTTTATTAAATGGCATAGCAACGCATGCCGGGACCAGCTAGTAATTTAATAAAAATGTTTAAATTGCGATCCGAAACTTTGGTTTCACAAAGGTTTACATTTTAATTATTTTGTGGTTAACTTTCAGAATTGAATATAAAGCGTTCACATTCTTCACTATGAGAGTAAGGGAGGCGCAACGATTTCTATGTGACCTATATTTTGTTCCCAAAAGCGAACAAATTAGCCTGAGGGGTCAACAAATTTAATATGATAAAATACGAGTAGGTATTTGAGTTAATGAAACATTACAAAAATAATAGTGTACGCTTAAAATTACATAAATTCATATCAGATTACATTCACTAATAATTTTTGCTTTGAAGCAGGTCGGAAATATTTTGAATAAGTCGAAAAGATCTTATGTTATGGTGTATTTACGTATGGAATAATAGGATGGGGCTCATCATTGCAGGATGGGTATCAAATCATCAAAAATCACACTTCCCGCCGATCGGTCCGAAACTCGGCAGACTCGATGTCAAAGGCAATGCATTCTATCAAATTGGGTAGCACTCACGCACATACACGCATTTCTTTTAAATTCGCGCTACTAGAATTGAAAGTACGTGTATTATATTTAAAAAAAAAAATCATGTTTTCCCGGAATTTATCAAAATTATTATCTTTGCCCCGGGGAGATAATTACTGGTAAACATATATATTTTTTGCTTTATGGACATCTATAGTGCAATTTAACATATTTTCCAAAATATCTACAGAACGGTTTGGAGATTCGAGAAATTCCTAACAAATGTCTAGAAGTATGAGAATATTCCCAGCAAGAATTAAACATGTTTATCTTTTAAGGACTTCCACAGTTTATGACCTGAGTCGGTAAAAATATGCTTTAGCGTTCTGGTTCAAATAACACGTAATTTTCAAGAAATTTCTTGTTAAGAAAGATAGAAATTATATTTATTTAAAAACTTAATGCAGCGCAGTCGAAGCCTTGACAAATATTTTTGTTTATTTTTGTTTTCAACTCGATGAGTAAAACCTCAAATTGTAATATTTTTATTAAATTTCATTAAGTTAAAATAAATATTTATTACATACTTGCGGAAAAGTCAATAAAAACATGTTAGATGGTGTTGGTAGTTCTTGTCGAAGTATGATACAATTAAATATGACCAAATCGGAGAGGGACACATTAGATCAGTTGGTAGAGCACTGACCCAGCAAGTCATAGGTCAGGGATTCGAGTCCCAGATGTGACCGTACATTTTCCTGAGTTTTCTGTTTCAGTTTTTCGATCGAGTTTCGCTTATATTGTCTTCACTTAATAATAATATTTTTTCAGCATTAGCTCCACACAAGAGGCATGGAGGAAAAATAATTTCCCTCAAAGCAGGCTCATCTTAGGGGGTACTGCGTGGAGGGTCTTTTTAAGAAAAGGGAAGAGAGAAAGTTCTGGGAAGGGAAAAGGTAGTAAGGTGGGGAGGATCTGGGGGAATGTGTCCAGGAGTGATGGACGTATGAATCCATCCCTACCATTGCAGTACAAGACGATGGGTTGAAAGAGTCTGGCTGGAGAGGTCAATAGGTGTCCCACAACTAGTCTCTCCCGATCTGGCCCGTCATATAATAGCTGCGCAATTGCATCCGCCGCTATATAATAAACAACGCTAAAAAGACCTGTACCCCATGAACCAGGATACCCTTGCTAAGTCACCAGACGGAGCGAACCACTTGGGGTGACCTATAAATGGCAGGGGTATTGATTATCTAATAAATTGCACATAATATACCCGCCTCCCAAATAATTAAAAAACAAACTATAGATAGGTACTATAGTATAACCATAATAAACAAAAATTTTAACAAAACAAAAAACATCTTAAAAAAATGCACTAAAAAGTAAAAAAATAATATCGTATTCTTCTACAACTTCATAATCAACTTACTTTTTCTAATCATCAATATGTAGGTACGATTGTTACTTTTGGAGTCGGTGTCAGTCAAGGTAGGTTTGTAACTACATACATAGTTATAGGTGAGATGTGCTTGTGTCGCACAAGCGACTTGACGAGGCGATAGGCGAGAGCGGGGCCGCGGTGGCGCGGGGAGCTGTCAAGTGAACACGCCACGCACGTACCTTTGCTGACACCGACTCCAAAAATAACAATCGTACCTACATATTGATGATTAGAAAAAGTAAGTTGATTATGAAGTTGTAGAAGAATACGATATTATTTTTTTACTTTTTAGTGCATTTTTTGAAGTCGTTTTTTTGTTTTGTTAAAATTTTTGTTTATTTTTTGATTTTTAGTGAATCTGAAATACACTAACTAATTTGTCTGAATATGGGTAGACCTACTAAACGTGCTGCTCATATGAGACAGACATAATTTGACCATAACGACGTTAGGGTCAAATTAAGATATTCGGCCGAGTTTCGTTAATTTGTCATGGATCCAATAATCATAACCTAACCAAACTCTCATCAAATTACCCTCAAAGTACATACTTTCCAATAAAAAAAGAATCATAGAAATCGGTTGGCGTGATATTGAGTTATTCGTCCATTTGTCACGCACATACTTGAAGCAAATTTAAGACTTGGTTTTCTCATGGATGCCATTGTCGGAACTGGACCAAATTAAAATGGAACCACACGGGAAGCCCCAGCTTTCAAATAAAAAAAGAATTATCAATATCGGTTCACCCAGTCAAAAGTTCTGAGGTAATAAACATAAAAAAAAAAAAAATACAGTCGAATTGAGAACCTCCTCCTTTTTGAAGTCGTTTAAAAAATGGTACGTAATGGTAATTGTGTATGTCAAAGATTCTAAAAATGATTTGTGACCATATCCGAATTGACACTCCTACCATCTTCTTCCTATGTGCTTATGTCTTTTATCTCACAACTTTTGAAAAATGGGAATGCCATTGATATAATGGTGGTAGGTTATGCAGTAGATGTCTAATGAACTAGCTTGTATCTACTTCTATGGGCTATGTTATTGTTATGTATACTTATTTGATCAGTTCCAACATTGTTTTAGTTGTCAATGTTATCTTCGGGTCACATGGTGTCACATGGTCAGAGTTGTGCCGAAGTTAACCGAAGACGTAAGCAGAATCGTAATTTCTGCGAAAGCTCCACAGACAAAAACTAGCTTCCCAGTTATAAGGACGTCTTAAACAATGTTTGTAAAATACGAAACAACAATAAACAGTCACTGTGATGTGTAAGAACTTTAAGTTTTTTTAATGAAATTATTGAAAATGTTACTGAAATGAAATACTTAGGAGTTATATTAGATTCCAAACTAAACTTCAATAGACATGCTGAATACACCCAAAAGAAAATTGGCAAAAAGATATCTTTTTTTGGAAGAATTCGGCCAAAAATTTCTAGAAAAACTGCAATCACCATATACAATTCAATTATTGCTCCACACTTCAACTACTGCTCAAGTATACTTTTCCTATGTAACGAAAGAGAACAAAATAAGTTACAAATTCTCCAAAACAGGGCAATGAGAATAATTCTTCGACGAAACAGATTTTCAAAAATAATTAAAATGTTAAAGGAACTAAATTGGTTGACCGTGAAACAGATGCTGACCTTGAACACGATGGTATTTATCCACAAAATATTGAACAACACGTTACCAAAATACTTCTCAAATAAAATTGTATACAATAAAGACATTCACAGATATAAGACAAGGACGTGTAAGGAAATTAGGCTACAAAAAAGGACAAAGCGAATACGCAGAACAGTCTACTATACAAGGGAATGAAGTTGTATAACACACTACCAGAAACTTTAAAGTCCACACCAATTGGAAAGTTCAAGATGTATTGTAGGAGCTACATAAAACTTGAAAAAATATAGTGAATATGAAATATTTTAATCAATTTGAAATTTGTAAACTTAAATGTACAAATTACAAAAATAAACTAATTAAATTATTATTATTATTAATCTTTAGAATAGTATTGAATATACTGGCCCGTTACTAATAAAACATAATATCTCTGGAGAGGGCTACAGACATACTTTACAGTTATCAGTCGTCAGCCCTGTAACATGTAGCGCATATATTTTAAATGTCACCAATTTTGCTAAACACTTTTCACCCGAGGCGTTCCCCTTCAGATCGTCACCACTCCTCATTTGTGGCTCAATTTCTCTTTACCAACCAATGGCGACGTCCAATGATGTTTGTAATACAGCTGTCCTGTACTAATTATCTACCATGGCTGATTATTCGATTGAATACTTTAAATATAAACAACATATTAACGAACTTTGCCAGAAGCATTAAAAGGTAAATTTGAATGGTTGCTAATAATTGCCACTAAACAGTGTGTGTACCATTAAAAAACAGGTGAAACCATAATGGTTATATCTGCCGCGGTGCATCAGTCCTTGAAATGAATACCATCTCATTTCGATTTAATAGCGTTTTGAATTGGGCAACTGAATGCTAATATGCGAGGTTTAATATTTGATCCGTCCTACAGCCATAGAGCCATGCACCCATGGAACTTCAGGCTCTGAGGGGAGTGATGGGGTAGTGGATGGGGGGCGGGTGAGTGGGCTGGGAGTAGGGAGTAAGCTCTTCTCCACATTTCAGTCAGTTCGAAGGCTATGATATTGCATAATACGATGGTACCTACTTTATTAGATGGCCGGGCATGCAACCAATTCAATTATGCATTGGCATGTTACGTCTAAACGCCCGTTAAGGTTAAGGCATTCGTCATTCGAGAAGATGACAATTACGTGTATTATTTGAAAAGCTCGGTGGCACAGTAGCAAGAGGCTTCGGGATGGAGGTACGAGATCGTCCAAATGTCAAGTTTCCTTTCTCGCCCGTTTACCACACTTTTACAAATACTTGTCTTTCTTTTTTGAAGTAAATCTTCTTGACGCACGCTTGACTTGGGGAGTAAGCTGGTGAATGCGTGACGAGAGCGTTACGAAAAGTGTGATCGGACAAGCCGAACGGTCAGCCTTTACGAACGCTTGATTTGGGTAGTAAGCTGGTGAATGCGTGACGAGAGCGTTATGAAAAGTGTGATCTGGTGAGGTGAACGGTCGGGCGATGCGAACAGAAGTTGAGAGGGAGATATAAGTTTGTGAAGTTTTACTTCAGACGTGTGGTCTAAAGCACACTCGTTTTTTCGTAATATTACGATAAGAAAAAGATTGTTAAATTTACCCAAGTCTAAAAATACAATCTTTTAGTAATTATTGTTTTTAAACGATTTCATAGAGAAAATGGTTCACATGAATAAGAAATCGGTACATTTCAGTATTTTTTAAAGATGGCTCCTTACCTTCGCCACCTTTGGGGAAAGGAAGGAAAGGAAGTTCTGGGAAGAAAACAGGTATGAAGGATGGGTAGGAATCTGGGAGTCAATGTGTCCACCAGTGAAGGATGTATGAATCCATCCCATCTTACTGTCTTACTTACTTAATTCTTCTACTGTAATGCAAGGCGATGGGTCGAGAAAGGTTTGGTTAGGTTAGGTTAGGTTAACCCGTCTTTCCGGTTTCAGTCCGCCACGGAGTAGGTGGGCGAACGCATTCATCACCAAGACCTAGAAAAACCTCACCCCACGAACCTGGACACCCCTGCTATCTCACCAAACGTAGGGAACCACATGGGGTGACCTACGGCAAGGGTATCGGTTTTATTCAGCCTTTGACATTTTTTAAGAGAGGGCGTCCAAAAATCTGTCTGAAAATGTTAAAATTAATTTATACATTAAAAAAAACTTACATACGTTCACGGTTTTATTCTTTTAGCATTGTGTACACGTGTTTTCTTACATCGTCAATAGGAAATAGCGTGCCATTAATAATACGAACCATGAAGTTAAAAATATCGCGGGAAACGGTTAATTGAGAAGGTCACAGTTTTTCTTCATCTAATCTACCTTAATCATTGCTGTTAGTTGATTCGCAGCTATGTTTTATAAAATGAAACAGACCAGGTAGGTTAACCACTTTAAACGATTGACTGTTGGTTGATAAAACTGTAAAAAAACCTAAACGGTAAACACAAGCTTTTGACAAAGACACCATAAATATCTGCCAATAAAAGCATTCAACAATCTTTTAATTACTATAAAAAATGAGGAAAACAAAAATAAATTCAGAATCAAAATTAAAGGATTAAATATCACGTGTCGATTTATTTTCATTACTGACCTAACTAACTAACTAACTAACTAACCATCACGCCGTTTCCCCGCAGGGGTAGGCAGAGAGGACGGACCGCCAAACATCCCGGTCTTGGCACACATTCCTTGCCTCGTTTACATTCATACAACGTCTCATACATTCTCTTCTATTATTCTGACTCTTGACATGGCCCGACTCAAGTATCTGATTCACTTGGTCGTGCCATGTCTTTCTTGGGTGTCCTCGACTTCTTCTACCATTCACTAGTTCATCTTTTTAAATTTTGTATTGTAAAATGGGGGCCTCAGCACGGTAAGCCACCCAGTGAGGCCAACATTAGCAAATCTACGTATATAAAAATGAATCCCTGTTTCCCTTGGTCATGCCATAACTTCAGAACGACTTTACCTATTTCATTAATATTTTTTAAAGTTTTATAATTGTAGAAAGTTCTTCTGGAAAGAAAAATTAAGAAATTTGCGCAGAAAATTAGATAATTTCAGAAAACTTAACGAATATTTTAACTTCGCACGTTTGACAGTTCGCGCGTTTGATGAAATTGTTTTTTTTTGTATTAAAAAAGTTGCCTATGGATTTTTTAAATTTTAGATATTTTAAATAGGTACCTGTGTTGGGTACCAAATTTGATTGATTTTTCTTATAAAATACAAAAATGAATATTTGTAATATACGAAAAATGAAAATTTGAATACAAAAATTGTAATCGGTGGTTCGCGAGCTGTTTGAAAACGAATGTACTGGGACTGAATATATGGAACGTGGGAGGGAGGGTTGCGGGGCATTGATTTGTTAAGACTTGGAACACATGCTCTAAGGATAGGAATGAGGTTAGTCAACCGTTATACTTATACACGGCAACCTTTTAAGCGAATATTGGAATTTAGGATATGCAGGAATGAAGGAATTAGTTGAGCTGTTTTTGAAGTGAAAACTTCTTTAGCACCATTGCGATTTGAAACTCGATGGAACGAAAAATAGCGACACTAAAAAGAGACAAACACTTACCTCTATTGGATTTAGGTTGCGAGAGAATGAGATAGACTAATCGGTCTCCTCTTTGTGAAAAAACCTATTCATTTTGGTTGGATAATTCAGCCTTATTATCCAAAATAAAATATTGTATGAAACATTAATGGTAGGACGACCCCTCAAGGGATAACAATTAGAGGTCAGATGAGGAAAATAAAATTGGTTTAATTAATTTTTAATGACAGTGAAGATAACTTAGAAAATTATTCATAGATAAATAAAGAAAGATATATTTACATCTTTAATCTTTGCAAATTGACACTGTGTTGTTATTTTTAATTAAATGAAAACAAACCACTTTGTAAATATTTAAAACATTATCTTGACGAAGAAACCTTCGGTTTAGATACACGTTGGTAATTTTGATTAAATAATGGTGTTTTACAAAGTTATTTGTTTACATTTAAATAAAGATATACTTTGTTTCTACGGTCAAAGAGGGTTGAACATGGACAAAGCATTTATGTTATTAAAATACGTATAATAATAATTTACACTTTATAAGATAACTAGCTGGTTCCCGGCATGCGTTGCAATGCCATATTCAAAGAAATAAATTGTTTCTCCCTGCATGTCCTTTCCCGTGCGTCCCCATTCCCCTCCCGCATCACCTTTCCCTCCCGCGTTCCCCTTCCACATTCCCCACCCTCCCTCTCCCCTCTCCCATTCCCACGCCCCTTGTGAAGCGGTTCTCACCGGGAGACGAGTGCTTGTGAGGAGTGTAACATATCGTAAATTTGTCGTTTGCAATTCAAAATTTCGAAGATGATAAGGAAAGTTGCATATATAATAGCTAAGCTAAACAAAATGGTAAATATTTTCCTATCGAGTCCACGCTCAAAACACACACACAAAAATTAAATCAAATTGTACTAGGTAGATAATTATTAGTAATAAGTAATTCAGTAACCGGAATTGACAAATATTAGGTACGTTTTAATGTTTTTTTATTTATTTAATTTTAAAAACGCGAAATGTCATTTTTCAAGGACCGCTGTTAATTACGACGATGAAATACACATTTTTAAAAGAAAAAATCACTTTCTGTCACTTAGACAATAATAAGTACGAATTACAATGTTCGGAAATGATAAATAATGCGTATTAATCATTATTTTATTCGGTTTCATAAACACAAAAAATCACGCGAGTCGTTTGCCATCGTAATTAACAACATGGCGTTTCTTGCGAAATGACATTTTGCGTTTTTAAAGATAACAAAATAACCATCAAAATGCAATATTTTTCAATTCCGGTTACTGAATTACTTATTAAAAACTGTAATCTACCTAGTACAATTTGTTTTAATTTTTTAAAGTGTGTTTTGAGCGTGGACTCGATAGGAAAATATTTACCAACACAATAAAAACTACAATTAAATCTAACTTAGATAGACAAAAAATCTTTAGAAATTAGCAGATATACTCATTTTATTATGAAGTGAATGCGATTTATAAATCTCATTGAATTTTCCTGCTTCCCGTTTCGTGCATATTTTATTCGGCGCTCAGAGAAGCGAGCGATGAAGCGTTTTGTTCAGAATGGTAAGAATGCTTTGCAATTCGCGTGCCATTCAATGCGAAATTGACACGACACGATAAAATGTAATAACTGAATTGATTGGAACGAAGTTACTTCTTTTTAAAGCAGTGTCATTTTCTACATGCATTTTAATTGTATTTTGTTTTAGAGGAAAGAACCTTTTCTCTTTATTTGTAGTTTTTTGGAAACGTATTATAAAACTTGCTTTGATATAACTGAAAGTAAATCACTCACTGATTAGTTTTTTTCCGGAAAATGCAGAAGTTATAAATTGTTATTTATTCTTAGCGTGTTGATTTTTTTTATTTGTAATAAATATAAAACTAAACTTTCCGACAGGAGTCGTGTGCAAAGTATTTGCTAAAGATTGTATAATATCTTTATTTTTTGGCTAAATTATCCAACCATTTCAAGCCGGGTTGTAACTGCTTACGGTATGATAAAGTCGGTCTTAAGCCAGTCTTAAGGCTGTTTTAACCGTACAAAAGTCGTGGTAGCAATTTTTTACTATTTAGACCTTAACGCGCAGGGTTTTTGAAGTGAAAACTTCTTTAGCACCGTTGTGATTTGAAACTCGATAAAACGAAAAATAGCGACACTAAAAATAGACAAACACATACATCTTTAGAATTTAGCCTGTGGGAGAAAGAGATAGTATCTATAATCGGTCTCCACTTTGTGCGGCGCTTCGTAGTCTCCCGATTCTTTTCTACTTTAGTTTTTCACTTCTATCGCTTATGACACTGTTTTTTTTTTCAAATTATTTACACCGCTTATACGTAAGTAAGGAGGTAGCGGCCAATTTTGTTCCCTGTTGCTGAGGATGGTGACCCCTACTGCAATTTCCATGGTGGATGTGGCTTCTCTATTCCTCGCGATTTGCAGTTGCAACTCCACCGTTTGGATACCGGACGACCGGATACTTGGTCACTTCAGCACATTGGTGACTTTCCTCTGCTTCTTCTGTCTTCCACTTTGCCAGTGACTATGAGTTTCTTCAAGTTATGGTACACAGTTTGGTGAGCAACGTGTCCAATACATTGTTGGCGGATAATTGAACGTCTATTATGGAGACCTAGCTCTTCCAGAATGGTCATATTTATGCGTCGGCTGTCCAAGGAATCCTGGGAACATCGCCTTGCACCGCAGTGGGATGCTTGGATTCACACATCTGTTACTCCTGGACACACCGAACTCCAGATTCTTACCCAGCCCTCGATCCTTTTTCTTTCAAAAAAGTTCCTCTACTTAATTTTCTAAAAAGATCCTCCACACATCATCTCCAAAGTTGACACAGGCCCTGAGGGTAATTATTTTCCTCAGGGCCTCCTGTGTGGAGCTGACGCAAAAAAGGTGATAATGCATTAATAAAATATTGCTTTAATACAATTGGTTTTCCATTCATAAAACACCTTGTTGTTTACAAATGTATTAAAGTTTTATTACTGAAGTCGTAAAAAGAAGGGTGGAGAACTGTCGCAGGCATAATGTAGAAAGGACCAATCTCTCGCGTACCTTTGTTTTGGCGTATGTATTATCTGTACATACACTGAACAGATAATACATAGAAGCACGATCTAAAACTTATACCTTTCAACTCCTAGGACCTAGAGACTAGGACTTGCATCAGTGTTAGCAGAAGTCAATCAATATCATATTGTAAAATTTGACGAGGTACAGGGAAGTCAATCCCCTTTTTCTCGCGAACTGTGGTTTATAATCACCTGAGAGATGTTTTTTTTCTACCTGGTGCCTCTGGTAACATGAAGGACATATGTTTTTTAATTCATTTTTAATACTAGATCTTTTGTATTTTAGTTTTTATTTGTTTGTTTAATTAAATTTTTGTCGGTAGGTATTTTAGATTATGTATGCAACACTATTTTTGTTCATCTGGTTGTGCTTATTATTCTTCTATTGGAGCCCACTCATCAGGGGGGAATTGTGATGGATACATGTAAGGGGGTAGGTGGGGAGGGTCGCCAGGTTATGTGCCCGAGACGGGAGATTTTTAATTTTTTTATTTATTTTATTTGTAAGAAACAAACAGCTTATATACATGTAATAGACAGATAAATATATATGTGAACTGCAGTGAAGCCAGAAGAGTTTCTTATGCTAATATTGTTTGGAGATGGAGTTTTAATTTATGTTAAGGGTCCGCAACCCGAATTTCTACCGATTTCTTACATATCTCCCTTAAACACGTTAAGTTTTAAAGCTTTTAAAAGATATATGTTATTCTTGAAGATAATATCTAGACATTGATAGAAAAAAATCGCAAAGTGTGCTCCAAAAATTTATGTAAACACGTTTGTTTCAGTTATTTTACAAGTTACATGTATGAAAAAATTCACAGTGTTTCTTTAAATGGTGTTTAAGACAATGCCCGCGAGATTGTTGCTCTATTTTAAACGAGTCGTGTTTTATTAAACATTTTCGTATCGATTTGGTCGCTGTAAATGTTAGCGCTCTCCTCTAACATTCGTAATTTCGTATCTCTCGATCTTCTTCTTTTCTTAGCTTTAAACTAAAATTTAGGGTTAGGAAGGGGAGAGGAAGGGGAGAGGAGGGGGAGGGTAGGGAGAATTTAGGATAAGGATATGAGATGCTCTCGATACCTTCCACACCCCCGTATCAATCCAATATCGCACGAGATGCTTGGGTTCGGATTTGAAGCGAGTTTGGAGTAAAACGCCTTGGCTAAATCTAGTATGTGCGTTTTGAGGGGAGATTTTCGTGCCTTTGTTATTGTTATGTTATTTCGGACAAACCAAGGGCTTTTGGTATATCTTCTGAGCGCAGCGTTCCGGAATTGTTCGAGTCTCTTGGTGTTATCTGTCCCCCAAATTGGGGAGGCGTATGTGATTACGGGACAAATTTGGGATCTGTATATGAGGAGATTGTTATGGAGGGACGCTTAAGATTTTGAGTGTACTTTTTTAGCGGAAGTAAGAATTTTTTTTATCTTATGTACTTCTGGCACTTCTATCTGTTTATCTGTGTGGTGGAGTACAAGGCTGTATAAGGAGCGTTGAAGGCACGGCAACAGGAACAGCTGGGGACATTTTGCTGGCAAAGACTGGAGCTTCCGCGGAATCGCGCAGAAGCGGCGCGTTGTGAAGAATTGTTGTTAGGAACATTAAGTGCCTATTTTGAAGAAAATTAGAAGGCGAAGTTAAACGCTTTTATTATAAAACTAGAGAAGTACGAACGTAAAAAACTACGGAATTGTCGTAGAGGCGCCATTGCATACTAATTTCTAATCGAAACATATTCCACTGTTACCACGCGAGTAGCAGGGCGCGGGGATCGGATTCGGTGGTTTCCGGTCATTCGATGTTAGAGCGTTTGGTGCATTGGAGGTAAAAAAGTGGAACCATTTTTTTCGCTTCGTATCTAAACTAAACATAATACATCAATGTGGATAGTCTGAAATCTCGACAAATCAATTCCAATTTTCAAAACGGTAATAATTTTTTTTTGTTAATATTGTTGTACATAGAAAATGACACTTAAATTCAAAGCAAAAGTTCTGATCATTGAACCAGAGTTACATACAGAGTCATAATCGAAATTAGTATTTTTAATAATGCTACACGTTTTTAATAGTTTCATTTTAGCAGACATCAAAAACTACCAATGACAGGTAAGTTTGTTGAAAGTTCATAATAATGTAGGCTTATTTGTACATATTGATTAGTGCATATTATAACTTGACTATTAATTTTAATTTATGACTTTCAGTGATTTATTTTAAACGGAGTAGTTTTGTATATATATGGTTTAAATCCTTCAGGTACGTGATGTAACACCCCCTATATTATATTATACCTCACTTAATTCTGCAATTCCTGATTTTTTTCATGAACTCACTTGTAAATTTATAAATCGGTTTCAGAGACATGAAAGAACTTGACCAATTCAAATCGGTATTCTATTCTTAACCTTTCAAAGGCCAGGAACGCGCCCGCGCGCGAGACTGGAATTTCAAAAAAGAATATTAATTCAAATAATTTGGATGCGATTTTAAATTTTATTCCATTAATTTATAACATAAAATAAAGCTTAAAATAGCTTCCTCCATTCTTGTTCTTAAGGTAATTTAAAAAAGGTAAGGTAAAAAACCCTGGCCCTTGACAGGTTAATTCCTGATAAAAATTCGAGGTAGGTAGTACAGTCTAACTTGAAATCTGCGTGTTCTCCTTGGTACTTCGTCTACAATCTTATCGCTAAATTTCACATCAGAACTAGACGTTGACGTCTACGTAATTAATTATGCTCTCAAAATTTTTAAATAGTAACTTTAGGTAATGCAATAATCGATATTATTCAGAAATCTTTCCTGATAAATAAATATCGGTGTTTCCCTGAAGTTGCATCTCTTCTTCATCAAAACGCACATTTATGTAAACGCCAAACGTCAAACGTCAAGTGTTCATTGCGTACGCGTGGATAGGTCCTTACTACAGACCACTAGCCAAATTGTGTGTGACAGCGCGAACTTTGCCCCAATCTTTCAACCATGTTTCAACGAACGGTGGAGACGGAAAACAAAAAATGTTTATAGTATAGTGATGTTCAAGCGAACGTTCATACCAGAGGGTGAAGGAATCACGGCTTTAGATTCTGAAAAAAGTGGATAAAAGTATTCAATTCGCTTTCTAATTTTCGCGGTTTGGTTTTGCATACTATTATCTAACCTTGACACCTTACATGGCCATTCGTATTGGTAAATTTGGCATAGTTACATAAATAACATACTGTCTGTGCTATGTAACTATGCCAAATACGCCAATACGGATAGCCTTTTAAGGTGCCAGGGTGAGATTCGTTAAATAATTGAGGAACGGCGTTTTTTCTTCAATATTGGTTTATTTCTTCATTAAGACGGAATTACCAGACAAAACCGAAAAATACGTATTTTTTATATCAAATTTTACACGTACTGATTCTTTTCCACAAAAAAATTATAAATTGATTCCGAAAGACTGTTCTTTTATCTAGTAAAGCTATTTTTTAAATTTTGAGAAAACGTGTTCATTTTTAGTACAATAAGGTTTTCAGTGACAGATTTGTTAAATTTTCAAACAAAATTTTGTATTATACAACAAACATTTCAAATCATATAATCATGCAGTAAAATAAATCAATAAAATGTCTGCGAAAGCTATGTATCAGAATTTTAATTATAGTGTAAATAAAATCATTAAAAAAATAAATACTTCAGTTTGTCTATTTACTTTCGATCTTACAAAGTAATATATTTAAGTTTTTTTTTGTATTCTTATTTTGCTTAGATATTATTAAAAAATTATAAATACTTATGATCAAAAAATAATCACAAAAAGTACATAATTTTAATAGTTTTATCATCACGCCTTTCAGCACTTTTAAATGTAGGGATAAATAAAGCAAATTTTGAATGAAATAAAATCTATATTGAATTATTATTTTTAAAAGCTGGTACGGAGAATAGTTAATCTTTCTCATTGGAACCGCCATGTATGATCGTAAGAACATCTTTAAACGAAATTTGAATTCTCGGCCGCTGGATGCATATACAGGATGTTAATGGACGTACTTGACTTACTTTAACCAGTGATTCCTGACATTATTTGGAGTAAAAAAATGTAAATGAAATTTTGGTCTCCGGTGACATATTTGATTTTTTTTCTACAAAAACATAAAAAAATGGTAGTTGTTGAACAGTTGGAGGCGGGGCAAGGGATTCGTCGGACACCCGGCTGAGTGACCAGTGACGACATGCGGAAGAATTTTTTTTTGATTTTGAAGAAAAAATTATTGAAAAAAAAAAGTCGTCAAAAAAAGTCACCGGAGACCAAAATTTCATTTACATATTTTACTCCAAATAATATCGGGAATCACTGGTTAAAGTAAGTCAAGTACGTCCCTTAACACCCTGTATAGATTATTACTAAATATCATAATCGTATTTTTTTGTTCACTTTTTTCATTACTATTTCTTAATTATTTTTTCTTACACAGTTTTACATGATTAATTAACCATTATCAATGCATTTTCTATAAAAAATCGCATCATGCATGCATGAAAAACACAGTAATTTCAACAGTACTTAATATAACGGTGCCGCTCCGAGGCCGGAAGATCTGTCAACGTTTTAAATAGCAATTTCACCTTGTTCTAAACCTGAGACGTTTGTAGCTCGGTCGGTTGGATGTTCGCCTGGTGAAGGGACGGGGAGAGGGAGGACGGTAGGGTGGGCGGGGGCGAAGGGTGGGAACGACAAACTACAGACGGGGGGCCGACTCTTATAAATTTGTAAATCGTTTTAATAATTGATGTAGGCGTACAGGCGTGCAGGCTTTGCGCCGTAAGGTTAGTAAAATATATACATAAACTTATCTTAAAATATAAGGCCATTTATAATTCAGGTGCATACATTTTTTATGTTCATACGGAGCTCGAGTTTGCGCTTATTCCAAGGCGTACCTGGGGTATGCAGGGTTCGCCTTTTGTTGAGTTATTCAAAATTTCTATCTACCCTTAATGCCAGGGCTGCAATGGGCCGGGAAAATATTTTTTCTGCCCTTATTGTCTACATAACGCTTTATTGTAAGCTTTGTAGTTATGTCATGCTGAAATATGAAACCACTCGTTATGTAATGCTGAAAAATTACGTTACGAAATTAAAAATGGCCATGTTTTTAGTAGCAAAAAGTAAATTAATTTGGACTCGTACCAGAAAATGTTAAACATAGTCAGACACAGAAAGCGTTAAAAAAGTTTAAGTTTTGATTTAAAGTTCAAATGATCAGTCATTGACAGTATAAATATAGTGTAAAACCTTGCTGTGTTGTGATTGTGTGGTATTGTTGGTATAAACGCGAGCAATGCTTTGGTAAAATAAAATTATATAGGTATTGTTTATTTACTGTAAACCAAACACAAAATGCAATCAATCTAATATATAAAATTCTCGTGTCACGGTGTTTGTTACCATACTCCTCCGAAACGGCTGGACCAATTTTGATGAAATTTTGTGTGCTTATCTGGTAGGTCTGAGAATCGACCAACATCTATTTTTCATACCCCTAAAAGTAAAGGGTGTTCCACTCCGAAGAAAATTATTTTCCCCATACATTTTGTATGGAACGAATTCTCCTATTTTGAAAGAACTGCAGCAATATTGTAAGGGGTATCATAATATTGAACTGTGAACCTGGGGAGGGGGGAGGGGGGAAAGGAACTAAGGAAGGGGGGTTAGCGGGACGGGGGAAGGGGAGAAGTGGAGTGGGGAGAGGGAGAGGGAACGCGAGAGGGGAAAGGATACGCAGGGAGAAATAATTTAGATCAATTCAGCTAATAAGTTGACAACAGTTTTTGATTCTGAGGCGGTACGAAGTTCGCCGGATCAGCTAGTATTTTGCTAAAAATTCTGCCTCCATTTTGGTTCGCCTAGTGAAGCAGATTAGAGATCAGTTGGCAGATTGTGACGAAATAATAATTATAAAGGGGTGTTTATGTAAACGCTTTATAAACCACACAGAAATATAAAAAATATATGTAACATTTTTTTAAAAACTAATAAATATTGTTTTAATGAGCAATTCAAACGCGGTAGCAGTGAAACTTCAGAAAACTAAAGACGACAAGAGCGAAGCAATTTTTTATCAATGTGAAGGATGATTTTTCCATATTTTTGACCCTGAATTCCCGTGCGCCTTTTCCTATATATTTGGTCATCTTATTAATATTTATGCCGCTAGATGTCGCTTTCTATTGTGTTTACTTTACCTGTTCATTTTGAAGTGGTTTGAAGATTGGATATTGATTTAACGAAAATATAATATATTTTTGAATGTAGCTAGGTATTACTTTGTGGTTATCCATTATAGAAAAATGAAATAATTTAACTTTGTATAAACCATTTATTTGATGCGCAAATCCGACCGGTTTCGGAACAAACGTTCCTTAATAATAAAACATTGTTCGAAACTGTCAAATTAGTATAAGCTTTCCCTGACGAAGGAACGTTAGTTCCGAAACCGGTCGGATTTGCGCATCAAATAAGTGGTTTATACAAAGTTAAATTATTTCATTTTTCTAAAATATAATATTTTTATTTCTTTGTATTTGACATTTGGTCCGCTGAATATCTGGCCGCCAGGGTTCGTCAGGCGCTTCATACCACTAGACCAAAGGAAGCTTGCGCGGGACCGTGATTTTATCGTATAATATTGGAACCGAGTACCCATGAAATAAATAAATATTTTATTTCTATCTCATTCTCTCGCAGGCTAAATCCTATAGATGAATGTTTTTGTCCATTTTGAGTATAGCTCGCTTCCGTTTCATCGAGCTTCAAATCACAACGGTGCTAAAGAAGTTTTCACTTCAAAAAGATTGTCAACATTTTTGCTAAGTTTTTCATGAACCCTCCAAAGCTTCACGGTTTGAGCATGGAACACGGTATGTAATAGCGCAAAAGTAAAGTGTGCACGCTAATTATACTTTTATACTCTAACTAAAGAATCTAAAGCAACATTAGTTTACACGCTACGTGATTCTTTAAGAGGTTTAATGTTTAAAACAGATTAACCTTATTAATTACATAGATTCACAAACGCGAAGTTATCAGAAAAGGCTTGAAACACGGAGTAAGTAATATATGTAGATACTAGGTAGTTATTGCAAGCGACATTCGAAATTGAACAAGGTTGGTTTTTTAAGTGAAACTTCCAGTGCCCCGTTGTAATTTGGAATTCGGATGAAAGGGAAATGATGCTTACACCACCTGCGAA
Source organism: Limnephilus marmoratus (assembly GCA_917880885.1). Taxonomy (NCBI): domain Eukaryota; kingdom Metazoa; phylum Arthropoda; class Insecta; order Trichoptera; family Limnephilidae; genus Limnephilus; species Limnephilus marmoratus. Next base: position 48,114,835 of record OU862920.1, on the reverse strand, counting down.
GCATCAAACTCCTATCAAGGCTCCTATTGGTTGACATATAAAACGGAAATGACGCTAGGTCTGCGCTCATTGGCTGTTTTGATTATGACCTCGCTTTTCAAGGCTCCTTGGTTCTTCATTAGTTGAGATTGTTTTGGTAAAGTTTCGCTTCCACCGCGAGAAATGAAATTGGCAACATTATAACTAAAAAAATTACATGCTCAATGTAGTTTACAAATAGATTACGTCAATCAGTACAAAAAAATTAACAAATAGAAAGAAATGTAAGAAAGGTTACACAGGAGTAGTATAGTTATACAATCTTTTTAGTTGTGCATAGCCTGCCTCACTAGGTGAACCTGTATTGAGGCAATTTTTTTTGTAAACTATGGTTTTTTTATAAATGTGTAAAGTTGGTTTCCATACAGCAAAAACTTCATTTTAGTTAACATTATTGTTTGCATATACCTACACAATTCATAAACTGCAAGGTTATTACTACAATAACAACTTTCAATGACTGGGCGTTTGGGTAAGGGCACCAGTATAGGCTCGATCATTAGAATGTATCCATATTTTAACATATTTTTTAAACTCTCTCTGTGTTTGACTCAGTTTGATGTTTTCTGGGAAAATGTTGAATATTTTTTGTGGCAAAGTATCTAAAGCTACGTTGACCAAAGGTGGAAGAGAGTGCTGTAACTTGCAATATGTCTTTGTTGGAGTTACTTGTAAATCTTAGGTTTATTTTTTTTTCGTAAAGCACATGTTTGTTTTTAAAGAGATGCATGAGGATAGTTTTTACATAGATCTGTCGAACATCAAATACTCTCATTATTTTGAATATAAGGTCACTGTTTGCAGTTAGAGGAAGTTTGAGAATAATTTTCATAATTGTTTTCTGCACCTTTTCGACAGGATCTAGAGCTGATGAAGTGCCCCCTCCCCATACAATGATACCATACTCAATGATAGATTGGGTGATTGCAAAATAAATCGTTTTTAGGAGTTTTTTTGCACTCGATTTTTTTTAAAACCGACCGCAGGCGCCGCAGTGTGCAAATTCAATAAATATTATTTTATATAAATAAACATCATAAACATTGCCAGAAATAAAAAGCGAATTACTAGTAGTTTCTACAACATATTTATTTTAGTTGCAAATGCATTTTGGTTTGGTCCGCGTTACAAATTCTAATAAACCATAGTTTAAATGCGCTGAACCTTTCCCAATACAGCTCTGCGTGCCACTCTTAATATTCGGGCGTTTGTTTGTTTAACTTAGATGTTTGTATTACTGTGAATCATATCAGGATTTAAGATGAAACTTGCATTTAATAAATCCAATGCAGGAATAACACAAGTTCGGAGGAGATTGCGAGGATACAGGTGATTGTGATGTAACTGAAGTTAGGGCATTTTCAATAGGGTTCTTGGTTATTTTATTTTATTTTTTATGCATTAACTCCACACAGGAAGCCCTGAGGAAAATAATTTACCTCGGGGCCTATGTCAACTGGGATGCTGTGTGGAGGGTCTTTTTGAGGAGACGAAGGAATGAACATTGGTCTTAAAGAGACCCTTGTTGTAGGAAGGGGGAAACACAGAGGCCGGCAAATCATTCCACAGCCGAGCTGTTGAACACAAGAACGAGTCGAAGAAACGACCCCTTCTCATGTGACAAATGTCAACCATGTACAAATGTTGGGCACGCGTTTGGCGTGTTTCCCGACTATGCACCGGTGCCAAAGGCATCAGTGACGCTAGTTCCTCGGAGCATCTTCAGTTGTAATAAGGATAGCATTCCCACCCGCCGTCTGTGCTCTAAAGATTGCAATTTATTAAGCGGACCGCCCGTTTCTGCACAGAGTCGAGGGCATTTTTCAGGTATTTTGGAGCTCCAGACCAGAGGTGGCTGCCAAATTCAACCATGGGGTGCACTTATGATTTGTACAGGGTTAGCAGTTGTGTACTATTAAAGTATCTACGGGCCCTGTACGGTACGCCCAGTTATGGAGGATAACTTCAAATAAGATGGGCTATTGTGTTTCTGAAAACTGCTGCTTTTGGGAAAACTCGAGATGTTTGGTAAGTTTGTTTTATTTTCAAAACTGGGTAAAAAAGTTGCGTTAAAAGTTTAGGATAAATGTATGTATGTCATATTATAAACAGCTTTCCTTTTATTTTTAATTTATTTTTTAAGTGAAATTTGCATAGGCCCGTTGTGATTTGGAATTCGGATGAAACGGAAATGACGCATTACAGCACCTGCGAAGCATCAAACGCCGCTTTGATTATGAAGTCACTTTTAAAGGCTCCTATTGGTTGATATATAAAACGGAAATGACGCTAGGTCTGCGCTCATGGGTCGCTTTGATTATGACCTTATTTTTCAAGGCTACTTGGTTCTTCATTGGTTGAGATCGTTTTGGTAAAGTTTCGCTTCTACCGCGTGTTAATTGCAATAGTTTTTTTTAAACCCGTAAAATCGCGGGAAATTACGATTGTGTGATATGTGAAAATGTAAATCGTTGAAAAGTCAGACATCTCCAAATACTAAGTTTTAATATGATAATAATGAAGAAAGCAGTGTTGTAAATATATATATAAATAAAATAGTATTTATGCGTGTCGGTGTTTTGAATATACTGTAAAATAACACCAGGATGCATAATGATCTGGTACATTAATTAGTATGACACGTTATAATATCTTACTAGTGACCCAGAAAACATCAACATTTTGTTTATTTCACAACAAGTTTTCCTGCCTTATTTGATTTGGTGGTGTTTATAAGTAATCTGAGTATTTTACCAGATAGAGGGAACGCTTTAACATATAACTGCGTAATCAACTCAAAATTCGATTTTTCGGGGATGTCTGACTAATCAACTGGACGATCGAAGTATTAATTGCAATTAATAGAAGAAATTAACATTTTGAATGTAAGTAAACTTGAAAAATTGCGATTATCTACCAAACATATAAACACAAATATTCATTCATTTAAAGCCAACATTCAAATCACGCCTACGCCCATGCACCAAAACCGTAATTAAGACATAAATTTAATAAATTAATTAATTATAATGATTCATTTATTTAGCAAATAACATAATAGGAAGTAAGTAATCTTGAATAATAACTATTAGTTAAATTACATATTTACTAACACAACGACCTTGAGGTGATTTTTCACAAAAACGGCGCTGTATAAATCAGCCAAATATTATTATTATTACAATATTGTCGTTATTTGTTTTTGGGGTGTTATGCCGTGTTGCGCTACCTCCTTCTTTAGCCAACGTTTTCAACGTTGGCTAAAGAAGGATAAAACCCCAAAAAAAAATAACGAAAATGATTTTGGCCGTGAAAATCTTAAAACGTATATTACAATATTGGATTGAGTCACCGATACAATGTCGGATTTGTTAGCCTTTGAAAGATTTGGGATTGTCCATGGACAAAACCAAATATTTATATTGAATGTTTACGGGCGCGAACAATGATTTCACCTTAATATTTTTTTTAAGTTAAAAAAATAGCATTTTAACCTAAAATAATAAAATTGGCGCCATCTGTGAATGCGTAGATTCAAATGAAAGCCAAATTTATAAATTAAAAAAAACCTATTATGGTCATCTTCAGACTGGTACATGTTACATATTATACCTGTAACCAAATTAATTACGACGGAGTTCCACCAATGTTGTCAATTATTTTAGGCTGTTTTATATCTTAAAAAAATAACTTATCCGTGTATCTGCTTACAGTGCTTACATCACATTTTAACTTATCTGTCACCTGTCACTTATGTTTTTTTTCACAAATTTATAATTATGCGTATTTACGTAATATGTACTTGTTTGCACTTATATTTATAAATATGAATGGAGCGTATTTAAAAGTGAAATAAATTAACTCCATTATTTTATTTTTTATTTTTTAAAGTATAAGAGCCCTAAATGTCGTTTGTTAAACCTTGTCACATTTGAATTTAGTAATGTGATAGCAATAGGCCACTTGCATCACATTTTTTTAATTTTTTTTCCGGTTTAGGCAAATATTCTAAGACATTCTGTATTTTTTTTTATCGTATTTTTGAAACCCTGGGGATTTTTTGAAAATTTTAATCCGAAAAATCAGACTATTTTTTATAAACCGGAAAGATGGGACATAATTTTATAGGTGTGAAAAAACGATAATTACGTAGCCGAAAATCATTTAAAAAAAGAACTTTTTCTACACTAATGGCACAGGAGAATAACGAGGCATACCAAAATTATTACATCTCATAAATATTTTTTTCCTTGATCCATCTTATTGATCATAAATCATTATAATGTATAGCGTCTATATTACTAAATTCAAAGTTATATACTTCTACTTGTAAATTATAATAATAATAAGAATATTATAAAATTTAATTTTGTTAAAATCAGCACCATAATCATTATACCTCTAAAACACGTACCGACATCATCTTCACGTTCTGAAGAGAACCCCGTACATCAGTAAATGTACGGGGTTTCCGGTTTAGGCAAATATTCTAAGACATTCTGTATTTATTTTATTTTTTAATCGTATTTTTGAAACCCTGGGGATTTTTGAAAATTTCAATCCGAAAAATCAGACTATTTTTTATAAATCGGAAAGACGGGACATAATTTTATAGGTGTGAAAAAACGATAATTACGTAGCCGAAAATCATTTTAAAAAATACATCTGTCAAAAAGTGAAATCAAATGATAAGTTCGCAGAGAACAAACAATAAATCTAGTGAACGAATTAAAAAAATCGCCTGAAATCAAAGTGATGCCATTTAAAAAAATAAATCAGTGTGGAATTTTACAAAATTAATAGGAACATTATCGGAGACGGGACATTTTCATGTAGTGACGTCACGAGCCCAAATAATGGATTTATTTATTTAAAAATAAAAAAATCTGTACATTTCTAAACAATTTTACTAACATTTTCTTAATCTTAGTAAAAAGATCTATCCACACGATTTTTTCGAAGTCGTTATGAAATCCATGCAAGTGGCCTATTGGAAAAAGCTGTGATAGAGTATATAATTTTTTTAAATCGTTTTAGGAACTTATGTATTCTTTAAAGAAGGCTTGTCTCCTTTCAAATATTTGATTGGGGTAGTAAAAAGCGATTTAGAATTATATGAATTTAAAACTGCTCAATGCATTGTAAGTTTTAGGCGCGATTATCCAGAATTGTCGTCTAGTTTTAAGGACTATCTAGAAATCATAAGATTCTGTAAGTAAGTACTTAAATACCACGATTTCAACTTAAAAAAATAATATTTACTAAACATTAAAACCGACACCATCTTTAATCGGAACCAAAAGTAATAAACAAATTAACAGATAGACCAGTAGTTCCCAAATAGTTTTGGTCCACGGTCCCCTGGGCGGACAGCACAACGGAGGGGGCGGAATGGGATAGGATGGGACGGCATATTTATCACAACGGAGGGGGCGATGTGATATGGGGTGGAACGGGGTAGGATGGGGTGGGGCGAAACACCCCATCCCATCCCATTACGCCCCTCCCCCGACGAAACTTCCATCTGAATAAAAATGTGTCACAAAACCTTGCCGCGGACCCCATGACGTCATTCAGGGACCCCCAAATCAATTTTAGTTTTGCACGGACCACTTTGGGAACCAGTGAGATAGACGAAATGAAAAACGCCCGAGTATTCCAAGTTAAAACGGGGCTTCGCTGCGCTCAATCAATAAAAAAATATTTAATACCAAAAATTAAAGTTTATAAAGAAAGTTATAAGATAGATATTTCTAGAAGGTGACAACGGCGCACTTACGATATGTACCTAGTCAGCATTCATTTTTGTACTGATTGTCCCTTACAGCCCGCTCGTGATGATTTTTCACAAAAAACGGCGCTATAAAAATTATCAAATCGAACAGTACTAATGCGTTAAATTCTGCGTGATTAAATTTCAGAACCCAGCTTCGAGTGCATGTCTGACGCCATGCCAAACGCGCCGCGCCACAAATAACATCTGTGTACGTGAAATTTCACCCAAAGCTACTGTTAAATTAGTTTTCGAATTCAAGAATTCGTCACAAGATATCGCTACTTACGTCAGTAGGTCGGATGGGAACGTCTCCCCCTAGGAATAACTGCTACGAATTTGTGAAAATGTAGTATCTCTCCGGATATGGTAAGATTGACGGTAATAAATGTTGTATCAAGCGGCTATATGCTCGCACTACATATGACGTCATTGCTCTGTTACTTTGTCTCCGTGACTAGCTACACTGGATGACAGTGGATCCGAGGAACGGGCTATTTTTATATTGGATTTATAAAATTAAACATCTTTACTAATTACATTGCATTGGTGATGTGATGTTCCTGTCTCACCAGGAACTTCTGTGTTGAGAGCAGGCGCAGTTTATAACATAAGAAGTTTACAACAAAAATAAATATAACAACACAATATTATATTTATAATAAGAGACAATCAGCATCGTAACATTGGAAATACATACTTAAAATAGGTTTTAATAAAATCGTTGTTGTTTGATCTATCTTGGCTGATGATCCAAGACTTTTGCGGACGTTGTTCCCAATCCTACTGATCAACTATTGAATCGAAATTTTGGTTTAAAACTCCTCAAATACACAAATATGCTCTTCCCAACGCAACTCTACCAACAGATGTTACTAAACAAATAATTTAGATGATCGGAGACTAAGATTGAAAGATCGAAAAGTTGAGAACAACAGTCGTTAGTTTCTGATTTATATTTCAAATGAATTGGGTTCCTTCTAACGGTCAGTGGAAAAGCAAGTGTTGACCCTGATTCGCGTTGCTTCTTATCTATGTGTTTTGTACAATATTTCTAATTTTATGGACTGCCGTGTCTTCCTACCTACGAACGTAAACAACTTAGTCTTTGTAGATCTAAATTCTAAATTCTTAATGGACGAATTAGTATTTTCTTAATCTAAATCATTTGTTATAATTTGCCATGTTAACTGGCAACTAATTGAGCGTAGGTGGGTTTTTATATGTGAATCATGGCTTAGTGAGCGCTCAGCTGAACTGAGCTGGATTCTTTTATTATAAGTTTCACAGTTCGCTCACGTACTTCATACATGAAGCGTGACGGGGTCACCATGTGAATAATTTCGTTTGTATGTAGGCGGAAATAAATAATTGTTATACAGATGCAACAAAAATAATGGCAACATTTAGAGGAAAGGATGTGCGGCCTTTTCCACAACCAATTTAGGATTTAATGTAAGGCTGCGCGGCCTTTTTCATACTAGACTTAATACGGAACAAAAGTGGTCAGGGGTTTTTGACATCACCAATATACTAGTTAAATGAATGTTGAATTAATTATTAAGTTAATCATTTAATTCTGAGACGAACAATCAATAAAAACATATAAAAATAGGTGCAAACAGAATAATTGCCACAAGCAACCAACGCATATACGAGTATGAATGCGTCAGGTTGTGACATTTTTTTTTGCTGACGTTGGATAACGTTGGTCATTTGATTACACAAAGCAACTTGAAAAATGTCACAGCAAAGCCATGTATTTAGTTTCGTCAAAGCAGGGGTAGTCGACGTTACATGGACTCCTTCTATTATTTATTTTTAGTAGAGGGAGGTAAAGATTTTGTTTGAAAAGTTTTATTTTCTATCTACATTTGTTACTTAAAGAAAAGATTTACCTGACTATTTGGTCTGGTGACTAAAAATAGGTAAACTCATTCCAAGCAACATCTATAATCTGATTTGCGGTCTCTCACCTGGGCGACAATAAAAATATCATCAAGTGACTGCATCCGTTGTCGAGAGGTTCTCCAATAGAATTCAGAAAGTCGCGGGTTCAAATCTTGCGTGCGCAAATAAATTTTATTTGCGTTGTGTGTTGAATTGTGTTCTTACACAATTTATTAATTTAAAATACTAGTAGGTATGTACGAGTATATTTGCGGCACCGAGTGAAAGATATTCAGTGTAAGACCACCATTCTGTTTCCTGAAATAGCTATAGCCGTGTTTGGAGACCAGATCTGAATAGCCAGGTACTTCCCCACCTTCCCTTTCCCCACCTCCTTCATCACCTCACAACATTCTCCAATTAGGGATGCCATTGTTTCTTTGGCCCCAGGCTGCTAGCAGTTGGGACTCTTGTGCGGTATTATATTATATTATATGTGCACATTAAAAAAAATTCCAGTGCAGTAGAAGCGAAACTTTACCAAAACAATCTCAACCAATACTTAAAAAAGTGAGGTCATACACAAAGCGACCAATGAGCGCAGACCTCGCGTAATTTCCGTTTCATATCTCAACCAATAGGAGCCTTTAAAAGTGACATCATTTTCAAAGCGGCCGTTGAGCGCAGTTGATGCATCGCAGGCGCAATCGTCATTTCCGTTGCATCCAAAATCCAAATCACAGCCTTGCTGTAGAAGTTTCACTTCAAAAAGTATAAATCCTTCAACATTCTACATAAATTTCGCTTTCCACTTCATGAGCCATCGCTTAATTAGTGTTTTATGTCCTGTAAAGTCCACAAACGTACATTATTAAGACAGTGATTTATACCTTTGTTTTGACATTTTTACAATGGTTGCTTAAACTTATGAAACGATATGTTGAAGACAATAATTATTTCAGGACGCCAAAAAATGTCGCCGGTTGCACATAAGACACAACAAAGCTAAATAACGTTAACAATGTCTACGCCCCAAAACTGGAAACTACTCGTAATACAAAAAAAAGTTGTATTTATAAATTTCAATGCTATCCACAATCCACATCACCAGTGTTTAGATTCTAGATTACTTTACAACGGTTTGTTCTTAGTTCTGAGAATTTTCTTTACAAACGCCGCGTCCAAATATTTAGTTAATCGCGTTACACGTCTTTGATGTTTTATTGATATGTTTTCCATTAGTAAGATGGTTATATTAATATTGTCTACTCTACGCACTGAAGATTCTAGTCTACACACCTGAAGTTATCAAAGCAAATTGATCAATCACTACCAGAAAACCAAATATTGTTCGATTAAATAGCTCATTTAATCGAATATTATGGGAAACGGCTACGCGGCCCTTTCCACACAAATCTTAAATTTGATTTAAATTTGAGCAAAATTATTTTTGGAATCAAAAAGTTTTATGTAGTCCTTCATTTATTTTGTTTTTATTTATAAAATAACAAAGTTCTAAAAATAACTGATGTTGATAAATAAAAGAAATTGATGTACTTGTTGTACAAGCTTCTAAAAACTTAGGCGAAACAAGCGATGATCATTCATTTGTGGTAAAAATGTTGTCGTATTTTTTTCGTGACATTTTTGTTTTGCTAGATTTTTTTTTTTTTACTTTAATGGATTCGCAACCTGGAAGCTATCTACTAGGTATTTGTATATTTTTTTAATATTCATGTAGCAGTTTAAATTGATAATGAAAAAGTCTGTGGGAGCCCCTAACTAAAATACTTCTAACTGCCTCAAATCCATGTTTGAAAAATGATCTTCACGGCTGGTCTATTGAGTGTTAGGAAGGAATAAATTTGGTCCGTGCATACCAACAAAAGGTAAAGGCGAGCTATAGCTGATTTGACGTTTATACACAAAATTTTAAATAATAACATTGACTGTTCTGAACTTCTTTCCCTTGATAATTTTAACATACCCTTAAGACGTACACGCCATACAGAATTATTCCACATGTTTAATTACAAGACAAATGCAGCATCTAATTCGCCAATCAATCGTGTTCAATAATATTGGTCTAAATTCTAACATCGACATTTTCTCCGATTCACTGCCTAAATTTAAAAAGAGTGTTATGTCAACAATATACTTTTTTTAAAAAGTACATATACATACTCACACTCACCCTTACACCCTCACACACACCCTCACACACACCCTCACACACACCCTCACACACATCACCCGGTAATTATTTAATACTCACTAAATAAGACACTACAAAGAGACACATCATAGGTATCCACCATGTACATATACATATACATACTCACACACACACATATACACACACACACCTTCCCACTACGCACACCACCCGGTAATTATTTAATATACACTAAATCAGACACTACAAAGAAACACGTCATAGGTACCCACCATGATATTTCCATGATACATAATAACTGTAATTTTTTTCAGTACGTACTGTAAATAATGTATTGTTTGTTTCGGTTTATAAATAAAATAACAATAAATATAAAAAGTGATGCTTCTTCCGATTTTTAGACTGCGAAATAATGCAATTCCGTTTTTGATAAATATTTTCTTAAACCAATATGTTTGGTTTTGGTGTTGGTTCACACGCCCTGTCCAGTCCAGATACTTAGTCGATGGTTACCCTTAATAAATAGATTATTTTTCTTTTGGTAAAAATAAAATACAAATCAAGCAATGGTTTTAAAGAAACGATTATATTTTTCATCACTGCTCGTAGCAACCACATAGTGAACTGTGAACCCTGAATATACCTCAATTCCTGTACATTACTAAACAAAAGTAATTGAATATGACCAGCAGTTGAGTTATTAATTTACTGAATTAAGTACGCTCGTTAAGTTAATGTAGAGTAAAATGAAGTAGGAGTCAGGGTCACTGTTCACTGGGACTGAGGAAATGTACTTTTAAATTTAATTTGTAGTTGAGCATCATGTGTTTTGCTCGTTGAAGCTGTTTTTGTACTATTATTGTCATTAACGTGTTTATTGAGTAAACAATATTTTTTTCCGTTAAGTCCTCTAATCGACTCCTATATCAGATTACAATCATGTTGAAGAATACATTTACATGCATTGAGTCATTGGTCATTGGTATGGATAAATACAACATATTATATCGACAAATTTAAAGTGCAAGACATTCGAAAGACAGAAATACGAAAGAAAGGAGTGTTCTTTAGACCACACGAATGAAGTAAAACTTCTGCTCCCACTACAATGTTATTGTTGCCAACGATGAGCATTCTGCCCATATGTTTTTTTAAAATTACATTGTAAAACTGCATATCTCGATACAGGAATGCCTTGGTGAGATATGCAGCTTATGTTTTTTTTTAATGTATTTCTTATTTTTCAATAAATAAATGAACTATATGATAGGAATAGAGAAAGAAAATGTGCGCACACTGTTCTCTTGCGCCTAGAGTGTGATACAGACAATAGGCCTGCATTGTGTCTTAGATATATGAAACGTAACTGGCCATGAGAGAAAGTGAGAAAGAAAATGTAAGCTCGCCCTCTCTCTCTTGCCCTTATAGTAATATACGAAATGTAACTCTCCCTCTTTCTATCTTCACTAACTTATATCTCCCTCTCAACTTCCGTTCACCTTGCTTTTCGTAACGCTCCCGTCACACATTCGCCAGCTTACTCCCCAAGTCAAGCGTGCGTGAAGAAGTTTTACTTCAATAAAGGACATTCGAAAGACAGAAATATAATAATAATAATGATAGCATTTAATTTACAGAGTGCAGCATTGTGAAGGTTTACCGCACGTGTGTTTTACACTAAATAACGTAACCTAAATACCTACACTAAATTCTAACAACCAAATTTTACACTAAATAACCTAATCTAATATTTGTGAGCTTAAATAACTTGATGAAGTAAAACTTCTTTTCGCACGCTTGACTTGGGGAGTAAGCTGGTGAATGCGTGACGAGAGCGTTATGAAAAGTGTGACCGTGCGAGACGAACGATCGGGCGAGGCAAACGGAAGTTGAGAAGGAGATATAAGTTAGTGAAGTTTTACTTCAGTCGTGCGGTCTAAAGCACACTCGTTTTTTAAAATAAATTTATTTTCGCTCTCCTGAACAATGATATTTTATTTTATTTTTAACTTTTTGAGTAAAACATCAAAATGTAATATTTAATTAATGAAGATGATATTAACGAAACTCATTAAAAAAACTGAAACAGAAAAATCAGAAAAAAATACGGTCACATCTAGGACACGAACCCAGGACCTATGACTTGTCGGGTCAGTGCTCTACCAACTGAGTTAATGTCCCTAAGGCGAGCTAAGGTCCCAGATTTGACCGTATCCTTTTCTGATTTTTCCGTTTCCGATTTTCGATTAAGTTTCAATAATATTGTCTTCATTATTTGAAAAAATAATATTTTGCCTTTTACAGCATTATTTTTAAATATTTTTTAATATTATTGTTTTATTACCACGCATGTTATAATATTATTTAAAAAAATGTGTAATTTTATAAAAAAATATGTTTTAATTCATGTAAAAATCCAAAAAAAAATTTTTTGTTATTATTATTAGATTGAGGGAAAATTATCCAGAAACCCATCACTGCCAAGTGAGTGCCAAATCCTCTAGTTTTATCAAAAACACTTCAATATGGGTGAATCATTTATTGGATAAACAATACCTCTGCCATATTTGGTAGCTTAGCAGGGGTATCCGAGTTCATGGGTGAGCTTGGTCGGTGGATCCATCTGTGTGTCAGGCACGATCGGAGAGACTGGTTGAGAGATACAGAGACAGGGAGACCTCTCCAGTAGGACTCTCTCGGAAGATCCCCTTGCACTGCATTGGGAGTGATGTATTTATACGTCTGACACTCCTGGAGACACTGTCCCCCAGATTCCTACCCACCCCTCACACTTTTTTCCTACCCAGAACATCATCTCCTTCCTTACCTCAAAAGATTTATAGATATTATTTTCCGCAGGTCCTCTTGTATGTGGAGCTAATGTAAAAGTGCAATTCACACGCAGTAGAAGTGAAACCTTATGAAAACTAAAGTAGACAAGAGTGGGAAGGATTCGGAGCACCGCAAAGAGGAGACCGATTATACTATCTCACTCCATCGTAGGCTAAATCTAATAAACGTATGTGTTTGTCTCTTTGTAGTGTCGCTATTTTATCGAATTGTGTGCTAAAGAAGTTTTCACTTCAACATACAAGTGTGCAGTTCACAAGCGGTAGAAGTGAAATCTTCAGAAAACTTAAGAGTGGGGAGTGGGGAGGTTATGACCCATAAAGAGGATACCGATTATTGAAGTGAGAACTTCTTTAGCATTGTTGTGATTTGAAACTCAATGAAACGAAAAATAGCCACACTAAAACACAAATTTAAAGAAATAAGTTTCACCAACGACCAGAAAATCCACATTAAAATGAATACCGGCGTTACATGAGTCATGATGTTATTTGATTAGCGTAACGTGTGTATTTTCCAGTGGCGTAAGGTCGTGTGAGTTGACCCGGGCCGGGCGTCACGAGGTCGGGCTGCGCGACACCCGATCCCTCCGATTCGCCGGTTCATATTTGTGTTTCATTATTTGATATCTGATCATCATCTGTATCCACTTGACCTGCAAATAATACCGAATTATTGTCTTTTACAGCCATCAAATTCATAATATTTTACACGTTAAGAATATTATTTTGTGTGTTTTGGGACTTTTGTACTCTTACAATTATTTGAACCGATGACTTCTGATGGAACACTGTAAGTATTATAATAACGGATCGTAGCCAAAGTCGTTCGTCGTATTATGGTTACTAAAAGAAAGATGGCGTTAAAAACAAGTGAACTGAATGCAGATAAAGTGGCAGTGAGAAGTATTGAAAAGGGGTGGTTTTTTTTAGTTTTTGAAGTTACGCACGCTTGACTTGGGGAGTAAGCTGGCGAATGCGTGACGAGAGCGTTACGAAAAGTGAGGCGAACGGTAGTTGAGAGGGAGATATAAGTTATTGAAGATAGAAAGAGAGAGAGTTACGTTTCGAATATTACTGTTTACTGTAGGGGCAAAAGAGAGAGGTGCGAGTACACATATTCTTTCTCTCTCAAAGCCAGTTACGTTTCGTGTATCTAAGGCATAGTGCAGGCCTATTGTCTGTATCACACTGTAGAAGCAAGAGAGAGCAGTGCGCGAGCACATTTTCTTTCTCTCTTCCTATCATATGGATGGAACTAAAGAAGTTTTACTTCAGTCGTGTGGTCTAAAGCACACTCGTTTTTTTTGACATAATTGAACAAAATAAAATAAATATTTCAATACAACGCTATATTATTTTATTTTTCCAAATAAATATTAATAATTTTTTTTTAAATTTACCCAGCTTTTTTTTCGTTTTTAATGTCGTTTGAGAGGCAATTACATAAGATGTCCCTTTCGTAACCAATGGATTGTTTACCATAGTTAGTGTGGTAAATGTTTGAAAGACGGTGTTAAAATGTTCTGGGCTTTGAGTTAAATAGTTTTTTGATTACCTTGTTTTACATTACTTGCAAATTATTTATATATTTTTCACATGCGTTTCCCCAGATTTCAATGAAATAATTTAAATGATATATCCCTTTTTAAAATTTATTTGGCAACAGATATAAAAGCCAGCTGTTAAGCTAATTAAGGGGATGATTTTGTATTTAATACCTTGTATATGCTGTTTAAATGTCAAATACTGATCAATGCACAGCTCAAGTGTGAAAGTGTGTTTGAAAGTGTATTTACTAATAATTATTCAGATAATATCAAGACAATCTTTAAAGAGAACAGTTTCACAACCCTATTCAGACAAAATTAAATTTTGGATTTGAGGAATACTGACAAATTATTTTTTATTCAAAAGGGTAGAGAAAATATCTAGTTCGAATATGTTTACTTGTGTTTTAAAATATAAAATATATATAATTAAGGAAATCGATTTTTTGGTGAATTTAGAGGAATTATTTGTGAGTTAATGTTAATTATTTAAAAAAATATATTTTTGTTCTATTTACTATGGCAATATGATATTTATGAAATATAAATAATAGCGTGAACTCCACAAGCGGTAGAAGTGAAACCTTCAGAAAACTAAAGAAGACAAGAGTGGGGAGACTAGAAACCACTTTTTTATCAATGTGTATTTGTGTTTTCTTCTTCGGAGTAGATAGATACCACTTTCTTATGTGTTTTGTTCATTTTGGAGTGGTTTGAAGATTGGATTGATTTTACAAAAATAAAAATATTTATTTTTTTGGATTTCGTAGGATTCGATCCCTGGTCCGCCAAATGATTGCAAACGTTCGACATGTGCTTTCTACTACTACACTAAAGGGGACTTGCGTAGAAACGAGGATTTATCGTATTATATTGGGACCGAGTACCCGTGAAATAAATACCTACATATTTTATTGCTATCTCATTCTCTCGCAGGCCAAATTCTGGTAAAAAGACTGGTCAGTTGGGCATAGAGCTTGGATCCCATCCGGGCGTCGCGTGTTCAATACCTCGGCTGGCTAAGTCCTCCATCACAACAAAAGCAAAATTTTCGGCTTTATGCCGTGGTAGTAGGAGATTTTTAAACATTGTTGGGTTATTCGTAACCATTTATCTCTTTTCTAATGTCGCTCGTTTCCTTTCCATCGAGTTTCAAATCACAACGGTGCTAAATAAGTTTTCACTTCCAGTTACTATTTACCGTTTGGTATTTTGGCCTTAAATATTTTATTGACGAAAAAGGTCGCGCAGCCATCCCTCTTAAGTATAAGTATATTGTTATAAAGCTCATCTTTTGATTTATAATAAAATATTAACGATCGTTAAAAATTAATATAATGGTTATATTTTATAGCAGGATTCCTTGATTGAGGGTATTTCCCAGAAGGAAGCCGCCACCGGTAAGTTCTCATCAAATAATAATTACAATCAAATAAAATTAAAGTTTTTGTTAATTAAGCGTATTTTTGCGGCACCGTGCAATTATTATACTCAACCGGCTATAAAAAAATTCGATTTTATTATAACGTAGAGTAAATATATGTCTACAGTTCTGCAATGGTATTATCCTTCGATTTGGAAGGCGGGAATGGGTATCTACTGCCGCCCCGGTAACCATTTATTGGATAACCCACACCTCTGCCATAGGTCTACTGCCCCAAGTGGTTCGCTACGTTTGGTGACTTAGCAGGGGTACCCGGGTTCATGGAGTTAGGTATGCATAGGTCTTGGCGGCGGATTGGTCTGCCCGTCTGCGTGGTGGGCCAGATCAGGAGAGACTCGGTGAGAGAGGTCCTTCGACCTCTCCAGCCGAACTCTTCTCGCCTATCGTCTTGCACCGTAGTGGGAGGGATGGATTCACTACTTGATACGTTGACTCCCTATCCTTAAGGCTCCGCAACCGGGCTCGAAAAGAAGAAGATGGAGAGATACGAAATTACGAATGTCAGAGGAGAGCGCTAACATTTACAGCGACAAAATCTTTGCGAAAATTGAAATAATGTATAATAAAACTTGACTCGTTCAAAATAGTGCAAAAATCTCCCGGGGAGCATCTTATGTATCATTTAAAGAAACATTTTGCATTTTTTCAGAAATGTAATTTATGACAATAGAAACAGACTTGTTTTTATTAATTTTTTGAGAATTCTTTGCGATTTTTTTCTATCGAGGGAATGTCATGAAATTTGCGTTTCGGCGCGGGCAGCATCTAGACATTATCTTCAAAAATAACATATATTTTTTAAGAGCTTAAAAACTTCAAATGTTTAAGGGAGATATGTAAGAAATCGGTAGAAATTTGGATCGGGCCCTTAAACACCCCTCATACCTTTTTTCCTCCCAAAACTTCGGCTCCTTCCTTTTTCTTAAAAATACCCACTCCACAGCTTCCCCAATAACCGATGTCCTTTCCGCAGTGTACTCCCTGAGTGATATTATTTTTCTGTAGGCCTACTGTGTGGAGCTAATGCATAAAAATATCAGAATACGCTATTCACACACGGTAGAAGTGAAATCTTCAGAAAACTAAAGTAGACAAGAGTGAGTAGGCTACGACGCACAGCCCAAAGAGGAGACCGATATTCTACGAAACGCCGCACAAAGATGAGACCGATTATGCCATGCTCTCGCAGGCTAAATCCTGTAGATGTATGAGTGTGTCTGTCTCTTTTTAGTGTAGCTATTTTTCGTTTCATCTAGTTTCAAATCACAACGGTGCTAAACTGTACTGTTTTAAGCTGTATGCGGACACATTGTTAATGACTCAATACTCGCCGGTCACACGTTCGATTCTCAAGCAAATAATAATAATTTTACAAGATTTATTTCCCTATTTCCCTGTGTTATGTGCGCAGCCACGGAATGCAACTTGTTATACAAAGTTCGCGATTTTAGCAAAGAGTCCTGCCACTAAGAACTCTGTTACAACTTCTCATTCTGTTGAACGCGTTGATCTTGAGGAAGAAGGAAGGGAATCAACCGTGCTCTCAGCGATACACCTTTATCAGGTTTGCGTAATTTTTAAAACATCACCTCGCTAGCGTATGAATGCATTACGTCGAAACTCACGAAAAAAAACTTTCGTCGTTACAAATTTTTGCGTTCATCAAACTTTAAATGAGGTTAAAATACCACGAGACTCGTATTTTTTACCAATCAAAAGAGCGTTATTTTGTTTTGTTTGTTGACATGATTTTAATGTTTACCAGAAAAGAGTCTCACAAAAAATAATATACTTTGGCTAAGATTATCAATGACACTTTAACTTGAGTGACTATTTTCCTTTCTTATAAAATTACTAGCAGACCCAGCCACACGTTGCTGTGGCTAACGAACAACCCAAAATTACCCAACCTTTACAACCAACGCCATCTCTTAATTTGCATACATTTCACATCCACACCGCCCGCTTTCCTGCCCGCTCCCTTAATATATTATATATTTCAAGCAATTTACACAAAACCTTGGCAAATTATATACCTCAAACATTTACATGCATCACTCTATTTTGCTGAAAACCGCATGAAAATACGTTGCGTAGTTTAAAAGTTCTAAGCGATCAGACAGCGGGAGTAACTTTGCTTTATACTATGTGAAGATTACACAAAATCTTAACAAATTATATACTTAAACCTTCTTCATAAATCACTCTTTCTGTTGGTGAAAACCGCATGAAAATCCATTGCGTAGCTTAAAAGATCTAAGCGTATAGACAGCGGGAGGGACTCTGCTTTTTACTTTGTAAAAATTCACAAATAAATAAAAACCAATTCGGCGTTTCAAATCGAGTGTATAGACTCCGTTTGCCAGGCGATTTTTGTGCATTTTACAGCGATACCCCTTGCCGGGCGATTTTTGTGCATTTTACTTATATTTGCTGTGATACTCGTATAAGACACACCAAGAATACACAAAATTTTGACTTGTGGCTTTCTCTGAACTCACTGAATCACGGAGGCCGTCAAGTTTCTGACCATCCAATCATCCAATACATAGTTTCATCTCATTACCAATACCCCCATTCCGTTTGTCCACGCGTTCGCTCCCGACTCCTAACTCCCAAGAAAGCACAATACACCCACCTGGCAGCGACAACAATGGTGATGCAGCCTGTTAAATAAATAAATAACCTCTTTAGAGCGGCTACAAAGTGCATGCAATTATTAGGTCGGACCTCGGCCCATCCGACTTGGAAGTTTGGTCGACCGCTGGTTGCAGCCCGCAGCAGGCTTTTAGCTTTGCTGCCCCCGGGCCCGGCTCAAAGCGAAGATACATATTCGAGCGCCTGACTTGATTAATAGGGGTTACGTTGTATAAATTTAATACTCAATCACAATATGAAATAATTATCCTTAAATGTGTTCCACACCAACTTGGAAGAAAACTGATGTCATCAAATCACGCCGAGGACTCAAATACGTAAATCGATTTGCTGTCAAAAAACTTAGTTTCGAGAAAATCAAATAATTGATTAATAGCACCCAAAGTAAGGAAAAAATTACCTTAACTCGGACACACAAACACGCCCACAACATGTTTCTATTAGTTTATCTCTTTTTGAAGTGAAACTTCTTTAGCCTCGTTGTGATTTGGAATTCGGATGAAACGGAAATGACGCATCACAGCACCTGCGAAGGATCAAACTACGCTCATTGACCGCTTTGATTATATTGGTTGAAGATGAAACGGAAATGACGACAGGTCTGCGCCCATTGACCGCTTGATTATGACCACACTTTTAAAAGCTCCTATTGGTTGAGATTGTTTTTGGTAAAGTTTGATTCCCAACTGCTCCCATTAGGAGCCAGTTAGACTGCATCCCAATTGGGATTGAAGTTAATCGGGAGAGGAAGGAGATGGAGAAATGGAAGGTGTGGAAGTACCAGGCTATTCAGTTTTGATCACCAAACATGGCTAAAGCCATTTAAAGCAACCTTTCAATTCTAAATAGTAGTCATTATAGTATTTTAAATGAACAACTTGTGTAGGTACTAACACAATTCAATCATTTAAAATTTACTAACATCAAATGGGATATGAACCAACGACCTTCTGATTGTTAGTCAAGAGCCTAGACCTCGACAACGAGGCTGTCACTTCCGTGAAGTAGTAGTTAATTGGGTAGGACGGAAGGAATAAAAAAAATCGAGTGCAGTTAACACGCGCTAGAAGCGAAACTTTACCAAAACAATCTCAACCAATGAAGAACCAAGGAGCCTTGTCATGAGCGCAGACCTAGCTTCATTTTCGTTTCATATCTCAACCAATAGGAGCCCTGAAAAGTGACATCATAATCAGCACAGTTTTATGCTTCGCAGGTGCTGTAATGCGTCATTTCCGTTTCATTCGAATTCCAAATCACAACGGGGCTATAGAAGTTTCACTTCAAAAGAAAGATAAGATTTGTAGGTAGATACCTTTAGTATCCCCCTTGTGAGAGTCGAAACGTTTGCGTTGCTTGAAGTAGCTTCAATATGATTGGTGGGCAGATCTGAATATTCAGGCTAAACCTAACTTTCCACTACCTCATTTCCTATCCCTCCTTCCTCCCTTTAAACTCAGAACACACTCCAATAGGGGATGCCTACTGGCTTAAGAGGTTCGGACTCTTGAGCAGTTAAGAATTGATTGGCAAGGTAGGTGCCTTCCTACCATCTCAAAATACTGTTTTTTTTTTTGAATTTTAGTATTTGAAGTAAATATCATAGAGTACAGTAGTTTAAAGAAACACGTGGTGAACGGTTGGAACTGGTCGATGACACTTGTGGTACGAGACGGGGTGACACTATAAAAGTGCTACAGGTGTCCTCATATCGTGTCCTCGTATGCGAAAAAATGGAAAACCGCGCGGAAAGTGATAGTTCACTGAGCACATGAACTGCTTCAAATTATATTCAAATATTCTGTGTATTTATTTTACATAAAACTCTTTGAATCTGAGCTCTATTAATTAAACAAATACTAGTATTTGTTTAATTAATATAAATATAAGTCCGAGAAAACTTTTGGGATTGTTTTAAAAAATTTGAACAATTCAAATTACACGTTAAAGCAAAAGTTCTGTAATTATTTCATCACGGACTAGTTGTTTCACAATATTTGGATAATAACTGAACTTGAATACGACTTTCACAAAACTTCAATAATTACTTTGAAATTTTATGAATTGTTCAAATTCTGTATAACAACCCGTCCTTTGGGTAAGTTGTTTCAAAGAGCTTGAAAAATTCATCACATTTTATACAGCAACGTTTCAGCTCAAATGTTGGGTTCCATGACAATTGGTCCGGCGACAGTTGGTCTGGCGACAGTGGGTCCGGTCAACATTTCGTCCGGCCGACATTTGGTCCGGCGACAATTGGTCCGGCAACAATTGGTCCGGCCGAAAGTTAAGAAGATGTTTTCTTCAAGTAAGTATTCAAAGAGGATATACGGCCGTACAACCAAAGTCGATATACTTTGAAATTATTTAATATTTAATTTTTTTTGCGAATCATGTATCGATCAAATTATTCGCGAATTAAATTCGCATAAAGATCATACATTCTGTCATAGCACCGGTGCTAACATCTTACCTAAAAACGGGCGTGGTAACAGACTAAAAAATTTAGAAGCGCTAGAAATAAAAAAAGCCGTAAAAACCAAAAGTCATATACCTACTTAATAATCAATTAGATATATCAAGTAGTCCAATATTAGGTCTGTTTCCAATAAACCCTTTAAAAAAATCCCAGTGCTCCTTACCACCATGCCAGTTGATGCCTTGTTTCTCCACATTTATTATGATAACCCATTAGTCTACGTAATTATCTTCCGGTTTTTCCCATTACTTGAGTACTCATACTACTCATGTTAATGTATTTTTGGCCACCTATGTATTTGTTATATTTGTATTATGCTGTCTCCCTCTATATTTTGTTATATATAAGCACACATTATGTACTTCTTGTTTAGTATTAATTTGTACCCTGAAGATTCTTGAGTAAAGCGAAACCGGTCTGTTCATAAATTAATAAATCTTGTGGTTTTAAAAAAAAAAGTGTTTTATTTTATTAAATCGTATAATTGTTGAAACTAAAGTTAGCAACGTCGCAACCAAACTGGAGCTAAAATAATGTCTGCCTCATGTCATGCATTTTGTGCTTTACGTAAATATTTATAATAAAATACATAGAATTTGAATAAATACATACGCTTCCCATTGTTAAGGGGACCTTGAATTCAAATTGATGTTTCTTCAAATGTAAATCAGTATAACATATTGTGTCGGAATGTTTATATTTCAGAAAATGTCTAACATGAAAAAGTTTGTTTTATACTTTAATATCTGGGTGGCTACTGGCTTGTCTGGCTACCACAGTAGTTCATGGAGCATTCTTCTGAACCTTGAATTTTAAACATTGTGGATAGTTAAATCAGCTGTTTTATAAGTCAGAAATATGGAAATAGTCGAATATTTAAAACAGCGATTAAAGGATTGTATCCGAATATCTCGATGGCATCATGGGTATACATTTTAATATAATCAGTACTTATCTATTCACATTAACATGTGTCAATTGGTACCAAATCATTAAAATGTGTTTTCATTATCATCCTCGAAAAATTCCGGAAAATGTTGGAAGATATATTCTACTGCGTGCATCCCTAAATTTAACATTAGAGAGACTTATTGAAGAAAGCTGTTTGGGGACAACTCTTACAGGAAGGGGATGTATTGTCTTCCACTATAGATCTTGAAGTACTTCTTATAATTTATTTCCGATGTATGTCACACTTTACTTCGTACATCGCTCTCATTCGATATCCAGGTAAAACCCAAATACATAAAATAGATTTTTTTCTTTTCTTGCGTATAATATAAGTAATAAGATAAGACATTTAAAAAAAATCGTGAGTCGAGCAAAAATAAAAAATTCTGTATCACCTTTACATGACTTTCAATCTTTCATGAATACCTACCCAACTAATAATAATTCCACTTAATCTAAGACTATCTTAAGACTTAATCTAATAAGCAAAGAAAATAAAAACCATCACTAAATAAGTTCACACATTTGCAAGTTTTATTTCATGTGTTAGTCTATAGTTTATTACTCCAAGATATTTTGTCAGTATTTTGGAATGGTAAATAAGATATTACAGACAGTTTTGTCATTTGTGTTGTGTATAATTATAATAAGGTTGGGGTAAATTCAGAGATTATTTTAAGAAAGAAATATGTGTTTAATTTTTTCATTTTATTGATATCGCGTCATATGAACCAGTAATTTAGGATTTGCGTACTATTATTTGTATGACCATTTTTCATTCCAATTCTGACCCTTTACTATGATGATTATGTCATCAGTTTCATTGTTAATACATGCATGATAAACAGTAATGGGCCCAACACAGTGCCTTGTGACATTCCTAAATATAACTTGTAAGAGATAGATCAGAAGTTTGATTCATTTTTACAACGCGTGTTTTTTGTTTGGACAACTTTTTAGCCAAATGGATGTTTTGTCATTGAAACCCAAAGATTTAAATTTTTGTGTTGGCTTGGCAAGAGATATACTCTCGAAAGCTTTTTGGAGATCAACAAAGGTACAAAAACATTTCAATGAATTATTTACAGCGTCTTGTGAATAGTATTAGGTAATTTAATGACGGTATTATATTTAGTGCTTCTGTTATCCATAAATTCAAACTCAATAAACTTTCTCTTTATTTAACTAATAACTGCATCTATAATTTCATGTTATTCCAATAAGCGGTTAAAGTATCGTCAATACACAAAACCACGAAAATATACTTTAGACTAAAAAAGACTTTAGGCTCAACTCTGGTCCCACTTTCCAAAAACTGTGTAACAAAACAACATTACTGTTGCATGTCACGCCAACAACTCATTTAACACTTAAAAAAACTCCTTTAAATTTTGTGGAAATTTAACGTTAACAAACAGCATTGAATGTTTATTGACAATAAGGTTGATTGCGCTTAAAAATGGCAGGGAGTAGTGGAAAGTGTAGATATTTTGCGGCCCTCCCGCGTTTTCCGAACCAATGGTTGTTTCAGACACCGCAACTTGGCAAATGAATTTAGACGAAAATGGCTTTGTCCATTTCCGGTGGTGCCTTGTTGCAAATATGCAGTTCTATTATTTGTCCATGCATTTCCGCCACGGGCGATGGCTTGTTCCCGAAACTAGTCCAGAGCTTTATTGGTTTTTTCTTCCTCGAAAATGCGCCGGAAGTCAGTCATCGATAGTCAAAAGGCCGAATGTATCGCGTGACAAAATAAAAAACTTTTTTTTTTCAATTCTTTTACCCTAATTATTGCGGCTCTGAAAAAATTGCAACGTGCTCAGTATGCTCACCGTTAAACAAATATTACACAGTAGATACTTTTACATACTTTTAACACATATAATTACAGAGGTTTTTTTTCATGCACATTTGCACATTTGTTACATTTTTTAGTACTGTTTCACCCGACTTGGTAATAATGTCCCTGTGTTATGGCGGGTGAAGTTTATAGATAGTTTCGTTGGTAGATCGTTGTTATTAGAAAAACTTTGATCGGGGCGTTCTTGACCGGCTTTTGAAGGGTCTATGATATTTTATTATTCAAAACTATCTAAAGTCCCCGGCTTTTCCTGAACACGCAAAGTTTTTTTTGAAAATCAGATATAGACAATAATTTCAATCTTATTTTGAAAGACCCTCTCTTTAAAATAGAATTTTGATGTTTCTAGATGAAAATTTGCACTTTCGACCTTCAAAACAAGAAGAAGGTCTCTGTCTACATAGGCAACGCCGTGGATTTCAACTAGAATTACATACGATATTATGAATAGTAGTATTCTAAGCGTATATTCATCGTGAACAGGAATCTGAACGAAATGGCATTTTAATAACCATTTCATTCTGGTTTAGTGATCAGATCTAAATAGCCAGGTGGCTCCCAAACCTTCATCTTACCTATCAACTTCTCCTTCCCACTCCCGGTAGCCTCACAACCTTCATCAGTCATAAGGCCTCACAGGTTTCGGACATTTGAGACTCTTGTGCGGTATTAAAAAAAGAATTTATTTATCTATGTATATGAAAACCTCGTGTCACGGTGTTTTTGGTCGCACTCCTCCGAAACGGTTAGACCTATTTTTAGTATTTTTTTGTGTGTGGTAGGTATGAAAATAGGTCGTAAAGTATATTTCATACTGCTAGGTGATTAGGTGTCCTATCCTGAAAAAAAATCTATTTTTTTTTTAAATTTATTCTTTTTGTAATCAAAAAAATTTCTCCAAATTTTCTCCTCCTCCTACCCCCACCCTCCCATTTTTTATCGCGACCCATCCAATTTTTAATCGAGATTTTAGTATTTTTGTATGAACATATAAAACCGTCGCGTCGGTCGTTGGTATTCCAAACAGAACGAAATTATTTATTTTGTTGCCAAAATATTCACTAGAAATAATGAATATGGCAGAACAACATTTTCCGGGTCAGCTAGTATAAACATGTATTAATAAAAACAAGTGCCCGGCGTTGCCAGGGCTTAACGCAGGAGTTTATCAAAATCAGAAGCAGACAGTAATTTTCGTCTTGTTTTGAACGCGCAAAAGTTAAGTGTTCAAAATTTCATGAAGAAATATAAAAATTTTTAATTTCATCAATTCCTGAATTAAACTCCTGATTATTTTAATAAACAAAGCCATATACCCACACCGGGAAAATCTATTTTATAATATAGGTAATATGTAAGCGTATGTGTACGGAAAAATGTGTTTTCCAACGGGTAATCATTTTCTTTGGCTTGCCGGGGAATTAGGAATCGAAAGCTTTATGCAAATCGACGACAGTAATTTTATTTCAAACCGGTATGGGTTACACTTGCAGCGTTCACCTTTTCACTTGTCCAGCGTACTCAGGGTGTACTGCACTGTACTGCACACATCGCCATCCACTGCAGCGACGTATCTCGGCACGCAATAAGGCAATTTTCCGGCGTCGCCGCGTTCTATCGACTAATTCTGTATCTAATAATTATTTGAATTGGTGAAATGAACATAGGGCAATGTGTCGGTCGCCGTCGGCGACAGTTCGCGAGAGGGCAGCGGTAGCGGGTAGCGGGTAGCGGGCGGGCAATAATTCGCGGGGCCAGCGGAGAGCGGCGAGCGTAGAGCGGCTAGTGGTGGCGCTGCCCAGTCCCGGCCCCAGTGACATCCCATTATTCCGGTATTGGGAGTTAGCGCCCTCACCTAATGCGCACGGCACACATGTCATGTGCTGCGGGTAACGCAAACATATAGCGGCGCAAATCAGTCAATATTCCACAGCGAACTACGGGGGCGGACTGGCAAATAATAATCTTCAATAAGTATACCCCTTTTTAAGGCATACAAAATATTAAGAGGGTTGGAGGTCAAATTGGAGGTAAAAAAGTGGCACCATTTAACGCTTCTTATTTCATCTAAATACATTAATGGGGATAGCCACAATTCTCGTCTTATTAGTTCCAATTTTGAATATGGCCATTTCAATTTTTTTTAGATTAGGTCCATATAGGAAAGGCCCTGAGAAAAATAATTTCGCTCAGTGCCTACGTCATCTTTAGGGATGCTGTGTGAAGGATCTTTTTGGGGTAAGGAAAGAGAGGAAGTTCTGGGAAGGAAAAAAGGTATGAGTGGTGGGTAGGAATCTGGGGGTCAGTGCGTCCAGGAGTGAAGGACATATGAATCTATCCCTTCGGAGCGGCGGTACGCACAACTGCCTCCAAATTTTTTAAATGAATTTTCCATTACTATTGGAAATCTTCACACTGCCGTTAATTTTTTGCTTTGAAACTTATGTTTACAAAAAAAAATGTATTTTAAATTTTTAACTGGGCATAAATTCGGTGTATTCTGATGAGTCTACTTTTTAGGCACCTCAAGATTTACACGATGACTCTTATTTGACCCCCCCCCCCCTCTCCACAACAAGTAAGTAAGTGCACGACAATGTTTTATTTTTAGAAAATACACGTAACTTGGCGCCACAGCCCTTGGGCAACTATAAATATTTAAAAATTTGGCAACAACAAAAGCGGTCCATCGCTAACTCTACGCGAGACTTTATTATGTATAGGAACAGTTTAATCAAAATTAGAGTGTGCAGTTCACACGCGATAGAAATGAAACCTTCAGAAATCTAAATAATTAAGGTAGACAAGAGTGAGGATATATCGCACAAATAGGAGACCGATTATTCTATCTTATTCTCTCGCAGGCTAAATCCTGTAGATGTATGTGTTTTTCTCTTTTTAGTTTCGCTATTTTTTGTTTCATCGACTTTCAAATCTCAACGGTGTTAAAGAAGTTTTCACTTCAAAACGTTTCTCGTTAAAATATTGTACTCGACATAACAAATGTTTAAAATCATTTTGTTCCTCGCCCCGGACCTGTACGGTCACTTACTAAAGATAATCTGATTTATTCAACTTGGACACTATTTCGCAACGAATTGCCTGCATTTGCTGGATTTACGATTAATCAGGTCAGGGCAGCACTTACGGCTTTAAATTTGTCTTAAATGTGAGCCAAACCAACACTCTTTTATGACATCAGATGTACCAACCCCCACAGACTCTATACAAAAGAATCTACGTACTTCGAGAGAGTGACACTTTCAAATCCAGCCATCGGTGAAATTAAATTACTATCAACCCCCGTCGTTTAATATCACTATACATTTATTAACGTCTAAAATTTGGCGTATCGGTTTACCATACGTAAAATTTACATGTCCGAATGATGTGAATAAATGGCAACATGTTTACTATTTCACTACAAGTTGGTGCACTGAGTGGTCTTTATATGTTTTAAGTATTTGCGTGCTATCTGAAACCCACACTATTTAAAATATTCAAAACTGTGGAATCGGTTTTTTGAAGACTTTTCCCAAGAATTTATTATCATTTGAACTTGGACTAAATGCTTTCCTCCAATCTCACGAGGGATGACTCCATCACTTTAGTTTTACAAGCCCGGAAAAAAGAAGTCAATTTGCTGCCTTAATATGTTTACACAAAATTATTCATGATAAGCTTCTAACCACTCATTTTCTGAGCAATATTCACATTAAAATTGCCAATGGACGTAATATAAGGAGTCGTAATATTTTCGTCTTGAATTATTTAGTAACAATATTGCATACTTCAATCCACTGTCGTCTGTACAATACTACTTCATAGATATCTAGGTAAAAAGGTTTCGCATATTTTAAATAGTAAATTAGCAATATATGGCATAGACATGTCATGCAGAATGGTTATATTTTAATGAAATAACTCTTTAGGCACCACTATATAATTAACATTATCGACATGTTTCAGAAACAATGTTTTCTTCGTTAGGATAAGAGACTAATGTTAATATTATTTTTTCTTTCTAATCTTTCTATATATTTATCTTTATATTTTTATTTTTGTTCAAATTATTGTTAACATCTCTACATACAGAAAAAAAAACAATTCTTGAACTGCGCATTGAGACATTTTTAATCAGATTTTTAACATTTACGCTCCTTACAATGATAATCTTATAACTTTCATGCTAATCCTCTATAAATGTGCCAAAAAAATATTGCACACATTATTTATTTATAGTTCATAAAATTGTAACTAACGATTAATTTTTGTTTTCACGTCAAAACAATTGTACGGATGTATGTATGAATCCCCCCGCCATGCTAGGAATATGCGTGTGCCATCACGGCTATTCCCGTAAGAATCTTATCTTTTTCTCCAGTTCTGGAAGAATACTTTTTTATCATTGAAGAAGACAACACCATACATTTAAACGAAAATATGATAAAGGACAAAACACAGAAAACTGAAAATCAAACGTTCGCAATTGGGTCACGAACCCAGGATCTCTTATCTAACCGGGATGAGCTCCTTAACCAATTCCGCCACTGAGACCCCTTATTTTTAAGTCATTTTCAATAATCTCATACTTCAAATTCAGAATTAACAATCTTAGGGAACGTACCCATACTACGTGACACGTTTAGGGGGGGGGGGGTCTTCAAAATGTCACGCTTGGTACAAATGAGGGTTAAAAATTGCAAAAATTTGGTCACGTAGTATGGGTACTTTTATCTACGACTTTTTTTCCCATATTTTTGGCAGTTTACCTATTTAAATGTTAACAAAAGTTCGAAGAACTGATTTGTAATCTAGATGGTGTCTCTTATAAACATATCCAATTTTAATTATATGGGACACCTATTGACATTTTTTATAAATTCAAAATTGTTTTGTTTTACCAAAAGCTCTTTCCGAAATGTCGTTTATAAACATTCACCTGGACCCGCCTGGACCTACATAATAAATATCTGTTTGTACGCAGTCAAATAATGTATGTAAGATTGAGAAGTGTTTTATCACACGCCACAATAATACGCCGACATGATGTCAAACTGATAATATACTGTGAAATTTCACTTATTGTGTAACTTGTTTACATATAAGTTAGGAAACATAAAATAAGTAGGACTTGGGAGTCAAAATATTACATTATGTATAGGTAGGTATTACCATTATTTTACCATATTTTTTTACAATGTTAAAACTGGTGTCAAACTTTAAGAAATGACGGTGTAGCAGATTTTTTTGAATTTTTTAAATTTTATAATCAAAATCATGCAATATTTTTATATATCAGGAAACATTGGCCGACGTCATCTTTGGACATGTTGTGTGGAAGTTCTTTAAAATAAATGAGGGATGGAAGGTTCTGAGAAGGAAGAAGGTATGAGGGAGGAGGAATCTGAGGTTAATGTGTCCAGGAATGATGGACATAAGACTTAGCAGGTTCCGCGTTTTGCCGGAGGCCTCCGAAGAGTGGTTACTTTTAAAAGAAATCGAGTTCTAGGAGTGGTTCCAGGTTCCGAGTTCTTTGAGAGATTTTGGAGGTTGGAGAGGTGAAAAGATCAAGACCTGCCGAGCAATTCTACATATATCTTTTGTGAGATCGAGATCTCCTGACGGACGAGATCTCCTGTCAGATTTGTGTGATTTTCTATTGATGTTATTTGCTTTTTCTAAGGGTGTCAGGCCAGCTTCGCCGATTTAAAACAATCTAAACTAAAATATGTAACAGTTCACAGTTGAAATCTGACATCGGCCTATAAAAAAAGCAAAACCATAGAAAATCATACAAATCTGACAGGCGATCTCGTCCGTCAGATCTCGATCTCACAAAAGATATAAAATCGCTCGGCTGGCTAAACTCACCCCATTAACCGGAGCACCTCTGCTAAGTCGCTGGCCGTATTTTGCATATTTGGGGTGACCTATGGCAGTGTTGGTTATTCAATAAATAGTTCCCGGGGCGGCGTGACCCTTACCCGATATTACTATCCGATATATAAATAATAACATAATTCATATTTATGTAACAATTGTTTATTTACAAAGCATTATTGCTTAAATTTTATTTTTTTACCTCATTAAGACAAGCCCATGTGTGTTTAAGATAATAATTTTACAAAATAATAAAAATAACACAATTTAATATATTGAAAAAACTATATTGTTAAATTAACGCTTGTTATAAAAAATTGGTACCAACTGAACTGATGGCAGCCAATACATTACATTATTGTAAACATGTAGGGTGACCATGTGTTGATATTTAATTTGAAATAATATATTATGCCAGAAATTTAAAAAGGATAAAGATCAAAAGGGAAAAAAAACATGTTGTGCTATTAATTTAAAAAGGACAAAGATGAAAAAATACACGTTTTAAAAAAATTATGTTTTAGTTCTACGCAGGAGGCCTTCAGGAAAATAATTTTCCTCGAGGCCTAAGTCATCTTTGTGGTTGCTGTGAGGAGGGTTTTTTTTAAGGAAAGGAGAGGAAAAAAGTAGGAAGAGTGGGTTGGAATCTGGGGGTCAGTGTGACCAGGATTCAGTAGCACACTCATAGGGCACAGTATTCAACCTCTTGGGTTGACCTATGACAGAGTTGTTGACTCATAACGCCTTCCAAATTAAATACTACTAAATATACATTATTTAGAATAATGACAATCGGTTGTGGAAAAACGAAATGAATGCACTTGGTTTTTTGAAACCATGGAGATCAAATTTGTCCCAAATCACGTAGGTCTCATATAAATCATTGCATCTCCCTCTCACGGTGGGAAATAATATGATCTAAACGTTGTTAGAAAGAGAAAACTAAATCTAAATTTTGAACCATAGAAAATTTAAATGTGCATCTTTATGAAACCAAACTTTCCGATAACAATTTTAGAAAAATATATAAAATTTCGAGAATTTTTTCATAAAACAACAAAAAGTGAGGTGATAACAACGTTTATAATACATTTGCCTAACAAAATATGTTTTTTTTCTTTTTTTCGTTATTATTAATTTTAGATATAAAAAAACGTAAGTTGAGCCATTTAAAATTTTTTTTTATGATATAATCATAAAAATTTTAATAATTCAAAAATTATTTTTATATTTCTAAAAATGTCATTTGTAAACGTATTCATCACCTTTCAAAGACAGTATTTAGTTTTCAGATATGTTCAGAAATATTCCGTTTATTTTGATTTTATTATAAAGCGGAACTATTTTGACCTTCTAATAAATACTCCCGATTTCTGAGGGGTTAACATAAAAGCCTAACGTGCATAAACCCTGTATATACGAAATAAAATATCAAATATGATTGCGTTCTCAAAGGCCTTTGGTCAGGACTTATGTATGATGTAGTTATGTATTATTTTATTTCTGCTTTTGTCATGCAGGTAAGGAAATCTATTTGTGGGGGAAATTGAATTTATGCACAGGATTTCTAAGCATTTCACAATCTGGATGTAATGTCAAGTAAACCAGAATTATATGAACTCGAAATGAGATTGGAAATATTTTCGTAAACTAATAATAAGAAATACGATGGACGAAATGCAATAAGACAGAGATTGAAAATGTAGCATACGTAGTTTGATTGAGTATACGCGTATATGTGTACTCGGGTATTGTGGAGTTGTCTTATTGGGTGTAGTTTTGTAGTGATACATATTATTATATAAGACGTAATATAATAATTGATGGCTTAGAGTAAAAACTTTATTTCCTGTAGACGTAGTTGAGTTGTTACTGAAATTGTGAGGCAGAAAAATCAGGACATTTTTCGTGACACGAGAGCAGGTATTTTGTATTTTTATATTTGTGTTATGTTAATGTAAGTACTTGCATACTGCTTTCTAACCCCGTATGCATGGACATTGGAGGGTCTAAAGTCGTTCAAATAAATGTAGCGTCGTTCAATAAAATAGAGTCTTGACGTGTGCGGTGAAGGAGGAAACCATATGTTTCCTTGTAACGCCGTTGGGAAAGTGGTGGGGTCCCCTCCAATGATACGAGAGCAGGCGGATCGAATATTTTTATTGCATATTCAATTTAAGTGCGGTTATGGGTACCGCAGCCCCGGGAACCATTTATTAGATAACCAATACCCCTGCCACAGGTCACCCTAAGTCGCATACGTTGTGTGTCTGGGTACATGGGGAGAGGTTTGTCTAGCAACATTTTTTCTCGTAGACCCCTTTCAAAATTTTACTGGTTTCGATGGACCCCCTGCTGCTACATTTCCACCATACTCCCAAAACGCTTAAAAAAATGTGAAGGTTAGATCTAACGATGGAAATTTGCGTCGCGGCTGAGTTCCAAACCTAAATTCGGAGTGGTATAAATAAAAAAAATTGTATATTTTCTTGTGTTCTATTTATTAAAATAATATGATTCCAGACTTAATAGAATTAAATATCGAATATGAAAGTTTTTACAAGTAACAGTCGCTGACTTTCAATACATTACCAAAAAAGGGAGGTTTAAAAAAAGGAAATTCATGCAAAATTAACAGGCTATCCAATCCATAGCCGGCCTAACTGAAAAAAAATTTCAAGCCCGTGGACCAAAAAAAAACAAAATATTGCAAAATTATTTATTCGCGCTATGTATGTGTAGCTCCTAAAATAATTGCCTTAAATCTGTAAATTAGGATTTTAAGTTAGGATTTCAAAATGCTTTTTTAAGTTTCAATACGACCATTTTTCACCGAAATACAGCCTGTCAAAAATCACCGAATTGGATTATTTTTTGTTCCCTTATTTTTTTTGAGGAGTGAATTATCTGCCTACTTTACCAACTTTACAATTTTTGTTCTTTACCCCCCCCCCCCCATTTACAACTTGTGAACCCCCATTTTTGTATCATGCCAACGTTGACCCCTGGACGACTTTGGGAATCACTGGTCTCGGTCTTGGCGAAGGATGTGTTTGCCCATCTATTGCTTGGACTCTCTTTTTGAGGAATTTTTGATCTCTCCAGCCGGACTCTCTCGAACCATCACCAACACCGCAGCGGGAGGGAGGATTCCTATCCACTTCCTCTATGTAAAAAGACCCTCCACACAGACCACACAGCATCAACAAAGATTTAAAACAAGGCCTGAGAGATTTTTTTCTCAGAACCTCCTTTGCGAAGCTAATGCATAAATATAAACACGCAAAACAATATTTTGAGAATGTTTCTATGAAGTTATATTTTTATACGTGACCGGACAACTTAGAAACGTGCAACATCCGCACCTCCTTCAAAAAATCATTAAAAGTGATTTTTTTTCAAAAATTGTTTAAATAGATCTCCTTGGGTTAGGTTAGGTTTAGGTTAGGAAAAAGTATGTGTGATAAGTAATGCGAGAGACTGCGCGAAGCATAGTTCGAAACTCGAACGTTTTCCTTTCCGTTTGTCTATAAATTTATTTGTGCTTTTTAAAAAATCTGCTGCATCCACTTAATTTTTCACTAAATGGCTAACTTCGAATACTTTGACTATATGGCTAATTTCGAATATGCTTTAGTAAAGTTTTTTTTTCAAGTGTGAATTTGCTAGTTTTTTGGAGTTAAAGTTTGTAGAAAATATGTGTTATCATCTTGCGATCATCTTATTCGCATTTTTGCAACTTTACGGTAGGTACCTACCACCCACCTGCCGAAAGTTTGAAAAAAGAGTTGTCATTTAAGAAAGTGGTGTTTCATTAGACACATTGTATATTTTTGTATTTGAAATTTAAAAAAAAATGTAAAATATAAATATGGATTATAATTAAAATGAATAATTAAGTAAGTAGGTGGCGTAGACAGCGTAGGTGGGTATTTAAGTACCTACCTAATTTCAAATCTTATGATTTCAGATAAATTTTGAAATGACAAAAATTAGAAACATCCTTTTTGGACGCAGGGTCTACTGTTTACAGAACTTCTAACCAAAATTGCATATAGTAATTATATGTTAGGCTATTCAGATTTAAGCACACCAGAGTTTTTTGTAATTATTATTAGATACGAGAAGAAAAACCGCTGTATGTTCATATAGTGTGAGAGAATGTGATTATAATTATATTGCGTTTCCTAAGAAGTGCATTACCCATGTGTTATTAGCGAGAAATGCCTACAACAAACGCCATGTTTGGAATATCCCTGGTAGCGCTGCTTGGGTGTATAATGGAGATGAATTCTCGCACATGGAGCAGAAATCTCTTTAAGCATCAGCGGTGGCGGGATCAGGCAAGAACGGTTTGTTAGGGTGGATTGTTGATGTATGGCGATTTTTTTAAGGATACTGAAATGTTAAAGGTCTTATAAGTTGCTTACCACCTTTTTAAACATTTATTTATCAATGGATTTTTACAATTTTATACATTTTGTTAAGATATTGATTCTATTTTTTTTGGCTTTTAGACCTTTTTTTACCTGTCCACGCCCTCTCTGTGCCATCTCAACGCCCCCTAATCTAACAAGTCTAACCTAACCTAATCTCAGAGGGGTCGTTTTTAAGAGACCCTTTAGAAGATAACATTTTATAAATACATCTATTTGAATTTCACTTTCGTTTTCTTGATTGGATGGATTAATGCCGCGGAATCTTGGAAATGGAAGTTACCCACATCCCGAAATCCGATTTAGTTGAAACTTAGTCGATTGACTCTTTGTTAATGACAATGCATTTTATCATTCACAAACAACGATATGCACGCATTTTTCTAAAATTACATATAATTAAACCACGATTAGCAAGGTTGGTAGCGCCGTTGATCCCAATCACTGGAAAGGAAGATTCAATCCTGCCAAACAAACTTTAACCACTCGGACCCATAAACTTGTTTACAAGACAATGTAACATTACTAGACAGACGTACGACGTATGAAGCGTACCTGAGTTATTAAAAGACATTTGAATATAATTTTGTGTCTTACGTGTTGGTTTTATTTTATGTATCGTTTTGGTGTATTAGTTAGAGGTCCCATAAATAAGCTTGAATATTAGGCAATTAGAGAAAATATAAAAAAAATATATATTTTACTAGCTGAAGTCCCCAGCGTGGCCCAGGATTTTTCGAAATCTGACCTAGACAGTAAATTGCCCCTTATTTTCAACGTCGAGTATGTAAAATTTCATTTAGAGGACCTTTCTCTTTTTTTAAGGTGAAGTGTGCATAATTTCATCACGATCGAAATTAAATTGTAGATATGTATAAAAATCAAAGCAAGACCGCTCGCCACAAATAATAATCTTTGTATAAATAGATACAAGATAGATAAATAGATTCACGAATGACTGAACTGAAGTACAATGAACAACAACTTTTCCCCAAATGAATTTTCCACGGTTCTGTTCAGAATCTACACTTACCAGCTGCTATAAAAATGTCACTTAACCATAGAATAAAGAATAACGCTAGAAGTGCTTTCCATACAAATTTAAAAGAAACAATTCCTCTTAAGCTAGGTCTCTTGCGATCTCCGACATGAACATTTGCTTGAACATTTGCTTGAACATTCGCTTGAACATTGCTATAAACTTTGTCAATGGGGGCGTGGCGTCGGCGGAAAACATTCTCCTACTGGTTTTTTACAGCAGCCGCGCGAAGCTGTCAGTCGTAGAGTATAAATCGAAGGATTTTTTGGGGTTATGTCAACTGCGCGAGCCTAATAATTATAAGTTTAATAAATTGTAAATAAATACTGTCATAATGAATGATTACTTCTATCGTGAACTCACCTGTAAATAAAGTTTATTAATTTATATTTAGAGGGCCTATATTAACAATTTATGACAATACTTATTGTTTTGAAATTTTTAAGTGGTATATTTAGGTCTTGTACGAATGCTTGTAGCCAGAAATATGAATAGAATGCCAATTCGTATTTCCGGTGAAATTTTTCTTGCACAGGTATTACAATTAAACCCAGTTCCTCTAAATCGGTTTTAGAGACACGGAAGAAATTGCCCAATCCAAATCGGTATTCTTTGTTAATTCCTGATAAATAAATACCTAATTCAATTTCGAGATGGTACGGTCCAACTTGAAATCTGCTTTTTCTCCCTTATACTTACGTAGTTACATGTAACATCTCAAATCTTTTCGCTTAAGTCGTAAGAATCTCTTCCACATCAGAATTTGACATTATTGACGTCTATGTAATTATTTGCACTGACGAAATTCTTAAATGGTACTTTTAGTTCGTATAATATTCGAAATTAGCCAGAAATCTTTCCTGATAAATAAATATCTGATATAAATATCAAACGTCAAGTGTTTAGTGCGTATGCGTAGATACGTGCTCACCACAGACCACTAGACAAAATTGTGAGTAACCACCGCCCACTTCGCCCCAATATTTGAACCATGTTTCAACAAACAAAGGAAACGGAAAACAAAAAATGTTTATAGTAATGTTCAAGCAAATGTTCAAGTTCACGGTTGGAAGAGACACCCCTTTAGTCCAAACGCCAAGCGTGCTCAGCCTGAAATCGTAGACCTCGAATAAAAAAAAAAATGAAAACATTTATGGCCCATCCTGGTGCAGGCAGCAGGCTGCAGTAGGTAGGCAATGCAGGCTGGGCCTCCAACAAACAGCCAATGTTAATCAAATAATGGGTGCAATCAGTCGCTTACGTAATCATATGAAATGCTCAGCGGTACGTCCTGAACATCCGAACACTCGAACAGCCGAACAGCCCAACAACCCAACAACCCAACAGTCGAGCTTTCAATCAGAATGTTTAGGACTTTCTAGCTATTGCGAAATTATCGGTTGTTACAGGTAAATTTTTTTTAAGAGACCCTCGCTTGTGAAGTGGTGTAGTTATTCCAGCGTGATTTTTTTCACGCTAAATGAACTTAAACTTGCTTTTGAATTTAAGTGTCATTTTCAAAATTGAAATTAGTTGTTAAAAGAATAACTCAACACTCAACTAATTATTAAATAATTCCATATTTATGTATTCTTTTGTTTAAATTTTTGAAACTTTACGTGATTTTTAATTTTTTCGAATGGTAAATTTCTGATCGTATTCTCTCCAATATGTTAACAAAATTTTTTAATATGTAATTAAAAAAATTGAGAATATTTGATTCTGAAAAGCAAATACTTTTTAAAAACTTTTGGATTCACAAATCCTACAATAATTATAAAATCCCGTGATTTGTATAGGTCTGCACTTGGTTTAAAAATAATTTTGTTTTTGTTAGGAAAATAAAGCGCAAACCGTTGAAAATACAATTATAATAATTTTCTGTTAAAGTATTACATCGTTGTTGTAAACATACAAACTGAAATAAGTATTTTTATCAACTCAGTGACGCATTACAAAACAAGAATCACACCAATATCTTTAATTTAATGTTTTATTCCTTGAATATTTGAAAAACGTAATACATACATAAAACTGCGTCTAGTTCGAAATGAATATTACATCAACCCAAAAATCTAACTTTGGAAATGAATTTGCGATGAACCAGCAAAACCAGTCAGAAAAAGCTGTGCAAAATTTATCACATCGCACGCCGTCTGAGCTCATCGTTTCAATGTTCTTACTACTTAAGACACAAACAGATTAATTTACTTTATTCAATCTACAGAAAAGTACACAAGTATAAAATAACAGAATGAACTAATTCAATATCGATCACAGAAGGTTACAACAATGGCTCGCTAAGATGTGTTTATTTTTCCGTGCCGATTCCATTGCCGGAGCTCGCCGCGCGCCGGGATAAATAACAGGCAGGGCAAAGGAGAGGCAGTCGATGTAGCCAGTGTTCTCTACGGTAGAGGCAAGCGGGGTAGCGGGGTAGTTCGCAACACCCCACCTCTCTCACCCCAGCGGGTAGAAAGAAAAATATATTTTTACTTTTAAAGAAAACACAATAAATAATAAAGAAATAACATTGGGCTCAGACGAGCCGGGCCGAATATAATAACGTTATTCAAATATTTATTTCATTTTCTTCGGTGGCGGGGCCGTTCTTTTGATTATTTTTATATGGAGGGCGCGCGGACGTGTTTGCACAGCGGCAAGCAGCGTCGGAGAAAGCTATTTTGTATTTTTAATAACAGATTTAATGACTTTCTTTAAACTTTTTATCTTGCCTTATTCTCCGCGGATCTCTTCCCCTTCTCCGTCTCTGACGTGCCAATCTAGCGACATTCTTTTATTCTTTTAATTTCATATTATGAACATACAACTTTTCTTTAAGAAATTTCGACGAACTCTCGAAAGTATTTTATTAAAATTATGCCTTTGCGCACAAAAGAGACCCGAATAAGGAGGCATATAAAAACAAATTACTTTATATATTTTATAATGAAAATTATAATTTATTATTCGCGGCAGAGGGAATTTCTTCCTTTATTACACTTAATGGGCGCCTCAAGGTAAGAAATAAATTTGTCTAATGGCGTATAACGAGACGTGCATGTAAAAACAACATTACGCTATCTCTTTAAATGTATTAAACCAATTTACACATTACAATTAATATACCTACACCTTTAAACTGCGGCGGTGTTGGTTCAGGGTTGGCCCGGTACTAACTTGTATATCTGTGTTCCACCACCAACTAACTATTAAAGGAGAAGGTACACAAGAAGGTACACGAATATTTAATTTATAGTGGACTCGATGATTATTCTTTCTTTACATTGGGGTGGAAATTCATAAGCTAAATGATTTATTGCTTGCTTTGCGCATAAATGAAAAAAAATATTATGAAGTGTAGTTTATCGACGAAAGTCTAATACACTCTTTTTAATTGAAAACATGCGAGCGGGTAGGTACTCCAAGTACCTGCCTAAGAAAGCGTAGTAACAAGGCCATTCTATAAAGTTTAATTGTATTAAATCGGCTTCATTCATAGAAATACCTCTGACTTCAAACACATAAGTACACTTAAAACTCTTTATTGTTCGCTGGTTCGCCCTCACCTTGAATATGCTACTGTCATTTGGTCTCCTTTCTATGCTGTCCACATTTGTCACATCGAATCCGTACAACATCGTTTCCTAAGAGGAATTGCTTGGAGGTTGGGTCTTGAAAGAGGCAAGTATATGATGAAATTGAACGCATTTTAAACATGTCTTCTTTAGAAAAACGTAGAAAGGACTCTGATCTAATTTGCATATTTAAAATTATCAACAGTATTACTGATACACCTGCATTGTTACAACTCATCCAGTTTAACATCCCTTCCCGTAGGCTTCGAAATAATGAATTGCTGTTCCTCAATCAACATTCTACACCATTCTCCCTTATCCAGAATGTCGAGACTTGTCAACGCAAGTCAAAGCATTGATTTTTTTGGTGTAAAACTAAATGACGTTCGGCAGTCGATACGCAATATTTAAATGATTCTTCATGCTTTGACTTGTAGTGTCTCCATATGTACTTTTTATATTTTATATTGTCGTTGATATTCAATTTTATGTGCTCTCCCTTCACTGCCATCTCTGTTTTTTTATTCGTGTTATTATTATGTTTTTAATGGACTGTTGTCCGTAAATAAATACCCAAGTGGGTATATGATTGCAAAGGACCTTGTTCCACGGCCCATTCGCATCCGCACCCTTTACAGCCGAACACGATCCGGAGAAAAGCTCGCGTTGTAATTTTGTCTCGCCACTAACGTTACTTAGTGAAGCAATAAACATTTGAAAGGGAGAAAGTAGAAAGATGAAAAAGCGCGAAATAACTAATGTTCATGCGAATTTTTTTAATAATCAACACAAATAATTCTTACGGAACGCCGCGAGTTGTATTCCTCCGTCGCGCGATCAGGCGGTAACATTCCGAGCGATCCCCTTCGGGATTTTCCCTTTACGGTGCGATTTGAATATTTGGCAAATGCTTCTACCGGCTCCGCTAAATTAACGTCCCGCTTTATTTCACGGGGGGAGAGGTGCGCGGGGCGCGGGAGTAAAATTAAAGCCCGTGTAAGAATAATATATTTAAAACATTACTGTAAACGTGTTTGTGCCCGCGTTTTGTCGCTGAAATATTACAATCGTCGGAATGGCGTTACACTGTTGAGATATGTTGTGCCCCCTTGCGCCCGCCCCCCTCTGTTCCCTCCACCCCCACCCCGGCACTCCAACTGTGTTTCGGTGTATTTCATAAATATTGTAGAAAATTATTCAAGCTTTTCCCAAGGCAGGTTCTGTCCGGCCGTGTGGATGCAGCATTCAGGAAGCTCATCACGGTGACGAGCCTAATTTGTATGACGGACGATCTGTGTAGATTGTAGAACGTAGGAATGTGGAAGCACTACATATATATTATATATAATTATGGAAGTGATATATCATTTATTTGTACTGGGCGTCGCCTACAAAATCCACCATGGCTATCTCCGCTTTTAATTTTTGTAATTTAACTTATATTTCAAGCTTGATTTAAACACATTATCCTCTATCCATTAGTAACTTCTTCACACGTTATATATTAAAGTCAACAAACAAGTAAGAAAATTATACAACACAAAATTATCATTATCCACGATGGATATGTGAAACAAATGATAATAGTAAAAAATAAAGCTGAAGATTTTTTAAATATCTATATTGAGGGATCAG
The DNA here is from genome assembly GCA_917880885.1 of Limnephilus marmoratus. Classification (NCBI taxonomy): domain Eukaryota; kingdom Metazoa; phylum Arthropoda; class Insecta; order Trichoptera; family Limnephilidae; genus Limnephilus; species Limnephilus marmoratus. The sequence continues at coordinate 48,074,594 of OU862920.1, read as the reverse complement.
TAGGATTTATAGGTTCAATTAGGAATTCCACAGAGCCGAACCCTCTGATATGAAAATATCTGAAGTCGGTGAATTATTTTCCCATTTGGTCTCTAGTAGGTTGACATGTTGTTCTTGTATTGTTTTGTATTTGTAATACTTATATAGTGTAATTGCATAGCTTGGATTGACTAGATGATCATTTGGGAAGTGTGTGAAAGGGTTTAGTTATTCCTGTGGGGAAAAATTTAACCCGGAAATTTAAATCTGGTGCGTAAAAAGCCGTGAGAATACACTGAAGAAAAATAGATTGTCGAAGAAAAAAATGTTGAAGAAATTACGAGTATTTGTTATTTTTCGGATATCCACTGACCCCCATATTCCTACCCTCCTCTCATGCCTTTTTTCTTCCCACAACATCCCTTCCTTTTCTTTCCCTTTCCTTCCTTTTATAAAAATACCTTCCACACAGAATCCCTGAAGATGACATAGGCCCTGAGGAGAATTATTTTCCTCAGGGCGTCCTGTGTGGAGCTAATGTTAAAAACGAGTGTGCTTTAGACCACACGACTGAAGGAAAACTTCACTAACTTATATCTCCCTATCAACTTCCGTTCACCTCGCCCGACCGTTCGCCTCGCCCGGTCACACTTCTCATAACGCTCTCGTCACGCATTCACCAGCTTACTCCCCAAGTCAAGCGTGCGTAAAGGCCCGACCGTTCGCCTCGCCCGATCCCACTTTTCGAATAATAGTAACGCTCTTGTCACGATTTCACCAGCTTACTACCAAGTCAAGCGTGTGTAAGGAAGTTTTACTTCAAAAACAGAGTCAATAGCCATTGATGTACGGACTACGTAGATATTTGTCCAATTACCAAAGGAAATTAAATTTAAGGAAACATAAACCAATTAAAATTACGATAACATGTGATAACTATTTCTTTAAAAGTATGTAACTATTTATAAGTACCTACCTAATTAACCTATTTAAAAACTAAAAATAGATGAAAACAAAATTTCTTTCTTTTCTGGTGGCCTCTCATCGTACTATTATCAATACCCTGCAAGTTCCAGTCCTAAACAGTTCAGCAGGACTGCACTCACACCAGTCGTGCGACGTGTGTGCGGCGTCTTCCTCTACTATGTGTCCATCTTCTACATTTTCCATTACAACATCTTAATGTACTATGTCTACTCTACAAAGTCATCATCCTCCACTACGTTTTTCCAAACTACATATTCCTGTACTAAAAAAGGACAAAGTCGGACGCAAAATACGTTATTCCACAATAGGTTGAAATATTTGATACTGCTGGAAATTATTAACCATTTAATAAATTCAACGAACTCGTAGATTTTAAAAACCACATTATGAGGGTATTCTAGTCTAGAAAATTATTTTTTTCCATATTTCGAAGGTTTGCATATTCAAAAATATCTCATTAAAAAGTTTTTCGAAATTCGATTTATTAAAAAGTTATAGTCATTTTAGTGTCGCGGTTTAGAGGAATCTAACTAGAATCTAAATAGAACAAAACCTTAAACGAGTTTTACTCGAAACTATTTTTTTCGAGGCGGTTGTCATGATATCTCAAGTTCTACTGAATCATTTTACTCGAATACATTTTAATTGCACCTGAAAAAATACCTACAATTCATGCCTCTAGTCTAGAATACCCCCTTAAGCAAGATACTCGTAAAATGTGGTTTAGGAGTTTTTTTTTTTGTTTGTTGTGGAAACAAACAGCTATACATATTTTATTAAAATAATTTCATATTACTTTGTTGTGTGAACCAGCTTAGTTTCCACATGTATACAACCATATTGTATACAGAAAAACATAGATTCTTAAAGAACACTTAAATTGGAGTTGGTAGAAAAAGTATATTAAAAAAACACAGATTAAAGTACAAAGGATAGATAATGTGAAATTAAATGATGTATAAAAAAAACAGAGCGCGCAATTCACACACGGTAGAAGTGAAACCTTCAGAAAACTAAAGTAAAGCGTGGGGAGGCTACGAAGCACCGCACAAATAGAAGACCGATTATACTATCTCATTCTCTCGCAGGCAAAATCCTACAGATGTATGTATTTATCTCTTTTTAGTGTGGCTATTTTTCGTTTCATCGAGTTTAAAATCACAACGGTGCTAAAAAAGTTTTCACCTCAATAATATATTTTTACATCATAGGATAATGTTCAAAGATTAACATGATTACAAAAAGAAAACAACAAAATGAGAATGAGAAAATAACGCACATCAGAGGTAGAGGATTAGTAATTAACAATTTGTTTTAATTTTTTCTAATACACATTTACTAAATTGGCCTGACGACAAATGGAAAATATCAGGGTCTGAAATAATATTATTGTATCTTGTGCACGTCCTTCTGAGAAATGAATTGTTGGTTTGATCGTGTATTTCGTACTGGACAGTGGAATTTAATGTTTTCTAGAATGGTAATAATTTATTAGTTATTTGTATATTCAAATGTATAATTTATTAATATATACCTGTGTACAGTATACACCTTTCTCAACCGCGAATTCTTTCTACGTTTCCAATAATCATCCACAAGATTATAGGTTAAATCATATTTTAAAAACATGTTTACATGTACTAAATCATTCGTAGGTCATACACGAGTAAGTATACAAAAATACAAATATAATATATGATATATTTACAGATCGTGTCTGGAGTCACCCTTTACCCGCCTGATGGGGGAAGGTGTGGTAATTTGTATCACTTTTCACTACACTCACACTATTTAAAATAAAAACTTTTATTTAAGAATAGGCCCATTTTTTTAATACGATTTTATAATCAACTGGGACGATTGTATTTTAAATTTTTGTCTTTGGTACGATCTGACGTGTGATAAATTATACCACCGATATGTACAATGTACGTGGTACCCAGGCTTTCATATTTTATTTTATATTACAGTTTTGTTTTATATTTATTTGCTTTTGGTTTTTATTATTTCCTAGCCACATTTCTGTATACACTGTATATACCGTTTGTATGTTGCAAGTATTTTTATGAATGTTTTTTCTTTTTCAAGTGTCGTAATTATTAAATATTTATTTTATTTTTATTTTAACTTTATGAGTAAAAATTCAAATTGGAATATTTAATTAAATGAAGACAATATAAGTGAAACTCAGAAAAAAGATATAGACACCCCTGGGACTCGAACCCAAGACCTCTTGCTTTCCGGGCAAACACGCTAACCACTGCTCTTTTTCTGATTTTTCTGTTTCAAGATTTTTGATTGAGTTTCGCTTATATTGTCTTCATTTAATTAAATATTTATTTATTAAAAAGAAAACATAGAAATATATTAAATCTTTATTTATTATCTAAATAAAGATTTTACATTTTTTAATTATTTATTTATTAAAAAAAACATGAAAAATATGAAAAAAATATTTATTATTTAATTATTTATTTATTCATTATTCGTGCACGATGTGAAAATAAGTTGTTGGATTATTATCTATTTATTATATACATGTTTTAATGTTCCTAAACAAATAAAATAAAATAACTCAAATTAATCAAGGAAAGCTGCTTTATGGAATCCATGCATCGCATTGATTTATGAACCGTTTGAGGTTTTGTGTTGGTTTGAGGTAGGTACTTAATTTTTATTTTATTTTCAGTTCCAACTGCTCCCAATCGCCAGGAGCCAGAGAGACTGTGGCATCCCCAATTGCGGTATCGGTAATGTGAGGCTGGAGGTAGTGGGGAGCGGAATGAGAAAAGAAATAGGAAAATGGAGAGATATCTGGCTATTTAGATCTGGTCACAAAACACGGCTAGAGCCATTTCAAGCAATGTTTCAATTATGAATTTAGGTCTTACACCAGGATAATACTGGTAGGATCTTCCATTCTAGAACGTGCCGCAAATATGCTATACATTATTTAATTCGCATTGCTAGTCGAGAGCCTTTCCCCTTACAGAGACCGTCATACATAAACATATATTGTAATAAAATATCCAAAGCCTTTTCAATAAAATAAAAAAATATTATAAATTGCGTACGGTTACCTCACTTGACTCTACCTCCTCTTTTGATACAATTGTATTTCGCTTCCCTAGCCTCGGTGCGGCGCGGCGGTTGCGCCAAACTTTCTTACGGCCCCGTGTTCCCGTCCCGCCGCGTCTGGCGTACACAACTTTACCTACATGCAATTAGCTCATACCTACAACACTAATAACTTTTGATAAAATGAATCGCTTATATTTATTTATGTTTTCCACGTCGCTTCCGCCATTGCCACCCCGGGGTCGCGTGGCGGGGGATTTATAGCAAAGGGAATAATGTATTACCAGCACAGATCTGTGAAATATCACGAGATGGACATAGAGGCGCTATTGCGTACTAAGGTCTCGCCGAAACGTGTTCCATTATTATCACGCGAACAGCGGTGCGCGGGAATCCGATTCGGTAGTTTTCGATAGTTCAGCGTTAACTTGGAGATCAAATAATCGGACTAATTGTAAGTAAAAAAACATGCAACCAAATTTTTCGCTTTTGTCTCGTCTAAATGGTGATAATCTGAATTCTAGACAAATCAGATCCAATGTTGAAAATGACAATAAGGAACTCTGTTGAAAAATATTATGGCTTTATAAAAATATGTTCATATAGACCAATAAACGCTGATTCTGAATATATAAGTTTTATTTAATAATATTAAACGCAGAGTTTTTAAAAAATTATTAAAGAGTTCATTTTTAATCGGGTCGTAAAAACACGCCGTCAAGTTGGCATTATTGAAATTTTAGTGGTGACGTCACTGATCGACGTGTCGTGACGTCACCGTAAAGTCATTGTATGAGAATGTATGATATGACACAAGCCATCGTATTAATTTATTCGTTTATTTACACACTGTTTATAGAGATTTAGTTGTTGTGTTTATTGAAACATTATTTAGGCCTAAATAATATTTCAATAATAAAGGTATCTCTTATTAGTTTATCTCTATTATTGAAAATATTCAAAAACTACAGCACATAAAAAATAGTAATGCTACTTCTAGGGAGAATACTTCGAACAACGGAATTCAAAATGGCGGCAGTTGATCAGCTGATTGCTCGATCCTATAGTAATTTTTCAGGAGTGATGACGTCACACGATTCACCATACATACGGTGGTTTTCGGGGGTCTTGAAAAATTAAAACTTTGACAATTATTTTAACTATTACAACTAACTCTAAAAATAAAAATTAAAATGAAGTTATTTAAGTTACATAGAAGGTCATTATTCATAAAAAAAAAAATTAAAAAATTGGACTGCAGTTCTCTATTCAAATAATTTCCTGTAAAATATATTAAATTATACGTCGGCATGCTCGTCTAAATTCTACAAACAAACACTTTGAAAATTAATCTTGTATTTAATGCAAAAGTTGGAGAGCTCATTGAACCGGAGTTACAGATGGATGAAAGAAATCACGACCGAAATGAGCATTTTGAATTACTTCTTTGCAATTATAAAATGTCTGCATTTAGTGGTAAAAGGCTTTCCTGAAAAGGATTTGGCGAAAAAGTTTATATTTTCTATCATTCCCTATCAGTAGCAAATTCTATGTTTTCCAGAGATGTAGATACACTCATTAGCACCGCAACGGAAAACCATTCAGTTTAAAAAAGTTAATTGAAATGGCCTGTGCAACGATCAGAAATGTCGCAAGATACCTCCTGACCTTCCTCTTTCCCAGCTACTTCCCCCCACCCACTCTCCTAAACATTTCAGCACATTTAAAATTGATGGAACCGTCTAATGTTAATTGGGATTAACTACTAGGCGCGAATGGGTACCGCCGCCCCAGGAACCTTTATTGGATAACCAACACCTCTGCCATAGGTCACCTCAAGTGGTTGGCTACGTTTGGTGATTCCCAGAACTTTCCGCTCCTTCTTTTCCTTAAAAAAACCCTCCATACAGCATCCCCAAAGATGAAATAGGCCCAGAGGGAAATTATTTACATCAGAGCCTCCTGTGTGGAGCTTATGTAAGAAAAATAGTGACTAATATTCTTTTTCAATGAATCTTCTTAATACACAAATATTACATTTCATTACATATGTTTGTAATTCCCTGACAGTTAATCCCCCGACAGTTGGCCCCTGGTCATTTTAGCGAAAATAGGTATACCTACTTATACTAATTATCCCCAGAGAGAATATACCTACCGCCGAATTACAAAAGTATAAAAGGTTTTTTCATTCAAATGCATCAAGGATAAAACTACTTGTCCACATTATACTGTATATATTGTTTGACATCCTTACCAACTTATTATTATGGTATTTTTAAGACGGATTTAGGTTTGAAATTGGTAAATAATACACAATAAATTATAATTTTACAATAATCATAATTTCGGGAGTCCAAATATCGGGGATCAACAACTGACGGGTCATCAAAGTTTTGCAGGCATAAAATCGATGATGGATGTTTTATTTTAATTTTAATTAGTCTGAAATGAAAGATATATTTCACCCCAATACGGTTCTTTCGAACAACTTAATCTGTAAAAGATAGATAGATAGGGGTAACCACAACTAGTTAATGTGATAGTAAACAATAATTCGTATTTTGCTCTTTTATTTAATTATTTTAGGGAAATACATTTTTTCGATTTAAAATAATTTAAAATAAAGTAATAACTTTCTAAACACCACATTTATTTATATACTTTACGCCGACCGGGTTTCGCTACAACCGTAGCTTCTTCACATAAGCAAACATTTTTTTCAAGTTATGCTTTAAAATATTAAAATTATATAATTATTTGCGCCCGTACATACGAAATTAATATGAGTTAACAGTGTTGTCCATAAACGTTAAATTTTCTTTATCGATGTTCGTATTCATATTGCGTGCTTAAGCGCGTAAACAATTGATTTATCTTAATATTTTAAAGCATACATAACTTGAAAAAAATAGTTTTTTTCTACAATAATTAAACTAACGAAATCTACGAAAGAGTGGATTGTGAATTCTTTGAAGTATCACTTTAATTTGTAATATCTCTAATCAGAGGTGTTTTTCTAATGTAAAATTACTCCAACAGCGGTGTCTAAAGAAGTGAACTCTACTTTTTGCTTGTTGAAGCAAAATACGAATATTTAGATTGTCAGAAAATGACGATGATTAGATAGTGTTAACATGTTGTTTCCTTAAAATACAATTTGGGAGGCGGGAATGATTACCGCTGCCCCGAAAATCATTTATTGTAAATCCTACACCTCTGCCAAAGGTCACTCTAAATGGTTCGCTATATTTGGTGACTTAGCAGGGGTGCCCGGGTTCATGGGGTGAGGTTTGTCTGGATGTGGCGGATGACATGGACACACCGAACCCTATATTTCTACCGACCCTTCTTATATTTTCCTTCCCAGAACTTCCTCTAGTTGCTTTAGTTAAAGAGACCCTCCAAACGCCATCCCCAAAGATGACAGGCCTGAGGGAAATTATTTTCCGCAGACCGAGCGCACACCTCGCGTACTTTCCGTATCATATCTCAACCAATACGAGCCTTTAAAAGTGTATTAAATAATTATGAATGTATGTAAATAATTATATTATCAAAGCGGTGGATGAGCGCAATTGATGCATCGCAGGTGCAGTAATCGACATTTCAGTTTCATCAGAAGGTGATATAGAAGTTTTTCAATGTATATTATATTGTAAGTAGAATCAGAAAAATGGTTTTTACAACAATGTACACCCACCCCCCATACACACAAGCCCTGCTTATTTATGGGGGTAAATCAAATACATATAGTATGTAATTAATTATTGTATAAAATGTATTGTAATTTATTTATTTTTAATATATTAATAAAATGTAGGTACTAAATAATAACATAATCGATGTTATTTTTCTTTCATAACGTACAAGTAACTAGTCACCACCGAAATTGCGAGTATGGATTCATTTAGAACCAAGAACCGAGTTTCGCAGAAATATTATACGACATTAGGCGTGACGAAATTCCACGCAGCATTTTGACGGAGTCGAAGAAAGCCTAATTTATGTACCGAGACTAACACGTTACGTTATTTATTTCGGTTAACAAGCTTAAAAAGTTTTCTTGATTTGGATTAATTTTTTATGCAGCTATTTGCCGCTGTGTGCTGCCATTATTAAAAACAATAAATCGCCGTTCGCGGGCCGCTGGCGCCCTCCCCCTACCCCGCCCTCCCCCTGCCATGTACACCCATAAAAATAAACCAAAAGAGTTGAGTTAATGCATAAAGTTTCTCCAAAATTATTTTGTGCAGTTTATTGTTAATGAAATTCCAGAAAGGGCTGCTCCTGCCTGCTGCCTGCCGGGACTGGGAGCAGCGAGTTGAAGTGACTTAAGATTGTTTGATTTGAAGCTGTAACCGCTTTGTGGAAATGAGTTTCTGTTAAGCATAAATTTGCAGGTTATAAATTTTATTTATAAGAACATACCTGGAGTGGAAGTTACTTGCCCAAGTCTGGTGAGAGAATACTGTTCGGTATGCTCGAAATGCTTTGGTTTATTAACCAGGTCTGAATAGTCAGGAAACTACGCTCAAACTTTCACCCCTTCTCTATTCTAATTCGCCTTGCTTGTTCTTCTATCACATACATTTTAAAGTGCAGGTAATCTATAGATTTTATATATACTTCGCATATCATTAGCAACGTTGTGATTTGAAACTCGATGAAACGAAAAATAACCGCACCAAAAAGAGACATTTAGTCTGCGAAAGAATGAGATAAACTAATCGCTCTCTTCTTTGTGTGGTGTTTCATAGCCTCCCCACTCTTGTATACTTTAGTTTTCTGAAGGTTTCGCTTCTACCGCGCGTAAACTGCACACTGTGATTTTTTTATTATTTAAAATTTTAGAATTGACAATATTATTTTCGACTAATTTTTTCCCATATTATTGACAGCTACCTTTTTAATTAAAAACAATTGTTCGAAGAACCGGTTTGGAACCTGGATAGTGTCTCGGATAATTAAATCCGATTTTATATTTTACGGGACACCTGTTGACCGTTTTCAAGTCTAAGTGAATATTAAATTTTTTATTAGTACAACTCTCTTTTTATAATAAGTATTGAAGGTTATTCCCATCAATGTAATATATAATAAATAAAGAAGAAGATAAAAAAAATAACGGTAGCAACTGGGACTCGAACCCAGGATTTGTGTCATCATCATCATCATCACTCTTGTCTCTACAGCCCCTGGTGGGTCTCCTCCTCAATAGTCTTCTTCCACTCATCTCGGCTTTGTGCCAGCTCTCGCCAGTTTAGAAGCTCCAAGGTAAATATGCCTATGAGGACTTTGTCGCTCCATCTTAATCTTGGCCTTCCCAGGCTCCTTCGCCCTACTGGTCTTGAGTTCAGCAGGGTCTTTGGTGCTTGATGCTCGGTCATTCTCTCCACGTAACCCAGCCACCGAAATCTTCCCAGCTTTATAAATAAATTTGAAACTGAGAAGTTTTAAAGACAGTATTATAATAGATTTCCCAGGATCTATGACAATCTATGTATATAGATATATTATATTTTTGAATCCTTCGTTCTGTTCGTTGCTAAGGCTATAGTTAGTTCCAGGTTTGACCTCCTAGGCGGTACGTACCTATTACCCAAAAAGCACTCTTTTTTCTCATTCCACATTTTATTTCACCTTACAATAATCCCCTATGAGGTTTTTTTTTTAACTGAGGATTACAACAAACATACCAGAGTAAAAGTTACATGCATTCATAATCCTCTTTTGTATTAAAACATTTCTAAAACTATGCATTTAATAACCACGTCTGAGAGTCAGATTTCCGAAACATCTATTTCCCAATTTATTTCACCTAACTTTCTTTTAATGTTTGGGATGGGGGAAGGTTCTTGGGTCACATATAAAATAACTTCCTTTACGAACATATTTTATTATTCCCCAAACACATTTTGTAAGCAGAAACCTAAATAAATAATAAATATGAAGCAAATCAAAAGTGAGCAAACAGTGTCTCGGTAGTACATAAGTAGTATAGCGCCCTTGTGGTATTTTTCACAAAAACGGCGCTTTATAAATTATCCAATTATTATTATTATTATACCGTGGATTTTACAAACATAAACAATGTGAGATTCGAATTTTAACTTGAACGTTTTACCTACTGAAATATAAGAAAAACGTTATTATTTTGCTATCCATAACTATTATGAACTCAAGAAAATGTTAACGTTTCCAACTTTCCTGTTTCAGTATCATATCAAGTATCGTTATAAAAAAACCAGTGTGCTTTAGACCACACGACTGAAGTGAAACTTCTGCTCCATCTATATGATAGGAAGAAAGAAAAAAAAGTGCGCGCGCACTGCTCTCTCTTGCTCCTACAGTGCGATACAGACAATAGGCCTGCACTGTGTAACGTAACTGGCTATGAGAGAAAGAGAGAAAGAAAATGTGTGTTCGCACTTCTCTCTCTTGCCCCTACAGTAATATTCGAAACGTAACTCTCTCTCTTTCTATCTTCACTAACTTATATCTCCCTCTCAACTACCGTTCGCCTCGCTTTTCGTAACGCTCTCGTCACGCATTCGCCAGCTTACTTCCCAAGTCAAAAGTGCGTAAAGAAGTTTTACTTCAATAAAATTTGTGAGAAGTTGTTTGAAAGTATACCTACTAAATGTCTCTCTCTGATCTCTCTGTAATCCTCTATAGATATATTGTATTTATTATTAGTACTGGAAATTATCTCAGTACTATTCTGTTTTGGTTGAAAGATTTTAGTTAATATACAAATATGGTTTAAGAGGACACACGTCCTTGTAACTAGGATACTAGTTTAGTCTTTTAAACTCTCTATGACTTACCTGGCTGTCTTCGGCTATCTTCCGACATACGTCATAATGCTGAAGTCACATGATTCACTCGGATGAAGGTTTACTCGATGAAATGTTCCATTCTTGTTTCACCGCGTGTTCACACGGTTCCTTCGAAGGAAGAGTTCACTCGACATTCTCGCTACGAAGTCGTCGAGCGTAGTCGCGGCGCGCATTGGAATTCGTCCGGCGCTGACGGCTAAGTTCGGGAATATTTACGATTTCAATTGACATTTCCGATAACGTCGAACTAAATTACGAGAAATTGGCGATTCTTGTAAACAGTAAATAAATTTCAGCGCCATAAAATGAACATATGGTTAAATAATAACCTGAAAACTGATATCTACGAGTATTTTTGCACCATGAAAATTTTTTTATTCCAAAATAGGCCTCGGCTTGCAATAAAATCCACATAAATGGAATATTTATGAACGTATCCAAAAACTAAAAACTGTTTTGGGAAGGTGATGAAATATGCTTCCAAAATTTATTATTAGAAGTAACCACGTAATTTTTTAAATAGAATAATTTTTAATGTAAACTTTTAAAAGTTTAAAAAATGGCTCTCTTTGCTTTTATTCTAACTAAAATTACTGGTAACAAAAAAAATATAAAAACACACACTTATTTTGTTAGACAAATAAATTATAAACGTTTCTGTCACCTCACTTTTTTGTCGTTTCATATAAAAATAATTCATTAAAAATTCACAATGTTTCATAATTTTTTTTTTAAATTCGATCAGAAACTTTGGTTCCATAGAAGTGTACATTCGTATTCTTTTGTGGTTAATTGTGATATTGAATATATAGAACATTATTTTTTCTTTTCAATGCCGTTTAGATCAAATTTTTTACGATGATAGTAAGGGAGAAACAACGATTTCTATGAGACGTGTAGGAGTTATTTCGAAAAGCGAACTAAACGGAGCATTTTGACGTTTAAGCCGCTCCGGCTACACGTCCTCACCCCAGAACATTTCGGCCAGGGATGTTCTGCCCAAAAAAATTATTTCCCCAGATTTTCGAGGTGAAATAAATAAAGGACTTAGAGTGGTATTCCTTTTAGATATAATAAGCTTTTTTGTATTTCTTCGGCATTAACTGTAAAAATTTCGAGAAATTTTGTTTTTTAAATTTTTATTTTCTATGTATATAGGTTACATAAATAATTAAATTAAAAAAAAAATTATGATATTTAAGTAAAAAATGCATATAGGAAATAAAACTTAATACAAAAATCATAATCACATTTAAGCGATTGACTACGTAGTCACCTGATTGTATAACACTGATCCTGTTATATTATGTTAATTAATGTGATTAATTAATTGGAAAGGTATCGGAACTTGGTAGATGTATTTATAATACTGTGCTTTTTCAAATAAAACCCTTTTTGCTAAGTGAAATAGTAATTTCAAAGTATGTTGTACTCACCACTGAATTAGAAACGGAATTCCAAATAAAAAACACTTAACAATCACCGAAAAAACGGAACTTACAACTTAATTTTTTTTTTCAGAGGTCCCCATTAATCTTTTTAGATACACAAGATCATTTTGAGTTGTCAGTGTTAAAAATATCATTGTTTGAAAACATTGCATGTAAGGACATCAACAATATTTAAGATTCATGGGAATCCCAAAAAAATATATAATACCAGTAATATTGTCATATGTAATAAAAATTTTGCCAGAGTTCGAAATTTCCCTAAATGCTTCATTCGGCACTGTCTCTATTCACTTTCGTGTTCACACGGTTCATTTCGAGGGAAAGAGGCGGAATGAAATCACGAAATGAACGATAAATGAATCATGTGAATGGGCTATAACCGACAACATCTGATCCCAGTACAGCACAATGTTAAATTTGGCAACTTTATTGTATTCTTGGTGAGTGAGAATTATTATTGTGAGAATTATTATTGTGACAAATGTAACTTTTTGTGCATTTTTTATGCATCCAGGGAAGAGCCTGAGTCAAACGGCGCCTGGCGCTAGAAAAATCCTCAAGGTCGCTGTGTTAGGAGGTTAGGATTCAGGTTTTATAAGCGCCTTGGCTCCCTGGCTCCTTGGTTTCTTAGCGCGTTGGCAAGTAGGCGCCCGGAGCAGACCGGGCGGGTCCTACGATACATCACACATTATAATACAATATAACATTATAATAGTGCACGCATTAAAGACTAGTTGTTTCACGGAAATTCAAATGTAACATTTTCATCAAATGGCCACTCAACGCCTCAAGTCTATTTCAGCTTTTAAACTAATTGTATTCAACTTATTAATGACCATTTGATGACTTTGTCACATGTGAATTTCTGCGAAACAACTGGGTCTAATAACAGGTTCAACTGCATTAATAATATTTACCTTTCGCCGAAACCCGATGGCATGTTTGTAATAAAAATTTGGGATGCGGTATGGATACCGCCACCCGGGAACCATTTATTGGATAACCACCCCTGACATAAGTCATCCCAAGTGGTTCGCTACGTTAGGTGATTTAGCAGGGGTGCCCGGGTTCATGGGGTGAGGTTTTAACGAGGTCTTGACGGCGAATGCGTTTGTCTACCTGCGGAGTGGCTTTTTCCTTCCTTTCCCTAAAACGACACTCCACACAGCATCCCCAAAGATGACGCATCCCCAGTGGGAAATTGTTTAGATCAGGGTCCCATGTGTGGAGCTTATGAAAAAAAAATTTAAAATGTTTAGACAAAATACTACATTTTAGGACAAATACTCGTAGTTACATCTAAGGTATAATTATGTTGTATGCATAAGTTCGCCGTTTTCGATATTTCGATGCTTCTCTATTCGAAAAGACAACATGGTAATTGCAAAAGTTGTTCTCATTTCTTTAAAAGTACTTAATATTGTATTGAAATCATAAATAGTTAGGTACTTCTTGTGCAAGTGAAAGCAAAGCGATGCAATCTGCAGGCGTCGGACTTTGCAAAGTAAAGTTTGTGCATCGAACATTCCAGTAATAGAAGTTTAGTGTTTATTCCGATATCTAAGACTTAGAACAGAAGCGACAAAGTTGAACACGTCAAGAAATTCCGAATATCCTGAATTATTTCTAATTGTAATAAAGTCAGTCTTACTCGAGTTGTAACACCAAATACAGGATTAAAAAATGTTGGTAGAGATTATTTTTTATAATGGTGATTGGATGTTTCAAAGCTCCATTTCTTATTATGGAAATGTCTTGAGAAGAATCTATAAGTCCTACATAGTCTACATAATCCTAGTCCATACTCCTACATAGTCCTAAGAATCTATAAGTCCTACTGTGCAAATTTAATTAAGTCGGAACTCACCTTTTCATAGTTTTGATTGCTTTTTACCGTTCGAGTAGATATTTTGGCTATTTAAAAATGCATACCAAAAGATATATGTTGTATATTATATTAGATGTAAGATTATTATCTGAAAAAACCTGAATCAAAGCTTCGTAGCTGATTATCGAAATCTCATTTCTCAAATTCTCACACGTGAATTTGCTCGAAGGCTAAATCCAAATCTATGAGTTTGTCTCTTTTAAGTGAGTCTTTTTCATTTCATCGAGTTTAAAATCACAACGGTGCTAACGAAGTTTTCACTTCAAAAATAATAATAGCGTAATAAATAAAAATAAATAATAATAAATAAATGAACTTCAAAAATGTCTGAAAAAAAACTCCAGACACAAGCTTACGGAGCTCTGCGAATTTCTTACCATTCGAGAGTTTTTGTTGCAACAGCCCGGGTTTTATTTTACATTAGCTTCACACGGGAGGCCCTGAAGAAAATAATTTCTCTCGGGACGTATGTCATCTTTGGGGAAGCTGTGTGGACGATCTATAACTTTGGAAATGTATTCTCCACATGTACATAAAGAGTTTTAGGCAAAAATGTAGATTTTTCATGCTCCCCCCTTTAGTAAAAGGACTCTGATTTTCTGCTTTACAGAAAGAAAACTTTTACAACCGACAAAATGAATTTATATTTCATTATTTCCACGCATTCGATAAGTTCTCTCTACCGCGTTATTTACTCTGTATTATTTGTAGGTATACGTTTGTGGTAACTGAATAACATGTAAGTACCGACATTCATTACTTTTTCATCTGTTGTTCTTTGTTTCTCGGGGAAAGTATCTGGAGAATAATTTATCGGCGAACCAACGTAATAGGAAAAATAACAAAAGTGGAAATATGTTTTCGTTGAACTGGATTATTAATAATGTATTTATTTCCGCATAATGGTTTGCTTATGCTTGTCAGAAGAATAATGGGGAATTACTATTTGATTGGACAGTGGACATATCGTCATTTGGATCGAATATTATATTGTGTGGAGAGTTAATTAAAGATAATTACCCAATACAGGGTAAATTTTTACACTTTTTGAAAATAAAAAACAAAAATTATTTTCAAATTTAAGTTTTGTTTTTTTTTTCACAAATTGGAAAATAGTTTAAAAAATTATAGATTTTTTATAAATTTAAAACGACACTTACAGACTTCAACGGTTAAATTAAATAACTTTATACATACCAAAGATTAGTCAATGAGCTGCTCTTCCTTGTTCATTTTTTTAACTTACTTGCTGGTTCACGCGCGGCTCATCGGATTGTGCGGGCGTCGCGTCGTGTGGACGGAGAAACTTTTATACAGCAGTAGGTACCTATCTAGAATAATGTAAAATAGTGATGTTGAAATAAACAAATATGTTTTGAAAAAAAAATTACTTTCCATTTCATGGCAAACTAAAAGCAGTAATAGCAAACATACAACATATATAAAACTTTTATGGTAAGAATATATTTCCTAAGGCCTTCATGTTATACTTTGTTTGTAGGTAACTGAAGCAGCAATAAAAAGCGAGTGTGCTTTAGACCACACGACCGAAGTAAAACTTCTTTAGCCCCATCAAAATGATAAGAAGAGAGAAAGAAAACGTGCGCGCTCACATCTCACACACTCGCACACTCTCTCTTGCTCCTACAGTGTGATACAGACAATAGGCCTGCACTGTGTCTTAGATATACAAAACGTAACTGGCTACGAGAGAAAGAGAGAAAGAAAATGTGTGCTCGCACTTATATTTCCCTCTCAACTACCGTTCGCCTCGCTTTTCGTAACGCTCTCTACACGCATTCACCAGCTTACTCCCCAAGTCAAGCGTGCGTAAAGAAGTTGTACTTCAAAAAATGATAACTTGTGAAAAATGACACGTTAACATTATGGCACCATATGAGAGGCCATGACACGATTTTTGGAGATGTAGCATTCATACCAGTTTCGGAATCCTGCATGCATCATAGAAAATTAAAGTATCAATAATTTCTCTAAGAAAATTTATGAAAATCGTTTTCTTTTTCCTTTAAGGCTCCGCAACCGGACTCGAAAAGAAGAAGATGAAGAGATACGAAATTACGAATGTTAGAGGAGAGCGCTAACATTTACAGCGACAAAATCGATGCGAAAAATGCGAAAATGTTTAATAAAACACGACTCGTTTAAAACAGAGCAAAAATCTCGCGGGGAGCATCTTAAGTATCATTTAAAGAAACATTGTGAATTTTTTCACAAAATACAATTTATAAGAAAATAGAAACAGACTCGCTTTTAATAATTTTTGGAGCATATTTTGCGATTTTTTTCTATCGAGAGAATTTCATATAATTTGCGTTTCGACGCGGGCAGCATTTAGAAAATATCTTCAAAAATAACATATATTTTTTTAAGACCTTAAAAACTTCAAATGTTTAAGGGAGATATGTAAGAAATCGGTAGAAATTCGGGTTGCGGGCCCTTAAAGGGTTCTTAAGTGAAATTATCGATTCAAAATAAGAGAAAGTAAGGAAATGCGATTACCACAGAGCTGTTAGAACTTGTTCGATATTCCTGTCACTGTTACAAGGTACCGGTTCATTTGTTGCCACCAGAATGATATTATTCCTCTGAGGAAAACTGATTCCTTATGAAATATTCATTAAAAGTGAAAGAAATATCAGAAAAATTGACGAAAACCTCAATTGGTTTTATGATAACCATCAACAATTTCCAATAATTTTATCTAGATTCTAGATAGATGTACATACTTATGTTTTGATGATAATGTGCATGCATGCGTACACATATGTGTATGTGTGTATGTATGTGCATATGTATGCATTTATATGTACCCGTCTCAGAACAGACATCGTCTAGTGAGGCGGGTTACTTACTAGTTTGTACATGATAATGTTATTTTCGATAATAAAAAAAAAAACGACATAAATAAAACTTTCATGGAAAGTATATATTTCCTAAGGCCTTCATTTTATACATTGTTTGTAGATAACTGAAGCAGAATTAAAAATGATAACTTGACAGGAAAATGACATGTTAACATAATGGCACCACATGAGAGACCGTGACACTTGATTTTTGGAGATACATACCAGTTTCGGAATCCTGCCTGTATCGTAAAAAATTAAAGTATCAATAATTCTCTAAGAAAATTTATAAAAATCGTTTTCTTTTTACTTTAAAGAGTTCTCATGTTAAATTTTCGATTCAAAACAAGAGAAAGTAAGGAAATACGATTACCACAGAGCTGTTAGAACTTGTTCGATATTCCTGTCACTGTTACAAGGAACCGGTTCATTTGTTGTCACCAGATCGATATTATTCCTCTGAGGAAAACTGATTCCTTTTGAAATATTCATTAAAAGTGAAAGAAATGTCAGAAAAATTGATAAAAACATCAATTTTTTGCAATTTTTGAGGAGCCATTACCAACAGTAGCTGGATAAAGAACCGGTTTCAATCGACCAATTTCAGGTATCAGTCACCTCTAGTTACCCATGTATTTATGTTTTCCAAGTTCCATGAAGATCTTGAGACGTAAATGTAAAGATGTTCTACAAAGATATACCAATTACCTACGACCGTTACCACCTATATATGTACGAGAATATGGTATTATTTATATACCTACATTATTTATGATAAAAATCAGTTGTTCGAACTTCAGCAGGGATAGAAATAAAGAATATAGCAGTGTTGGCTAACGGTATTATATAAATATTAATTCCTGCATTCATCCGTTTCTATTCAAAAGGAGCCAAGACGGAACAAACTCCTTAATATTTAATCTTTTCATATATTATTCAGATAAAGGCTGATTTCTTTCAAATATATATATTCCGATGGCGCTCGGTAACACTAGCGAGATATTTATTATTTATTTCCATTTATTCATATATTCAGGGCGCGAGAACGTGAAGACCATTCCTGGGGAACACTCGGTATAAAGATGATTTCAACGAAACCAGTGCTAAAGTATACACAAGATGGCATGGCGGTACTTAGGATGTCTCCTATTTATGCGATGACACTGTATTATATTTAAAGAGTTACGAACGATAGTTAAATTAGTTTTTCGATATCTCTAAAAATGACGAAGTTCTGAGATTTCAAAGTGAGCTTACGAACAACTTAAATACACGTAACATCACAAGGCAAAATAAAGAACACTGGTGAATAAAATTAATAATAATAATAATGGGGA
This sequence comes from Limnephilus marmoratus, assembly GCA_917880885.1. Classification (NCBI taxonomy): domain Eukaryota; kingdom Metazoa; phylum Arthropoda; class Insecta; order Trichoptera; family Limnephilidae; genus Limnephilus; species Limnephilus marmoratus. The sequence continues at coordinate 48,056,168 of OU862920.1, read as the reverse complement.
GGGAGTGGGGAGGTGAGTGCATTCCCTCACATCCCACATAGAGTGTTAGTACTTACATCGAAAACCTAAGTATTTATAAGATCGAGTAAAGATGTAACAGAGTTAAAATTGAAAGTAAAAACGAAAGCAAAGAAACATAGGATAGAAAAAAAAAATATAATGAAATTCAGAGAAATAAAAATAAATTAAAAAAGTACCTATTCGTAAAAATGTGAAATGCCATCAAATCAAATTATGGAGAGATTGAAGGTGCATTTAAAAGTTAATTTTACTAAAATGGCCAAATTTCAAAATCGGTGTCGAGTTCAAACTTAGAAGAAATGAGAGGTTGAACGGAAGAGGAGGTCATTTTAGATAAGGCTTGTTAGATGAGATGACATTTGTTTAGAGACTAAGTGTAAGGGTGATCTAATGTTCCCACTCCTAGTCATCAGAAAGTACAATTTGGGGAGTCACGCACATGAATTTTAAATTGGTGAGAAGGATCGGAACAGTCTCCAAATCCCATTCGAAAAAGTTGGAATTTCCCATTCGAAAAATGGAGGAATTTTTGAAATCACGGTTATGATGGGCTGGTTCTTTATATTGAGGCACAGCAGGCTCCCTTGGATTTACTAGCAATGTATATTTTATTATATTTTCTAACTGAATAATATTTTCAAAGACAATTTTTTAAACAAAGTAAAATTTGTTTTTCTAGATCTTTAAAAATTACTAATTTAATATATTTCAAAGTGAACTTGCGTAAAAAAACTCCTTAAAATATCGGTGACGAAACGCGGCACCGTGGGCAAAGCCAGGTTTTGATTCAGGGTGGGACAAAAAATAAAAATCTAGAGTAGGTACCGAAAAAAGTAGGCTTCCAAAACATATTCTTGCTTTAGACATATGAATACAAATAATATGAACGGAAGTAGGAAAAACCATCCTATGAAGTGCTGTGAATTTGAAAACGCGACTTGGTCGACAATCTCAGAGGTCATGCACAGGCCAGCCAGGGTGGAGCAAACACCACATCTTGCTCCACCGTGCCTATGCCCATCGACGCCAAAACACAGCTTAAACCATTTCGATTCTGAATTTATTATAATGAACGATATTAATTAAAGAAAACGGAGCTAATTGCATTCCACCATGGAAAAAATCCCGAGAAGATGCTCCCCGTACAACTTAACGAGGAAACCATAAGCACATCCACGAATGTAAAATACTTGGGGCACATCATCACTGAAGACCTCTCGGATGATGGTGATATTGAACGACAGAGGAGAAGTATCAGTGTTTTGTCAAATATGATTGCCCGAAGATTTTTCCGATGCAGCAATAATGTAAAAAAAACATTATTTAATGCATTCTGCACTAGCCTGTATACATGTGAAACATGGTGTCAATACCGAGTAAGCTCAATGGATCGTCTCCGGATCCAATATAATGATGCGTGCAGAATCATATTTGGATTTAGAAGGTATAGCAGCGCTTCAACAATGTTCACAGAATTAGGACTACATGGATTCGCCAGTCTGATGAGACACCGGGTCACTGGAGCCAGGATGCGGCTAATGGCCTCCGACAACACGTTGGTGACCGCAGCCTTCCAGCACCAAGCTCCACTCCTGAGTGAGCGATGGGCCCGAGCGCACTCAAGATCACGCCCTGCATAATAATTGATTATTTATTTTTGTTATTATTAATTTTTATTACAAATATTTATTTTTATTTTCTATTTATGTTCTTATTTCTTTACTGTGTAAATATATAAATATGTATAACTATATGGGACGTGTGGGATTGCACTATCCCCCCCACATCCGGGAATAAAGATTATTATATTATATTATATATATATTACGTTTAATTTGAAAGTGTCTGAAACAAAATTTGCCACGCGTGGGCCATTCTAAGGAATTCTTTATCAATGAGCCGCATTGTTTGGGGATAAATAATTATAATGATTATTCTATGCCCCACTCGCCGCATCCTCACTTTGTCTACGAGATAATTCGGCCTCTCTTTATTTCATTTTATTTTACCGATGGAGTATAATTTGGAAGACCTACGGTTAGGTAGGTCACCGTGAGTTCATAAAGTCGGGTCTCCAGTGACCAAATATTTTCGAAACATTCGACGGAAACAAAAACATTGAGTCGGAACCACAACCTTTGAACGAAAACGAATAACATTGTGACCCTGCCACAGTGCTTCATGTTTTCACAAACATTTGGTTTAATGTTTGTGGTAATTTTGTCGCTGGAGATGCGGCTTTATATCATAGAAAAAACGAGTGTGCTTTAGACCACACGACAAAGACAAACCTCGCCTAATGAGTCCAGGTATCCCTGCTAAGTTACCAAACGTAGCGAACGGGGTGAAATATGACCATAGGGTGATCTACGACCTTGGGATGACCTTCGACCTTGGGGTGACCTACAACCTTGGGGTGACCTACGACCTTGGGGTGACCTACGACCTTGGGGTGACCTATTACCTTGGGGTGACCTACGACCTTTAGGTGACCTACGACCTTGGGGTGACCTACGACTTTGGGGTCACCTACGACTTTGGGGTGACCTACGACCTTGGGGTGACCTACGAATTTGGGGTAACCATCCTTATCCTTATTCTTATCACCCCCCGAGTCAAGCATGCGTAAAGGCCCAACCGTTCGCCTAGCAATCGATCACCGTTCGCATCTATTACCGTTCGCATGACATTTTTCGTAACAATCACCATTTTTCGAAACAATCGCCACTTTTCGTAACGCATTCACCAGCTTACCCCCCAAGTCGAGTGTGCGTAAAGAAGTTTTACTTCAAAAAATATTAATTTCGGCTGTGTCTCAGTGCCGTGTTCAATAAACTCTGGAACTTGGATTTGCTTTGAATAGTGTCACTTTCAAAATTGGAACTGATTGTGTGAAGAATTCAGACAAGCGATTAATGAAACAGTTTATTAGAACATTATTTTATTTGTCGTTTTCAAAATTTAAACTGATATGTCAAGAATTCAGAGAAGCGGTGCCTACAGATACATTTGTACATTTTCCTTGATCTTTCTGCAGCATTTACTTTTGTTCTGATGTGTTCTTCGCATAAACATTTGGCTTCACAAATTCAATTATAAAATCCTTTGATTTTTCACTAGTCTGCGCTACCGTAATATAATTCTCATAATAAAATTCTGAAATTGCACAGAAAAAAAAATGTAGCATAATTTTCTTACCTACTGCGACTTATAATAATAATAATAATAATTGGATAATTTGTATAGCGCCGTTTTTGTGAAAAATCACCTCAAGGGCGCTTATAACCTATTGCATAGGTTTTGTAGGCACCTACCTGCGATTTTTCTATACAAACAGTAGTAGGTACCCAGTTAAACCCGATTAGCCTGATTTAACAAATTCTTATGTCGAAACCACCTTTCTTGTTGAATAACATATTATTTATCTATATATTCTAAAAATTAATGTTTCTTTGTTTGTCCCTTTTTAGCACCCATGCTAATAATACGATTGCGATAAAATGCCCACTTTTTTATAACAGTGAGCTCTGGCGTTATGAAATTTGAATAAAGAAATATAATAGATGGCGCGGAGTCGTTGTGAAAAAAATTGTGTATATCACATAGTTTAGCATCAGGGAGGAAAGGAAGGAAAGGGAATCCGGGTGGGAAGGAGGAGAACGAATGAGGAAAGGAGGAAGGGTGGGGGCGAGGAAAGGGGAAGGCGGGGAAGGTGGAAGGGGATCGCGGGGGGGCGGGAGGGAGGGGGAGGGGTTCAATATCGATTTTATTTCATTTCAAATTTGCTTTAATTACATACAAAAATTTTACTACATCCAAAAATGCTGAAAGGCGTGATGATAAAACTATTAAAATTATGTAATTTTTGTAATTGTTTTTTGATCGTAAGTATTTATCATTTTTCAATAATAATGTAAAAAAAATCTTAAATATATTAATTTGTAAGACCTTAAACAGATAGACAAAATATAGAAATTTTCGTCATAACCAAGTGTTTAATTGTACTTAATTAAAATTTTGAAACGTGCGTTTACTAGATAAAGTATTGATTTACAATAATGTATGATTACATGGTATGAAATATGTCCCGTAAAATAAGAATTTTCGTTTGAAAATTTAACAAATCTGCCAACGACCTATGGTGTAACATTATTATACTAAAAATAAACATTTTTTCTCAAAATTTAAAACAAGCGTTTTCAGATAAAAGAACAATCTTTCGAAATCAAATTACAATTTTTTGTGGAAAAGAGTCAATACGTCTAAAATTGGTTTTAAAAATGACATATTTCTGATTTTCTCTAGATACACCCTCTTAATAAATACATAAAAATGCCCTATCACAGCATCTCTGAAGATGACATAGGCCTTGATAGATGAGATAGCATAACAGCAGTGTTCAATAAAAGGTAAGCAGTAGTAAAGCTTGTCTGCAAGTTCTACTTATAGTATCTTTTTTCAAGATTTAAGAAGCGTAATTGTTAATTTGAATGTACATTTTTCAGAGTTACGCAGATTGTTCATTTAATGGCTACGGCTTTACAATATTGGAGCTCGGTCACTCATTTTCCTCCAAATACAAAGTATTTATTAAGTTTATTAAAAAATCACTGGTGCGCACTACTGCAACGTTCGGCCTCAATTTTTATTTATTATAAGCAATAATTATTAGCCTGAAACACTCATCCACATTGAAAAATCTTCCGAGAAAAGATACATGACGCCAACGGGACTTGAACCCGTGTCCTCTCGATTGCCGGTCGATTGCTCTGACCACTGAGCTATGGCGGCTTATCTCGTACCCGCCAAATGATTCAATATATGCTAATATTGAATCATTTGGCGGGTACGAGATAAGCCGCCATAGCTCAGTGGTCAGAGCAATCGACCGGCAATCGAGAGGACACGGGTTCAAGTCCCGTTGGCGTCATGTATCTTTTCTCGGAAGATTTTTCAATGTGGATGAGTGTTTCAGGCTAATAATTATTGCTTATAATAATTGTTACCCTTTGTGCTATGCATAAAAAATCTTGTCTTAAAAACGTTAGTTTTACAATTAAAAATAATACTCAATTTTTATTTTATATTCCTTTGTTAAATGGATAGTTTGAAGCTCCATGGGGCTTGCTGTTAACGATATTACTACTTAAACAATAGTTATGTCGACTTTAAAATTCTGAACAGAAATGCTGTTAAAGTTTCATGACAACACAGCTCATTTTTTAATAAAGTGTGTAGCTTTATGTTTTATTCTTTACAAGACACGCAAAAAATCGTTGTTTTTTACTTTTGCTTAAAAAATCAACGAATTAATTAAATTAAAATTAAAAACGTGAAAACGATTACAGAAGGCAAATATGTTTTTTAAAACCATTCTTTTTTATTTTCGTTCAACAAAAACTAATTACGAAAATACTTTTGGCCGCGAAAATCTAAAAACTATTCTTTTTCAAAACATTTTTTTAACTGCTCCTAATTGTTCTGGATCAAGCAAACTGGCACCCACCATTCGGGTAATCGAGCCGGTTTTTTTTTTGACATTACCTGCGCTCAGGAGGCCCTCAGGAATAAATTTTCAGCGAAGTGGAAGGAAGGAGTGAATATGGATCTTAAAGAGATCCATGTTGTAGGATGAGGAAACACAGAAGCCAACAAATCTTTCCACATCCAAGCTGTTGAGCTTAGGAACGAGTGGTTCTCATTTGATAAATGTTAACCGTGTACAAATGTTGGGCGCGTGTTAGTAGGGATTCCCGACTATACCGATTTGAAACGAACCATTCAGAATTGAAATGTTGCTTGAAAAGGCATTATCCGTGTTTGGTGACCAGATCTGAATAGCCAGGTATTTCCCCACCTTCCTCTTCCCTATCTCCTTCCCCTCTCCACTACCTTCAGCTTCACAACCACGGACGTAGCCAGGTTTTAGTTTCGGGGGGGGTTCAAGAAAATAAAACTACTAAAAGTGCATGCAATTACATTATATACCACCACCTTTGCAAATCAAAACTCGTGTCGGAGGGGGGGGGGGGGGGGGGGGGTGTTATGTCGGACTTTGTAATTCTTGGGCATTAACTATAACAATTTGTATTGAAAACTTTATTTTTCTATGTACATTGGTTACTTAATTTTTTTTTTTTTTTTTTTTTTTCTTTTTTTTTTTTTTTTAACAAAATTAAAGTAACAAATGTATATAGAAAATAAAACTTTTCTAAACAAAATACATAATAAACGTTAGTTATACATGTTATAACATTTTAAGCAGTCAAATTATTCAAATAATCACTTTATGCAAGTACGTATTCACCTGACTGTAACACTAATCCTGTTATAATAATAATATTTGGATGATTTATATAGCGCCGTTTTTGTGAAAAATCACCTCAAGGGCGCTGTATGTTTATTAAACACTTTTTGCTAAGTGAAATAATAATTTCAAAGTACGTATACACTTACCACTGAGTAGAAACGGAATTCCAAATAAAAATCACTTTGCAAAATAAAAATCAACCGCAATCACCGAAAAAACGGAACAAGTTAAATTATTTTTTTCTTTCGGAGGTCCCCATTTATCTTTTTAGATACATAATATAATTTTGAGATGTCAGTGTTAAAAATAACATTCTCTTAACTCTCCTGATTTTAATATAATATTATTGATGTTGATATCTTAACTTTTCGGGGGGGGGGGGTTTGAACCCCCTGGCTACGCCCGTGCTCACAACATACCCCAATTGGGGATGCAATAGTCTACACTGGCTCCAGACGGGAGCAGCTGAGACTCTTGTGAGGTATCACTATAAAAAAAAATAAATAAAAAAATACCGGAGGGATCGAAGACGCTAGTATCTCGTATCATACTCCACTGAAAGACCGGTAGAATAAGGACGGCATTCCCACCTCTTAGTATAGTTATAAGATGCAGAAAAGGCGTGTTTTAAAACAAGATCTGATATTTTCCTCGTTTTTGTGTTTCAGAGTGTTCATTACGACTCCGCCTAGCCAAAAAGACATTTTTTTTTCTTCCATTTTTTATTTTGACTCAAAAACTATAATCTTTTATTCACTATAATAATTTGGCTGCGTGGATGCTGCTTGTAGGTTATTTTTAAGTAAAGGAAGGAGAGGAAGTTCTGGGAAGGTAAAAGGTGAGGTGGGTAGAAATCTGAGGGATCAGTGTATCAAGAAGTGACCAACGTATAAATCCATCCCTCCTTTTGCAGTGCAAGTCCGGTTGCCGAGGTCAAAGTGTCTGTTATCCAGTAAATCCCGATCCGGTGCGACACGCAGTTGGGCAGACCCATCCGCCGCCAAGAGCTAGGCAAACCTCACCTCATGAATCCGGCACCCCTGCTAAGTCAAACGTAGCGTACTAATGGGGTGATCTTTTGTTATCCATTAAATGGTTCACGGGGCGGCGGTATCACCACCGCATTCCAAATTGAAAAAAATCGAGTGCAGTTCACACGGAGTAGAAGCGAAACTTCACCAAAATAATGATAAGAAGAGTGAAGAATGAAGAAGAGTTAACAACTCTTATCCCTATTGGTTCAGTCCAGCTCTGATAAAACTGACTAAAGAAAAATATAAAGTGTTCAAAACATGGAAAAAATGGTCCAATCCTTTAGACTACCATGAATTCTGTATCCTTCGATCAAGGCAGAAGAAAATGTCTAGGGAATGTCTAAAACAATTTATAACAAACGCTGAACTTAATATATCCCATGACCCCAAAAAATTCTGGTCTTACGTTAAAGGAAAAAGAAATAATTCTAGTTTACCTCATGTAATGAAACTGGGCGACGTTACTGCTGTGAATCCTTTTGCAATATGCAACCTGTTCTCACAGCACTTCGTCTCCACCTTTAATTTTAACACTACCTCCGATGTACACTCTACCAACCATCATATAAATAATCAAGTTAACATCTCTTCGGTATCAGTTTCAAAAGAAAAAATAGAAAAAATAATTGATACTATTTCTAACTCATTGGGTGCGGGTAGTGATAAAATTCCAGCATTCTTTATCAAAATGTGTAGCAAGGTAATCTCGAAGCCCTTATTAATGCTCTTTCAATCCTCATTGAAAGAAGGTATCTTTCCGGATCGTTGGAAGTGTGCTCTTATCACACCAGTATTTAAGTCTGGGGCTAAAAATGATGTCCAGAACTATCGACCTATATCTAAATTACCAATTTTCAGTAAAATTTTTGAAAAAATTGTTCACGAACAACTTTATAACTGCGTCCAGTCTGTAATACTCGGAAACCAACATGGCTTTATGAAAAAAAGATCGGTTGTCTCTAATCTTGCTATATTCATTGAAAATATTACGAAATCAATGGATAATCAAATCCAAGTTGACGTCATCTATACAGACTTCTCGAAAGCGTTTGATAAAATTGATCACAATCTTCTTTTATCCAAATTACTGGCTTTGGGAATTCACGGGGATTTGTATCGATGGTTAGTCTCTTATCTTGATGGGCGCACTCAAGGAGTAACAATTAATGGTTTCATCTCTGAGTTCGTAAATATACCTTCCGGTGTACCCCAAGGATCTCACCTGGGACCGTTACTATTTACAATTTTCATCAACGACATTATAAAATGTTTTAATTATGCAAAAGTTCTACTCTTCGCTGATGATATGAAAATATATCTTCCGATTAACTCTATCATCGACTGCATTAAATTACAGGAAGATCTTTATAGACTTAATGACTACTGTATAATTAATCATCTCAACATGAACACTTCTAAATGTTATGTGATTACCTTCACTAGAAATAAAATTAAATTTGACCATAACTACCTTATAGCGAACCAATCAATCAAAAGGGTTACTCAAATTCGTGATCTAGGTGTTCTACTTGATAGTAAACTCACATTCGAGGCACATATTAACATGATTGTGAAGAAAGCCCTTAGAATGTTAGGATTCTTATTTCGTATTGGAAAAGAATTCAAGAACATTCGAACACTTAAAATATTGTATTTTTCATATGTTCGCAGTCATCTTGAATTTGCTTCTCAGATATGGAATCCTCAATATAAAATTTATATTAAACGCATTGAAGCCATTCAAAGAAAATTTGTCCATCATTTAAATTTCAAGTTTAATATTGGTTATCGTGACATAAACAGCTCGTTGGACCTTTATGGACTTAAACCATTAAAAATTAGAAGAGACTCTGCAGATATAATATATCTTCATAAAATTATCAATGGTTTTATTGATTGTTCGCCCCTTTTGGCTGAGATTAATTTTAGAGTCCCAGGTGTTAGAACCAGAGAAAAATCACTTTTTCATCTTCAAAAATGTTCTACTAATCTCAGACAAAATGCATTTATATTCAGAGCATGCAATGTATTTGATAAGAATTTTAATAATTTAGACATATTCTCATGTAATTTAAGTACCCTAAAAAAGTATGTCATAGCCAACATTAAATAATTTTTTGACCGTTTGCAAGTTACCATGTTATTGCTTTGAATCCTTTCCAGTTACATACTTGTCATTCGACTTTACTATTGTATTCACTCTGAGTTGTAGGTATGTACAATTTGTACAATGTACATATTATTATTATTGTTGTTTGGAGTGAGAATAGAATTCTGACTCTAAATACTTCTTGTTTGAAATTTAGTAAGCAGATTATTATAGTTTATATTGTGTTTTTTTATATCTCATCTTTTTTTTTTGAATAATTTTCATATTTTTTATATTTTTGTTAAGTTCTTACGGGTACATGACCCTTGCTTTTTTGTATTACTTTTTATTTATAATTTTAATTATGTGAAAATCTGTCATTGGATATTATGTATATTATTAATGTTATTATTATAAGTGTAAAATATCTGTTGATTTTCCATAATAAATAAAATAAAATAAAATAAAATAAATAGATCATAATTAAAGCGGCCAATGAAAAAAGTTTGACGCGTCGTAGGTACTGTAATGCGTCATTTCCGTTTCATCCGAGTTTAAAACAACAAAATAAACGGTGCTAATAAGTTTCACTTCAAAGAATACATCAATAATCACGATATAAGATTTATTCTTGATACCAACCACGCTTACCTACACAACACAATTATATATTCATTACTATTCCACCTATACAATAACTACTAAAAATGCTTGTAAAATAAAAGCACGATTGTAAAAACAGTGAATATTTGGTGATTTCATCAAGACACAATGGAATCAATCGATACGGTAATCTAAAAAAAGACTCGACTCGCAATAATAATGAATTTCTTAAATGTAACAAAATGTCTATAACAACAGTGAAATTAAAATCTGATAAAGTCGGGCCCCCGCGGGGACTCCCCGCCGCTTAATTCAATTAATTACGGCGATGGAGGGGCCGCGATCAATAGTTGAACACTTCAAATAAATAACGTCCCAAGTGCTAAAACACAAAGTGGACTTTTTACGTCAAGTACGAACCTATCGCGTTTAGATCCGATTCATATTTTTTCAGTTCATCGTCATAATGGTAATGAGATTTATAAATGTACCTTTTTAGGTTATTTTGGTAAAAAGTGTTTTTGGTTTGAAGTAATGGCTACATTACAATCATTACATGACTACATTACATCAATGAAACGAAAAAGTGACACTAAAAAGAGACAAACACATACACATATACGATTTAGCCTGTAAGAGAAAGATACAGAAAAATCGATCTCCTCTTAGTGTGGTGCTTCATAGCCTCCCCACTCTTGTCTATTTTAGTTTTCTGAATGTTACTTACAATTACTCTGATTTTGAAGTGAAACTTCTATAGCCCCGTTGGGATTAGGAATTTTTGATAAAACGGAAATGACGCATACAGCATCTGCGAAGCATAAAACTCGTATTAAGGCTCCTACTGGTTGAGATATAAAAAGGAAAGGCCGCCAGATATGCGCTCATTGGCTTTTTATTTTTTTTACATAAACTCCACACAGGAGGCCCTGAGGAAAATGATTTTTATTGACAAGGCCTATGTCATCTGGGATGCTGTGTGCAGGGTCTTTTTGAGGAGAGGAAGAAATGAACATTGGTCTTGAAGAGACCCATGTTGTAGGAAGGAGGAAACACAGAGGCCGGCAAATCATTCCACAGCTACTGTACTACGTGTGTCAAAATGCTTCCGAAATGATTATTTTCATGTGTGTGTGTATAGAAAATTTTAAAGTCGTGTAATTCAGTTAATATTGCTTGCCGCCGCCTAATTCTTTCAGATTCGGATTCCCCGACCCCAAATTAGTATAAAAATAACTAGTTTTATTTTTTAGGAATTTCGCCCAAACACCGAACTTTACCCGAATTTCCAGTTTTTGTTTATTATCAGTAGGCATACATTTTTTTAGTGAAACTTCTATAGCCCCGCAGTTATTTGGTATTCGGATGAAACGGAAATGACGCATTACAACACATGAGAAGCATAAAATGAGATGAGATATTGGTTAAGATGTAAAACGGAAATGGCTAGGTCTGCGCTCATTGGCCGCTTAGATTATGACATCACTTTTCAAGGCTCCCTGTTCTTCATATTTTGAGATTGTTTTGGTAAAGTTTCGCTTATACCGCGTGTTAACTGCACTCGATTTTTTTAATAACGTCAACGTCAGATTTGAAAATAAAATTTGACGTGCCTTTCATTTTACCAAAGGTACCGCCTTCAAATTATTCGTAAATTTTTGAATTTCAGTGTAAAGTAAATCTAAATAAAAGTAGAAACTAGTAAATCCTTTAGGATTTAAAACATGTAAAAAGGAGTTCCAAATTCGCTTGGAATAACGGATTCACATTTTAAATGGGTTATATATTATTTGTTATTTTTTGTCATAGCCCTAAAAAGACAGGTATTTCTTAGAAATTACATCCAATTTGGGAGGCGGGCATGCGAACAGTCGTCCCGGGAACCACTTGTTGGATAACCAACACCTCTGACATCTGTCACCCCAAGTACTTTACGTTTGTTGACTTAGCAAGGGTGCCTGAGTTCACAAGGGTGAGGTGTGTTCAGGTCTTTGCGGCGGATGCGCTTGTCCATCAGCTGCGTGGTGGGACAGAACCGGTTTGAGAAGACACTTTGACCTCTCGAGCTGGTTCTCATCATCTTACACCGCTAAGGGGTAAACGGAATTCATATATCCGTCATTTCTGGACACACCGACCCCCAGATTCCTACCCACCCCTCGTACATTTTTCCGTCCCAAAACTTTCTCTCCTTCCTTTCCTTAGCACAGCGTTACTAAAGATGACTTAAGCCCTGAGAGAAATTATTTTCCTCTAAATTATTGACAGATAAAAATATGAGCATTAATCAATTTCTTTTTTTTCTCATTCAAATTAATAAATAACGTTGTATTAACCACTTAATTATTTACAAAAACCGACATGTTTCGTCGGCAAAGCTGACTTCCTCAGGGTTTTGACAGAACTAATTTTAAAAATAGACATACATAGGTAATAGAGAAAAATAATAGATGTAATCACTAAAAAAATTTGAAAGAAAATAATGTGTAAGGGACGAGGGGCAATATAGAACAATTAACATTTTTAAAAGGGGAATAGATTTAATAATGGGTCATTTAAAAACTTTTTTTTTATTTGAAATTAACATTAATATTTTTAAATAAAAATTCTTTAATATCAAACATGAAAATTATTAAAATTTTTCTTCAAACGTTCAATTTTTTTTACAGAATATCAAACTTAATAAAAATTTCTCATTTTATAAGGAATCTGCAAGAAAAAAAATAACACAATGAAAAAAATATAAATAATTTTTGAAGTTGCCTAGAATAGGCCACTTGCATGGATTTCATAACGACTTTGAAAAAGAATGAAAAAAAATGTACTGTTTGTCAAAAAGTCAAACCAAATGATAAGTTCGCAGAGAACAAACAATAAATCTAGTGAACGTTAAATGTCAAATTCAAAAATTCGCCTGAAATCAAAGTGTTGCCATATAAAAAAAATAAATTATTGTGGAGTTTTACAAAATTAATAGGAACGTTTTCGGAGACGGAACATTTTCATGTAGTGACGTCATGGGCCCAAATAATGGATTTATTAATTTAAAAATAAAAATAAAATGTACATTTCTAAAAAATTTTAGAAACATTTTCGTAATCTTCGTTAAAAAAGTTATCCACACGATTTTTTCCAAGTCATTATGAAATCCATGCAAGTGGCCTATTGGGGTATGTTGAAAGAAAGTAGATTTACCTAGTAGGGAGAGTGGAATTACCTGTCTATTTAGATATGGTCACCAAACAACGCTAAAGCCACTTAAAGTAACGTTTATATTATTATGAATGGTGGTCTTTCACTAGTGCGATACTAAAAGTATCTACCACTCGGGAACTAACACATATTAATCTAATAAAACTTACTTGTGCACCATGGGATTTAAACCGGTGACCATCGAATTCTTAGCCGAGGATCATACCACTGAACGTTATTCTCGTCTTCCTCTTGTGCCCTTGCGGTGCCGAATGGTAGTTTGATATCATCAGGGAAATTTTCAGCCGAAAAGTTGCAAACAAGTTTGCAGAACTACACTCGTACCAGTCACGAACATTTCGAATACACGAACTACAGTGTCTTCATTAATATTTCCCTCCGTAATCAAAGGAGTTATCTTGTGTTCTTCGTTTAGTCATTATGTTACTAAGATATTGGAATTTTCTTAATTTTAGCAACATAGCTAAATTTCAAAAATTTTGAAGATGAAGAACTACGATCCGAGATTAGCAAAATATAGTGATCATTGAATAAGAAGACAATACTAATAAATCGAAACGAAAATATGAAAAAGAACAATACGCAGAAAACTAAAAAGGCAACAGTCGCAACTGGAATTCGAACCCAGGATCTCTTGACTTACTATGACCATATTTCAGACATTTACTTCGATCTTATATTTTATATTCAGAATTAACTATTACACTAGAGATCCTGGCTTCGAGTCCCAGATGCGACCGTTACCTTTTTATTTTTCGGTCTTGTTCTTTTTCATGTTTTCGTTTACATTTATTAGTATTACCTCCTTTTTAAATATCATGTAAAAAAACATGTATGATCTTGTAAGAAACGTTGAGATCCGCAATGTTTGCAAGGCATAATGAGATTAAGAAATATTAAGAAAAGGTCGCTCAGATGATTTGGGCATGTAGAGCGAATGAATGGGGACTGCCGAGGAAGACATGGCATGACCAAGTGAATCAGATACACGAGTCGGGCCATGTCAAAAGTCAGAACAATAGAAGCATGTATGAGACGATGTATGAATGTGAACGAGGCAAGGAGTGTGCCAAGACCGAGTTGTATGGCGATCCGTCCTCTCTGTCTACCCTTGCGGTGAAACGGCGTGATGTTTAGTTAGTAAGTTCTCTTTTTTTCAATGGTATATTACATTGATGGGTGTAACCTTCAAAAGTAATTATATGAAGAGATATTCCAACTAAAAAAAAATTAATTAAGATAACAATAATAATCTAAAACGAAATCTAAACGAAAATAAGAAAGAGAACAAGACACAGAAAACAGAAAAAGACAATGGAAGAAGATAACAATAATAATCTAAAACGAAATCTAAACGAAAATATGGAAGAGAACAAGACACAGAAAAAGGCAATGGAAGAAGATAACAATAATAATCTAAAACGAAATCTAAACGAAAATATGAAAGAGAACAAGACACAGAAAAAGACAATGGAAGAAGATAACAATAATAATCTAAAACGAAATCTAAACCAAAATATGAAAGAGAACAAGACACAGAAAAACAGAAAAAGACAATGGAAGAAGATAACAATAATAATCTAAAACGAAATCTAAACGAAAATATGAAAGAGAACAAGACACAGAAAAAGGCAATGGAAGAAGATAACAATAATAATCTAAAACGAAATCTAAACTAAAATATGAAAGAGAACAAGCCACAGAAAAACAGAAAAAGACAATGGGACTCGAACCCAGACCTCTCGTCTAACCGGGACGTGCGCGTTAACCAATTTCGCTATTGCCACCTTCTGTCAAACCGCCATAATTGTCAATCTCATATTTCAAATTTTAGAATTAACAATATTATCTTCAACTAATTATAAAATAATTAGTTGAAAATAATAATAATACTTACAATCTTGACGGTTTGACAGAAGGTGGCAATAGCGAAATTTGTTAACGCGCACGTTTCAGTTAGACGATAGGTCTGAGTTCGAGTCCCAGTTGCGACCATTGTCTTTTCTGTTTTTCTGTGTCTTGTTCTCTTTTATATTTTCGTTTAGATTATTATTGTTATCTTCTTCTTCAATGATATATTACATTAATGGGATTGACCTTCAAAAGTTATAAAAAAGAGTTTTTCTTATAAAAAATTAATTTAATTGTATTTAATGTTTATATTATAGAACTCCTGCAAGCCTTAACATTAATCTTTCCAAAAAAAAAAATACAATTTAAGAGCTGTTAAGAATTTAATTGACTTAATTTAATTTCTTTAGGTACCTACAAACGTTGCTTTAATGTAGGTCGTAAATAGGCAAGCCGATTACTTTAATTAACTACTGATACTTAAATTAATATTTTACAATATTATTAATTATTTATTACCTGCAACGAATCGATTTTGCATGGCTACTGTTTCTTATTGCCCAACAATAACAGAGTATTAATTAAAAGTCGATAATTTTATCAATATAAAACCTATAACTGTTCTATCGGACTCGTAAATGTGTTAAACTTGACTAATTCGTTGACGCAAATCATGTGTTTTGTTATAAGGAAAATTAATGTGACCAAAATTGACGAGACCTGTTCAGATTGGGAGTAAAAAAGTCAGAGTGTGCAATTCACACGCGGTAGAAGTGAAATCTTCAGAAAACTAACGTAATCAAGGGTGGGGAGACTACGAAGCACTTTTTTTAATCAATGTAAAGGATGATTTTTTCCATTGCACTTCTTCCTACACATTTGGTCATCTTGTTAGTATTTCTGTTTTCTTCTTCGGAGTCACTAGATGTAGCTTTTTTGTTTTTTTTTTTGCGTGGCGCTTTATACCATTACACTAAAGTGGACTTTGGTGGGACTGTGGATTTATAGTATTATGTTGTAACCCAGAACCCGTGAAATAAATAAATATTTTATATTTTTGAATGTAGCTATAACTTTTTGGTTATTCATTATAGAAAAATGAAACAATTCAACTTTGTATAAATAACTTACATAATGCGTAAATCCGACCGGTTTCGGAACAAACGTTCCTTCTTCAGGGAAAGCTTATACTAATTTGACAGTTTCGAACAATGTTTTATTATGGTAGGGGTGGAGCCGTTGCTAGTTATTAATGTAGATTGGGTGGGTAGGTATTAATGTAGAGTGGGTGGGTAGGAGAATAAATCCATGATTGGACTATAAGATAATATTGTCTTATAGTCCAAACATGGATTTGTTCCCCTACACAACCACTCTACATTAATACCTACCCACCCAATCTACATTAAAAACTAGCAACCAACGGCTCCACACCTACCATAATAAAACATTATTCGAAACTGTCAAATTAGTATAAGCTTTCCCTGAAGACGGAACGTTTGTTCCGAAACCGGTCGGATTTACGCATTATATAAGTGGTTTATACAAAGTAGAAATATTTTATTGCTATTTCATTCTCTCGCAGGCTTTAAATATGTATCTGCTTGTCTCTTTTTAGTGTCTCTCGTTTCCGTTTCATCGAATTACAAAACACAACGGTACTAAAGAAGTTTTCACTTCAAAAACTTTTAGCGTTTTTTTCCAGCCATTGTCAACCAATTTAACCATGGTCAATGCTCGTCAACAAATAGCTAAAGACGACTAAAAATTAATATTATCTTAAAAAATAATTAAAGACGAATAACAAAACATTCATACTGTTGGAGCTTTTCATAATATCGATCGTCGAGTTGATTAGTCAGACATCTCCAAATACTAAGTTTTGAGTGAGGAAACCGATGTTCGAATGCTCTCGATAAATCGATTTATATTTAACTAGCAGAACCGGCCACACGTTGTTGTGGCTAACGAAACACAACGCCATTACCCAACCTTTATAAAATCCACACCACCCGCTTGCCAGCTGCCCGCTGCCCACTGCCCGCTGCCTGAATTGAATATTTGAATTTAACGGCTTTTCTCTACTAAAATAAGCATGTATTATACATATAAACCTTCCCCTTGAATCACTCTATCTATTGGTGAAAACCGCATGAAAATCCGTTGCGTAGTTTAAAAGATCTTTTCGCACATACATTTTGAGCGACTTCATTTTATACATGTAATGATGTATCTGTTTTGAAGTGAAAACTTCTTTCGTACCATTGTGATTTGAAACTCGATGAAACGGAATCGAGCGACACTAAAAAGAGACAAACACATTAACGATATAGCCTGCGAGAGATTGAGATAGCATTATAATATTTATTTATTTCACGGGTACTCGGTTCCTATATAATACGATAAATCCACGGTCCCACGCAAGCTTCCTTTGGTCTAGTGGTATGAAGCGCCTTGCGAACCTTAGCGGCCAGATATTTAAAGGACCGGGTGTCGAATCCTACGAATTCCAAAAAAAGTGTGAAATCAGTATCCAATCTTCAAACCACTCCAAAATGAACAGGCAAAGAAACACAAAAGAAAGTGACATCTATCGACTCGAAAGACGTAACAAATATAGAAAAACCTGTATAATTTAAATGAAATCCCTGTAGACCACCCCATCCCCATGTGTTATGTATATAAACCGTAGATTATGAATCAATTGTACCTGTCTGAAGATGGCATTAACAGGCTGAAACCGGTTACGGTCACAAATAAAGGAAGTGGAAAAAGTTTTAAATTTTTATTATACTATCTGGGGTACCGATCTAGTTTTGTACATACCTACCAATGGGTAGCCCATGGTAGCCCCAACCAAAAAAATAGGTTTCGAATGAACCACAATGTTCCCGAACATTCCACAATATTCGAGAGTGTTCTGGAATGTTCCACAATGATCTGGAGTATTCCGGGATGTTCTCGACCATTTCCGAACATTACACAATGATAATATACCAGAATGTTCCGAGATGTTCTGGAATGTTGTGGAATGATCTCGAATATTCTCGAATGTTCTGGACTATTATAGAAATTTCTCATATCTTAAAAATCACGCCCTGTACAGGTAAAAACGGTAACCATCTTCATGGATGGGGTATGGAGGGCTACCACACCATATAACTCTCTCGGTCGTATCAGGGGACTCGTTTCTGAGTTTTAGCGGCACGCAAATTGTTGTACATTGCACTTGTAGTACACTTTCTTTTATAATAAATACTAGCTGACACGGCAAACGTTGTTCTGCGTATAACTTATTTATAGTGAATATTTTCTTTGTTAAATAAAAAATAACGAATGTATTGTAAGTGTGTGGGAATGGAATCTAGGGCAGAAAGAGGAATGGAGCGCTGTAGACGATGCCCGCTGATAAAAACAATATAACACCAACCATTCATTTTCTCAATTCAATGTATTACATTAAAGTAGGAAAATGAAATAAAGAAAATCAGTATGAAATTCGAAGAGCAATTGAGTGTAATTGTCAGTCCGTCTTTAGCCAACACAAATAAGCTCGATGGTTTGCCCACGCGAGAACATGAAATATCAAAATGACGGGACGCTTCTCGTTCGCTTAAAGTTCGATGAGGCAGATCTGTCATGCAATGACATAAATAATTTCGTTTTGTTTGAAATACGAACGACGCCGGTTAAATTGGTTCATACAAAAATATTAAAATCACGCTTAAAAAATGGGAGGGTGGGGTAGGAAATGAAAATTTGGGGTTACAGGTATTTTTTGATGCCAAATAAAAAAAAAATAATAAAAAAAAAAATTGAAAAAAAAAATTTTTTTTTCTGCATAGGGACACCCTAATCACCTAGCGGTATGAAATACCTATACTTTAAAACCTATTCTCATACCTACCAAATACACATAAAAAATTTCGTACAAATCGGTCGAGCCGTTTCGGAGGAGTGCGACCACGAACACCGTGACACGAGAATTTTTATATATGAGACTAGCTGACCCGACAAACGTTGTTCTGCCATAAATTATTTCTATTGAATATTTAGGTTTTTATAAAAAAATAACGAATGAACTGTAAGTGTGTGGGGATTGGATCTATGACAGAAAGGGGAATGGAGCGCTGTAGACGATGACCGCCGATAAAAACAAAAAATAACACCAACTAAAGTAGGAAAATGAAGTAAAGAAAATCGATATGAATTTCGAAGAGCGTACGATAATTGAGTGTACGATATTTTTTTGTCAGTCCGTCTTTAGCCAACACAAATAAGCTCGATGGTTTGCCCACGCGAGAACACGATGCCAAAATGATATATCAAAATGACGCGACGCTTCTCGTGAATGTCTTGCGCCTGTGTGGATGAAAGTTCGATTAGGCGGGCGTAGCGCCATCTGTCATTCAATAACATAATAATTTCGTTCTATTTGAATAAGATTGATTATTAAAGATTCATACCAAATATTAATATCTAAACCCACTGTGCATAATATTCTAAACCTCTTGTGTGTGAACATAATATAAATTCATGTATTTAATTTGAAGATTACAGATGCAGCCATTGCCCCCGCCCGCCGCCGCCCGGGCCGCCCTGCCGAGTAGTGCCGAGTCAGTGTGCTGCGAGCTGCGAGCAGCCGACAGGGTGTGTACAAAATAAACTAATTAGTCTTTACTGGATTAAGCTTGTAAATTAAGTTATACATCCAAAGTTAGTTGTTAGTTTTCGATGTAAAATCGGTAATGCTTGTCGTTCGGAATTACAGTTTATGAACGCCTCGAGTCGCACCACTCTCGCTGGAGAAATATTGCATCTTGCGGAATGGAGGCGGCGAGCACTACATCGTTTGCTACGTCTTTTATGAAACAGATTCGGAAAAGTAAGTTTTTAATGAAAATTTTTCTTTGTCATTAATTAATGCAATAATTTTAATAACATTCAAACAATGATTTAGAAAAATTGGATTGATGTCCACAAAAGATTTTTTTTGCGTAAAACGTCTTCATTTGGTCAATCACGTCCTACTTGTATGACTATCTAAGTGGATGATTTTGTGTATCTGGGTAGTAAGTATGGGAAGGCTGATAGAGATATTGAAAGCAGGGTAAATGACGGTAACTCCATTATTGGAGGACTGAATGCCGTTGGCGCTAATAAAAAACTGTCAAAAGAAGCGAAGCTAGCAATCGACAATGGAGTCCTGGTACCTACCTGGTGTCCTCGTACGGCAGGGTGGTATGGAACTGGCAGAGGAAGGATGAAAGTAATCTGAATGCTGTTAAAATGAGATCCCTGAGGTGTATGTGTGGTAAAATCATGTATGATCGTGTGAGAAATGTGGATATCCGCAAAGAATGTAAGGCTGATGTAAGCATAATGAGTAATATTAAGAAAGTGACCCTCAGATGTATTGGGCATGTAGAGCGAATGAACGAAGAAAGTAGTGTAAAAAGAACATATGACAAATGTGAATCGTAGAAGAAGTCGGGGACGCCTGAGGAAGACATGGCACGATCAAGTGAATCAGATCCAAGTCAAGCTTGCGTAAAGGCCCGACCGTTCGCCTCACCCGATCACTGTTTGCATCGATTACCGTTCGCATAAAATATATATATATATTATTTTTCGTAACGCATTCACCAGCTTACCCCCCCCATGTCGAGCGTGCGTAAAGAAGTTTTACTTAAAAAAGAAATGCTTTGCAATTTAACTATAAGGATATGTTGTGTGGCTAAAAGAAGGGGAAGGTTATAGGGGAGAAGAAGGTTAGGAATTACCTGGTCCTTCAAATCTGGTCACCAAACACGGCTAAAGCAATTTCAAGCAACATTTACGTATGCAACGTCCGTACAATCAAAAGAAGAAAACAATTTATAGAGAAATAATCACAGCACATCATTACCTTTTTTTAAGCCAACCGAAAACAAATTATTCACACCACGTAGAGCCTTTACTTATCGTTAAAATTAATTAAATGTACCTTGTTGCCTACTTGGATGTTGAGCTATTATTTTGCTTTTGCTTTATCGTATTTTAATGCCAAGGCACCTTAGCGTATTTAATAATACTTATTGCCCATGTGAAATAATTAAGAACATTTGCCCAGTTCCAGCAGTAGGTACCAAACTAATCAATTTTGCGTTAATAAAATTTATACAACTTAATTACAATTAAAAAAGGTGAAATTTTAATACTTTTTCGATTATTTATATCAAAAGGAAATAACATAAACCTATTTTAAATTAAACAAAGTTATTTAAAAATCAATTTGATTAATAACGTACTAATGAAATTAATAATGCAAAGCATTTTGCTTTTCAAAAACAAAATAATTTTAAATTTTACGATTTACCGAACCTACCTTGTTGATAAAAATTATAATGTTGTTTTATCTACGCATAAATCAGTGGCGGTTCGTGAGTTTTCAGTGAGCTAGGGTGCTGATTAAAAAAACACGACATCACTAATGTGTTGTAGCTGAAAATGATTTTTTTTTTCAGCTATAGCAATGTCAATGACTCCAGATACTAATATCTATAGCCTGCATGTCGGACGAATATCTACAGCTCATACGTTGAATTAATATCTACGAACTTCAGAGTGTTGACTAATATCTACAGAGCTAAGGTCGGACGAATATCTATGACGGTCCCAGTGTTGACTAATATCTACAGAGCGTAGGTTGGACTAATATCTACAGAGCTAAGGTCGGACGAATATCTATGACGGTCCCAGTGTTGACTAATATCTACAGAGTATAGGTTGGACTAATCAGCTAAATGTGTCCAATAGTCCGATATTAGGGATTTTTACATACATACTTACCTAAATTAAGTTTTTTAAATTGCATGCGCAATATTACGTTATTCCAATATGCTTTACGTAATTGCAAATCCAACCTCTGCCAGAGCTGTAGATATTCGTCAACATTTTGGTTCTCATAGATATTAGTCAGCAGTTTGAGCTGTAGATATGCGTCAACACTTTGATTCTCATAGATATTAGTCAACAGTTTGAGCTGTAGATATTCGTCAACACTTTGGTTCTCATAGATATTAGTTCAATTTTTTCAGTTTTTGGAATTCCTCTAGATATTAGTAGACGCCTCCATGTCAATAACGTCATATTTTTCAATCTTAGCGCTCTAGCTCACTGAAAACTCACGGACCGCCACTGGCATATATATTATTTATGGTGGCCTGACAGTTGAACCCCGACAGTTGCCCCCCGAAAATTATTATTATTGAAAAATTTCTTTACGTCACGAAAAGTGTGATCGGGCGAGAAGAACGGTCGGGCCTTTACGCACGCTTGACTTGGGGAGTAAGCTGGTGAATGCGTGACGAGAGCGTTATGAAAAGTGTGATCGGGCGAGGCGAACAGAAGTTGAGAGGGAGATATAAGTTAATGAAGTTTTGCTTCAGTCGTGTGGTCTAAAGCACACTCGTTTTTTTTATAAAATTATAATTTGTCGTGCATTATTTACCATTGTCACACCTGAAATCGACTTCAAAAATGCATTTAATAATAAGTTGTTATGTATATCAAACAAATTTATTTACAGTGTCGATTTTTGTAGTTGTCGTAAATTGTTAGTACAAACTAGTAGTTTTATCCTAGATGCGTTTGAATAAATATATAGGAGGGGGGAGAGAGGAGTGGGGAGGGGGGACGGGGGGGGAGGGAGGGCGGTGAGAGGGAGGGGGGAAGGTGGAGGAGGCGGAGTGGGAACCCCCTTACACCATGCGAGCGAAGCCGCGGGAAAAAGCTAGTATTTGTAATAAATATATAATATCGAATAGTCAGTAAATTCTGCCCAATATGTCTACATCCCACCAAAGGAAAAATACAATCTATCTTCTGTCTATCTATATAATCTATATAAATAAAAATGAATCGCCGAAATAATTCTTTTTTTTGTGTTCGTTATTGTCAGGACAAGGTTTGTACTACTGGTTTGCTCTGTCATTATAAAAATTGCAATATCCACCTATTGCCATTTTCATAACGCCAGAGCTGTTTGAAAACTGAATGTACTGGGACTGAATGCATGGAATGCGGGAGGGGAAAAGGGGAACTCGGGTAGTTGGTTCGCGGGAGGGGGGAGAGGGGAACCAGGGAGGGGGAATGGGAACCTGAGAGGGGGAGGGGAACTCGGGAGGGGGGTTCACGGGACGGGTGAAGGGGGGGAGTGGAGTAGGGAGAGGGAAGGTGGAGGAGGCGGAGTGGGAACGCGAGAGGGGAAGGGGACGTGGGAGAGGAAGAGGAGGCGAAGGGGAACGGGACGAATGGGAAAGGACACGCAGGGAGAATTAATTTCTTTATTAAATGGCGTAGCAACGCATGCCGGGTACCAACTAATTACAAATAGACCTTGAAAATAAAAATTTTTAATGAAAAAATAAAAAAGTTTTAAAAATGGCTTACCTTACGTTTTTTCTAACTAAAATTACTTATAACAAAAAAACTCTTTTTAGTGTCGTTTCCGTTTCATCGATTCCGTTCCAAATCGCAATGGTGCTAAAGAAGTTTCACTTCAGAAAGATGTAATGTTACTCGGTTTTACCACCGGTATCCGGACACCATGTGAAATATAATACTTAGTTGTTATGTAAATTTCCTAAACCAAGTGGAGATTAATAATTGAAATGCTTTTCCCAGTAAACCACAGAGATCGTCGATGATGAGCTCATTTGATCTCGCAGGGGATACAATTAGCATATTATTATTCAGGCTAATTATTATAACAAATACATTATGTGTTTTATTTGCAATTGAAACAATGTTGTATTTTTCAGATTATTCATATTGAGGCTGTAGATTAGTGAAGATAAAAAAGGTTCTGTTAAAATTATATTTGTTCATTACCAATAAGTCAAACTAAACCTTCATACTGCTTAATACAATTACGAAACAAGACATAGACCCTTCGACAGTGTATATCCGACCTCCTCACATATCTCCGAAGACAAATCCTATCCTACTAATATTATAAAGGCGAAAGTTTGTATGGATGTATGTATGTTTGTTACTCTTTCACTCAAAAAATACTGAATGGACTTTAAAAATTCTTTCACTAATAGAAAGCTACATTATTTGCGAGTAATGCAGCTGTATGTGTATTGGTAAGCTCTGGCGTTATGAAATTATTTAGCATACGTTTTCTGTCCCTAAGATCGAGTTATTGCAAACGTCAGAAGAAAAGGAAAACAAACGGTTGCCATGGAAACGATGTTTGCGTTGTAGTTAATTAATCGCCGAAATGTTTGCTCGCGCATAACTTCCGAACGATTGCACTATTTTATATAATTATTTTTTTTTATCAAACTAGTGGTGAGCTCTGGCATTATGAAAATCGTATAAAAAATTGCAATGGGTGGCACGCAAGCAGTTTGAAAACTGAATGTACCGGGAATTAATGTATGGAATGCGGGAGGGGGGAGGGGGAGGGTGAGGAAGGTGGAACAGGAACCCCCTGATACCATGCGAGCGAAGCCGCGGGAAAAAGCTAGTACCACCTAAGGATATTACGTTACCTAAATCTGGTTCCAAAATTTTAAAAGTTTAATTTAAAAAGACTTTCACCTGAAAAAAAAATCTAAATGACCAAGTTCTTGGGATTATATTATACTGGGGGCAGACAACTTCTACAATATTTTAACAACACATTCCACGCCCGTGTTTTGGAATTTCATTTCTATTCTTGGTTGAATGAAATTTTTGATTGAATGCCACGGAATCTTGGGAGTGGAAATCCCACTTCCCAACATCCGATCGAGCTAAAACGCAGATAGTCTCCCTGTTGATGACAGTGCATTCTGTCAACTTTGGCAATGATGGCAATCACGCACGTATCCGCGGACTAACACGCATTTTTCCGAAATTCGAAGAAATTCATCACTCTTGGCTCTACAATCCCTGGTGGGTCTTGGCCTCCTCAAGAGTCTTCCTCCACTCATCTCGGGTTTGTGCCAGTTTAGAAGCTCCAAGGTAGATATATCTTTGAGGACGTTGTCGCTCCATCTTAACCTTGGTATTCCCAGGCTCCGTCACCCTATCGGTCTTGAGTTCGTTCAGCAGGGACTTTGGAGCTTGATGCTCGGTCATTCGTAAAATCATAAGTTCAAAATACGCAATAATTATCGGTGTATTCCATTCGGGATGATAGAGCTGTCTACCCTAGTTGCTGGGGAGGAATTTTCAATTCTCAATCAATCCAATTTTGTTGTATCCAATTCATTTTTATTTTTAAGTAAATAATAGTAAATATAAGTTTACCATTATTTAAGAGACACCTGAATTATATTAATATATCACACATTTTTATAATAATTAAGGAGCATTGCACAGGAGCTGTTGCACATATTTTTGTATTATTTCTATTTATGACGGTCTTCGTGGGGCAAGGGTCTCGACTAGCAATCCAAAGGTCGCGGGTTACAATCCCGGCGTGAGAAATAAATTTTATTTGATTAATGTGTGTTATTTCGCAATTAATAACGCACTGGTTCTCGGCATTTGAGAGTATCATTCACATTAACAAAACAAATCACTGGTGAAAGAGAGAGAATACTTATATAAATAGGGAAGGGTTGGAGAAGAAGTGAAACACTAGAAACTTTTTATTTTGAACTTGTCATGTAAGGTGCTATCGGATGGTTTTGCATGTGATACCCAGTCCATCTCCTAGGCCACACAGTAGTTAACATTATAAATGCTAACAAACTAAGAGGAGAACATATAGGTCTATGAGGCATGTTAAAGGCCTTAAGAGTCCCGGATAATTTCACGCTAGGGCGCCAACCCAGGATTCTGAAACTTTCAGCAAAACTTACTTACCATTGCCCAAGCCCATGGGAAGACTTATGCTTCGCAGAAAATGTGGATACTTTCCACGAGTCATTCATGCGTACTTGCATGTAGCCGTTTGTACTACTGAACTTTTTTTGTTTCAAATTTATGTCGTTTTTGCAATGTATTGATTTTTGTGCTGTTTTTTATAAATAAATCAATCTTGGACGGGTTGTTTCACAATTCATCAAATTTCAACGTTAAAATTCTAGTTCCGTGAGAGTTCTATTAAAGTTTTGTTATTTTTTCGTAATGGGTCGATTCTTTTACAATACTTGGATAGTAATAGTACTTTCACAGATCTTGAAAGTTGACTTTGATATTTTAGGAATTTTTAAAATTTTCAAATATGTAAAAAAATTAAGGGTCTAGGTCTAGGGACAAGGCTCTTGACTCGCAATCCGAAGGTCGAGGGATCGTATCCCGGCGTGCGTGGGCAAATAAATTTTATTTTAATAATTTGTGTTATTTTCACAATTAATTCATTTAAAAATAATGTATAGTATATTTGCGGCACGTTTCACCGTTCAGAATTAAAACGTTGCTTGAAATGGCGTTAGCCGTATTTGGTTCCCAGATCTGAATAGCCAGGTACTTCCCCACCTTCCTCTTCCCCATCTCCTTCCCCTCCCCACTACCTTCAGCTTCACAACATACCCCAATTGGGTAAGCCATGATCTCACTGGCTCCAGATGGGAGCAGCTGGGACTCCTGTGGCTCTTTACTCAAATAAAAAAATACACCAGAATAAATTACTGAAGTGTGTGCAAAACTGAACGCGGATACTACACCTCACTTTCAGCTAGGTAAAATCTAACAATTTTAATATATTTGATAACGGGTAAAAACATTACATTTTAAAATAGAGTATCTACTCTGTAGGTTATTCTAAAATCCATGAATAATAATTTATAGTATGAAGTATGGAGGTATAATCCAGTGTTTACCCCTGTTTGCCGAAGTCTGGATGAGAACAATCACAAACAAACCCCGCGCTACGTTTGAGGACCCCGTACAATAATAATAATAATATATTCCGCTCAAAACGAAAACAAGCGATGTCAACGTCCTTCCTATGTTTGCATTCAATTAAATATATTATTTGAATAATATCCTACCTATAAAATGGCGCTATAAAAACAAACTTTACCATAATAAACAATAGTTTTGAGTGCTCACGAATACAACGACAATATAATGATATATAAAAAATGTAAAAATAATATATATCTAAGGAAGTTTTACATGAAAAAGTAAAGATGTGCCTTTAACCAGCCAGCAGCCGAAAATACACATTTCGTCGAAAGATGGTCTTACCATCGTATAGGGCGGTTCCAATGAGAAAGTTTAATTATTCTTCGTACAAGCTTTTCAAAATTATAACTCAATATCGATATTGTTTCATTCCAAATTTGCTTTAATTTATACCTACAACCAAAAATGCTGAAAGGTAAAGTACATTTTTTATTTTTCAATAATGTCTAAGCTAAATAAGAATGCAAAAAAAATCTTAAATACCTATATTAGTTTGTAAGACCGTAAATAAACAGACAAAATATAGAAATTTTCGTCATAAATAAATTTTTCGAATATTTTTTTTAATGATTTTATTTTAACTAAAATTAAAATTTTGAAACATGCGTTTACTAGATAAAGTATTGTTTTACAATAATGTATATTACATGGTATGAAATATGTCTTGTAAAATAAGATTTTTCGTTAGAAAATTTAACAAATCCGCCAACGACCTATGGTATGACCATATTACACTAAAAATAAACATTTTTTATCAAAATTTAAAACATGCGTTTACTAGAGATAAAAGAACAATCTTTGAAATAAATTTTTAATTTTTTGTGGAAAAGAGTCAATACGGCTAAAATTTGATTAAAAAATGACATATATCCGGTTTTCCCTGGTTATACCCTCTTAACAATTTGACCAATAATATTATTTTGATATGATGGATTGAATATAATAATTCGTGTAATTAAAGGGGATACTTTTCCTTTACATAAATTATCTAGATCATTTCGAAAAATCACTTACATTTTTTTTACGTTAGCTCCACACAGGAGTCCCCGAGAAAATTAATTCCCTCAGGGACTATGTCGGCTTTGTGTGGAGTCTTTTAAGGGAAGGAATGGGAGGATGTAATGAAAAAGGTATGAAGGGTGGGTAGGAATCTTGGGATCACTCCTGTTTAGGAGTGACCGACTGCCACTAGGCGAGAGAGTCCTGATGGAGAGGTCAAAAGGTCTCCCTCAACCAGTTTCTTCTGATCCGGCCCATCACGCAAATAATGGGCAGACACCTTCGCCGCGAAGAAATGTACAAACATCACTCCATAAACCTGGGCACACCTGTTAAGACACCAAACTTAATGAACCACTTGAGGTGATCTGTGGCAGAAGTGTTGGTTATCTAATAATTGATTCCCGGGGCAGCGGTACCTACACCCGCCTCCCAAATTAGAAAAAATGTATATGTCATGTTTCCATTACTTTTACAACCAATTATGTATTATTATTCGATCTTATTTTAAATGGGACGTATTTTACTTATTTTAATATGATTCCTGATATTATATCATACCAAAACCAAACAAAAAAAGTAAGCCGAGTATTCGCCCAACTCCTCACCCCGAACCCACCCGTCCAATACCTACTGATTTTTTTTATGTTTTAAGTTGAAATACGTCACCAGAGACCAAAATTTAATTAACATTTTTAACTCCAAATAAAATTTACTCCAAATGAAGTAAGTCAAGTACGTCCTGTCACCATACATATTTTTGTACTAAGTGACACGTGAATTTCAATCGGTTTACATGCTTATAAATCTTTAAACATCTAGTTATTCGTATTTTTAATTCATCTCCCAAAGAAGTTAAAAAAGGATTTTGAAGTTTACCGAGAAAGTTGTATGCTTTCTTCGGTAGAATTCTAACACAGAGTTTTAGAATAATTTGAAAATAATAGCTACATATCAGCATGCAACGTAAAAAATACATAATTTTTATCTAAATTCTAACTGCCTAATATATATTGTAAAATTAACAGACAATTCAATTTGGGAGGCGGGAATAGATACCGCCGCCCCGGGAGCCATTTATTGGATAACTAACACTTTTGCCATAGGTCACCCCAAGTGGTTCACTACGTTTGAACTTAGCAGGGATGCCAGGGTTCATGGGGTGAGGTTTGTCTGGATGACCCGGACACACTGAATCCTGAACCTACCCATCACTCTTTCCTTTTTTCTTCCCAGAAATTCCTTTCCTTAAATAGACCCCCACACAGTAACCCTAAGAAATTATTTTTCTCTGAGCCTCCTGTGTGGAGCTGAAGTATAAAAAAAATTCTAGTTCAGTTTACACGCAGAAGTGAAACTTTACCTAAACAATCTCAACCAATACTTGAAAAGTGAGATCATAATCAAAGCGACCAATGAGAGCAGAACATCGTAATTTCCGTTTCATATCTCAACCATTAGGAGCCTTTAAAAGTAAAGTCATAATCATAGCCGTCAATGAGCACAGTTGTGCGTCGCAGGTGCAGTAATCGTCATTTCCGTTTCATCCGAAATCCAAATCATAGCGGGTCTATAAAAGTTTCACTTAAAATAAATTGTGTGCAGTTCACACGCGCTAGAAGTGAAACCTTCAGAAAACTAAAGTAGACAAGGGGAGGCTACGAGGCACCGCTCAAAAGGCGACCGACAGGCTACATAGCACCGCATACATAAAGAGGAGACCGATTATTCTATCTCATTCTCTAGCTGGATAAATCCTGTAGATGCATGTGTTTGTCTCTTTTTGGTGTCGCTTTTTCGTTTCATCGAGTTTCAAATCACAACGGTGTTAAAGAAGTTTTCGTTTTTAAAAAATAGACAATTTCTTATTTAGGTCTGGTTAGTACGTTCTAAGTACGAATACCAATTGCGAAGTATTTTTTTTTTAATCTTCAGGCAGTATGTTTCAAAAAGAGTGGGAGTGGTTTTGCGAACTTTTCATTTGGCAGTCGGTAAAATAGATAGTGCAGATTATTCATGATTTAAAATAGGTCTTTGTAATAAATATCCATGCTGCGTTGTAAAAAACGACGTTAAATTACGCAGCAAACATCATAAACAAAAGTTTTTGTTACGAGGGCCAAAACTGAAGCGAAGTATTTAAGCGTATAATTATATTATATTTGGCCGTGTCATCGAGCCGGCAGAGACATTTAATATCTTTAAATAAGTACCTAACTAAAACTGTGCCCATTATTCATTTCGAATGTATTTTTGTTGTAACTACTCCAAACAAATTTAATTACATAGTTACACAGAACACAATTATTATTTACGTCAGAACCAATACTGTGTGTAAGTGTGTGCGCTGGGCTTGCCCCGACCACACAAGCCGTCGGGTTTTGCGAGGGCTGCGAGAGAAAAGTGGCAAAGCATCCGAAGTAATTTTAGGATGGAAGGGCCGAATTGATTACTCTTTTTACTCGGTGGTGGGCGGCTGGAAATGTCTAGCTTACACATTAGTACAGCGAGAAGGAAAATCTTCGAAATGTAAGCGCCGAGATGCAACGTTATTAATACACAGTACAAAGGTTCTACGAAAAAATAATAATGATGTTTGTGTATTTATAGGAAGGCTGTAAAAGTATACATCAATAATAATAATCAATGTTAGCATAATACTATCTTCTGCATGGGTTCTTGTAATTTAAATAGCTTATTTTACCTCATGATTAAAATTATTATGTACTAGCTGGTACCCGGCATGCGTTACTATGCCATTTAATGAAAAAAATATTTCTCCCTGCGTGTCCTTTCCCATTCGTCCCGTTCTCCTTCTGCCTCTCCTTCCTCTCCCGCATCCCCTTCCTTTCACGCGTTCCCACTCCGCCTCCTCCACCTTCCCTCACCCCACTCCACTCCCCCCTTATCCCGTCCCATGAATCCCCCTCCCGAGTTCCCCTCTCCCCTCCCAGGTTCCCTTCCCCCCTGTCGTGTTCCCCTCCACCCCCTCCCGCAATTCAATACATTTATTCCAGGTACATTCAGTTTTTAAAAACAGCTCGCGTGCCACCTATTGCAATTTTTTTATACAAATATCATAATACCAGAGCTCACCAGTAGTTTTATACAAACCTTGTCCTGAAAATAACGAACACAAAAAAAAGAATTATCTAATTTGGTGCAGTCGTTCGGAAGTTATGTGCGTACCTACATACAATTCAGCGGTTCATTTTTTATATATATTGATATATAGAAGATAGAACATAGATAGATAGATAGATATCATATTCGTGAAAGCCCGTAAAGTCTAATTAAAATAATATAAATATTTTTATAAATATTCTTTTTTTACATTAACCCCACACAGGACGCCCTAAAGAAAACGATTTCATTGGGGCCTACGTCATTTTTGGGTATGCTGTGTGGAAGGTCTTTTTAAGGAAATAAAGACAAGAAGTTTTGGGAAGGAAAAAGGTACGAGGGGTGGGTAGGAAGCTGGGGTTCAGTGTGTCGAGGTCGAGGTATTCCAAGAACTAGACAAACTTCACCCTATCAACCCGGGCACCCATGCCAAGACACCAAACGTAGCGAACCACTCGTGTAATGAATTGAAAGTTACTTTATGACAAGAGACTTCTATGTATTGTCAACTTGACTTGATAAATCATTAATTAATTGTGAGTTATGCACTGAAAAGGCGCTTTATAAAATCATTGCAGGTAATGTAATAACAGTCACTGGAGCAAAGAATCATGCAAATTATAATATTTTTTTAAAATTTGATTATCACAACGTCATAAGAATAAGACAGACTAACCCTTGCGTAACTTGCAAGTTACGCAAAAATTAGGCATTTTTTTCAGATGGTCAAAATATTTTTGCTTTACAATAAAATGCAAATATTTGGAATATTTCTGAGCACATTCAAAAACCAAAAACTGTTTTAGAAAGGTGATGAAATATGCTTTCAAATTATAGAATTCAAAATAAAAATATTCATAAAAAAGTTTTCAAAATGGCTCACCTTACGTTTTTTCTTTTATTAGACACATTTAAAAAAAAAACACACATTGTAACCTCCCTTTTTTGTCGTTATATGTAAAAATAATTTATAAAAAATTCCCGAAGTTAAAATTTTTTTTTCAATTTGCGATTCAAAACTTTGTATACATAAAAGTGTATATTTTACTTATTTGGTGGCTATTTTTTAGATTGTATCATAAAGCGTGGTGTTTTTCCTTTCTAACACCGATTAGGTCATATTTCTAACTATGATAGTAAGGGAGTTACAGCGTTTTACATGAGACCTATGTGGGTTGGGACAAATATGGTGTCCTGTGATTAAACGGGTTAATCTTCTACTGCACATTTTTTTTATATCAGTTCCACAAGTTCATAGTTAAATTAATTTATGAAAATAACAACATACAGTAAAAACAAAAAAAAACTGCTTCGAAGAATTCCAGAAAAAGCTTTAAACATAATTGAAAACATTCTGTTCATATTGTTTTAGATTTCCTTTTAAGACGTTCAGCATCGGAGCTTTTAGAGCTTCCACTTTAATTCATCGGCACGCTTCAGTTATTACTTCTAACCGATATTATTAAAGTGCGTTTATTTTTTTAATTATATCTATATATATAAAATGTTGTTTCTGACCCCTCTTGCTTACGGGCTTTTATTATTTGTATTACACATTTACAGATACATACACACATACGATATATGTATAATATGGACGTCACACAATACGAGAAGAGCTATTACGAGCACTGGTGCAGAAAGCGTCAATGTATTTTTATTATTTGTTGCGTGTTGTGCGTGTGTTGAGCTTCCACTTGAGGCGTTTTTATGCATTTTGTATCCAACAGTCATGTTATTTGTGTCCCGATGTGTACCGTACAGTCTTGTAGTGTACCTATATATAAACACTTCTTCCAGTTTAATTGTCGAGCAGTTAGTCGGTATGTTTGCACCCGATAGGTAATAATATTAGTTAATGTGATTGACAAAGTAGGCATTCTTCGGAGTTGTGTATGTTTCAGGTAGCTCTGTTTATTGGATAGCTAAGATAGCTGGGAGTTGGGTTCACGATTATTTTGTTAAATAAAAGTTTTAATTTTTCAAGATCCCCCGAAAACCACCGTATGTATGATGAATCGTGTGACGTCATCACTCCTGAAAAATTAGAATAGGATCGGGCAATCAGCTGATC
This sequence comes from Limnephilus marmoratus, assembly GCA_917880885.1. NCBI lineage: Eukaryota > Metazoa > Arthropoda > Insecta > Trichoptera > Limnephilidae > Limnephilus > Limnephilus marmoratus. The sequence goes on along the minus strand of OU862920.1, from coordinate 48,022,959 downwards.
AACAACCGCTATTTTGAATACCGTTGTTCGAAGTATTCTCCCTAGAAGAAACATTACTATTTTTTTTTGTGCAGTAGTTTTTGAATATTTTCAATAATAGTGATAAACTTATAAGGGAACGTACCCAAACTACGTGACCAACTTTTTGCAATTTTTAACCCCCCCCCCCCCCCCGGTGACCAAAATCCTAAGGAACCCGCCGCTCATTTGTATGGAGCGTGACCTTTTGAAGACCCCCCCCCCTCCCCCTAAAAGTGTCACGTAGTATGGGTACGTTCCCTAAGAGATACCTTTATTTTTGAACACTAACTAAACACAACTAAATCTCTATGAACAGTATGTAAATAAACGAATAAATTAATACGATGGCTTGTGTCATATCATACATTCCCACAATGACTTTATGGTGACGTCACGACACGTCGAACAGTGACATCACCACTAAAATTTGTTTTTACGACCCGATTAAAAATGGACTTTTTAATATTTTTTTAAAACTCTGCGTTTAATATTATTTATTAAAACTTATATATTTAGAATCAGCGTTTATTGGTCTGTATGAACATATTTTTTTAAAGCCATAATATTTTTCACTGGAGTTCCTTATTGCTGACCCTTTACAAATTGTAAATGCGCCCCAATGTTGAATTTGGTAACCATTCTGATCTGGAGGCACAAAACATCTGAAAGAACCATTGACCCTATGCGGAAGCGGGCGGTCCGTTTGATAGAGACCCCTACCTTAAGCGGATTGCAAACTTTAGAGCTCAGGCATCAGGTAGGTATGCTGATCTTGTTCTAGCGGTATTACAATGTTAAGATGCTGTGAAGAACTAGCGCCGTTGATCTCTTTGGCACCGGTGCACAATCGGGAAACACGTCAAAGGCGTCTTAACATATGAGGATTACCTTCGTCACACGAAAACGGGTCGCTTCTACGACTCGAGTTGAGTTCAACAGCTCGGCTGTAAAACGATTTGCCTTAATCATTCCTTCCTCCCCTCTATAATATCCTCCACACAGCATCTTCAAAGATGATGCATATAGGCCCTGAAAGAAATTATTTTCCTCACGGCCTCCTATGTGCCCATAACTTAATCTAACGTAAGCTATTTAGCCAATTTTTATATACAATAAAAAAACACATAAATTTACACTATCACTTGACTTTTCAAAGGAGATGTTGAAGCGAGTTTATTCTGACTTGTCTGGTAAGCATTATCATCGTAGAACAATTCACATAGATTTTTTTATATTATTTGACTAAAATTATGCCGGCCTTGACGGCCTCCATGGTCGAAGGGTAGGGCTCTCGATTAGCGAACCGGTGGTCACAGTTTCCAATACCGGCGAGCGGAAGTAAATTTTCTTTGAATGATTTAAACTAATATAAGGTATATTTGGACACGTTTCAGAGTAAATAATACTCCCTGTATCGCCCTGATGTGAGATCAACATTTATAATTGAAACGTACTTGAAATGACTTTAGCCGTATTTGGTGCCTAGATCTGAATAGCCTGGTACTTCCCCTCCTTCCTCTTTCCCATTTCCTTCCCCTCCATAATACCTTCAGCCTCACAACATACCGCGATGTCTGGGAGGCCATAGTCTCACTGGCTCCTGGCAGTTGGAAGCAGTTGGAACTCTTGTGTGGTAGTCACATTAAAAAATTCCAATAATAATAATACCAGTTTAGCATTGTCTGAGGCTTTCAAAGAAAAACGCCGCCATTAAGGTTTAGAAGCAAAACAACAGCGCGTTAGTAAATCCACTGACCAGCCTTGCATTCAAGTGATTGCATTTCCACAGCGAGCATTCCGAATTCCGACTCCATCTGCGTTCGCTAGAAATACGGGGCTTGCTCTTCTGCTGGTACTACCCCTGGGGGGTTGCCCACCACTGATACGAAATTCACTAGATTAACTGTTTTACGACTCATTCTTGTGCTTAAAAGACAGTTTTGAGTTTTCCTCTTTTACTACACGGGTATCTTTAAGACTTATAAATTATTAGCAGACCCGGCCACACGTTGCTGTGGCTAACGAAACACAACCCCATTACCCAACCTTTATAAAATCCACCACCCGCTTGCCAGCTGCCCGCTGCCTGAATTGAATATTTGAATTTATCGGCTTTTCTCTACTGTAATAAGCATGTATTATACATATAAACTAATTAACTCGCCACTTATTATACAATGCTTGCAATGCAACACTGGATATTTGAAAAGGGAAAATCAAATACCTACTTACTCTAGAACATCTATTTTCCAATTTCTTCCATAGAACGAATTTCAAAAGTGACTATAGTACGGCCCGCCAGCCGTTTTAAATCGCACAAAAATATGTTTTCTTTGAATTTCTCGGCTTTTCTCTAATATAATTTACATGTATTATACATATAAATATTCCTCTTCAATCAGTCTATCTATTGGTGAAAACCGTATGAAAATCCGTTGCGTAGTTTAAAAGATTAACGCGCACATACATTTTGAGCGACTTCATTTTATACTATGTAATGATAATGATGATGATGATGATAATGATGATGATGATGATTTGCTTGTACCCAGCTTGCGTTGCAATGCCATTTAATTAAATAAATTGATTTTCCTGCATGTCCTTTCCCGTGCATCCCCGTTCACGTTCTCCTTCCTCCTTCCCCCTCCTTCGTCACCCCTCCCGCGAACCCCATCCCGGTTTCCGTTTCCCTCCCCCTCCTGCCTTTCCACCCTACCGCTAAAATAACATTTTCATTTATACAAATTTCAAAACGCCAGAGCTTACCATTATATAGCCTATAACCTTCACAAGCGTGCGCGCAACATTCACCAAAGTTTCATGCATTCCAGAGAACGACTTCTATAATTATTATTTTAGAAGTCGTTATAATTTATAATAGAGGCATTGGACAATTTTAGACCATTTTAGCAAAAGCCGCTATTTGGTTTCTATGGTATTATTTTCATCACTAGGAGCATAGAACAGGATAGATTCCGCTCTCGCAAGTCAGTTTGTGTTCTCGTAGGTAGGAATTTCACTCCAGTCGTACGAATATAATACCTAATCCTTTACAGTTTCTAACAAGTCTTTAAACAACCATAACTTTTGAGTTTTGTTGTTTTCTCTGATGAAAAAACCTTATCTGTTCTTTCAAAATGCTGACTTTTCATAAGTTTTGTTGTTTTTGTATTATAAAATAATACAACATACTAAACTGTAAGAACGGCAGATCATTCCTGAGGATTTGTTAAATTTATTGACGTACTAGCTTTTTCCCGCGGCTTCGCTCGCATGGTATTAGGGGACTCCCACTCCGCCTCCTCCACCTTCCCTCTCCCCACTCCTCTCCTCCCATCAACCCCCCTCCCCATTCCCCCTCCACCAACACCCTATCGAAACCCTTCTCCCCACTCCCCCCTCTCACCTCTCGCATTCCACACATTCATTCCCGATACATTCAATTTTCAAACTGCTCGCGTGCCATCTATTATAATTTTTTATACAAATTTCACAATGCAGAACTCAACGGTAGTTTTATACAAAATAACGAATAAAAAAATAGAATCATCCAATTTGGTGCATTTCGGTGATTCATTTTTAGAGATAGTTATTAAGTACGACGCCAACAAAGCACTCTTCTTTGGGTGAATTGCCTAATTAAAAAAAAAAAAAAACATCGTTTCCAAGGCGACAATCGGTTTGCTTTTTTTCTGACGATTGCAATAAATCGATTTTGTTATTTACAGAAAACGTATGATAAATAATTTAATAACGCCAGAGATTATTCATAACGCCAGAGCTTATCAACATATATAGCCTACAGTACTCGAAAATAATGTAGCTTTCTATTAGTGAAAGAATTTTAAAAATCCATTCAGTAGTTTTTGCGTGAAAGAGTAACAAACATACATCCATGCATCCATACAAACTTTCGCCTTTATAATATTAGTAGGATTTGTTTCGAGCTTTTTACTCCCACATCCATTCATAAATCTCAATCATGGAAGTGCAATAGAAGTGCTGGTTAAGACCAATATGATATCTTTTTTTTTATATAATTTATTTTTTTGTTTACTTTATTAAACACCCGTAGAGCTTTTGCAGACATAATAATTGTAAAACATTTACAAACATTATGCGAAACAACATTTCAGTAGAATCAGTACATACACTTAAAAAACATATCAGTATAATAAATGCTTATCGCTTTACAAACATAATAAAATAACATATCAATTTCATTCATTCCTAATTTGCTTTGACGTTGTACGAAGAGGTTTTCAAAATATTGAAATGGTCGGTATATGCATTGGCAATTCGGTGAAATCAGTGAATGATATTATGAATAGTTGTCACAGTGGAAAAGATTATAGAGTCGAGTAGATTTAATAGGGACAAGAGATGTTACATTCATTTATAAACCCTGCCAGTAGGATAACGGAATACTGTAGTATAATGTGTTAACACTGTTTCTAAATATGTAGGTATAAACTGTACACAACAATTAACTAATGACTTTGGAATTTGGGAAAGTTGGTATTTATAAATTTTGCATTCGATTTTAAAATGCAGTTCAAATTTAGTAGAAGTGAAATCTTCAGAAAACTAAAGAAGACAATAGTGGGGAGACTACGAAGCACTTTTTTTATCAACATAACAGACGATTTTTCCATATTTTTTATCGAATTCCAGTGCACCTTTTCCTATATATTTGGTTATCTCATTATTATTTGTAATTTGGGCCACTTCGTATATTCGTTTCGAGTAACGTGAGAATTTGCTGGACCCCCCTGCCCTTTTTGAGCAAACGTAATTAATGTATGTGTGCTTGGTTGTCGCTTTCTTTTATGTTTTCGTTTGCCTTTTCATTTTGGAGTGGTTTGAAGATTGGATATAGATTTGACGTAAACACATATATTTATTTTTGATGTTCTTAGGATTCGATTCTTATTCCGCTTAATGTCTGCGGGGTTCGTCAGGCGCTTTATACCACTACACCAAAGGAGACTTGTTTGGGACTGTGGATTTTTGGTTTTATATTGGAATCGATTACCCTTGAATTACATAAATATTTTATCGCTATTTCATTCTCTCAAAGGCTAAATTCTATGGATGTGTGTGTTTGTCAGTTTTTAGTGTCGCTCGTTTACGTTTTATCACAACCGTGCTTAAAAAGTTTTCACTTCAAAAGTATCTGAACTGTGAATACGAAATTCAGATTGCTAGCCAAAATTATTACAGAAAAGATATTACGAGAATTTAAAAAAATAAATTTATCCAACTAGAAATTTTTTCCGGTTTTAGTAAAGTTAAGTTTAAAATAAATCTCTTCAAATCATTCCGAATGTGAAGTTATTCATGAACTAGGTCCTACCGTGAAGTTATTGTAGTACCTTCAACCGTATAGGTATGTTCAAGTGCACAAATTCACTTTACCTTGCCAAAACATGCTCGCACGAAGTGTACCACTCAGTAGGTGGTGGTATTCAAGGACAAGTTCACAACAAAAGGGCGAAGCGACGCGTTGATTGCACTCATTGTGCCCTGGATATCCCGATTCGAGTGGATTCCATTCGAAATATCTCTTTGCTATTGGTCTTGCTAGTGGTTTCGTTTTCGTGTTGCTTTGGGTGGTTTTTCTTCCTTCACTTAATAAAATCTTCTAACTTTACTAAATATTTTACGAGTAAGTTCGGGTAATATGGCACACCATAAGCCTTTTTGGTAATAAAATACGAAATTTTTGAGATCCAACAGCTTTTATTGGTTAAATCAGTCCTTTGAACTTTATAGTACAAAACAACTATAAGTTTAAGGTTTTTTGACTTCGAAACATGGCTATAATAAACTTTTTTTTTTTTTTTTTTTTTTTTTTTTAATACCACTCTTCCATGGAAGCATTAGCTTGTGTCTGGAAGAGTAGTGTACATTTTTAATGCTATATTTAAGTTCTTAAATTACAATGTGAATGTAAAAAACAATAAGTTGTAAGTTTTGTGATATGTAATTAGTTGCTAAAAACAATACAAAATTTAACTTATTTGAAGAACAGAGTATCACTTGGAAACTGAGTTATAAGTAGTTGTTCTTGAGATTAGATTAGTCGGAAACTTTTTTATAAACTTTTTTCATAATCTTGAATAATCTTAAAATATAAATGTAGTAGGACAATATGGCCTAGGGCCATATTGGCCACAAATGAAGTGTGCCATATTGCCCACCATATCAAATAAAATAAAATAAATAAAACAAATAAGGACTTTCGTCAGAACTGTCATCGTACAATGGTTAATTTTCTTCCTCCGAGCTAGACATTTGTACCCCCTTAGATTTTGACTTTGGCTTTTTACCTTTGACCTTTCGTTTTTTGCCTTTACCCATACCCATAGATGAAGTAAGCAATGTCGACGTAGCAGCCTTTCTGGCTCGGTTAGTAGTTTTTCTAAGTGTTTTTTCTGGTATTGGAGACAAATTGGAACGGCGTTATCAAAATTCTGATCCATTGAAGTCGAAGGCTGTGGCTTAATGGGAACTACAACTGTTCAAAATGGACAGGTGGTGTGCTGTTCTCGTCTCTTGAAGCAGAGGCTACACCAGTAGCCAACGCATGACTCATATAGGTTCATTTATGGTGGACGTCATGTCAACAGGTTAATTTTCTATTGCAGGAGTAGAACCTAAAGTGGTTGGTTTTGGTGTAATATTTTCTTGATTGATGATTCTACATTCTGGCTCATTGTCCATATCAATAAAATCGTGATCTTTAAAAACATTTAATAATTAGGATATAACCCTGTTGCACGAAAACCACCGACAGGTATCTAAACGCTTTGATAACGTAGATATGCGTGTCGAAAAACTTCCATCATTTCAAATTGGGTTGTGGGCATGAATTGTTCCTTACCTATGATCTTATCTCATCAGAAACATATTTTTTCAGTGGTTCCATGAATGACTTATTTAGTGGTTGTATTTTGTGGCTGGAATGTGGAGGAATTGATAATAAGTGGACATGATTTTGTCTCGCGAGCTCTATCAATTCCAGATTTCTAGTATGACTTGTATTTATTTCTAGTATGACCCATTTTCTTATTTCGTACATCTTCAATTGTCTTTTTCATTGACACCTTGCAAAGTTTGGCGTTTTCTTTGTGAAATTGGTTTTCGTGAAGCCACTGCCTTTAGGAAAAAAAATTAACATCTTATAAAGATTTACCTTTTGTGAGGCCAATATGGCCCGGTAGACCATATTGGCCACCTACCTAGTGGCCATAATGGCCGCAAAGACGTTTATGACAAATAAAATTATAACCCAAAAACTAGTAAGTTAAGTGCTTAAAAAAGGTCACCACACTATTAATTAAAAGTTTACCTACAAAACTGTGAATAAGTAATATAAAAACAATGATTATTTGAGGGACAGTAATAAGTGAAACTTACCACAAAATAACATCAAATCAGATATTTTTCGATCGTTGCACTCACCGGACAAACGCGCACTCGCCGCAACGCAAGGATCTCCTGAGGGGGCCAAGGGAAGGGGCCTGACAATATGGCGGATACATAAACCACTAGTTTTGGTTGGTGTCGGAGAAAATAATACTGGCCATATTGGCCGACTAGGCCATATTACCCGAACTTACTCTATTTATGTAAAAACATCAACTATTATACACTTATTATTATTATTATTATACAGGGCGTTAAGGAAAGTACTTGACTTACTTAAATCAGCGATTCCTGACATTATTTGGACTAAAAAGTTTGAATGAATTTTTTTGTCTCTGCTGACTTTTGATTGTCGTATTTTATTCATTTTCATTTTTCTTCAAAACCAAATAACTACAAAAATTATTTCACATATCTTCACTGGTAACTAAACACCCAATCACTCACCCCAGCCCTATGTTTCCAATGCCACTTCATTAGCACCGTTGTAATTTAAATCTCGAATAAATGAAAAAGCGTCACTAAAAAGAGACACAAACTTATAGGAACAACATGCATCTGTATGATTTAGCCTGCGAGAGAATGAGATGGAATAATCGGTTGCCTCTTTTAGTTTTCTGAAGATTTCACTTATACCGCGTGTGAATTGCACACATATAATTGTTTTTTTTAAATGTTTTAAATTGTAAAAAAAAATTTCACTGGAGACCAAAATACCATTTACATTTTTATTCTGAATATTATCAGGAATAACTGGTTAAAGCAAGCTAAATATGTACCTTAACACCATGTACAATGTACATTACATGTTATTAGCAATTGAAATATTTGTATTTTGATCCTGCAATAAGTAATATTTCATGCCTATCCATTGGTTTTTCATGGATGTGGGCCTCAGCGTGGGTAAAGTATCCAGTGAGGCCCACATGCAAAAAGTAAAATTATCTTATTTATAAAAATCTCGAGTCACGGTGTTTGTGGTCGCACTCCACCGAAATGGCTTGACCGATTTTTATGATTTTTTTATGTGTATGTGGAAGTTATGAGTATAGGTTTTAAAGTATATTTAATACCGCTAGGTGATTAGGTGTCCATATCCAGAAAAAAAAACATTTTTTTTAGATTTTTTTTATTTGGCTTCAAAAAATACCTAAGTATAACCCCAAATTTTATTCCTCCCACATCCACCCACCCATTTTTTAATCGTGATTTTACTATTTTTGTATAAACAAATTTAACCGTCTTACTTATTTCTAACAGAACGAAATTATTTATGTTGTTGAATGACAGATGGCGCTACGTCCGCCTCATCGAACTTTCATCCACACATGCGCAAGACATTCACGAGAAGCGTCGCATCATTTTGATATTTCATTCAGCATCATATTCTCGCGTGGGCAAACCATCGAGCTTATTTGTGTTGGCTAAAGACGGACTGACAATTACACTCAATTTACAATTACAATTTACATTGATTTTTTAATTCATTTTCCTACTTTTGTTGGTGCTTTTTATTTTGATCGGCGGTCATCGTCTACAGTGCTCCATTCCCCTTTCTTTCATAGATCCCATCCCCACACACTTACAATACATTGGTTATTTTTTATTTAACAACTAAAATATTCACTAGAAATAATTTATATGGCAGAACGACGTTTGTCGGGTCAGCTGGTATAATAATAATAATCTGATTTAATTTGAGAATTCTCTTTGCCATTCTCTTAACGCGAAAATATTATTTTTGTATTTTCATTTCCATGCAGGTATAGAACACATAATATTATTAAATGTTCTGCAGGTAGTGTATATTGTCTGAGATAACAATCTTTTAAAACAATATTAAACGCTTTGTTGCAGTATCTGTCCGCGTTTCCCGGAATCATTTATTGGAAAAATAACTGCATCAACCGCTTGAAAAAATACCCGCCCGATCGCAGCTAGAGGGGAGGGGACAGGGTGGCAGGGGGCAGGGGGGGGGGGGGTGGAGCTAGTTCCGTAAGCAGCACTGTTTGCAGTTGTAGATGTTGTTGGGCATGATGTGCAAAATAGAAATGCATGAATTACTACGTCATCCGACATGTGACGTCATCTTGTCGCGCAGGATCTGTCCAATTGAAGCTGCAAGTGGGGATTCGTTGGGCGTATATCGGATATAATCACGGGAAAATTAACCGGACGCTCGTTAAAATACTTGTCCAGTGTTTCTTTCGGTAGGTAGGTGCTAAACGTATGCAGAAACAAAGTGCGGGCTATTTTATTGTTTTGGTGGGTAACGGAAAATATCTAACTGACTTTATAATGAACGTAAGCGAAAGAGAAAGATGCGTAAAAACATACGTGCGACAGAGAAAGTGGTGGGTGGGGGTGCATGCCACTTTTCTTTTCTTAAACTCAACGCGACGATTTCTGATTAACATCAGACCGGTCTTATAGTTTGATGTGTACTCTACGACTGCTTATTTAAAAAATATACCTCAGCCACTATAATCTTTCCTTTCCCTTCCGCGAATATTTAAGAGACGTAAAAAGAGGTAGAAGATTAATACCTGTAACCCGACAGATGATAATACTTATGAAATTAAAAAAAAAATAAGATTGTAATTAAGATCACATGACTGAAGTAAAACTTCTTTAGCTCCATCTATATGATAGGAACAGAGAAAGAAAATGTGTGCGCCCACTGCTCTCTCTTGCTCCTATAGTGTAATACAGACAATAGGCTTGCACTGTGTCTTAGATATACGTAACGTAACTGGCTATGAGAGAAAGAGAGAAATAAAATATGTGCTCGCACCTCTCTATATACGAAAATATACGAACGTAACTCTCTCTCATTCTATATTCGCTAACTTATATCTCCCTCTCAACTACCATTCGCCTCACTTTTCGTAACGCTGTCGTCAGACATTCATCAGCTTACTCCCCAAGTCAAGCGTGCCTAAAGAAGTTTTACTTCAAAAATCGGTGCATTTTTACCAATTTCAAATCCAAAATCCAATTCATACCTGTAATATTAAGTTGATATGGATATCAAACGAATTTATTTATAGTGTCGTATTTTTGTAATTGTACGCAGTATGTAGACAAGTAGTTATACCCTTGATGCATTTGAATGAAAACATGTTTTACATTGTTTTATACTACGTACAGTTACGGATCAATAACATTTTTCTTATTTTTCATTAGTGAAACTAATTATTTATTATTTTTTTAATGTAGCTATCACTTTGTGGTTTTCCATTATAGATATATATATTTTTTTTTTATTTATTGTTTGAAAAACCAACATGTTTCGTAAGCAATGCTTTTTTATCTAGGTTTTCTAAAAACTTAAGATTACGGAAACCCTAGGTTAACATTACTTAAGAAACATGTTGGTTTTTTAAACAACAAACTCGGTTAAAACTTAATATGTTATGTGTTTGTCTCTTTTTATAGTCGCTTGTTCCTTTCATCGAGTTTTAAGTCACAACGGTGCTAAAGAAGTTTTCACTTTATAAATGAAACTTAAGGATTTTTTAATTAATTATTTTTACATTGAACGACAAAAAAGACAGATGACCATAACGTTTATAATACATTTGTCCAATAAAATATGTATGTGTTTTTAATTTTGAAGTGAAAACTTCTCTATCACCGTTGTGATTTGAAACTCGATGAAACGGAAACGAGCGATACTAAAAAAGAGACAAACACATACATCTATAGGATTTAGACTGCTAGAGAATGAGATAGGAATAAAATACTTATTTTATTCATGAGTACTACTCGGTTCCAACCTTTGAAGTCATTCAGCCGACCAGGGATCGAAATAAAAAAAATACTTATTTTAATTTTTGTAAAATCGGTGTCCAATTTTCAAACCACTCCAAAATGAACAGGCAAAAGAAAACACAAAAGAAGCGACATCTAGTGACTCTGAAGAAGAAACAACAAATATTAATAAAATGACCAAATGTATAGCGAAAGGTGCACTGGAATCCGACAACAAAAATATAAAAATAAACATCCTTCTCATAGGTAAAAAAAGTTCTTCATATTCTCCCTACTCCTGTCTACTTAAGTTTCCTGAAGGTTTCACTTCTACCGCGTGTGAATTGCATGCACTGATGTTTTTTCGTTATCGGTAATTTTTGTTAGAAAAAACGTAAGGTGAGCCATTTTTAAAACTTTTTTATGATTACACGCAAAAAAAAATTAAATAAGAAAAACGAGTGTGCTTTACACCACACGACTGATGTAAAACTTCACTTATATATCTCCCTCTCAACGATCCGTTCGCCAGATCACACTTTTTATAACACTCTCGTCACGCATTCACCAGCTTACTCCCCAAGTCAAGCGTGCGTAAAGAAGTTTTACTTCATTTATAAAAATCGAAATACACTATTTCGATTTATAAAATTTGAATGTGTATTTTATTACTTTTAAAATATAGATTTTAATTTTCGTACATGTACACAAGTATTCCCTTTTTTTGATTTAATCGCACAGCGGAAATATATTGACCCTCTGACAAAATATGGTCGAGGCCTCAGGGGTTAAACTCGACATGTTGTATTCGTATAGATAGTATTATTAAGTATCTCCGTAATTACAAGAAACGGATTAAAAGGTGTAGTTACGTACGTTGATATGAGTAGTAATGAATTATTTACAATGCCATAGATTCAGTAATAATTGTTTTTTGTTTCGTCGGACAAGACCACCACTGAAGTTGTTACTTGTATTACATATTAAACATACAATACAACTAAAATAATTATAGTTGTATTATACATGTAATATAAATTATTTATGGTACACGTAAGGTGCCTTCTTTAGCATTGAATTCATTTAGCATGGATTTCGGATGAAACGGAAATGACGATTACTGCACCTTAGGCGCATAACTGCGCTCATTGACCGCTTTGATTATGATGTCACTTTTAATGGCTCCTGTTGGTTGAGATATGAAAAGAAAATTACGCTAGGTCTGCGCACATTGGTCGCTTTGATTATGACCTCACTTTTCAAGTATTGGTTGAGATTATTTTGGCAAAACAATCACACGTGTAAACTGCACTCGATTTTTTTTAAGCGAAAGTTCTATAGTCCCGCTGTGATTTGGATTTCGGATGAAACAGAAAAGACGATTATTGCACCTGCGACGCATAGCTGCGCTCATTGATTGCTTTGATTATGATGTCACTTTTAAAGGCTCCTATTGGTTGAGATATGAAACGGAAATTACGCGAGGTCTGCGCTCATTGGTCGCTTCGATTATAACCTCCCTTTTCAAGTATTGGTTGAGATTGTTTTGGTAAAGTGTTACCGCGTGTAAACTACACGCGATTTTTTTGCATTCTATAAATGAAGAATTAATTAATAATTTATATTACACGTGAGGTGCCTTCTTTAGTAATGAATATATTTTATTCATTGTTATGAAATTTATGTAACAATCGCAAAGATGAATATATTTGGTGAAATCGATACGGAGTAACAATTCATGTATTGGCATTGTAACATTTCATTCTTTTAACAATTATTGTGTTAAATAGTACCAGCGAGAGATCGTACTTGATGTCATCGTTCTAGTATCTTCAGATTTTTCTTCAAGAGTGAGACGAGTGAGATGAGAGGACGAACGTAGATCACTTCAGTACGAGCTCTCGCTGGGTCTATAAAACTTCTTTACGCACGCTTGACTTGTGGAGTAAGCTGGTGAATGCGTGACGAGAGCGTTAAGAAAAGCGAGGCGAACGGTAGTTGAGAGGGAGATATGAGTTAGTGAAGATAGAAAGAGAGAGAGTTACGTTTCGTATATTACTGTAGGGGCAAGAGAAAGAGGTGTGAGCACACATTTTCTTTCTCTCTTTCTCTCTTTCTCTCATAGCCAGTTACGTTTCGTATATCGTATAAGACACAGTGCAGGCCTATTGCTTGTGTCACACTGTAGGAGCAAGAGAGAGCAGTGCGCGCGCACCTTTTCATTCCCTCTTCCTATCATATAGATGAAGCAGAAGTTTTACTTCAGTTGTGTGGTCTAAAGTCGTTTTTTTTTTCATTGATTTTGCTTATTGTTTAGTGCGATTTTTTCGCACATTCTGAAATGTGAATTTATTTGAAAATCTTCTAAGTAGGTAGGTATATTCGTAAAGTTGTGTGGTACATAAATAGAGAATTTAATTTCCTAAGTGTTATTGTCGTGTTTTTTCTTTTTTAGTAAAATTTTCAGTACCTATGTATTCTTTTTATTTGTGTTTGAATTCTTTTTTTTTATTATTAACGAATCATTATTTTATTAAATGATTGTACTCCTTGGTATTTGTAGCTAGGTTAATTTGATTTTTTTACTTGTCGGAATTGGTCTCCTGTATTTTTAGTGCGGTTTTATTATTAGGTATTAAATTATAATGTTGATTGGTATACGAACAGAAGATAACATTTTTTACTTTAAATCCTGAAGAACATAGAAATGGTTTCTTCGCGACTATTTTAATTATTAGTTCATTCAACCTGAAAACTTTATTGAAATGGCTTTAGCCATATTTGGTAACCATATCTGAATACTTCCCAACCTTTCTCATTCCCATCCCCTTTCTTTTCCCACTTCCTTCAGCATCACACCATACTCCAACGTTGGGGATGCCACAGTCCCACTCGTTCTGGACAGTTGGGACTTAAGGTAGGCATAAATCTATAACTTTCTTTTTTTCATGAGCTCCACAAAGGAGGCCCTAAGTAGAAAAAATAAATTCCCTCAGGGCCTATGTCATCTTTAGGGATGCTGTGGAGGGTTTTTTAAGGAAAGGAAGGAAAGGAGAGTTCTGGGAAGAAGAGGATTTAAGGGGTGGGTAGGAATATGGGGTTCAGTTTGTCCTGGTCATCCGCCTCCAAGACCTAGACAAACCTCACCCCGTGAACCCGGGCACCCCTGCTAAACACCAAACGTAGCGAACCACTTGGGGTGACCTATGGCGGAGGTGTTGCCTCCCAAATTGAATTCTCGCCTCACAAATTTTACAGCTTTTGGAAAAATTCTTGAAATTGAAGACCAGTCTTGCGTGTTCAAATCACGTCGGGGTCACCAGGTGTAGAGAATCCTTATTCGCAGTCAGCGGAATACTTACTTGGCCTCCAAGGAAGGGGATTGCGTGTATTTTGTATGAGTGAAAGAGTCCTCTACGTTTAATAATTTATTCTGTCTTTGTTAAAAGTATTTACAGATTTTGTACATCGCGGGAAAAGAATGGAAGTGAAATCAAGCAGTGTACAATCGTGTTCTCGGGCCGAGGCCAGTAGCTGGAATGCTCGCGCTCTCCGGCGGTAGCTGGGAGAACTACATTGGTCACGTGACCAATGTGGCCATAACGCGGTTTCGCCAAAGATTTAATTACATGATAACCGGTACTTGATCGCATTTCCATAAAATCTTATGCCCAACAGTGAAAATATAAATTCTTTACTATATTAAATTTTTCTGTGTGAAAGATCGTTTTAATTATTTTGCGTAATTGTAAAACGTTAAAAAAGTAAAAATGTCAAACATGACAAGCAAATTTTAAAAAAATACCCAAAACCGGCAAACTCTTACAAACATCTAAATCAAATACAACCTTTGGACAAAAAACTTTAAATACGAGTACATTGCGACTAAAATATACAATAATCTTACTAACAAAACAAGACGATTTAAAATTTTTAAATCTTGACTAAACATTGGATCATCAACAAACGTCGAGCAATAATTAGTCATATCTCCCAAATCTAAATTCAAAGCTTTGCAATCCCATTATTATTACCAATAACAATCTTATTTAATTATGTCAATTATTTTAGGTTTGAACTTGTCAAAAAATATAGGTACCTACATGTTTAAAAAATATATATTTTTTGTAACAAGTATGTTTCAACAAGGGATGTTTCTAGTGTTTCTCATAAATAATAAGTTGTGTACCTACTTGTACACAAGTAGATTGTACCTGATTGAATAAATAAATAAATTTTACCACAAATAGTTAAGTACGCACACCTTCAGCATTCAGCATGTACTTAGATTTTTGCGAAACCGGTTGACATGTTTATGTAAATCAACTGATGTTTACCAGCTTTTATTTACAACTATTGGCAAACTTGTTAAAAAATAAAGTTTTAACGGGCCTTACTTTCGTGTACGATTGGCTGCTTAACACGGTAATGGCACTGCGACGGCAGCGGTATGTGGCATATGATTTCTTTGATAGGAGTGAGGGAGACGCAAGAAAATAATTACTTTTTCCTTTGGAGGACGCATACAAACCTACTTACATTGTTTGTCTCATTGGGCGCTTTTATGGTTCCCATGGTTACGGCAAAATACTGCTCTCTCTTCCACACTAAATAATAGTAAGAAACTAAATAATAGTTTCAAAAAAAAAATGTAAACAGTTTCTTGCACTTCCTCGCAATATTAAAAATTAAAGAAATGAGAAGCCTCCGTTGCCGTTGCCGGTAAAGCAGTCAGTACGTTCGTATGCACAAAGTTACAATTTTTATGTATTACTTTTTGCAAGCATACCGAATGTGCCCAACATAAAAAAATAGTTAAGTTAACCTCAAATAGTTAAGTATTTACGCACACC
Organism: Limnephilus marmoratus; assembly: GCA_917880885.1. NCBI lineage: Eukaryota > Metazoa > Arthropoda > Insecta > Trichoptera > Limnephilidae > Limnephilus > Limnephilus marmoratus. Next base: position 48,006,901 of record OU862920.1, on the reverse strand, counting down.
TTCAGCACTGAAGTTTCCGTAGTTGCCGAGGCGTGCACACATATTATTAATACCTTATTGTTTATCGCCGTGTATTATTGTACCGCCCACATGCATTTAAACTCCTTTAGTTGAATTAAAATTCAATTAATACCGCAGTTGCTGCTTTCTACAGGCGGCCCACTCTCCGCTCGCTCGGTCCTCGGTCCGCCCGCATCGCTCGTCCTAATAAATTTCATATTAATTTATTATATAATAAAATTTGATTCTACAGACGGCTGTTGATGTGCGTTCAGCTATATTAACATTATTTAATACTTGGTCTTTGTGCGCGTATCCTGAGATGGGAATAAAATTGCTAGTCGATTTCTCGTTCTCTGTACAAAGGCGACTTTGTTCCAACGACTTTGAGAATGTAAATTTCATTATTAGAGTTGTTCTTATTAATCTCATTAAGTGAATCTGGTTAATCTATCCACAAGCAGTGATCAGATTAGAATAGTCACGTATTTCCCAAACTATCCTCTTTCCCATCTCCTTCAGTCTCGCAACATATCACAATTGGGTCCAGCTGTTGGGTTCCTTGTTTGGTTCAACTGAAAACTTGAAAAAACTACGATTTTAAAGTATTATTTTTGAAATAAAACTTCTTTACGAACGGGCGAGGCGAACGGAAGTTGAGAGGGAGATGTAAATTAGTGAAGTTTTACTTCAGTCGTGTGGTCTATGGCACACACGTTTTTTTTAATAATGCTTGACCAAAGCTTTAACCATTTTGCATGTAGATATCGCATAATCCTAAACAGTGGCGGTTCAGTGGAGAGTTAAATCAGATATTGAAAAGGGTTAAAAAAATCGTGTTTACAAATCTCATAAGTGCTCTAGCGCCATTAGTATTAAAAAATAAATTATTTCACTCCCATCTTGACTTTCACGTGTTTATTTTTTTAAGACAAACATAAAAACAAAATAATTATAGAATGCAAGATGGAAAAATTGTAGATATGAAATTGGGAAGTCTCATGGATCATGGGTGCTAAAATTCATAACGGTGCTGTGGTATTTTTTAGGATTTATTTCGGACCCGCTTTTGGGTAGTACGTTATTTAAGAAAAACGTTACTGGTAACATAATCAATGCGTACCCACATTGCTCTACTAATTAACACAATTTAGAATCATAGGTACACATACACGTTCACATGTACACACACACAACCATTTGTACATCGTTTACATGTGCCAGTTATTTTATTTGTATGAATACCGCACAAGAGTCCCAACTGCTCCCGTCTGAGCCAGTGAAGCTATGGCATCCATAAAATCGGGGTAAGTTGTGAGGCTGAAAGTAGTGGGGAGGGAAATAATATGGGGAAGAGGGAGGTGAAGTGAGGTAGTATCTGGCTTTTCAAATCTAGTTACTAAACACGGCAAAAGCCATTTCAGACAACGTTTCAAGTCTGAACGATGGTCTTGGACCAGGGCGATACTGAAAGTACCTTCCACTCTGGAACGTACCACAAATATAGGTGTTATATATTGTTTTAAATGAATACATTGTAAAATAACACAAATCAATCATATAAAATTAACATGCGCGCGCAGGGTTTCGAACCCGCGATTGCTAGTCTAAAACCTTAACCTTTTACTACGGAGGCCATCAAAAATGTATATAGTGACTCCAGATATTTCTCAGGTGCCGACCCTATTTTTGAAACCTTCTAAACTGTTTACTTTTAAGTTTTTATGTCACGATTTTATCTACAAAAATCATCATAACTCGAGCTTTGAATTAATTACTTGTCTAAATTATTAATAAAAAAAGTAAAATGCCACATTTTTATTGAAGTTTATTCAAGAATATATTAATATATATATTTAAATAAGACTGTTTTGAGTCGGGCAACGCTGGGTTTAAAGCTCGATATTGTAATCCCCGTATAATATGTATTGATATTTGCACATTGCTTGAGTCAAAGCCAGCCCCGTCCACATTAATGCAAACCTGTGTGAAATTACTTGGAATCCATTCAACTCTGTGATATTGATAGTGGTCGCATAAACTATCCACAATGTTCTCCACAACTCCTAGTGCAGAGGACAATAATAATACCTGCTGTTTTGTAAACACAAACTGGTAATTTGTGCATTATACTCAATGGTATATGATATACAGTAGTGATGTAACGAATATTCGCATTCGCAAAGTTCGAGCGAATGTTTTGCGAATATGAACATCAGAAAAAAGAGACGAAACTTTAAATTATAGGATGGACACAAATGCTTCATAAGATAAGTCTTACGAATCCAACACTTTCCACGAAACTAAATGGCAAGTCTTCCAAGGCAACCATTTCACTTATTGAATTATCAACGGCCAATGACTTCATAGATTTATTATCCCACTGTTGCGTTTTATCGACACATTTTTGAAGCGATTTCTGTTTCATTTAGGATTTGGTACTTTGATGGGAAGATGATGCCACTTCAAGTGTTTTAGATGATAGACTCTTTTCGTTTTTCACACTTTTCTAATTCGGAAAACTGTTTTATGCATTGCCTTCAAATCCTTAGCTCTTCCTTTTCTAGAATATTCCTTGATACATGGCTTGCATTTAGCTCGTTCAGCTCACACTCTAACCTTAAAATTCACTTATTTTTGTTAACGAGCAGACGACAAATGAAATAAAACAACCAATCGGCTTTTTTCGAATCAACTCGGAAATTCTCGGAACAATATGCAAACGTGAGCCGCTAAGATATACATAATTGGCACCAAATTAAAAAAAAAACTCAATTTTCGCATTCGCGAATGTCGGTAGCAGATATTCGCATTCGCATTCGTATTCGCGAATGCTTAAAAAATGACATTCGTTACATCACTAGTATACAGGGTGTTACATGACGTACGTGAATTATAACCAGTGATTCCCGTCATTATTTGGAGTAAAAACACATGACACACGTGACATCTTTTAACAAATTTTTGTTTTCTTCAATACTAAACCAAAAAAACGTTCTTCCACAAGTCATCACTGGTCACTGAGCCGAGTCTCCGCCCAACCCCATTCACCCTGGCCGGTAAGCGTATTTTACAATCCCTACCGCGTTTCAGTCGCTTTAAATTTCAATATCAAAATTTAAATACTTAGAAATAAAATTATTCATTTCTAATATACCAATTGGAAAGATTATTTTATCTTGATTTTAGAACAATTTTTGTTTTTGCAAAGTGACAAAAAATTATCAATATAGAGGTGTATTTACAATATATGGGAATAAAATTAAAATTTAAATGTTTAGAAATAAAATTATTAATTTCTAATATACACATCAGAAAGATTATTTTATCTAGATTTTAGAACAATTTTTGTTTTTGCAATGTGATAAAAAATAATCAATATAGAGGTATATTTAAAATGTAAATTGTCATTACCGCGACTGAATCGGTATAGGTTTTGTAAATACGCGGCCGGTAACTGCCCAATGCCTACGATTTTTGTTTTTTTTAGTTAATTCACTGGTTAAAGTAAATCAAGTACGTCCTGTAACACCCTGTATTTACGCCGTATAGGAAACTCGTATTATAAACTGGAAACTGGAGAAAATAAATCGTTTTTTCAGTCGATTGTTGTTATTTTTTTAAATTTGTTTTTCTTCTAATCAAAAAAATAAAGTGCAGTTTCAAAAAAATCAAAAGTGAGGTCATAATTAAAGCGACTAATGAGCGCAGGCCTCGCTTAATTTCCGTTTCATATCTCAACCAATAGGAGCCTTTAAAAATGACATCATAATCAAAGCGGCCATTGAGCGCAGTTGATGCATTTAAAAAAAAAACTTTCTTCCACATGTCATCTCTAGTAACTCAGTCGAATCACCGCCCAACCCCTCACACCGACCTAATTTTCCAATACCTACCATTTTTTTGTTTTAATTTAAAAAGAAAAACAAAAATGACACCGTGGACCAAAATTTCATTTACATACTCGTACGTGTACATATTTTTTACTCCAAATAATGTCAGGAAACTGACATTATTTTATACCTGACATTATTTGAGGTAAAAAATGTGAGTTTCTGATGTTTTTTTGTTTTTCCACAGAAAACTTAGTAGATGTTGGACAGTTGAGGGCGGGATAAGAGATTGGGCGGTTACTCGGCTGGGTGACCTGTGACGACATGGGGAAGAATTTTTTGAAATGAAACTTCTACAGCCCCGTTGTGATTAGGAATTCGGATGAAACGGAAATGACGCTTAACAGCGAAGCATCAAACTCCTATCAAGGCTCCTATTGGTTGATATATAAAACAGAAATGATGCTGGGTCTGCGCTCATTGGCTGCTTTGATTACGGCCTCACTTTTCAAGGTTCCTTGGTTCTTCATCGGTAGAGATTGTTTTGGTAAAATTTCGCTTCTACCGCGTGTTAACTGCACTCGATTTTTTTGTCTAATAAAAATATTGAAAAAAAAGTCACCGAAAAAGTCACCGGAGACCCAAATTTCATTTACATTTTTACTCCAAATGATGTCAGAAATCAACGGTTTGAATAAGTCAAGTACCTACGTCCCTTAACACACTGTATAAACGGTATCCGAAAACTGTTATTACAAATTTTCTAGTGTAGACCTGACTCCAAAGTTTTTTGAAACTTTTTAGACATCATTTTTTTAAGTGAAAATTTCTTTAGCGATAGACTAACGGTGTCCTCTTTATGCTTCGAAGCCTATCGGCCGCCTCTTTGTGCGGTGCTTCGTAGAATAAAATGTAAAAAAAAATAAACTTGTTAACAATATTATAATAAATTAACCCTACAATTACCCTACTCGTGACACTCTGCATTCGTCTCATACTCTCGAAGTTTATTTTTCTGAAGGTGTCACTTCTACCTCGTGTGAACTGCAAATATGTTTGTTTTTTTTTAAATCACCATGAATTGTGATCGGATTTTTCTTTTTTTGGTTAAAACTGTTACATAACAGCAGCGCACCGAAAAGTGCTAAAGGTAAACCAATATACTCATTAAATTTAACTATTTAATTTTATTACGCAACTTCTTTAGCGGCATTTCGTTGAAACTAGAACAGAAGCCGAAAATCGGTTTCGGTTTTTTATTAATTTTATTACTTACTTACTTTCGACCGAAAGTCTGGTTTCGGTCATTCAATTACAACCAATATTATCAGCGGTACCTACGCCAGTTGCTTGTAGTCTTTTGATAAATGCATTGTTCGCATACTACGTTAACATAAAATTAATATTATTTGCATGTATGTGTTCTATATTAAGACCTCATTGCTCAAAGCGGTTATTCCTACAAAGGTAAGCAAGTAGAATATGCCACGCTCAGTGTGGCGTACAAAAGCATAATATTGTAACAATTAATACAAGAAATCTTTTTCTGTATGACAACCGGAAAAATCTAGGTGACAATGCCCATTATTCAGTTTGATGGTTTATTTTAAATTTAAAAAAAAATGTAGCTCTGCAAATTAAACACAATAATAGTAAATAAAATGTATTTCACTTTAATCTCCGAAAGACGAAGTTAATTAATTTTACAACATTAAATCATCTTGTTACTAGTTCAGGTTGGGAGCTACCTCTGGGCTGGAGCCCCACAATATTTGAATAACCTACTTGATTCTGTGCAAAGAGGGCGGTCCGTCTGATTGACAATTCATTGTTAACAGAACGATTGCCATCTCTAACGCACAGAAGCAATGTAGGCATGCTGAGTCTATTCTACAGGTATTTTAATGGAACCTTCTCTAAAGAGCCAGTAGCATTGATCCTATAGATGAGAACAAGTCTACTTTTCGACTCCTTTTTGTGTAAGTCGGCTCGTTTTTGGAACGAGCCACCGGCATCTATTTTTCCTCCTTGATATAATCTGGACCTCTTCAAGACCTGTTTTAATTAAACCCTTCCAACAGCCGCTACCTTAACCCGCTTTACAACACTGTCCAATCTGGGTGGTAACATAGTTACCGTGTCCTTATACTGTACATACAGGAGCGCTCTTTCGAGGCGCCACATAAAATAAGGTAAAATGGGGTAAAATATCACTTTTTTGGGCGGTCTCCACAGATCTTCATTTTTACTTTATACAATTTGAATATATGACAAAGTTTCATATATTCGAATGCACATATTTTGGGTACCGCGCGTTTTCATCCCGCGACAAAATATCCCCGACACAATATCTTCCGACAAAATATCCCTCGACGTAATATCCCAAGTACAAAATATCCTACGGACAAAATATCCTCCTTCAAAATATCCCCGACACAACATCCTCCGACAAAATATCCCTCGACATAACATCCCGAGTATAAAATATCCTACGGACAAAATATCCTGCATCAAAATATCCCCGACACTATATCCTCCGACAAAATATCTCCGACACAATATCCTATGATAAAATATCCTCGACACAATATCCTCCGACAAAATTTCCCTCGACATAATATCCCAAGTGCAAAATATCCAACGGACAAAATATCCTTTATCAAAATATCCCCGACACAACATCCTCCGACAAAATATCCCTCGAAATAATAAAACCAAGTACAAAGTATCCAACGGGCAAAATATCCTCAACAACTTGTCCTATGACAAAATATCCCCGACACAACAACCTCCGACAAAATATCTCTTGACATAATATCCCGAGTATAAAATATCCTACGGACAAAGTATCCTCCGACAAAATATCCCTCGATATAATATCCCGAGTATAAAATATCCTACGGACAAAGTATCCTCCATCAAAATATCCCCGACACTATATCCTATGATAAAATATCCTCGACACAACATCCTCCGACAAAATTTCCCTCGGCATAATATCCCAAGTACAAAATATCCAACGGATAAAATATCCTTTATCAAAATATCCCCAACACTATATCCTGAGTCAAAATATCCCCGACACAACATCCTCCGACAAAATATCCCCGACACAACATCCTCCGACAAAATATCCCCGACACAACATCCTCCGACAAAATATCCCCGACACAACATCCTCCGACAAAATATCCCCGACACAACATCCTCCGACAAAATATCCCCGACACAACATCCTCCGACAAAATATCCCCGACACAACATCCTCCGACAAAATATCCCCGACACAACATCCTCCGACAAAATATCCCTCGACATAATACAAAATATCCTACGGACAAAACATCCTCCATCAAAATATCTACTAAAACCTAATCTGATCTAACTTTATTTTACAATAAAAAAACACATAAATTTGTTTAAGACCACTTTTATTTTAAAATACTCTACCGGTTTCAGAAGCACCCTTCCTTAAATAGAATATTATAAGTCATATTATAAATCAGTTATAATAGTCAATAGTCAATATTATAAATCAGTTATAATATTCTCCTAACGAAGGAAGGGTGCTTCTGAAACCGGTAGAGTTATTTCTGAAACCGTTTTAAAATAAAAGTGGTCTTAAAGAAATTTATGTGTTTTTTATTGTAAATTATGGCGAGCCACAAAGTTAGTGCTTTTTACAAATATGTAACTTAATTTTAGTTTTTACTATTTTGAACAATAACTTATTGTTTTTACAGGTTGTCTGTATTATTTTTGTCCCATTTTTTTGTTAGGTTAGGTTAGATCAGGTAAGTTTGGGTTAGTTTAGATTAGGTTAGGTTAGGTTTTAGTAGATATTTTGTTTAGGGGTATTTTGTTTGTAGGATATTTTGTCGAGGATATTTCGTCGCGGAATGAAAAGGCGCAGAACCCATATTTCGTTATATAATTAGAAATTGTATAATTGTAAATTTTTGCTACGTATCCGATCATGGAACTACTGATACACCCTTTTGATGATGGAAATCATGCAATTCCGAACTACCACTTTAAATTATTCACACTTTCCTTCATCGTGCTAGGTTAAGCTTTTGTTATGAGCTGTCTTCCGTGTACGGGGTGCTCAGTCAAAGGCAAAATTAGTCGCTTCCTGTTGTCACCAATTTAATGCCACGCTTCACAAACCTCAATTGCATTCCTTTCCCAACCACAACCCTTCTGTACTTGAAGACAATACTCAACTCATATTCATGATAAATCGATGACAACATAGATACTGTCCACATATACTATCTAAAGCAATCCAGACTCTAATAAGCTGAACCCATATTTTGTTGTCCCTGCAGTGGCATCTCGACACGTCTCTCATTTTTACGAGGATATTAACTTACTGAACCATCACACCTTTTCTCTGCAGGGATAGGCAGAGAGAACCGACCGCCAAACAATTAGGTCTTGCCTCATTTAAAGTTCATACGTCGTATCATACTCTTCCATTATTCCGACTCTTGAATTGGCCCGACACTTCTCCTTATACTCCTTTCTTCGTTAATTAGCTCTACATGCCCAAACCATCTGAGGTTTCCTTTCTTAATCTTACTCATTACGCTTATCGCAGCCTTGAATTCTTTGCGGATCTCCCCATTTCTTACGGAATTTTATCATACTCTCATTTCTACAGCATTCAGTATACTTCCACACTTCCTCTGCCAGATCCATGCCTCACTGCCATACGTCGGGTTCGGTACAATTCTTTTAATTTTCAAGTAGGAAAATTATATCTTACAACGTGGCTTATCTCAAAATAATTTAAAGGTAGATGAACTAGTCAAAGCGGACGTCATCGATGTTCATCCTATTCCTTCTCAAGCTTCTGTTTTTCTATATTTATGATTTAAATTAGTGTTTCTCAATGTGGGGGGCAAGTTTAGTGTTTTAAAGGCAATGTGCAAATCACAAATTATTTTTTAACTAGCTGACCCGGCCACGCGTTGCTGTGGCTAATAAAACATGGATGGTTATCGAACCTTTATAACCACCGCCGTCTTTGAGTTTATCGCGAAGAGACAGACAGATGCCGCGGAGGACTTTAATTTATAATACGTAGAGATGGTGTGAAAGATTATAATAATTTGCATGAAATGCTTGGGGTAACTAACGTATTTAAGTTAATAAGGATTAATACTGTATCCGTCTAAATAACTTTTCAATTACCGCAATGTACGTGATCATTTTTTTAGAAGATAGAATGGGCATAGTAAGCTATCCGTAAAAGACAGATATATGCTTTCGCAGACTTTTTTGTAGATCTATAAAAGAGGAATATCCCACCATGCATTGTTTTGTTGTATCCCAAAAGGATTAGGCAGCGTTTTCGATGAAAGCTACCAGGTGGCTTGACTTTTTCCGACACTTCTAACAATTATCGTTATGTTTCAACCAATTTACACAAATTCTTGACAAATTACATACCTAAACCTTCCTCACGAAACACTCTATCTATTGGTGAAAACCGCATGAAAATCCGTTCAGTAGTTTTCGAGTTTATCGCGAACAGACAGGCAGACAGACGACGCGGGGGACTTTAATTTATAATATGTAGAGATGTAGAGAAGATATTTTCTAACATTTTAATCGCAAAAACCTTTTTTTTACAATTCTTATGACCCCTCCGCGGAAGCAACTGCGAAATTTTGGGGTGCTCTGATTAAAATATGTAACGGTTTCCGATTTAAGTTAAGTCTTAAACTTTAGTCTGTTTTCAGTGTTCGGAAAACAACTACCCAAAATTACAAGCGTTTATTTCTTGTTCTTTAATAATTCAAAATGGAACCAACGAAACAGCGTTTTGTGATTTACCTCAAACGCAGAAAATTTTTCGCCTGCAGCGCATTTTCTTGATGTAGGTATGTATTAAATGTTACGACTTAAATATAAACCTAGAACTTTACCTAGAACCGAGGAAAATTTTCACCTGCGACGCTCTATCCTGCCTTTATGGAAGTATAATTTAACATTTTAATTGTGGCCGACAACGTTCGGAAACCGCTCTTTTAGGCGTTTTGTACAATTTTTCCATTTATAGTAATCATTTTTAAAGTGAAAACTTCTCTAGCACCGTTGAGATTTTAAACTCGATGAAACGAAAAATAGCGACACTAAGAAGAGACAAACACACAGGATTTAGCTTGCGAGCCAATGAGATAGTATAATCGGTCTATTCTTTGTGCGGTGCTTCGTAGCCTATCGGTTGCCTCTTTGAGCGGCGCTCCCCACTCTTGTCTACTTTAGTTTTCTGAAGGTTTAACTCCTACCACGTGTGAATTACACACTGTGATTTATTATGGGGTGGCAGAGTTATGAAGCGTCGATGTGGGGTACAGCGTACAGCCAAACAAAATGGAGAAGCACTGGTTTATATGAAAATCGTTATTTATATTTTACCCGAAAGGCCACCTTAACATGTGAATCTCTCCAACATGAAGTATTAAACATGCATAAATATTATAATTTTCTTTTGCCGGTTATTTGCTACTATGTTAAACTTTCTACGACAATACAACCATGAACTGCTTTGAAATGCATAATAATACTGAGTTCATATCAAAATATTGTTGGTTTTGAATCCAAGATTTTTACTTTAGGTGTACAATACACAACCCGCCATATGCATTGTAATAATATATATACATACAGGAGAAATTGAAACGAAATTGATGGTTTCACCAGAAGATAATAGAATAAATTCAGAACGGCTTTTAAAATATACCTATTGACCTAGAAAAAAAAATGCTACACGTGATATGTTCTTGAAAAGTCAATACGTAAACTTAGTATTTTGGTGGCGAGGCAAATCGCCCCCACAGCTCCCAGCCGAACAAAATTACACGATGCAATAATGAATTAATTTAATAACCTCGCCACGGAGGGCGGCAAAGGTTATACTTCTATTTTGGCTCACGTCAGACCCCTGGACCTCGAAATGTTTGTTTTTTTTAACCCTTGGTTATGAAAATAGATGCAGAAGATAGCTATTTTTGCATGTTTTGTTAATAAAATGGAGACGGTTCATGTTGTACATAGTTCCCGTGAGTTCTCCTTAAACTATGGACCCATTGTGCTATCTCCCATTTTACCTGATTCCTTTGGTTTTAATAATGGTCGGCAGGCTTCCTCGGCAAAGACTCCTGGTTCCACAATATGCCTCCCCAGAAAGTTGAGCCTGGTTCTCAGCAGGGCGGAATATTGGCACCAAAGATGAATTGGAGTCTCTTTATCCTTTTCACATTTCCTGCATCTATTGGTGTTTTCCTTTCCCAACCCTCTGCATGTTGTGTCTCCTGAGATTGCAATGTCCAGTTAGAAGTCCTAACAGTTCCCTCAGAGAGTTTCTGTTCGCAGTCCAGGGTCCAAGGTTTGGTCCGTTTACGAGTGTAGTATACGCTAAACTTTAAAACCAGCCTGACGATGATCAGAAATCGTAGCAATGGCGATTTTAAGGTCAGCAAAGTGCCCCCCGCCCTCCCTCCCCATCCACCCCTTTTCTGTCGCACGAATGTATTTACGCATCTTTCTCTTTCGCTTACGTTCATTCCAAAATTAGTAACTGCGCGAAAAACTATGCACCACTCTCAGGCCGGTCTTAAAGTGTGTACTATTCTTTGGATTGTCTCATTCCTGGTGCCCTCTGCCATTCCTTCCAGTGCTGGAATTTGACCCAGTCTACATATCGTCCTTCGCGGGCAAAGTAGTAACTTCTCCACGCACTCTCCAATAAAAGTGTAGGTATTGTGTATACATTTGAATATACCTGACAGGTAAATTTCAACAAAAACTGTTTAAAAAGCAAACAAAATGAATTATTAATTAATAAAATCGTTATTTACCGCTTATACTTACCGGTTCCAATTTCAAAAAAGAAAAGTTTATTACCATTTCGCAGGAATATAATTTCAAATCACGCATGCTCCCATCCTCCGATAACCGAAATTAATTAATTTATTTTGAGGACTTATTTTTATTCTGTTTGTATGGACCAATAACTAAACAAAATACCCAAGAAGAACTAGGCATACCAATGCAAATACAAAAATAACCGGCCAAACAATCCCCAACCAAATATCTACTAAAACCTACCCTAACCTAACTTAACATAAAAATCGAGTGCAGTTTACACGCGGTAGAAGCGAAAATTTACCAAAACAATCTCAACCAATACTTGAAATGTGAGGTCATAATCACTGCGACCAATGAACGCAGACCTCGCGTCATTTCCGTTTCATATCTCAACCAATAGGAGGCAATTAAAAGTGACATCATTATCAACGCGGCCGATGAGCGCAGTTGATGCGTCGCAGATGCACTAATCGTCATTTCCGTTTCATCCGAAATCCAAATCACAGCCGTGCTATGGAAGTTTCACTTAAAAAATGGGACAAAAAATATACAGACAATAAGTTATTGTTTAAAAATAGTTATAAGAAAGAATTCAGCGTAGTGCAGATACATTTTGTCCTTAGGATATTATGTCGAGGGATATTTTGTCAGACGATATTTTGTCGAGGATATTTTGTCGATTATATTTTGTTCTCATTACCAAAAATGCCAAAGGTTTCCATGGTTATTATTCAGTTTATATGATAAGTATTAAATATTGGTTCCATCTTGGCAGCCATTTTTTTATAACCGTTTAGACAGAATGTTTTATTGATGTGCCGAGTCCTCTCTTCTGATATTTTATTTAGTCATTGGTGTGGACAGATATCGAAAGAAAAATGGAAAATATAAACCCAAAACAATCCATTTCTATTTTCAAACAGTCGAAAATGCGTAATATTGACAGTGGGCGGCACGGCCTGGTGTTTTCGTTATAAAATTACAATAAAAGGTGCAAAAATAACAGAATAATGATATTATTCAGAATTCACAATTCTCACACCAAAAATATCTTATTTTACATTTTCAAATCGAATGAGTGGACTTCGAGTATATTCTTGAATCCGATGTTGTATTCAATAATAAAGAGTTTCAAAACATAAATTTGACAGCCTTATACTTTGTATGAAACCTGAGTGTAAGATTTAAGTCCGTTTTTGGAATGTATTCAAACAGTGAAAAATCACGGGATATTTATTATAATTGCATTTTAAAGTGAAAAGGTTTACAATAAAAAATATGTATTTTAAAAAGACTCGTGGTATTTTCTAATAATATTTTATAGCGTGTTTCATCACCTTTCAACAACAGCTTTTAGTTTTCGGATAAAAATTCATAAATATTTCAATTATTTTGATTTCATTGCAAAGCGGAAATATAGTCCTCTATGTCCACTTGCCAATCAATATTCACAATAAGGCAAAATATCTGTTACCTAAAGCAACAAAAATTCTCGAATGATAAGCTCTGGCGTCAAAAAAATAGTACAGATTGTTATTCTTTAAGAGGGCATTACCAGAGAAAACCAGAAATATGTCACTTTCAAATCAGATTTTAGACGTATTGACTCTTTTCCACAAAAAAATATTAATGGATTTTGAAAGATTGTTATTTAGCATTCGCATGTAATAAATTTTGAGAATTTTTTTAAATTTTTAGTATAATAAGGTTATTCCATAGGTCGTTGGCAGATTTGTTAAATTTTCAAAAAAGATTTTGCAGTAAAATAAATCAATAGATTATCTAGCAAACGCATGTTCTAGAATTTTAATTTTAGTTTCAATAAAATCATTAAAAAATATGTACGTACATGTGTTTCTTGACGAAAATTGGTCCATTTGTGTAGGTATTTATTTGCGCACTTACAAACTAATACATTTCAGATTTTTTTAACATTCTTATTAAATTTAGACATTATTGAAAAATGATAAATACTTATAATCAAAAAATAATTACAAAAAGTACATTATTTTAATAGTTTTGTAGCAATTGAACGTGCTACGTAAACACAGTTAAAAGAAAGCTCTAGAATCATCGGTTGATAGTTTTTTTATGTGCCATTAAAATTTTCACAATGTTATCAACATATGGAGTGTGACAGTCAAAAAAAAAATAAACAGTACAATTTGTTTCAGCTTGCTGTTCAAAAGAATTGGAATTTGAATTGCTTGAATTTGAATTCTTAAGTAAGTACTTCTCACAGCGCAGGTAGCTACAGTACTCCCTCCCCAGACAACGCAGACATGGCTGCGGTGGAAAGAGGAATATTTAGATACCGAGGTGATCGGGAAATCGAACCCGCCTTCCAGAACGAGTGGTTGTGTGTGTCCGATCCTTACTGCCATCGAACAACGGAAGGGTTGGTTGTGATGTGGCGGCTGGTGACTCTGATGCTGTTTGCGAGTGTGATGTGAAACTCTCAAGATCTTGAGCAACGTATGCTGGTTTGAGGCGGTCGATGCTCACGGTGATTTCCTTCCCTTTTACCAGTATGGTATATGTTCGTTCGTGCCGACGAACGACTTTATGAGGGCCACTGTAGGGTTGTTGAAGCGGGCTCTTGACTGTGTCGTCCCTCAGAAAGACGTGAGAAGCTGTGGGAAGATTTTGGAAGACGAAACGATGTCCATAACCATGGCGGGTACCTTCAACTGGTCTCAGCTCGTTGAAATGTTTCCGTAGTTCCTTGAGGAAGCTTCCGGTGTCGTCGTTAACATTAGGTCGTGCTGTACATAGAAATTCGCCGGGTAAGCGGAGCGGCTCGCCGTATACTAGCTCGGCTGAGGTTGTAGCGAGGTCATCTCTCCAAGCTGCTCTGATTCCCATGAGTACGGTGGGAAGTGTTTCCGTCCAACGGTTATTCTGATGGCACTTGATCGCTGCTTTCAGTTGACGATGAAATCGTTCCACCATGCCATTTGCTGCGGGGTGGTATGCAGTTGTATGGATTTGCGTCGTGCCTGCCAGGAAATTCAACTGCCTGAACAGCCTCGACTCAAATTGTCTCCCTTGGTCCGTAGTAATGCGGAGTGGAGTGCCGAATCTTGTTATCCAGCCCTTGTAGAAAGCACGCGCCACTGTTTCAGCCTCTTGGTCTGGGATCGGGAATGCCTCTGGCCATCTCGTGAATCTGTCTACGCACGTGAGACAGTATCGGCATCCTTCTGAAGAAGGCATGACGATTATGTCGATGTGGACGTGCTCGAATCTAGCGGAGGGTCTGGAAAAGGCTCCCAGGGGTGCTGACACGTGCCGTGTAATCTTGCTTCGTTGGCATTGAAGGCAATTGCGTGCGAGCTTAATAGTCTCAGCTTTAATGGCCGGCCAGACATAACGTTGAGTTATGAGCTTAACCGTGGCCTTAATTCCAGGGTGAGCCAGCTGATGGACCGCATTGAATGCCGCAGGTCTGAACTTCTTCGTGACGAAGGGTCTGGCTATGGTAGTTGAGACGTCACAGTAGAGATGCGCGTCAGTACCCAGAATATTAATCTTTTTAACTCTTCAATTCCCAGTGTCACCTGTAGGTGACAGAAGTTTAGTATTTTTTTTCTACCATATGGAAATTTTATTTTTAAATTCTACTACTACCATAGTGAAGGCAAATAGTTACTCTAATCGTTATTTTTTTCTGGCAACACTAGCCACACGCCATTTATCAAATTCATTCTCGTGTTTCACGCGGAATTGGAGCAGTCTGAGTTTGTGTGATCTCTTGCGACATAAAGTGAAATAAAAATATTATGCCGTAAGTTTTATTTTTTTTTTCTTATTGTATACAATAAATGGATATATAAGCTAAAGTACAAATGTATTTTATGACAAAAATAATTTATAGAATGTTTGATACAACGTTGGAAATATGCCCTGTCACCTGTGGGTGCCACTGGGCATTGTAAGTATTGAATTGGTATAATGATTCTATTGTTCGAAATTCATTCTATGTAATAAATAACTAGACCGTTGTTTACATTTTGGCCTCATCGCTACGTTGTGATGGTGTTTTAGAATTTGTTTACGTATTACAGGATGACGTTAGATGAGATTGTGGATGAATTGCAGGCCGGGGTGGACCCAGGCGATATTATTTTATTTCCTCCTGATGGATGGTGTGGTGATGGACGAAGATAGTGGAGATGAAAAAGGGACTAATATTTTTCATCATCCCAGTTGCATGTTTTGATCTCTAGTAGAATTCCAAAATAGACCTTCCATCTCTAGAGAAAATAGTGTACATGACTTGGAAGAAGGAGATAAAATCGACGTTCCTGCCCCGAAGAAAAAAAAAGAAAAGACAGTACTATAAAAAATGGTACAACGGTCTCAGCAATACTTTTATTTCTGGTGGTAAGGGAGACTGTGATGAAGAAGTATTTTCTAACTCTAAATAATAGCGACAGCTGAATGCTGGGGGTACAGGTACTATTCGGGAAAACTGTCTGGAGAACTACAATTTGCCACACTCAAATGACATGAATAAAGAGTCAAGAGGTAAGAAAGTGTCGTGTCATAAAGTTTCTAAGAAAATCATTGCAACTAACTGCCATGGATTGAATCCTATCTCGAAAGTGAAACAAATTAGATTTGTGGATAAAAAACGGGCAAAAATTCAAGTAGATTGCCCAGCAATTATCAAGATGTACAATAAGTACCTACATGGGTGGGGTTGACCGTTTTGACGAAAGCGTTACCTCCATGAGGGTAGCTATTTGCGGCAAATAATGGTGGTTTCCTCTGTTTGCTTTTTGTTTAGATGCAGCCTGCCAAAATGCATGGCTGCTCAAAAGACAGTCAGAAAACAACTGGAACTACTGCGATTTCCGGCGAAATGTCACAACCAAATACTTGCAAAAATATGGAAAGCTTCCGATCCTCAAATCCGATTGTGGCATACTTCTGCAGATAAGAGTGCCTACCGAGGTAGGAGTGCAGGAAGTGTTGACGATCACTCGCAAATCGACTGCTCTCAACGAATATGTGGATATTGTTACCAACGCACCAGAAAAATGTGTGCCAAGTGCAATATCGGTTTGCATCTAAAGTGTTGGTACAGCTTTCACAATAAATAAGTGCTCCGTTTTTTTATATAAAAAATATTATTATAAAACTTTATATAAACAAATATTATTATAAAACTGTTATTTTATTCCTACCGTAAGAATAAGTAAAATGCTGTTTCCTCTACAGAGCCTTCAAGCACAATGCCCAGTGTCACCTGTGGGTGACACACCCATAAATAAGGGGGGGGTTAATTTATTTTTATTTTTAATATTTTTTTGTCTCAACCATATATATGTAAGCTATTTTATTTATAGAGAAAAGAAAAATCTTTATTAACTTTGACACGGGAATTGAAGAGTTAAGTTGTAGGCTAGAACTTCCTTGCAAGTGTTGTTCCAGTTCAGGGTCGCACATCTGGTCAGCTGCCAGCGCTGCGTAGTCCAGAGGAGTATCTATCGTCTCGACCCTGGAGAGAGCATCCGCGACGATGTTGTCTTTTCCGGAGACGTGTCGGATGTCAGTTGTGAACTGGCTGATATAGTCCAGATGGCGGAATTGCCTTGGTGAGCATTTGTCTGCTTTTTGTTTGAAGTCGAACGTGATAGGCTTATGGTCTGTAAATATGGTGAACGACCTGCCTTCCACCATGTGGCGAAAGTATTTCACAGCGAGATAGATGGCTAGTAGTTCTCTGTCGTACGCGCCATATTTCTTTTCAGCTGCCGAAAACTTCTTCGAAAAGAATGCTAGAGGCTCCCAGTGACCTGCGACGAATTGGTGGAGTGCGGCACCGGCTGTAGTATCAGACGCGTCGCTGACGATAGAGAGTGGGGCGTCGCACTTCGGGTGAACGAGCAAGGTTGCCTGGGCCAGAGCTTCCTTGCACTTGCTGAAAGCTTCTACTGTTTCGGCAGTCCAAGACACGAGTTGTTTGCCTTTTTGGTTCCCTTTTAGGAGGTCATTGAGTGGAGCTTGTGTCCTCGCGGCGTTGGGAATGAATCTTCTGTAAAAATTTATTGCTCCCAGGAAACGGCGGAGATCCTTGATGGAAGCTGGTTGGCTGTAGTTGTTGATGGCCTCCACTTTATCTGGGAGGGGTGAAGTGCCAGCGTCGGACACCGAGTATCCTAGGAATTTGACCTTAGTCAGGCCGAAATGGCATTTGGCGGTGTTGATGACAACACCATATTCCTGCAGGCGCTGGAATAATATCTTGAGGTGGGCTAGGTGCTCTTCCTCTGACGTTGAGGCAATAAGGATGTCGTCTATGTAGGCGTAACAGAAATCTAAGCCTCTGGTAACCTCGTCCATGAAGCGTTGGAAGGTCTGGGCTGCGTTGCGGAGGCCGAAAGACATCACCGGAAATTCGAAGAGTCCGAATGGCGTAGTGATTGCTGTTTTCGGAATGTCCTCGGGAGCCACAGGGATTTGATTATATGCCCGCACCAGATCAATCGTTGAGAAGATCTTGGTGCCGCTCAGTGCCTGTGCAAAATCTTGGATGTGGCGTACGGGGTATCTGTCCGGAATAGTTCTGGCGTTCAATCTTCTATAATCGCCACATGGTCTCCACTGGTCGTCCTTCTTGGGTACCATGTGCAAGGGAGATGCCCAAGAGCTCTCGGAAGGTCGAGCGATTCCGAGACGGACCATGGCCTCGAACTCCTTCTTGGCGCTTTTTAACTTGTCAGGAGCAAGGCGTCGTGGGCGTTCGACTGTTGGAGGTCCTGGCGTGGTGTTAATATGGTGCAGTGTTGCGTGACGAACTTCCCTCCTGGCGCCGTCAGGGCGAGTGATGTCAGGAAACTGTTGAAGAAGCTTATGATACGGGGACGTTCCTGTGACCGTCTTAATGGAAGCGATCTTGTTGTCGCTTCGTTTTCCCGTGATGGTCAAATTCGTCACCTGGTCCAGCAGCCGTTTATTTCGGACATCCACCAGTAGCTCGTACTTGGCGAGAAAGTCTGCCCCGATGATTGGCCTGGAGACGTCTGCAATGACGAAGCTCCAAGTAAAGTCGCGTCGCAATCCCAGATCCAGGTTGAGCGTTAGGCTGCCATAAGTAGCGATTGTGCTGCCATTTGCTGCTGCCAGTTCGTATGTCGCTTTAGTGGGGCGTCCCTGGACAAGTCGTCGTGGGAAAACGCAGAGATCTGCGCCGGTGTCTATAAGAAATTGGGTACGGGTTACCCTGTCGGTAACAAAAAGGCGACTGACTTGGTTGGGGCTGGTGCTGGTCGCCATCAGTTTGGGCCCCGCGCGTTTTCCTGCTGGAAGTTGCAGGGTTTGGTGCACTTGCTTGCCTTCGTCCCATACTTCCAGTGGTACCAGCATGTTCCCTCGGGCTGACGACCTCTGGACCGACTGCGGGAACGATTGCTCCAACGATGCGGGGTGGCGCTCCTCCTATGCTGGCCAGAGCGTAGTGTCGAAACTTCGCGCCTCAAAGTAGCGAGCTCTTGTTGGAGAGGCTGCATCAACCGCTCCATCCGTGTTAGTAGTGGCTGATTGATGGGTTTACCCATTTCCTCGGATGTACCGCTCGTGAGGGACATGATGATGATGATTGGTGCGCGAAATTTATCACCGAAGAGTTTATTTCGTGCGCGACGTGCTCGCGGTAGACGTACTTGCACGCGTCGTGTTCACTGTCGGATTCACAAATGTAAACTTCGTGGTCACTAATGTGAACGTCGGTGTCACCAATGTAGCAATTGAACGTGCTACGTAAACACAGTTAAAAGAAAGCTCTAGAATCATCGGTTGATAGTTTTTTTATGTGCCATTAAAATTTTCACAATGTTATCAACATATGGAGTGTGACAGTCAAAAAAAAAATAAACAGTACAATTTGTTTCAGCTTGCTGTTCAAAAGAATTGGAATTTGAATTGCTTGAATTTGAATTCTTAAGTAAGTACTTCTCACAGCGCAGGTAGCTACAGTTTTATCATCACGCCTTTCAGCATTTTTTGATGAAGGTATAAATTAAAGCTAATTTGGATTGAAATAATTTCGATATTGGGTTATAATTTTAAAAAGCTGGTACGGAGAATAATTAATCTTTCTCATTGTAACCGCCCTGCACGATCGTAAGAACAACTTTTGACGAAATGTGGATTTTCGTCAGCTGGCTGGTTAAACGCTCTTAAGTTTCTAAACTAAACCAATGTAACCTTAAAGTATTAACCGTTAAAGCGATTTTTTGCCACAATACGGCACTATTTAGAATACCTCGGATTGCTTGGCTGCCAATTTTGGCAAATTTTTTCCTTATTTGTAAGTAATTAAGTAAAAGTTTACAATTTCATAATATTTTTTTTATAAATCCTACGAATGTGTGATAATTGACAAAAGACTGGTGAATTCACTGGCTGTATAGTACTATAATCAGTTTGTATATCTCCTTATTAAATCTAGGAGGTACGATTTTTTTAATGTGGGGAAAAATATTCAAAATGATCTCAAGCAATTGGAGAAAAAACGTTTAAATCGCTCCAGTGGTTAATTATGTTCTCTGCAAACTGTATCTAAATTTATCTAATAAAAAATAAACAGTGTTAATCTTAAGTGACCTCCCAGGTAAGTCTGTATATTTCCTGTCTGTACAGAATAAAAATAAAACAATATTATTTGTCTATTTTAACTTGGCATCACGGTCATTCATTGGTCAAATGCAAAGAACATAATATAGTTATGTATTAGTGATCGACGAACAGGCGGATGCAAAACTTTAGCCATAAGTTGATATAATCGTTTTTCTAGTCAGTAATTATAGAAATATATTATATATTTGTACAGCGCCCTTGAGGTGATTTTTCACAAAACAGCGCTATACAAATCATCCAATTATTATTATCGGTATAGTATGTAAGTAGTAACGCCAATTCCATCAAATTGGGCTCTGAAACAACACGAGTATATGTGAAATAAGCAACTATTATGATTGCCGAACAATCGACAATCATGCGACATTTTATTATCTTAAATATTGTCTTATAAAGAGTGCCTACCAACAAAAGTTTTGATACAACCACAAAACTTTAAATAAGCAACAACGAGTCTAGTTTCTGCCTACATTTAAATGTTTCCACGTCAATTAAAATATTTATTTTCCTTAATGTTAGTCTTTAGTCCCGAAGAATCCAAAGTAGAATGAAACAACAATAATTATAATGCCCCTTCGCCTGTAGACGGAGCACGAACCGTAGAAATGTTATAATAACATGTAGAGGTTGCTCTCAGTGGAGTAGCGACCTTGTGAGCGAAGTGGGCAGTAGTCGCGCCGGAAAGAAAAGGAGCCCTCTAAAAATCATAAATATTTTGGGAGAAAAAATTCTGCAATTCCAACAAAATTTATGCTAAAACTAGGATTTAATTATACGGACTGCGATATTGATGCACACACGCCTTGACTAGTTTATTTGGATTTGCGGCAACCCGGGTGATTATTGATTTTTACTTTTGATTGATTATTGACTATAGCCCCACTGTGATTTAGATTTCGGATGAAACGGAAATGACGATTACTGCAATTGCGAAGCATCAACCGCGCTCATTGGCCACTTTGATTATGATGTCAATTTTAAAGGCTCCTATTGGTTGAGATATGAAACGTAAATTACGCTAGGTCTGCGCTCATTGGTCGCTTTGATTATGACCTCACTTTTCAAGTATTGGTTGAGGTTGTTATGGTAAAGTTTCGTTTCTACCGCGCGTAAACTGCACTTGATTTTTTTTATTTGAATACACGTACAATGCTTACAATGTACAGATTACGGGCAAAGTGCTACATTAGCCCATTCTATAGGCGGTGCTATTGCGGTGGTTTTCGGAGAGAGTTTTGTTGGTTAAATTGTACATGAAATTATATTACGTTACCTATCTTTGTTTATTTTATGAGAGAAAACAAATTAACCATTCTATGTAAAATACATACACATTGTCAGCCAAGATTTAAACACAAGTCTATGTAAACGTGGAGTTCGTTTGCTTAACTGTTCAATTCTTTTCCGAATAATGTGAAAGCTAATGTGAAGATTTTGGGAAACAAATCCATAAGAATTTCAAACGTATGAATTGGAACAATATACTAACGGTGGGTTTCTTCATTTACCGAGAATGCTAAATGCAATGCTAATTGTAAAAGTAGACGAACGAAATTTAAAATTTAATCGCAATTTCTATGCAATTGACCGTTTACTTTTAGAAACCCACCCTTATAATACGAAAAAGTGACAGAAGAACTTTTTCGAAATGTTGATTCGTTTTCACGTACCTACCATTTCACCAAGATTTACTAGTGTGACGATTGTATTAGTATGATAATTACACTATGGTCCCAGGTTACAATTCTGTTATAAATAGATTACTCACCATTGATAACTTTTATACCAATGTCGCTGATATTCTTAATATATCTCTACTGGATATTAAAGCTGTAGGTACTAATGAAACATTTAGCAGAATATATATTTTAACGAGGTCACTGCACAAAAGTTTTTTTTTATCTTTTGATTGTGTTTCTTCTAAACTGCTTCCATTAACTTGTTACGAATATGTATTCTTTTTCTTTTGTTATATTACTTATGTAATCCAGATTTTTTAATTTTCTTTTTTCTTCATTGTTCAAAAAAAACACATTCATGTAAATGGCACTTTTGCCGTAAATTCTAAATAAATAAAAAATACTTCAGCTGCCACCAGGGGCGCTTGTTACTTGCTGTCGGTGTTTGGGCATTTATATTAGGTGTTGTTCCTAAGTAAAATTTCAGGGGAGATGTCCGTTACGCCAGTGGTAATACATATTATTAAACGCTAATATGTGTGTGTGCGTATGTGTATACCATAACATTTGTATACGCATACTAAACATCAATAGACTTTGGTTAATTTGATATATTAATATTATTTTATTTGCGATGTGTGGAGCAGCTACTGCGGACTGCAGACAGTAGTTAATAATTACGTATTATATTCATGCGTTCTTTGATACTAATGGTAAATAATTACCTACTTCTAAACAAAAAGTCGCACCAAATTGACCATTGTCAAACATCCCGTAGTAAGAAGGACTGTTGTTCCTGAACTTAAGAGAATGTTATCATTTTTATATAAATTTTTAGGACGTTTTTAAAACTAACTTGGTATATTACTTAAAGAGTAAAGAGAGGTTTATACTTTAGCTTAATACAGTCCCACCTAAATTATTTAATAGAAATATGGGGAAACACATACATTACGTACTTAAACGAATTACAAATAATACAAAACAAAGTTATTAAAAAACTCTTCAACTATAACCCGGACACTCCCACAAAAAAACTATACAAGGAAATGAATCTTTTGAAAATGAGAACATTGTATGAATATAACATATGTCTTTTAATCTACAAAATACAAAATGGACTTATACACACAAACACAACATTAATAAAAACATCACAAGTACACGAACATTATTATAATATATAGTATTACTAGACAACACAATAAATTGTAGGTATACAAATACTGTCAAGACTGAAGGTGGCAAGAAAAGTATTGGCCACGAGGGAGTTCACATATATAATCTCCTTCCAGATAACCTTACAGCAAAAAAAAACTATTTAAACTTAAGATGTTAGAACAAAATTAAAAATATTGCTACTACACCTGTACTATATATTATATCTGTACTTAAGTTAAGAAAGCGAAATATTATATTTCTTTTAACTTAATAAAAAATAAAAAAATTAAAATAAATAAAAAAAATAAAAAAAGGGAGTGTATATAACGTATATCTCACTGAATGTGTTATTTGACTTAATATATTTGAAAAGTATAATATTTTGTACCCTTTCTATCCTATATTACAATTTTCTGTTCTGTACTATTCTATTTATTATTTTATTTATTGATTAATGCCCTTTTTCGGGGCTTCTACAAATTGGGAGGCGGGAATGGGTACCGCCTCCCCGAGAACCTTTATTAAGTTTGTCTGGGTCCTGGAGGCGGATGACCAGGACACACTGAACCCCAGATTCCTACGCACCTCTTAAACCCTTTTCCTTCCCAGAACTCTCCTTTCCTTCCTCTCCTTAAAAAAAACCCTCCACACAGCATCCCCAAAGATGACACAGGCCTCCTGTGTGGAGCTCATGTAAAAAAATATATATTCAGTATTTATTGTACTTAACTGAACTGCCTTAGTAACTAACTTTATATTTTTTGTTTAAAGATAAATTGAAGATGTCCAATGACTTGGTATAATTGTTTTCCTCAATTAGTATTCTGGGCAAAGAGGAATACATGTGGTAGTAAGTCCCAGAATGCACAATAAATCCTGACTTCTAGTATTATGTAATGGTATCCGGAAGCTTACCAATTCAAGCAATACCGGATTATCAAATAAATCCTTTAGGATTTTATGTAAAAATACCAAATCAATGAAAATTCTTCTGTCTGGCAATTCTATACCAAATTCTTCTTATTCTGTTACGTAGGTACTATACACGTATAATTTTCCTTTGTTATAATTAATACCGTAACCACGTGTAACGACTGCCTTTAAGGAATCAACAACTTATATTTACCAAAAAGGAAAGATTTGTTTTTTAATTAATTAATTTATAGATAATGGTTTAATATTATAATAATAAATGTCTTAAATTGCAATATTTAATTAAATGAAGACAATATAAGCGAAACTCAACCGAAAATCTGGAAACAGAAAAATCAGAATAAGATGTTGACACACTCTCCATGTACTCTGCTAATATCCCAAGTTTCACCTCTTCCTCACACTCGATAAATGCTGGCGTCCCGCAGGGATCGGTTCTGTCTCCGACTTTGTTTTTGTTGCACATCAACGACCTTTTGTCATGTGCACCAATTCATTGTTACGCGGATGACAGTACAGTTCATGATAGCTTTTTGTTTGACAAGCCCCCAAAGGGCTCACAAACTCCAACAGCTCGTAAGGCTTTGAAGCAAAGAATGGACGGTTACCTCGAGAGTGTTTTCTCTTGGGGTAAAAATAATCTCGTTGAATTTAATGTTTCAAAGACCCAATCTTGTCTGATTACGTCTAAAAGGGATCGAAATGAAAATCTAGTCTCTTTCAACGGAAGCAATCTTCCGAACAGGCCCTCCATTGATATGCTTGGTGTAACCCTAAGTGACCAGCTCAGGTATGGGGGCTCCATCGAAGCCAGAGTAAAGTTAGCCTCCCAAAAACTGGGCGAACTGTACAGGGCCCGCAGATACTTTAATAGTACACAACTGCTAACCCTGTACAAATCGCAAGTGCGCCCCACGGTTGAATTTGGCAGCCACCTCTGGTCTGGAGCTCCAAAATACCTGAAAAATACCCTCGACTCTGTGCAGAAACGGGCGGTCCGTTTGATAGATTCTCCCATCTTAACAGACGGATTGCAATCTTTAGAGCACAGGCGTCGGGTGGGAATGCTATCCTTGTTCTACCGGTATTACAATGGAAGATGCTCCGAGGAACTAGCATCATTGATGCCTTCGGCACCGGTGCATAGTCGGGAAACACGCCAAACGCGTGCCCAACATTTGTACACGTGAGAACGGGTCGTTTCTTCGACTCGTTATTGTGTTCAACAGCTCGGCTGTGGAATGATTTGCCGGCCTCTGTGTTTCCTCCTTCCTACAACATGGGTCTCTTCAAGACCAATGTTCATTCCTTCCTCTCCTCAAAAAGACCCTCCACACAGCATCCCAGATGACATAGGCCCTGAGGGAAATTATTTTCCTCAGGGCCTCCTGTGTGAAGTTAATGTAAAAAAAAAAAAAAAAGGTGTCAATATCTTTTTCTGATTTTTCTGTTTCCAGATTTTCGATTGAGTTTCGCTTATAATGTCTTCATTTAATTAAATATTACAATTTAAGGTTTTACTCATAAAGTTAAAATAAAAATAAAAGTCTTAAATTGCTCTTAACAGTAAGACAAAGTTTGCCGGCAACCGTAAATTTTGTCAGATCTATGATCTAAGTTGTCAGTTAATATTTATCGTCGTTGAAAATTTTAGGGAGATAATTTAACATCAAATATACGTACTTAAAGTAACTCAAAACAATATTATTTGATGTCAAATCTTTACTAAACATTGCTGTTATTTTACAATTATTCTTCGTTGATCTCATTTTATGTATAACTTATATGTATAATAATAACATAGTATAAAATTAAGTCGCTCAAAATGTATGTGCGCGTTAATCTTTTAAACTACGCAACGGATTTTCATATGGTTTTCACCAATAGATAGAGTGATTGAAAAAAAATGTTTATATGTATAATACATGTAAATTATATTAGAGAAAAGCTGAGAAATTCAAAGAAAACATATTTTTGTGCGATTTAAAACGGCTGGCGGGCCGTACTATAGTCACTTTTGAAATTCGTTCTACGGAAGAAATTGGAAAATAGATGTCCTAGAGTAAGTAGGTATTTGATTTTCCCTTTTCAAATATCCAGTGTTGCATTGCAAGCATTGTATAATTAGTTGCAAGTTAATTAGTTTATATGTATAATACATGCCTATTATAGTAGAGAAAAGCCGAGAAATTCAAATATTCAATTCAGGCAGCGGGCGGCGGGCAGCTGGCAAGCGGGTGGTATGGATTTTATAAAGATTGGGTAATGGCGTTGTGTTTCGTTAGCCACAGCTAACACGTGTGGCCGGGCCTGCTAGTAACTTATAATATTTTAAAACTCTTAAGAGGGCATTACCAGAGAAAGCCGGAAATACGTCATTTTCAAAAAAGTTTTTAGACGTATTGACTCTTTTCCACAAAAAATTATAAATGAATTTCGAAAGATTGTTCTTTTATCTAGCATAGTTATGTAATAAATTTTTAGATTTTTTTAAAATTTTTAGTATAATAAGGTTATTCCATAGGTCGTTGGCAGATTTGTTAAATTTTCAAAAAAGTTTTTGTATTATACCACACCCATTTCAAATAATGTAATCATGCAGTAAAATAAATCAATACATTATCTAGCAAAGCTATGTATTAGAATTTTAATTTTAGTTTCAATAAAATCATTAAAAAATATGTACGTACATGTGTTTCTTGACGAAAATTGGTCCATTTGTGAATTTATTTGCGCACTTACAAACTAATATATTTCAGATTTTTTTAACATTCTTATTAAATTTAGACATTATTGAAAAATGATAAATACTTATAATCAAAAAATAACCACAAAAAGTACACTATTTTAATAGTTTTATCATCACGCCTTTCAGCATTTTTGGATGAAGGTATAAATTAAAGCTAATTTGGATTGAAATAAATTCGATATTGAGTTATAATTTTAAAAAGCTGGTACGGAGAATAATCAATCTTTCTCATTGTAACCGCCCTGCACGATCGGAAGAACAACTTTCGACGAAATGTGGATTTTCGTCCGCTGGCTGGTTAAACGCTCTTAACATTGATTTTGTTCAGCTTCGGCTCGAAGGACCAAATTGAGAAAAGTTACCCAATTCGTGTTGATTCGGTTCTTTCGAGATAAGAGATGACTGCGAATATTCGAAACTATTTCGAGCCAAGTGATTTTCCTGAAAGTACATTCAAAATAGTAATGCATTCAGATTCGTTTTGAGGTTTATTTTAATCCATTTTTGCACAGCTTATTTTTTTGTAATTTGTTAACCTACCTAGTGTTTCTCCTTAAGTACTTATTTTGTGTTACTTTGGACGGTCTTATCTAATGTATTCTTAATCAATGGCCTGTTTCAATGTAGATGTACTTAACACGCGATGGTATATGTGCCGAATAAAATTTATGGAGTTTAATAAAAAATATATTACTAGAACTTGGTGGGGAGAGGTCTGCTAGGGCCGGGTCGGGTGTTACGGAATATCCCCGTGAGGACCTGGCCCGGCCTACAGATGTGCTTAACTGGGTCAAATAATATAGGTAGGTAGATGCCTTGAACATATATGAAGGAATAATCTGTGAGAAATAAGTTACGTTAATAATACTTTGAGATTAATATTAGGTACATTTAATGAAGACGATTTACACAATTCAAATTTTAGAGTAATGGAGAAGAAAATCTGTTTTCTGAAGCAGTTAAAGCTCTTAAATATAAAATATATCATATAACAACAATCTCAAATATTCTCTGACGTCATTCAATTTACATAGTTTTCTATCGGGAAATTTTAGGTTTACGCAACCAATAATAGCTTGCAATCGCCATTTTCATATGAGCTATTGAGCTCTAAAAATTCATTAATATGTGCGATATAAATATCAACTAGACAATTGATCAGCTCAGGTATGGGGACCCTTTCGAAGCCAGAGTTATGTTACCCTGTCAGAAGCTGGGCGTACTGTACAAGGCCCGCAGATACTTTAATAGCACACTACCGCTGACCTGTACAACAAACCGCACGTGCGCCCAACGATTCAATTTGGATTGCACAAGGCAAAGGCGTCGGGATTCCATGTACTACTGGTATTTCAATTGCAGATGCTCCGAGGATTAGCGTCACTGGTTCCTTCGGCACCGTTGACATTCATCACATCGCATTCATCACAGGTCGATTCTACGACTCGTTCTTGAGTTCAACAGCCCGGCTGTGGAACGATTTGCTGGCCTCTATATTACCTTCCTCCTGCAACATGGTCCACTCTTACCTTTCCACAAAAATACGAGAGGACGGAAAAGGCCCTCACAGCATTCCCAAAGATGAGAGGAAGTAATTTTCCCCAGCGTCTCCTGTATAGAGTTAATGCAAAAAAGTCCATTTTTTCTACATTTTTGAAACGGTTAATGGGAAAATATCCCTTGCCAAAAGAAGTGTTGAATCTCGGGCGATACCTACCAGTAACTGATCTAGAGAAGTTAAAAAAAACAAAGAACGTAGGTGTAGTAATACTGACTACTGGGTGGACCTTTAGAAAAATGACCAAAACGTTATATCGTATAACTTCCAGTTGATTGAAATTTCCGAAAAATTGAATTTTGGATTGAATATGTAGTTAGGGAATGTACCCATACTACGTGACACGTTTAGGGGGGGGGGGGTCTTTAAAATGTCACGCTTGGTACAAATGAGCGGCGGCGGGCTTAGGTTTTTGGTCACCGGGGAGGGGGGGTTAAAAATTGCAAAAAGTTGTTCACGTAGTATGGGTACGTTCCCTTATATGTAAATGTACTATCTGATATAACAGATTACTCGTAAACACAAATCAATTATAATGCACTAAAACTTGTTGTAAATAAAACAAAATTATGTTTTCTGGATCCCTGGTAAGATATTTCGAAATGTAATTCTGATGTACCGGACCAATATGCCTCCCGGTGTTTTTTATAGCACTTTAATATGTAAAACTTAAGCATGTGTTAAAAATATTTGATTATGTTGACATTCGAATATTAATTTCCTCATTATCGCAAAATTTTGTATTTGGAGATGTCTTACTAAACATATATATAACTATCTGAAGTCTCCGGCTATGCCTGGGCTTTACACAGAGTTTTCGAAATCAAATGTTGACAGTTTATTTATTTATTTAATACATGAATTATCGAAAGTACATATAGTTTTTTTTTTAATGATATTTCACCCTCCATGCTAGGGATGACCCTGTGTTATGGCGGGTGAAGTTTACAGTTTGCGGATATACATTCATTAGTATAGGTTGAAAATTTTCACTAATTAATACTATGCACACAAATTCTTCTACAATAAGAGAGTTTATGTAGTTATATTGGATTACAAGAATAAGGTGAAGAAGTTAAAGAATTATTGGAAAGGAGAAGTTATTATTAATATATTAAGGAATTATTGGTACATAATTCACAGTAATCAGTCTTACACATACATTTAATGCTGCTTAGATAGTAAATAAAGATATATTCAGCCTTACTAAAAACCCAGTGAAAATTTTATTCAATTGACAAACGGCCGCGGATGTGAAAACCTTACTAATTAAAAAATTGTTCATGGAAAAAAATACACTTGGTTTACACGTCCTGAGGGGGTAGTTTATCTCTGTTTTATCAATGATCTTTGAACGAAATTTGAGATTTTTGCAAAGTATTTTGAATGTTCTATATATTTCTTATTTTTGAAAGTGTCGTAAAAACAAATACCATATATGAAAACTAGATAAAATTACCTTTTAGATTTGTGTAATTGAAATACACTTTAGTTTTTAAAAACTACCATATATTAAGATTCAAACGCGAAAAAAATGGGTATTTTTTTTTCCAAAACATATTTGATGAAAGTGTACAGAAATTTATAAAAAAAACAAAATTAAAAAAATACACACCTTTTATATAACGAATTTGGAACGAAACTGCCACCTCACTTTTTCCTCGTGCATACAATAAAAAAATAATAAAAAATTTCAAAGTTTTTTTATTGCCAAAAAACTAACCTAAAAAAATAATACGACTTTTATAACAGATTTCTTGCAACTTTAAAACGTTAATTTCATTGATACGTTTAGGTACACATGTATTAGATATTAATATTTAAAAAAAACACCACTTTTATGAAATTCACATAAAATAAAATACTTTAGATGTAAATTTGAATTTTCATGTTTTACATAAAATACTTATTGACATTTCAATTTTCAAAGTATGATTATGGTTATTATAACTTGACTAAAACTTATTAAAAACCACAAAAAACACGGTAAATATATCAATTATGCGAATGTAATAGTGAATTAGTCATATTAATAGATATTGCGATCAGATTTGTGTAATATTTCACAAACACCCGCGAAGTGAGTTCTTTTTGGCGGTTTTAACGCAAATGACGAATGCGAAGGCACTGCCATCTAGCGGTTCTGTAGGAAAACAAACAATTAAATTATATACAGTATGAAAAATTACATTGTTGCCAAACATTCTGTTTTGCCT
This sequence comes from Limnephilus marmoratus, assembly GCA_917880885.1. Lineage (NCBI taxonomy): Eukaryota > Metazoa > Arthropoda > Insecta > Trichoptera > Limnephilidae > Limnephilus > Limnephilus marmoratus. The sequence continues at coordinate 47,976,245 of OU862920.1, read as the reverse complement.
GCTCTTATTACTATGCACACAGATCTTCTATAATAAGAAAATGATATATACATAGTTAGATTGGGTTAGAAAAAGAAGATGAAGAAGTCAGAGAGTTATTAGAAAATGAAAAATTTTAGGAGTTGTTAGATATAGATCACATTAATTAATCTTGTACATACAATGCCGCTAATTTAGAAAATAGAGATTAATTATGTTTTGTCTGAAAGTTGAATAAATTGATAGAGTGTAAAGTGATTGGGTATTAAAATTGTAACAGTGACCTTCCTTTGCACATAAATCAAATCCACACCGCCCACCACATACCGAAATTCTCCTTTATATTTCAACAAATTTACACAAAACCTTGACACAATATACTTACATATATATATATAAAAATATATATATCTAAACCTTCATCATGAATCACTAAATCTATTGGTGAAAAACGCATGAAATGAATATCCGTTCAGAAGTTTTTGAGTTTATCGCGAACAGACACACAGTTAGACGCAGCGAAGAGCCTTAATTTATAATGTTTGCGATAATTCACAATTAATTACAGAGGCTACCAGTCTTCGTAGAATGGCAAAAATCGATATCAGAAATAGGGCCGGTCCGGTCCGCGTCTACCTCTGCCGACCCTGATAGACTTCAATAATACGGCCCGGTCTGGTGGGGTCCTTATCTTTAGACGATTCATTAACTTTATAGTTTGGAGCGATCTCTGAAGGTTGATTCGATTGAAACAAATAATATAATATAAGTCCTCCACGGAGGGGGCACGTTATTAATTGTATAATGAAATAGTATTTGAGGCGAACGGACCTTTTATATGATACGTTCGGAATGATTAATGAAACGCAAGTTATTCGCTGTACCGAGTACCGATATCATAATACTTCTCTTCGGACGTATATTAATTTATTATAATTAAAAACGCATTTGGGAGGAGCGGCACATTCAATTCAACGTACTGATGTTTATTTAGAAAGCATTCTCTGATTTTAATGGCAGATACATTTTAATTATTATTAATATTATTTCTACTGTCTAGATAGGTATGTTATACATTCACTAGTTTTGATTGCATTTCACCTTGATTAGACGTAAGTGTTTAGTTTTTTTTAAATGAAAACTTCTTTAGCACCGTTAGTGATTTGAAATTTGGATGAAACAGAAATGCGTCAATGAAATTTATTATTTGGCGGGTCCTATAATGCGGTAAATTCGCGCTTCGATGCGAGAATCCGATAGCGCAGCGGGCAAGGCGCTCGACAAGTCTCAACAGCCATAGAGACAGACATCCAGCGAACGGTGTTCGAATCCTACGAAATCCAAAAAAAATAACTATTTTATTTTTGTGAAATCCATATTCAATCTTCAAACCACTTTAAAATATACAGGCAAAAGAAACGAAATCGACATCTAGCGGCTTTATAGTTTACTTCTATCGCGTGTGATTTTATTGCACACCGATTTTGTTTTTAAAGTGAAAGCTTCATTAGCACCGTTTTGAATGTCGGTGAAACGAAAAATAGCGATACTAAAATGAGACAGAGCAGATAGAGAACTGCTTACTAATAAATATTATTATTAAAAATTTATTATAAAAAATCGTAATAAAAATCAGAAAAATTTCATATCTGCGTCATGTACTTCGAGGGGAGAATTATCACTTGCTCCATTTAATATTGAAAGGCAAGATAGAGGGTCGCCAAAGGCCTGGTAGTAGACAAATGTCTTGGCTGCGAAATGTACGAGAGTGGACTGGTATTAGAAGTGTGAAGGAGCTATTCCGGACAGCACAAGACAGAGAGACATTTTCAAGAGTGATCGCCAACGACGCGTCGGGGGGACCTAATAGGGCACACAAAAAAGAAGAAAAAGAGACAAACACGTAGATCTATGTCAATAATATCTATAGGATTTAGCCTGCGAGAGAATGAGACGGTATAGTCAGTCTCCTCTTTGCGCGCTGCTTTGTAGCCTATCGGTCTCCTCTTAGTAAAAACCTACCCTACGTAACTTTATTTTTCTATCAAAACGAAATATATTTTGAATCTTAGGCTGCGTATACACATAAAAAAATATTAAATTATTTAAGTAAGTATAATTCCGTCCACGTGTAATTTTGTCCTTTTGCAATTCTGTTCGTGTATAATTCTGACAGTGTAATATTGGTAAGTGACCCATGTGAAATTCACTTATGTCATTACCTCAAGTAACCGTTGTAGCTAGGTACTTTGGCGTTTTTGCGTGCAATAAAAAAATGTATCCATAAAGCTGATTTTGCGTTGTGCAACTAGTTGCAAGCATGTTCCAAATAATCTCATGACACCAAATAATTGGTAAATTTAGTGTCGTACAATGCTTTTTTTGTAATGCACAATGTAGTATGAGATATATAAATCATAGAAAAGACGATTTTATTTTTTTTCCTTCATTCTTTCATAATTTTAGGTATTGCGAAGCGTTCATATTTTACAAAAAAACAATTTTACTGTTTCCATCTTTGTTTTTTTACAGAGGTTGTTTCGGATCCCAGAGATCAGAGAGTATCCACTGATAAACTGTATAATTTAAAGCAATCCAGCGTTGGTTTGTCATTTTTGACGTTAAAACTCTCACGTAGTTACAAATAAACCGTGGGTCCGCTCAGATGAAATGCTTTCACGACATTATTTGCATTACGTTTTTGTACTACGCAATTAGTTGCATATCATTCTATTCTAATTTTATGGCATACAACTAATGCACGCATGATGAAATGTTACGTTTACACGTGAAACTAGCAGTGCAAATAATGTCATGAAAAACTTACGCGCAACTAAATGCGTAATGTAAATTCAGCTTTAAAGTTTAAATTATAGTTAAATTAATTTTTATAAGTAGGTTGCTATCAATATGTTCTAAGTTGGTGGTAAGCATCAAGTTAAGTGTACCAATTTCACAGAGGGATTAATAATGCTGTTAACCTAACATGCTTTCATAGCGTAGCACAGAATTATTATGCTGGCAGGTACCTACCTGCCCTTTGTGCAAATTATGGGCTTACAGTATAGGGACGAGTAGGTGGTACAGGAGAAATTCCCGTTATGTAGCGCCATGCACATTTGATCTGGGATCCAGGGGCTGTGGGTTTCAGATGACCGACTTTACTTCATCAATGTCTAAGGAATTATTCATATATTTTACTGATTCATGGGTATTGAAAAACGGTGAGCTTAACATAAATTCAATACGAAAAGAGAATAGAAAAATTGAAATAAAACACAGTTTTAGTAAATCATGTATTTAATAATCGTTTTTATGTACATTTAAAGTAATTAATTATAACCGAAATTCAACGTTCATTTTAAAAATGTCTATTTCAAGGACAAGTTATTTAATAGTAGAATCATTTTTTAGAGCGGCGCGCGTTACCATTGGTAAGTTAGTTCTGCGTCTTTGAGTAAAAAAAATCCTGGGCCAGCGCGCTCTTGTGAAGTTGTCGGGAACATAAAACTCAATTTTTTTATCGCATCAGAAATACAGATAAGGCCGTTCAGAAGGCGGTGTGCTATTATCAGCAAAGCAATTTTCTTTATTTCGTTGGATTATTACTTATATTAGGAAATCTAAATAATACCTATAAAATGTTTTATAAGGAAATTGAAATCCCAGTGGAAGGTAACATGTGTTAATAAATAGTTAATTAATTATTACATATTTTTTTATGCAAGCTTTTTCATTTATAAAGTGAAAACTTCTTTAGCGCCTATGATTTGAAACTGGATGAAACAAAAAATAGCGACACTAAACAGAGACAAACATGTACATCTATACGATTTGGCCTGAAGGTTTCACATCAACCGCCCGTGAATTGCACGCTCTGATTTTTTTAAAGTAAAACTTCTGTACGCACGCTTGACTTGGGGAATAAGCTGGTGAATGTTACGAAATGTGTGATCGGGCGAGGCGAACGGAAGTTGAGAGGGAGATTTAAGTTAGTGAAGTTTTACTTCAGTCGTGTGGTCGATTTTTTTTTAATTGCACGCTCGATTTTTTTTAATTGCAAGAACCGCACAAGAGTCCCAACTGATCTCAAACCGCCTTGCTTTGACTCAAAATTCGTTGTCTAAGATTATTCTAAAAAACGTTATTTTTTATGTTAATACCACACAAGAGTCCCAACTGCTCCCAACAGCCTGGAGACAGTGAGATAGGAGTACGTCTAGATGGGAAAGACGAAGATGGGAAGTACCCAGCAATTCATATTTGGTCAACAAACACGGCTAAAGCCATTTCAAGCAACGTTTCAATTCTGATTGACGGTCCTGCTCTTGGGCAGTATCTTCCCCTCCGAAACGTTCCGCAAATATACTATTTATTATTTTAAATTAATAAACTAATGTTTAAGACAAAATTTTAAGGCGTAACACAAAGGGTAACAGTTATTATTAAACATTAGTTTATCAATTAAAAATAATAATTAATATTTGACGAGTTAACGTATTTCACCAAAAAATGTAGACATAATTTGTCTCGACGCCACCTAATGGGATATTTAGTACCTACCTACTTACAATGCCTTTCTCGTGTAAAATAAAGTTGGTTGTTTGCAGGTGGAAAAATGTAATAAGCAGTAATTGTTGAATGAAACACTAGTATATATTGAATTTTTTGGCGGGCAGGAGATAAGCCGACGTAGCTCAGTGGACAGAGCAGTTGACCGGAAATCAGAAGGACGCGGGTTCGAGTACCGTCGGCGGCACGTATCTTTTCTCGGGAAATTTTTTCAATATAGATGAGTGTTCCAGGCTAATAATTATTACTTATAATAATTGATACTATTTATTATTATAAATGAATGCATTGTGAAATAATAATTATTTAAGAATTCACATACCTACAAGGCCAACCAGACTAAACCATTTTTTTCATTTGCCAGCGTGCAGAACCAACCTTAGAAAAAATTCTCCAATCCCCCGTATATGCGCGCAATATAACACGCAATTTAACAATATCGATATTCTTAATAACACTCTTGTGAAATACCGAAACGAAGTCAAACGTACGACCACAAATGTTAATTAAATTAATGCACAACTATAGAAAAGGTACAGCATGAGCATCTCCTGTCCCCATCCCACCTTCCTCTGCCTCTTGCCCTTTCCTCTTCCTTCTTCCTTCTAATATACTTATATATATTTTTTTTTGTTGTTGTTATTTTCATTTTCATTTAACGGTTATTACCAATTACAATTGTATATTATATCATAATAACCAACATTAGCATAAGAAACTGTTTTGGCTTACCTCATGTTTAACCTCTTGTATAATTCATCCTGTATATAAATTGCTGTTTGTTTCTTACAATAAATAAATAAATAACATAACATAAATTAATCAAATAAAATTTATTAGCGCGCCCCGGGATTTGAACACGCAACCTTCGGATTGCTAGTCGAGAGCCTTACCCTCGACCACGGAGACCGTCATACCCATTATCTAATGTTAACAATAATATGCAGAAGGCTGGTGTATTTATGTTGAATCCCCGTCCAAATGTTTATACACAAAGTACACAAAAAATATCGAACACAAACATGAAACATGAATACCACATGTGCCTCCTTGAATGCATGGATAAGGTTGAAATAGTTTTAATTATCCAACTCAGAAAGCGTACAGGTCGTTTTTATTTAAATTATATTTACACACATTGTGTGCCTTTAAACGCCGTACGTTAGAAGATGTTAATAGATATTTTGGGGATCGTGCGGTACAAACAGTGCACACACTAATTCCTCTTCACACAAAGGCGTGTCTTTTAAAAAGGCATTTGTTATTACAAATATAAATAGACAATAACGCACGTCTTCCTTTGTTGCGGCACAATATTTAACCCGATAGACGCGATGTAACAGATGTAAGGTGTTTATAGGGTGTCTTATTTGCGACCAACGCAAATGTGATACACGAGGTTGAATTTTGCCACACCCAATTTATAGTCTTGACCTGGCGCCCATTTATTACCCATTTCCAAACTTAAAAAAAGATCTTCGTGGGAAAAGTCTTCAAGTGATGAAGAAGTGAAGGGTGCAATTTCGGCGTATTTTTTAGACAAAGAATTTTTTTTTTTTAGCGTGTACATAAGTTAATTGAAAGATCCGAAAAATGTTTTAGGGTAGCAGGTAAATTTATTATAAAGGAAAAATAATTTTGGATTTTTTCTTCCTTACCCCCCATTCCATTCATTGCCCATTCCGCGGACTTAAAAACGCTCCCTCGTAACACAGTCCGGAAGGACAGAAAAATTAAATACGTACCAAAGCATTATAACTTCGTTTATATTTATACTTCTATAAATTTCGTATATTAGTTTTACCAATAACACTTCATTTAGTTTTAAAATATTTTGAAGAAAACGCGCACTTTAATTTTTTTGTAATAACTATTATTATTTAATTATATTTAAGACATGGATAATTCAGGATTTCCAAAAAAGAGGTCCCGCCGAGCCACTCGACGGCTTGTCTGCATCTGCAGATTCTAGCTTAATATACTATTTTTGATAAAACATAAGGAATACAATTTTAATAAAACAAGCATAGAAATCGACAAAAAAATATAACTTTTCAATTCGGGTGGCAGGGTGCGTACCGCCCAAGGAACCATTTATTGGACAACCAACACCCCTTTCAAAAGTCCTCCCAAGCGGTTCACTACATTTGTTGACTTAGCAGGGGAGCCCGGGTTGCAAATTTCCAAAACCTACACCGATTCAGTCATTTTTATCACATTTGGTTCATTGGGTTCATGGGGTAAGGTTACAAGGCATTGGTAGCGGATGCTTCTGCCCGCCTACTGCGTGGCGGGTCTTATCGTGAGGGAGACCTTTTGACCTCTCCACCTGGACTCTCTCGACACATCGCCTTGCACCGCAGTGGGAGAGATGAATTCATACATTACTGGACACATTGGCACTCACGCGTACCCATTCCTCACGCCATTTTCCTTTAAAGAACTTTTTTTTTTCAAGGAAAGAAAAATATTCCAGGTTTACAAATTACCCAGCAATATTTGAAAATCACCTACAACCACCATTAAAGCGTAAATTGTTGCTTGTGTTGTGATGTAGGACTTAGCCAGCCGAGGAATCACGCCCGGTTGGAACCCAAACGCGATGCCCACTCAGCTACTTGCTCTCCTTCCTTTCTTCGATCATCCGGCCCTGAAAGAAAAAAAAAACGAGTGTGCTTTAGACCACACGACTGAAGTAAAACTTCACTAACTTATATCTCCCTCTCAACTTCCGTTCGCCTCACCCGATCACACTTTCCATAACGCTCTCGTCACACATTCACCAGCTTACTCCCCAAGTCAAGCGTGCGTAAATAAGTTTTATTTAAAAAAAAAATAGATTACGATTTATTACATAAAGACTTGTAACTATTCACCAGCTTACTCCCCAAGTCAAGCGTGCGTGAAGATGTTTTAAAAAAAAAAATAGTTTACGACTTATTACATAAAGTCTCATAACTAATTAACTAATGACTTGTAACAACTAACATCAAAACCTGGCGTTCTAAAGGTTAAGGAATGTATCCATATTACATATCCCAGTTCTTCGTACAACATACACTATCGTAATCCTTGGTACAGAGTAAACTCCAAGTATATTTTATTATCTTTGCATTCCATTTCGTTCCTTTATTTGGACAGGTCCTAAAGTAAAATCCAGGGCTGGAGAGTGGAGAGGAATGTTCCTGGTCGAATAATAGGTTCAAATACTTTATTTCGGTTCCGAAGGAGGGCCGTCGCCGCGCCGGGGAGAGGGACGCATGCACCTCCGGCCGCGGGTGGGAGCGGGACACGAATCTTTCCAACTTGAATGCTATATCTAATATTCTTATATTATTATAATGTTTTGAATGGCGACCTACATAGAATGGGGGTCGGCAACATTTAAACGAATTTACACTTTGGTTTCGTTTGACATCAGAAAGTAAAAGCTTTAAAATAACATAAACAAATTTCTTATTTTCATAGTTACTGTGAATTCAAAGTTTTTGGACATGCGATGAAGAACTTACGATTTATTTGATAAACTTTGTTTTAATTTGTTATTTTAATTTTTTTTATTGTTGTTTTTTTGGAAGTAAAACTTCTTTACGCACCCTTGACTTGGGGAGTAAGCTGGTGAATGCGTGACGAGAGCGTTACGAAAAGTGTGATTGGGCGAGGCGAACGGAAGTTGAGAGGGAGATACAAGTTAGTAAAGATAGAATGAGAGAGTGTTACGTTTCATATATTACTGTATGGGCAAGAGAGAGAGGTGCGAGCACACATTTTCTTTTTCTCTTTCTCTCGTAGCCAGATACGTTACGTATATATTTAAGACACAGTGCAGGCCTATTGTCTGTATCACACTGTAGGCGCAAGAGAGAGCAGTGCGCGCGCATTTTTTCTTTCTTTCTTTTTTTATAAGTTAGTGAAGTTTTACTTCAGTCGTGTGGCCTAAAGCACAATCGTTTTTTTAAAATTAGCTCCACACAGGAGGCCCTGAGTAAAATAATTTCCCTCAGGGCCTGTGTCATCTTTGGGGATGCTGTGTGGAGGTTTTTTTTACGAATGGGAGGAGAGTTCTGGGAAGGAAAAGGATTTAAGTGATATTTTCAAAAACTGTGAATATGTACCGTTAAAAACCGCGCGGAAGATTTAAAGTCTATTTTTCTGATCCTGATCGTCATGGTAATTTTAATATTTTAATTCATAGTTATTGAATTTAAAAACGACCTAAAACGGCATATTCCGAAACGCTTCCAACTAGCTACAAAATCATTATGGCTGGTAAGACGGCTCTCACGAAAGATGACTAGCGTGACGTCAACGCCACCATATTAACGAATAAAAATGAACGACTCGTTTTGGTGGCAAAACGAAATTGGCACGTTTTAAATACCTAGTTCAAAAACTTCTGCCATTGCTTGGCTTGGTAGAAATACTAAAAAGATTATATTCCTTTTTAATAACAATAAATGCGAGTACCTACCTGCAATCCCCTTAAAAATCATAATGTTACCCCCTGTTAGTTTCGTGCGTATTTTTTAAATAACATTTATGGAACAGAATATTTCCCTCAATAGTACTGACTGTAGATATTTACCCCTCCCCCATGGCTAAAAGTTATGAAATAGAGGTAATAAATATTTTTTTACTAATTACCTACATAAAAAATAAATCAAATCGCCAAAATTTAAAAAAAAACACACATTACATTTAGTACTAATATATAATCACTAGTTGAATTCTGTAATTATTTTATGTCTGCTTTCTTTACAAAATATATGTGGATTATTTAAAACACACACGCTCTCCACGGTGGATATGAATTGGAATAATACAAAATGTCGGCCAGAAAAGTGGTGTTGCCAGCACAAGAGTAAAATTAATTTTTTGTGAGCAATTGAGAACAATTTATTATTTCTTTAAACTATTGGTTAAAAAAGTAAACAAATAAATTAAGAAAAACGAACCTACATAAGAATATTGTAAATTCATATATTTTTGTTTTTACAAATTTCCTCCTTTTTTCATTGCCATTTTTATTTTATTTTTTAAATTTTATTATTTTGTTTGTACTTGACGGTTTGGTAATGACCTATATTTATTTGAGTTACTTTTAATAAATTGTGAAATCATTAATCCCAATACAGGCGAACCCTAGTGGGGTTAATAATTACATGCTAAAAGTGTATTTAAAATGTGAAGAAGCAATAAATAAATAAATGAAATTAAAAAAAAAACGAGTGTGCTTTAGACCACACGACTGAAGTAAAACTTCACTAACTTATAACCTACTTATAACTAACGTTCGCCTCGCCTGATCACACATCATAACGCTCTCGACACGCATTCACCAGCTTACTCCCGAAGTCAAGCGTGCGTAAAGGCCCGTCCGTTTGCCTCGCCCGATTATACTTTTCGTTACGCTCTCATCACGCATTCACCAGCTTACTCCCCAAGTCAAGCATGCGTAAAGAAGTTTTAATTCAAAAAATATATTTCTTTAAATTAACGTGTTTGGAGTGGCAATAATATATTTTTAGGGGGGGATTGAACTATGAATGCAGGGTACTCAAAAAAGATACAAAAAATTATAAACAACATGTTATTCATTTTAATTGAGGTTTTTTTTTTAGAAAAAAACGTGCCAAGTTCACACCAATTGTTCCTAACCTACTTAACATTCAAGGTAATAGTTGGCATTTAAATTGGAAACAAGATTGTTGACACTGTTAAAGCAACTAGCTTAGTTTTAAGGCTTTTTTTTAATTCGCGGCCATTTACAAATTTTATTTAATGTCTCTTTTCAACAAAACAAAAATGTTTGTCAATACTTGAACTTCAGCGGGGATCGAACTTCACCCCACTGCACCATGCGGCTCGCTACACCACCAAGTGTTATTTTAATCTAAGCACTCGAACCGCGGTTGGCGCCCCCTGGCCGGAGCAACGCACTCGTAGCTGGCCCGGCACAGACTGTTTATTTTAATGATTATACCATGAACAACAGAATCGTTATTATTTTTATTTTCTGTGTTTTTTTTTGTTCTGCCTCCGCAGCGCTAGTGTGCGTCCTGTGTCCCAAACTTATTTATAATTACACTAAATGACGAAGAATTGCTGCTTTATTATTTTAACAATAGTTTTTTCAGCCGAGTCGCCGCTCTGGATGATAATTATTATTATCAATGGGAAATGGAGTTTTTGTTGCGACGTTAAAAGAATCGAACGCTGGAACTATAATATTTACATAATATAACAAACCTACCTACAAAAGAGCGTTGCTACCAACCGCAGAATTTATTTGAGTAGTTGTTAATTGTTTGTGTAGGTACTTCAGTACATGACTACCTACTGCGTGGTAAAAAAGGACTGCGGGCACGTGAAACTATTTTGGAGGCGTCTACTAATATCTACAGGAATTCCAAAAACTGAAAAAATCGAAGTAATATCTATGAAAATCAAAGTGTTGATGAATATCTACAGTTCAAACTGTTGATTAATATCTATGAGAACCAAAGTGTTGACGAATATCTACAGCACTGGCAGAGGTTGGATTTGCAATTATGTATAGCATATTGGAATAACGTAATATTGCGTATGCAGTTTAAAAAACTTAATTTATGTAAGTATGTATATAAAAATTCCTAATATCGGACTATTGGACACATTTAGCTGATTAGTCCAACCTACGCTCTGTAGATATTAGTCAACATTAACACTCTGAAGTTCGTAGATATTAGTTCAACATATGAGCTGTAGATATTCGTCCGACATACAGGCTGTAGATATTATTATCTGGAGTCACTATTTTGGCTCTTAACGTCATCTAAATCATAAATAAATGACAACGGCGATTTGTTTGTTTCATAATTGCATTTTAGAAGGCGAGTAAGGAAACACCCGGCGAAACATTTACTGGATAACCAACACCCCTGCCGTAGGCCACTCCAAATAGTTCGCTACGTTTGGTGATTTAGCAGGGGTGCCTCGTCGTTTGCTCACCTACTGCGTGGCGGGCCGGATCGGGAGAGACTGGTTGAGAGAGACCTAACCTAGACCTGTCCAGCCGGAATCACTCGACCCATCGCCTTGCACCGATTCATACGTCTGTCACTCCTGGACACATTGACCCCCAGATTCCTACTAATCCCTCATACTTTTTCTTTCTCAGAACTTCCTCTCCTTCCTTTTCCCAAAAAGACCCTCCACACTGCATCCCCAAATATGATAGGCCCTGAAGGATTTTTTTCCTCAGGGCTTGCTGTTTGGAGCTAATATAAAAAAAAATAGTTTTCGGTAATGTTTATTCACGGATATAACATCTATTGACGTCGTTAAAGGAGATTCTATATATATGTATATACACAACGTACATACGAGTATGGTATACGTATTTTACTCAAAGACAAGATATGTTTTTTTATTGTAGTAATGTTACAGCCTGTCTGTTTATGACACATTTCTATATATACTTGATAGTTTCACACCCAAGTTTAACATTTTTTAGGTACTGATTTTCATCGAAATCACAAAACACATACGTCACGTGACAAAACACATGTGACCGCATGTGTCGAATCACGAACCATCCTTTCCTTTTTCTGACATGTGGCATTTTACGTGTTAAATAATTTATTTATTACATTATTACTTTTTTAATTCGCACAACTAACCTACTTTTTTATGGATATCTTTATGATAGCGATAAATTAAAATAAACCATTATCTACATATTATGTTGACGCCATTAAGTTTACCTTCCTTCCTCTACCCAACCACCACCCGTGTACCTATCCTCTGACAAAGGTGTGTGGCAAATAATATCTATATTTTTTTTATATTAGCTCCACACAGAAGGCCCTAAGGCAAAAAATCACTTAAAGCCTATGTCATCTTTGGGGATGCTGTGTGGAGGGTCTTTTCAGGGAAAGGAAGGAGGGAAAGTTCTGAGAAGTAAAAAGGTGTGAGGGGTGGGTAGGTATCTGGGAATCAGTGTGTCCAGGAGGCACAAACGAATGAATCAATTCGTCCCACTGCGATGCAAGGTGATGGATCGGATTGAGAGATTCTGGCTGGAGAGGTTCAATATTAGAGAGGTCTAGTAGAGATCTAGTAGTCTCCCTAAAACAGTATTTTCCGATCCGGCCCGCCACCCAGTAGGTGGGCAAATGCTAAGTCTCCAAACGTAGCGAATCACATGGTGTGACCTATGGCAGGGGTTTATTTGGTTATCCAATAAATGGCTCCCGGGCGGCGGTACCCACACCCGCCTCTAAAATTGTAGTAGCCACCACATGTGACGTTTGGTAAAAAAAACTAGTGTGCTTTAGATCACACGACTGAAAAAAAGTCACTAACTTATATCTCCCTCTCAACTTCTCGTCAGGCATTCACCAGCTTACTCCCCAAGTCAAGCGTGCGTAAAGAAGTTTTACTTCAAAAAACTGAAAGAAAAAGCAGACTGCCGAAGTAACCCGTGCAATTATCGCTTTCATGCTAACTCAGAATCAATCAACTCACCACCTCTTTGAAAAGTCATTAAAAGCTACGAAACAAAATAAATTAAAAGTTGCCAATAACCTAACCTAACATAAACCATTTAACCATTTTTTGTATAGGGTGTTTAAGGACGTACTTGACTTACTTTAACCAGTGATTGCTGACATTATTTGGAGGTAAAAATGTAAATGAATTTTTGGTCTCCGGTGACATTATTGGACGGTATAAAACATGATACGTAAAACATAAAATGTGTCTATTTATTTATTTTTTAATTATTAAGAAATCGATTTACATTAGGTATTTTTGTTTCCGGAAACAACATAAGAGGACTTCCTCGAAAGTCAGCAACCCTTGTCAGTAACGAGGTTGGCTTGATAAGGGTGCTGGCAAGGTTCCTGGTCTCGTCTAACATATTTTAACCGAGGGCAGGGTCATGGTAAAGGTTCTGCGACTTCTCATCCCGCATCAAAATATTCCCCGACGAACTACCATAGGGTCAAAATAACCACTAAAACATAACCTAAGCTAACCTAACCCAACCTAACATAACAAAAAAAGGAACATAAATAATACAGACAACCTGTAAAGACAATAAATTATTGTCCAAAAATAATAAAATGTAAAATGAGGTTAGGTTAAGTTAGGTTAGGTTAGGTTTTAGTAGATATTTTGTTTAGGATGTTTTGTCCGTAGGATATTTTGTCCTTGGGATATTATGTCGAGAGATATTATTTAGTAGAACATACCTTGGCCCTTAAAAATATCGGTCATTTTCTTTTAATAAGCCTATAAAAAAATAAAGTATAAGGTCTATAAAAAACATTTTCAAGTTCAAACTCTCCTATTTATAAACCCCTTTTCGGATATGATTTTATTGTATGATGTGGCAAACTCAGTTTATTTTATAATAATCGCAAAAAAAATGATATTTACCCCCGAACTTCACAAAATAAAATATGCATTTTCTCGTTGACATTTTTGACATCAATCAATACGGCCCGCACTCTACGAATTTGGATTCTTGAAGTGACCCTTATGGCAAGGGCACAAGAACCATGCACTGGGCACACCTATTTCGTATCAGTCACGCCCCGGCAGGAGCGGGAAACAGGCGTGTGACTCCGCGTCGCTTAGTTTCGTGAAATAAATTTTAAATTTCAGTTTTAATATAATTAACAATTCATAAATGAGGAATTAATATTTTTTACAAGATATCAAAAGTGATATCATAATCAAAGTGACCTATGAGCGCAGACCTAGCCTAATTTCCGTTTCAGATCTCAACCAACAGGAGCCTTTAAAAGTGATATCATAATCAAAGCGACCAGTGAGCGCAGTTGATGTGTCGCAGGTGCAGTAATCATCATTTCCGTTTCATACGAAATCAAAGTCACAACGGGGCTAAAGAAGTTTCACTAAAAAAAAAAACACTCCATCTATAGTACATTTGCGGCACGTTCCAGAGTGGAACATACTCTCGGTAAAAACCCTGGTATAAGACCACTATTCAGAATTCAAAGGATGCTTGAAATGGTTTTAACCGTGTTTGGTGACCAGATTTAAATAGCCAGGTGCCTCCCCACATGCCTCTTTCCCGTCACCATTAAATCGTCGCAATCTTCAGCATCACACAATACCCCAATTGAGAATGCCAGAGGGTTAAGAGTTTAGGAGCAGTTGAGACTCTTATTACGCGGTATTCACAAAAAAAAATCAGAGTGTTTAATTCACATGCGGTAGAAGTAAACTAGAAAATCGCTAGATTTCGCTTTCTTTTGTTTTGCCTTTTTATTTTAAAGTGGTTTGAAGATTTGATATTCATTTCACAAATATAAAAGTGTATATTTTTTTGGATTTCGTAGGATTCAAACCTCCGTTCGCTTGATATCTGTCTCTCTGGCCGCTGAGACTTGTCGAGCGCCTTGCCGCATCGAAGACCTGCCCCGACGCGCGAATTTACCGCATTATATTAGATCTGAGTTTTTTTTCTTTTTTACATGAGCTCCCCACAGGAGGCCCTGAGGAACATGATTTCCCTCAGGGCCTATGTCATATTTATGCTCATCTATGATGCTGTGTGGAGGGTTTTTTTAAGGAAAGGAAGGAGAGGAGAGTTCTGGGAAGGAAAAGGGTAAAAAAGTTTAAGGGGTGAGTAGGAATCTTGGGTTCAGTATGTCCTGGTCATCCGCCTCCAAGACCTAGACAAACTTTACCCCATGAACCCGGGCACCCCTGCTAAATCACCAAACGTAGCGAACCATTTAGGGTGACCTATGGCAGAGGTGTTGGTTAACCAATAAAGGTTCCCGGGGCGGTGGCACCCATTCCCGCCTCCCAAAGTACCCAAATAATAAATTTCAGTGACGCATTTCCGTTTCATCCGGATTTCAAATTACTAACGGGACTAAAAAAGTTTCACTTAAAAAATAAAACTACACCTAATGAAGATGATTTTACATAATGTATCTCATTTCTTCGAAATGATTAAAACTTTTAATTTGAAAACATTATTACCTAGTCCTAGATGTTTAGACTCCCAACATTAAAATTCTGATTTTAAATTCAGCTCGTCTGAACTTTGAACTTGTATTTTGCAATGTCAAATAATTTTTGCAAAACATACATAGTTTTACCCTTGACCTGACCTAGCAATAAAAATAAAAAAACATTGTTGGGGTCAACGCGATCGCTGTAATATTTTGTGTTGGTAATATTTATATATTAAAACTGCGTGTGTCTATGCGTGGCGGTGCGTGGTCCTGCATACAGACCACCTACCACCTACCTGTTGATTGTAAAATCCTACTTCGTGCAATCATCGAGTTTACCATTATTGGTTTCATACGGGTAAATACTATATATGCAAAACATTTCATGGCGTGGTCCGACGCTGATCCATTTTTGATTGTTTTTTTTTTTAATGAAACTTCTATAGCACGGCTGTATTTGGGTTTAGGTTGAAACGGAAATGACGATTACTGCACCTGCGACGTATCAACTGCGCTCATCGGCCGCTTTGATTATGATGTCACCTTTAAATGCTCCTATTGGTTGAGATATGAAACGGAAATTACGCTGGTTATGGCCTCCTTTTCAAGTATTGGTTGAGATTGTTTTGGTAAAGTTTCGCTTCTACCGAGTGTAAACTGCACTTGATTTTTTTTAAAGTGAAAACTTATTTAGCACCGTTGTGATTTGAAACTCGATGACACGAAAAAGTGACACTAAAAAGCGACAAGCACATACATCTATAGGATTTAGCCTGCGAGAGAATGAGACAGTATAATCGGTCTCCTCTTTGTGCGGTGCTTCTTAGCCGTAACTCTTGTCTACTCTAGTTTTCAGTGGGTTTCTATATGTTTTTTTATACAGCTCCACACCGGAGACCCTTAGGAAAATAATTTCCATTGGGCCTATGTTATCTTTGGGTATGCTGTGTGACGGGTCTTATAGGGAAAGGAAGTTCTGGGAGAGAAAAGGTATAAGGGATGGGTAGGAACTATAGGTTCAAATTGTCCAGGAGTGACGGACGTGAGAATTCATCCCTTCCATTACGGTGAAAAAAGATAGAGAGGTTTAGGTTCGGACTCTTTCAACCAATCTTCTGTTCCGACCCGCCTGACAGTAGGTGGACATTGGCCGCCAAGACCTTGACAATTCTCACGCCATGAACCCGAGCATCCAAGTCGAACCGGGTAACCTGTGGCAGGGGTATTGGTTATCCAATGGTTCTCGGAGCGGCGGGCGTTACTTATACCCGCCTTCCAAATTAATGCCGAGTTGCGGAATGATTTGCCGGCCTCTGTGTTTCCTCACTCCTACAACATGGGTCTCTTTAAGACCCAAGTTCACCCCTCCCTTTACATAAAAAGATCTTCCACACAGCATCCCCAAAGATGACTTAGGCCTAGAGGGAAATTACATTCCTCAGGACCTCCTTTGAGTTGTTTTTCGTAGGTTATTTCATAAAAGCCTGTAAAAAAACATTAACACCTCCGCGTCCGGGAGGGCGGAGGAGACTAAATACTAAATGCGGCTAAACGATGCGCTGTCAGTCCTTCTTCAGTTGGCATAAGGATGAAATTCGCAGTTGGGTAACGCCTGTTTTAATCCATTGGAAAAAAATATCGCCAAAATTCAAGTTTTATTTTATTTTGTGAAGGTCAAAAAGGTAAAACCGTATCCGAAAAGGGGCTATATAGGAGAATTTGCACACGAAAGTGTTTTTTTAGACGTAACACTTTATTTTTTTCTAGGCTATTAAGACTTGTAAAAAAATTAACGATATTTTGATATGCCGCGATGTGTTCTACTCGCGGTATTCAAGTTTTAAAACAAAAACACTATATTTTGTATGATTTGTAATTATTTCGCATGGCTTTATCGGAAAGAAACATTAGAAAGTTTATGCTTGGATAAGATACGGCTTTGCAGACGGAGAACATTATATTTAAAACACTGGACATTGCATTATTTCACATTTGCTACCCCCATCACTGTTAATATGTTTACTACATGTTTGTATGCTTACTGTACATCACAATAACATTTATGAGAAGATAAGTGGCAAAAGTAGAGTTGACAAATTTATTTTGAAAGTCTGGAGAATTTAGGACATTTTAGGGCTGGAGATTTTTTATGAAATGACCTTTACCAAACCTTACAAATCAGAATTCTTTACATTTTATAGATGTAATTAGTTATTTACAATGTCGCGGGCTGTGAAGGTAAAAGTGAAAGGTTTTTGACTTTATGGACACGACTGTCTGAAAAGGTGAGTTTTAAGTTTAGCCCTAAATTCTGTAAAGCAGAGGAAGGTCACCAATGCGCAGGAGTGTCGAAGTATCGCTGGCGTTCGGAACTAAGATGTACTTGGCTCTGCACGCAGCGCAGAACCGCGAGGGGACGATTGTCCATCTCGATCCTCGGCAATTAGTAACCAACTTGAGAAAAGAAGTAAATAAAAACATAAGTATTTACAATTTTACACAAACGTTTGTGATAAGCTTATCCTTACGTAGACTCGCGCACGGTGCATCAGACCGAGATTTCATCTGTTTAAGCATTATTGGTATTTTATATAGAAGGGCGAGAGTGAATTAAAAAAAGAAAAAATATTAAAACTTTAACTGTATTTGATAAAAACAGACTTTTAACTCAGCCTCTAAAAAAGAGCATAATTTTTTGTACCCTGACTTTAAAAATAAAAATAAAAAATTTATTTTGAAAGTATCAAGAATAATAAAATATTGTAAAAATATGAATTAATCGGATTTTTGGGAAGTACTTAATTGAGACTTACCTAAAAGACCGATAGCAATAAGTAAATCATATGTTCACTCAGCACCAATGCGCGCACCGCACTAAATACAAATTAAGAGCTATTAAATACCTCAAAATCCCATTTTTGAAAAATCAATGAATTATTGATTTGTCGGTCTGAGAGACTAACGAGCGAGTATATGAAGGTTAAATAAGAAATTAATTACCAACAAAGGTAGGCATTAGAGAATGAATCCATCCAAAGAAACAACAACGAAACGAGATACCGTCCTGGGTATCTAGCGTAGTCGATCGATATAGGTTTTATCGAAAATGTCGATAACTTGACATCGCTCCCGAGCACAACTGCAGGCCGCTAACGAACAAACCACAGTTCACAACGACTAAGGGTTCCTAACTTATTTGACGTGAAATGTTGTCTATTTGTTAGCTTCCTGCAGTCGTGCTCAGGAGCTATGACAGTTACCGACATTTTAGATAATACCTATATCGATCGACCATGCTGGATACCCTGGGTCCTACGCGAAGTGAAACATAAAAAAGGAAAAAAATAAGATTATTGGGAGTCATTTCAGCCAAAACAAAGCAATTCATCATTATTAATTAATACTATATAAGTAAAATGTGAAAGTGAATCGTAAAAATATCGTCTTGAATACTTAAAACATATGAACTACTCCGTTTATAATTTAATTATTATCACAGACACGAATTCGAATAACACATTCACTAGAATTAGACTAGAATTCATGGAAACGACCGAAGGTGAACTTTCTGTTGTAAAAAGGTCGCCCGGAATATTTAAATGAATGTTTTATTTTACATAATATATTTCCTGAACGTTGCATCGGTTAGAATTTAATCCATTTCGAATAAAATATTCATCAGTCTACGCATATTATTTTGATTTACCACAAAACAAGTGAAAATACAGTGGTGCAATACATTATATATACTTTTTTATTTATATTTTAACTTTATGAGTAAAACCTCAAATTGTAATATTTAATTAAATGAAGACAATATTAGCGAAACTCAATCGAAAATCTGGAAACAGAAAAATCAGAAAAAGATATTGATACCTCTGGGACTCGAACCCAGGACCTCTTGCTTTCCGGGCAAACGCGCTAACCAGTACGCCACGGTGTCGATATCAAATTCGATCATTTTTAACTGTATCATACTTCGAATTAGAACCACCCACATTATCTTCATTTTCTTAACGCGTGCGGTTAGTGCGTTTGCCCGGAAAGCAAGAAGTCCTGGGTTCGAGTCCCAGAGGTGTCAATATGTGCTGTGCCCTCTGGCGTACCGCAAGGTTCTCACCTGGGACCATTATTGTTTAATGTATATATATTTGATATTTATAAATGTTTTTTACATGCTAACTTACTTGCATATGCAGATGACAAAAAATATACTTAGTAATCAAATCTATCAATGACTGCATAAAACTTCAAGAAGACCTAAATCGTCTTTTTGCATACTGTAAATTAAACAAATTAATCATAAACATTTCTAAGTGCAACAAATTATCTTTTACGCGTAACAAAAATAAAATTTCTTTTAATTATAACTTTCATGATACACATATCAATGAAATAGAATCAATCCGTGACCTTGGGGTAGTACTAGATGTAAAACTAAATTTTATCAAACATATTAACGAAGTAATCAACAAAGCAAATAAGATATTGGGATTTATAATTAGCATATCTAAACCTTTTCGCAATATTAAAACTATGTATTCCCTTTACACCACGTATATCCGCCCCCACTTAGAATACTGCACACTAATTTGGGCACCGTTCTACCAATGCCATATTGACAGAATCGAAAGTGTGCAAAACAATTTTTTTAAACACATAAATTATAAATTCAAATTACTCTTTGCAAATAACACCGAATCCTTAAAATTTCACAACTTTACTCCAATTCAAACGCGTAGATTAATATCTGATCAAATATTTTTATACAAAATTCTGAATGACGGCCTGGACTCTCCTGAACTCGTAAATTATTTAAGAATTCACATACCTGCAAGACCAACCAGACTAAACCATTTTTTTCATTTGCCCGCGTACAGAACCAACCTTAGAAAAAATTCTCCAATCCCCCTCATATGCGCGCAATATAACACGCAATTTACCAATATCGATATTCTTAATAATACTCTTGTGAAATACTGATACGAAGTCAAGCGTACGACCACAAATGTAAATTAAATTAATACACAGCTATAGAAAAGGTACAGCATGAGCATCTCCTGTCCCCATCCCATCTTCCTCTGCCTCTTGCCCTTTCCTATTCCTTCTTCCTTCTAATATACTTACATTTATATATTTTGTTAATTTCATTTTCATGTAATGGTTATAACCAATTAAAATTTTGTATTATATCATAATAACCATTAGCATAAGAAACTGTTTTGGCTTAACTCATTTTTAAACGCTTCATTTTTAACATCCTGTATAAAACTGCTGTTTGTTTCTTACAATAAATAAATAAATATCTTTTTCTAATTTTTCTTTTTCCAGATTTTCGATTAAACATTACAAACACCTCTGCCATAGGTCACCCCAAGTGGTTCGCTACGTTTGGTGATTTAGCAGAGGTGCCCGGGTTCATGGGGCGAGGTCTGTCTAGGTCTTGGAGGCGGATGACCAGGACATACTGAACCCCAGATTCCTACCCACCCCTTAAACCCTTTTCCTTCCCAGAACTCTCCTCTCCTTTCTTTCCTTAAAAAACCCTCCGCACAGCATCCCCAAGATGACATAGACCCTGAGGGAAATGATTTTCCTCAGGGCCTCCTGTCTGGAGCTTATGTAAAAAAAAAATATACCTGTTTTTTGTTATTGTTGAGAAAAAAATGTTTTTTATTTCGTTTTCATATTTTTTTTCGCAATAATTTACTTACCTTATTGCGAAAAAATGTACCCTTTACCCTACAGTTACACCCATTTTTAATTTCAAGAAATTTTAAGATAATAAAAGTATTCGCTACATAGGGTGGTACACATGTACATTGTACATATTTAATTAAGTATTTCACTTAATGGAGTAATATTACATGGTAGCAGTCTCGTTAAGTGATTTGGAAAGCGTAACCTTCCTAACAATAACAAATAAATCAGGGCAAGCATTAAATTAGTTGACATTTTTCAAGACTGAAAAGTCAACAGAACACATTTCATTATTATTTAATAATAACTCTTCAGTAAAAAAAAAAACGAAATGATTCATCGCCATTGGTCGAACACACAGTGTAAAACTTAAGTGTCTCAGAAACGAATGTTGAATTTTATTCTTTGATGGCGCTTAAATAAATGTTTGACTAGTTTGACCATGTTTATGAATAATGTTCAACAACATGGCTTCCTACAAAGGCATAAATTTGGGTTGATGTTTATTTTAAAATAAAATATAATAACTGCGATTGACGGTCACATTATCATTAATTGGTAAATTAACGTTCGTAGTGTTAAGTCATGGTGTTTGAAAGAGAGAGTACGAAAAGGTGGATGAGTTTGTTTATCTGGGTAGAACGTTTATGAGAGATGGAAAGGCTGATAGAGATATTGAAAGAAGGGTAAATACCGGTAACTACATTAATGGAGGACCTAATGCCGTTGGCGCTAATAAAAAAACTGTCAAAAGAAGCGAAGTTAGCCGTCCATAATGGAGTGCTAGTACCTACCCTTATGTGTGGCAGTGAGGCATGGAACTGGCAGAGGAAGGATGAAAGTAGACTGAATGCTTTAGAAATGAGATCCCTGAAGCGTATGTGTGGTAAAACCATATACGATCGTGTGAGAAATGTGGAGATCCGCGAAGAATGCAAGGCTGATGTAACTATAATGAATAAGATTTAGAAAGGGACCCTCAGATGGTTTGGGCACGTAGAGCGAATGAACGAAGAAAGTAGTGTAAAAATAATATACGACGCAAATGTGAATGGTAGAAGAAGTCGGAGACGCCCGATGAAGACATGGCACGATCAAGTGAATCAGATACTTGAGACGGGCCATGTCAAAAGTCAGAATAATAGAAGAGTATGCATGAGACGATGTATGAATGTGAGTGAGGCAAAGAGTGTGTGCCAAGACCGAGTTGTTTGGCGGTCCGTCTCTGCCTACCCCTGCGAAGAAACGGTGTGATGGTTAGTTAGCTAGTTAACGTTCGTAATTTCAATGATAAATAAATATATTTAAAAGTTGTTAAACTTAAGTTTTTTTATCACACATAAACAAATAAAAATGTCCTCGGCTCGTTCAAATTGATAGACTTGCCCTAAAATGAAATCTTTTGTATCATTTCGACGAGAAGAAAGGCAAATCCGGTGACCATACTTTTGGTTCGAGTGTGCTTTGAATAACCAACGATATCAATCCTGCATTGACCGCCGAAGAGGGCACATTGAAATCACCAGACCCTGCGCAGAAAAGTAAAGATCGTTAAAGTAAGGCAATGGTTTGTAGCGCAGTTTATTCTGCACAGGATCTGAAAGTTCATTTTTAAACGAACTGCCTGTTTTCAGCGACGTTAAAAATGTATGAGGAGGGTAAATTATAACACATTTAAAAGTGTATAACTAAACAAAATATTCAATTTTGAAAACAAGTCTGTTGTTTATCCGATTTGCGATTTGTGGTTAAGTATTTATTGAAGTAAAACTTATTTACTTTCTGACTTGGGGAGTGACCTGGTCAATACGTGACGAGAGCGTTATGAAAAGCGAAGCGAACGGTAGTTGAAAGAGAGATATAAGTTAGTGAAGATAGAAAGAGAGAGTTACGTTTCATAAATTACTGTAGGGGCAAGAGAGGTGCGAGCAGACATTTTCTTTCTCTCTTTCTCTCATAGCCAGTAAGTTTCGTATATTTAAAACACAGTTCAGGCCTATTGTCTGTATCACACTGTAGGAGCAAGAGAGAGCAGTGCGCGCGCACATTTTCTTTCTCTATCATATAGATGGAGCTAAAGAAGTTTTACTTCAGTCGTGTGGTCTCTAAAGCACACTCGTTTTTTATTTATTTTAATCGTAAGCAGATTTTATTTAACATTGATATTACAATGCAAGTTGCCTGTATACTATTAAATTCATTTAATGACAAATGACTAAAAAGGGAGACGGTCAAACCGCCTCCCCACTCCGAGCAACTTGGTTTGTTCCCCATTCCCTGAATGGCTTGTCTGTCAATTTGAATGTCAATGAGAATTCGACAAGAATTTTGGGATTATTGCAGGGTGTAGACATTCTCTACATCTCTCTGAAGAAAGACCAAAAATAAAAATAAAAATGTTGCTTGAAATGGCATTAACCATGTTAGTGACCAGACCTGAATAGCTTAAATGTAAATCATACTTCCGCTTTCCAATCCACTGCCCCTCCACACATATTCCAGCTTCGAAACGAACTGAATGAACCCCATATTGGAGATGCCATTGTCCCAATGGCCCCGGCAGTTAATTGCCATAAAAAAAATAAATCAGCGTGTTCAATTCACAAGCGGTAGAAGAGCAACCTTCAGAAAACTAAAGTAGACAAGAGTAGGGAGACTTCGAAGCACTTTTTTATCATTGCAAATGATTATTTTTTTCCATATTTTTATCGTCGAATTCCAGTGCACCTTTTCCTATACATTTGTTCATCTTATTAGTATTTAAATAAATGAAACAATGTTACTTTATTTTAACCACTTATATATTTGAGTAAAGTCGACCGGTTTCAGAACGACCATTCCATCTTCAGGGCAAACTTATACTATTAGTATTTATTATTAGTATTTGTTCTTCGGAGTCGCCAGACGTCACGTTCTTTTGTGTTTTCTTTGCCTGTCTATTTTGGAGTGGTTTGAATATTAAATTTTAATTTTACAAAAATACATATTTTTTTTTTTTTAGATTTCGTAGGATTCTGTCTGGCCGCTGAGGTGAGACTTGCGTGGGACTGTGAATGTATGGCATTACAGGTATTGGAAGAACCGAGTACCTGTGAATTAAATAAATATTTTATCGCAATCTCATACTCTGGCAGGCTAAATCCTGTAGATGTATGTGATTGTCTCTTTTTAGTGTTTCATCGAATTTCTTTTTAGTGTTTCATCGGTGCTAAAAAAGTTTTCACCTCAAAAATGTTTTAATTTGGTTATTTGGTTATAGAATTTAAAATGTGGTGTGAATATCTGTTAGGTTACACCTAAAATTAAGTAGGCAATTAAGAGAAAATTCTTATATAATAGTAAGAAAACAAATGAAAACTTTTACCTCGTGGATGACATCGGCAATTTCGATTAATTACGGTAGTCTGCGCTCATTGGTTGCTTTTATTATGACCTCACATTTCAAGTATTGGTTGAGATTGTTTTGGTAAAGTTTCGCTTCTACCACGTGAACTGCACTAGAATTGGATAAGTTTTAAGATTTTCACGGCCAAAAGCATTTTCGTTATTTGTTTTTGGGGTGTTATGCCGTGTTGCGCTACCTCCTTCTTTAGCCAACGTTTCGGACATCTACCGGATCTGCCGGATCTGTCCTGATGATGGACACTGCAACGATGTCCGAAACGTTGGCTAAAGAAGGAGGTAGCGCAACATGGCATAACACGCCAAAAACCAATAACGAAAATGTACTAGAATTATTTTTTTTAACAAGCGGACATGACTACAATCTTCAACAACACTTTCTGCTGCCCCAATAACCCGAAAATACTAGTTCTGAAAATATCACACAAGTATTTCTTATTCCACTATTCAATACCTTACTCTGACTTGGTGATGCCATAGGTCCTCTGACTTTTGCACGGACTGACGTAAAAACCCAAAATACAATATACAGCTGTTCTATATTAAGGCATTTTAAGTTTGGGAGGAGGGTGCGGGTACGTTTGGTACTTAGCGGGGGGCCCCGGTATCATTGGGTGAGCTTTCTATAGGTCTTGGCGGTGGATGTGTCTGCTCGCCAACGTATATATATCCCTTACATATTTTTCCTTTCTAGAAATTTCTCTGCTTCCTTTTCTAAAAAGACCCTACATAGTGATCCATTAGGAATATTTTCCTCCTGTGTGGAGTTAATGTAAAAAAAATATCGCGCATTTCACACGAGGTAGAAGTGAAACCTTCAGAGAACTGAAGTAGACAATAGTGGGGAGGCTACGAAGCACCGCACAAAGAGGAGACCGATAGGCTACGATGCACTGCACAAAAAGGAGACCGATTATACCGCCTTATTTTCTCGCAGGCGAAGTCTATAGATTTATGTATTTGTTTCTTTTTGATGTCGCTGTTTTTCATTTCATCGAATTTCAAATCAGAACGGTGCAAATGAAATTTTAAACAAAAAGGTAGGTAAATAAGTCAGTTATATTTTTATGATACCTAAATGGAAACCTGCCCACGTTTTCAAAGGGTGACTCAACGATTCTCTATCCAGCAAATATATTTTTTGTATAACCCATAACAGAAAATGAAAACGCAGGCATTTGAGAGTAAATTTCTGAAATTGTTGTATACCTCCCGGATTCGGTAATACGTAAGTGGTTCATTTTAATATATCATTTCCTACCATCCCGCGCTGCATTCCGTATAATATATTTATATAATAAGATATGTTAATGCAATTTATGTAATATAAAATATGTATGAGCAAACAGAAGATACGGTCTGGCGTAGTAGAACCGAACATTGGCGTATCTACCGGGGAAATGTTCTTGGCTATGTACCACCATAATCATTGTTATTTATCTGTAATTATTTATGAGAAAACGGAACACACAATATTATTATATTATCAGCTTGCGCTCCTACCCCGCCAGGTTTGTTCTAAGTTATGTTGGAAATTTCCACGATTTGAATCATTTTCTTCTGCCTACACATTTTCATGCATTAATTTTTTAAATTTTTGTTTCGTTTTGGAATTTTAGTAGACGAAAGCTAAAACTTAAGTAATTAAAAGAAAGCGTTATATGTGTTGATTTGATTTTCTTTTAGGAACTACTCCAAATTTAATTTTAAATGCTGGCACTAAGTTTATTTTTATTATAACTTTAATTAAATAATTACGCATTACGAGGGGCCGGGTTTCAAAGTGAACCAACACAATAAAAGTTGATTTTGAGAATATGAGATCTAAAGGCTCCGCAACCGGGTCGCAAAGAAGAAGATGGAGAGATACGAAATTACGAATGTTAGAGGAGAGCGCTAACATTTACAGCGACAAAATCGATGCCAAAATTGCGAAAATGTTTAATAAAACACGACTCGTTTAAAATAGAGCAAACATCTCGCAAGCATTGTCTTAAACAGCATTTAAAGAAACACTGTGAATTTTTTCACGTATATAACTTGTAAAATAACTGAAACAAACGTGTTTATAATAATTTTTGGAGCATAGGTACTTTGCGATTTTTTTCTATCGAGGGAATTTTAAATAGTTTACGTTTCGACGCGAGAAACGTCTAGAAGAATAACATATATTTTTAAGAGCTTTAAAACTTAACGTGTTTAATGGAGATATGTAAGAAATCGGTAGAAATTCTGGTTGCGAGCCCTTAAGATATTTCTTCTTTACGAAAAGTATTTCGTGCCGGGAGCAAGTGAGACTATGGCATCCCCGGTGGGATAGGTTATGATGCTGAAGGTAATGAGGAGAGGAAGGAGATGAGGAAGAGGAAGGTGAGGAATTACCTGACTATTCAGATCTGGTCACCAAACACTGCTAAAGCCATTTCAAGCAATGTTTCAACTCAGAATGGTGGTCTTCCATCGGTGTGATACTGGTGGTATCTTTCACTCCACGTGCCGCAAATATACTACGTATATAATATTAATTGTGAAATAACACAAATTAATTAAATAAAATTTATACTTTTAAATGTAGCTATAACTTTGTGGTTATCCATTATAGATAAATGAAACCATGTTACTTTGTTTGAACCACTTGTATATTTGTTTAAAGCCGACCGGTTTCGGAACGACCTTAAAAATAATGAATCTATTATGAACAAACAAAAAATATTATCTTACAGCCCAATCCCCCACCCATTCTTCATTAATCCCTACCAACGCCAAGGCCTCAACGCCTCAACGCCTCCCCCCCTACCACAATCTTTAGTAATAATACATTGTTCCCACCCACTATTTTGTAATTGTCAAATCAGTATACGTTTACCCAGAGGAAGAAACGGTCGTTCCGAAACCGGTCGGCTTTAAACAAATATACAAGTGGTTCAAACAAAGTAACATTGTATCATTAATTTATAAATAAAATTTATTTGCGCAGGCTAGGATTTGAACCCGCGACTTTCGGATTGCTAGACGAAAGCCTCACACCTCGACCAATAATAAACAACTAATGCATTTTTATTTTTAATTTTTAACTTTATTAGTAAAATCTCAAATCCATAATATGTAATTAAATGAAGACAATATTAGCGAAACTCAATCGAAAATCTCGAGACAGAAAAATCAGAAAAAGATATTGACTCCACTGGGACTCGAACTCAGGACCCTTTGCTTACATGGCAAGTGCTCTACCAAAGATAAAAATGAAGATAATGTTGGTAGTTCTTAGTCGAAGTATGTTACAGTTAAAAGTGAACGAATTGGATATAGGTTCCGTAGCTCAGTTGGTAGAGCACTTGCCATGTAAGCAAAGGGTCCTGGGATCGAGTCCCAGTGGAGCCAATATCTTTTTCTGATTTTTCTGTCTCCAGAATTTCGATTGAGTTTCGCTAATATTGTCTTCATTTAATTAAACTCATGCATTTGTTGAATATGTATCTATTTCTTTCGTTTACCGAGTTCATCTTCTCAGGTCAGCATATTATAAGATACAAACCGAATTACAGAAAATAAATAATAAGAGATTCATTTAAAGCATAAACATAGGTGTGTAGATGTAAAATTAAGTCAGAAGTAGGCAAAAATAAATTTCAATGTAAGAAAAGGATTTATTGTGAAAATCTCGTGGAGGCACCTCCGTCTGTCAGAAGGTAGAAAATATTGAGATAACGATAAATTTTATCAAAGAGAAAAAAAAATTGATCTTCCTTTTATTTTCTTTAGGTATATTTATCACTTTTAACCTTATTTTATGGTGTTTTAATTTTATTAGATTTGATTTTTTCAGGAAAAACAGTACATGAGTTATTTCATTAATTAATACCAAAACACCATCTTCTATGTGCAAATCATATGTGCCTGATCCACTATAGCACCGAGTACCTATATAAATATATTGTTTGATTCATTGTCTCCAGATTTACATCCATATTGGTTTAATTATCTTCATTCTTAGAAACTAGATGAATAGATCAATAATTTTTTAGTTTATTATTTATTTCACGTCATTATGTTGTTTTTTTACGTTTTATCTTTTACATTTTCCATATTTTCGTAAAAAAATATCATTAGCGGAAAAATTCACAAGTAAACATCGAATGTGCAATCAAGTAAACATCGAATACGTCAATGTGTTTGCAACCAAATCAATGTTTTTCCAAATCATAAAAAGTTACTAAAAAGTGCGTTCAATCCAATGAAGAAGAAGTTTCCGTCTTGATAAATTATTAAACTTTCGAACTATCCGAAGAATCCTTCCATTCATTTTAACTGAATTCGATTAGAAATATTCGATTGCCGAATTTGTGGAATTTCTTCGATTAGCCTGAACTTTTAAACTTTCATAAAAACAATTAAAAAAATCACTATTAAAACAACAATAACAAAAAATCAGTTATCTTCTATCTATTACTCCTTAGATTGTGATTGTAAGGAAGATTTTATAGTGGTCATATTTTAATTACAGGCCTTTTCTTCATTTGGCCAGCCATGTTTTGTGGTTAAAACCTTTTTTAACTTTTTTCCTTTAAATTCAACCGGGAAATCGCAATAATTGAACATTCATCGAATGGCCATCATTTTTCAAAGGTGTTTGTCTCTTTTTAGTGTCGCTATATTTAGTTGCATCGAGTTTCAAATCACAACGGTGTTAAAGAAGTTTTCAATTCAGAAATAAATCTTGCACAACATCAAGGACTAATCGTAAGAATTTTAACCATAAATCTGAAATCTGTATCACCAAGAAGTCTGCTTCAATTAAAGAATTTCAAGGTTAACCAATATTTTAAGCTCGACATTTTTTAAAGATATTAAAATCTAAAGCGAATCGAGTAGAGGGGCAAAATTTTCTGTGCAGTCCGGTGCGTCGCTTCTGTATGTATAATTCATCATTTAATTAGTTAGTAAATGTAAACGACATATCTAAGGACGGATGGTTTCACAAAACTTGAACATTTCATCATTTTTAAGTTCCGTAAAAGTTCTATTCAAGTTTTGTTATTATCCAAGAACTCAAAAACAACCGACCCATGATGAAATAATAATAGATCTTGAATAGAACTCGAAAATTAACTTTGAAATTTGGTGCATAAATTGTTCAAATTCTGCGAAACAACCCATCCTTAGTGGTCCCTACGAACTGAACGTTTTATTATTTTATAATAGCTAAAGTCCCCGGCGATCAAAATATGTGCAAAATTTCATCAATATCGGGATAAAACTGTATATTTGCACACAAATCAAATTCACACCACCGGCTTGCCAGCCTGCTAGTTCACCACATACAGACATTATCCTTTATATTTTAACCAATTTACACAAAACCTTTACAAATTATATACCTAAACCTTCCTCATGAATCACTCTATCTATTGGTGAAAACCGCATGAAAATCCATTTAGTAGTTTTTGAGTTTATCGCGAACAGTCTTTAATTTATAATATGTAGAGATAATGTGAAATCAATATATATTTTAAAAGAAAAAAACTCAAAAACGAGTCCCGGTACGATCAACGGTGTTATATGGTGAGGTAGATCTCTGTCTCCCCTCCAGGATGATGGTTCCCGTTTTTACCTAAAAGCGTGCTTTTGAAGATGTAAGGGCTGGAAGTTTCGCCCTCTTGAAATTTCTAGAACAGTGTTCCGGAAAGTCTAGAAGGTTCCATAGAGCTCTAGAAAGTTCTGGAAGGAGTGGTGGAGTATGTCGTGGAATGTTCGGGAATAGGGAATCGGGAACATTATTGTGGAACATTCTAAAACACTCTCGAATGATGTCCTTAGCGAAGCCGGGTAACCCAGCTAATGTATTATAATATCAGAATACAAGCATTTTCGTGGAAATATAATGTTATAAAGTATTAAGTTAATAAGTTTAGGTAACGTTAGGCGATACCGAGCGCGCCGAGTGAAGAGACCGATCGAAGAGCGGCCGTGTATCAATATGAATATATGTGCCGCAATAACATTAAATTTTATGAAGAAAATGAACGAACATATCCGAACATTATAATAAAATTATCCCAGTACTTAAGCACGCCCATGCCGCGAACACATAAATATTTATGAAGCTTTTATAATGTACTTGGCTGTATTTAAATACTATCCGGAGAGCAGAATGAGAAGAGTTGAGACGGAGTTGTCCCTGGCTCACTCTGCCCGAACTGGCCAGACTTCGATACTAAAATGTTTACAAGGCTCGATAACTCAACGCGAACGTTCCCTTGTGGCAACTATTAGGCATTGTTTCGAGTGTTACTGTTTGCTCATGTGAACTTGTCCACTGAAAGGTGCGGCGATGGAAGTGTTGCCAAGTTTTATAGACTTTTTTAAAAGTGCATCGGGCGAGCATCCATACTCCGAAGGCGGTCAAGTCACATATTGTTAACGTTGTTTAGATTTGGGAATTTCTTTAGCTCCCATGTAACTTGGATTTCGGATGAAACGGAAATGACGATTTTTGCACCTGCGACGTATCGACTGCGCTCATTGGTCGCTTTGATTAAGACGTCACTTTTAAAGGCTCGTATTGGTTGTGATATGAAACGGAAATTACGCGAGGTCTGCGCTCATTGGTCGATTTGATTTTTAACATATCTTAGAATATTTTAAACTCGTGCGCATTTCATGAATTCCCATTGAATCGACGAGTAACTGCGTTTTTCCAATTTGAATGGTCCCTATTTAACAATGATTACCTGACAAGGACAGCTGCATGACCGTTTATCTACCGGACTGACTAAATGCTTGTTTAAAAGAAGATATTAATATCAAAATTGTCATTTTAATAAACAATGTGTCCGGAAACTCAGGAAAGATACCCAGTAAAGAATTTTTAATTTGAACACATTTTCAACAAATTTCTAACATTTTTAACACATACTAAGGTCCCGCCAGAATTAGCGATGAAACGCTTTTGCGGTTGCCAAAGATTTAAAAAATATCTCGTGGCCCAAGGGTTGTTACGCAAGTAGCGTGAATATTCTAAAAATAGATCATTGTCCAATGTTAGTGCGCATACGTCATCATACGAGCGGGGAAGGGGTCACAAAATAGCCTCTAAATTAAGTCATAACTCCGCATCAACGGGTTGCATGAGTTATTCGTATGTGGTTGTGTAGGTCTTGAGGTGTTAAAAAGAAAGCTGAGCAGAAAAATATTACAGAAGTCGAGTGAAAAATCATATGGGAAGACAGTTCACAAAACATTATAAAATTGACTGTGTTCGATAAAATGTATTTTCGTTAGCGTAAATTTGATTTAAAGTCATTGTAAGATGTTCCTGAAACAAAATAAATACATCGAGGGAAATTTGAATTCATCCATCTCGATCCACATCCACCACATAAATAAATTATGCTCAACGATCAAGCAAAAAATAATGGAAATATAATGATTCAATCTAAACCATTTTTTTTTTCGATCTGAGGATTTTTATTTTTTTCCGACATCTAAGGGGTTAAAAAGTTTTTGGAGGCAGGGCTATGCATCAACATATTAGTAGCGACCCCTTTTTCAAAGTTGACTTAAAAATTCCAACTAAAGAATCAATTTACCCTAAAATAGAAGCCTGAACCTAAAAACGTTGTACCACAAAATCGAATTCAAATGTGATAGAGTTTAAAATAAATTTTGTGTACAGTTCATACGCGGTAGAAGTGAAACCTTTAGAAATCTAAAGTAGACAAGGGTGCGGAGACTACGAAGCACCGCACAAAGAGGAGACCGATTATTCATTCTCTCATTCTCTCGCAGGCTAAATCATAAATGTAGATGTATGTGTTTGTCTCTTTTTAGTCTCGCTTTTTCGTTTCATCGAGTTTCATAGATGCTTGGTGACGTGAGCGAAGAGCGGCGAAAATTAAGTGAAAACTTCAAAAATGATTTTTTTTAACATGATTACCGCACAAAAGTCCCAACTGCTCCCGTCTCGGTACAGTGAGACTATGGCAACCCCAATTGGTGTACTTATGTTGTGAGGCTGAAGGTGGTGGGGTGGGGAAGGAGATGGGGAAGAGGAAGGTGGGGAGGTTCCCGGCTATTCAGATCTGGTCCCCAAACACGGCTAAAGCCATTTCAAGCAACGTATCAATTCTGAATGGTGGTCTTACAACAGGGCAATACTGAGAGTATCTTCCACTATGGAACGTGCCGCAAATATACTATAGGTATATTATTTTAAATTAATTAATTGTGAAACAACACAAATTAATCAAATAAAATTTATTTGTCCACGCGGGGATTCGATCCCGTGACCTTCGGATTGCGAGTCAAAAGCCTTACCGCTGGACCACGCCGGCCTTCAAATTTTATTGATACATTTATTTATTAATAGGTAGATAGGAAGATATATATATTTATAGATTCACTAGTTTCCCGCTCGAAGGTACCACTATTATCCGGGTACTACATGTGTACAAATTCGAACACTTCATTTCAGACATCTTAAAATCTTTACTTGGAAATAATTAAATAATTAGTTTTCTTTAAAGCCGCAAAATAAATATCTTAGAAAAGAACATTGGAAAAAATACGTAGGTACCTACCATCGACCAACTATTATCTAAGGTCGTGTGGGCATTATAAATAACATCTAAATTAAACACATTAGTTTAAGAAAACCTGTATCAAAAATAAAATGCATTGTCTTTGAGTTGGAAAAAAATGCTACAACAATGCATACAGGCAACTTATGCAACTACCGATATTCTGCAGCGCCTCCACGATGTTCACCGAAAGGAGGGTGCACTCATTCCCAGTCTTACTTCGCCACCGGCTAGCCAGCTTCTGGAGCAGGACACGGAAATCAACCAACATCATTGTCGTGGCTCCATCCGAGTGGCTCAGTTCCCTACTAAATGAGCGATGTAGGTAAATGATGAGGCGACCTCTATGATGGACGATCGAAAGAATTTTTTTTATTTTAATTTCTGTTTAATTTTTGTTTAATTTAATTTTATTTTTAATTTTATGCTTAATTTTTTGTTATTCATCTTCGAATTTTATTTTCATTTATTGTTTTTTCTAGGAACCTACCTAGCACAAAATACCTTATCATATTTTATTTCTATTAGATCACCAAAGGAGAATAGCATGGGGCTGTGGATTCATCATATTATATTACTCGTGAATTAAATAAATATTTAATTGCTCATCTCATTCTAAGATATATGTATTTGTCTCATTTTAGTGTCGCTCGTTTCCGTTTCAACGAGTTTCAAATGACAACGTCGTTAAAGATGTTTTCACTTCAAAAGTGGTCATTGTCTTTTTTATTTAAATACCTAGGCACTAATTACGACGAATGAGCATAAAATATTCGAAAATGTGCGGCTCATCTACGCCAAAGATCCTGAAATGATTATTTTTTGTTCTATTATACCCACACAAATGTTTCTGAAATAGTAACTTAATTTTGAAGAAGAAATATAAACAATTTATTGATTTCCTCTGACGCGTGAGGAGAAAATATGGTAAAGTTTCGTAGTAAAGTTCTTACTGTTTATTGCTGATAATAGGTAGGATGGCAACAACACTTAAACCAATACTCAAACTGGTCGGGCTTTTCCTAAACATTACTCATTCTCCGTGAGAATTAGCGGCAACGTTAAGTTTTATGAAACACCTTGGGATAGGGGCGGCCAACTATACGATCTCTCATTGAGCTAAATAAACGTCTGGATTGGTTGAAATATTCATATGCTTAAACTTATTGGTAAATTAAAAACGTGCATAGACATTGTAGCTTTACGGTTTATAAACGCTTGCGAACAAAGACGTCCCATCTTCTAGAACATAAATTATTTGGTCCTCGAGGCCGGATTTTTACACTAATTTTGAAGTAGTATTATTTATTTTATTGAATTTTTAAAGAAAAAAGAAAATAATAATAAATCTAAACGAAACATGAAACAGAAAAAGATAGAAAAATAAAAAAAATCAGATCAGGTGTTCCAGGGTCTTTGTCGGCTAGACCATGGCTCCGATGATCCCGTTTCTGGTGTTGAACTGTAATCAGAATTTTTTCCGATATCGTCTTTCTCCGAGGTGAAATCAGAGACATTCAATATTAGGATGATCTGTTAGTTTCTTATATGTCGAAATGAACATCGCTATTCTCTTCGCAAGATACACATATCTTAGATAATTGATACCGATGTATATTCCGTAATGACCTCTTGTTATGTAATGTCACTTCAACCAATTAAATAAATAAAAAATCGAGTGCAGTTCGCACGCACGTGAAACCTACACCCATACAATCTCAACCAATAGGAGCCTTGAAAAGTGAGCGTGAGCTCACAATCAAAGCGGTCAAATATGCACACTTGGATCATTGTACTCAATACCTCCATTAGGTTAGGTCTATCGGCGGATTTATTAAAACGTTATCATTACATTAGATACATTATCTGCATAAAAGACAGCTTGACAAAGCGCGATGATTCGCAGATACGTAGGAAAGTTCATTCTTTCGCATTCTCACGCAGGCTAAATCCTATAGATGTAGGCGTTTGTCTCTTTTAGTGTCACTTTTTCGTTTCGTAGAGTTTCCATCCACAACAGTGATAAAGAAGTTTCCACTTCAAAAAAGCCAGCGTGGATTTTTTTGCAGTATTTAGAATCGCAACGATGAAAGTTCGTAGGTAAAAAAGCAGTGAGTTTTAATGCCCGTAATATTTTATTTCCTATGAAAAAATTTCAGTTTCAAACAACAAATCTTGAAGGCCACTATATTCTCTAATGTTAGATTTTACGAAAAATGTTGGTTGTATCAGTTTACCTTACCAATTGTTGGGTTTGCTTGCGTATTGTGGTACATTTGCTAGTCTAATGCGATTTTGGAGGATGAAGTAGGCACCTACCTATAATAAAGCTTGTGCAAGGATTGTTAGACAACAATGCATTGAAGATTTACTTTGTATTTTTATAGTTTGCGAAATTACTCACCCTTTCCGTAACCGTGATTTAAATGATGCGTAGCATTATTTAAACAGCGGTCTTGAAAACATCTGTGTTTTACTAACTTCACTTTCGCGTAGTTTTCTACAAAACCTTCCTATTTCATACTTCCAGGGAACTTGTAGATCTTCAACAAATTTCTCAGATCTTTATACATGAATTCTCAAAAAATATTCAGGATCTATATATACTTATTTTATTTGCGTTATAGATATTATTTACTTTGGGGCAGCTTGTAAGCAAGCCAAGCAAAAGCATTCTAAAAGAAAATAAGTACCTACGTACCTACGAACCAGTGGTAGTCCGTGAGTTTTCAGTGAGCTAGAGTGCTAAGATTTGAAAAAAATACGACATTACTGATGTTGTAGCTGAAAATTATTATTATTTTTTTCTAAATTTCAACTTGTTGTATGAAGATCTTTCAGTATGTGGATACGGCGCTTCCCTTGACTGAAAGAATCCTGAAGGTCTTCATACAAAAAGTTGAAATTTTGAAAAAAAAATAAAATTAATTTTTAGCTACAACAACGTCATAAACGTCATATTTTTCAATCTTAGCGCTTGGTTCACTGAAAACTCACGGACCGCCTCTGCTTTATACCTACCTATTTTTTTTAGGTTCCATGACAACTCAACTCACCACCACCTCTTCAAGTCATTAAAAGCTATTAATTTTTTTTAGAAAAATAGGCCATAACCTAACCTAACGTAGCCTATTAACCCATTTTTAATATTTTTTATTACTTTTAGTAACTTTTCAAAGGAGATGTTGACTTGAATTCATTCTGAGTTGTCCGGTCACCGTTTATTCATAACCCTCATGGGATATGATTTTAGATTTTAACGGCCAAAATTATAATAGTAATTTTTTTTGGGGGTATTATTTATGGTATTATGCGCTACCTCCTTCTTCATATTGCTAGGTTTTTTATCATGACCGGACAACTCAGAAACGTACTTTTTCAACACCTCCTTTGAAAATGATGATGAAAAAAAATGATTAAATAAGTTGCGTTAGGTTAGGTTACAGGCCATTTTTTCACAACTTTTAATAACTTTTTAAAAAGGTTTTAAAATTGCATGATTCTGAGTTGTCAGGGAACCGGTTTTTATATAACATGCAATATACGGTACAGGGCAAATTACATTATATAATATATCTTACCGTAGGAGAACATAACATTTATTTTTAAACAGTTATTCTTACTTCACTTTTCATACATTCAGGCACCTCATCTTGCAAGTTCAGTCATCCGTCTCAGTTTTTCAATGTTATAATTATGTGCACTTCAGTTAAAAACAATTTCATCTTTAAAATAATCGTCAAATATGTTTTATGCAGGTTCTTAAGCATAAAATATGAAGGTATGTAGACAACATACTTTTATTTTATTATATATTACGCTCCTAGAATATTGTGAACAGAACATTTTTCAAATTAAAATAAAATGACATGTATATCCACAATACCCCACTTTTTCTCTCACTGACGCTGGCTGCCGGGGCCCAGATCAGATGTCGAGTGGATTCTAACATAAACAATATTCACATGTGGAAGAAATGCAACAAATCTGGATAGACGTTACAATTCTCTGTTTTTCTTGTAAGAACGAAAAAATTGCATTAATATTTTTGAAGCAATTAACACCATTAAAAAAAACGAGTGTGCTTTAAACCACACGACTGAAGTAAAACTTCACTATCTTATATATCCCTCTCAACTTCTGTTCACCTCCACCAGCTTACTCCCCAAGTCAAGCGTGCGTAAAGAAGTTTTACTTCAAAAAAATATTTTTCTTCAGAGGTAACTTTCTTTGCATTTTTTTTTAGCCAATGGGATTATGGCATCCCTAATTTTTGGAAAATGGGTGGCTGGTTGAGGACAAGGGAAGGAGGGAAGGTGGTTTCCGGGACCGGGGGAAGCGGAAGGTGGGAAGGCTGGGGAAGACGGGGGAAGGCGGGGAAGGCGGGGGAAGGTGAAAGGGGTAGGAGAGGAATGGAACGCGGAAGGGGTATAGGGGCACGTACAGGAAAGTTCACGCAAGGTAGAGTTGACGGAGGGTTGGAAACGAGGGAGGGGCAAGGAGATGGATTGCAAAGGAGACATAATAGCAGTAGGGGATAGCAGGGGGTTATTTTGAAAATCCGTACTTCTCACACAGATAGCTGTATGAAAACCGTCTGATTTAATGGTGTACCTACTAGACGGAAACAAAATTATATCCAAATTTATATTCAATAAACAGAAATGAAATACTAACACTTTCTCTCCTTGAGTAGAGTTGCAACGCATGCCGGGTATTTGCTAGTTAAATTTAAAAAAATATATATTGAAGAAGAAGATAACAAGACACAGAAAAATAGAAGAAGACAATGGTCGCAACTGGGACTCGAACCCAGACCTCTCGTCTAACAGGGGTGTGTACGTTAACCAATTTCAATATTGCCATGCCACATTTTACATTGCGTCATATTTGTCAATCTCATGTTCCAAATTTTAGAATTAACAATATTATCTTCAACTAATTCAAATAATGGGAATAACCTTCAAAAGTTATAAATTTTAAAATTTTTTAAAAAAAAATTTCATACTAGAAAGACCGCATATTAATGTAAAAAAATGGTATGTGAAGTTTTGGACCAGGGTGCAAAATTTAAAACAAAAAACGCTGGGTTTTAATTAGGCAGAAACCAACTCCGCCTCGTATTATCATGTTAGGCGGGTGATATTACCTCGTCAGGTTTGAAAAGTATCGTGTCTCTAATTAAATAATTAATGATACATTAAAAAAAATATTGCAGTCATGCAATTTATACGCAACTAATTATATTTAATATTATTTATTAAAAATAATAATTTGAAACGCCTATCAAGAAAGCGTGAAAGTAAAAAAAAACGGGAATTAGTAAAAAAAAGGATGAGATTGGAACGAATCTTCGTGAGGCAAAGCATGCATGACGCTATTGGAATATAATATAGGTAGCTACTGCAAGTAGGCAAGTACTGTCTTTAGCTACATAATGGCGTGCAAACGTAAATCATTATAATTATTGCTCGGGAGGATTGGACTGAGCCACAAGTTGAACATCAGGCGAGGGCAATAAGAAAGAAGACTAACACAATACATTGACGCAACCGTTTGAAATAGTCTTCCTTGTTGTAAGTGGTTGTTGTAAACCTACCCTCTTTTCTTAATTTCCTTGTTTTTCGAGATTTCTTCGCTGTACTGTCTTCTTCATACAAAATGTTGAGACGTGTTCTACAAAACAGATGAACTTCTAGCGTGAACGACGTTATGACCTCTGTCCTACGTCTTTGATTTACAAAAATCTACCTTAATAATAAGTTAAATTTATATAAATATAAATGAATTGCCGAAATATATGTACGCGCATGACTTCCGAACGACTGCAACACATTGGATAATTCTTTTTTTGTGTTTGTTATTGTCAGGACAAGGTTTGTATAAAACTACGGGTGAGATCTGCCATTATGAAATTTGTTTAAAAATTTGCAATAGGTGGCACGCGAGCTGTTTGAAAACTGAATGTACCGGGAATAAATATATGAAATGATGGGAGGGGGGAGGGGGGAAGGGAGGGAGGGGTGGTGGGAGGGTAACCTGGGGGGAGTGGAGTGGGGAGAGGGAAGATGGATGGAGGCGAGAAGGGAAGGGGATGCGTGAGAGGAAGGGGAGGCGGAAGGGGAACGGGTCAAATGGGAAAGGACACGCAGGAAGGAACAATTTCTTTATTAAATGGCATAGCAACGCTTGCCGGGAACCAGCTAGTATAAAAATAAAACCTAGAAATAATAAAACCTGGTAAAGTAAAATGATTATGTGACAGGTGATCCCGTGACAATTGGCCTCCCGGCATACTTAAATACAGAGCACAGTTGGTTTAGGGAAAATATGGGACATCTACTTATAGACAAAATACAACCAAGTGCCAACGAAAGGGTGTGTAGAAAGGATGTTCCGCCGAACAACAAAATTATAAAATATGTTTTCATTTAAACGAATCAAGGATAAAACTACTTAACTACGCACTGTATATACCAAAGTAAAATACGAAGAATCGACACTGTTACTTAATTTTTTAAGTCGATTTTAGGTTTGAAAATGGTAAAAAATGCACAAAAATTATAATTATTATAATTTCGGGAGAGGGGAGGCTGGGGGGGGTAGGGGGGTGGGGGGGCGGGGTAGGGAGGTGGGGGGATAGGGAGGGTAGGGGGGGGGGCAACTGACGACCAATTGAGTAAAATGTTACCTACAACGGTTTTACATTTGATAATTATATTATTGTGAGAATTTTTTGTGAAATGTTACCTCAAGGGCGCAAGGGATCAATTTATTTAGAGGTATAATGAAAATGATAAGCTGAAGTGTAAGTATATTCAAATTGGGATCAGTATAATCATTTTTTTTATCTGTTGTAATTTCGATTTTGTTTTCTTGAAAGAATGAGCGCTAATTTTGGAAGAGGAAATTAACCCACTTCCCGATATCCGATCCGGTTGAAACTCGGCAAATAGACTCATTGTCGATGGCAATGCATTCTATCAATTTTGATGGCACTCACGTACACACAAGAATTTCTCTGAAATTAGCTACTAGCCGGCCCAAGACATGGTGTTACTTGGTCGAAAAACTGGTAAACTATAGTAAAAAAACTTAGTTTTATCTTGTTGTTTTTTTTCTTTAATTACTCAATTTGAGAGGCGGGAATGGGTACCGCCGCCCCGGGAACCTTTATTGGATAACCAACACCTCTTCCATAGGTCGCTCCAAGTGGTTTGCTGCATTTGGTGATTTAGCAGGGCTGTTCGGGTTCATGGGGTGAGGTTTGTCTAGGTCTTGGAGGCGGATGACCAGGACATACTGAACCCCAAATTCCTACCCACCCCCTAAACCCTTTTCCTTCCCAGAACTCTCCTCTCCTTCCTTTCCAAAAAACCCTCCACACAGCATCCCCAAAGATGACATAGGCCCTGAGGGAAATTATTTTCCTCAGGGCCTCCTGTGTGGAGCTCATGTAAAAAAAAAACTCGTATATAGGAACACCTTCTAAATTCTGCACAGAAGGCCTTGAGGTTTTCCTTGGGCCTTATGGAGTTGTTAGATTGAAAGGTGTTCTTCAGAAGAGGAAGACGCGAAGCAGTATCTTGCAGAGGCGCTCCTTGTTGGACGATTAAGTTTAGTAGAAGGACCGGTGGTATAAGAAAGCTAAGCGCGTGTTTTATGTTTCTGTCGACTGTATACAGCTGTCGATAACCCTTATATTACAGCGCCCTTGTGGTGATGTTTCACAAAAACAACGCGTTAAAATGTCTTATAATTAATTATACAAATTCTGTATAGATATTTGTTGCAACAATTGAAATCCCTCCAATAAAATTAAAATATTTGAATCGAATTATTTCCATGCGTCGCGTCGGTCCATTATCAAAATAATTGACTGAACATAGCAAAGTCCTGTTTTGACTCGATCACATTTCATCTGTCGGTAATTTCTTTTGTGGGATCCGTATCCAATCCATCCCGTCAAGATGGTAGCGGTATTTGATAATATCTTTTTATTCCGCCAGAGCGCATGATGACATAGAACAGAAGAGTTCACAGATTAATGGATAAAAATCATCCCCTATAGATATAACTTTTGGTGTACAGCAAGATTCAAATATTAGCTCCATACTTTTTCTAATTTTCATTAATAACCCCGGTTTAAAATTTTCGCCGATGACCAAATTTTTTTTTTCGTAAAAATTAGTCTGTTTCCGATCATCAATAAAAAAATGACTTCGACAATGGTCACCCCAAGTCTTTCGCTACGTTT